>OV656740.1:8817500-11217500 GCA_927399415.1 Macaria notata
TCTTAAATCTAAATGAGTTTCTTCTATACTAGAAAAAGTTACTAGAAGCATAGACAAAGTATACTTTGTCTATGCTAGAAGTGACAGCACCGTTTAGTTTACTGGCGTAAAAACTTTATCGATCTCTACTTTAATAAATAAATTGCTTGAAGTTTCGACTCTGTCTCACAGTACACGTAAATATCGTTTCGACTAAAGTCCCACTGTTAGATAGCAAACAATAACCGAGTCTTACCAATATTCGCCCCTGATTGGTTGCCAATTAAGGCTGCAGCCTTTCCTTCAATTAATTTCGTATCGACTGAAGCTGACTTTCGAATTTTCTCGGAAGCAATTTCAGTGAAATTGATTTGTTACTCTCGCCGTCTCGTAGGGTTAGCTAGCGCTGATCTTAACAACATTCTGAATTAGATGAATCGCTGTTTGCTACATTTTCACGATAAAATTCAATCATCTTATCGAGAAAATGTAAAGTAAAATGTTAATTCTGATAAAGTTCGTAAGAATGTTTTAAAGCAGATTGCAATTGCTTATGTTATAAGTTTTAGAAAATCATGTTTTTAATGATATCATACATACTCGTATGTGTAAGAGATATGAATTAAATGGCTTAGTCAAATTTTTGCCACGGTAAACTTGACTTTGTAAATTAGAAATTCTGCGTGTACTGTTTAATAATTTAACTAAAAAGTAATTAAAAACTAAAGTATGAGACAATACTTGAATATAGTCTAATTCAAAATTATGATAATCAAATAAATAAAATTTCCTCCCCCTTTTTACTCGTAGGTATGTCTTCCTTTTTATATATCAAAATGTTCATAAACCTACATTTTATCTGCTAATAAAACTTCCTAGTTTTACGTCAATGCGGCGTACTCATAATTATTTCCAGTGCGCTCTCACAAAGCACCAGAGAATTCTTAGCCAACAATTTCAGTCCACTGCTTCAGCCCCGTTTTCAGATAATTGTAAGCAAAACATTAACAGCAACACTCGAATGAGTTTTGTAATTTTGTTGCAGCTTTTGTGCCGGTTTTAATTAAGCTAGCACTATTTGTGTATACTGTTAATACTTAACGATAAGAGATATAACCAAATATGTAATCATAATATTCATTTATTCATAAATACGTCATATTATTTACATATAATGTTCATGTTCATTATACATTCAATAAAAATAAATATACATGATCAATTTACTATTTAAAAATCACATTACTGTAAATGATATTAAGAAAAGTAAACACATGTCTAAAATAATTTTAAAAATACAATAAACAAGTACAATGTACTCGAAAAACGTCTACAGTAAAAAAATATAATAACAGAAAACAATTCAATGTCAAATATATGTAAATACATATATTAATTACCATCATATTTTAAGTTTGAACAAATCAAAGTCGTAAAAGGCTTGCTCGATAAGCCAGGCCTTCAACATGTGTTTAAAAGAAGGTAAACTGGTGGCTGCGATGATTTTGTCCGGCAGCATGTTGTACACTGTCGGGCCCATAGAATGCGTTAATTTGTCTGCCTTCACTAAATGTCTTTCAACAGCTCCTAGTTTGCTACCACTGCGAGTCGGGTATCTGTGCCGTGAGCTTCGCACAGTGTATATCATCAGGCAGGCTATAGTCAAACGTAAGCTTATTTCGTGTTAAAAATGTATAGGTACTTACGTTTACCTAAGCTTTTATGCTTAATATGTTTGCTGAGCATCATTTCTTTATAAATAAAAGCAAGATGCGATGCTTCAGAGGCAAATAAATATAATGCAGTTTATAATTAAACAATCTAAATATATATATTTTAAATTAATTTATTGAACTAATTAGCAATCGCATATTTACAGTTTTTAAACATAAATAAAAAAATAATATAAGTAACAATAATATATTCTATTCTGAACTCTTTCTCTATTGAGTCAGTGCAAAACTATGTTAACCATCACAGAATATGCAAAATGTTATTTCTAAAATAATTCTAGTGTAGATATCGAAAGTGTCAAAAACTTAAAATAAACGATCATAGTAGACAGTCACGTATGCGGGAAATTGGTTGCTATTGACTTTTTTTATTCGAAAAATTATGAACATTGGCTCTTCCATATAATGTGGAAAATATATTCATAGATTTTAGTTTCTTGGTCATACAATTACTTATGTTTTAAGACGTGACGCTATTGATGTAGTGGTTAAAACTTTTATAAGAATTTGCAATTAAATTGTGTCTTTTTTCAATTGAACAAAAAATTATGTCAACTTTTAGCAACAAAAACCAAAGACGAAAACACTTCAAAACGGAAGCCCGTTTGGAGTAAATTGCGCCTTCCATTGTTCAAACACACCTTATTAAGATGTCAAAAGAAAGTTGCCACACTTCTACTCGTTTAAACTTTTTAAAGAAAAACTTTTACGATTTTTCTGCACATAATTAAGATGAAGTATTTTGGATATAATGACTCCGAGGACTGGTTTATGATGTGACGAACTTTGTTTTATTTCCTGGTATAATCTCTCGTGAAATGTACATGTCTGAAGTAAAAGTATACGAATGATATTAAGAAGCTAACAAACGTTATTTAAAATTTTGATGTACAGATACCTACGGTACAATTTACGCAAAATTATACACGTATACAAAACGTATATTGAAATCGTATTTCCTCATGACTGAGTGTCGTAACTTCCCCGCAGAATTTATTCGTTAGGGGAGTTCTCTTAGGCTAAAACATTGTTGTAAAAACTTCCACGTCGAAAAAGTTTATTGTAAATCACTTAAACAAGTGATTTACAAACTGCACTTAAACTTTTTCGAGAAACATTATGTATTTAAAGCAAGCACTAACATCACAAGTAGTAAAACTTTACACATCTAATACTGACCGATAGTATGATACATTGCTGTCACAAATAAATTGAATCCTTTTCCAACAAAACAGTAAACAGTTATAATTAACAAACAACTGAAAATAGACGTGACATAATAAAGGTTGAGAAATTTAAGAATTTGACTCTGCTTAAGAGGCTTCTCGGATTTCGCAGAAACGATGGAAATAGAAAGTACTCTTTGGAGTTAAATCTTCCTGAAATACCGTATTACTTTGCATTAAAATTAATCCCTGTCATTTTTATTTTTAATCGTATTTTTATAGAAAATTTGGTTGCTATGAAATAGAGGATATTTTGTAAAATAAATGTTGACCAATATTACATACATGCTTGTTATATTATATAAAAATATGTTTCTAAACTTGTAATCTTAATTATCATCATCCACAGCTTTACCTGTATCATTTCTGAGTACTTTTCTGGGCCTCTTTTTGGTATCTGTGATAGTCAGTTACTCTTACGTTAATACATGTACATTAAAATGAAATCAAACAAAATAACGTTATTTTTCACTTACTCGTTATTATAAAGTCACGTTTCTCTAAAGACATTGTACATAATTTGGAATGACGTTAATGCATAACAAAGCAATATTTATAACAACAGATTCAAGTTTTACTCGATCGATAACAATACTACATCGTGGTCAAAATCATGATCCGATAAAACACAACCTTACTCCAAGCAAGTTTTAATGCAGCTGTCAAACACTCGCATCTTGATAAAACTGCTCATAAAAGTAAAGCTCCCAAAAGCGGTTCTTACGTCACGCACGCCCGATTTAAATTATCACAGTAACATTTTGTCCTCGGCTAAGATTTGTGGTCACTACGTGCCGTGGCTCGCCTAATTGCTTTTGAAAAACTATAGAGTTAGGTATATTTTTACATTATGGTCGAGTTAGGCTGTGTTTTGATGAAACCTTTTTATTTAAATGTCTCCCTAAGTAGTCAAAGATCCTAACTTTAGCATTTATTATCTTATTTCTTGAATATACTTGATGACATGTATAATGGTTTTTTGCTATTTAAACCTTGTTTCTAAATAGATGCTAAACTTTGAACATTGTCAAAGTATTTTAAACCCGATTTATATACCTAAAATATTGTTTTTAATACGTAATTTTTAATTTCTTTGATTAATTTTTGTTTGTTTTATTTTACTTCATATTTTATTTTAGGTATATTATATATTTTAATATTATGTTTAGGACTTGTAAATATATACTATTAGTCAGTTACTTTATGTTTTATAAGTTATGAATAAATATTGGCCAATACGTAAGGAATGATTAAATAGGCCCCAAACCATGCATCACTTTGAAATTCTGAATAATAACGCCCTCATAATTATAAGTTACATTTATACGCATAAAATTTGAATAGCTCTCTTTTACGAGCGCCCGATAAAATATTTGCGTAATTTATGCTCAAATAGATCTCGCTTTTTGTCTATTGCGAGAGAATATCTTCCAAAGTGAAGTGAGAGAAACGACGCAGTCTTCTCGGATAGACAACGAGAGACATTTTCTTGCTCGTCCATATAACGTCCTGAAGGGCCGAGGCATAGAAAATATAACCAAAAGACGTGTAACTGTTATTTTCTTTAGAAGATTCAGTATTTGTTTTTATTAAAGTTTATAAAATGAATAATTGAGCGTAACAGTAAGTAAGTTGTCTCCGGCAAACAACACATTCAGGCACTTAATGGTAATAAATTTTTATCGCTATCTGTTTTAAGAAAGAATTTGAATACAGTTATTTTTTATTATATGTTTAGATTGCTTCATATCTTAGTATAACACATCTATTTGAGCTACTTTATTACCTCAACTGCTATCTAATACCTATGGCAAATTATTTAACTTCCCTTCTATGTAACTACTTCCACTTTCAAGTAGATTTATTTTACACATACCTACATGTATTTTTTGCTATAATAAGGTGTCTATTAAGGCTGTTACGTCGGCCGAGGGCAACTTGTTATGTTGATCCCGAATTAATTGAGGAAAACTGGGCGACCCTGATGATTTCTGTAAAGTCCTCGGGCCGGGGGACGCTCGACGTTGGCAATAAACTTGTACTGATGACATTGTGTTATACTACTCACTTACTTGCTATATATAGAGGAGCTAAAATTTCTTTTTTATGAGGGAACAACTGAGATGCTTTTGTATATTTTGGATGTGAAAAATACTCTGTTAAAGCGACGGAAGCTCTAACATTTTTCTTTTTTCTGAGTGCTGGAGAAAATAAGCTCATTATTATATTAGCTTCTTATGTGTATAATTATGTCCTGTGTATTACATTACATACGTATGATATATAAAAGAAACGAACGATTTGATAAAACAAGTAAATGAACATAGTTTAATTCAGATGTAAAGGTAACAGTTTTTGACAATGAATAAATGCAAAAGATTTTCAACCAAATATTTTATTTTGCAATCCGATCGTGTACTTAAATCAGACAAAAATAAAATTACAAAAGAAATCCTTTTCTGCTTTAGCAATTATCTTTAAAGATATTTCCGCGTATTTTGTTGGACTTTTTGTATTTTAATAAGAAATGATTACTAACCGCATTTTTATTTGTAAAATACAGCTTTTTTTACCTTTACTTTACTAAGCTTTACATTTTACATGAAAAGTATAAATTAATATTTACGGTGCTGCTCGTTACAATATAAGGCTGTTATTGTGGTTCCAAATTATTCATACACATTACAAGTGAGAAATTATAAAAAAAGTTATAATACATTTTTGGTATACCTACCATTTAATAAAATCACATAGGTCTATAATAGGAAATAAGATATCATTTTGATTTCCCCACGATAAAATAAAATATTAGAAATACAAACTTTTCATGGCGCATTGAAATGAAGTTTTTGTATGTATTCTATTCATCTTTGCGTTCATGCAGTTTCCACTTATTTACAGTCAGTGTATCCACTCGGGACATTTTCCAAATAAATTTCTGTCCGCAAACAGCTGTAGGTAAATCGAAAACCTTATTTTCATCCACCGCACGACAAATGAGCTCATTTGCCTCGAGGCTCAACTTACGCTGGCTTCTGTCAGTGACATCATAATCCTATAGACTGGTCATTATTGTGATGGCATTTCTATTATAAAGAGAGGCCTATGCTCAGCAGTTGGTGATAACGGTCTGATGATGATTATTGTTTATTAGTTAGTTGGGTGTTAACATCGTAATATCACAACCAATTAAAATAAAGATTAGCATGAATTTTGTTTAATATAACATTAGGTCGAGAAAGTATCAAGCTCAATTTAATGCCGTTACTTAGAGGAAAACAAAAATCTCCTTTTTTTCAAATTTTTTAGTAGATATGAAATATGCAAGCGTGCCACATTGTGGACCTTATTATATTAAGTTTGGCTATTTGTGGTTCCCACTGACACTATTGAAAAATTACATCAAACAATGCATTGTGACAAAACGGATAGAAGAATTATTTAAATGGAAGAAACGACTCTGAAAAGTGTACGCATTTGGTTGTGACATTTTTTTTTTTTTTTTTAACTTGAACGGGTTTTCACTTGACCATAGTTTACCTGATAGCAAGTAAGGCTATGGCCTAAGATGGAGCGTGCTTACCCGATAAGAACCGATCCACTCTCGCTTTGAAGATCGCTGGATTATAGTGCGTGGGGAACAGAGAGCCAGGCAGGGAGTTCCACAACCTAGCGGTACGAACAATAACGGTGGAAGCGTACCGTTTCGTGCGGGTCTTAGGAACTTCCACCATAAACCGGTGTCGTCCTGCCGTACCTCTACTCGTCGTACATTTATACAGTTTTTTTTATTTCAATTTAAAATATTTTTCTGAGTGACATTTGAATTCTATTTCATTTGTTATGAGCATGCATCTTAATAAAAGCCTATTTTATTTTATTCATCTATGGTTAATCATAAGCATATCTGTTCCTGTAAACGTAATAAGAGGTCTCTACATAATTTAGTCTACGTATCCTGCTTTCTGTCACGCGATATCCGGACGTCCGCAGCCATGTCTTTGTTGTTCAGATTGCTTAATTAATTTGATTTCCAATTTAATTGCAGGAAAGTGCCAGTGAATTTAGTTGTACTTGTTTTTCGGACGGAAGGTTTTGCTACTCTGGGCTTTACACGCGTCCGATTAATTGTGCTTTAAAGCGATTCATATTTGTCTGTTAGGTAACCGTTTTGAAATGTTGAAAATAACAAATGAAATACACAGGTAACTATTTGCTTAGAGTTAATTTACATTTATTTAATCCTATCCTTCTGGCAAAAATGGCAGCTGCAGGCATTCGAGGGGTTCCTCTACAATGGTTTCAGAGCTACCTTAGCAATAGAGTCCAAGCTGTAAGAGTAAATGACAAAATAAGCCAAGAAGAAATGACTAAGTATGGCGTGCCTCAAGGTAGCATTTTAGGTCCGACACTTTTCTTGATTTATATAAACAGTCTCTGCGACTTAATGCTAGATAAAGGACATATTGTTACTTATGCCGATGATACTGTATTATTGTTTGAAGGTACCAGCTGGAATGATGTGGAAAACATAACAAATGCAGGTCTCTCAAAAGTGTCCCAATGGTTGAGGAAAAATTTACTCTCTATCAATATAACTAAAACTAAATACATCAGTTTCACGATTAATGACTCGACACAACCAAAATCCGGCTTAAACTTAAAAATACACAAATCAACATGCAATCAAGACTCCCAATGTACATGTAACAACCTGACACAAACAAATGAAATCAAATATCTAGGGATAATGCTTGACAAAAACCTGAAATGGACTGATCACATCAAGAAACTTTCTGGACGAGTAAGAAAATTAATCAGTATTTTCTGTCAACTTCGACATATCATGCCTTTCACGGCTTTGAAAAAGATTTACTTTGCTTTAGCGCAGTCCCTAATTACTTACTGCATCAGTGCTTGGGGAAGTGCTGCAAAAACCTATTTGGAAAAACTAGAGATATCACAAAGAGCCCTTCTTAAAGTCATGACTTTTAAGAAAAGAAGATTTTCCACCACATCTCTATACAAAGAGTGTAAAGTGCTTACAGTAAGACAACTTTTTATTAAAACTCTGATATTAAGACAACACCGGCTAGTTGACAAAAGGAAAATTGGATCTTTATGTAACAAGAGGAGAAAGAACCAAATATTTGACATTCCAAGGGTGAGGACTAATTTTGGAAGACAGTGTGTTAGCAAGTTGGGCCCATCGCTGTATAATAAGATAAGCAAAATTATGGACATACCACACCAAACTAGGCATGAGAGCTCTACACGAGTGCATGAATTTCTGCTCACACTGGACTATGATAAAACTGAACAATTTATGGAAATTAAAGTATAACACTCATAAACCACCGGTTGACAAGTTTAGTAACATAATCACAGTTTCACTATCAGTTACATAAGTACACACACACACACACACACACACACATATAACATACACGCTCATCTAACTACAACTAAGACTCAAATATACACTATGTCGCCAAAGCACTTCTTATAACACGAATTGCATACAATATTTTTATAAGTACTAACAGGTATGTCTGGCTACATTTATTATTTTGAGTCACATTTCCAGCCGCCTCATGTAAGCTAAATATAGCGTATAGCGTAGGCTTTAATACCCTGCTAATGTATGTACTTACCTTCATGTAGAAAATAGTATTTTTTTTTAAAGCGATACTGGTATCACTAAATTTTATTGTTTACTGTCATGTCATTTCATTACTGTCATTGTCAAATCATAATTCTTGTGTTATTTGCTACCAAATTATTATGTTCTTATGTTTCTATTTTAGGATATTTAGTTAAGTGTAACTTTCAGCAGGAGAAAGCCTGCCGCGGCAAGGATACTACAGCCCTGTAACACAGGATCCTTTGTGATACCTAGTACAGAGCTTAGTACACCTACCAACGTAGTGCATAAACTTTGTTATTGTCATTATAAAATCATGTATGTACGTAACACGTAAGTTGAAACAATAAAGGATTTTATTATTATTATTATTTATTATTATATTATATATATATAATACTTGTGGGTGCTCGCGGCTTTGCTCGCATTAAGAAGTAAAACTTGCATCCCCTATTTCACCCCTTTAAAAATGACATTTCCAAAAATCCTTTCTTAGCGGATGCCTACGTACCTTCACCTTCACCTTACATCTATCTACCTTCATTCACAATTTCAGCCCAATCCGTCCAGTGGTTTGGGCTGTGCGTTGATAGATCACTATATCAGTCTGTCAGTCAGTCACCTTTGAGTATTATATTTTTAGATAAGATACTGAGGCTAGATAGAATGAACTCATGACAGGAAAATTGCTCTGTGAAAATTAGGTTATTATGATGAGTATACTTTCTTAATTCAACAATGCGTAAAACCTGGAACGTCTTTTGGCAATTTTACTTTTATCTACATTTTATCTGTGCCACAAAGGTCAGGAGACCGCAAAGACACACACGTGTTTACATTGCCTTCACTAGGGCGACATAAAAACAAAGATGTTTGTTAACTGCCTTACTAATTAAAGTCTTTGAATAGCAGCGTGTTAGAATGTCACTTTCATTAAAAACTTTGCTCCTAAATCTCAGGCGTTTGTTTATAAATATATGTAATTTTAATGTAATAATAATTGAAATAAACTATGATAGACTTAAAATTGCATTAAATCTTTATAAGACAATCATCATAATAAAAACTATAAATTTTATGTTTGGTTCTGTACGGCATTATTAAAACAATAGTAGTAAGCTGGCAAACATACCACAAAACCTATTAAACCAACCATCTGGTCCAACATTTTTGGCAAACCAAATTCTCATAACAACTTGGCAGCTCACACGCATACAACTTGTAGTCTTGTTCTCTGATAAAGCCATCACATAAAGCATTCTCTCCACTAGTACGCATGTGTAAAATGTATGATAACATACACATCGGATTAAACTTTGATATATTTTTAAAAAACTCATTGCCCTTTGTACAATCACAATTGTTGAAATTAGTAATGTGATTGATATTAATTAATAATTTTCTTTTGCAATTAATATTGTCTATAAACTATCGGAAGGTATTTTTAAAACATAGAATGTAAAAAGCTAGGTTCACTGTATAGGAAATATACGAATTGTAGTTTGTTATCAATTTATTATGAATTGTATACAACCTGTATGTTTCTGTTTGTGGACTAATAATAACAAAAGTATTTGTAATAAATGAAAAATGAATATTTTAGCATTTAGAAATTTGTTCTGTCAGCTTGATCCATTCCAGATCAGGCATTCTCTATCTTTGACCACAAAGATCACAAATGCACTTTCCTAGCTTCACCTATCATGAAAACAATGTTGGCAATCACATGACCAAATGCTTGGCATATATCTTGTTCTCACTCCATCAAATAAATGATAACTTGAACTTATGTTTATATAACAAAATTAACTTGATTATTCATTTATTTTCACCTATTTACTATTTTCATTGCATTTTTTTACATTAAATAGGCTTACGTTTGACTATAGCCTGCCTGATGTTAAGCACCACTATAGTCTAAGATGTAGCACGCTTGCTTAGAAGATACCTATTTACTCTAGATTTGAAGACCCCTGGGTTATAATTTTCTGGGAACAGGGCTCCAGGTAGAGAGTTCCATAGTCTCGCTGTCCTTACTATGTACTTACGCTAAACTTACTTATGATATTTTACTTTATTTTCGTTTTAGTTTCATCCATATTATATACATAGTAATCGTAAAGAAAACAGATAGTTGTGCTCGCAATCACTATGGCAAACATCTGGTCCAAGATTGTTGGCAAACCGCGCACAGTCTAACTTGGCACACCTCACGCATATGTCTTCCCGCCACTTCATCAAGCAAATAATAACTTGAACAAATGTTATTCCGAGCCTGTGCCAATAGTTGCAGCCGGTTGCACTTGTTGCTCGCCTCTGCTTGCCAAGCTTGTCTGGATGATGCCTTTACAAGATGACATAGAAAACAATGTGGAGCGAAATATGGTACCATATTGCTGAATAGGTTTGTGAGTTGACTTTTCAACTCACAAACCTATTCAACAATATGACATAAGACATTTTATTGATGGAAGACTTTAATTTATCTAAATAAAGTCAACCAGCCATATATATATATAGCTTTTATAAAAACACACAGATTAGTTCTATCTTGCTGTAAAGATGATATGCTGAAGACATACTCAGACTAAACTATTACGCTTTTTATGTTATGTGGTATCAAAAAGGCTTTAAATAATCTGTTTTGTATAGGTTTTGTTTTAAACAACATTGTTTTAAAACATGCAATAATGTAATAACAATTATAAATTCCATTTCTCCTTAAAAATCGATATATTGTAGTTTAAACCTATCTATACTAATATTATAAAGCTACAGAGTTTGTTTGTTTGTTTGAACGCGCTAATCTCAGACTACTGGTGCGAATTGAAAAAATATTTTTGTGTTGAATAGACCATTTATCGTGGAAGGCTTTATAACATCACACTGCAACTAATAGGAGCGAAGAAACAAAAGAAAATGTGGAAAAAACGGGGAAAATTATTCATCTTCTTCTTTGAGGGCTTCCGTTGCGTGCGCTGCGAAAACGGTTCAAGTCGTGGGTAACAGCTATAATTTATAAAGCTGAAGAGGTTGTTTGCAAAAATAAATATGATGCCTAAAATAAACTGTTCCACGCGGACGAAGTCGCGAGCGCAGCTAAATAAATTAACGCAAATTTTGACACAAATAACAGCATCAAAACCAACAAACAACTTTTAAGAAACAGCCAGTACGTAACCACATTGGATCATTAGAATTCCATTGAACATGTATTAAACCCAGCTCTTTGTATATAAAATACCGGAATCCATAGCGTGTGATTCTGTATTCCTTTTTGGCACGCTTTTTTATTTTTCCTTTCCGCATTTTATCTGAGTTTTTCCAATGGACTTAATTGGAATTCTCTCTGAGCCGTGTGTAGTATCACAAACACAATTATTTCCTCGGCATTGCAAATATTTGATATGAATTTAATAATTTTTAATTTTAAGTTTAGTAATTTAGGTGTGAAATTCTTGAAACTGAACGATGAAATTTATATTCCAAATTAATTGTCTTACGTATTTTCAAATAATACAAAACGAATCAATCCATATATGAACACTCACACGGAAAATGTAAATAAATAAATAATCTACTCTTTTAAAAACAATATAATATACATATGAATTCAAAACATCTCACCAAAACTTACGTACAACACATTTTACTAAACTAACATAAGTCCTCGCCCAGAACAACTATACAATGTGACAATACCTATTCAAACGCTCATTACACATTTAAAAATAACATAAACTGAAACTTTTCTCTAACTAATATAAGAGTTTCACAAACCTACTAACCCATCTATGCCACAGCGTTTATCTCGTAGTTTCCGATCTAGGCAACTAATTTAATACGGCCATTATCGATTGGAGTTTACTCCGGCCGCTCTCCGCTTGTTATTTACAGCTCGGACTAAGAATATCTATGTGGCACAAGTATTAAAGGATAGATGCTTTTTTTGATGGTATAAGGCTGTTGATGCCATTTTTTTACCCCTTTTCTAAATAATTAACTAGGTATATAATTAAAGCTGCAGATTTATAATCAGTAAATAATATAAAAAACCATTAATTTATTTATATTTTGATAATTTATATTTTGATAATTAATAACTATTAAGAATAGTATTCCTTTCGAAGTCAAATTTAAAGTACTAACACTTCAGTTTAGTTTAATCGTATATGTGTATGTCAGCCAAATACAAAAGTCGTCTTACTACTGAAACACTAACAACACTACTGTAAATTAAGAATATATGACTCAACATTCACCGCTAATATTATAAATACAGATCGAAACAAATATTAGAAATGCGTTTTATTTATATTCTTATAATGTAACATACCTAATGGTGAAGGAAAATATCGTTAGGAAACCGACATGTTTGAGGACCACAATTATATTCGAGGACATGTGTCTTCCGTGGAAGGACCTGGGCGCCCACCACGATGTATCTGCCCAAGAGAACTCCCCTAACTAATTTATTTTGCGGGTGAGTCACGACCCTCAGTCATGAGGAAATACAACTCAAGAGAGATAAATGTAATATACGTTATGTCATAGTTAAGTAATTACAAGTTAACCTAGTAAATGGTTGCTAAAGAGCTAGATGTATATTTTATCTATAGATCCGCCTATTTCTTATGACCTACGTCGTGGCCTGAGTGTCGCCCAGAAGATAAGGACAGTAACCTTGCTTACTTGGCTAATTGAAACGTCATGTAACTTTTATTGGAAATATCGAATGTTCTAGGCTAAGGCTTTTCGTAAAAGGGTTTTTTTTCTCTATTCAATGTAAAAATGAGTATATATTCGTAAACTGTTTAAGCATTAAAACATTAGGATCTCTGAGTCTGAAAATCTGGAAATGTTCACAAGCGGCTCTTATTAAATTTATTAGTATTATTTTATTACTTAAGTGATCAATATTATACATAAGTAAAAATAGCCTAAAACAAAAAAATGTATAATTGATACGGAATATAAAAAAAAAGAAAGAGCGGAGAAACCTTTTTATTTCTGTACATATTCATGTACGCTACAATTTGCTACAGTTTTTTAGATGACTTGGTGTTTATGATTATGAGTTAGCAAAAAGTATTTTTCTTATGTCATCACATTATTATCAGTTTTTTTATTACGCGAATGGAACAGTGTGGCAAAGCTATCAAAGCTATCAAAAAATAAAAACGTTTCGCAAACTATAAACACAACATTGTGTCTGACGATAAAAATAACGTTCTCTTTATCGCTATATGATAACTTGTGCTAATGTTATCGTAAAACATATTTTGTAGCCATGTTACAGTGATTATGGTGAAAGTGTTTTAAAATCTAGTTTTATAACCTCACTATTTTTTTTTAATATTTGGTACTTTCAAAACAACACTTATGTTATCGATAGACAGACTTTGTTTTTTTTCTTTTACTAAATCAGGTTTGCACTTGACCATAGCCTGCCTGATGGTATGCATTAGCTATGGCCTAAAATGGGTGGAGCTTACCCACTAAGAACCGGTTCACCGATATGGGAAACAGTTGATACGATATTAAATCTATATTAAAGATAGATAGATAGATAGATTGATTAACTCTTTATTGTTGACACACATTATAAAACAGTACATAATACAAATTGTATATAAACTAGTAAAGATGCACGTACATAAACTATCCACACATGGGTACATGATACACAAATAAATACATATTAATATTAGCCATCATTCCCGCGGTCAGTCACTATCTAAACAACAATTTCCTCAGCAACATTGATTTATAGTCTAGAGTCCCTGAGTTAGTCACGAACTGGACCACCAATACACTACGAATAATGATAATATGGAAGTGTAACTCATTAAAAATCTCTTGGAGACGTATTTCTCCATGACTGGTCGTGACTCCTCCGCAGAATCAAGTCGTTAGGGAAGCTTTCTTGGGTAGATACATCGCCCAAGTCTTTTCTTACAAATAGCATTGTGTCAAAAATGCTTCCTCATCCTACAAACCACCCGCACAGAAAGCAAGCGATTGGTTACGATACCGGAAAATAGCCAAACATCTAATATTTGATTACAATTGGTCGTTTAAGGATTGAGCCCCGCCCACCATTTCAACAGCGGTGGCAGTGGTTGACTGTCTTATGTTACTACTTTTATCTACACTAATGTTGTAACATTCTACTTATGTTTCCAATACTTGACTTATAATTGCTACTGTTATAGCACAGACAACAAAACACTCAATTTAAGCAATTTCACATGATGTTATAATATCCACATCGATATCGTAATAGCTCATTATAACATCGAAAAAGCGTGACCAACCTGATTGCAGGGCCAATCAGGTTGGTCGCGCTGCGCTCTCGTTGGTTAGATTTTAATGGCGGCAAAATCACTGTGACAATACACGTACGCGTGAATGTAATGTTTCGCAATGTGTTTTGTTTTTTAAATAAAAATTAAAAGTTAAAAATGGATAGCGACGATGATATTTGTACGCTTCCGGATATTCTAGAATTGGCAACAAAAGTAACTCACAATCTTTTGCCAGAAAAATCTAGAAAATTATGTGAAAAATTAACTATTGTCAGCTTTTACTCTTGTTGTTTGATTAATTGCATTAGTGAAGATAAAGTAGTGTATGCAACTGCATATAACACGGGTATTAAAACACTCGTTACTATTATGAAACTCGCTGCGCTCGTTTCATAAACTCACACTCGTGTTTTAATACCCTTCTTTATATGACAGTTGCATAAACTACTTTTTTTGGCTTGGTTACATATCAATAGTTTTAGTCATTCGTGGGACAGACAACACAAACACAGTACCCTTTGATGACAAATTACAATGGCTTGTCTGCGATACAATGCTGGTAACATATGAATAGTGCTATACATCGCGTAAGGAAGCGAGCAAGGGATGTGTAACTCTTTGTTAGTGTCGACATGTTTCTTAGACAGGTGCGGCTACGGTGCTGGGTTTTGGCATTCGTGTAGACAACATAAACTAGAGGTTACTTACGACCTTTTTATCTATAACCTATTCAAACCATAAATCGTATATCTTGCGTACTTATATGACGTCATATACAATCAGTTGACGATGTTGCTCTAATCAGTATGCAAATGTATCGTGTGATATATATGACTGACGTCTATTTTCTTTTATTTATTACATTGTATTGAAAAAACAGAGTAACTATAATCATAAGGTAGCGTGTTAGTCTACATAATGTATAATAATAGGCAGCAGATGTTTTATATCACGCGGGTATAGTCAAACGTGAACTCATCATCATCCACAGTCCTTTGGATCCCACTGCTGGGTATAAGCCTCCCTGTGCATGTGCCATCTGCGTCGATCTTGTGCAAACCTCATCCAGGTTGGACCCTCGACTACGAAACGAACCCATACTACGTATACATAAAAATTACAGTATTTCTGCTTTATATAATATACCCGTCTATTCCAAGTGATGTCGTGGATAATTTGATTGATAGACCTTGATAAATCTCTGACCAAGTTTGATAACGTCCGCATTTACGGTAATGGGTGAGGATGATTTTGTATTAGCGATTTTCCTTGTCTCGAAATAACGGTTTTCAAGCCTATTTATGATGCCACTTTATCAGCAAAACAGGGATGTTTAAATATTTACGACATTAAAGTTTTTTTCAAGTATATCAAAATGAAATATAAAGTACCTATTTTGAGAAACGTTTTTTGTATTGCTGTTTGAAACGCTAATGATAAAAAAAAATCTATACTAATATTATAAAGCTGAAGAGTTTGTTTGTTTGTTTGAACGCGCTAATCTCAGGAACTACTGGTCTGATTTGAAAAAATCTTTTTGTGTTGAAGATACCATTTATTAAGGAAGGCTTTAGGCTATATAACATAACGCTGCAACTAATAGGAGCAAAGAAACAATAGAACATGTAGAAAAAACGGGGAAAAATATTCATCTTTGAGGGCTTTCGTTGCGTGTGCTGCGAAAACAGTTCAAGATATCAAAAAAATGTGTATGAAAGAATTGTTTTTCTTGAAATGATCTAACAAAATGTTCATAATTGTATATGTCTATCTTTCAAGGTTAACTCACTAGAACCGTTTTTATGGTAATAACAATTCCACGCGGACGAAGTCGCGCGCACCAGCTAGTTTGTAATAAAAAATTAACAATTTGCTAACGACATGTCTCAAAACTTCTACGAAGAGCTAAAGTTAAGTTTATCAAATTACAAGTCCAGATTTTTATCAGACAAAAACTGCTTTTTAAAATGTAGTTCACAAGTTACCAACCTCTGGCGTGACCTATTTCGAAAATGAGATCTAAACTTTTAGCTTAATTCTTTTTAGACTTAACATTTTATTACGAACCGAGTTTAAAGTTTTATTACATCGGAGTCAGCATACTAAGCAGGTTCACAGTTTTGTTTTGTATTTTCTATTGCCTTTATTTTATGATTTTTTTAGTGGTGTATAAGGTTAAAATTATGAATCAGATATACATACATAAATTGCAAATTATCCATAGCTGCGACTACTATGTTATGTTACTTTTCTGAGAAGATACAACAACAACAATGTTATTTTTCTGCGTAAATAAAAAGTGACTCCATCACCCGTATCTCATTTTTTTATCAAAATTTAAAAAAAAGATGCGTATGTTTGATATTCTTTTTAATTTAACAACATTGTCTTAAAGCATAAGATCTTGGTGGCTGTAATATTATATAAGAAGATATGATCTTAAAGCACTCAAAACAACTTTCAAAATCACAGTAAAGTTCACTCACACTCGCATTACCGCCCCTAAAAGCTCAATTCAACCGACTCCTAACAATTAAGCACGTATCGAGAAGGCATAACCAAACTTCGTCAACTCGGTATCACTGCCTAATACCAGAGCTAGACAATTTAGCTTACCTCAGGGACAATTCAAAATTCTGTGCCCGTTTTACACATAGGTACACCCGTATCACAGTTAGCGGAAATTGTGAGGTAACGCCGAGAAATTTGCTCGTACATTGTTGAGATACGGGTTCTATATTCAAATTTCAGCGCTTTAGTGTACCTAGATTTTAAACTATAGGTAGTGTTATGCATATATGGTCAGCTCAAACAGTGGACAGTTCACAGTTGTATAACTGAGCGTGTGCTGTAAAAAATGTGACATTCGATGAATATTGCGCGGCACGAAAATTTCGAACAATGTCGACCTAGTTTTTTAACAGCAACAAGTTCGATTTTAGTAGCAAACGTTATTTTTTTGTGTAAATAAAATATAACGGTGGTACAGTAAATATTTCTTTGATTTGACAAAAACAGTAATATTTGTCAAAATAATAAAATATGTCTGTTTATGTAACATTTTAACTAACCAACCGTCTAGAATATATTATTATTTTGGGTCTCAGCAAATATATGTATGTAAATATAGCAGCTGAATAATAAATGAAGTCATAATAAGCTGGAGTAAAGATTATATTTCGTATAGCCTCATGCTTTGATATAATATTCACAACATGGTAGTACTTTAGTCCTACTGGCAACATTGCACGTCTTTAGAGAGAAAAAAGAAAATTTATTTTTTCCTTCCTAATGGTAACACCCCAGCGGTGTCGCTCCTCATTCTTTTGTCGTGCAAGGCAACGCACAGTCGAAATTTCTACCTTCAATTTTAAAAGTTAATACTTAATACCAACCTTCAATTTCTACAAAAAGTTAAAAATGCCGAAACGAAGTGCCGAGGAAAAGCTTCGTCACTACTACAATAAAATCAGGAAATTACAAGCCAAGAATGAAGGGAGATATCGTCGCATCATTTACTCATCGTCATCGGACAGTGAAGAAATCGGCGACGACTCCGCGGAAGTGTCTCGAGGCGGTGACCTTCACCTAGTAACGCCACCGTCCCAGCAGCAGCCCCCAACGCAGGGGCTATCTCGTACATCCGAGATCCTGCCACTTCCTAACAATTCGCAGCAGCCCCCAACGCAGGGGCTATCTCGTACATCCGAGATCCTGCCGCTTCCTAACGATCCGCAGCAGCCCCCAACGCAGGAGCTATCTCGTACATCCGAGATCCTTCCGCTGCCTAATGACTCGCTGCAGCCCTCAACGCAAGAGTTAGCAGACGAGATCGCTCCTCTTGAGGAGCCTATACCAGAGTGCGAACTGGATCCCGAGTTGCTAAGTGCACTTGGTGATACCACTGATGATGTGCCGGCTTATGGACCTGCCATACACGGTACGCTGGCTCAACGCTGGCAGCCGATTTTGAAAAAAGGCCTCCAAACAGAAGCAAAGGTAAAAATCCTTAAAGATTACATGGTGCCCGATAATTGCAAGGCGCTTAAAGCACCCACCTTAAACCCTGAGATTTCTGCAGCCCTGCCAGAATTCCAAAAAAACCGAGACAAGATTTTACAAGACAACCAAGATCAACTTGGCCTCGGCATAACAGCCATAAATAGAGGTATGTCGTTGTTGCTAACCGGAGATGACAAAGTGAATGTGTTAAAATTTTTATCGGATGGCTGCCGCATATTATCTGACTTACACTTCACCGAAACTCAAGCAAGAACGAAAGTGATTCTTCCCGTATTGGAAAAAAACATACAAACTCTTTTACAGAGTAATTCAGAAAGAGACGAAACACTTTTCGGCAGCAATTTGGCCGAAAAGATAAAGGCATCAAAAGCGATCGAGAAGCAAGGGCTTCAAATTAAAAAAGTTCCGCCTAGAACATCCACATCAAGCACACCAGCGGCCCCTAGCGCCCGATCCCGTCAGGGAAACTGGGCGGGCCCTCCTCGCTATCAACAGGCGAGAGGAGGGCGCGGCTTCAACCACCGAAACCAGTACCACCGCTCCGCGATGCCGGCGCGAGCAGCTCCAACAGCTCCACCTGTACCGCCGCTGAATCGCCAGCCGACTTCAGCGAGCTCGAACAAACGTGTCCCAACTCGTCAGTAACGCAGGTACATGCGAGTAGATTACGTCATTTTTATGATTGTTGGCTTAATGTTACAAAAAACCCAGTAATTTTAGACTGGATTTGTAATGGCTATAATATCCCATTTTTACGAGAAGTATATCAGCAACGAATTCCTCATAAAACTTCGTTGTCAATAATAGAAAAGCAAGCAATGGCGCTAGCCATCAAAAAGTTAGTCGATCTAGGCGCTATTACTGAATGTAGTCCGCAACAAGATCAGTTTATCTCTAGTGCCTTTTTGGCACCTAAATCAAGCGGCGGACATAGGTTCATACTTAATCTTAAAGAATTGAATAGGTTTATCACAACAACCCATTTCAAAATGGAAGACCACAGAACAGCATCAAAAATGATCTCACAAAACTGCTACATGGCCACAGTAGATTTGAAAGAATCTTACTTAGTTGTCCCTATAAAACATTCTCAACGTAAATACTTACGTTTTCAATACGTAGATGAACATTCTAACATAAAAACCTACGAATTTAATGCTATGCCTTACGGTTTATGTTCTGCGCCTCGAACGTTTACAAAAATAATGAAAGAAGTAGTAGGTTATCTCAGAAGCCAAGGACTAAGATCAATTGTATATCTCGATGACATATTGTGTTTAGGAAACACCCAAGACGAATGCTTACTAAACGTCAACAAAACACTTAAGTTATTGAAATGTTTAGGTTTCGTTATTAATTATGAAAAAAGTAGTTTACAACCGCGACAATGTAGCAAGTTTCTTGGCTTCATGTATAACTCTTTAGATATGACAATATCGCTTCCACCTGAGAAACGCGAAAAAATTTTGCAACTTTTGCAATTTTTTTACCAACTACCCACTTGTACAATTCGTGATTTTGCGCATTTAATAGGGGTACTTATATCCGCTTGCCCAGCTGTAAGATACGGTTGGCTTTACACCAAACAAATTGAGCGTCAAAAATATTTGGCCTTAGTTGCGAATAATGATAACTATAATGCCAAATTCAAACCTAGCGCGGTAATCTTGCCAGATTTAGCATGGTGGATGAATAATATTTCATCTACAACTAACACATTAGTAACACCAAATTTTAACTTAGAAATGTTTACGGACGCGAGCCGAACTGGCTGGGGCGCTTATTGTGACAACAAGCGCACTGGGGGCAGTTGGACAGATAGTGAGCGTGAAAAGCACATTAACTATTTAGAATTATTTGCTGTTTTTCTAGGCTTAAAATCTTTCGTGCGCGATATGCATAGCTGCAATATTTTGTTACGAGTAGATAATACAACAGCACTTAGTTATATTAATCGAATGGGAGGAATCCAATTCCCCCATTTAAATAATTTGACAAAAAATATTTGGCAATGGTGCGAACACCGAAATATCTGGTTGTATGCATCCTATATAAACACGAAAGACAATTTTGAAGCAGATCAAGAATCTCGTAAGGTGAACCCTGACATAGAATGGCAGCTTAGTGAAGCTCAATTCCAAACTGTCACGACAGCATTTGGTTATCCAGATATTGATTTATTTGCGTCCCGCACTAATACCAAGTGCAAAAATTATGTCTCGTGGAAACCAGACCCAGACTCTATTGCTGTAGATGCGTTCACTTTAAATTGGAAATCAATGTTTTTTTACGCATTCCCTCCATTTTCGATGATATTGAAATGCCTACAAAAAATTTACAACGACAAAGCAGAAGGCATTTTTATTTTTCCCAACTGGCATTCGCAAGCTTGGTTCCCATTGTTAAAAAGTTTATTGAAATCAGACATTATTTATTTCACACCTGATTTAAGTATATCACATTCTTGCAGAACCCGACAACAACAATCGAAGTTTACCCTGGGTGCAGCGCTGCTCTCAGGACAGCGTTTGCGGCAGCAGGCACCCCACACCAAGCATTAGACCTAACAATGGCATCTCTATCCAAAAATACTCTATCTCAATACAACGGGACGTATAAATTGTGGTGGCAGTTTTGTTATCGTCACGGTTTAAACCCATATATGGGGTCAATCAGATCTATTATTTTGTTTTTGACAGAACAATTTCAAAAAGGTGTTGCGTACAGTTCCATAAACAGCCACCGTAGTGCATTATCATTGCTTGTCGGAAGTCATCTTACTACCAATGATCAAGTAAAACGACTCCTTAGAGGTGCATATAGATTAAGACCAGCCTCACCAAAATATTCTAGGACTTGGGACCCACAGGTCGTTCTCGATTATATAGCAAATTGGGTACCAAATCGTCATATTTCATTAGAAAAAATAACACTAAAGTTAGTTACACTATTAGCGTTATCTACAGCACACCGGGTTCAAACGTTTTCTCTAATAAAAACAGAAAACATTAGGATAGGCTCTTCATCTGTCGAAATAGGTATTACTGAGGCAATTAAAACATCCGCACCCGGGCGTGAACAACCGGTTTTAGTACTACCTTACTTTTATGAGGATAAATCTATATGCCCCGCTACAATAGTAGAAGACTACCTATTTGTAACTAGAAAAATAAGACTGCCTTCAATAAATAATTTCATATTAACCTATAAGAAACCGCATAAATCAGCTTCGACTCAAACCATCAGTCGATGGATTAAGAGAGTTCTGGGTGAGAGCGGCATAGATGTATCAATATTTTCTAGCCATAGTACACGACATGCTTCAGTTTCCGCAGCTCGAGCTGCGGGTGTTTCCTTAGATACAATTCGCAAAACGGCAGGATGGACAAGTACGTCACAAACGTTTGCCAAATTTTACAACCGGCCGATAGTAAATGAAACTTCTTTTGCGAGATCAGTTTTGCAACTTAATTGATTGTAATGTTATACGTTATGAGATGATAACTTGTTTGTGTATAGTTTATAAGTTAAACATAATTTCCAATAAAATGTGATATAATTTGTAATCGTATCATTGAGATTACCATACATGTTAAAATATGATATGTAATAAAAGTTGATTGTTATTACTTTGTAAAAACAAAATCTTTTATTTCTCACACAAAATTTTGGCTCTAAACATCTACCATGTTGTGAATATTATATCAAAGCATGAGGCTATACGAAATATAATATATGATTAAACGAACTTGCAAAAGTGAAGTTCGATCAATATTATATGAGTATAAAGCCTCATGCGAAGATATACTTATCTTCCCACCCACCACAAAAACCCATAAGTATATTGAAAATTTTGTGTTATTTTTTAATTTCTCTTAACAATGAGGAGCGACACCGCTGGGGTGTTACCATTAGGAAGGAAAAAATAAATTTTCTTTTTTCTCTCTAAAGACGTGCAATGTTGCCAGTAGGACTAAAGTACTACCATGTTGTGAATATTATATCTTCGCATGAGGCTTTATACTCATATAATATTGATCGAACTTCACTTTTGCAAGTTCGTTTAATCATATATTATGACTTGATTACGAGGACATTTCTTTCATATATGAGTACTTCTATCACAAGTTTTGGAGAGTGGCCAAGATCTTGAGCAGAGAAGTTTACAGCTATTCATCAGCTAGAGCACAACTGTACCTTTCCTGTTTATTAGAGCAAAATACGTTTTTAGATTTATAGAGTAGTTTTTTTTTAACTTAAACGGGTTTGCACATGGCCGTAGTTTACTTGATAGCAAGCAAAGGCTATGGCCTAAGATGGAGCGTGCTTACCCGATAAGAACCGATTCACTCTCGCTTTGAAGATCGCTGGATTATAGTGCGTGGGGAACAGATAGTCAAGCAGGGAGTTCCACAACCTTGCGGTACGAACAATAAAGGTAGGTAGGATTAGATAGTTATAGTTTCTTAGATTTGAGTGTATTAAAGATGTATCACCAAAATTCCATTATTGCATAAATTTGTTCATAGTAGGCGTACGCGGAAAATATTACGGAGTAATTTAAAGGTTAGTTTTTTTTTATCACCCAATTATTACTGCAATGCGTTTTAACATGTGACAATTGAGCCAAAAAGCAATTTCACGTCTCAATGACATTGTCCAATTATAGAGTTCAATGTCAATTTATTTTAAAAATGGGACTTAAAATTATTTTAGGAATGGCTAGCAATCTTTCATTGAAATATGGATCTTTGTACGAGTCGAGTACAGTATGTGAGACTGCATTGCGTTTGTCATCCTATTTTCTATAGTAAATTTTAGATGGAACGGCGATCTTGTGCTTATTAGTATAAAAATTGTATACATAAACATCAGTTACATATACAACAAATACAAATATGCTATTGGTATACGGTAACGTAATTTAAAAGTTAGAACACGTTTGTAACATATCTCATAGTTATAAAATTGATTCACATTCAATCCTAAAATTTACGGACACAAGAAATTCAAAGGAAATGAGAATTGTCTCATTATTTTAGTTCTACAATATTTCTACATCTAAGCGTTCAAAGTAGACCAAGTTTCAAGTGAAAATCACATTTTAAGAGAAAGAAATGTGCTGATTTTTCGTCTGTCGACGTTCGTTGGTAATAGTCTTTATATTTCGATCACAATTTGAAGTACCGAAAATCTTTTCGTACTTTTGTTACTGGATTGTTCTGGGGCTTCTATGTCGTTAGGTACGTTGTTTTAGAAAAACAAATAAAGATGTTTCACAAACATTATAAACTTGCAAATATTATTGAAAAATAAGGAAGTTTTTGTAACAATCCCTAAATTTAGTTCGTATGAAAAATTCAACCTCTTTGCGTTAGCGTTTGCTGAATTGTCATCAAAATTTTGCAGCAATATCATAATTCTTAGTTTACCGAAAATCAAAATACCTATTTAGTTTTCCCGTTGCTGTGCTCATACTATTTTAGTGCTTCGCAGTCATATAAAATCTTATTGTGAAATCTGAACATGATTGTATGCGACACACAAAATGTCCGGGCTAAGGCGAAATTATCCCTTCGGGTTCGCATGGAATTCTTATATTACATTATTTTGTACCACATTTGGGAATATTGCGAGCTTCTTTTATTAGATTAGCTGTTATTAACTTAAGTCACATAGCGAAATGGTGTGAAATTGTTATTTAGTACCGTGAAATTGCCTGAAATTAGGTACTGAACAAACCTTGTGCCTAATTTCAGGTTTATTTTATTTTTTCCAGTATATATCTTTGTTTATATAAAGATAATTTCCTGGTTTCTGTAAAAAATATTACATAAGTCTCGCACTTTATTCATTTATACACGTACGTATAAATTGATAGGAAAACTAAATCGTCGTTCGTTTATAAACCATCGTTTTATAAACCAGGGTAATGTTTTTCTGCAAATAGCCATTAATAATTAATAATTGTCGGCTTGCTACCACCGCATAGCTATGTTGCAAAAAACAAACATAATCTTGACGTTGTGCTAACTAAATAGCATGTAGTATAACTTGAAATAAGTTCGTACGGGAGAGACAATGACCTGGGTTAAATATTAACTTCACTTACATATCTTCTGTAAATAGAAATATGGCGGTTCATTTTCTATATTTGCTACAATAACTGCCAACGTTATTCAATTACATTCAACAACCAGAGTGGAGTGTAAAATTAAATAACCATTGCCGGCTGCATAGCGGTGCTTTATTTCATGGCTTGTTAAAGCAGCATTCTGTCGCGAACAGGGAAATTGCATTATTCTATGCCGATTCTGTGCCAGTTAGTATACTGCACAGAATAGCACAGATGGACAAACTTTGGAGATTTTTAGCGGAGATTTGTTATGGAATGGAGACGGTATAAGCGTTTGTGATAATGCGTGTTTAGTGCAAATCGATGTTATCTCTTATTTGAAAATGAACCAATATGAAAAGTGAATCCCGTCAAAATAAGTCACTTCACTTACTTCACTTTAGCTGGCGCTGCGACCCAACTGGATCCTGGCCTCCGATACTAAATGGCGCCACTGTCCGCGATCTTGAGCAAGACCCTCCCACTGGGTCACAAACTGGGTCAAAATAAGTGATATTATAAAATTATTTTAATTTATTTATTGGTTTAGAACAACTAAATTCATGTATTTTATGTTATTCTACTTTGCCTTTTTAATGCTTATATCATCCAATAGGATGGTAATAATACAAAATAATAAAACAATATATTAATTTGATAAAAGTCACTTTGCTTTTTTGGTAGAAGTTAAACCAGCTTTACTCACAGGTGGAATATATATTACACTCTAGTGAACGCCTGCGACTTCTCTCGCATGATTTCGAGTTAAAAAGTAGCCTATGACACTCCTACGACCTCGTACTACCTACATACCAAAAGTCATGATGATCGGTTCAGCTGTGATGAGCGTTTAAATATACAGACAAACAGAAACACAGATAAACAGGTAAATAGAAAAATTATCTAGATAGTGTTAGTACGTAATGTGCTGTAAAGTCGAAGTATCACTAAACTTTTTTTTATTACTTAAATATTGAGTTTTTCGACCCTCTCCAGCTTCATTATATGTATAGATTAAGTCTCTGGACATCTTATTCTGTGAACTAGGCACGTCAATTTATATTGCGCTCACGTATTTACGTATCTGTTGGATGCACTTTATGCCTCCTTCCGGTAGTGGATGTAGTTTACGATTATTTCCGGATAGTTGATGTGCGTGACTAAATATTTTGTGGCCACAATATGTCATAGTCACAGTTGCCAGGCATAAAAATATATTTTATTTTTATCATCATCATCATCATCATCATCGGGTGCCATCTTCATAAAGAAGTAAAGAGGTCAATTGGTAAAATTTTCTGTGATCTCATGCTGCTTCTTTTAGATGCGGATAGCTCAGTTTTGTCCATTTCTTTATGTCGTCTAGCCACTTCATTCTCTGACGTCCTGGACCTTCCTTCGAGAAATACTAAAACTTCATATAATACGCGAAAACACAAAATCAACTGAACAATGATTCTTTAAAACATTTGTAAAAAACACCTGTATTTAAAACTGCCTAAATGTGTTTACAAGTCCTTTTTCAGGCTAGCCATATGTATATTTACTTTAGTATAAATCAACTCAAATCATTAAATTACAGTATTTCTTAGTACCTACTTTTGTAAAGCTTAAAATGGGAACTGAGTGTAAAATCCTTATTAAAACACTTAACATATATACACAGAACCTGACGTCCGACAGAAAACAAAGCACTTGACCCTTCTTTATATTTAAATTTATCGGATTAATTTAATCGTAAATAAATTGTTTTTAACACTTCTTTGTTCAACGATAGTCAACATAAAGTGTACTTATAATCCTAATTAAAAAACAAGTAAAGTTGGTTATAATTATGTATTCTTTAAAAAACTTATTTACTAGATATTTAACTCGAACTGCTAAAACTAATTATATACTCAGTGTTCATTGTTCTTTTCAGCGAATATGTTACTTAGTGGTAAATTTTTATTTTAAGCGTAGAACAGCTAAGACAGTGGAAACTTTGTTTTTGGTTGTTTGTTTAAAAGCAAAATAGTATGCGTGGAATTATATTTATAATTTTAATATTTTCTCATTCGATCGTTTGAATTTCTCTGGGTTTGTCTCATCATTTAGCATAATACTGAGATAGAGGTTAAATGCGAAATCACATTCATTCTGGCAAAATCCTTGCCTATATAACTGTTACAAAAGAGCTTCCTTAGCAAACTTAGATCTTATAACACATGAATGTATTTTAAGTTGGGAAATTAACAGTTTTTTTTACATGAGATATATTCCCACTTGATTACAACTTGCCTGATGTTAAGCAACGTTATAATCTACGTTCTAGCGCGCTTTCTTATAAGAATTAATTAATTACTCAGAAAAAACCTTATATTATATTTTATGCCTCTCGAAACGATTGAACTCGTTCATACAACAAGCCCATCTGTAAAGTAACAATAGCTAGTTTGTCCCTCCGAGACAGCCCCTATACTAAGTGACAAGTTGACAAGAGAAAACGTCCAAGAAAGGTCACAGTGCATCTGGCAGTAGGCTGTAGACTTTATTGTTACAGGAAGTTGTACGTTATAATGGTACAGCATTGAAGTTTGAATCGGTTTTAAATAGCTTCAAAGATATTTATTGACCATTATAACTTTGCGCTACAATAGGTATGACAAATATTACAATAATCATAGTTTGCTTACTGTGGGGCTAGATGGCGTTGTGTGCAATGTCCTTGAATATTTATCTATTTTTATTTATTTATCATTTACATACCATGTAACTTACTTACTCATTGTGTAATATTGCAATTTATTTTTTTATGAGTGGCTTTGGTTATGTTGTATTGGATTGTATTATAGTATGTAGAATTTTTCAATTATTTTTTTAAATCACATATAATATTTTGTGATGTGACAGAGAAAAAGCTACAAAATGTATCCAAATTTTTGTGGTAACAGGTTACAGCTTGGAACATGTCATTTAATTATTGTCATTGGAGTAACTTAAATTGCTAGTTAAATTTAGTTTTGTGTATTGCTATGTTTTTAAGTAGTTAAAAACATTTGTTTGAAACCAAACCTCACAGATAGACAACAACCTCTAAATGTATCTCGGAGCTTGCTTAATAGCCCTATAAACTAGCGCCGGCTTTTATCTCGCGCTGCAAGGAAAAATAACTTTAACTCGTGTGCTCATTTAAAAGGTAGAATACACTTCTTTGGAAACTGGTGAAAATATTTAAGATTATAAGATTAGAAGACTCATTTTGTATTAATAAATATTTATTACTGTGTGAGTAAATTACTAAAAATAACGAGTTGTTTTTTAAATGAGATCTCTTATAGTCAATAGAGATTATTCTCAAACAATAAAACAAAAATAGATTCTTTTGATTTTAAGGTAAAACAAAATAAATAAATGATACTTTTGCATTTAAAACATGATCTGTGAAGGCATAAATAGCAGCAAATATCAGAAAACATCATGAAAAAGCTATATGTATATATGCATATGTATATCATCAAAGAATCTGTGAGGAAAAATATCGTTATCGTAGCGTATAATTACTCGAGATAATTTTCCTGTTATGTCTACATCAGTCATTAATTTAGAAGTTTAATTAGTGTGGTACGGAAAGAAATGATTTTTGGGATAAAATCGGTAATCTTGATGAATGAAAATACATGAGTTGTGAAAACTATTAATTATCTAATTCAGGTAGAGGTTGAAAATTAGGCTAATTAATTAGTGTGTTTGTAACAAAAAAATATCTTGATAATGAGAAGATGAACGATTTCACTTATGACTATAAATATAAAAAACCCCCGAACCCGACTAAACTATTGGTTAATTTTTTTTTACAAGGAATGGCTTTGTACTTGACCGTAATCGCCTGATGGTAAGCAATCATTACGGTCTAGGATGGAACGTGCTTACCCAGTAAGAACCGATACACTCTCGCTTTACTTGCCGAATTGATGTCCATAATACAACAATACTTACTCAATTATACTTAAATATAAATTCAAACAAGCAAATGAAATCAAAATCACTTATAGCACTTACGGGTAAAGTCAGAGGATAAAAAAAAACTATTAAAATAATAGGAACATTCTCCACTAGTTTACCTTTCGGTGTGCAAAGAAAGTAGGCATACTCAGATCATTATCACTAAATCATTGTAAATTGTTTCGGAATAGAAGCATCTTATGTAATAATGTACAAAATTTCTGTTCTATGGTAAAAATAATATAGTTATTTGCTTTAAAAACGAAGGAAACAAATCGAATACACACGGTTACTTTAGTTACTACTAGCTGGTGCGCGCGACTTCGTCCGCGTGGAATAGTTATTACCATAAAAACGGTTCTAGTGAATTAACCTTAAAAGATTAAGACCTTAGAAAAGACATATACTGTTGCGGACATTTTGTTAGATCATTTCAAGAGGAATAATTCTTTCATACACATTTTTTGATATCTTGAACCGTTTTCGCACGCAACGGAAGCCCTCAAAGATGAATAATTTTCCCCGTTTTTTCCACATTTTCTGTTGTTTCTTCGCTCCTAATAGTTGCAGCGTAATGTTATATAGCTTAAAGCCTTCCTCGATAAATGGTAGTTCAAACAAACAAATAGCTTTTTAATATATAAGTATAGATAATATTTTGCTAACAACCTTTTGAGATCTGGTACTACATTGATAGAGTAATCGTATTTGCAATAACGACATCGTAACACTGTACCACACCTTGATAAAATCTCAATATGTTTGCTATTCAGTATACTTTTATCACTAGTCGTTTGAATTTCAAAGTCTGTTTGAAACTTGTTTGTTAACTATTTCAGAATTTTCTGTTATGCTGTTTAATTCCCAAAGTAACTTTATCATTTAATGTCCGTTTTATTTTTTTAAACCAGAATATACATTTAAACAGAAAATGAGCTAACAGTTTTTTATCCGAATCACAATCACTTACATTCACGTAAAAAAAGATAACACCTTTCTGAGTCACGATTAAATAAATATGTAGTCGTTACAAAATGTATTGAGCCTACGAAAATCGATCGATAATATATAAACTTGCAATATCTGCGCGTATTTAACCCCAAAAAATCCTATCACCCGAACCGAATACGTAAGATGTTGTGGCGGGATATGAACTATACACAGATTCGGCGGCACCTTTCGCAGGTTTTAGAACTCAGGTTTAGAGCATCCAGTGCCCTATATTTACGTTTAGAGATGCAAATCCTTTTACGGATAGTCAAACCACTCGAGCGGAATCAATAGAAGGATACTGTGATCTCCGCGCTTCATACTCGCTTTTGTGGAGCTCCTGAATTTTTAAACCGGATATTTTTGATATAAACCAAAGGTGGCTTGAAATTTTGTGAATAGAATGCGTTGGGTTTTATGATTTGATGCCTCTTTTGTTGTTTGTTTTGTATGTTTTAGTAAATGTTAAATAGAAGATGCCCTAGTTTTTACTAAACGAGAAAGTATACAGACCGGAAACGCCTGTTTACAAAAATATTGCTCCATTTATCCACCAATTAGGGGTTAAAAATTAAAATGTACGTAAACCTACGGTTGGAAACCATCTACAAATCTAATTAATCAACACGTAATGAAAGTGCTGATAAAACGTATCCGTCGACTGACGTTACATTTAATCGCGAAGACAAACATTCCGTGTTTACTACCTTCCTAGACGAGTAGGCACCGCGGGCAGCGGGCAGTTAGTTGACTACAGTGCCAACAATGACGGTGCTGACAAAAAGCATATCGTGGTGGTGTTTTGACTGAGTAGCGTACAGGTGGTATAATGGTTGTGTAGGGCGCGGCATATCGAGCGGAGGCGACTAGGAAAGCAGCGCGCGCAGTGCCTTGGGAGCGCGCGGCCGGGCTGCCCGTCTGCCGCTCACAGCGCCCCGTGCCGGCTCCCATCACATACTCGCGCGCGTCACACACACATAATACAACAATACCACCGCCACATCCACCGCATCCCATACCCCACCGGTACAACATGAACCCACCAAAAAAAGCAAAACTCCGGAAAGTGACGAGTGTTGTGAAGTGACAAATTTTAATTGAACCACGTGACGTGACAGGGCCGTGTGTAGTGTAATTAGTTGATCAATTATGCAACTGTAGTAATGACGGAGGTTTCCAGTGGTTTGCTATATGTTTAATGTATGAGGACGACGTGCCGAAATTCACGTTATATCATAAAGCTCTTGAAGTTGGTAGCCGATTCTTGCGGTTTCATTTTGTGAATTTTTCACGAAACGATAGCTCGTGATTTATAAGACCTAAGAGACTGCGAGAATTTATGAGAGCTCTTGTTGAAACCGGTGTAATTCTTTAGCAAAGTTTCTTCTGTGAAATTGTGAATTTTTATTCATGAAACGCCGTACTTTCTTTAGCGCCATGTGCTGTGTCTACTTCCTTTTAATCGTTTTACTGCTTCATAAATGTTACTCTAATGTATGCTACGTTTTACTCAGCTAGATTAATGTGTGTCGATACATTGGAACTCGATTTCCTTGGTATCACCTGCTACATATAACGGAAGTGCTGCGTTACTCGCCATCAAATATTTATCGTGCTCATTGGTTGGGATGGTATTCTAGCACGCGCCGTTACTAAGTTCCTATTTTTGACCGACTTCTAAAAAGATAAATTTCTATATTTATTTCTAAGTTTTTAATCAATTTTATAGATGTTACCGTAATTTATTTGGGAACCTTTTGATACCTAATAATATGGTTTGTATGTATGTATCACATTTAAAAGTCTTAAAGGCAAACGAGTAATATCCAAAAAGCTTTGTAAATTAATGTGAAATGAATGTGGCCGCCATGATAAATTTACCGACATAAATTATTTAGAACTCTACCTGGAAAGGAGGCGTCGCTTTGAAGGGTATTGGATTAAATTCTCCAATTTAGATTCGATTCTTCTATTTTTGATAGGAAAACGCTTACTATGAAATATCAATTTTTCGAATAAATTGTCCGGGACATCGTCAAATTATAAAGAGAAGTTTGTGTGGTATTTATATAGAGTAGCTTCTTTTTTCGTAATAAAACGCATGAGTATGTGAGTGTGATTTCCGAAGATACATCCTTATTACATTTTGTTTTTCTTTCATTGCATACAAACGAAAATAATGACTTTTTACATTTGAAAGGCTAAAGCTTGTCTACAACTTGCCTGATTTTTACAAACATTTCAAAAATCATACTTTCCATTAACATATTTTATTTGAGGGATGAAACTCTAAAACTGATATAATCTCTAGCTACACGAGTATTCCATAAGCGAAATGTCATTGGCTCTAATAAATAGCCAGGAAATGACTGCGAAATATTCAGAACGGCACCTAGAGGCCGTTATTTTGTAAGTTACTTTGCCCAAAGTGTGAATATTAATAAAAGTTAGTTGGGTAGTTTGTAGAAAAGCACCCATGCGGCATGGAAAGTTATGTGGGGAGGAAGTTGCTTAGCACTTTTACGCTGAAAAAGTAGTTTGCGGCTCCAATCAGAATTCAGACTGGCTTTTTTTTCCTGTTAAGCTGATTCGGACTGTCTGTTCCGTTCCGGACGAGTCATTTTGCTGTGACAGTTGATTTATGTCGATACCAGCGATGCTTTTTGATTTTTGCCGTAAATTGGCTTAGGTGGGTGAAGGGTGAAAATGAAGGCCGATAAGTTGAAAGGTTAGATTTGTCGTTGCGCTAAAGAATCGTTTTAAATATGGGACAAAAGCGGAAGTTCCATTAAGTTACTTTTCACATGATTAAACTACTACTATGATAATTATAATGAAGGGTAAACGAGATCTTTCCTGAGCCACAAAAAAAATATTCATTGAGTTCTTTTCCCCAAACTATAAATTTACGTACTTACTGATTTTAAAAGAAAGATATATTCATCTATATCAATCCACGTTGGATAGAAAATACATTACTGTTATTACACATCTCTAAATTCCTTAGTATCGAGTAACTTCTTTATCTCCTTTGGCTGTGTCCGATAGTAAAATCCTAATTGAAAAAGACGATGGATTTTCAGTATCGCAAAACGCTGCACGTATTACAGTGCTGCTATGACAATGCTTTTAATAGACGTCTCTTTAAGGTAAAAAATAATTTGACACATTTATATTCATTCATTTGATAATAGAGAAAATGTATATGTCAGTTTTATTGTTTGTATTTCACGACGGATTATGTAACTTTTCGTATGGCAGTGGGAAGGGGTTCCAAAAGTGACACATGCTACATTTTGTCACGAAATAACTAATGCAAAGCTATAGGCAGTTACTAGTGTTGAACAAATCCACATAATGTTTACAAGATGCAAACAGCTTGCATCGACGTCTTGCTTTGGATGCGCAAAATGTTTCTTTACTAATTGGTTAAGTAGGTACTAATTTATTTAACGATTTTTACACAGTTCATTTATTCATTCATTCCGTATGAGAGAGCACGGTTCTTGTCGGATATTATAAAGTAACGATATATAATTCGAGATCTCGTGACTAGTTTCTCTCTGTACATCTGCAATCTAGTTTCAGTAGCAGCTTGGATTTCAAAGAACAGATTCCTCTGACGGTTCGAAGCGATCTAGTATTTTTAGATAGCGTCTTGAATTTTTAAAATGTATAACAGTGGCCAGGAACTTGAGGGTAACTGCCATCTCAGACTTAACGAGATGATTGGAATAGTTTTAAAATACTTTAAGAAGGCTACATTTTGAAAAAGTTTCTCTCATCGAACTACAATCTAGGGGTCCTAAAATCTAGAATTAATAGGTATATTCTAGGTAAGCGTGTTACATACTAGGCTGCAGCAATGCTTAACATCAGGCAGGCTGTAGTCAAACGTAAACCTATCCCACGTAATATATATATATATGCTTGCGTATTGGAACCTATTAATTTGAATAATTTACTTCCATAACTTCCATTTACTCTCAAAACTCAAACTCAAATTACTTTACTCTATTCTTATATTATCTATACATAGATCAAATCCAATATTCGTTCCCTGCTTATCAATAGGTCACGAATGATTGCTCGCCATAATCTTTTCCCGTACCTTTTGTGTCTGTCCGAGGGTCTTCAGATATACATCTATTGTTTAGAAAATTGTGTCCTTGGAAGAAATTTTCCTCATTGAGCCTCACATTCGTCTTCTTTCCAATTAGGTCAAGACAAATCTCACATGACCCTTGAGACCGGAATGTAAGCTGGTACAAAATAATGTGAAGAATGGCGATGCCATATTCAAATGTGTTTAGAAGAAAATAATATTCGTTACAGCATAATTTTGAGTCCTTCTTATATTTAAAAGAGAAAGTATAAATAGTATTATATTTGTGTATATTATTCATCCTATCGCATGTATTTCTGTTGTACACCACGTCCTTTATAATCCTTTATTTATTCCTCTCCATCCAACGGTTGCCTGGAAGAGATTGCTTTTAGCAATAAGGCCGCCACTTGTGGCACTAGAGTAATTTATGTAAGTATTTTTTATTAATTTTGTTTTATATGTGTGTGGCAATAAAGGATTATCTATCTATCTATCTAATATTATTGAATGTAATAATTAAAACTTATACTACTACACTTACAATTCGGTTTCTTGATTAAGAATATTGTATACGTACAACTAAGCCTTAGTTGTAAAAGTAAAAAGTAACTTTCCCTTAATACAGAATTTGAGTAGAGATAGTGAGTCCTGCTTAAACCAAATATCTTTTTAATGTTGTACAATCTTGAAAATTAAAAACAACTGAACCAAAATATACTTAAAAACAGTTGTTTAACATCAAAAGTAAACCTTTATGTTATATATCGTATTGACAGATGTCATAGTATTATGTATCTACCCCCTTAAGTAGTACTAAGTGTTGCTTATCATCTACCCGATATTAATAAATCAGTCTCAATACAATGGCGTTTGACTATAACATAGATCGCTTATCAAGGATAAATCACTTTATATCACAATTAAATTCATGATATGCTTGCGATTTGTGGTCAATAAAATATATTATTATGTATATATCAATCTCACATTATATTCAAATGTTGTGGTTTCCTGACCAGCACAAGCTAGCGTGCCAAACCACAAACAGTATATAAATTGGAATGTCAATTCTCCTAAACTAATAATATATTTATCATCTAACTCTTTGTGGAAAATGAATACTTTAGAAATATTCGTTTTATGAAATAACTAAAACTGTACAGAACCAACGCAAAAAATGAACCAAACGCTTTATGAAAGCAGTCTAATAAAGAGATATTGTATGAGTGTCACCAACTTTAGCTTTACATTATAACTTCATACCATCTTCGATCTTAGGAAGCAATTTTTAAAATAGTTCGTTTTGACTGCTCTGTTAGCTTAGTTGGTAGTGGCTCTGCCTTCTAATCTAGAGGTGCGGGTTCAATTCCCGCATAACACAAGTAATTATGAATATTAAAATTTGTAATTACTTGTGTTGAGTCTGGTCGTTTCTATGTATAATAAGTATGTATTTACAAAAGAAAAGTATATATGTATTATAGCCGTTATCTTGTACCCATGATACAAGCGTAAGCTTAGTATGGGGCTAGATGGCGCTGTGTGTAATGATAGAATGATATGAGATATGAGCTGAAATATTTTTTTTTATTTTTTGCTTGCCGTATTGGCCTAGTCTTGGGTGTAAAGATCTTTAAATGACAGATATTGTATGTAATTTTAGGAACATTTTGTTAACGTTATATATGTTATTTGAACCTATAATAAACCCCGCTTTCTCTCGTACGTTTATGTTTGCTTACACAAATTTCCCGTTGAAATTTTCCGAGAATTTGCTCCGTAATGTATTCCTATTGCAAAATGTTCCGACAACTTCTGGGAACATAACTTGCATGTTATTATTTAAAGATTCGTTAGGGTGTAAGCGTATTCTAGTTTGAATTGAACTTAAATTCAAGCTAGGTGATTTCAAATATAATAAAATGCATCAAAGCTTTCTGGATGGCTAAGGCAGATTGTGGACAATGGCTAAATAAGAAGTTTTCTTGAATATTTTAAATATTTTGACATTTAAATGAATATTTTAGAATGTCAATGAATTAAAATAAGTCACGTGAATAAATAAAATACCTAAATTTTGCTTGACAATACAAAGATATGGCCAAAGAAAATATATATATATGTATGTATATAAAAATTAAAAAAAAAACAATATAAAGGAAAATGTTACAAGTATTCCGTTATTATTATATACATTTTGAATGTATGTATGTGTCAGGGCTATAAGCCGGTTTGGATATTCATAACTAATTGTGTTTTCATCTCCACTCACAAATAATTATTGTATATACGACTAAGCAAAAGCAATATTGATTTGTTAACACAACTTGTGCCCTTCAACACATACTAAATGTTAAGTACCTACATCAAAAAAGCCGTATACATAACCATTCCAGTGTTGACACAAACAGACGGTCTGTCCTTACTAATTTTCCTGCAAAGTTTTTGTACGTAACCCTCTCCTGGTCTTATTATTCAGGACGCCCTTAAGGCGGCTTATACACGTAAAGGGTAGAGCCAGTTAAGGCTGCAGCATGCATAATGGTTTAATTTGTGATTTGATTTTACAACGAATGTACTGAGTAGGTGTTTTATGTGTTTTTATGTTTTTACATTTTACATACATAAGAGAAAAAGTTGAAAGGTAGGTAGGTACATAAGCAAAAACAATTTTTAAAATATAATACAAAATGTAGATTTTTTTATTGGTAGAGATAATCCTAAGAAAGGTTCAATAAAAAATCCTTTTTGCTAATTGACCGGCCTAGTTCTCTGTATCATTGATATATTTGGCTATTTAATAAACATATTTTTTTATCCCTAACACACACATCCAATGCTCAAAAGTTCTATGTATATACCAAAAACGACACCAACCGTTATGTCCCCTAAAGATTTCCCTTCCGCGTTCCCGAAACTCAGTCGTCCATTTACTCGTGTGTCCACTTCCTTATAGGGCCTAAAACATATTAAAAAACAAACACGACGTGGTTACGGTCCAAAGCACTCGCCGATGTTTGCCTTCCTCTGTGGAGGGTTCTTGCTAAATTGAAGCTCATTTGGATGCGCAAAATAAAACCAATAGACCTCTAATTTTGTTGGAAACGTTTTTAACGACATACATACATATCGATATATAAATAACACAATTAAAAAACCAACATAAAAGAATAAATAGATAAAGAAACGCACAAAACTTAAAATCAGTGTCATAATTGGCGACCTTACCGCTCAAAGCAATCTGTTTCAAGTAACCAGGTAGGTGCAAGTGGATGATCGTATTCCACTTACACCTACCGTTATACGTTAAATATAAACAACAACCTTATAAAACTTCTATGCACTCATAAATCATTTAATATTAAGATAAATCTATTTCATGATATAATAAAAAAAACCTTATACATTCTTATATTATATTACAAAGGTTTGTAAATAATAAAGGACTCCTTGAGTTAAAATATCTATGGCATACGGAAACGGTGCTCGCAATTTTGGGAATTTCTGCCTCTTAATAAGATGATGCCCAATTATGCGATAATATTCCTAATTATTGTAATGGAAATACGAGAATGTTAAGAATTTTCACATCTTCTAGGTAATTATAAATAATATTTAGTTTTATTTATCATAAAAGCTAATTATCCGCATTTTCATTGTGAGTATCGTTAAAACTTTCTTTATTTTTTTGACATTTTATCGAACTTGGTAGGTACATACGTTATTATAATAAAAATTAGTTAATCACACTCGGGGATTTTACTATTTGTATACCAATTTTACTAGAGTGTCACACTGTGATAACAAGACGATACAATTTGGTTTTATATTTTATATTTGATACTGTTACCTTCGTACTTTCATAAATTTATGTATTGTCTCTAAAAACCATCATCTTTTCCGTAAAAAATCAGTTTATCAAATTGAATACCACTCTCTGTTGACATTGCATAAATTACACATTACCATTACGGATTCATTCCTGAAATTTCGCAGACGTAGCCCTGTATCCAGGGCCTCTAATCTCGTCCGAAATTCTCATCAAATAACATCTTCCATTCGTCGACCCTATAGATAAAGAATACAGAGACATCTAACTATATACCTCTCTATTATTATACTTAGTGTTATCTCTTACTAATCATATCATATTGCTAGAATATATCCTAATTAAACACTGTCTGAATGCATTAATCTTAAGTTTAATACATCTATACTAATTATGAGTTAATCTATACTAATATTATAAAGCCGAAGAGTTTGTTTGTTTGTTTGAACGCGCTAATCTTAGGAACTACTGGTCTGAATTGAAAAAATATTTTTGCGTTGAATAGACCATATGGATTCGGATTTTAATCGATATGTATCGAGGAAGGCTTTAGTCTATATAACATCACGCTGCAAGCGAAGAAACAATAGAAAATGTAGAAGAAACGGGGAAAATTATTCTCTGAGGGCTTCCGTTGCAAAAACGGTTCAAGATATCAAAAAAATGTGGATAAAAGAATTATTCCTCTTAAAATGATCTAAAAAAATGTCCGCAACAGTATATGTCTATCTTTTAAGGTTAACTCACTAAAACCGTTTTTATGGTAATAACTATTCCACGCGGACGAAGTCGCGCGCACCAGCTAGTACATTAATATTTGTGTAATTGTAATGTACCTATTTTTTTATTTTAACGACGATCTGCGATGTCTATCACGTTGATATTGCAGTAAAATTGGTACAAAATACTAAACGGACTCAAAATTATCACCGTGTCTAATTTTATTCTATGTTCATATTGTCGCCTTTACAATTTTAAAGTCATTTGAGTGTCCATGATTTAATTTACAATAAAGCCCTGTTTAGAAGGTTCGCTGTGGAGTCGGTCCTTTTGAGTTACATTATCTCTGTGACGCCATCACGCATGTATGGGAGCTTGGTATAATTTTCCAGATTACTAACGCAATTTGTTTAGCATGCCTGAATCGTAGGGGATAGGCCCGAATCAGGGTTAGACTGGAAATAAGGGTTATTTTGGGCTTATTTTACTATTTTGGGGTCGTTTCATCAGATTTAAAGTAGTGGTTATGTAAAGAAAACTATTCGAGTTAAGGTTGTTTGAAATGTTGTTAATTACAATAAGTGTAAGGCTGGTTGTAACTGCAACATCCTTATTAAGTGTATTTTTCTTTTGTATATCTGTGCTGTATACGTTAAAACATTTTTTTTTAAATTAAAAACAAAACAATTAAATATCTAAATCACACCATTTACCCATTTAATATTCAGCCAATTTCTCTCATAACCAAAAAGCTTATTAAGCCTGCTTCAAAATGTACCTAAATGGAAACCATCACCAATACATGACATCACATACTCCTAGAGTGAGTGAAATGAGCCGGAAACTAGATTAAATGAGATGTATGGGAGACGAGGGTGGAGCTACAATTAATATAACATTACCGAGTCTGTTGCATTAATTCTTAGGTCTGTTTCATTTGCCACCGTCGCTTCCTTTGAACAATATTGCTACCTGATATATGAAATTGTTAATGTTCAACCTTTGATACTGAATTTGTAGATTTATTACGTACTTGTTCGTGATTTTAACTAGTGTTGATTGCGTAGAACTTGATAGTGGACTGACAAACTAAAAAAAAAAATTCTATATATCTACGTTTATGCCTCCAATTAGATTACATACAAAAAAAAAACCGGCCAAGTGCGAGTCGGACTCGCGCACCGAGGGTTCCGTACAAACCTGCAAGGTTTACAAAATATATATTTTGTAATGTAACTAAAAATTTAAGGTTTTCGGAATTTTTCCTTTATGTGTGGTATAAAACGTTGCTTCATGCCAAATTTCAAGATTCAAGGTCGACTGGAAGTACCCTTTAGGTTTTGATTCCCTTGCAAGTACTTGCGAGTTTCAAAATATGCAGCTTAAATTGCTGTTTCTTTTGATTGCGTTGACATATAAGTTTGATTTTGCTACAGCTTAAAGGTATTATAGACCTGAGTATTGGGTATGAATTTCAATTTAATACCTCTACGCGTTTATGAGGAAATGGGTAGTAAGTTTAAGATTATTAAAAAAAAATACTTTGTGATGTAACTAAAAATTTATGGTTTTCGTAATTTTTCCTTTATCTATGCTATAAGACGTTGCTTCGTACCAAATTTCAAGATTCTGAGTTCACGGGAAGCACCCTGTAGGTTTTGATTCCCTTGCAAGTGTCGAAAATTTGCGGCATAAATGGCAGTATCTTTTGATTGCGTTGGCTTAGAAGTTTGATTTTTTCACAGCTTCAAGGGACAGTAGACCTGAGTAATTGATATAAATTTCAGCTTCATACCTCTACGCGTTCCTGAGAAAAAGGGTCTTGACAGACGGACGGACGGACGGACAGACGGACAACAAAGTGATCCTATAAGGGTTCCGTTTTTTCCTTTTGAGGTACGGAACCCTAATAAGCACATTTGGTTTATAAACGTAAATAATGATCAAACCTACAGTATGTTTTGCGACCTTAATCAATTAATCAATAAACCAACACTTATTTTCGAGCGAAAATTTACAAATATCATTCGCAATATCTCAATTCAAAAACACCAAAATCAAATAACAAAAGAATGGGCTCCGGTCAATCAACAGTAATAAGCTTGAAATAAAACCTTTGGCTCGAAAAACGTTTCGCGTTATAAGATCAGGTTGACACTAATGGGTATTATTCCAAGTTGGGGAAGACGGGAGCGGAAGGGGGCTGGAGGGGATGATTGATCGATTATCTTGAAGGTTCGTATAATTAATGTGCCCTGACCGATCCGTCTGCGAACAATTAGTTGGATTACGGCCGTGACCGCCTGTCTTTATACACTCGATAAATACGTAAAGCGCTGACTCAGGGGTTTTGCACTTTAGGGGATTATGTTTAAGGAGTTTCTTTCCGTGTATGTTTTGTACATCTTAATCATTTTTAAGGTTATACATGTACACTATTGACATATAATTTAATTTATAATTTAATAACAAAAGATAAAGTAAGGAGGTACAAGCGGCAGGAGCCGCGGCGAATGCAGCAGAAGAAGCCAAGCGGCGAAAATATACATCATTATCGACTGATTATATTTTCGTACCGCTTGGCTTCGAATCTTTTGGTCCGTGGGGTAAAAGTACGAAGTCTTTTATAAAAAAAATAAATAAAATGTTGAATGACATCACTAGAGACAAAAACGCTGGCTGGTTCCTTGCGCAAAGGATTTCTATAGCAATCCAGCGTGGGAATGCAGCCAGTGTTCCTGGCTCCATACCACATGTGGATGTTTTCAATTTAGTTTAAATGTAAATACTCCTTTTTAGTTTTATTAGTGTATATATGTGTATATATTGTTTATTATTATCGAATAAAGATAAAGTAAGTACCAACTATTCAATTTTTATTTCTAACAATTCAAGAATTTTAATAAAAAATATAAAATGTGAAATAATTCAAGAGGAAATTGATAAATTACTAAGGCTTACTATATACATGTTTTCATTGGACCCCAAACTAGGCAAAAACCTGTGTCTTGGAGGTCCGTAGAGATAGATATTCCGTACATCTTTGGAGGAAGATTAACAATATTATGTATTAATTGTGTTATTTCAACCACTCAGTTCAGTTTTGTGAGTGGTAAAAAGAGATACAATCAAACGCAATAAATTTCTCAGAAAATACCCAGACCAGAGAATCATTTTCTATTTAAATTCCGATCAAATTGGTTACTTATATTTTATCAAAAACTTTTATTTAGCAAACAAAGTTTTAACGAATTCTTTGAAAAACATCTAAATTTGTTAGTTTATCGTAAATTTTGTTAGACGACAGAAAAACTAATCGGTCGTGACCAATAGTGGTCAATGGCAAAATGTCATGACATTAGTAATTAGTTAAACGTCAGCATTAACAATGACAAGGTTTAAAAGTAATCTGATTATACCAGCATTAGAGGACTATTCGTAAGGTTAAGTTTTGATTCGGGTAACATCGTGGTAAATCGTTATATAACGGTCTTATTAATTGTGGTCTTAGCTACTTCACTCGTGAGTTTCTAGATAAAATGGGTATATATTGCCACCATATGAAAAATAACGGTTATTCATAGCTTTGCTACTGCAAGAAAAGAAAGCAAATATCAGCAAATTTTCAAATTCGCTGATATATAAATAATGCCTCATTAATATTACAAATAAACAGAAGTCATGCGGAATATCTCAACTCACGTATCCGAAACTCAACTAAACGTTTTTCAAAGGTGATTATTAATGTGTCCTTTGAAAAACGTTTAATAAGAAGAGTTTACCTTATCTACATTTCTATTAACTCCTTAAATATATACATGTATAAAAAAGTTTCAGAAGTCTTGATAATTTTCTTTTTTAAAGCATACATGTAAAAATAGCAATCCAAAATGAAAACTACAAACACCTGTACAATATTTGACGAACACATATATACTCTCGAGCTCTCAGTAATCGATGGATATGATTTTGATTACACCTTAATACACAAAACATTGAATGGGCGCTTCTGTCGTGAGATTTAATATTCCCCTAGAAGTGAAACGTTTTATGAGCTACATTTCTTCACGCCACGACATTCGATCTTAAAGACTACTCATTACTGTGTGATATGAGTATGTATGTAAGTGGATCTCTGACACAAAGAAACTCATTCAGCACATCGAGCGCCTTATGCGGGATAAAGGGCTGTCAGATCCTCGTTCGGGATCTTACCTGGCAGTTGGCACAACGAGTTTCCATCGCTATTCAGCGGGGTAACGCTGCCAGTGTACTGGGGACATTCCGTTCCATGCGCGGGATGTAGTGTTATGTTCGCTGGTCTCTCTGTTTGCTTGTGTATTTCATTGTTATTTTGACTTATAATTATTATTTTATAAATGTAAATAATGTTTGATAAATAAAGTATGTCAATTGGTTTGTCGTTAATATATACAGTTTATAATGAGTTGGGTGAATACATTGTATAAACAAAGTACACATTTAGTCTCGACACTAATAGGTCTCAGGTATAACAGGTATCGTTAACATGCTGATTGTTAGGTCACATTTAATCACGTCATACATCAGAGTCATTATTGGTTTATCGCCATGTCAGGTAAGCTTGATGCTGATACAGTTACTAATTGGAGCACATTTATATATTCTGTAAGTGTTGTAAATACTAATGAGCTGATGAAATTAAAATTTTTGGGTGAAATATTAATTATAATTTAAAGAGAGTATGTACGTAGGAATCGGCCCTACACGAATGACTTGTAATTTCAAGTTAAATGTGGATTTACACTCGCTTGACGTTAAAAAAACATGTTTGAGGACCACAATATCCGAGGGCATGTGTCATCCGTGGAAGGACCTGGGCCCCGCCCAGCAAGATGTATCTGCCCAAGAGGACTTCCCTTAATTCTTAGAACGAATTAATTCTGCGGGGGAGTCACGACCCTCATTCAAGAGGAAATTTGACTTAAAGAGAGAGAAAGAGAATATGAAGAAAAGATGCGTATATTAGAAGTTTCTACTTTATAAAGTCAATGTTCACGCCTTTATCTCGCAGCCGGAAGTATTTCCGTGACACTAGCTGCGTTTCTTTTACGTGGAAATTCTTTTATTTCGTCCACATTTTGTTGGAGAAAATAAACTGAGCGATGAGACGCCGTATAGGAATAAATCTTGTTGTTGGTCGTGACTCGTTATTGGGCGTAACCAGTTGATATGTATAGTTTTTAGGCTATATTATATACCTATATATTAAACCTACTGAGAATGATAGTTTTTCTCTCTCTCTCTTTGAGTCGTATTTCCTCATGACTGAGGGTCGTGACTCCCCCGCAGAACTAATTCGTTAGGGGAGTTCTCTTGGGCAGATACATCGTGGGCACCCAAGTCCTTCCACGGAAGACACATGTCCTCGGATATTGTGGTCCTCAAACATGTCGGTTTCCTCACGATGTTTTCCTTCACCGTTAAGCGAGTGCAAATCCACACATAACTTGAAAATACAAGTCATTGGTGTAGGACCGGATTCGAACCAGGGTGCGTCTGGTTGAAAAGCAGACACTGGAACCGCTGAGCCGCACTCGCTTATAGATAGTTAGATTATTAGTTTTTCAGTAGGTATAAATATTCAACATTCGACCACACCGTATTTCGTGCGGGCTATGCGTCAAGTAAACTTAATTGACATGATCAAATGATATCGGTTGTTTCTTAATGATTTTAGCTATATACGGATGGAAATTGATAGGCACGTAATCCGTTAAACTGTCATGTGTAATCTTATACTTGCATTTAAAAATGCATTATTTTTTATTATATATGGACTATTCAGTTATACGGTTGTATATATTTTAGATTATAAAATTGTTAATTTAGTTGATATTGTTTTGCTAGTTTATCAAATTGCGTTTAAGAAATAAAGTTTTCTTTTTGATTGCATTTGGCACATATATAAAATTATCACTTTATATTATTTTCTTGACATCAAAATCTTTTGAGCTACAATTACGATATCACACTCACAGTACGTATTCGATCAGACTATTCCGCCTCGTCAATTCAAGTAGAAACATATCACTAAAGAAGATTCCAAGGTCAGTCCCTGCTGGGAATCGAGCATTGATTGTGAACGGCACCTCATTAGAAGCGAGCACCGGAATAAGCCAGTTACAGCAACAATGCTGGGCCATTCTCTCGGGGAAGACACTTTAACGAGACTGACGGTTTCTGAACTCGATATTTTTTGTTTTTTGGGTTTTGTAGATAAACGTGATGCGCGAAGCATCTTTTTAGAGTTATATTTAATAACAAAAATTTTCATTATTTTATTAATAAAACTAGACATATGTAACTTCTAAAATTTTATAAAAGTTAAATGTTATAAATTCAATTTGACGAGATATTGTAATTTGTGTGGCATATACCTATGTATGTTACAATTTTACATTATCAATAAAGATTCTTTATCTTTTATCTTTATCTTTATAGGTCAAGTTTGGCTCAATAATAATACTGAGTTTGTAAAAGCAAACTTGAATTCAGATAAGTATTTAATTATGACGGTTGTTTAATATTCATTTTTAATTATTTGTGAAGGCTTTTAAAAATCATTTTTTTTTTGTAGTAGGTATACTCATTAAAATATTTTTCGTAGTCAGTGACGCAAAAAGTAGATTAGTAACATAATAACAGTAAAAACAATAAATTTCGATTTCTTTTAACATGAATTACTAACAAACTTAAATCTCAAAACTATAGATAAATACAATCCCACAGAATGTTGACTTCACAACTAGGAAGCTTTCAAAGCCTCGTGACCCATTAAAGGGTGCCGACGTGACCTGGATGAAAATTAAAAGTCATTTTTTATAAGTTATTGGACGGTTACACGGGCGGTTTGCTTTTAGATTTAGGTGATTCAATTTGCACGGTAAAAAGGTGTTGGGGGCTTAAATATTACTGGTATAAACATTGTGGTGTTTAATTTTATTAAGGTCTGTTTGTGATTAGTTACAGATTTTATTTGAGACAGGCTTTGTTTGCGTTAATACTTGACGAATATCCTATACTTACTATTAATAAAAGCGCGAATTTCAAGTATGGAATTAAATTCAAATTTGGATCACCGAGATACAGGTCTAGGCCTAGTTCGGGGCCCGTTGTTATGCACATAATTAGTTATTAATCAATTCTATGCTATTTACAAAATTTTATAATTTCTTTACGCTACATACCTACCAAATTTGCGTTTTTACTATATACTAGTTATCACGTCATTTATAATTTAAGATAATTAATGATTAAGTTTTATCAAACAAAAATGTAATGAATTATTTAATTATTATGTATCAATTTGTGCAAACCATGAATGAATGTTTAGAAAATAAATTACTTTTATCTTTTTATCTTATCTTAATAGACCATAAACAATGATGATATTCCTATGGTATGACCTAAAAACGGAACCAACAGACAAACAAATACATTTTGGTTTTTATATAAATAAAATGTAAAAAAATATGTATAGTAAGTTAGTAAGTTAGCTAGGCTAGTGTTGGTGGTGCTTGGCAGCGATGCGCTTGTCGCGCTCCGTATAATGAAATAAAAATGCTGTCACATTAATTTAGATATTGTTTGTCACAGTTGTCGTATCTTATCTCCAATATGGAATGAGAATGTTCGGAAAAACATTCCCTTACGCCATACGTAAAATAATCAATAAAAAAGTCTGAATTGTCTATTTGGTACCTGTTACTCAAAAAGCACAAACATTGTTTTTAAACAAAACCAACTATTTGTTAATTTCACGTTTTGTAATGCACTGTGCAAAAGAACCAAGAAAACGTTGACCTAAATATACGGAAAGTATGCAAGAAAAAACTGCACTGTAGCGTTAATTTCTGGTATACATGTAACTTGGTGCATTTATGCACGGTTAATTTCTACTTGGAGCATGTTGCCTGATTAATATGAGCTATATAAGTATGCTATTTTGAATTTATTGTGAAGATTTTTTTGATTTAAAGTTGAATTTGTAATATCTCAACTGACTATGAAACACGGAGTAATATATTAATCTATTATTTTGGCTTTTGAAAAATAGAAAGTTAGACGTCTTTATGAATTTTATTCGCTAAAGGCGTATTCCATAGAAAGTATAGATAATTATGAATTATATTACTGACGAGATTTTATAATATGATACACACTGTACATAGGTATATTGTAGTATTCATTTTTATATCATTAATAAATATCTTTATCTTTAAGTCACCAAAGGTCGCTAATATAGACAGATAGTTTAAGAGAAGTTTCGAAATTAAATCAATCTTACAAAGTGAGCACGTCCCTCAATCATGAGGGTCTAATTTCAATTCAAATAAATTCCTTGTGTCGATCCGCTTTGTGTAGTGGTATAAAATATGCTTTACTTTATACAAACAAAACACACATCTTCTAGTAAATTCAGCCACTTCAAAGCTTTCGTTTCGTCCCGAGAAACAATAAACAGATATAAAATATACAGGCGCCGTGTGCTTGTATTGAAAATTCTACCAACAGCGGTTTAATTTATGAAATTGCTCCAAAGGAAACGGCTTTGACGTCGTTAAGGACAAAAGTGTTCCTCTATGAGCAGTAAATCAACTAGGATTATGGCTAGTTTAATTAATTTGAGAAAGTTTTTAATATGCTTAGTAAATGGATTAATTTAGCTTTATAATTTTGGATGTTTGATTGTGAGTTCTAAACTAACGCCATTAAACCGTGATTGGCTTTCTCTGAAAGTAGTTTAATAAAAAAATATATTGTTTTAACAACAGCATGCGTCAATTACTTGAAAAATCATGCAATTTAATCACCATTTTTTGTATAAGAATCCCAGCGAAAAGCGTAAATTAGAAGCGTACGGTAGCTCTAATCGTTTCTTGTTGTTCAAATCACTCATTCCAGTTTTTTAACTCACCAGTTTGACAATATCAAATGTATAATACTGATACACCATAAACGGTTGCAGATATATCATACGTCATTCAAATTAGGCTCAATTATTTGTTCGTAAATCTTTTCCCCGACATCTTTGCACGCCATAAAAAGTTGTTTTACTGCATCACCCATATTACCCCAAGGTACGCATATTAAGGGCCCTGTTGTTGCCAATTGAAAATGTACCCTTTGTCAACAGTCATTAGGCGCTAAGTTACCTTGGCGGTATAGAAGACACCTTGCATTAAAGGCTGTCTTGTGAATAAATTAGTATTCGACGGAATAGACCAATGTAATGTTGATGAATTAGGGATGGCAATCAATTTCAAAATGTTGTCTACATACCTTAAAATTATGTTTATTTTGGAAAATTATAAAGTGAGTTACAATAAATATATTCCAGGACACGTCCCAACAATTTCTAAGAATTTCATCTGCTTATCTGTGTGTCTGTTTGTCGGTTTATTTAAACGCTCACAATGCAAAAACGTCTGAACGGATTATCATGATTTTTGGTATGTAGGCAGGTGTATCCTGAAATAATGTGAGCGAAGCCGCGGCGTCTACCAGTTTTATAAATAGATTAGTACAAAACCCTACTACACAATTGAATATCAAAAGTAAGTCACTATAGCCTTTATAGTGTTAGGAAAAATACAAGTCACATACAACACAACTGTATATAAAAATCGTAGACATGCTACGCTCGTAGCTCCGTAGCAACTCTACGGATAGAGGCTACGAACGTCGAAGCGTAAATGCGTTGGCAAACTATAAAACTGCTGTAAGGCGTACCAATATGACCCAATAGTCGGATCACGTTCGCTTTATGCGGTATAAGGATAACTGTATGTATATATATGTATGTGTGTGTTTACTGTTTATACTATAGTATACTTATAGATTTAGCACGAAACTACTGGTTAAAAAAATACTTTCCTGCAATACTTAACAATCGTAAACAGAAATTTTCGTTATTTTGTTCTGTAATTTTAGAGGGTAATATTTTTACACTACATAATCTAAAGTGTATAATGATGATGAATGGTGAGTGATGCTGAGTTGGGGTTGTATTGTGGCAAATATGTATTTTATTTAAGTAGTTTTAAGTATAGGTTTATTTTTACATTTATATATTTCTTGCTCGTACTTATTTGATTATTATTTGCTACAATAAATGTTTTACTTTCTTTCTAGAATTAGAGTCCAGCAACAAACCTAAAAATTAAGCCTAGCTGAAACACAAAAGATGTTCATAGTTCCGCGTATGTTTATGTGGCTTTTACGCTTTGAGAAGAAATAATAATTTTATCATATAAATATGACAGTAAAATATAATGTCAGCAACCATTGGTTAACTCTCCGCACAATAAAACGAAACGGTTCCAAACCAATTTTCACACTGTAATAAAATTTTATTCGCCGTGAAAATTAAATCGGATTTTATCAGCCATAGTTTAAAGTAGGGTTAATAAGGTAAAAGAGCATTTGGTTAACGATCCGCCAGAGGTCGCTAATGGGGCATTAATGAGCATGCTGCAGGAATGCAGATGCAGCGGAAATAGACACTTGTGCTCGGAAATATCAAACTTTATATATACCGGCTAGTTAAAGTGCCCGTCGACGGTCGACCGGTCGACGCGGACAGTACTTGGATGGGTGACCGAAAAGTGATATTCCATTTTCGGTGCTTCCATGGGCCGGATGACACGTGAAATTTTAGGTCCCGGCTGGTTGTATAGTACAACAGTCGCTAAGCCATGTCTGAGGCTCTTTGGGCGGCTTGATAAACTCTCGACACCAGAGTTGAGCACTCTCATTCGATAAGAAGAAGAAAAAAGTGCAGTATAAGCTTATGATTTGATTAAGTAAAACGACATTTCAGTGCTAGAGTTTAAATGTTAGGTTTTAACATCCAACTGTCATGTGTGTTAAAATAGTGGTAAGCAAATGAAGACAAAATAAAAAAAAATTGTGGCCAAATCAAACTTGTCACACATAAATCTACCTTTACGTTTTTTTTTAATTTAATATATTCATGGTGCTTCTTCGAATCTTTACATTAATTTGTTAAATAGTGAAAAGTTTACGGCGGTCCAAGTTGCGTCTTACATTTCACTCGACAGAAACAGTTCAATTTGTCTGCACGATTGTTGACTCTGTGGTTTGTTTGATGAAAAAAAAGCATCAGCGAAAGGAAGGGTCAAACGGGTTTTTAGGACACGGGTTACTTTTTGACAGCCTCAGTTACGGAGTTTACGACCTTTTACATTGTACCTTTTGGGATTTTTTTTGAATTCGTCACGGAATTATGGAGGTGGGGCGCAATTTGCATGCAAGCGGAGCGTGTGATAAGATCCCTAATTATTTAACACGGCTCCTGAACATTTGGATCACGTAACTAATTTGTTTATGTCTGATGTCTTTGGAATGTTTTATTTCGTGACAAAATTTGATAAAATATTTTAAGGCAACACCATTTCTTTCAAAAGATAATATAATTAATATAATTTCGACACATTGTTGTGTAAATATGGTGGAGCGTGTCCAGCGGAAATTTGCTAGATACTTGTATAAGAAGTTGTACGGATATTATCCCTTTTTGTATCCCTCTCTGTTTGTCTCGGGTATGGTGGGCATCGACACTTTAGTTTTAAGGCGTAAATGTGCACTTTTACTCCATTTTTATCAGCTGCTGAACGGTCAGATACATAATCCCGATGCGCTGGCTCGCCTCGCCTTGCTGGCGCCGACTCGGCAGCGGCCGCCGCGAGAGTGTGGTGTGCGTCCGTTGTTCGCTGCGCTGCGCGCGCGCACATGTACCTCGCAGTACGCGCCGTCTGCTCAAGCCATTAGCTTGCTCAATGCAATGATTGCTCAGAACAGAGACATAGATGTGTTCTGTTCTAAATATAGGAAATTTCGTTGTGATTGTTGTAAATTTTTAAGTAACGTAGTTTATAATATGTTCTACCCAAATGCTTTAGCATTATTATAGTAGGTAGTTATAATATATATAATAATAGTTGGCTTAATGTACGTGTGGCTTAAGCTGTTAGTACATAAGTAATAAAATAAATAAATAAATAAATAAATAAATAAATAAATAAAACTAAATAACCTCTTTTATTCAATTTTCAAATGATATGCTAATTAGGAGTTGAACAGTTCATTTTGTACATATCAGTAACAATCAAAAATCTACATTATTTTTTTATTTACTAAGACGGGTTTGCTCTTTTTCTTAGTTTGCCTGATAGTTGTAAGCATGCTTACCCGATAAAAACCGATTTACTCTCGCTTTGAATATCGCTGGATTATAATTCGAAGAGACCAGGCAGTGAGGCAGGGAGTTTCACAACTATTTAAAATAAATTCAATTTATACAAGACCTAACCGTCTAATCCGATATCCAACTAACGTCATCTCATCAAAATGATTATAGACATTTATATTCCAACAAAAAGGGGTGTGAAAAACGATGGTAGTGAATGAAATGGTCATGACTAAGCGAAGGTGTCCGGAGCCAGTTTGGTTGACATCCAACGCTCAATATACTTACCTAGCAGAGCGGTACTTTTTGTTTTCTCGTTTCCGCCACTCATTTTTATTTGAATAGCTTTTGGAATAGGCGTTTTTGCGATATTTTTTGGCAGATTCTCGCGTCGCGTTTCTCCGCTTCCTGTCATTTGATGTACAAACGCTTTTCGGCCTAATCGGTGTCTCTTTTTTGTGTTTCTAATTTTAGCGCCCCTGTACGTAGTTGAGTTTTGGGTTTCGAATTTCACAGCTTATATAGGTATTTCTAGTACTTAATTTTAATGGAATCGAATAATAAATTACTTGTTATTGATGTAAAACTTTCATAATGTTTGATTTAACGGTTCTAATATACTGTATGCAAGACGAAATCCGATGAGATTGTATACATGTACCTATGTAATGAAATAACAAAATTTCAGATAAAAATATATATAAGATGGCCTAACCATCATATAACGAGTATTACCATATAACGAGTATTAAAATACTTCCATTGTATTATTCTCCTTGCGTACTGAATTATATCCGCAGACCTTTGATTAACTTAAAACCTTAACAAAAAACGTCTTCCTGAAACATTTCATATCATCCTTACGATAAATTCCGGTAACAAGTTCCATCCCGAAATAAGGCTAGATAGACTTGGCTAAAGTATGAATGCTATTTGAATTTATTTTAACTTTCGTCGTTTCTTAAACGTGAGAGCCACAGGAATGGAAACCAATTTTAATTCCGCTACCCTATTTTATTTTGGTGAATTATACAGGGTGTACTGGTATATAATTAGCAATTTATGTAACAGTTTTGGTACTCCAATACCAACTACTATTTTTTTGCTGAACGACAATCTGGAATTCACGAATGAATAAAATTATAACTCTCTCTCTCTCTTTCTCCCTCTTTCTCTTAAGTTGAGTAAATTTACAGAAATAGCTGAATAATCTTTTCGAAAATGTACAAATATTTTGCAGCATAATGAATTGTGATCATTCACGAATTTCTTCTTAAATTTTAGTTAAATTAAATGTAACCCTGTAAAACTAGTCGTCCATCGACGGTTTTAAATTGACAACGTCCCGCCAAGTTAAACTTGCCCAGTAATGTTAGTTGTTACATCCCAAAAGTTAGTGCTCGTTAGCAACAACAGCGGTTATTAATTAATTCATTGTATTTTGCAATGTCGCGAACGGGTGGGTTACTGAAACTTTGCATTAATAGTAAAGATGTAAATTATAGGGAAGCAATAATGCACGTCCAAATAATGCGCGGCCCGATATTGCGCGGTCCTGGATTGTACGGGAAATAATTGGTGTACATGGCATCGTTTTATTGGGGCGTGCAATCCAGGGCCATGAAATACAGGCCTGTACAAGCTTGGTACGGACGATAAAGCACGACACCGTATTGTACAGCACGATAAATGGTGTACATGGCATCGTTTTATTGGGGCGTGCAATCCAGGGCCATGAAATACAGGGTTGGGGTGTACTTTACGGGACGCTAAACCTAACCTAACCTGTTGTAGTGCAAGTGTTGGACTCGAAGTCACTTGTCTGTGACAGAAGGTAGATTAGGTTCGTTAGGTTGTTTTCTACCACGCACATGCGACGACGAGCGAAGCGAGGAGGAGCCAAGTCCTGTTGTAGTGCAAGTGTTGCACGGGCAAATATTTCATGTACATGGCATCGAATTATCGGGGTGTGCAATATTGTGTCGCGCATTATCGCCCGTACCGGTTTGGTTCGGGGCGATAATTGCCGTCACGATAATGCGCATCCAATATTGTACGCCCCAATAATTGGATGCCAAATGGCATCGGAATACTTCCCGTACAATATATGGACGTGGAATACAGGTACGTGCAATAACCGGACCCAAATTATATACGAACGACCCTACTTACAATAAATTTTACGAAGTATTCAACGTATTTCGATTAATTTATATTCCAGAAATCTTAAGAACTGGTAATAGCAAAAATAGTGCCCAGTTCTTGAGTAAGTGTGTTAAGATTTAAACATCAAACATGTTAAAACTGATTTTATTTTCTACGAGGGACTGTTTAACATTAGCATTCTGGTTTTGGCATTTCAATCTACCGTGTTGGACAGAAAACAGCGATAGATTTCATTGGAACTGTAAAAACCTCATACTCTTTCCTTTGCGATCCAGAAAGTTTTTCCGGTCGAATAGCTGATTATTTTAATTCTTTGTTTTTTGTAACTTTAGGAAAGAGTGTTGTGTCCCCTTAATTTAAAAGTCACTAGATTGATTCCGTAATCCATCTAAAGTACGCCCGGGGACGCCCATGTACTCTCGACATACCAAGTATAGCCTACAAGTATGCCATTTTTGTACCCTATACTATCACTATACCAATATCATATATCTCAAGATAGCAAAAGATTCCTCCATTGTGGCATGCACTGATGGACGAGTAAATTTCCCCCGACACAGGGTGACCTAGTGGGGGAAATATAGCACTCATCATTCGTGAGCTAAATGTGTTTAAGTAATATATAAGCAATAGTATTAAGTGCAAAATAAACGATTATTATTATACTAGCTGGTTCCCGCGACTTCGTCCGCGTGGAATAGTTATTACCATAAAACGGGTCTATTGAGTTAACCTTAAAAGATAGACATAAACTGTTGCAGACATTTTGTTAGATCATTTCAAGAGAAATAATTATTTATTACATATTTTTTTAAATCTTTAACCGTTTTCGCAGCGCACGCAACGGAAGCCCTCCAAGATGAATAATTTTCCCCGTTTTTTCTACATTTTCCATTATTTCTTCGCTCTTATTAGTTGCAGCGTGATGTTATATAGCCTAATCCCTTTCGATAAATGGTCTACTTAACACAAAAATATTTTTTCAATTCGCACCAGTAGTTCCTGAGATTAGCGCGTTCAAATAAACAAACAAACTCTTCAGCTTTATAATATTAGTATAGATTATTATGAAAGCTACCCAAACACAGCAACACGCACATCCTCGCTTTTATATATAATTTCTGATTGTTTCAAAAATCTACCCACCGTGGTACATAAACAAGAAATATAGACTCATTTAGCACGGGCCGTTACGCAAAAACCGTCGAGTAGTACCATCTGCGCTGTTTGAACGTCTGCCAACAGTTGCATCCTCTTTTCGTCGCTCGTATTATTCTCCACAGCCCATTTGTACGAAGACAGTTTTCTCAGATTGAGTTTTGTATATTCGGAGGTTTCTTGGTATTACTTGGATTTTGCTTCTGGTGTTTCTGTTGTTTTAAACTTTATTTTTGTAACTTTGTATTTACTTTACTTTGTAGTACTTTCCGAGAAAGCAAACGAAAATAAACACAACAGTTTACGTTATAATTTTTTTATTCGTATTCAAACTTATACTTGAAATAGGTCTTTGTGTAGATTTATCAAGAGAGGGATGAAAATGCTTGGATGTAAAAAAATAATTCTGATGTTGAAATGTCAGACAATGGATTGCTATAACTTTGACATTTGTTGAGGATATTATATATTTATATTAGGTTGTTAAATAAGGTACCAAAGGAAAAATACGATTATAGTTTAACCTCTAGCAATCTTCGTTTACTTCCGTGGAAAAAAACCAAGATGATTAACCAATTGTTTATCTTATCTTGAACATTTTGTTAAAAAACAACAAGGAGGAATACATTAACATCGCGCGAAGTCGTAAATCGTGCAAAGTTAGAGAGTAAAGTTAACGTTCATATTCAAGTTTGTTTATTTGTAATTGTGCGCCATTTGTACTGCAAAATGCGATCTTGGCTTCAGAGTTATGAATAAGTTTCATGCTAAGTTAGAAAGATTAACAGATAATGTATGTGTAAATTATGAAAATGTGAAAAATCTTGAATCGTCTCAAGGACTATTTGTTATCTCAAATTTGTTGAAAAATAATTTGATTTAAGCTATTTCAAATTGTCTTAATAGACCATTGCAATGATTGTTTAACATCGTTGAAAACCAATCCTAAAATATTTTATCTCATTGTTGAATATAAACTTTTTCATATTTCCTTAGATTTACTCCTATTCGACTCTAGTTAATTTTCAACTATTTTTCCTGAGAATAATACCACCTACATAAAATTAAACCATTTTTTCTATAGTATAAATATTTTTTTACACATTATTGCTACCAAAATCCGAACCTACGTTTCGACGAAGGTATAACCCGATCATTTTTCATAAATATTTATTACCCATTTCACGTTACAAATTAATAGAGTGGCGTTGCTATAAATCTGACAAAACGCAACGCAATTTATGTTCAACCACTGCCGACCCAAACTGGGGGCGAGGAACAGATAGTTTTGGGATCGCTTCAGGCTTCAGGTGATCTTTGACCCTTGTTAATTCTATATATTGTATACATCTTTATACAAAGCTATAGGATAGTTGCTAAGTTTTCTTTTCGTGTTGGAAAAGTCACTCTTATTGATTTACTTATTGGTTTATTGTTATCATGCAATGTTAGACAACAACTCACCAGATGTTGTAATCCGTATATTGACGCGTATATTTTTAATTACGTAAAATCAAAGAAAAATTCATGCTCCCGGTTCAAAATTTCCTTCTAAACTTAAAAGTAGCTTACAATTTAGTGTAAGCGTTTTTTTATAAGTGGATGCTACAGGCTAAAAAATAGTGAGTTAACTTTTATCCCTGTATATCACTTATAGGGAAGCTGTTTGATCGCGCCCTCTTCTATTGTTTTTGAAGGACGATAAAAGTGTTTTTCTGCCGCGTTTAGAGCTCAGGGGGTTTTATAAATGGATTTTTTTTCATACACGAAGTGACAGGATAAATTTGTTTCAATGATTGTGGGGTTTAAAATATATACGGGTGAGTTGGTGTTTTGGGATCAATCATGGTTTTTTTTATTCTCTCTTGACATTGGGATGGATGTTTTCTACGACTATGTTTGAGATGTATACTATTCTTTTTATACTAGATCTGTAAGTTGGTATATTAGTTTAATACAAAAATAAAATCATAAATTTAAATATATAAATCTCAAAGCTGACTGACAAAGTAATCTATCAACGCACAGCCCAAACCACTGAACGGATCGGGCTGTAATTTGGCATGCACATTTTATGACGTAAGCATCCGATACGAAAGGATTTCTCGAAATTTCAGTTTTAAAGAGATGAAATAGGCGATGCAATATCAACTTCTTAATGTGAGCGAAGCCGCGAGCACCCACTAAAATAAAACATCGGTTATAAGATGTAAAAAGAATTGAACTATGTAATATGGCCAATATAATGTTTCCATACTGAACTAAAAGCTCTGTACGAGATTCTAACTCCAAACTGAAACTTAGTAAACTTAGATATTTTATGGCTTAGCGCAACTAACTTCCAAGTCTTTACTTGAAAATTTATTCACGTGCTAACTTAACCTGTGTTTGGAAGATTATTTTCTAACCTTTAGCAAATATCGTGGTTCCAATTAGTACTAAGGAAACTTTCCGTACATTTTGGCTAGTTTCCAACTATTTCAATCGGAATTGTTAGTCCATAGCAGTGACACGTATTCTTGCACTTTCCTCTACTTTAATAAATTTCACGTGATCAAATTGATATTCTAATAACTTCAAAAGTACACGTAACTCAAGTAATTTATTTAATCGTTTCTTTCAATTCTAGTGGGGTAGCGTGTAGGAGCTATCTAGAACAGATCACATAATGTTACCACTGATTCTAGGTTTTAAAAATTTATATTTATCTCTCGTGTACAATACATACAATACGATACGTATATAATAAAATACATATTGATTTATTGATAGAACTATCAATCTCACAGTAGCTCATGGCTTACGCTTGACTACTACTTGCCTGATGTTAAACAACGTTATAATCTACGATCTAGCGCGCTTGCCTAGAAGAAACCGGTTTACTCTTGACTTGAAGACCGACAAATTATAGTTCAAGGGGAATAGACATTTATGGACAGGTGTTTCCTCTTTGGTCACGTGAACAGGAGTCAATTTTTTTAACTATAACAAGGTTGCACTTGATCATAGTTTGCCTGTGCATAAAATAAAGTGTAGAAATAAAAATAAATCTTAAATGTAAGTTGAGGAAATCTCGAGTAACGTTAAGAATATGGATGTTAGTCGGTTCTAGCTTCATTGGCACTAACTTAGTTTGCTACGAGAAGAAACACAATTTCGTGGTGATTACTTTGCATTCGGCTGTTAAAACCTTTTATTGTATTGGAACGGTTACAGCTGGCAGTAAAATGCTGCTAATTGTTTTAGTTGGCAGATGGGCTGCTTGCCTTTCTTGGATTATGTGAGTCATTTTCTGTTTAAACGTTTGTGAGGTTTTTTAAGGATAGAATACTAGTATATCGGTCTAGTATGGCTGCATGATGTGATTTAATAGTAATTTTAAAATCGCAAGCAAAGTACTAGATATTTTGGCTAAAACATTTGTAGATATCTTATAGCAAAGTACTTTTACAGGTGTTCCGTTAACTTGATTTATTAATTATGTTTGGTATCACTTTAATGTTAATAATGTGTATGACATCGTAGATTACAATATTTAAAGTAAAATTAATGTTACCCGTATCGTGCGAAATATTAAAACCATTTTTTAAAATTGGAAATAAGTGGTTTCCAATAAACCCTGACAAGAAAATTGTGTTTCCCAGAAGTCACTTCGATGTTTCTTAACATTTTATTGAAATATGCTCTTGGAATAAAATTCAATACACACTTTCGGCTTTAGAAAGGCAAAAGTATTTAACCGTGATAAAAAGGACACAATTTGGCCTCATTTTTCCGAACGTGTCAACTTTGACCTTTGAAACCTACGAACGAGGTATTAATACTAAGTTTGGTATAATAGTGTGCTGTAAAAATATTCTATTCAATATGAAAGACAGTCCTAGGGGTTTCTATGGAGCTTATGGAAATACAATGAATATGGAAATGACTTGAGGCAAAGCCTTCCCGTCATGTTGGTTTTAGATATAAGCAGCGGTTTTCGGTACGAAAGTTTTGTTTTGTCTAGCTCGCTCATAGTGACTTGAGTAAACGTACGCGTAGTAAAATATTTCTTCGGCAAACAATACCTTCATAAAGTATTTTACCCACACGATCGCGGCGCTTGCCAACATTGTTTGGTTAGGTATTCCTGCTCACTGCTATCTATGCTCCAACAAGTATTCCTCTATACGGTCTCAAAGGCATTCCCTCTTTAGGAAGCGAGGCACGTCTTGCGTTATAGGCGTTTCTCATTTACGGCATAGGTGCTAAAGAAAGCGCGGTTTCGGCACGCAGTTTCTAAGAAACAAATACGCAAACCACGTCATCAATACGATCACATTCCGGAGTTTTTCTTCGGGCCTTGAATCAATACGATCTATGCCTACTCTCCTAATCCGATAAACCCAAGGTCAATTTAAGCGAAGCGGTGGCGAAACTCGGCGTTAATTTCCTTTCGTTCATCCTATTTCCTGTCCCCCGCCGTCGCCTTCCACCTCTGAGACATGCTCATGTGGAATCGAGCTCGAACCGCTTAGCTGCCTCCCAAAGGGGCATGTCAACTTTAATCAATCTTCTCGCCCGATATTTTCAATACAAGTGTATCCTGTAACGATCAAATTGGGTCGCTAAAGATTCGAAGTTTACGTGCCCCGAAGAGGTATTCCTTTTAACCCCTGACACTGGAGTGAACATAAGCCCGCTTATGTCCAAACCAGTGGAGCCGAACACACCTAACTATTGATTTTCAATTTCAGTAAAGTGATAAATTTTAAAGTATATTTTTGATGTGAAACTAATCGCTCTGTTGAAGTAAAAAGTATAGTAAAGCGTTCTAAGTGACATTTAAAAAGTAAACAGTGAATAAAAAATCGATTAAAATGTGGTAAAACGCTGAAACTGATAAAATGACTCTGAAAACAGTGACACAAAAAAGACGGTTTCGTGCGAAAAGTGTTTTCAATAAAACGATATGGGATGACTCATAGTGCAAAATGTTATGTGCAACCCTCTTTCCGATCCGAAGATGATGCGCGATATTCACGACAATGGGGGGGCAAGCGCATGCGGCGCGATGGAGGAAAGCGAGGGCGGCGGGAGTGGGGGTGCCGAGGCAGATATGGACGATTGTGGCTCGCTCGTGCTGCCACCCGACCTGCCGCCCTACTCCGGAGACTACATCATCAGCGACTACATGGAGCGGCTCGGCACGCGCCTCAACATCCTGGAGACCGAGCTCAAGTACGCCTGGCGAGCGCTGGACCTGCTCAGCCAGGAGTACGTCAGGATGTGGGAGCGGCTCGAGAGACTCGAAGCACTCCTTTCCGACCAACAAGGCGTCATATCTACTCTCCTCGACTTCTATACGTGTCGCACAGTCACTGGCAGAGATCCGATGACACGACTAGAAGTCATCAGGGAGATATTAGGAAACGGCGGTGTTGAAGATGGAATAGAAGAAGGCCTAGATATTGGACGAAGTGCTTCTCTACTAGTTCCTCAAGATGAGGTGATGGAATCGAACGAAGCCTTCTATAAAAGTTTAAATCAAGCGTATCGAGATGATCTTGTATGTGAGGAAACTTCGAGACCACCTTCACAATTAGACATGATATGGGAGGCTCCCGAAGAGCCAGATTTAGAAATGGTTGCTGCAGGGTCTAGGCAGGTTTACAGTGCGACGGACTACAAAGACTATTGCGGAATACAAGGTGGACCCGAAATCAGTGAACGAGATTTGGTGCACTTATCAACATTAAGTACAATAGATCAAATAACAGTAGATAAATTACATGAGTTAGATAGATTGACAACCCAGTTACACAAAGATTCCAGGGAACTTAAAGACTTGAAAACTTTGCTTCTTAGTCCTGAACCCAAAAGATCAAGTAAACATGACAGAGATAGGGAGAGAGACATAGAAGCAAAAGCGCTTGTTGAAGATGGTCATATTATAAATGAGCAATTAAAAAGTGTATATTCGGGTGGAGAAAACTGGGGTATAAATGAAATGATGAAAAGTTTTGATGATTTTATGTTAACAACCCCAAAAGAGTCAATTTCAAGAGAAAAGTCGCCATCGAGGCTTTCTCTTACCGACAACACATTAGCAGATAGGAAAAATGAATATTTACAACCGAATTTGTCACCGAGAAGAAAATTTGTACCAGAAAGAACATCAACAGAGCCATATACGACTGTGACTGGGCGGCTTGCTTATAGTTCTGCAGTGGCGAATGCAGAAATAAATGCTGCAAAGGCTAATAAATCTCCCAGCGCTCTTTCACGAGAACGTTTTGAATATAGTCCATCCTATCAAATGCCAGAATCATCACGACATGGCTATTACGGAAACAAAGGAATGTCACAACCATTAAATGAAATGTATAAATCAGGCACAGATCAGCCACTTTCATCACCGTTGTCTATTCATGACATCTATAATGGACCTGGTGAGAATAGAATGGAGTTAGCTTATGAAGAGTGCAGGTTAAGAAAATCTCCAAGTCCTCCACCTCCAGCACCTCCTAACGGTGGAGATGGATTTCCGTCTATTGAAAATAACAACGCTCATCAATCAATGTTAACGGCAAATACGTCACAATCAGATAATCTGAGACTAAGTCCTAGATCACCTAAGTCACCGAAAACGTCGCCAAAGCATTTGAAAAGAGATAGTGCAAATATTGTCGCCGCAAAATCAGATTCAGGATTATCTTCCATGAGCGGATGGTCGAGCTTAGAAAAAAGTCCCGGGTCACCCAAAACGGGGAGAATTGCTCACGGTAGCCATGACCCTCATAAAATAAGGATACCATCACCACAATCTGTGCAACGAATGTCTTATGAAATAGATTCGAAACCTTATATCGAAACACTTGTAGATTCGTACCTCTATGAGGGTAACAAAATCAAAAGTGAATATAACTTGATGAAAGAGGCTATGGCATCACAAGAACTTCGTGCATCAAGAGATCTAAGCAAAATCCAAGGAAAAGTGGACAGTGAGTTTATAAAAAGCGAATTATTACAATCGATAGCTGACCAAAACCAAGAAATTAGTAGTATACCTGACTTTTTCTATGGCAATGATGCTCCATCAATTTATTCTGTAGCCGGAAACAGACAGCCAATATTTACTACAGTATATAGCACACCAAGAGGTGTATTATCCGAAGAAAGAAGTTTTTCCGACATATTAGATAGAAATGAAATTACTGAATCTACTGTTAGACCAACAGGAGATTCATATCCACCTGAACCTAGTTATCATGCACAAACCGTAGTAATGTCAGCGGCTAATACAAGCAAGAGACCGTTGATACGAGCAAATACAATAGGGGCAAACGATCCACATTTTTATCAGAATGGGTACAAGCCTGCAGGTCGAACTGCTTACCCTCCCGGTAATCTTACGGATGCTCTATCATACTATCCCACATCGAGTAGATATGACTCTCCTAAACGAACATCTCTAGAAGATCAAATTTCCTGGCAAGGAGGTAGAAGTTCTCCGTCTAGTTCTATGGAAACATCAAGTTTGAAATCACATTCTCTAAGTATCACTGAAAGGAAACAATTCCAAAATCAATTGCAACAAGAATATTTCAAACAACAGCAATATGATCAGCGTAATGGAAACGTGATGTATGAAAATCAAGGTCACGAGAGAATGGACCCTTCGAAAATTAGAAAAGAGCAATACGTTGACTCAAGTGGTGTTCTGGTATCCGAATCTGGTTATTTATCGATATCATCAAACCTCAAAGGTAAAATAAGAGATGATAAGCAACCTAAGAAGCCAAAACGCACCTCATCGTTGAAATCAGCAATGTCTTCCATGAGTCAATGGCTACCAGATTTACATTTACCTAAGAAGCATAGGTCTCATTCCTTGCCATCTGGAGTAGACAATGTAGAGCAACCTCAACAAGAAAAAACATTGAAAGAAAGAATACTATCAGCACAGAGAAGAAAAAAGAAATATCATCTAGTAGCGTCCATGTCAGGTTTGTTGCAAAAGGCTAGAAGAAAAAATCAGGCTAGCCATCAGTCGTTATCAGATCCTGAAACATCGGAAACAGAATGGTCTGGAGGTCGATCGAGTGCACAATCTGAGGACAGTGACAGTGTGTTTTCGGATTCAACTCATGAGAGTAACATGTTTGTCAAAGTACCAGCGAAGCCAAAACAACGTAAATTGAATAACCAAGATATCATTGAACAGCAACAGCTAATACAAGAGTTACAGGAACAAGGATTCCATGATGATCAAGATACTGATTGTATATTAGAAGAAAATGAATTAACCCCAAATGTTCCACTACCAAGAGATAAAAGTGATGATATTGATTTTCACTTCGCTCGTGTCAGTCAAATGAAAAAAGACAATATACAAGACCTTGAAAAGTTAGACATTGATACCGATATTTCTAATGTCGATCTCTTTGAAGAAGAAGAAAAAGAAGACAACCAATCACCTGCTTCTCTTTTTGCAACTATAGGTGATGTCAAAAAAGCATCTGCTCCGTCAGATGACAGTCAAAGTGATAATAGTAAGCCTTACAGCGGAAGTTCCCAAGAATTTGCCGTATCACGAGCACTTGGAAAATACCGGCTCAGAAAATCAACATCCGTATCTGATGAACAGATCGATACATCACCACCCAGAATGGATACTGAAATTCACGAAGAGCTTATTGAAGAGCCACCCAGCCAAAAGGAAAAAAGATCACATAAAACCACACCACCTACTCCAGAAATTGTAAGCACTTCTATTCCTGGGGACCATACAATTTTACAAGAGAGAAGTCCATCAATGCATAGTGCGCGCACTTTACCAAACAAATTTCAACCAAGACACCAACAAAGCTTGGAAATACCTAACAAGCATGATGATGATGATAGCAGAAGTACACATTCGTGGAGAAGTGGTTCTCGAGTATCATCGAGAAGGCAAAGTACAGAAGACAGCATTGATTCCGAAGATGAATGGTATTGCTATGAGTTACGGAAATTGGAAGAAATGGAACATCAGTCTCAGCTGGAATCTGAGAGGCAGCAAACTTTACCCGAAGAACCTGAGTTTGAAGAAATACTTGAGGAACCAGAAGAAGATCTAAAAGAAAAAATGTCGTTCGTTCTCAGAGAACTCAAACTCAAAACGGCAAACGTGAAAAATAAATATGATACATCACCTGAGAAAGATACGTGGAAAGATATTACTACTTTCCCAGCTATTGCAGAGACAAGAATAGATTCTAAGGAAGATGACGACTATGATGATGATGAAGATGATAAGTCGTTCGCAGACTCTGGTTCCGGTGAAACATCGGGACCAGACAGTCCAGTGATGAGCGGTGATGAGTATGATGATGACTACGACATGCCTCAGATTCGTCACGACGATCCATCTCCTGTGAAGCATGCACCTCCATCTCAACCTGCAGCTCAAGACGCACCAGTCGGGAGCAAGTGGAAACTCCTTAAAGCGTTGAAAGACCGCAAAGCTGAAGAAAAAACTCCAGAGACACCAGCATCAGAAGCCACACCATCCTCAGAAAAAGACAAAGTCACAGCTAGCGTAAGTTACTTAATGCAAAAGTTTCATGAAATTAGAGTTAAGAGCTAAATAATTTGAATAGCAATTCTACAAAATACTCAACTATTTCCAAGCAAAACTACTAGTTAGACTGATATACTCATTGCCACTGCAAAATATATTTAACCCGCTTTATAAGAATAAATTTAACTCTACCTATAGCTATTATGAATCTTTAGGGATTACTGATTATTATTGAAGTAGAGAGTGTATTGCTCGTTAATAAAATATTCAAGTGTTGGAAGTAAGTAAATTAGTTTTAAATGGTTAAAAACTCTCCAATATACATAAACAAACTATATGCAATTCCTATTATGATAGCTATGTTCTCGCCATGTTTGGCAAGCTATCTATCGGTTTAACATCTTCTGAAAACTTATTGTCCAAAAACCAATTATTACGAATTCTCAACTTTACTATAACGAGGTTGTGAAATATGAATCTTATTTTCAACCGTATTTTCACCTTTGACTTTACATACTTACTCGTAAAATTAATAGAATTAGGGTGCTCTTTATGAAATGTTATACTCAATTATATACCTAACTTGCTGATTGTTTTTTTTTATATATTGAGGCAATAACTTATTATGTAACCAACGCATAAGGGTGTAAGTTTTATATAATATTAATATTGGATTTTATAAATCGATGAAAATGGAGGAGGAAAACTCAGTCTTAATCGAGTTATACTAACGATTTATAACTTGCTTACAAGATATTTAAACCCAACTTCAATATGCGTTCTTATGTATGTTATAGGAAAATACTCAGTATTGTAGATTGTAATGTTAAATGTTACGTATTACTAGCAATGTCTTCAAAAGTTTGGTTTCCTTATTTAAATTGCGCAAATAGGTTTTATGAAAACTCATTATATAATACATAGTTCGATGCATATACATAATATGGCCTTGAAAGCACTACACGTACAAAATCATCCATTGCCATATCATTTCATATCGTGAAAACTGAAAATATAATATTGACACTATAAATCGTACTTTAAAAAAGAAAATATTTATTCTGTGATGTGTATTCCTAAGTTATCTCAATGAAAAGTTGACAAAAGATGTTGCAAAAACTGAGTTTTCATCATAAATTATGATATTGTCATTCAAAGTACATACATTAAATCATAATCATAAGTGAACTAATATTTCGTCATTGCATATAGGCTTGACGTTAGCGGTTACCACTCACGAAAAAAAATTAGTTGGCACTTATTTAGCGAATTTTAGATGTTGAGATTAATGCATATACGAGCATAATTATTATGATAGGGGTATACACCTATTTCTTTTAGCTGAAATGTTTAGAAAAATGTATAAAGTAGCAATGGGACAGTGTATATGTTGCGTGCATTTAGGCTTATTCATATGAGAATATAATTTAATACTGAAATAATAACTATATTTTGTGATATGTTACTATCTATATGATAACGTTACGTTCCTTTGATTATTGTGAATTTGCTAGATTATTACTGAAGTTAATTCTCCGTGGAACGTTGATGTGATGAGTTTTGATTTGATCAATTTTGGACGTATGTATTCTTGAGCAAAGGTTTTGAACAAAACTGTTGCGCGTCTATTTAATTCGATATAACAAAAAGTGTACACGATAAACAAACTGATCGAATCATTCAAATTGTATACATGTAGTTTGCTGTGTGTTTTGTTTTTTGGTTTCAATAAAATGTTAGCGTTTTATTTTATTTTTTATTTCTGTTAAGTTAATTTTTTTTTGTTTTTAGAATGGCTCCGGAGGCTTCAACGAGCAGGGTGGTCGCGGAAATGGGTAAGTGAAAAAAAAAACTAGTTTGATACAATTTTCCAAACGATGAATGAAACAAGAGTAATTATTTTTTTATGGGCCACGTGAGCAGTAATGAACAATACTTTAGTAACTAAAGAATGCACAAGTATACTAAAACCAAAACAATTATTAGTTTCTGTTCGATGACGATATGTTTTTTCAAGCAACTAAAGCAAATGGAAAGGCTTCCTTAACCCCTTTCCATTTTTGTTTCTGTACTGATATTTTGGCCCAGAATAATAATAATGAAATAGAAATATCTCAATGAAACAAGATTGTGATACCCAAAATACAACCGCAACACAGCCTAATGCTGATGGCACAGGGTCACCAGCGCTAATATCCGTGGTATTTTTTTTCGTGGTATAGGTTTACGTTTGACTACAGCCTGCCTGATGTTAAGCATTGCTGCAGCCTAGGGTGTAACACGTTTACCTAGAAGATACCTATTAACTCTAGATTTGAAAACCCCTGGATTGTAGTTCGCAGGAAACACAACTTCTGGTAAAGTGTTCCAAAGCTACATTAAATGAAATTAATCAAAATGTTGTTTACTAAACCAATTTCTAGGCACCCGGGGGATAATCCATTCTACAGCAACATCGACAGTATGCCCGACATCAGGCCGAGGAGGAAGTCGATACCCCTGGTGTCAGAGCTTGTAAGTACTTTTCTGTAATATTGGTTTATAGCATACTGTGAAGACGGGTTATTTGAGGACTAACTTTGGTAATTTAGGTACTAACTTGGTTTTGGTCAATTTAAATTCAATCTGCATTAGCTAATAGCTATTGATATCAAAACTATTAACTGCCTCTTCATTTATGTAAATTGTGTTTACCTAGTTATAGGTAAACACAAACTCTCAACCTTTACGGATCCTAATAAAATTTTGTTCTGAATACAAAGCAATACAAAATTATTGAATATAATGTCTTGTCCTTCTTTAGGTTCTGTTTACTAACTTAACAATAATGCCAGTAAATTCTCAAAGGTCCGGTACCTAATTTATGAATATTTCTGTCTCATTTAGACACAATATTTAAGGAATAATTAGGAAATTGTTTTTTTTTAATCAGTCGTTGATCTTACTGCAACTTTCTCAATCGATCAAATAATTACTACAGTCATTAAAAACAGTCAATAGATAATAAAATTGTATTGTTTAAAAAACATTGTTAGTAAAAATGTAAATTTTATGCAATGTTGTTTTCTAATTCTAAGCAACATTTTGATAGTTATGTTCAATAGTTTAATAAGATCCTTTTGTACTGTAAGTATAAATAAATCTATATACATTTTCATTAAAGGCGTATTGTTTAAGCAGACGATAGGAATCAGGCATTGATCGTTATTGTTAACAGCTCGCAATCGACGTCGCTTTCCGAGGCTTAGTAATTTTAGGCACATAATAAATGTTCTCTTCTACACGGCTCTTAATCTATACTCTTTGCACAATTTATGGGGAGATTTTGTTCGTTATCTAGAGCTTTTCGAGCTTTTCCTCTTTAATACTGTTTCACGAAATATTGTTGTGACTTTTTAGAAAATTCTAAAATATATATCAGATAATGGTTGCGTGCTGGAAACTAATTTACTAGCTTACAATCAAAATAAATAGAGTATAAAATACTTTCTACAAGTTCTCAAATAGAAATAATAACAAGCTCCCCATTTATTGTCATAAATATGAAAAAAATATAATCTCTCGAAAGCCTGTGTACCTCTCTTCTTTGATGTTAAATGTTACCTCTATTTGTCGTTTTTCCTTGTTTAGATGGATTCCTTTCTTATACCATTCCTAAAATTAGGGGTCACCGGAAGCTAGCTAGCTAGCGAAACCTTAACCATTTACCAACGTCTCTATTCCTGATGAAAATTAACAATGACATTGCATTTTACCCCTTACCATGGACCCGCAGGTTCTCAAGGTATTTTTCTCCCAATAACACTGTTACTTTGCATGCAATCTATAACAAACACAAGACAAATGGTATTCAAATATAATCCTTATCTATCTACAAATAGAATACCATTTCTCTTTACACTAATTGTACATAGAAGCTTGCAATATAATATTTATATTGAATGATTCGACTTTATTTTGCTATTGCATGACTCGCTTCAAGCTCTATTTCAGAGTAGGTTTAAAAGGTCATATTTTATCGTGAAAAAAGGTGATTGGGGATCAAACAGCGAAGTTTGAAATATGCACGAGCTTACAATTTTATAGTTTTCAAATTTTACACATTTTGAATATGTTTTACGTTTGAGCTGTTTTTTTTCAATCAACAAATCAAATACATACGTTTAAAAATTTTCACAATTTGCAGCATACATTTTTAATCACATGTTATTTTTAGTCATTTTTGCGCACGTGTTAAATTTTGTTTCGAACTAACGATTTTTGTAAATATATTAACATTTTGATTTGTAGGTACTCTATGGCAATTATTTGGTAGTTAAATATTCCACTTATGCGGCTTTAAACAGCTTTTCGGGGCATGAGTAGAATTATAATCACGGAGATATAATCAAACATATCTCGGTTTAATTACAGAACTGTTTCAAATAAATAACAGGGTCATCTCGGGCTTTGCTTTAGATTTCATAGAAGTTTTTTAACATTGAAAAAACGATGAAAACTTAATTATAATATGTTTTTTTAGACCATGGCTGCTACCAAAAGGAATGCAGGTTTAACATCGGCTGTACATCGAGCTACCTTGAATGACGAAGAGTTGGTAAGATTAACAAAATATATTTTAATAGTTAAATATAAATAGTAAGCTCGCTCAAAATCAAATCCGTGTTGAGAGTTTCATGATTACATAACAATTTCAGGACACAAAGATTAATGCACTGCTGGCATGTGTATTTGACACGCAGCCAGGACTTAAATTGTATATGTCCTACTTTAATAAACGTTCATTTAATAAGTGTGTAAGTAATATATTATTCAGTTGTTCCAAATATAAAGACCACAAATGCACGAATAATAGTCACTGCATAAAGTTGTCAGCAAAACAATAATTCTTTGGACAAAATCTATATTCATGTGAAACAAATCAATAACTGTAAGTTCAAGTTCACTTGAACTTGTTGGCATAATCAAATCACACATAAGTGCAGAAAAGAAAAAAAATACTTGTACAAGTTGACACTTAATAAATGATAAAACAAAACAATAACGCTCCAAACAAATTCCAGAAAATGCACGTATACAAGAAGACGCTCCAGGCCCTCATCTACCCGATATCGTCGACCACTCCCCACAACTTTGTCCTTTGGACGGCCACTTCTCCCACCTATTGTTACGAGTGCGAGGGCCTCCTGTGGGGCATCGCACGGCAAGGCGTCAGGTGTACCGAGTGCGGAGTCAAGTGCCACGAAAAGTGCAAAGATTTGCTCAACGCGGACTGCCTACAGAGTAAGTGGGGTCTCGTGGAGAACACTGTTTTATTCGTTTGGTGAGAGTTTTGAATCGATTTCGTATTCACTCAGCGTTTGGGTTTTGAGGTCATCGGGTTCATGGACTATTGAATTGAATATTTATAATTAATTATTGTATATCATTTTGTTATGATTACTGAAATAATTCTCACCAAACTCTTGTTGTATGTAAAATGTAATACATTTTTGAAAGGCCGTCACTTTACAAAACTGCATAATAAGTAAATCATAATATCGCATAGTAGGTATACAGCCAAATCCTACAGATATCAGCTCCGCGGGAGATAGCAGAGCATCTCCTTATTAAGCTTGCGAGCAGTCAAGTGACACTTCACAGGTCACTCATAGGCGCCAAGTTCTTGAGAGACACAACTCTGCCGAACAAAATCAATATTTAATGCAATCTCGAGATTTCTCCGCCCCATCGTTTTAAGCAAAAGCATTTTCCTCGGTCTTGTTACTGAGAAACTTGGAATGTTTTACTTCGAATAATTTAATTATTTACGTAACGTTGAGGCATCTGTCTTTTATCGAGTTAGCTCAAATTGGAAACATTTAAAGGCTTTAGATTCACGGCCTCGAGAGTTTTACTTGCTCCTCGGAAATACTTGTGCATTTTCATGTTGACTTGATGTAACTTTTCCGTTTGCAAGTTCTTCAGAAACGAATAAATCGAATGGAGGCCCGATAAAACTAGAGCTGAAAATAGAATTCCTTGTTCTGAGGACTATGCTATATACCTACAGCTATATCTTTAGTCGGTTTGACAAAGATTCCGAATGGGACTTCGCAAAACAGACTTATCGAGAGTTTAAATCCTTTTGTAGTCGGACTTTGACGACGTCTTCAAAGTTCTGCACGTTTATAATATGAATAGGCTCTTGAACTAAAACAGCAGCTATCTTATTTAATTTAAAATTTACGAAATAACTAGTTCCTTTTAAACTTGAACTAATAATACCTATGTGAGTGGCGGTCTTTAGAAAAACTGTACGGACAAAACTTTTTAGCTTTCTAAAGTGTTTCGATTCCAATCTAGGAGATGTCTAATTGAAAGGTAAATCTGACATAAGTCGTTGTAGTATCAGACTTATAATATATTACTAGCTAAATTTATATGCATGAGTTTTTGCATGCATTTGTCGCTGTACATTGGTAAACATCACGTTAAACACAGCAGAAATCATTGTTGAATATAAATAACACAATAGCGACATTTCTGAGGTTCACGTAATATACAAAATCAATTGTTATTATCAATCATTTCAATATTATATTTTCTTTCTGGCAGTGCTTTTATTGATACACAAAAACTTGTCATATTTATAATAGAATGTATCATCGTTTTGTAAGATTTTTCGTCAATAAATGCACTGCCAACTAAATAAGGCATCTTAATCTAATTCTTTGATGTGTTTGTTTCAGTTTATTTTTTGTCTACTCTTCATGTTTCTCTGACCTCATATAATATATATAATTATGCATGATTTTTCCCTTCTCCTAATCGGTGCAAGAGTATCTTTTAAAAACTTTGATTTTGGCTTTGTACAGTATCAGCGAGATAGTAAGGGAGTCCGTTCATTTTTATCTAGTACATATTGATTGCTAGTAAAATCGAACTGATTATCTCGGCTTATCGTAATGAGAATGTACATAAGCCATATTGTGATAGTTGACAGTGAATCACAGAATTACTGATAATTGCGTCAGTCATCAGTAAATCTCCATATTTGAAGTGTCAGGTGAAACAACCCCTAAAGTTTTATAAAGATAACTTTCACTGCAATTATATTATAACCGTTGCTTCATCGGTGTGCAATGTGCATGGCTGTAAATTGGTTTTAAATACACTTTATGTAAAGGTATTCCAAATTAATATTTCCAATGGTTATAGAAAATAGAGGACATTTGCACGGATCATTTAGGTGGGCAGTCTTTAGGCAAAATTAAATGTTATAGAACATATTATTACGGAAAATATGTCATCGACTGCACGCCGAATACCATAATAGTCTACACTTTGAATCTGTGAGAAGTTTTTTTTACTTTATTTTTTTAATAAAAAGAATTCTTGCTTTACTTGGTAAGACATTTTCTTTTCTTTGATATTATTTAAAAATACTTAAAATGTTATGTTGTTCAGTTTTTTTATCAGCAGTAAACAAATGAGTCTTACATTCGAAGTGTTGACTTTAGATTACGTTACAGTAGCTAAGGACTCAGGTCCTGTCACTACCCGGGTCGCCCCGCCTAGCGCCGATCTCAAAGCCTCTTAAAAAAACTATTGTTTATCTACTAGCTGTTCTAACCTTACATTCTACACTATTTAACACACCCGACTTCTACTAACTAGAACGAAGCATAAAAAAACACAAACAATACCACAATATGTGTAAAAACTGTCTGTGAGCAATGTGTGCACGCATCCAATGTCTGTCCACTACAATATTATATGTGGTCCTTTAGTTTATGTTACACTTTTATGTTCTAGAATTCCACATCCTGTATTCTTTCACTGTCTTTATGTTTTTCTTGTTCTTCCAATAGGAAATCTGATAGGAAATTGAATTGCTACAAAGCAATGATAACTAAATATTAAATTACAGTTGTCAGGTAAAATATATGAACAAACATTACCTAAACATGTATAGAACAGAGAGTATTTTTTGTGGTGAATACATTCCAAGCGTTATGAAGATTTGGCGGCTTGTTGGTAGGTCCGAAATTAATAATCCGCCAGTATCTATGGCCAGAAGAATGTATTAATAAAACGTCTTGGAATGTATTTGATTTGGTCGACAGGCGCCGTGCTCAGATCCACCCCGGCGCGCGCCACTCGAGGCCACTGACCTGATCAGATCTAAATTTTATTATCTGTACTATGCGATTATACTATTTGGCAGTGAGCTATTACATCTACATATCTATTTAAATTCAATATAGCTTACTGCCGATCAATGGCTCTTATTGGATGTTTGGATATTGTTGCTCAGGATAATTATGTCAAATAATTATCCTGAGCAACAATATCCAAATATGACGTGTGTGTTTACCAAAATCAAGTCACCGTTGCTTGAGCCAGTTCAACTGCCAGATAGTCAAATCATACCGTACCTACCACCAATCAATATTTCCGGGATTTTGTTAGAGTCTGATCAGGTCACAGTGTCGAGGTGCCACGGGTGGGTTTGCGCGCGGGGCGGGGGCCCGTCCCGGCGCATCCCGCATCCGAGAACAGTGTCGGCACCGCCTGAGCAGTGTGTTTCGCAGGAGCGGCCGAGAAGTCCTCCAAACACGGCGCAGAAGACAAAGCTAACTCCATCATCACGGCCATGAAAGAACGCATGAAACAACGAGAGCGCGACAAGCCAGAAATCTTCGAACTCATCAGGTATGTTACACTCTTAAGCGGCGATTTCAATTGTTTAATTCTGTCAATCGCTTTTTTAAAGGTCGGAAGTACAGGTATAATGTTGATGATCTTTTCGTAGAGATAGATGCGCTATCTAGGTTTAGTTTGGCATGGTTGGTTTGTCAGTTCTATTGATGAATAAAATTAGATTCACATTTGATTTTCATATATGAATTGCCAATTATTCAAAACTTTCTGCTTACGAGTACAACAAAAGAATAATGCTAGTTCAATCTATTGGTGAACTAGCTTTGATTGCACTTTGCAACTGCACTATTACAACACTGAACGCACACACTCACAAAATTGTAATAAATACCTACCTAATGATTTATTAATAAGTTTAAAAAAAAGAAGTATTATTGACTATCAAAATAGAATTGACAAAAACGCCATCAACTTTTTCAACTTCCATCAACTCTATAATCACATTTTCAACAAAAAATCCGCACTCACTTTCCAACTTCTTACCGTAGCCAACTAATTTCACCGAAATGCACGTCAAAGAGACGTTGACACGTGTGTGTATGTAACAGACAAGTGTTCGGGATCGAGGGCGAGGGGCACGGCGCGCACATGAGCACGGTGAAGCAATCAGTCCTGGACGGGACGTCCAAATGGAGCGCCAAGATCGCTATCACAGGTTCGATGACTTAACGTGACGCAACCATTCCCCCACAGGACCCGAAGCAGCTCGAGTGATGCAGAACAGATAAGTGCCAACACAACACACTCACGACACTAAAAAAACGTTCGTCTTTCGTTTCATGTGGCGGCCAGGCGGACTTTTAACGTCGACCCAGACACTCACATAGACAGTCTCGAACAAGCCGAGCAAATCACTATTGAGGGAACTTCGAAGTGGTCTTGCAAGATCGCGATCACAGGTTTGCGGAGGTCTTTTGCGGCTACGGACCGCACGCTCGCAACTTTGACTCTATTAGAACAAACTCTCTTCGCCTGAATCTCTTCAATTGTATTTTGATATCTGCTTAAAGTATAAGTTTAGGTAAGGGCTTCGCTTTTTGCCGCTTAAGGCTCTACTGAGCATGAATTGTAAAATGTTACGGGTTGTCGTTAAATTTCATACTGCTCTCAAACTTATGGGAAAAGTTTTGGAGTGCTACAATGATAAAATAATATTTTACATCAAATATGCGATAAAAGTTGTCATAAATTTCTGAACGAAATATAATGCTACCTACAAAGTTAACATTACACTCGTTATCTAAAATTGTGTTACAATATAGTTGGAAAGTGGCTAAATGGCAATAACATTTTCAAATTCATGCAAGGCAAGAGCTTTATAAGTATATTGAAGCTTAAGTATAGCGAAGAGAGTTACAATCTACTTTGATTCGATGTCGCAACGTTTCAAAGATAAGAAGCAGATGTCAAAAACATTCTATTGCATATCTTACTTCAATACTAACCCGAAATCACGGTCGTTAATGCACCGCTATCACTTGATAAGACGTAGCTTGGTTTTATCATAAACACGAAGGAAATTCCACGAATCTAACACTTCACTCGAATTAACAATAATAATATTAATACAACGTCAACGATCCTAGTCACGCACACGAATTTTTATTCCCTGAACACTGAAATGACACAAATAACTCACTACGTTAATTAATTATTTAATTATTGACGATACACGTCTGCTGCATCGACACAACATGCATGACGTTACAAATAAATCAGACTTACAGAGGGGCCTACGATCAATGATTGAAAGTCTTTCATTGCATTTCTCTTTCCAGAGCTACCTACAAGGAATAGACAACTTTTACTTCCGTAGCTTTTTAAGAGAATGAATTAGACGGAATTTAAGCATGCCGAATGAAGGACCCAGTTATCCCGAAACTTCTCTATTTCTCTTCACTTCTGTCAATAAATTATCGATTCGTGAAAATTCCAGTAACATTAGACTTGAATCCCGCGCATATTTTTACACTTCTTCTTTGAAACTTTCCTATTGGTCGAAGTTTGCATTAGAAGTTGCGATTAAGTAGGCGCTATGTTCAACTTGTTTTAGAAATCGAATTTGGGCATAGATAACAAGTTTGGTAGTTTGAAGCTAGAGTCTTCTTGACCCGTACCCGTTTGATCACACTGAACCCTAAATCCTGTTCATAGAATCCGAGGTCCATTTACTCGTAGCGATGCCAGGTGAGTATTGTAAGAGGTGAGCTTACGCGTAAGGTAGTATAAGCTATATTCACGAAGCAACATGTGTTTATACGGAGAATAATATCGAGAAGTGGAGCAATAAAATAACGATAAATATGAAGTAATATTACTTTCGAGAGATTTAGCAGAAATACGCTGGCCGGAATTCACTGAACCATAGCGAGCTCTCGAATGGTCTTCAATAACGTTTTATATTCTTGGAAGCGTTATATTTCAAGGTTTATTATTGACTCGGTGTTTCTTAAATTGAGGTTTTCAAGAACTGTTTCCGAGAGAAATTCTTCATTCAATTTATTTCCATTATTATTTACTGTCATTTGTGTCATCCTCATAATATCACAACAAAGATCATAGTTATGATAAGTTAGCTCTTTAAAAATAGTAATAATTACAATTATTTATTGATCACATTATTTCTTGAATTGATAATCAATAATAACCACAAATTATTCCACTGCTTTATTTATATATTCTAAATCCAGCCAGCGTATTTACTACCTAGTAGTTTGGAGTAAAGTAAAGCTATTAATTGTTGGCCATTGATTAACAAATTTATAGAACCAATATCCTGTTTTAAAATATGTACTTGTTAAATGATTTGTAGATATTATATTTGTGTAAAAATTTGTATTAATAGAGCCCTTTTCGGGCAGTTATTTGTGCTCAAGGTTTGATCGCAAAGGACAAGAGCGGGACGTCGGATCCGTATGTGACCGTGCAAGTAAGCAAGGTGAAGAAACGCACGAGAACCATGCCGCAAGAACTGAACCCCGTTTGGAACGAGAAGTTTTACTTGTGAGTAATAAAAAAAATCTATTTATGGTTGAACCCACACTACCTAGTTCCTATCTGTTTTTTTCCCATGATATACTATGTAACTGTGTAGTGTGTATAGCTTACCCAAATCTGTATAAATAAAACTCAAAGGTGACTGACTGACTGATATAGTGATCTATCAACGCACAGTCCAAACTACTGGACGGATTGGGCTGAAATTTGGAATGAAGGTAGATGTTATGACGAAGGCATCCGCTAAGAAAGGATTTTTGGAAATGCCACTTTTAAAAGGGTGGAATAGGGGATGCAAGTTTTACTTCTTAATGCGAGCGAAGCCGCGAGCACCCACTAGTCTACCATAAAGCTTCTTATGTATCAGATATCTTGCATCAGATTTACCTGATAGTTAAATGCTTGATTAACCAGTTAAAACAAAACAAAAATAAGTGTTAATAAATGTATCGTTATCATTAACGAGATTACAAAATAACTAGTTTTATATTACTCTGATAATTATTTCCATTATTACTCCCATAAGTTACGTGAACAAGTGAGCAACAAATTTATGATTGAAATTTTAGAACTGCTTTATATGACAACTGACAAGCTTCAAGCTCCTAAACCACACAATACCTACCAAATATCAAATTTCCGAGAAATCGTAATACTAAATTTCATATAGTTTAATATACTTACCTAATTGATTTCCAGCGAGTGCCACAACTCGTCGGACCGCATCAAAGTACGAGTGTGGGATGAAGACAACGACCTCAAATCGAAGCTGAGGCAGAAACTCACGAGGGAGTCGGATGATTTCCTGGGACAGACTATTATTGAGGTGAGAATTTTATTGTAATACTAGCTGACCAGGCGTACCCTGTTCCACCTTAGAGGCAATAAATAAGCAGATTTTGGATTTTATTCAATTCAATTACAAAAATTTAAATTTATTTTAAATGCAAATACTCTTTTTTAGTTTTATTAGTGTATATATGTGTATATATTGTTTATTATTATTGAATAAAATCATTGAAAGGTAACTTTTAAATAAATAACTAGTAAATCACTACTTTAAAGCCTCCAAAACAAGTTTGCCTTTGTTTGGTAATTAGACCATAACAGCCATAAGACAGTCTTGAAACAAAGCATTACTATATATACTATAAGAATTCTGTTTACAAAAAAAACGGGACAAAATATATCCTATGTCCGTCTCCTGGTTCTAAGCTACCCCCCCACCAATTTCAGCTTTCTTATATATTGATATATATCTGTAAGATTAGTCGTGCGTTGCTGCGGTTCGTGTATATGGTGTTTTATGGACGTGTGGACATGCCTTGTGTTATTAAAGTGATATGTTCCACTTATTAATGACTCTTAAATTTAGTAGCTACTTTTTTATCATCAAGTACCTTATTATGTCGTTTTAATCATTGTGCCAACGAAACTAAGCCACAATCTATGCCAACAAAAAGAGTAATTTTAAAACAAACTTTAAAATTAAACAAAGAATCTCAAAAGATTTGTAATGAATTATAGATAACATTATAAAAACAATTTAGAGATTTTTTTATCTGTTTACTGTTTTATGCCTTTACTACACGTTGTGTCTTTCTCTACCGATATAATAATGAGATCACGCATAAATATGGCTCAGGCTTTTTCGTATCGTAGACCAAGCCGATAGCAAACTTCATTGAAAATAAATCAACATACTCTAACAAAAACCCTACCCTCAGGTCCGGACGCTATCCGGCGAGATGGATGTGTGGTACAACCTGGAGAAACGAACCGACAAGTCGGCTGTATCCGGCGCCATCAGACTGCACATCAATGTGGAAATCAAGGGAGAAGAGAAGGTGGCACCTTATCATGTGCAGGTAAGTTTAATCTAACAATTTTAGCTGTTTGGATACTGACTTGTTCTGTGCGAGTGTGACTCAGCGGTTGCAGTGTCTGCTTTCATCCAGACGCACCCTGGTTCGAATTCTGAAGCTCTCTTATCAGAATTTTTTGTTTGTAACTTTTTGAATTAATGTACTAAAAGTATTTTGCATTTGAAACATAGCAAAGAAGAACAACAACAGTGTACTAAGACTCGCAAAATATAAGTAAAATTGTGTTACATCTCAATGCTACAGTGCGAACATTTCTTCGAAATTATTCGAATGGAAAATATTAAAATCGAAAAGGTTAAAGAAAACAAGTATCTGGAAACATCTAAAATGGGGAATAAAAAGTAAGTAGGTAGGTAACTCTCGATCGCACCAGGAAAAGGTCCTAATACTTTATGAAATTGATTTGGATTCGATCAAAATGGGCAACGAACAAGAAATCCGATATTGATAACCAACCATTTTTATAAGCCTACCTGTGATGTCAAAAAATGCTGAATTGTGGTATTGCTGACTGTATTTCAGGTCGTAAAAAAGATTGTCTGAAAAATGGATAGATGATCAGAATTTATAGTGATTTTGGAAGAGTTTTAGCCAGCTTTTAAACTTTTTGTCTTCAGAGTTTACTACTCATAAAGTTAACTAAACAATAAGACAATAAAAGCAAATATTTCCTGAGCTGTTTAGAATTCACGGCCAAGCAAAGATTGATGTAAAGTTAAATATATTGATATTTAACTTTACATCAATCTTTGCATAGCGTCCGTAGCGTAGTTTATCTTTAAAATGTACCTGTTATTTGTGTTAAATATCTGCTATTACCAACAATTTACATAATATACCTATATGTACATTATGTAGATATCTAAGTCATATATGTAACACAAAGTATTATATTATTACACCCGAATTAACCCGTAGACATGGCGTTTACAACCACTTACCTCATTCTCTGATAAACACAATGGTAGATCCTTTCCGACCGATTTCTCTGCCAAACTTATTATGAAAGAATAACATCGTTACGGTTAGCGATGGGGATTCAACAGGTCTGCTGGCTCCATGCCATAGACAAATAGCTTATAGACTTCTAAGTATTTATCTATCTATCTATATTCCTTACAGTTCCATAAATTAACAGTAAATTGTTCGACCAATCAGCATACAGATCTATGATGTATTCGTTGCTGCGCATCAATCGCAGTATGAAGAGTTACGTTAGTAATTACTCAAATTAATTCCAAAACGTTTCGGGGTGCCTGGCGTGAGGAAGCCTTCGACCGGGACGCATGGAGGGTCGTGGGAGAGACCTTTGCCCAGGAGTGGGACAGTATAGGTTAACAAAAAAATCCAATATAATAATTAGTCTCAATTAGTATGTCTATTATTCAAAGTCTAATCTACATATCTCTGTAACAAACTGTATATCCATCGGTTAGCTCGTCAGTCATTCCATTATGTAGGAAGGACAAAAATACTTACTCAAACAATATCCTTCTAATATTTAAATTCTGTGACAATTGGATTTGATTTATTCATATCATTATAGAGGCGCATAGCTGCAGTCAAGCTGTGGTCAAACCAAAGCTTAAACAATAAATAATAAAAACATAAGCAAAAAGGAGCATAAGAAAATTTAATGATATGATAGTATAATATATTAATGTTTATTTGTAATAAGGAGTCTCTCAGGTATGATTTTACCATGGCTTGGACTTAGGCCAACGGCCGTAATCACTTGGTGGTTCACACAATTACTTTACTCCGCTGATATAATTGGATATTGTTCGTATTTTGCATTGTGCTTGCTAATTATTGGAGGTGTTCTAATGGATTTATAGAACACTGAGCAAATGTATTTTTAAACTTTGAAATAGTATTAAGTAATCAAAAATATACAAAAGGATTTTATCTAGTTACTCCCTATCTGGTAAAAAAAATATGGTTAAACGAACCGACCTTAAGTGAAGTTCGACCATAATTATACGAGACGACGATACATGCGAAGAGATTTTGTATGAAATTATATTCTTACATATATCAATAAGGTTTCAAATCTTGTGTGAATAGGTTTTTTTCTAAGCAAGAGTGATTCTATAAATCAATTTTTACTTCGAGCTAACGGTAGTTATTTTAAGCCTATTATATAATGATGAATAAAGTAACCATCAAGCAACATCGAGATTCTATTTAAAAATTCCACGAGCGTAGCATAAAACCGACAAAGCCCCGAAGCTACCGAGAATTTTTCGGTCGAATCGTTATTTTATAACAATTATTCGTTTTGATCGTCTATTCTGGCCACGTGGATACTAAAGAACCCTTTACACTAGTAAACTTTTTTTACAAAATTTGCAAAAGATTTAACTAGGCACTTTGCTCTTGCAGTTATTAAAGGGTTTTTGGGCATTATGCTATTTTACGATTTGACACATCTTTATCTTGATCTTATAAGAAACGTAATAAGTTCAACCTAAATGGATGTTTTATTTATTTGATAGACGTGTAATGTTAATTACAAAAAAATACACTGTAGGTCATATACCTACTGAGAAAATAGGAACCATTATATGGGTCTTTGACAAAGTTACATTTGAAATGTCAAAAATAGAACAATCTTTACGTCTAGATTTAAAGAAAACAATTAAACTCATAATACCTAAATAACATTTTATTTTTAATGAAGTATGCATACTCCAGCATGCACCAAATTTTCATATTATTTCATTTGTCGCTTTGCTTGCTTGTTTTACCCGATTGTTAACCGTAAACGAAAAACGCTACTTTCGTAGCATAAATAAAGCTTAGCAGTCAAACGTGGTACAATTAAGTTTTGCTCAGTGGTTTCACTCATTAAACATTTAGATGGCATGAAGGTGCATAAGGTAACATGTCGGGGAAGCGGTGATGGAGATTTTGTTTACGGAAATCCGTCGAATATGTAAGACTAGTGGACGCCCGCTGCCTCGCTTGAATTATTTCAGAATAAAAAGTAGCCTATGACAGTCCTATGACCCCATACTACCTACATACCAAAAATCATGATGATCCGTTCAGCCGTTTTTGTGTGATGAGCGTTTAAATAAACAGACAAACGGAGACAGACAAACAGACGAAATTTCTTGAAATTGTTGGAACATGTCCTGCTATCAATTCGAAGTATCTCGAAACATTTTTTTTAAATTTCTTCAATGTCAACGCTCAACCCTTCTCAGATTTATTATATTATTATATATAGCTTTATAAAAGCTTGTAAGTAGGCAAACTAAAAGCTAAAAATTTATAAATTTGTTTATTATTCTAAAAACATAGCAAACAAACAAAGGCTCACGTTTATAATAACTTGCCTTCTACTTATACTGCATTAATTTTAGTTGTCAATATAATACTAAGTTGTAAACAAGGAAGAGCTTGCTTCTCTATGACAGTTTTGTATTTTTTTTTGTTTTATCATGTAAGAGGCAGTGCTCCTTGTAAGATGTAACATATTATCTGTTTACAATAAATTTATCTCTATCTTTATCCATCTAACTAAATATTTCAACCAGCTATCCATTTAAGATCTAACTTGAAATCTTAGTAAGCATACATCACGTGCGTGCTCCATTTGCCCAAAGAATGGCTAAGCCACAAGCGAGCACTAAAGTCCGGCCCCAGATGGTAAAGCCAACTTACCAAATAAATGCGAAAACTTCGCCGACGGCTAACTAAGCGAAACTGCTTGCTTGCCAAAATACAGGTTGATTTTAGAGATGGAATTAACGCTTGCTTTTGTTTTTATTACTTTATTTTATTAAGGCACACAAAACAGAACATGTTCTTAAATTAACTGAATATAAATTTTAAGCTGGTATTTTTGTATCGAGTTAACGTTTGCTTGATGACAAAAGCTTCTTTGTTGTAAAAAATCGAATGAATATAAAAGAAATGTTCTGATTTTTAGATAAAGCCCGCTCTATATTTGCGAAAATGTATATAAAAGAATATTTTTTAGAACAATGCCCATATCTTCTACGTTTATAATGTCATTAATAAAATATGCTGTAAAATCTTTTAAAGAGAAGAAAGTTTGTTATATACCTAAACAGAAACATATTGAAAACGTTTATTTTTATAGTCTCCGAAATAAACAGAAGACTTTTTTCGTATTTGCCCATTGAAGCTTTCGATAGAGGAATATTAGAAATTACTAATCATCATATCGATGTTTAACAATACAGTGCTTTGTACATACAAATTTAGATTAAAAGAAAAAGATGTTTTCGAAAGATTATGAAAAAACATTTTTTAAATTACTGTGGCTTCAGGTTCTGCTTTATCTGTTCAGTCAATAAAACCAAATTAAATTTGTTAAGTACAAAGCAACACAGATAGTAATGGGCAAAGCTAGCAAGGATTTTCTAACGTTGCCGAATCATGTAAATGCTAAGAGATTTATTTAAATAAATTTAAACTAGTGAAAAATGTATGCAGAAAGTTTATCCTGCGACGGAACGGCTGCACAACGCTTAGTCGTTATTCGGGCTGGCTCTGTTTAACCAGCAAATACAAAATATAGTAGGTATCTTGTTTCCTCTTTAGTTATGCCAATTAAACTCAAACAAAACCACACAGAAATAAGCGTAAAACTTACATCGTTCTAAAAAATAACGAATACAGTATTTTTTTAATAACAAAAGTAAAACTATCCTGTCTAAACATATTGAAAATAAATAAATAATATTGTAAATAAATAATATTGTATATTGTACATGTCAATGTGTTTTGTTTAATTTCTTACCATACAGTTCAATACTTTTTCCATTTGTATGGTTGTGGAATCTAAATATATAAAACTCAAAGGTGACTGACTGACTGATAGACTGACTGACTGATATAGTGATCTATCAACGAACAGCCCAAACCACTGGACGGATCGGGCTGAAATTTGGCATGCAGGTAGATGTTATGACGTAGGCATCCGCTAAGAAAGGATTTTTGGAAAAACCGCTTTTAAAGGGGTGAAATAGGGGATGCAAGTTTTACTTCTTAATGCGAGCGAAGCCGCAAGCATCCACTAGTTGTGGATAAATTGTTAGCTTACTTTTGGCTCACATATGTAGATAGACGACAAATGTAACAACTCATTCATTTTTCTTCTTTAAATTAAGAGTTGCGTTTTTTGGTTACTACAATTTAAACCAAAATTAAATTTTATTGAGGAAGCCCCTATACAGCTGAAAATTAGTGTAAGTAACTAACTACATATGTTTAACAAATGTTTAATTTATCTATTCTTTTTAAATTGTCTCATATTATTATCAATTATAATAGATACCTACCTCATTATCTAATGAATTACAATAACTTATCAAATCGTCACTCAGAATGTAAATATAGGTAGGTTATAAATGTAAGACTTATCTCATAGTGAAACACTTTATTATTAAATCACATATTATAATAACGCTGTAACACTATAGATTATTAAATGAATTATTATTATTACATTATAAATACTCACTACACATACGAGTACACAATACAGACCATTATAATTTTAGCTCTGTATTAAGGAATAGAGTTTTGCTACCAGGGTCCAAAAGATGCAACCTTGTGATAGTAGGATGCAGGTAATATGCAAGTATAATGCTAGAATGCGTCAGACAGCATATTCTAGTATATTCTAGCGTATTTCCCAACTCTAAGCGAGATAAGCCTGAAATAAGGATTTCCAGATTTCACTTGAGAATAGCTTTGATCGTGAATATTTGAATACGGATTTCAATTTGAACTTCCAAAAGAAATTTCTTTTTATTTTGTCTTCTTTCTTCAATGACATTGAATTATGTGCATTTAAAAAGAAAAGGATCATGTTAGGAGATTATTTGAGGTAATATGTTGGATTGCGATATATTTTTTTTTTACGTGGGATAGGTTTACGTTTGACTACAGCCTGCCTGATGTTAGGCATTGCTGCAGCCTAGGGTGTAACACGTAAAAGAGATATATACACGAATTATATGCTAAAGCTTGAGTTTCATTCATTATATACAGAAAAAACATGTTTCAAAAATATATTTAATCTTTTCTCCCTTAAAAAAAATGAATTAAACTCACTGCTCTTTTCGTTAGACATTTTCAGCAGATTTTTTCAGTTTCTTTTACAGCAAAGGGATGTTCAAAGTAACAAGTTATGTTTGCCCACTTTCCTCACAACTTGCGGATAAAATTCAAAGTCTCATCCAAAAAGCCCAATATCTATTACACAAACTCTCAAGAAAACAACGTTAACATTCCCACAGAGGGGAATTCCATTACTTGTACCCCTTCTAAGTCCAATGTTATTAAATCTTACGCGGATACAACGACATAATATCATTAGACACCTTATGTATACCCAATGTTTGTCTGGGAAGGATCTGCTTTAGCGATAAGGTCACGACGCACCTTGTAGCACAGGAAAACATTAGTTTATTAAAATAAAATAACAAATGAAAAAAACATATATGTTTTCTTAAAAAAAATGGGATATAATTCTATTGTGTTATGTTATGTGAAATGTGTTACAATTGTAAAAAAATAATTACCGATCAATAATTGAGTAACAAACTCCTATTCATATATCCAACTAGTGGGTGCTCGCGGCTTCGCTCGCATTACGAAGTAAAACTGTGTACTTTGAAGCAATGACGCTATTCGAGATATATGTTATTGTGGATAATACGGAGGAAGCGACGAAAGCCTTGCTAAATCATGATGATTGGCGTAATGCCGAAATATGAATGGCGCAAGCCACGAGATGTTGTAACGATGCCCTGCGAGGTAAACTGTTTTCCCCCCTATTTTACCCGTTCAAAAGTGGCATTTCCAAAAATCCTTTCTTAGCGGATGCCTACGATCTACCTTCATTCCAAATTTCAGCCCGATCCGTCCTGTGGTTTGGGCTGTGCGTTGATAGATCACTATATCAGTCAGTCAGTCAATCAGTCACCTGGGAGTTTTATATAAATATAGATTAAATTTCTACAATCGGCTAGTTACAAATGTTACGCGACGCATGTAAATTTTGTATTGGTGCGACGTTACAGAAGTCGTCCATATTTTTACAAGATTTCGATCAAAATGGCAGAATATGTATTTAAACAATATATTATCATTACGAAACAGTTTTGTTAGATGTTTAGTAGTAGTAGATAGTATTTTCTAAAAGAAATACCTAACTAAAATATGTTGACTTAAATAAATATTTCAGGACATAACACACAGCGCCATCTAGCCCCATATTAAGATGATATCAGTCTTAAGATAAAATAATACTAACTAACAAATAAATAATACATTCTTTTAGTTTGCAAAAAATATAGTTACATATATATTATACCTATTACTTATAACTTATGTTAAAAAGGAGTCTCTAACTAAAAACATGTTCGCCTCAAAGCTTGAAGTTTGTTTACTTTTAACATTTCACCGGCGTTTGAGTTGTGATTTTTAATAGAAAAAAGTTGGCGGTTCAGGTCAGGTCTCGAGAGATTCGAGCAAAATGTTGCTTGGTTAGTGGTTACTCGTGTTTCCGCTCCGCAATGGTATATAACTTGTGTATTTTATGCTTGTGCTGGTAGCTTGTTTCCTGTGTTTATCCAGGTTTAAACTAGTACTGTGTCATATCAGAGTATATACATAAGTTTTGTGATATACGCGATGGTAAGGATATACCTACATAAGTATTTTTATTTCAAATAAGAAGAAAATTGATTCGCCCAAATCTGTTAAAAATAACAATAATAATGTTTCTGAAAAAAAATAAAAGCAATTTTCTAAACTTACCTTTTGTATAAAAAACTAATGATTTAAAAAACGATTAAAAATAAAAATAGTATTGAAAATACACGTCACAATAGTTTACAGACCGTAATTTTATTAATATTATAATCTGAGCAAATATCTAGTTTAAGAAATCCACTTACTTTATAAGAAGCTCCAATCAAACAGTCCTAGTTTACAAAATTTAAAGTAACGAAATGTAATAACATGAACAAACATCTTGTGAAATTACAACACAGTACAAATCGTGTCAATGTTGAGCACAACATGCAGTTTAAAACAATGGCTGTTGGTATTCATGCTCATAGCAATTTTGATGGCGGCCATTTTTTGTCACGGCTTCCCCTTCAGGGATCAATAAGGAAGTCTTGCTTAGATGTTTTGAGAGCCAAATGCTCTCATGTAGTAATGAGTAAGTTTGAAGAAGCTGTTGTGTTTTGAAGTTTTTTTAACACGTTTTTTGTTTATAATGTCATAGTTGAATAAAATTGTCTATCGTTTTATTACCATTGTAATAATGGCAGATCTATAAATTTACTTCAAATAAAGATAAAGATTCATCACGGCGATTTTTATACACGTGTAATGACAAAATTGCTTAGTTTAAAAATGCTAAATGTAGGTACTAAATGCTATATGTATGAGTCATTATGCAAGCGGGCACAATTTGGCAATTAGAGAGAATTGTGTACTAAGAACTAAAAATCTCTTTCTTTGCACCGCAGGCGAAAAGTTTTTTGCAATTTGAACCGTAACGCATCAGCGTCAACATTAAAACGGTACTTTGTAGAACAATGATGCGAATGTGCAGAATTAGTTGCAAACTTTGCGATCCTCCAGTGACCACTCAGTCTGGTTAAAATGAGGAACGCTGTGAACTATGCGCGTTTGTGCTCTCCTAAGTGCAATTTTCACTGACTATAATATTATATCTGTGGAGAAAATGCCCTTGGCAGCTGCTTTTGTTGTATTGGCAGCTAAATTGTGCTTGATAAGATTCTTGTTCATTCATATTAGAATATCCATACTTATACACAATTAATATCGTTCTTATGGTCTTAACTAAATACATTCCCTAATAAACTATACACATATTATATAATGCATACCAATGACGTAAATAGTAAAAGAATAAGAATAATAAAAAGAATAAAATAAATTTATTGTTACATGAAACATTAAATAGACACACAATAAAAAACAAGAGTAGGTACTAATAAGAAGTTTCATGTCACAATCCGGCCCCAACTCAGCATATGCTGAAGAAAAGTATATAGTGAAAGTAAGTATAAAGTAAAGTATAAAGTGTTATATCCGTCATCTAGTACCCACGACACAAGCGTTTGCTTAGTGTGGAGCTAGATGGCGCTGTGTGATATGTCCGGGAATATTTTTATAGTATATTATTATTTATAATAAAGTTTTTTTAGCACTTTCTAGTGTGTTGAGAACTGTATGCGTAGGTGGGTGTATATACATACATACGCTTACAGTTTCATATTCTAGGTTTCAAAAACCCATACAAAGTAGGCTTTGTTCCTAACAAATGAGAGTAAAATGGATGCTTGTATTTGAATAAGCCTTTGTTTTTCGTACATTGTGACTCAACGCTTGACAATATTTGTCACACTCGAATCATGAATGGTATATGACGAAGAACATTGTTTCATGGCTACAGTATTTCTATCTTCATCTCCTTATCGAATGAGAGTGGCCAACTCTGGTGTCGAGAGGTTATCAAGCCGCCCTAAGGGCCTCTTACATGGCTTTACGATTGCCGTACTAGACAAATATCCGGGACCTACAATTTAACGTGTCGTCCGACCTACGGAAGCGCCCAAAATAGAATGCCACTTTTCGATCACCCATCCCCGGACTGACCGTGTCGACCTTTGCTTAACAGCTGAGCTACGGGTGCTTCAATCTCGTATTTCTATAAATATTGAGGCATTTAGACATAGATTTTGTCATTTCATTGTACGTCAAATTTGAGAAAAATATATGGAATTATATATGTCACAAAAATATCACCTATAATGGACAAAACATAGTGTCACTCCCTAAAGAAGTATAAAATTAGATAAATGTAACAAACTTATAAATGTGACTAATAAATAAAGCGTGGTATTCTAGTAATGATGATGATGATGAAAGTTATTAGATTCGTACCTCATTTCTTATTACGCAATAAATCATTTAATTTTATTTAAAAAGAACACAGATTTAGCACCAAAAATTACAAAAAGACTGAACGTTGTTATCATTACTTAGTCAACAAGACCTTAGTTGGTCTGGCCTGTGTCTAATGCCTCTTTGCTCTCTTAATTCGGCACTCTGTTCAATTGCGTGTAAACCTTAACCTTTGCTTTAACGAACCGTCACTTGATTAACGCAACTAGTCTATAATCGTCTGGATATATTTCTTATTCATTTGGTAAGAAAACTTGTGTTAAATAGACAAAAAATACTCTAAAACTATTACTCTAAACTAAAAGTAGGTACGTTTGTTAATAATTGTGTACTAGCATTTTACTCGTATACTAATCTGGCGTTCTGATATGCCCTTTGCCACCCACATGACATAAGTAACGTTTCTGAATTTCTAATGTCATTCAATCAATATCAAAACAAAACAAAAATTTTATAAGAGAAAATTCTTGAAAAATAAATAAATAAAATAAATTTCCTAACTATGCTACAAGGAATATCCTCCGGCAGTGAGATGAGTTGAAGTCGTTGAAGACATTGTACGAGTCGCGGGTTCTTTATGGATGAGGTCTGCACAAGATAGACGCAGCTGGCACATTCAAAGAGAGGCCTATGTCCAGCACTGAGATAAAGAAGGCTGTGGATGATGATGATGATAGACCAGGCTACTTGCCCTTTTTTTTTTTTTTTGTTGCCCAGGAAAACCTATTAGAGGTACCACCCAAAAAACCCCGGGGAGGGCGGGTGGTTATGTGGGAGTCTCCGCCCCACTCTATAAGGGCGGCATACCCACTAAAAACCTGGGGTGTTCCATCTCCGCATCGTTGGTCCAGGGCCACGAGAGCGCGATGCATACATCCGCAGCCCTGGTGATGCTGGCCCGGTAACGGGCCCCGCCTCGGGGAGCTTCAGCTCAACCCTCAATGGACGACGTGTCAGAACACGGGAAAAAAAAAAGGCTACTTGCCCTAAAGCTAAATTTACTCTACCATTGCTGCATTGTAATAATTATGATGAATTAGTCACGAGTCCCCTCTATAAATAACAATGATAGTACCAGAAGTCATAATAATAAACTTCAGAGAGGTAACTACAAACAAAATGCATTAAACTTTCGTCCGTCGTATAAAGTTTCGGGGAAAGCACAAAAAGGTTCTATTCAAACTGACTCGTGCTTAGAATGACGTATTCTGTAAAATCTCTATGCAAGTTCACTTTAGATGTTGGATAAATTTTGTCCGTAAATTTCTATTTCTTTTCTCCTGGCTATATTTTAGGTACAAATTTGTTAAAAAGCATTTTAATCTTCAGAAGCTTTTTGTGTGTAATACGAGTATGTTGTGTAAGTACTTATAGATAAAATGGTTTTGATTTTCAATAGTTACCATTAAAACCACTTTATGTATACAATTTTATTAATCATAATTACTACTATGTTTCATTCCAATTTAAAAAATATATATATAGATATATGTTTTTTCTTTATTACAATATTATCAATCCTAACAAAATTAGGTAGAAAGTCAAAATGTGTGTCATTCTATGTCTGATACATTTACCATAGCAAATATTTAAGAAGATCTTCCGTTAAGGGACAGTATGATAAAAATGCCATAAAGCCAATATTTCAAGTGATAGTTGTGGCTGACAGGATCCAACAATTACTTGATAGGTAATAAAGGCAACTAAAAGGGTTTCGTTTGTATAGGAAAGATTCCATTTGAAAAAGGTGGCTTCGTTACAGAGTAAACTTTATTTGAACAGTAAAGTACACTTACTTTTTGCCAATATCTTGGAATCAAGGCTAAACTAATTGTACGTAGTACTTTTGAATACATTTTGGTTTTTTTTACTTCTTTGAGAATCCAATATTTGAAATAAAAATCTGTATGGATCCTTTAGATATGTTAACGAATAATATACAAATACAAAATTTATTTATATGCCATAAAACTTTCTCACAAAATCTTTCGAATCTTATGTTTGACTAAACTGGGACCAGCTTATTAGCTGGTCCCAGTTTAGTTTAATATCTTATTAGATATTAAACATCACTTGCCTAGATATTTATTTAACCTCCAAAGATGTTTAAATTAATTGTGTAAATCTCTTTTTAAGAGTACCTATAAACATAAACAGCAATATTATTAGAACCAGATCAAAAAATTATTTACTCATATTTTTGTGTACGGATGCATTAATTTTTAGAGTAATAATATTAGGTCATTCATAAATTTTTAACAATTGTAATAGTTAAAGTTATGTTTCAAATATGTGGAAATTCGAACACCAACTACTAGGAAAGTGGCTGTCAGTTTAGCACACAGCCGTGATAAACTGTAAATGCAACAGTCACTAATTATTGAGCGACACTTTGATTGATTTAAAGCGACGGAGAGCGGCAGGCGTGCCGCCGGATATCCGGCCCGGACGTGGGATGAATTGGTTTAGTACTAGTATATGTTTAGTATATAACTATGTTGTATATGTAATATATATGTAGATACATGACCCATATAAAATTGTACATTAGATGTACATTGTATTGTCATCTCTATATAAAATAAGATTTAAGACAAACCAAACAGATAAATATAAACATGTCTAGGATATTTCCAATTTTAAGTGTGTTCATATTGTACAAAGAAGAAATGTTTGTGCCCTAACTATATTTTTTCTAAGAATGATAATAATATATTACTAAAACAATTATATTTATTTCAAAACAACAAAAATTAATAGTAACACTCCCAAATAATAATAAAAAAATAAACATTATATATACATATTAAAAAAAAAACTAATCTACATTTTCAAAAGGTAGCGTATAATATAATATATATATATAATATAATATATATATATATATATATTATATTACTTATAATCTAAATAGAAAGAATTCCTAATTCCCAGAGTGCTGTACCAAAATTTTATTAGCTCGTTTTTATCTACATACATGTATATGAACCGCAAACTGTTTTCCTAAAATACAAATAATTTCAAAGGATGACGTAAAAAAACTTGACCAAAGCTTTGCTAGTTCGAAACTAATCCTTCCACAGTTCAGTAATAAATTACACAACATTCGGAAAGCTAATCATAAGTGCAAATGGAATAATAAAACAGAGATTACCTTTGAAACGCAGCTTCAGAGCGCCGCTAAATAACCACTAGAAAATACCTATATATTACTAAACATCATCGCTACCATATTACTTGCCTTACTAAAACTAGACTAAGAAAGATGATTACTCATAAAATAAAATACTTAAATTCACGCGCTCGCAAAATAATAATTCACACAATGTGATGTAACCATAATTCTGTGATTTGATATTTGTTGCTTATTTTTAGGGTTCCGTACCTCAAAAGGAAAAAAACGGAACCCTTATAGGATCACTTTGTTGTCCGTCTGTCCGTCCGTCCGTCCGTCTGTCAAGACCCTTTTTCTCAGGAACGCGTAGAGGTATGAAGAAGAAGAAATTTATATCAATTACTCAGGTCTACTGTCCCTTGAAGCTGTGAAAAAATCAAACTTCTAAGCCAACGCAATCAAAAGATACAGCCATTTATGCCGCAAATTTTCGACACTTGCAAGGGAATCAAAACCTACAGGGTGCTTCCCGTGAACTCAGAATCTTGAAATTTGGTACGAAGCAACGTCTTATAGCATAGATAAAGGAAAAATTACGAAAACCATAAATTTTTAGTTACATCACAAAATATTTTTTTTTTTTAATAATCTTAAACTTACTACCCATTTCCTCATAAACTCTTTGTAAACCTTGCAGGTTTGTACGGAACCCTCGGTGCGCGAGTCCGACTCGCACTTGGCCGGTTTTTTTTTCTGTCAGGTTGCTCACTTTTATTTTGTAGGCGTTTTGTTTTCAGTATGATTGAGAACAAACTTTTTGAAGTTGGCTTTAAAGTAATATTAAACCCATGATGGTATAAACATGTAGTTGTTACCTAGACTAGTGGAGACCTAGGCATGTTCTGGTAACTGACTCGGAGTGCACAATTGGATTATGTTCTTAGTACAAACGCCAGCTCACTTCACAGGGAATTATTTTGCTCCTTGTCTGGTTTTTCTACAAAGAATTTATGTGGAAAGGCGTTAGATATGAATGAGAGAGTAAACAAGGCATTTAGTTAAAGGTATTTTTTTTCTTATTATATGCATTATTGCATAATATTTTGTTCTACGAATTTGCGGCCAGCTTAAATTGAACAAATTAGATTTAAATTGATACTTCATAATTGGCACAGAACTAACTATTATTCAGATAATAATCAGACGAATTGAAACTCTCTTTTCTATTTTTAAACGGCTAACCAACATTAATTATATCTGAAGTTACAACACCTTTTCACGTAAAAATGCTAACATTAAAATTGTTTCCGTAAAAATAAAAAAAGTATTTCTTAGTCAAAGTCAGCCAATAATCCTAATATAAAAAAGCCGGAACTCGCCGAACCTTTTCCCCAAGACCGAACAAACATTCCTTGGTTCTTAATAAACTTAGACGCAACAAAAAAGGTCAAAGGGAAAACAGCGTACATTAATTGCTGCTCAAACAAATAAACGCAAAAAATATTTCATTAAGCAAATTCTAAGGAGCTTTCCCATCTATTTAAGGGGAGTGACAATAGTAACTGTAATTAAGGCGAGAGAGAATATGCGGTGATTCAATATGCGTCGAGCGTTAATTGCGACCGATTTGTTCATGAGACCAAGTGTCGGGTCGAGGTTAGATAAATGCTTGTGTCTAGATGTCTGGTTGAGTAGGTCAGGAGAATTTATATTTTTTACACAACATGCTCTAGTGTTTGACCATCAGATTGTATTATACAATATACTTCTTTATTTTTTTCACACCATTCCCGTTGAACTATTACAAAAATAATCGATCTTCAATGCTGCTTCTTCTAGAGAGTTCTGGTCAAGCGTAACCTTGTCATTCATAAAATAAATAAAGGCAAATAAAAATTTTGGACACTTAAAATGTGATTTAAAGGGGATATATTTTATTTTCAAATTATTAATTGGTTGGATAATTAATGATAGCTGACTGACTAATAGCATTTGTATTATTCCAAGTCTAATGTACCCATTGAGAATAGAGACAAAGCTACTTAAACGTACTCGTACAATATTACTGTAAAGGGGGGATTACCTATGAATCGTAAGATTCACCCACCAGTAACGGCAATATTTTACGAAACGAAGTAAAAATTGGCTAACATATTACAAAAGTTTTCTAAAAATGTACCTTTAAGATTGCGTGTACACAAAACAAAAATCACAAACAAAACTTATTACAAAAGAACAAGATAAATGTATAAAGTAGACGTCAGTCTAAGTAACAAATTCGTGTAACTAGTGTTTGCGTGGAAAATGGAGAAATGAAAAGGAAATGTTCTTTATTATTGTTTAGTTAGACAGGTTAGCTGTTTGTTTGAAATATTAAATAGGAAAGATGCACTATTCTAACTTTAACCACCTTTATTATTAAGTAAAATAAATCTAGTATAATTACACCTCTAACATTTGAATTAAAACAAATCCGAGTAAAACTCTCCTAAATTAAAAAAAAACATATCTTACAATAAACTCTGCCTCCACCGACCTAAAAAATTAAATAAAGCCGTACTGCTACTCTATCCTACAAATACAATAACCCACAATGCCACAGTTATTTCTACCGAAAAAACAAAAGCACACTTAAGCCCACTGTTTTCACCAATCACACAAAAGCTTGCATGCGCCCTCTCGCGTCGATTACGCGAGGGTCAACATAATGCCTTTTAGCACGAGAAATACATAACGCGACCACATGTGGAGTGCCGACTTAATTGGACGCTTAAAGTTATAATAATGGGGTAGAAAAGTTGACGTAATTGCGTATATTATGTACCTAATTCTATTCAGGGCTACTGGTGAAAATTGTGAGGAAACCGACATGTTTAAGGACCACAATATCCGAGGACATGTGTCTTCCGTGGAAGGACCTGGGCCCCGCCCAGCACGATGTATCTGCATAAGAGAACTCCCCTAAAGAATTAATTCGGGGGAGTCACGACCCTGAGGGTCATGAGGAAATATGACTCAGAGAGCGGTGCAAATAAGTTCGTATGACAGGAATTACGAAAGAAAGGAATTTCGATAACTAATTCAAAGCATAGTTTTTATCGTCGTAGATTTAAAATATACTCGCTGTCAATTTTGATTTATTTTTACAAAAGTTTTCCGATGTTATTTCTGTGTGCTGTAAAGTTTTATAAAACTAGACAAAGTTTAACAATATATGTTGGTATAAGTTTGAAGATTTATGTTGGGTACTAGAAAATTTGTTTAAAATGATTATCTGGGTGCAAACTTGTTATTTTTTTATAATTTTCTTCTTATTCGGTCTTAGATATACATAATGTAAGTGAGTGTTATGGGGTGGCGTTTTTGGTATCCATAACCTTGTATAAGTAGCCTTATAATGAGCATTATTAAGTACGCGCGTAGGGCGATTAAGTTAAGCACGTAACTTAAAAGCTAACTTACTCGTAATATACTTAGGTACGTCTTACTTGGGTTAGAAAACTTTCAAAGAGTAAGCCTTAGCTAATTCCCGGGAAAGTAGAAGTAAAATTGCTTAGGCTAAGTGGATATATTATTCCGTTTGAGTTGATTTTGTTGGTAAATATTTTATAAGTTCGGAAACATTGATTTAAAATTGGTAGTTTGTGTTCTTCCCTCAGACACTTGACTGTTTTAAAATTTATCGTCTGGACTGGTCGGAAATGTTTCCAAATAGATTTCAAACAGAATAGACATTTCTTTTTACTAACAGACACACGAGACATTATGCTATTTGAACACTCACACAATCAGGACGTCATTTAGCATATCGATAAGAAGAAAAAGAAGATGTATTTTAAGGTCAAAATAGTTTATTAATGCTAAGCCACAAGCAGTATTACGAATATAGAATAAACAGTAATATAAACAAATCACGCTAGTAAGAAAAAAAATCTAATTATTTATTATATAAAAAATAATATTTTAACTTACGTAAACACTGTATTATAGTTACCGTAAGGCATGATTGATGATTGACTTGTCTAGCTAATTTTCGTCACAATTATCGACGTAAGTGCTAGCCGGTTATAACAACTAAATTTAACTTAAGTACGTAAAACTCGTAGACTCATGCTGGTACATATCGTAACCCGTTTTATTTTTCCATTTATTTTGCCTATCACTTTTGGGGCCATATACGCGATAAACCGATAGATAACCCTTGATCAAAACATCAATATTCAGAAAATGAAATAAACTTGTAATTAGTATCACAAATGGCGGCTTTATTATCACTTAGAGTGATCTTTTCCACGTAACCAATCTCACAGGATCAGGTTGCCAGTAGAACCTCATTACTAAAAATCACCCCGATCTGTTGAGACTTAAAGAAAACCCTTACATAAGAAACAAACTCACTTTTACTTGTACTAATGGTATGTTTACAACCTCCTTGGGTATAAGAAGCCTTCAAAGCTCAACTTTCCGACGTGCCATCACAACACAGGCTAACAAACCGGCTATAATTTTTCCGTCAGCCCCATATCACTTTGCTCATTGATTTCCATGAATTTTGCATGACCCAGCTTTCAAGTTTGACACTTGAAAATTGAGTTTGTAAATTGTTGCGTAATGGGAAGTGGTTGTTTGATCGGCTGTTTTGAGGATTGAGTTGCAAGTATGATTGTTATGTTTTTACAAATTCTCGAATCTTATTTTTTATGATCTCTCGGTTCTGTAATTAAAGGTTCTAATACTATAAAAATCAAACTCCAATTGTTATAAACTAGTGTGGTCTCTGACAGTAGAACACTAGTAACTAAGGGCTAAGGCGAAATCAATGAATAGTAGTAAAATATTCCATTAGACCATTTGTTTACGTGTACAATGTTTTTTGTTAAAATACTTCACTATTTATAAAAAAAATAATGACAATTTGTCTGCTGCACATCCTTACCAAAATTATAATACTGTCTGATTGGTTGCTGCCCACCTAACAATAATCAGTTCACTATAATAACAAAATCTGCCACCCAACTAATTAATTCCCACGTAATTACGCACGAAGTGACACGATGACCTGATTATGGCAAGTTTAGGTGTGCGTGTGAACATTGATCGAGCGAATGATTGATGACTGTGTTTTTGAAGTTGGTAGATTTGAGGGTATTTGTTTTTATTTACAGGGTGGGCTTGTCTTAAATGTTCAGCAAATTCTAGCTAAGATATTTTTAACATTATTAAATTATGTTTGCCATATTTATTATGTGTAGATATCTATGGCTTACGTAATTTTTGTTGTTTTATATTTGTCATTGTGTTCGTAGCCAATACGGGTACGTTGATTCTGAATTTGAATTTGTCTTGTTTAAATTATCCATTTGACTACAATAAAAGATAAGATAAAACAATTTGAACCTTTTATACATAAAATCACTCATAAATAAATTATCGACATAAAAATGCCTGAAAAGCTCTTGGGCAATATTAAAGAGATGATAATTGGCACTGATAAGCGATATGTTCGAAATAAAAGATGCATCATTGCAATAAATATGAATATGGAAATTTATTACCATGAAAATTTAATTAAAAACATAAAGTTTTCAATCTTTTTTATTGCAATATTGAATATAACTATGTGGGTACGACAACATTTTTTGGGATAAAAAAATAGTCTGTTATCTTTAGAACTCTATATTACCTCTACGAAATAAATCCAGATAATCCCTAGCTTCGATGTTGCATAATTTACATTATTGTTTTCTTTTAAATAAAAACTTTTTTATCCAAAAATATATCATTAAGCAATATTCCGTAACTACAAAAACACAGGTGTGCGAACTGTTTACTCCATTTAACGTCTTATGTGCATTTTAACTCTACCGTAGTAACGTTTAATTGCATCCAAGTAACCAGCGGAAAGGAGAAATTTTATAGTTTTACCACTCAACGGTATGAGAACACTCAACTTGCTAGTTTTAGTAAGGAAAACTTAATTAAAAGGTTTTGCTAGGTTTAATAAAACTAGTTAATAAAAGAACGAAAATTGCTGTTAAGGAAATAACCGCTAAAATACTTTCGGTTGCCAAATTATCAAAGCGCAAGCAACGAATTTTGAGACTAGCTTTTATAAATTAAACTCTTAATTAAACCAAAACTTGCTCTATGTCAAAAACTGAAATTTATTTCAGATAATTATAAATGGACGATCAACGCAGAAACATATGAAGTTGTATACTAATTACTTAATCTGATATTGTTTATTAACAATTAGGTTTTAAAATAATAAAATCATATGCAGACTTCAAATCTAGCTGTCATATAATAATTTAATCTTGACCTTTAAAGGCTGGCTAAGTCGACTAACTAAATTAGTATAATACTAATTTACCAGGCAATTTCATCCCACGTGAGAGTTTAAATTAGACGAAACTTAATTTACAAGTCCAATTAACTTAATAACACCTTTACTTATCAAAACCTGTTACAAGAAATCCCCTGTGTTTTTACTTGACGTAGCCCTAAAAGCTACATTTAGGCACAAGTTATTAATTAAAACAGGCAAAGAGGGTTTCGAATTTACATGAGCTCTAGGAACCTCAAGAGGTATTAAAACCTTTTTAATAAATTGAAATTACTAGTAAAACATATAGCCCTAGGAAATAAGCTTTAAGTAAACAAAGTATTTATTATATCAGAAAAAGAAGAAATCTCGTAATTTATGAAATAATCAGAAATGGTTAAGATTTTTGTTAAACCAAATGAGTAATAAATAAAAAAAGCTTGTTAACATTGCGTAAACAAGCATAATTTGAAAACACGAGAAACAAACATTTGTGGAACACTTTAATTTCGAACCACTTAATTAAGTTTCAGCTTTTTCTAAAGTTTTACGATACAAGTGCCACAAACGGTTCACATTTGAGATTAGTACAGTTTGCAAAACAACCATTAGCTACTTAACTATACATGACTTTTCTAAGCGTTTTCTCTGTAACTGTAGTTTTCCAGTTAATGTCCGTTTATGCTTAGAGAGATAAAGCGTTGTAGATACGTGCTGTGCCCTGCAAGTTTATTTTTAAAAGAAAGATGTCTAACCGACTACGCTTCTATAAACCAACTAAAGTTTACCACGTGTCTATGTGTGTTTTATTTATCATAGAATATCGAAGATTTTATGATCAATATATTAACAATATTAAGAGCATTTATTCATACTCTTTGATCTTGAGAGGAGACTCGCGTTTGAGAGACCATATGCTAAGTACCTATTATTGCCATTTCTTTTGTCTTTACGTTTTCATCTACATATTTACAACTATTTTTAATGTTTCACAATATATTATATTAAACCAACAAATATTATAAAAACCTTATTTTAAAATTAAATAAAATCATTTGTCTTATTATAAATCGGAAATTATGTGTACATTACTTCAAGTGTTTTTATAACAAATAAAAATTAATTGAATTGAATGCAGAATAGAAAATAAATAGAGAGAGTTATACTACTTTTATGATTTTCTGTTTTTTGTTCAAATTTCTATGCGTGTTATTAAATAATTTTGTGTGATAGAGAGAGATAGACAATTTTTATGGTTTTCTGTTTTTTTGTTAAAATTTCTATGCGTGTTACAAAATAATTTTTGTGTGATGGAGAGAGATAGACTACTATTATGGTTCTCTGCTTTTTGTTAAAATTTACCTATGCGTGTTACAAAATAATTTTTGTGTGATAGAGAGACATAGACTATTTTTATGGTTTTCTGTTTTTTGTTAAAATTTCTATGCGTGTTACAATAATTTTGTGTGATAGAGAGAGATAGACTATTTATTTGGTTTCCTGTTTTTTTGTTCAAATTTCTATGCGTGTTACAAAATAATTTTGTGTGATAGAGAGATAGACTATTTATTTGGTTTTCTGTTTTTTTGTTCAAATTTCTATGCGTGTTACAAAATAATTTTGTGTGACTCAGCGCGTATCTCATAATATATGCTCATAAGCATAAGCATTATTCAACAGCATTAATTCTCTTGTCTGTTAAAACTGTACATAGATACAGATACGAATATCGCTGATTGGGGGTTCACTGGTTAATCTACGTGCTTAGTTTCCACATGTAACAGGGCTGCAATGGTCGGTGCAATTTGGAGTTAAATCGCAAACAAGGTTGCGTGATAGCATTTGTTAATTGGATAATTACACTCGAACAACGGTTGGTCGATTGTTCATTTGAAATTTCAGCCAATACGAGTAAGTGGATGGTTGTTAGGTCACATATTAGTTGTAAATACAAACCTTGTTTTATATGTATGTATAATAAGTATGTATTTACAAAAGAAAAGTATATAAGTATTATATCTATTATCTAGTACCCACGACACAAGCGTCTGCTTAGTGTGGGGCTAGATGGCGCTGTGTGCAATGTCCCGAAATATTTATTATTATTTATGTCTTTATTTCTCTTCACAGATTCTCGGGCCTTAGGCCCGGTATTTTTAAGGCATCAGTGGGGCCGTAGCCAACACTGAGAGGCCTTTTACAATATTATAGGTACTTAAAATTAAGTAAAAATTACAGATAGAGGATGTTAGGTATATAAAGTAACTATTGCAGACATGGTATTAATATTACAGGCTATTGTGTTGAGTTGTTCATTGACTTAATTAAACTGGTCTATTGTACGAGGAACGGCACCCGCCAGTTATGCCTCATTCATAAAAATTATAGCGGGTGATGACTTGCCACTCACTAAATGGGCCCTCCACAAAAGGCAGCCTAAGATGACGCCGGAAGGGCAACATTGGTGTGAGTGGCTTAGGGTGTCGAGAGGTGTGCTGCGCGTTCTCTGAGCGGTACTAGCGGCGTTATGCCCTTTAACACTTCCACCCTGGAGCTTAGGTACTGAGCTCTTGCGTCTGCCACTCCCGGACGGCCAATCAAGGCAAGCCGGGAGGCAGGGGGTCTCATTTATTATTATTATTATTATTATGTCAATAAAGTGATTTTGGAATTAGATAGGTTTTGTATCTCTATACTCCGTAAGTCAGCGAATTTTTGCGACGGCTTTTCTGATAGGAGTATTGCTTTTAATGAAGAAAGTATCATCATGGTATCAAAGACTAATAATGATAGCCATGAATGTATAAACTGAGACATATATGAAAAAGCCAGTCATAAAGATTTAAAACATTTTGAAATTGGCTAAAAGTGCTTCTGCCTTTGTAACTAGCCTCGTTGCTTCCATCGATTGAATGTGCTGTTGTTGAACTAATAAAATATTTAGGCATACAATTAAAACCTTTTGTAATGTATCTAAAAACATCCTTCACTTATTCAGATTGTAATTAACTCCATAAAAACTTTACAAGTAAAATAAGGTCTATTTCTGAACAATTTGACACAATTTCACGGCCCAAAAAAAGAAGTTTCACGTCGCTTTAATCCTTTTGCACGTATATATCACTCCGGTTTGTTAACCAACGGAAAAGGCGGGAGGGTTCCATTAAAACCAATTTATCTTTCCTTGATTTATTACGGGGGACCTTTAATTAAATGGGGTCCAAAATATACCCGACCTAAATTAGTTAAGAAAGTTGCCATGTTCAATGTATGTAGGGTAGGTAATATAGACTAGTTGTAATGAAGGACAGGTGACGTGTATGCTTGGTTTAATTTGGTCCTTGCAGACATTTTGACAGGGACAGTAGTGCTTTAGTGTTCATGATATTGTTTAACTTCTTACTACGATGTATAACTTTGTCTCTTTTGATGTTTATTGGTTAGTTTAAAGGATACACACACATGTCTGTGTATATAATATAATTTCTTCAGGCACAAACAGCTTTACCGATAAGGTTGAAATTTCATATGCAGATAAAAAAAAACTTTCAGAAGACTTAATAACCTTCTTATTTTGAAGTCGTTTATAAATAGTCTTTGCATTCATTATTTTACTATTTCTTCCTTGCGCGGGTACCTACCACAGACCCGACATGTGATTAAATAAAACTCATGCTTGATTTCTTCTAAACAACGCAAATTATTTCAAGAACTTTACAACAAATTCTTTGTCCTAACGTGTGCAATGAAACCAAAAAGGCCATTTTTGCAATTCACATCACATCAATAGTATAATTCTGCCAAATCGCCATTTCCAAATTCAGTCAATTAAAGCTACAAAAGGAAGGATGGTCACACATCGTTAACTATTCGGACAAAAACCCACGCTGTGGTATTAACGGTTATTCATAGACTTATAAATCAAGTTCATTTTCATTTAGATAAAATGCTTTGCAGTTAAGAGTTTTTATTTAATTGAAACTATGATTTTGACATTTGAATTTAAAAACCCGATGATAAACTGATTGATTAATAATGTGTTCGCAGAAAACCAAGAATTGTGTACGATAATGTGCCCATCGGTTTTGCTCCTAGAATTATGTTATGATCATTATTTTTCGTACTAAGCTGCGCTTAACTTACTATAGGATACCTAGAATTATCGTAAAAATAAAACAAAACAAAATTGTTTATAAAGCCTTGTAAAAACCAAATGAGCTAGTCAATAATATAAGTTTTTTTTAATCGTTTGCTTTAATTGTTACAGAAACACCCCACACCCTATTAATGACATTGAAACTACAGCTATAAATTAATCTCAAGAAAATGACACCCATAAGTCATATTTGAATAACTAAGTTAACTGAGTAAAATAACATATTCAATTTATTTTCTTCAAATTACTAGTAAATCAAACCTACAATCGGAAATCAACGTAACTGCTCTTCGACATAAATAAACTTGTTCACCGAACTCCGTATTGGTCGAACTAAGATTTCTAGTCCTAAATCTAGCTCGGATTGGATTCTGCATTGAGAATAGACGGAGCATATTTATAGCGGAGCAGGTGCAACCGGAATATTAGCTATAACTTAGCTATAACATACGTATAAGTTGGAAGTAAGTTATATGCAGTTTTATTGCAAATGTTACGAGCGGAAAGGTGTGCATGTTGCATAATTTAAGTTTGTAATATATGTTTGCTTATTGCAATGAAGTTTGATAGTGTTGAAGTTTTTATAAGAATGGAAAATCTTGATTGCACTAAAATTTGTTTTGGCGATAGACTAAAAAATAGTAAACCGAAGTAAATTATGTGTAGATAGAATTACACGTACAGAACATATTTGTTGTTATTGTAATTTTTAAATAAATAACGAATTAACTTAACCTTTTTGCGAAAATAATCACAACCGTTAGGATTCGAACCTGCTTCTGATTACCAGCCAAAACGCCTGCAACCTCTCGTCTACGGTCTACTAACTGCCAGGCGTTAAAATCCAAATTTTCAATAAAAATATTAATTTTAACAACCACTCGACAAAATAACTCACAAGAGATGATTTGGACTAAGATTTTATATTCAAGTTGTAACCTTACAAAAAGGTCTGATTTCAGTTTGTTCAGGTCGCCAGTGTACTACACAGTGTTTAATCATCCCGAATGTGTCCCCATTCAGTTTCCGCCACTCCGAACCGATACGTTATTTTTGGGACATCTCGAGGTCGTCAACCCTAATCGAGTTTCACTCTGTAAAAACAAATCCTAATCCAACGACTTTTGTTCTATTACGCACTCAGGGATTACCGAAAATTCAATTTGACGAGTAAAAATATTCAAATACGGTTATTTTGTTCGTGTTTTAAATATCGGATTAACGTTTCATCAGAAAGTTGTTTAGAATGCTAGCGGTAATCGGCATTTGTTTTCAGGACTATTTTGCGAATTAAAATTAATTGCGTGCTTACTCGTATAGAATAAATGGAAGGAATGAATGAACAATAAATCAATATGTTCGACGGCTATTATTTAGAAAACTAAGGTATAAAACGGCCCAATTCCTTTTCTGTTTTCTCATAACATTTGTGTTTATTTGTTGAAATAAAATCTGTAATTGTATTTTGTGTAAATTTAAATCATGGGTAAAGATCTAATAACGTATACTGTAAAAAAATACGTGTGAATTATATGAATGAAATAAAATCAAAAGCGACCAAGGTCAAGACACTCCATCTTTGGCAGTTTTTCCACAACTTCTCGATAAATAAAATAAAAGTAAAGAAACGAAGATTGATTGCAAAGTTAGCGACGATAAATCTCTCAAGTGTCCATAAATTTATCTTGTTAAGTGCTATATTGACAGGATTCCTAAAAGCCCTAGATCAAAATATCTTGTGTAAGTATATGTCTTATGTTCGTTGGAATCAGATTTCAGAGCATTTATTTTGCTATGTTTTTATTTGAAATGGCTATGATGTATCTCCTTAAATTTATGCCACTTTACCGAAATTTGTTTTATTTTTTTGATTTACTAATCAGATGTCTGATCAGATGATGATGATGATGATTGCTTGTTACCTGTGAAGTTTTAAGAAAATATGATCAAATTTTAAATAATGAAAGGTTGTTGTTTCTCTCAGCCATGATCAAATTTGCCAACCAATTTAGATAAATAAGAAATATCGTTAAGATTTTGTTTTTTAAATTACTTGTATGATAATCAAAAATTAACGCAACAGCTTTTTGGCTCCGACATATATATTTTCCCTTCCTTCTCCTTTAGTCGTTTGCTCACTGCAGAGCATCGTGATGATCCTGACCCTGATTTTGTGGACCAGTAATCGCTACCTATTTATGCAGGTCCAAGGCTTCATGGATGGTTTATACTTGCCAATATGTTGAGCCACTTGATCGGACCATCTAGTTGGGCTTCGACCTCTAAATCTTGTTCCTGTCATTTTTCCAGTCTCTATGAGTTTCTCTAGATTGATTTATATTGTGATATATTTTTTGCTATATTCTAAAAATATATGTAGGTAGTAAAAAACATTTGAAGTCTTCCACCAAACCAAGATCTATCTACAAGTGTCTTACATTCGTTATATCGTAGATCACAGAACTTTATTCGGCGGTTCACTATCAGTCAGATAGATTGTTAACAATGCAAGTGTGGGCCGGACGTCCGCTTTAGTAATTGAAAAGTCCCTTTTCCGCCTATTTCTCTTTCCAAATACACTTAGGTATCCTCAACGTCTTTTTCAAGTGTCTGGAGAACTTTTTGTAAAATAATTCCAAAAGAACTCTCGCTATAAAAGCGGAAAGCATAATAAAGAGCGCTGAATAATGCTCGTCAATTTTTTAAGCTAAGCAAAAATATTGTTTTGATAATGCAAATGGGTGGAAAAATTGACGTGATATAACGACAACAGATTCTTGCTATTTGTATTTCGGGCATGATTGCCAATTTTATTCGTGAAAAGGCAAAATTGATTAGAAAGCGGCCTTGATTGTTGATAGTGGAGGGATGGGGAAGCTTAAGACTTGTATTATACTTCACATTTAATGTTAAAATAACCATTAAAGTGTACTTACTAAATTATAAACATTAATTAAAATGGATTCGTGGCTCAATGCTCTGAGGAATTCGTTCGTGACTACCAAAGTTAAACTGACGAAGCATTCAAGCCTTGGATAGGTTATAGAGTAAGTAGTGTATTTTGCATCTGGAGGTTTCTGAGACTCAGGTGATACTTTGCTATTATTTATCATTGTCCGTCGTAGTTAAGCAGCCATTAATGCATTTCCTGCAGGGCTAGCACGGGCAGAAGACAATATATCCCGAGGGAAAGAAAAGACTTTGTTTCCCCGCTGTCAATTTTAGCACGGAGTAGCCGGTGAAAAGTCAAACCGCGAAAGATATACGGCGAGAGTAGCGTTTTAATATTTTATTCCTATTTCGTTGCCATAGTTACGAAATTAAATTAAAATGAATACATTGTTTGAATTATTCTTCAAACATTGTATCAATCATCTTACCTTCAGAAATTATTCATTCCTTTTATTTTTATTTTATATTTACAGCGGGGAGTAGCGTGATAAAATTTCATGAATATTCCACCATAATTGTCAATGGGATAAATTATATTTCTTTCCACTGTTGTCATGTTATGAAAGGTGGAAATGACACTGTCAGGTGGATAAAATGGTGGAAAGACTATTTATCCCCGTGCCGTGCTTGCCCTGCAGAAACGATTAATGTTATGTCAAAACTCGTGACATATTGCCACTATTATAGCACGGTATCTTTATTTTTACTGTTTTTTTTTTATAATGACATCAAGTTCTGATAATAAAGACTTGATATAAGAATACGTATAGTAACTACATTACATTTCCGTGACATTAGCCTAACATTCCCCCTTTCCCGCGATTTCAATGCTCACCAAACATAATATCTCCGATCCCATCCTAATGGAACGTACGAACATTCTATCAGTGGTCTGTACACTATATTCTGTCATATATATATCACTGTCAGGTCTCCGGGTTAGATACAAGCTGGATTCAATTTATTTTCGGTTTGCTCTGCGATTTCCCACGTGAGTTCGGTTTTGTTTATGGGCCGAATTGAAAAAATGAAATAAACCGATGCACGGTTTGTCGTAAAACTTTTTCGTGTTATACCGCCTGAGGAATAAAACGTAAAAACACGGTTAAACCTGCCTGCAATTTATCGGGAGCAGCTTTTATAAATAACGCAATCAAATGCTCAAAGTTTTAATGGTGTTGCCTTAAAATTGTGTAAAATCAATTCAGTCGGTGTTCCGCTAAAGTTTCTGTTTATAAGTGGCTTCGAATAGGAAATTGGAAATTCTTAATCTGCTATTTACAGCTGCGGGATACTTGTACAAATTAAATAAGTTTAAGTGGTTGGTGTGTAGCTTAGAAGTACCTAAAATATTGCTTTGACACATTACAAAGTTAACGCCCAACATTATATTTTTATCATCACAGAGTTTGAAAAAAGAACTCAAATATTACGTGTTCACTGTTTACGTTTACAAAACTATGAAACTTCTATTGTTTGTACTTACTATTATTTTGCATACAAATATTGAAAAACAGCCATTCCACGTCCATTGTTATTTATTGTTATTAAATCAATTTGTGAAAGCACACGCGTTACGGTAAAACATGTACCAATTAACGGCTCAATCCTAATTTCATACGACAACTTATTATTTGACGAGATATTGCATTTTGTTAAATTAATTATAGATGCGGAAATCCCGCGCTGGATGGCCAGAGAGACTTGTTGGGTCTTAAACCTCCCAACCCGGGAATCCCGCCCCTTATCAAGCGCTGACCTGTCTCTCTTATAAACTGCTTGGCTTAGGAGCACCAAGGGCCTGGTTGTCTCCACATTTACTATTAATTTTAGCTATAATTATATTTTTTCATCCCCTAATCAAATTCTTCTGTGTTTCCAGTACACCTGTCTCCACGAGAACCTGTTCCACTACCTGTGCGAAGAGAACGGTGGAGCTGTGACATTACCAGCTGCAAGAGGTGATGATGCATGGAAGGTGTACTTCAATGAGAACCCTGAGGAGATCGTGGATGAGTTCGCCATGAGATACGGCATCGAAGCTATCTATCAGGCTATGACGTGAGTGTTTTATTGTTTTGTTTTTTTTAAGCAATTTAAGATGTTTTGTGTTCACCGATGATAAGTGTAGGCTCACCCATAAAAACACCATTTATCGAATATTTTATTGAATGAATATGACTATTTTCAAAGACACATAATACTGCTTAGTTAATAAAAAAAATGAGCTTAAAAATGACTATGGGCTAATCATGTAATCCGGCTTTTTCAATCGGCCTTTATATTTGGTTTTTATATATTTATTAGGTACTTAAGGTAATTGAAATAAAAAAAAATACAAATACATTCAAAGCAGATATACATGTTATCAGTTTTATTCCTTATATTTCCTTCACTAAGTCCATAATATCAGTATTATTTTTTGCACAAAGCAAAATGCCTGGAAACCAGATTTAAGCTAATTATGTCCGTACCCTAGCGTTATTACATTTATCGTAACTTATAGATAGATAAACTCTTTATTGTTGACACATTAAAAATTAACAGTACATAAAACAAATTATTATCTTAACTAGTGCCACAAGCGGCGGCCTTATCGCTGAAAGCTTATACGAGAGCGAGGTCAAGTATCTAATCCAGATCGATATACTAACATCCCATTTGTAAGCACACATAATCCAGACAACACACAATTTCCATTTACTCCACGATAGTTCCTATCTCCGACCACTGTCCGATTCACAGCCGCTGAATCTAATCCAAACTTTGGTACTTTGCTCGGTACGTTACTAGATAGGTATTGCTAGTATTGTTCAAAGACGAAACAGTGGATAAATGTCTTCTAAAGGCAAAAAGAAGATGAGATTATGTTAATAATAAATGGCTTTACACTTCACCTAAATTTGTTTGATGGCATGCACGGATTTTAGTCTAGTTTATGATGAGGAGTGAGGTAAAGAGTTCCATAACTTCGTAATATGCGCTACATAAGTGATATTTAAGCTTATAGCTGTCCGGTCAATCGCCATTGATGTATTTTAGAAAGACAGATTGGTCCACGCATGACTTTAAAAGCATAATGTTATTGAAGTATACCAATTTACTAAACTCGTGTTTGATGGTATAAGTATATGGGTAGTTAGAAGTCTGGATTATCTTGTCGTTGATATTTCTATTTCCAATGTAACTTCTTGTTGGTCTTGTCTGTGACTTTATACTGTTGATGCTACGCTCCGTGAATTTAAGAAATGAGTTACTTACTTGTTTTTTAAAATACGTTGTAGTGGTATTGAAATTGAAAGCTGGTTAATATAAATTTTATACTCACCTTATACAAACGTTTCCAGATTACAGATAAAATTTATTTCTATCTCTTACCTGTTAAACACTAAAAAAATTGGTTAAATCTTAGTTTAGTTACTATTTAACAATATATTTACTAACTCTTTTTTAAAGCGAATAAATTGATATTATGTTTATCCTTAGTATGTATACTCGTAGTTCTGTATTCTGAGTATATTATATATGTAAGTCTTTGTGAATTATCTATTTAAAAAATCAAATCTATTCAAAGACAGACCACATATTTGATTCCATTTACTTTTATAAGTAGATATACATTTTATAATCTATTACGTAACCTATGCACTTGTCAAAAGTTGCTCCACACTAGTTACGGTTGCCGCCCAAAAGCATCAACATGCTCTCATTAAATCCTAAAATCAAGACCATCATTAGAGATACTATAGCATGCGTTGCAGAGTGCTTCTTGTACCTACACAGCGTATCGCCTCAAAGCCTAAAGTACCTCGTTTCCTCTACTGCTTTTAGCAGTTTCAAACATCGACGTTATATTGAGAACACTCCTCATTTTAACGTATAAATTCCGATATGTGTATAATAAATTTAAATTATGAGTTTAAAAAAAATACGCGATAGATCCTAGTTGATAGGTCCATCACCATGAATGCCATCAACTAGAATTTTATCTGTCTTAGACAAACAAGACATTATTACATTGACAACTTATTATATATATATTTTAACTATTATATGACATTGTTTTAAGTGATTGAGTGAGTATGAAATAATTAATGTAATTGGTTGCGACCGTTTTAATTATTATTAAATAAATAAATTTAAAAAAAAATTAAGAAAAATTATTATGGACAACATATATATTAGGACTTGGGTATTATAAGTTGCGATGGTATTTAGATCAATCGACCATAACTTGGCTGCTTGCGATAGATATTTAATGCAGGTCAGATACGTTTGAAATGGACACAAAACTTACAGGGCCTTATTACAAACGTGGTGTAAATATAAGTCTAGACAAAGCCCGTTTTAGTTGTTCCGAAATTGTCTGTCTACTGTCATAATTATCAACTGTCAAAATGTACCAATGTTAAATCAAAATTCAATTTTTTGTTGACATTTTGATTGGTTATATGTGATGTCTGAAAAACAACAACCCACTTTTTATTTTCAAAGTCCTGGACTAATATTTAAACCGCGTTTTGTAATAAGACGGACAAAGTACACTTTACCACTCTCTTATGGACTAGTTTTTTTACGAACAAATAGAGTATGGAGAAGGAGCCTATCAGGTGTCTTACATAATATTGTCTATGATTCCAGCTCAAGTGTTTAGATACCTAGGTTTATCTGTACTCGTTAAAAAGTCATTAGCAGAGACGGACGGCTCATTTCAAGATTTTATTTTCGTGTTGACTGCTTTTAGTTTTTATAAAGACTGCTGGAAAGTTCTTCTTTTGTGAACTGTTATTTTCTCGTTGAAACAGTTATGCTGTTTTTAACTACGATGCATACTTTAAGGCAGTTTTGTGTGTTTTAAAATACCATCTACATAACACAATAAGCTATTAAAAAACTCACTTTAAGTGCGTCAAAATCCTAACAAGCTTACATAATATCATTATAGTTATAAACACAAATCTTTGGAGACATTTTTATTTACATTTACCTAATTTAACATTTCATTTCAATAATTTTTATAATTTATAAATATTGGTATTTGTATAAGTTGTCATAGTTGTATGAATAGATAAGATGAAAGGAAACTGAAAAGACAGTCATTTTTGGGGTCCATAAAATCCGAAAACCATTTAAGGTACCATACCATAGGTAGGTAGGTAGGTGGTAGGTAGGTAAAGAAAGCTTTAACTTATAGTAGAACTAGTCGCCTGCCATTATGCAACTGCCCAAAGTTCCTCTTATGATTTACAAATCAAAGCCAATGAATAGATAGAATCATTTCCTTGCTGTTATATAAACCTTATTCATTATTGATACTTATATCACCCTAATTGAATGTTCATGCTTTTCTTTTGTAATGATAGGTATTATTTTCTATTTCCAGCCACTTCCACTGCCTCTCCACGAAGTACCTCTGCGCGGGAGTGCCTGCCGTCATGTCTACGTTGCTGGCCAACATCAACGCATACTACGCGCATACCACGGCGTCGTCCGCCGTGTCGGCCTCGGACCGGTTCGCTGCTTCTAACTTTGGGGTTAGTGTTTTTTTTTATTATATATACTTATTATATGAGTAACTTTTGTTTTACGTCTTTTGGAAATTCGTAAAAAATGTGATAAATACTAGGTTTTTTTGCGCTGTGACTTTATATTTTTTTTTGTTAGTTAACTTCTGTTGCATATAAACCTAATTTATCAATGATACTCACATCACCCTTATTGAATGTTCCTGCTTTCCTTTTGTAATGATAGGTAGGTACTTAAAAAGAAACTAACATAGAAAAACATGATAAAACAAGTATATTTATCAAGATTTTTTTTCATAAGCATGTTCTTTTCTAACACGAAAAGAAACTAGATAGACGTTATTGAATCCACAATATAATTCTGTGAGTTTTGTTTAACTTTGTAAAAGAATAACTTTGTACAATGCCGCACAATCTAAATGACCACAACTCACCAATTAATGATCTCAATCTCAATTCCCTCCTCCAGAAAGAGAAGTTCGTGAAACTCCTGGACCAGCTCCATAACTCGCTCCGGATAGACCTCTCCATGTACCGGAACAACTTCCCGGCGTCCAGCGCTGAGAAACTAATGGACCTCAAGTCTACCGTTGACCTGCTGACCAGTATTACGTTCTTTAGGATGAAGGTATGTTGGAAAAATACTATATGAAAACACCAAATAGAAAACGTTATGAAAGAACCTTAAAATTGGTGTTGTTGTCACTAAAACTTTGGCTAGATATCTAGCTTTATGCTAAAGTAGTGGGTGGTCGCGGCTTCGCTCGCATTAAGAAGTAAAATTTGCATCACCTATTTGAACCCTTTTAAAATGGCATTTCCGAAAATCCTTCCTTAGCGGATGCTTACGTCAAACATCAAATTTCAGCCCGATCCGTCCAGTGGTTTGGACTGCGCGTTAATATATCACTGTGTCAGTCAGTCACCTTTGAGTTGAGCCATGTCAGAGGCCCTTAAGGCGTAGACGGCTTGATAAACTCTCGACACCAAAGTTGGCCACTCTCATTCGATAAAAAGAAGAGTTTTATACATTTGAGACCTTTGAGTTTTATACATTTAGATTTGTTTATCCGTTTTTCACGTTTCCATAATCAAGCATTTATAATCGGTGATCAGGATTAAAATTTCCAACGTCCAAGCTGTTTTTCGAAATTCTCGACACAACAAACTTACATAGTTCCTTACGATGGCTACAAGACTTGCAGTTTTATTTTATGGTTAAAGTGTGCTAAAATATCTTTAAAAATAATTTACTTCTTGTCAGTACTATGTACTTATCATTATTCGCCGTTATTAATATAAAAATTTGTACACGTAAACATACAATATTAAAATAAAACACAATCTAACACAATACCCCCAATTTTTCTTCAAAACACTGAGAACTCTTCAATTACGGACAAAAAGAGAAGTAAAAAAGGAAAAGTTTGAACTCGAAAAACTTTTAATGATATCAAACCAAATACGCATAGAAACACGACGTATATTGGTGTAGGATCAATATCCATTATTATCGTTAAAGTTTGACACAGTTACTTAGTCATTACATTTATTTCGGACATAATTTTAGGTTATCGATATTTCTGTCACTCTCTTTCAAATCAAATGCTTTGCGTGGGTTTATTGAAATGGAGGGGTCTATGCATATATTATGAGGTTGATACATTTTGATAGTTAAATATTAATTTTAGAGATGGTATGGTGACTAGACAGCCCATCGATTAATTTGTCTGTATTATTCCTTTGTATGTACTGAGCATGTAGTTCAGTAGATATTTATAGTACCTATACGGGATTACTAAACTTATAGTAAAGATCGATGTCGTCAGCTCTTGGGTAGGTAACCGAGATAAGGTAGGTATATATATATAGCAATTAAATCTAAGCTATTTTGGATATATGGATAATAAATCTACTCCGAGATAGTTTTTTTTTTTTACGTGGGATAGATTTACGTTTGAGTACAGCCTGCCTGATGTTAAACATTGCTGCATTCAGGGTGTAGCACGCTCCTAGAAGATACCTATTTACTCTAATTAGTGAAGTTTTCTGTTAATCCATGAATTAACAGAAAACTCCACTCATCAACAAAACTCAACAAATTATAGTTCTTATTCGACTCAATTTACAGTAAGCTATAGAGCAGTTAATAAATTATCACTCCGAAGCTACTTGACCATCTTTAAAACTCATCACTAAGACTCGACCCATTTATTCCAACTCGTATAAATAAATAAATATTCCGGGACATTGCACACAGCGCCATCTAGCCCCACACTAAGCAAACGCTTGTGTCGTGGGTACTAGATAACGTATACCTACTTTTGTATTTTTCTTACTCTAAACACGTTTGATTCCAGGTACAAGAGCTAAGTAGTCCACCGCGGGCCAGCACGGTGGTGAAAGACTGCGTGAAGGCGTGTCTTCGATCGACGTATCAGTTCCTGTTTGAGAATTGCTATGAGCTTTACAACAGGGAGTTTCAGGTGAGATTGTAATAATTATCTCATTTACTGACCAGTGAATCACAGTCGCTTGGTCCATGTTGTTTTGTAATTATATGTTGCTAATATTTATCTAGTAATCATAGACTACCATTTTACCAAAAACCTCGATGATCTGTTGCTACATTGTAACTTTAAAGAGAAACAAATGAATGTAGGAATTACAACATAGGAATGACGATAATTAAATGCTTAATTTATATGCGTGTAGTGTTTTTGGAGTACGAATTCATATCAAAAAGACTTTATGCTTAGATTTTCTTTAAAATATCTAGTATAAAAAAAATACTCTATCCAATTAATTAAATAAATGTAACCTTCTATTAATAGAAATAAAGCACAAATTCATTTTCCCTTCAGGTGGATCCAAACGAAGCTAAGCGCGACCCAGCGGACCACGGCCCACAGCTGGACTCTGTGGATTTCTGGCACAAGCTGATTGCTCTCATTGTGTCAGTGATAGAGGAAGATCGAAACAGCTACGCACCAGTACTCAACCAGTTCCCACAGGAGTTGAATATTGGACAAGTAAGTGTTGCTGTGCACAAAGCCACTAACACTTAAGCCTACTTGCACAACGACCCTTCGACACAGTTAGTTATGTACATATAACGAGGTACTATTTTTATTGTCACTAAATACATACTAAAACCGTATTGCAAGTGGGCCTCAGACTTAGTTGTGATTATTATAGGAAGATATATAAGGTTCAAAATAAGTGAAGTATAATTTCTATATGTGTACATAGGTGTAGGTGCAGGTAGTGGAAGAGGAATATTTTGCCTTGTCACTCGAACTGGGTCAATTGCAATACTTAAGCAAAACGAGATAGCGAAATCGATTCCGTTCCGAACAAAAAACATTGTTTTCTTCTGTTGAGGTACATAATTATTTATTAAGTGTTGTATGCAGGTTTGATTATAATTAAATTAGATAAATAACGAACAACTTATTTACTGTTATTCCTTTTTTTACAGTTATCAGCAGCAACGATGTGGTCGCTGTTTGCAGTGGACATGAAATATGCGTTAGAAGAGCACGAACAACACCGACTTTGCAAATCATCTGCATACATGAACCTGCATTTCAAGGTATGTATGAATGAAGTAATGAAATATTTCTTGTCTATAGAATTATTGGTAAAGGTTCCAACCTGGACGAGGTTTTGCTAACTGCTCATAATCATGTGTCAAAGTCCAAGGGACACATATATAGGTACATAGCAGTAGAAGAAAAGGGCTTTATAAATGGAGCAAATTTTCAAAATATCCGAAAATTAATAAATATTACATTTACAAAGACAAGGACACATTAGAACTGTCTAAAAATCCAAATCTTAAATTTAATAGCAAATAAATAATTTCAATTTGAATACATGAAAAACGCTATTTTAATGGTTACAGACACATGCTAGGCATCACTTCCACTACAGACGAATAGAAAATATCCTTACATTTTTTAAATACTTACCTTTCTTATATCCAGGTGAAATGGCTGCACACAAACTACGTGAAAGACGTCCCGCCGTACTGCGGCGCGGTGCCGGAGTACCCCGCCTGGTTCGAACCGTTCGTCATGCAGTGGCTCAATGAGAACGATGATGTGTCGCTCGAGTATCTCAACGGAGCCTTCAATAGAGATAAACGGGATGGGGTGAGTTTTTAGATTATGGTGGTCTAGAGAACTTGTTTGCTTTTTTAGCCATGAAATGTAGAATGAGCAATTTGAGAGACAGGTTCTATCATCCTTCCAAAAACATTAAGACTTGTCGCATATCGGAATAATAGATGACCCATAACTCTCGCTTACCACCTTACGTTTAAAAAAATTGATTCGATAACTTTTAGAAGTATGATAAACATGTTTTTTTTATCTCATGGATAAGTATAACAAGCAGTAAAAAAATGATTAACTGATCTACTCTTACACCTACATTAGGCGCACGGTAATAATGCAAAACATGAGAAAACATAAACGCAATCAGGTTGTGATACATAATAATTCAGACATGAGAAATGAAGACAATGCATTACCTAATAGATACCAAATATTTTAGCAGCATTTCATAATATTTCTTTTTAAAATGCGGCGAAACGGTTCGAGAAAAGGATGGTACGGTAGTGTTTGCTTCGCGCTCGACTTGGCGGGGGCACTGCCGTGCCCCCAGATTAAGACAAGACTGATCTTATGGTAGTTTTTAATCATTTATATCCTAAAAGAGGTCGGCTTAGACATGTTTATTTATTGTTTTAAGTAAAGTTTTAATATGGTTTCTATCTGTATACTTCTTTCTTTAATAACATACAATTCCCAACTCTTTTCCAGTTCCAAAAGTCCAGCGAGCACGCTCTATTCAGCAACTCAGTGGTGGATGTCTTCACACAACTGACGCAATGCTTCGACGTGGTCTCCAAGCTCGAGTGTCCGGACCCTGAAATATGGAAGCGGTACATGAAGAGATTCGCCAAGACCATCGTCAAAGTGCTGGTGGCCTATGCTGATATCGTGAAGAAAGAGTTCCCTGAGCATTTGAAGGAGGAGCGAGTGGTAATTATGCAATTAAGTTTATTTTATTATTATTGTTTCCCTCAACATAGGTAAGTCATGAACACTTGCTGGCTGAACATTTGCTTAGGCGTTATGAAATTTATGATTTTTTTTTTATTTTTTTTTTAAGATGTGTTTATTATATTGTGACAACAAATGAATTAACATAGATTTAGTGGATTCTGAAAAATATTAAACGGATTAATTAATAATTATAATCCTCCTTTTCCAGACTTTTCGGTTTCACTGTACAATGGTTGTATTTACTTATATTTTAACACAATTGTTTAAAAGTATTTTTCTTGCAAATTTCCTTTTTCTTTTTCTTTCTTAATCAAACTTAATACCAAGTACATATATATAGTGTAAGCCGAGCCTATTATTTGCTTCGCGCATGTTAGTAAGTAATTTACAGCTCAAGTAATAATACTTACCTGCAACCCACGTTGAGTAGATTTTACAACATTTCTAAGTGCTGCTTAGGGGTTGGCTATTTTATTTCATTTTATTATTAGTTACTTTTACGATCAGCTTTTTTCTTTGTTGTTTTTTGTTTCTGTGTAAGTAGGTATAATTATTGGAAAAGAAATGAATATTGCATATTTACTAAATAATCAAAGGCTTTTGACTACTGTATTTAGCAACGCTAGTATAAAAAATATAATCTGCCAAATAATCAGAAATTTTAATTTACATCTCAGTTATTTATCGTAGCGTTAGTTTTTGTAAAACTTCACATAACAAATAAGATGATGTTATTCATAAGTAGTGTGGGAGTTTTATTGAAAGTTATACCTACGTTAAAAAGGTGCATTAAAAACTTACCAATGCATTTTTTGATGATCGGTCTATAAGAAACGTCACAAGCAAAATTTTATACTTGTATATGAAAACTGATGGTAATGTTGGGAAAGAAGTGATTTAGAGAAAAATGTATCTTAATTTATTGCTAACTTTAAATATACCCATCATTCGTATGTCAATCCCCAGGCCTGTATCCTGATGAACAACATCCAGCAGCTCCGGGTCCAACTTGAGAAGATGTTCGAGGCGATGGGCGGCACCAAGCTGGAGCGGGACGCTGCTGATATCCTGCACGACCTGCAGCAGAGCCTGAACAGCACTCTGGATGAACTGGCTTCTATGTTCGCTATCAGGTAAAAAATGTTTGTTGTTACATATTTTATGTTGAAAATATGTATAATGACGCAAAAAAGTGTTTAAAATATGAGTGCCATCATGTGGTGCCTGTATAGTTCTTTTCCTGGTGGTTGTAATGTGATAATCAGGATAATTCAGTATAATAATCAAATTAACATACAGTAAACCTGTTGTGTTATCTTTATTAGAAATATTCTAACTAACTAAGATGTCAGCCATGCCAGAGGCGCTAAGGATGGCTTGATAAACTTTCGACACCAGATTAGGCCACTCTCATTCGATTAGAAAAAAAAGCTCACTGAAATATTATAACTTATTTCTACAGCTTGGAGACACGTATAACAGCCAGCGTGAAAGAGCTGGGCGAGTTACTGCAGAAGGTAGGCGGGGGCGGCGCACCGGGCCAGCCGCAGCCGCCCGCCCATCATGAGGCTGACGAGGTGCTAAGGCCGCTTATGGATATATTGGTATGTTTTATGTATAAATAGACGAAAAGACGTGTAAATAAAACAGTAGATTTAAACCAGTTATCCGAGAGATCTACTAAATTCAATAATACAATGACGTGAATATGTTAACTAAACGGTTTTCACTCACGTGTAATTCGCGTATGTTGTTTACGCGTTTCGGATGTTATGACATCCATCTTCAGAACATAGGTATGTTCTGGTACATATTGATAAAATGTCTCACGAAAGTTTTAATATTACAATGACATGCGATAAATAAGTGAGATGTTACTAATTTTTTTGTGAAATTTACATGTCTTAATTGAGCTAAAAACCTTAAACAGAAAGAACACAGTTTTAAGAACAATAAAAGGCACAGCACATCTAAGCAAAGAAAATCTTAAAGCTACATGGTTCTTACTTTTTAAGTGAAGAAAAAGTGTCTTTAATTTATCTAATTTAGTTTCCCCTCATTAATCTTATTATTGCTTCTTAATCTTATAACAACAGGTTTTAACTACATATAAATACGTGTATAAATAAATATTTGGTTTATTTCAGGATGGTTCCCTAACGATGTACGCCGAGTCCTGTGAAAAGACTGTCCTGAAACGTTTGCTGAAGGAGCTCTGGAAGATTGTCATGAAGATCCTTGAGAAGACTGTTGTACTGCCACCCATGACTGATAAGACGGTGAGTTTTATCATTGTCTTCCTTTTTTTTACTAGCCCTAATAGGGTAAGTCTTAGTCTTTTGACTATAGATTAATAAAGCTATTCTTATCTTTTTAATAACTTGCTTAGTGTGGAGCTAGATGGCGCTGTGTGATATGTCCTGAAATATTTATTTATTTATTTATTTAACTACCTGTTTTTTTTAATAACTATGCACACAGTTGGTCAAAATAAGTCAAGTTAAAATAATTTGTCGCTTGCACCTGAAAAATACCTTAGGCGAGTGAATACCAGCTAATGCTGGCATACATTTGTATTAAAAAATATGTTCTGCAACCAAATTTTATTTTATAAATGCGGTATGCTAATCATTTTACATATTTTCTTTTACAGATGATGTTGAAGAACCTCACCAATAACGCCAAGAACTTAGCAGCCAACGCGAAGATAGAAGATATGACGCAGTTGTTCAAGAGTACTGTCGGGAAACAGGACGTCAAGCACGCGCTGTCTGGAGTCATGGATATCTCCAAAGAGGTAAGAAATTGAAAGGGCATATTTCAAAGCTCAAAACACGTTTTTCTTTAATCCATTTTGTAGTCGTAAGAAAAATTAAAAAAATTCCTCAATATTGTATAGTATCTACTTACAATATAATCCAACATCACTAGCATTGTAACATACCGAGTGTATGCTGCAGTTTCATTCTGGTTATTTCGAGGTGTAAATTGCGCTAGGTCTGTTACGGGTCACCGTACAAAAAATTACTACAATCTTTGCCTTTGTACGACATAAACGAAATTCAAACAGATCCCAACCAACCAAAACACTTTTTTACTTAGTTTCCATTGAAAAAGTTAGACACGAAAACCAATAAAAACATCAACACCTTTTTGTGTAACCAATCTTTATAAATAGCAGTTAAGTTTATTGTTAGCCAGGTAAAGATAGATAGATAAATACTTTATTAAAAAAACACACATAAAACAATAGAAAAAACATAGATATTGAAATTTGCGTCTAATTGGCAGCCTTATCGCTAAGAGCAATCTCTTCCAGGCAACCAATCTGGCAGGGATATAATCTTAAATTGAAATGAGTAGCTATATATTTTTATTGTTTTATTTGTTCTTAATCAAATCAACAATCAGTAAAATAAGTAATACTAAAATTTTGTCTTTAAAATTCCAGCACCTATCAGCCGAGAAGTCGTTAACACCGAAGCAATGCGCGGTCCTCGACGCAGCTCTCGACACCATCAAGCTATACTTCCACGCGGGAGGCAACGGACTCAAGAAGACATTCCTTGAGAAGAGCCCAGAGCTGCAGTCGTTGAGATATGCCTTGAGCTTGTATACTCAGACCACTGATACGCTGATCAGGACGTTTGTTACTAGCCAGTTGAATCAAGGTGAGATTTCTTTACTTTATACATAATATGTATATACTGATAACTTTAAATAAATCTTAAACTAAGCAATTATGACATATTATTATCTAGCAAAAACTGAAGAAACTCTGATAGGGAAGTTTCCAGTAAATTACTATAGAGACTTTCAAGTACAACTATGTCATGCGATAATGATCATTGTCATAGTTATTGTCACTGTGTATTAGATTTTAATAAAACTGCTAACTGCAATACGTCGTAAGCGTACGAGCGGCCAGTTCAGAGCGTTCAGTTGGTGTGTCCCAAATATGTTGGCTGATACATTTTGAATTAAACGGAAAGTTGAGAATGTTTTATGAGATTTTTTATTTTAACTCATAATGAATTTATTTGTTGCAGCATTAACCGAAGAAGAAGCAGAAGAACTCAATGTTGGCGAAGTGTCTCTTCAAGTGGACCTGTTTACTCATCCGGGGACGGGCGAGCATAAGATTACCGTCAAAGGTATATTTTTCAACTATTTAGAACAAAATCTAAAAAGTACTTCTAGTGCATAACATAACAGGAAAGCTACAAATATACCTACCAATAGTAATTTCTTCAATTCTCATAATAGTGGAGGGTGAAACTACATTTATTAGAAACTATTTAGAACGCTCAGTGTAAATGGTTAATAACTAAATTAAACCATTTCAAGCCATCTTGATGAGTTACCGATTGGAAAAGCCCACAATCGATATTTTCTTTTTTTTCATCAGGCGAATAACGGTCAAGTCCACCACCCATTCCTTGTTAAAAAGAAACTATGTGTATGGAAGGTATTTCTTTTGTATACTAACATCACTGGACATCATCACACAGGTGCTGACTTAGTTTGATGTCCAGGGTTCACCAACCATTGTATGTACAGTCCTAAGCCCTATATCATAGTACGATTTCAAATGTTCACTTTTGCTAAAGCCGTATCTTTGTAAAAAGGTCAAATAAACGTTTATTATCACATAATCAAAATATGTATATTTTCAGTTCTGGCCTGCAACGACCTGAAATGGGTGATCCAAAGCGGCATGTTCCGTCCGTTCGTGGAGGTGAACCTCATCGGCCCTCATCTGGCTGACAAGAAACGGAAGCACGCCACCAAGTCCAAGAGCAATAACTGGAGCCCCAAGTTCAATGAAGTATTCCATTTGTAAGTATACATACGATTTTATTTATATCATAAGAAGAATGGTAAAAGAACTAGTGAATGTGTCAAATTCAATACAATGTAGGTACATACTAATATATGTGAAGGCTACATATTACGTACTGATACAATATACCGGTTACATACTAATTGTATTAAATTTCACTCTAGTAAAAAAACAAATAGTGCGTGTCTATTTGTAGTTCAATATGACTAGGTATATATTTTTAAATAATTAATAATTATTTTTAATTATTGCTGAGGTATGACCTGTTTTGGCGCACTGGATACATCAATGTAACGTAATATCACCTTTCTATTCTACCTGTAGTGAACTTATTGTATGTATATATTGTTGTGTCCTGTGTGTCGAAATAAATGATTTGAATTTGAAATAAGTATAATCAATAAAGTTGTTGACTGCCTGATGATAGGCAGTCATCTTTTTTTAACTTATGCGTCGCCAAAGACGTTATAACGCATTGCCAGATTGGGCTTTTTTGATAATTCACTGTATGCAATAGTATGATTACAGGTATAATATAAATGTCCATGAGTTATTTTTTTTTATCGTAGCAGCAGTATCTATTCAAAGCATAATACTGAAAAACATAAAACACTTTCCAAAAGTTAGTTTCCCGCTAGCTTGTATTCTATTTACCATTACTAAGACTTTAATATTTATATGATATAAAAAATACCATGTTTTTGGTTCTCTATTGTTCCTGATGTACGTTTATAACTTTTTCCAGCATGGTCAGCGCAACAGAACAGCTGGAGTTATTTGAACTCCATGTTTGTGTCCGCGACTATTGTTTCGCGCGCGAAGATAGATTAGTCGGCGTCACTTTGATGCGATTAGCCGATATCGCTGAACAGGTAGATTTGAGTTTGAAAACCACCGTGAGTTCCATCATTTTACTATTGTAGTTTACACATAATTTTAATACCTTCCTCCTTGGATACTTCTCCTCCGGTTTGAATGTTCTGACATACTATTCACGTATATTGTTAATCACGCTCGCGTTTCATAACATTTCTAATAACATTATCAACTCGCACTTACGACCATTTTTTATAAAGAATACGCTTTTCAAAAAGAATTAATTATTTGATTGAATTGAATTTAAATAGCATGGTCACTTTGATGCTCATGCCATTAACCATGCATGGTTTTTATAAAAATCTATTCTGCACATACTCTTAAATCACTTTTACTTATCACTTTTTTTGTACTCATTCCCACTAAGTATCGTCAGAATTTTCCAAACCTCTTTGTAGAATTTTCAATAAACCTTAACCTTATTTGAGGTGGGTACTACTTCATACTCTTTCGCTTCAATCTCATTGGTATCTCCGTACATTATTCTATCTAACACACCCCACGTAGTTCTCTAGAACCCATTTCCACCATCAATCTCCACTCCTAACATCCCATTGCTGTTTATAAGCCTCTAATTTAGTTGTAATGTAGTTATTAAGTAACTTAGATTATACACGCAAACATAATCCATTCTGACACAGGACACTAACAGCTCATTCCAATATTTGCTCACGTCAAAGCAGAGTTTTTAATTAAGCACGATATTAACCCATTCATAAGATTCGATAATAGTAGACTAGCTACCAAAGTTGAGCACTTATTCACCCATTACTACAAGACGTGCCATTACAAGAAACTAATCCTTTGTTTTCGACCAGGGATCTATTGCATGTTGGCGACCTCTCGGTGCCCGGATAAGAATGGACGAGACTGGATGGACGATTCTACGAATCCTCTCACAGCGACATAGTGATGAGGTAGCGAGGGAATTTGTCAAGCTCAAATCTGAAATGCGAGCGGAAGCACCCGCCGGAGGTCCCAGCGGCCCGCCATGAACCGAATAATTCAAACAGACGTGTAACACAATTCAGCTAACGCTAGAAACAACCTACCAACCCGAGAGCTGCGACTGAACTGACGCGAGACGCTCCCAGCGTTCTGGACGTCAGGCCTCATTCCCAGCACGTCGCACACGTGTGCGAGCGAAACAGACGCACGTGCGACAGGGAGAAGAGACGCTATAGCAGAAAACTGAATACGACATCCGGCGCTCCGGCGGTTTCCGGTCAGTGCTCGTCATTTCATTTTCGTATATTCGTCTCGTTGTGGAGACGCGTTTTGTAAATAAAATGTTTAACGTCGTTAAGTTACGCGTATGGTAGAATATTTTGCACAAATTCGTAAACGTTAGCAGAAAAGACTGACCGTAGGCGGCCGCGGGCGCCGCGCCTTGACCACTCGCTCTTGGGCATTCAGTAACAAAACAACACTTTCTTCCTTTGTACTTAGAATCGCCTTGTGATCTTACTTCCGCCTAACTTCATCGTTTTCTTTCTGATTGTTCACATTGTCATTCACTGATGTTGTATTGACTCCCTTCTGCCGAGACCCTCCAGCCCTTGCTGAATACCCAAAGAACCAAAGTGGGCCAATCGACACACGATTTATGTAATAATATTTATATGGACCAAAACTGTCGTAAATAACGGACGCATTAAAATCCTAATCCCTAATATTAATGCAACATTATTATATTTAATCATCTACTCGTTATACGTGTACAGTAAATTAAATGGCCTTATGTAAATTATTTCCTATGTTGGTATATTTTGCTTCTTTCGAAATGGAATTGTGTAAAATGTCACGAATGCTATGAATGTTGGGTAAAAGCGTATCTTTTTCTTTTTATAATGTATATTTGCGTGGTGAATAGATTAATGCGAAGTAAGCATGTTCGTGTAGGAGATGAGTGTTATGTAAACTGGAATATAGATATAGCTAACGTTTATTCTAAAAAGTATGGTCTTGTCATCTTTTATAAAAATTGTAAGTTGTTTTTCGTGTCCCGTTTTGAGTGATCTACATTGAATCTGTGGTCCATTTGTTTGTAATACAGACATGTAAATAAAAAAAAATGTTATTTAAATGATACATATTATTGTATATCACGATCTTTGCTCTTACTTTATAATAAGCTTGGCCTGTTTATCATGTAATCTATAAAATCTCCAATTTTTGTATATTATTGAAAATTGTGATATTGTTATAAAAATTAAAATACAATCATAACTATCATGGATTATAATGAGAGTAAACCAGTTTGATTTTTATCAAAGTTGGATCCCTTCAGTATCAAATTTGAAGAATCTGAATTGATGAGTTCATCTATTGTATCCAGGGTTATGTAACACAAGCAACTGTTTCCTTTTTTTATATTTCAAGTGTATGTGTATTTCGCACCTTAAAATAAAGTGTTTCTAATATAAGTTTGAAGGGCACCTTGTCTTCTCACTTTGTTATATGAACACAATGTGATTAGACTTAAAAGTTTTAATAATTATTATTCATTGATAAAAAAATGTTAACAATCCATTGTAAGGCCCCAGTGCTCAAATTTGTTAAGTCATAACAATAATGAATTGTTAATTTTATCTGTATAAATTTTAAAATTTACTAAAAACTTTATCACAGTCCAAACTTCAAAACACAGTGTTTGAATTGTCACATTATTTTAGTGTGTGTGCTTATTTTCGAGACTATCTGAATTAGTTAATATGAAGAAAAACGCATACTTTGTGTATTTTTAAATAAAATCTGGTACCTACTTTACTAAATATAGAATGAACAAAAGATCACTCTCCATCTGGCAAGAATCAAAAATATGTTCATGAAATTAATAAATAATAAAAAGTTTTTGAACCTTGAATTCTATTCAAATATCAAAATCAATATATTCATAGCATGTTTACAGAATATTTCAACTGTAAACATAAAGACTATTGTATGATCCAGCATATGATTCATTACTGATTCAGATCAGTGTTGAAAATGAGCACGATGTGTAGCGAGGCACATCACTAAGACACGGGACTTAGATTTTCTAAATATTAGCATTTATCATGGATTACATATCTGTAGATAGAACATGTGGTTTGTCTAGTCCAAATCTCAATAATATATATAAATAAATAAATTTAAAACATAATATATCTCGTCTTTCTAAATTAATAAGTCTATTTTAATTTGAATTGCAATTTTCGAGTTGACTGAATCTGTGTATAATAGTGTAATAGGGAATTTCAATATTAAATCTTAATATTTACTTTGTGATAATTATGTCTATTCAATGTTTTAATGTGCGCAATAAAATGTGTGGAGTATAAATTAATATTTGTATTAGATTTAGTACATTCTCTGTCCACTGTGTTGTGTATTAAACCAAGGTATTGGGGGTGTGACTGTGCTAGCACTTGTTACTTTTATAGAAAACTTCAGCGCATATGAAAATTTATAAAAAAAAAACTTTTTTGATTTCTATGAAATATTTCCAGTTACAAGACTATTGTTACGAAACAACTAAAACAAAAAGATAAACAAATTATGCTTCAAACTTTAAAAAATGGTATTAAATGTTTGTTTGTCTTTGTGTTCTAAATAGCGTTCGTCAACAATGGTTTTGTATTATTTGAGGTACGTAATAATGTTCCTGTTTTTTTTTTAAATGCATATTTTCCGGAAATATGCATTTTTAAAATTAATTATTAATTATTTCAGGGTTTTATTAGACAGTTATTTAGAGATTAAAATCAAATTCAAATATTCTGAGCATCTACACACATTCTCAATACCAAAGTACATTACTGCGTTGAATAGAAAGCTTCTGTTTTAATCCAAAAGTATTTGGCAAATAGAAACTCTTATCTTACCAGTCGTTTTTACTTTTAGAGAAAAATACTAAACATTATCAAAAATGTCCACAAATGATGATAATAAATTCATGAAAAAAATGATCATTCATTTTGTAAATACTTACAAATCATTTTCCCATCGTATTGTGAAAGGGTGGTTGATGGCGACAGTATCGTGTGATATCTACATAAACAGAAAAATGTCAGTATTACTTTATGTACGTGTTGATTTTCATAGATAATTGGTTTCCATGGCCGTCGATGTTGTTTATGAAGATATTACGAGCGATATAAGTATAAAAGCGAAGCGCACAGTATTCATATAAAACAAATCATTCAAAAATCGTATCGGTACACAATCCTTACCCATTTGACAATACTTGGTAAATATTATTTTGTAAGTGTAAAAATGTGATCGTTAAATTCATATGGCATCGTTATAAGTCTGTTACGCTCTGATTCTAGTATTAAATATCACTAAACATTGCATATATCTTTGTATAAATGCATATATGTAAATGTTACATGTTTAAACACATTATTGAATTTAGAATTTTTATGAAAAAATAAATAAATATCCGTATTTCAAATATATTTCGTTTCGTTTTATTCTTGTTTGTTTGTTTTCCGTATTGAAAGTTGATTCCTCTTCCCATTATATAAAAGTGAAAGTGGGTTGGTTTGTTTATACATATTTGTTTCTCCAATACACTGCGACGGAGTAACGGATCACTATTATTTTTAGTTTGAAGCTAGAATAGGGTCTCGAGAGTAAATATTAGTCTATTTTAATCTCAAAACAACATAATTGTAACTGCGGATATCCACTATTGTATAAATAGTGGTAGAGCGATGGAATTTCCTGTTATGAACTTTTAAAATATTATGATTGGATTGCAACAGTAAGATATTTCTGACTGAAATCTATTTCAGACTATAAAATCATTTTATATTGGCGTCACCAAACGGAAAGGAAGTCGTAAGCGATTAGTGGAAATTCGGTTGTTCGAGGAAAACGCGACATCAAAGCTTTATAATTGTCAATTCGCTTGATCTACGAATTGTGTTAGTGGGGTAAGCAGCTGTTCTTTTACTGTATGACGTAGTTTCAAGGCGCCAGTTAGACAAGATTTTTAGTAAGTAGATACATAAATAAGGAGTAGGAATAAATGTAGGAGCATTGTGTCTTCCTAGTTTCATGTTAGCTCGCAATTTTATATTATATGCTCCATAGCCTAATTATCTTGTTTTTCATTTTTTTTAAATAAAACTCAATTTAGTCTTCACCAACTTCCTCAATGGCTGAAATGTTAAATAAATATAGGATCATAAAGGATTTATAAAATTCTATTAAACAACATCTTAAAAACGTTTGCCTTAATGTGTAATGTAAAGTGGTATGAATTCCCGATTAAGATAGTAAATTGACTGTCTTCACTGTTAGTAATTTGATGGGTGATCGTCTGACCGTTACCGACAAGTCGTACCTATAAATCTGCCTCGAAACGGAACTAGTTCCATATATTTGGGGCTAATTCAATATTAAATGGTAACTTCCTGCTGTTTGTCATAAAACTACAGCCATTAAGTGTCAGTATCTTTTGGTAAATTTAAAAAAATCGCCAATCATTAAGTCACCTCTCTCACATAATATTTTGGCTTATTTAAAAACTCTACCCTAAGTCACCACTCCTATACAAATGTAGAAACGCATCTTAGTAACAGAGTAAAGATTTCAGTATCCTCAATGATCTCCATTCAATCACGGATCTGCCTACACGAACTACATTTCCAACTAACGTGGGTATTGCCATTGACCTTCCATCGAAGCTCCAAACATCTGAATCACCAAGCTGTTCCACAGCTGATACCTCCGTGTATTTCCGTAACAGAGAGCAGACGAAGTAACGTGACGTGACCAAAAGAGAGGGGAAGCTATTTAAAAACGTCACTCATTCATAAACTGTGTTTATACGTCTCGCCATTCTGTAACAAATCGTCGACGCGTACGCACGCCCTGAACATTCGAGTTCTATTTTTGAGCTGTGTAGAATTTGCCCGCGTTTTAGTGAAGTTTTGCAGTGAAAATGAGCGGGAATTATCTGATGGTGCCTGGCGATGACGCAATCCAGAGGAGGTCACGGGTAAGGCTTCTTTAGTTTGCTTTTTATTATGTAAACAATGCAAGCGATGGCCAGAGGGAAGTGAACGAAGGTTGCGAGCTAATGACAATTAAATTAGCACGAGGGTTGAGTGAGTTGACTAGTTTTGTTTTGATGTTGGAATCTATTTGTGGACGAGACGAATTCCTTTGTCTGGACTAGGTGATAGTTTTAAAAACTAATCACAGCTAGTCTTATGTTAACTTTTAGCATTATGTATGCTTGTAGGTATATGTAGTAAATATTAAAGTTATTGAATCACGTATCTCGCAGATGCAATGTCGTAAATGAAAGTTTTATTACATCATTAATCTTCAGTAATATAGGTTTTTATTTCCTGTGTTAGAGACACCATCTAGTGACTTGTGCGTTAAATTCATTCATGTTCAGCGTACCAAAGTGAACAAGTTTTATTTACGCTGAGGTAAACCCTACCATAAACTTAGAAATATGAAAAAAAGGGTTCTCATCTTATTTCTGCAATGGTTCTTCAGAACCACCACAACATCATGAACGCCATCTGGTAGAAAATGCTAAAACTTTTCAGCTTATTTATCCGACAAAAGCTTTTTATTATACAAACCTCAACACTAAATCAAAAATAAGTAAGTGTTGATAAAAATGAGTAAAAAGGAAAAAAACGTAATTCATTCTTATCAATCTGAAATAACATCATAATAATATCATAGGTACATAATAAAAGTAGATAGAGCACTAAATTGTCTGTTATAGGCAATGAATGAAAAACATCGTGAGGAAACCGACATGTTTGAGGACCACAATATCCGAGGATGTGTGTTTTCCGTGGAAGGACCTGGGCGCCCACCACGATGCATCTGCCAAAAGAATTCCCGTAACGAATTAATTCTGCAGGGGAGTCTTGAGTCGTATTTCCCCATGACTGAGGGTCATCACTCATGGGGAAATACGACTCAAGAGAGAGAGAGAGAGAGTGCGTCACTCAAAAATTGTTCCACTCCTTTACAAATCAAGAAAATTCTCTACAATAACAGTTAACACAGAAACTACTAAATTCTTGACATAGGTAGAGCATTTTTAGCGTAGTAACAAAACATTTATTGACAAAGTGACGGCAACAAAACAGCTGGTCTTCGTCGCATTTTATATCACGGCCGATGTTGTACCAATTCTTTTGAAAATCATTATTAAAAAGTCGAAAATTCATGCTTTTGTTTGTATAATGTACTAAATGACATTATTTATACATTTTTATGTTTTTATCTTTAATTCTTTCGTTACTAATTAGTATTAAGTTATATAAATGATTACTGTAATATATCAAATCAAAATCAAATCAAAATAATTTATTATGCCAAAAGATAGTGCGTACAAAATTTTTAATTTGACGTACCTATTTTTTAATATGACGTACCTATTTGTAGCGCAATGTTATAAGGTTAATAAATATCTTTGAATCCGTGTGTGTGAATGAATTGTACGTGTGTGAATGAATTGTACGTGATGCGAGTTGTATTAATTTGTTAATAGTAATCTTAGAGAACAAAAGTTATGCGTCTCATAATAATTTAGCTATAAAGAACAAATCATTTAATCAATAAAGTCAACATAAGACTAAACGTGCATGATATCAAATTTTAACCACAAAAGCCAATATGTGTAGTTTTTATTGAACAAATAAAAATTATAACACATATGTATCTGAGTACAATACATAAATAAATCCAGTAGATACTCGTTACTGCCACGTTTGTGTTCAAATAGGTCTTCAAATTACTTATATACCATTTGACCTGCCAATCTAAGCTTCGCAGGTCAAATGAAAATAACTTCTTCTCCCTAAAGAATAATAATCAGTGTAATTTTCTTGCTCTGCTGCTCTACGGGTCAGAGAGGTCGTGTACCTGTCAAGGTACAATATAAGCTACAAATAATCGGTTGTATAGAAACATACTAGAACTAAAAAAAATATCCGAGGACATGTGTCTTCCGTCGAAGGACCTGGGCGCCCACCACGATGTATCTGCCCAAGAAAACTACCCTAATGAATTAATTCTGCCAGGGAGTCACGACCCTCAGTCATGAGGAAATACGACTCAAAGAGAGAGAACTGAAGAAGTGAGTTTGAATGAGAGAGGCCAACTCTGGTGTCAGAGTTTTCAAGACACCCTAAGGGTCCCTGATATGGTTTAACAACTGTTGTACAGGAACAAACAAACGAGACCTATAAATAAACGTGTCATCCGACCTACGCTAGCACCCAAATGAAATGCCACTTTTTGAATGCTGAACTAAGAAATCATCCGCTGCCGTCGCGGTTGAGTTGGTGAGCGGGATCAAATATTCGGTTATTTCCGCCATTCTTATCAAACCACAACCAATTATTGAGTGCGAGTGGTGTGTGGCAGAGAGATGAAATGTGGAAGCATTTCCGACGTGACAAATGTAAGGAGTAACAATTCTATAGTACCAATAAAATTGTTCGTAGTTTATAAGGTTCAAAGCACCTTACTTTATCAATGTCCGTCAAGAGCTATGGGATTTAGGTCGCAAATTGGCTTAAACGCTTAGTAACGTAGATCAAACGTATGTGGCATTTTCTGTTTACACTACTGAGCCGGACTAATGAAAACGCTTTGTCAGTTTTTTTAGCCGACTTACAAAAACGGATCCGTTAGAAAGGATCTTATGTAAACTAGGCCATAGCCATTGCTTACCATCAGGCAAACTATGGCCAACTGCAAACCAGTTTCAGTTAAAAAAAACAGATTCTCTCTGTGAAAATAGCCTATGCGGAGGTAATGAAAACGTTGACTGCAAAGGGGAAAGTTCACTCGTAGATTTGTCAAAGTTGTTAAGTCTTGACTCTTGACCTTAATTTTCAGGAGGGGCCGACTATATTAGAACAAATTATAGTCCACAAAGTGTTCTTTAAAAATGAATATAAAAGGCAAATTTATTACGACACAACTAGAAAAAAATACCCTTTTGATAATATTCCAGAACCATAGTTGATGATAAAATTATGTTTTTATAAAATATGGACATATAGGTAAATTTCGTAAGTTATTTCTTTTACGCCAACATTTACCTTACCTTATTTATTTAACCTTTTATATAATATCACGAAAAAAAATGCCTATGCTCTTCTATAATTTTTTAACATACAATTTTTAGCACTCTTTATAAAAAAAAAACAGTGAAATGATGTGAACAAATTCTTAATCTTATTTCTTATAGAAACTACATGTGTGGTTTTTATTACTATGATATTTAAATTTTCAAATATGTAACATTTCAGATGACAAAATATATGGCAAGAAGCCAAATATTTTTATCAATTATATTTGAGCATTATAAAAACGGGGAAAATTTTGTTTGTAAACATTGTTGAAGAATTTAGGACATTCTTTGAAAGTTATATTTTCATAAATAACTGATAGCTGAGCCTTAAATATTAATTCGGAGAACTCTATGTAAAATACTTTAATCGATATAATAAAACTAAACATGTCTTTAATATATTATGATTTCTGATTTCTCTAATACTGCAGGGTGTCTGATTTTATTTAAATCATAATATTACAGCGCTCGAAGCTTAACGAGCGGAGGCAATCGTATGTGATTACCAATGTTAAGCATAGGTCGACGCGGTCAGTACTTGGATAGGTGACCAAAAGGTGGCATTCAATTTTGGGCACTTCCGTAAGTCGCATGATACATTAAATTGTAGGTCCCGGCTGATTAGTACGGCAGTCGTTAAGTCATGTCAGAGACCCTTCGGGCAGCTTGATAAACGCTCGACACCAGAGTTGGCCACTCTCATTCGATAAGAAGATGAAGTAGACATTGGGACAGTTACTGAGCATAAGAAAAGTATTATATATTTTTTCAAAGGTTTTCACTGTATAATATAACTTAAACAAGAACTTATACGCAACGTCGGAAAATTAGCATATCATTAAAATAAAATAACACTCTAACGTAACGAAAACCTTTTCCACATAAAATCTTGTTTACTATTTCCCTAAGTTTCCACATAACAAACATTTCAACTTTGTTTACTTTTTGCTGGATACGAAAGCTTGTAGCGATCAGAAAGTTTTACGAAACTTAAGAAGCTTACATAAGTTTCGAAGGTTGCTGTTGAAAGCGCGATCTAAAATGCACAGTCACGAATTTTCTTACCAACTTTATCGATTAGTTAAGGATTAATTAACTTCATCCCACTTTGAAATTTCATTTTAATTTGATTTTAATAGTTTTGTTGACCATTATTTTGTTTTTGCTTTTCAAAGTTGGATATTCTTTGTGAATATCAAATGAAATAATGCTGCGGTGTTTTTTTTTTTTTTAATGAGGTGATTTTAAGCGACCGTTAATTTTAACTCGCAAACGTACTTATACGTCATTAAAACTTTTTTAACTAAAACGGGCACGCCGTTTGCCTGATGGTCAGCAAAAAGCTGTGTCTTAAAATAGAGCTAGCTTCGGCTTACCCAAGAAACGATTCAATCTCGTGTATGTTAAACTAAACAAATGTGTTTTTGCACAGAAATAACTGTCCAAATCCATAAAAGGTGTCCGCAGTCCGTCTCAAAATAACTCTCGTAAGTAATTGCGCACCGGTTTTCCACACATTTGCTGTCATATTTTGCGCATTATTCTGAACAGAACGGAAGCATTAAGACATGAATTGGACTCGTGCAACTACAAGCTAGTATAAACAAGATGTATAAAATTATATGTATAGTATATTACTGTTGACGTCGATGGAAAAGTTATTTATGTTGTCGATAAATACTTATTATACAAAGGAACAAACTGACTCAATAATGGAAGTCACATTATAACATAAAACGATAGTTCAGATCAAAATGAAGGAAATAATGATACGCATAGTAGCATTTTTTTTACATGAAATAGGCCTACGCTTGACTACAACTTGCCTGATTAAGCAACGTTATAATCTACGATCTAGCGTGCTTGCCGGAACCGGTAAGAAAACCTGTATATATACTCTCCACTTGAAGACCGACAAATTACAGTTCAAAGGGAATTGAGATTCGGGCAAGGAGTTCCACAGTTTGGCTGTTCGCACGATAAAAGTCGAAGCAAAATGCTTGGTCTTTGGAACCTATATTTATAAGTAAAATTATATACTTTTATTTTTCAGGTGACACGTCATGTTAATTTCGTTGTAAGTCAAGGTTTCATCAAATGCACATCAGTCGTTATAACAACGCACGTTTTCACAACAACTTCATATTTTAAAAAAACAATGAATGTTCCTATCTCATACGAAATAAACTACGCTAAGCATGAATTATATGTACTTATAACAAGCAAGTAAGGATAATAACATACAATACTGTCAGAAATTTAAATTTAAGGTCAAGGTGAACCGTTTTCACGGTTTTAAGTGATTCTTTGTTTTCACTTCAAAACCTGCTTTCTACCTATTTTGTTTTGTCCAAAGTATAATTATGTCGAGAAAACAGGATGGATGGTGCAACCAAAAGTAAATTAAAACAGCAACCATTTTTTATTACTTTAATGGCATTCAGACCCACATAGCACACACACATAATCTATATATATATATATATATATATACAACTCAAAGGTGACTGACTGACTGATATAGTGATCTATCAACGCACAGCCCAAATCAAACCACTGGACGGATTGGGCTGAAATTTGGAATGAAGGTAGATGTTATGACGTAGGCATCCGCTAAGAACAGCATTTTTGGAAATGCCTCTTTTAAAGGGGTGAAATAGAAGATGAAAGTTTTACTTCTTAATGCGATTCGAGCGAAGCCGCAAGCACCCATTGGTCTATACATATAATAAAGCTCTTCATCTTTATCCGGACAAAAATCTGAACAAATAAGATATTAAAAAAAAAGGTTTGAGTTTATATTAAATCGATAATATAACACGTTTCCGTAGTTTTTAAAATTTTTCACTGTTTATCTGTTTGTATGTTTATTTAATCGCTCATCACGCAAAAAATGCCTGAATAGATCATCATGGTCATCATTTTGATATGTAGGTAGTATGAAGCCTTAGGAGTATCTTAGGCTTCTTTGTATCCCAAAATAAAGCGGGCGAAGCCGCAAACGTCCGCTAGTAAGCAATAACTCCCAAAATTCCTCCGACATGGTGCAGTCGGAAGTGAGTCACGAGTGGCTGCGCGTCAAAACAGCAATCATTCAAACACAACGAGCTGGCCGAGGCCGAGCTGGTAAGCGCATGGCCAAGGTTAGAGATTATCTCTGGTAGATTCTGCAATACTTGTATTGAAATTGTAGCTTAGTACAGATATTGCAATCCAGGGGTTTTTAAAGTTAGAGTTAATAGGTATCTTCTAGGTAAACGTGTTACAATCCTAGGCTGCAGCAATAATTGACATCAGGCAGGCTGTAGTTAAACGTAAACCTATCCCACGTAAAAAAAAAATAGAAAATGATCTCCTCCTCCTTACGTCGTATTCTTCATATCTTAGTCTAGAACTGATTGTAATAGCTTAACATTAAGGACTAGCTAACATCGTATGTTAGGTAGTAATTAAGAATTAATGGACAACATTTTCTGAATTAATGAATTTTGAATTCGTATTTTGAATCTGAGAGTGAATCATGGCTGCCATTATCCATAAGCATTTTCTGATGACTTTATCTCTCTTTATCCTCATTGTCTAGCAACGCGACATATACCGATGTGTTAAGTGCTTAATTAGCATAATGTTAATTTAGTCGGACCAACAATTCTACTACAAAAATGGAAATGATCTACTATGTATATAATTTATCAAGATATGAAATTTAAGCCACACACCAACACAGTAAATAATATTAAAACTAACGTCATTGTAAAACCAAAATTATAAAACACCAACTTAAACACATTACCATCGCATAAGAATCTATCGGAGATAATCTGTGTTAAAGACGCACCGTCTGTTCACCCGCCTTATGACAAATATTGAGCTATTTCTGTCACCTGTTGATATGTCTCTTTGTTATTCAATGCTGTCAGGAAAACTGAGTTATTTTAGCAACTATACCTACCTAACTGTGAGGTATTAGTCACTGGCAATGATCTTCAGAACTGTTCAGTTGTTATACGTACTCGTAGTTATGGAGATATACAGATATTCTTGATTTTTGGTATGAATCTAGTATGAGGTCCCGGAAGTGTCATAAGCTACTTTTTATCCCGAAATAGCGCGAGCGAAGCCACGGGCGTCCATTATTAACATTACATGTATATGTAATATGTATGTAACAATATTGTGTTCTAGAATATCCTACAAATTTAAATATTTTCATGCTAAAACCGGATTGGGTGTCACAAAGAATTTCGAGCGTTATGGCTATATCCTAATTTCCCAGAATCTCTCTCCCTTTGAGTCGTATTTCCTCGTGCCTGAAGGTCGTGACTCCCCGCTGAATTAAAAATTCCCATTATATATATATATATATATATTGATTCCCTGTACTTAGTACTGATGATACTTCAAATAAATATTTCGATCCTCAAATATATCACTTAAAGTACTACCATTTTTGTTTTTGAACAACAGTGTCACGAATATTAGTTTTTATTATGCCATGATGAAAAACCTCTTAAAACTACAAAAAAAAACTACAAAAGTACGAGTAACAAAATATTAGTGTTACATCTCAGAAATGTGGAAACAATTGTGAAATTCCGCGACTGCGTGCGTCACACTGCAAGAATGCGCCACAATTCTTAATTTGGAGACAGGTGGTTCTGTCTGCTGTTTGTTTTGGGTACATTTACATTGTTGATATTAGTGAAAACGTAAGTTTTTATCTCTCTTATAATTAAAAAATAAAACAGTCTCCAATCACCTAACCCACGTTTACTACAATCGTAATAAAACATAATTTTGTGGAGGTATTAATTTGTCTATTTATTATTTATTGTTTTAAAATCAAGAGCTTCTAACCAGATTTTTTAAAATGTTTTAATACTAAAACTTTGTCAAACAGTGATTTGTTTGTAAATTATCAACAATATTCGTATGTTTTCTTGCAATTTACATTTATTTGTTTACTTACTTTTTGAATCAAAGAGCCCTACAATTTAACTAAAAAAGATAAACAGCGAAAACAACACTGCTACACGACGTAGACCCTCTACGAACTTGCTACGAAGATACTTGCTACGCCTGACCGCATACGGCTTACTTGCCAACATTGCTCTTTTGTGTGTTCTGTGCAAATTGACTTGATTGATTTACCCCTTTCAATAGTTTTTTTTTTCGAATCTTGTAAATATAAGTAATATATTATATCCGTCTGTCCGTCTGTACGATACGTAGTGTTCATAAATAACGATGTACCTCATTATGACCTCTGCAGATTTTTTCACTTAAAAATAACTTATATGTAAATTGAGGGTCTTATATTGTTTGAGAAAAAAGAAATTATAAATCAAAAATATAAAAGAACATGCTAAAGGATGCTACACACTCAAGCACACATCTAAAAAACAGCGTCGAGACATTAAAAAAAAACAGAACACAGCGTTTTGTGCACCAGAGTAACAGACTAGGGTATAATATTCCAATAAAGCCTTAGACCGCTCTATAATAAGCCTAAGACTACCAAATTCAAATCATAACCACTCATAATCCGAACAAACTCCAATTTATGACATCTCTGGCAATGGCGAGCGCATCTTATGCAAATCATCTAATTAAGACTAAAAGACGTATATCATGCTTACGTAGGGAGCTTTATTGCGTACATTTGCATTCCAGACATGCCTATCGGAGCTCGCAGCCAAACTCAGTAAATGGACATTGTATCTCGTGAATCAGAGTAATACTTGAAGAATCAATGGTTTCGTTTTGCGGGGCTTTCTGTATTTTGAATATGGGTGGATTTTACCTATTGGATTGGATTTTAACTATCCAATATAATTATCTACCATATATAAATAAGTCGGGTTTTCCTTCCTGACGCTATAACTCCAGAACGCACGAACCAATTTCCACGGTTTTGCATTCGATGGAAATGTCTCGGGCTCCGTGAAGTTTATAAAAAATTAAAAAAACGAAGCCATCTGTTGGCGAAATGGAGTTCGCAGGGTTTGCTAGTTACATAATATAAAAATATATCGATAGTCATATAAATTAATATATATTGCTACGCTTCCAACGCGATTGTAACTTGCAATAAGAATTTAAAATTTTGTGATATTTCATTTATCTATACATATAATAAAGCTGAAGAGGATCGAAAGTATGCACATTGAAGATTTAAAAAAAAACGTTTGGAGATACTTCGAATTGATAACAGAACACGTTCCAGCAATTTACAGATTTTATGCCTATTTGTCTGTTTTTCTGTAGGTAGTATAAAATCACGGAAGTGTCATAGGTTACTTTTTATCCGGCAATGATGCGAGCAAAGCCTCGGGCGTCCACTAGTATATAATTTTGCATTTGGCGATTTGATATTGCCTTTTTAGCTGTCCGTAAAAAAAATTAAAGAACTTTTGTTCGGACTTGAGTTTACTTGCTTTGCTGTACAGCAACAATAAATTGATTCATTAAAATGGTAACATGTAAATTTCTCAGCTACATATGATCCTGTTATTGTATTAATTTACTTTGTTATTTTAAAGCTCCTCTGAGATCTCATTGCATTTGATGAACAAGTTTAATAAATATTAATAAATACACTGAATTATACACAGTGGTATCAAATCATCATCAATTTAATTCAGAATTTATATTTTGGTGCACAAGGATTTAAATAAATTGTTCATGTGTTTGTATTTACTTTTACTGCAGTTTTACTGAAGCTGTAGAAAAGTACGTAATTGAAGTAACAGACCGTCATACAAACTGGTGCATAGCAGAGTCTAAGTGATAGAGTTCCTGATGTTACTTGTCGGTTACAGAAACTAAAAAGTAGTTACAATGCAGCCTTCTAAATCAATGAAACTTTCACTAAAACACAGTAAAATTATAAAAAATATTAACAGAAATTAATCTATACTAATATTATAAAGCTGAAGAGTTTGTATGTTTGTTTGCTTGAACGCGCTAATCTCAGGAACTACTGGTGCGAATTGAAAAATCAGTTTTGTGTTGAATAGACCGTTTATCAAGGAAGGCTTTCGGCTATATAACATCACGCTGCAACTACTAGGAGCGAAGAAACAATGGAAAAAATGGAAAAAACGGGAAAAAATATTCTTCTTGGACGGTTTCCGTTGCGTGCGGTGCGAAAATGGTTCAAGATATCAAAAAAATATGTATGAAAGAATTAAGATCTTAAAATGATCTAACAAAATGTCCGCGACAGTATATATTGTCTATTTTTTTAAGATTAACTCACTAGAACCGTTTATATGATAATAACTATTCCACGCGGACGAAGTCGCTGGCACAGCTAGTTTTAGGATAAACTACCAAAACCCAACATACAATTACCTCAGATGCATGTAAAGCCATGTGAGACTGTGTTCCCAAAAGACTATATTAAGAGTATCTCGAACTTATTTCGTCCGAACAAACTTAGACCGGGATCAAAGACCGAACTTTTTCTAATCAATCCATGAAGATTGGTTGGTGATGAAAATAAGACTACCGTGTTGTGCTGGTATGTGATATTGGCTAAAATGGTATCTATGGAAACCGACCAAGTCAATGTCAATCTAAATATTGGATTATTATGTTAGTGCTTGAAAGTAAGAGAGAATGATAAATGATAAATTATAATAATAAACTTTTTTGCATTATTTTGCATCAAATTTCACTCACATGCTAATATTTACTGCAGTTTAAGTATAACGGTACAACATTTTTTTATAATTACAAAATTATTGCACTACTTTTAATTTACATTGTTTATATTTAGTATAACTCTTTTATTCTTTCACGCCCTTTGATTAAAATTGACTAGTGAAATGTATTAGTTTATTGTAATCCATTGTATAACATTAAGCATTTGATATTGTATCCGAGGACATGACGTGTCTTCCGTCGAAGGACCTGGTCGCCCACCACGGTGTATCTGCCCAAGAAAACTCCCCTAGTGAATTAATTCTGCGGCGGAGTCACGACCCTCAATCATGAGGAAAAACGACTCAAGAGAGAGATTATATTGGTAAATAATCTATATATATAAAACTCAAAGGTGACTGACTGACTGACTGATATAGTGATCTATCAACGCACAGCCCAAACCACTGGACGGATCGGGCTGAAATTTGGCATGCAGGTAGATGTTATGACGTAGGCATCCGCTAAGAAAGGATTTTTGGAAATGTCACTTTTAAAGGGGAGAATAGGGGATAAAAGTTTTACTTCTTAATGCGAGCGAAGCCACTAGTAATTCATATGAAAAGAATGATTACACAAAACTGTACAATGAAAATAAATAATTCTAATTTGCATGGTATGTACTCATTAAATTTAGCAACATAAAAGCTATAATCATAATTTACAATTTGAAAACGAGCTACAATAATCCTATGTAATTAAATTTACACTTATTTCATTACATATTTAAGTAAAAGCTGTATATTAATTTTAAACACAAATTTAAACCCTATTTTAGAGTTCGTGGCAGCATTTAATTTGATTTTATTGAGACCACATTGTAAAGCATAAACAGATTCTAATGTCAATAAAATTCAATTAGATATATTTTTTTAAATATTTAGTTAATTCATAAAATGGTAAAAAACTATACCCAAAATATGCAGACAAATTAAACTAGAATTCGTTCTATATTTGCTACAGTGGCGCCCCTAACCATTTCATCAGAATTTTGGTCGAAACAAATTAAAAGCTAGTCTTCGTTCATTTTCATGCGATAAAATGTCTAATCAATTGATTATTAACATGCCAATAAGTACCTATTATTTGCTGTCGTCATATTTGCGAAGTTAATACCAGCTAGCATTCTTTTGTCCTTATTCGTATACAGACTCTGTTGTGTTGCAATAGAGTCTTGTTTTGCTTGTTTATTGGTCTAATTAAAATGGTTCAGATGTAATGATTTGATTGGATACAGACATCTGAGCCAAATCGACAAAAAATAGTGAATGAAAATGTGTTCTCATAATGTCTGGTGGCGATATTTGATGGTTTCTGAAATAGAAAATTGGGTCAAGGATGTGATTGGAACTCTTGAAATCTAATTTGATTCGGTCTGGTTAAATATTGGTTTTGATTGAGTATTCTTGGAATGATGAAAAATTTAAAAAATATCAGTCCTCGGTTCTGTAATACTTAACTTATGCAAATAGTACTTATTTTTATGTAAAATTAATCACAGTTTCCAAACCACTTTTTAAGGCAACTATAATATTGCAACTAATATTGCACGCTGCCCTCTGGTAGTGGGCTGGAGCACTTAGATTATCTTTAGGCTTTTCTAAAGATTTTCTTAGTACCCCTTTTTGTAGTAGTTAGAAGTAGTATGTTTAGTTTTCCTTCACTTGTTTTTATATTTTATTATTGTAAATAAAGTAAATATACTGTAAAAAAAAAACTATAATATATTTGATAGGTAATTAACTTTAACCAAATTTTTGTGGGTAATAAAACTTCTGGTCACCATTTTGATACACAACAGTTAACTTTGCTAATCGCGTCCGAATAGCTCAGTTGATTGTAACTGAGCCAAATACATTAAAAATTCACTAAGAGCATTGCTTCAGTCATGACTAAATAATCAACTTGAGAGAACCCATCTGGTGAGTTTAAAAAGAGCGAACCTTGATGTTCATTTACACAACAGTGTAAATGTGTGTGCGAATTTAAAACAATTAATTTGGTACCGTTTCTTTGGCAATAAACCGAGATATTTTCACACTTGTGCAAACACGCTGTATTTTGCTCGAAGCCTAAACAATGTTCTGTTTGTATTTCCGACGATTGTTTAAAATGTCTTAAATAGAAGCTCTAACTTTGTAATTGAAGTTTACAGTTTTTTTATGAGATTTACATATTTTAGTCCTGATGGTAAGTCTTGTGTATGGGTATTTTAGTTTTAATTATGAGACATTAGATAGAAAATGCTGATTTTATTTCATAACAGCACCGATTGGTTTAGTGAACTGATCATTTCAGAAGGCCCTCAGGCGTTTTGAAAACACTCGACAACATAATTGAAAAAAAAACTAGCTATTCGCTAGAAATATAATTTCAAAAATTTTACATCATTACCTTAAAATAGACATTCTAGTTCTGTTATCACTACTTAAGTTTGACTTTGAAACTAATATAAAGTAAGAAAAATACTTAAAGGTTACCAAACTATTTATTGCAGTTCTTATTAAACGCATCATTAAATTTTGCTTATTTTACTCAATGTATCTCATACTAAAACTCATAGACTAAGTATTATGTACGAGGGTCAAACTGAAAGTTTTTATAAAATCAAAAACTAAGCAACCTAGTAAGTTTTTGTTTTATTATAACTTTTTAAAATAGTGTCCATTCTCATCAATACATCGCTGTATCCGATGGAACCACTGAGAAAATCACTTTGCCCATTCGGACTTAGGGGTCACTTTGACGGCCTTTTGAAACGTAGTCACTGCTTCCTCGGTGTCCATAAAACGTTTTCCTCGAAGTTATTATCTTTAGGAATAAATAAATACTACTAAATGCGAGTTCATAGCTTTATATTAGATGACCCAGTAAGTAATTATCTTAGATGATCCACGTCTGAGGTCACCAAATAGTCGATCGTTGTCCTGGAGTGCGCGACGAGACTTTGTCGTGATGAAGAAGGACCCTGCTGCGAGGTCGCTTCTCTAGACTTTTTTCCAAGACAAGTGGCAAACAATTATTATTATACCACTCTGCATTAACCGTTCTAAGATTGTCTATTTCAATTGTCACGTAATATCCAGTCCTTCCGAAGAAAAAGGCCACCATCTTTTTACCAACTCTACGACCACTCTTCACTTTTGTTGGCAACTCCTCGGAAGGAAACACCCACTGAGCTGACTGCCTTTTGATTTCCAGATCGTGACAATAAATCCAGCTTTTGTCATCTGTGCGTATGTCGACCACAACATTTTAGCTACCTCCGTTAAACTTTTGGATCATTTCTAGGCACCAATCAACACGGCGGAGTTTTTGGTTTCGGTCAAATTATGAGGCATCCAGCGGGCACAAAGCTTCCTGACCGCTGAATATTCATGTAGGATTTTGTGCACTTGACTCATTCATACTCATGCCTAATCTTGTCCGAATCTGCTGATAGGTTACTCCTTTGTCAGTCTCTATCATATGCCGCACAACATCGATGTTATCTTCAGATGTCGCCGTAGAAGGTCATCCTTTACGAAAATATTCGGTAAAATTATTGCGGCCACTTTCAAATGCAATAAGCTAGTTGTTAACAGTGGCATTAGATGGGGCTTCATTGTGAAAGTACAATCTAAGTACATATATCATAACTTTTTTGCTGACTTAAATGACATCGAAAGTCATCAAAAATAATTAATAAAAATAATAATAATAATAAGTAGCATCCTATCACGATACGCAGTCCGTAAAATTCCCCCCTTTGTAGCCTCATAATAGGCGCGCATGCAATTTTCATTATTTGATGGTGGCCATCGCATGCGACGCACTACTGGTAGCGGGGGCCGGGCGCGGAGCAGGTAGCCCCACAGGCCCCAAGCGTGCCGGCAGCGGTGGACGTCCACGTCGCGCAGGTGTCGGCGGCGGCGGTGGCGTCGGTGGCCCGCCCTCGTCGCTCGACTCACTCTCTGGCGCGGTGCCGTACTCAGAGGAGGAGGAGGAGCTGCTGCTGGACGGGGTGGGCGGAGGTGGTGGGCGTGCGCTTGGTTCATCACTATGTCCCGCTGTGATTCTGTTTCGTGACCTTGTGATCATTCTCCTTATTTATTTATTTTTACTTTTGGTATGCCATTATATATATGTATATTTATGATTTTGCTTCTTTTTCTCACATTTTTTATGTAGAATCCTGTTAAAAACAGTTATAAATGCAATAATATTTATTTTAAAATAAAATTTTTCAAAAAACATGTTTGATAGACAGCGGTGACATGTGACATTGGGTTAAGGGACAGATACAGAAGGCAGTGATTCTTGATACGGCGCGTATTGTCCGGAGGTTCCTTTCTGTGTAACCTCTACCACCGGTTGCTTGGGTCCTGCCCCGTTGCCGGCGGCATCACTAGTTTTAAGTTTTTTTATGATATTTGTTATTTGTTTATACATATATTGTAAAAAAAATAAAAATAGTTGTTAATAAATGAATACCGAGATAATAATAATAATTTATTTATTTAGCACTTAAAAACTAGTTACATATGTTAATTCTATATAGTATACTTAAAAATATTTAACATGGTTTACGAGATAGGTTACATTGGTACAACATAGATATTAAACACTGGGTGCACTACATTCCACACTAAGTCCGAGACTTGTGTCGTGAAATGTAGGCTCTTTCCGTAAGATTCAAATTTAAAGACGGCATGTAATTATAAGCTATAATTTTTAAAATAATAAACTAAAGTAAAAGCAGAGATAAGTACCTATACCTGCTCGGCTATTCTATAAAACATACCTACTTGCATACGTACATGAAGTCGCTCAGATTGTATAATAAGTTAAAGGTAAGTAATATATTTATTATCTATACATTGAATAGTCAGATTTAAAAATAGAAGGAATTAATGTCTCGTAAGGGAATATGTTAGCATTCGTTAACTCATTTCAGTGAGGGTAGATAATTCTTAATGTGAATGAATGCCTATATAGTCGAGATTACGGGGCCTGCAATCCAAAAGAAAACGTCCAGATGTAAATAGTATGATGTAAATACTTTAGTTTGTAGGCATACTCATGATACCTACTTCGCCCGGCCGCGGCCGCGCCGAATTGCATGAAAATTTTCTCAGCTTTTATTCATGATGAGGTGCACAGACATTTTTCAATATGGCACCGAATTGTAAAACGAATGACAAATTTATAAAATATATAAGTACCTACTTGATATTATAGATAAATAATTAGGTATATTTTCAGAATTACTACCTCCCCAACCAACAAGCATAAATAATATTTATATAATCATACGTATATATATGACCTATATATCGGTCCCTCCCTCACATCCACTTACACACACAGACACACACATTCAGCTTCACGCATTAAAACACTTACGGCTGATGATACCTATACTAACAAAGTGTATCTTATAAATAAAAATAACAAAAAAGTTGTATGACTTATTACTCAACGACTCAATTCATACAATTTGTTAAATATTTCATTTATTATATTATAATGTACATAAGTAGCCACTATTGGGTGATGCCTGGTAACCTCATTGCTTTCCTTTCACACTGGATATGGCACGTGTGGATCAGCACGACTGTGTCCTGCGACACAGGTTCGACCTAGTGCAGAGCGCGGCGTGTTTGTTCCGCACGATTGCAAGTTAATTTCATCTGTTACCAGGCGTCAGCTAATCTTATATATTTTATGGACTAGTACGTAAGCTTTGATTGTATCCTTTCATTTAACTTAAGGAAGAGCCTGCACTTCATAACACAGGTTATCCTAGTGTGGAGTGCAGTGAACATGTAATAATAGTTCATAAGTTATTTACTTAAATAAATAATTTGAATTTGAATTTGAATTTGAATTTGAATTTAATAGTACATTGTTACCCTAGGGGTGAAAGTAGCTTATTTAGTCCCGAGACGGGGTTTGGCAATAGTTCGAGGGACTAAATAAGTCTTAAACCCGAGGTAAACACTGTGCTTTTCACAAGGAAAGTAAAAATAAAATCATGAACTAGCTAAACGAAAAATGAGTAAATTTTATTTTAGGTACTTTTAACAACAACTTTGATGAGATAATTTTATTTTAAGTTTATGGTAAAATTAGAACAATTGGTTATTCCACTACCGCTTTAGCCTCTTCTCTATCAGTCGTTAAATCCATATTAGAATCAGATGAACTCCCCACTCTTTTATAGGTACAATAATGGTGAATAGACCGTTTATCAAGGAAGGCTTTAGGCTATATGACATCACGCTGCAACTAATAGGAGCGAAGAAATAATGGAAAATGTGAAAAAACGGGGAAAATTATTCATCTTTGAGGGCTTCCGTTGCGTGCGCTGCGAAAACGGTTCAAGATATCACAAAAATATGTTCATAGACTATTAACGGTGCCATTGACAAGACAAGGTTATCAAGAAGAGTTGAGCACTATATTTCAAATCGCAACTGCCAACGGATACGGAAAACACATGGTGGAAGGGTTGGTAAGAAGTAAGACAAGGCAGCAGGTTCGCAATATGTTATATGCGATACCACTGGACAGGCCGAACAGATATGTGGGTAGCCTTACTTACATGGGGCCAGTGTCTATAATACAGCTTATAAAACAACGGATAATTTACGTCACCTGTGTAATGGTAAAGACCGGTTGGAAGATGCCAGGAAGTCTGGGGTATACAAATTGGTGTGTGACGAGTGCAATGCTGTGTATGTAGGTCAGACAGGAAGAAATTTTGAGACCAGATACAAAGAACATATCGCAACCCATAGGAACGAGCACCCAGAAAGATCACACTTTGCGAAACATTTATTAGACACCGAACATACTTTGCAAAATAACCACACGTATCAGATTAAGCAAATATGCGATAAAGGATTCCGTTTGTGCGTGTGGGAGCAGCTGGAAATACTGAAACACCAGGGTCAACCTTTTACGTTGCTGAACGACCAAACAAACTTGGTATCATCACCATTGCTACGAACTTTCATTGGTAATGGAACAAACACCACCTAATTTGGTAAACACGCGAGTTAAAAACCATCAAGCCTGTTGTTTGATGTCGGTTAAGGAGCAGTCGCAACGGCAAAACGCTACACATTTCTCCAGAGTTTCAGTTACAATGGATTTCCGCAAAGTAACGCCTGATTCAATATTTTGCAAAAATATGTATAAAAGAATCTCACTTGTAATCTGCATATTTCTGCCTTTTTCTGATAGAAAAGAAACTACTTAAATAAACAAGCCCGGACATATTAAAATATAACGTGAATACTAACGATGTTATTATCAATATGTTATTTATTTTTAAGTTTCTGAGTTTCGAACTGAATTTTTAGAAAGAAAAATGGTTGAATATTTTGATTTAAATTATTTATTGATTTATAACACGTTATAAACTGTGCTGACTGGATGACTAATACTAAAACGCGTCTATAATTCTTTAATAAAACAACCATTTTATCATTTTAATGCGTTTTAGATGTCTAAACAAACACACCAATAAATTGAGTTTATTTGAAATGAACAGTATGAAATATTTTTAAAATGCGTCAAAACATAATATCTATGATTAATATTAATTTTACACATAGATTTTTTTTATTATTAATTCATAATACTTACATGCTTTAAATTGTAAATGAATTCGGTAAAATATTGGTTTGGAATATTAAGCTTATTTAAGTACAAATATTCATAATTTAAAGTGAGCTTATATAAATTTTAAACTTAGTGTAGGTATATGTCGCAGTAAGATAGATGTAGCCGTAATAACTAAGAAACTAAAAAAAAGTTAAAGTTATTTTTTTATATTTTCGGACTTGTTTATTTCAGCAGTTTCTTTTCTATCTGAAAAAGGCAGAAATATGCAGATTACAGATTTCCACAATATACAATAGATAGATTTTTAGATCGTTAGAATATCCCATATCCCTTAACACTGAATACTAGACCCTTAAAATCTAGAAGCTTAAATGAACGTCACAAATTAAGCGAAATCTTTCAACAACCACTTAGATAGAATTAAAAATATTGACCAATCATAGTACGTAAACAAGGTGTTCCCGATCTTGGCCTACTCACGCTCGAGTAAAAATGTGTTTCTATCAATATCTAATCTGTTTGTGTCTATCAATCATCATTTGTAGATCAAAAACGCTATACCTATCTGTATAAAACTATTGGCAATGCAGACGAGCGAATATTTTAGAGACGTATTTTAGGGAATAAACACAAACAATAAAGAAGCATTAGGTATGTGTGGATGTTTTTATTTTTGTTTTTGTGACAGACAACAAATTTTTTTTAAACAATCTTAACGATATGCTATAGAACAAGTATAGTTACATACCAAAGTAAGCCTACCTAAGTATAAGTACCTATTTAGAAATCATTTGAATTGATATGAGCAGCTATTCTTCGAACAAAAATCGATCAAAATTTTCCGTACCACATAGTAAAATAATTGATTTGTATCCACTTAACTTCAGGCGGGCTGTAGTCAAACGCAAACCTATCCTACGTAAAAAACTTGAATAACAGTCTGTTTACATAATTACCGATGAACGAAATAATATGAGCAAGAAGAGCGGAAGCAACAAATGCTCATCAAAACACGCCCGTTTGCTAAAATCATACAGTTCTCATATTAGTGATGTACAATCCACTCCGCGCACCTCACTGTCGTAAACATCTGCAATACGTCTACGAGTTATTGTTTCATTTGACGTACTACACTTCGCATTACCGTAATGGCTTAGTGTGATGATGATGGATAAACACATTGAGTTTTGACGTAGGTAATGAATTGAGAAGAGATGTTTTGTTTCTCAGCCAAATTTTTTTAAAACTATATTTGATGAAGTTTAGGATTTCTAGTCGTGGCTATTAAGGCGTAGTGATTGAGTTATATTGAAATGTCATGAATTGATGAGAATTTGCTTTTTTTTATTTATTTTTCCCAAACAGCCGCCAACAGTTTAGGGACCCTTTCATTCTACTACAGGCATGTTAGATTTAGTTTTAGAAGTAGTCTAAGATTTTATTTTATTGTTAGTATTTAGTTTTTATTTTAGTTTTTAACAAAATGTAAGAATAATTTATACATATAAGTGCAAGAATTTTTTTGTTGTGTTTTGTTTGTTTTACCAAACTCTGGGTTTGAATTTTAGAATATATTTACAGATTTTTTTAACGAAAAATACCAGAATTGTAATTGCTTTAGCTTCATAATTTATTTTTTATGTCTAACCATAAATCTCATTTGAATGGGATTCCAACTCATTTCACGAACATTTTTTGTTCCCCTAACCCTTATCATATTTGAAAGCCATACATTGAGATAATAGAAATCCCTGTGTACATCCCATGCCAATAAAATAATAAGGAACGCAATAAAAATTCATAACATGTGTAAAACATAAAAATTTCATTCTACATTTAGTTTGATGTGATATTTTATGACATCATTGGCGAATGGCCAAATTAAACGATGAAATCATCCTTCAGGTGTTTATTTACATCTGTTTCTCAAGCTAATGCATGCAAATGTATCAATGGTAAAAGGTATTTTGTATATATAGGTATGTACCGACAGTCAAACAAGAGTTCGTTGACTTAATCTTACTGAACTTTGAGTAGGTCATATATAAACACTACAATCTATCTATCTACTCAAGGAATAAAGCTGAAGAGGGACAAAAAACTGAACATAGAAGATATTAGCAAAAAGGTTTGTGTATACTTAAGTCCGACGATAACAAACGTGTCAGCAGTTTTTCAATTCAATTCAATTCAAATATACTTTATTGTACACCAAATAAAAAAGAACATATTTAACATAAAGGTGGAAGGTAACCAGGGACATTGGGCGACCTTATCACTAAAGTGATCTCTTCCAGGTAACCTAGTTTGGACAACACTAGAGAAAATCCGTAGAGCTGGCGTACTTAACACAATATTAAATACTTACTTAATTTAAAAATAAAACACAATAACAAATATAACATTCAAAGTATACAACATACAAACATACCTACTTACACACAAACTACATATTAAAATTATTTGAATTGTTTTTATAATTTTTGTTTGTTAATATCTGTGGCTCTGTTTATTTAAACTAAGTTATGAAGGTAATAAGAAGTCTTAGAAGTGTCATAGACTACTTTTTATCCTGAAATAATGCGAGCAAAGCCGTGAGCGTCCACTAGTTTTAATAATAAATATAATGTGCGAATCTGAACGACAACGTCTGACAAAGATAGACTATGTAATAGCAAAAGATTAGCTAACGATAAAACTTATGACTTATTATTATAAATCTTTCATATGACTTGTTATTTTTACCTCCACAAGTATAAGTTCAAAGGATACGTCTTTTATAATTTCTTATTATTGACGGTCGAGGAGGCAGCGGGCAGTACCTGGACAAGGCTGGCGCAAGACCGACGAAACTGGCAGCGCTTGGAGGAGGCCTTCACCCTAATTTGGGTGCCCAATAAAAATCTAAACTAAAATCTAATCTAAACTTAATTTAAAATGAAAATATAATTAAAATAATTGTGTTACTAACGTAAACCCCATAACCACAAAATGTTAATTAAGTTACTGGGAATAAATGGTTTTATTTATTTATTTATTTTATTTTTATTTTATTATTGACGGTTATAAGTTCTCCATAAAAATTGAGCAGACAATGTGGTGGGCGTCCAGGTTTCAAAGAAAGTCCTAAATAATATGTTTTTTATAATAAGGTACTCAATAGATACTCAATATAATTGCTACCGTAAATATTTTTTTCTGTGTAGCAGTACTTTTATAAGCAATATTCTTAAAAACATTTCAATACGTAATTTACCTTTCGTCTGTAAGGTTACAAGTACTGAAATATATTAGTTGTTAACGTTCCTTAATTAAAGTAGGCATGTCGAGATGTATTTGATAACAGTGATAATGGACCAATAAGCAAACATTTAAATTAAATCAGTGAAACATGTTGTTATAACAGTGAGATATATACTCATTCTTTTTGTAAATAGACAAAGGATTTTTTTTATTATAATACTTTTTTTTCTAATAATATGTAGCTATGAAATCTTTCAGTATATTAATGTTATGATGGAACGGGACGCATGGAGGGAGTTGGGGGAGACCTCTGCCCAGAAGAGGGACAGTATAGGTTAATAAAAAAAATGTTATGTTAATTGATATTTAAAACTCATTCATCCGCGTGGAATAGTTATTTTGGGCATTAATTCTTTCATACATATTTATTTTTGATATCTTGAACCATTTTCGCAGCGCACGCAACGGAAGCCCTCAAAGATGAATAATTTTCCCCGTTTTTTCCACATTTTTCATTGTTTCTTCGCTCCTATTAGTTGCGGCGTGATGTTATATAGACTAAAGCCTTCCTCGATAAATGGTCTATTCAACACAAAAATATTTTTTTAATTCGCACCAGTAGTTCCTGAGATAAGCGCGTTGAAACAAACAAACAAACTCTTCAGCTTTATAATATTAAAGTATAAATAACGGGTTGCCTTAAAAATTATAGACATTCCATTTTAAAATTAAATATTGTATAATTAACCCAATGACAATGCAACCAGTGTTGGCTGTTATCAAACGAAATTACTTACATACATATTAACCCAATGACAAATTCAATTCGAAGCAAAAAACTAGACACCAAAATAATACCCAGACATTGTATTACCTAGACATTTTAATTAATGTTTATTACAGACAATTAGTATAAAAAATACATTAGCTAAAAGCACAGACGAAATTCGTATCTATTGTAATACATTGTTTTTATTTTAAACACATATTATTGTTTGATGCCAAGTTTTGCCACAGACTAAATAATACGTAGACACAATAAACGTTGAAGCAGACGAATTTTGTTCGAAATATGTAGGTAATAAAAATAAAATGAATAAAATATAAGTTTTAAAACTTTTTAGTCCCTAAAACATAATCACGATTTTTTATAAATGTGAGCGCATTACATAAGCCATTTAATAAAATATTTCCCAAATGTCATCAATTTCTCTCAAATGTCCGACACGACAGATATATCACTGACACGTTATACATAATGTATATAGAGAATGTACACACATTGACGTTAGCTAATAAAATGTAGTCGCATATCTTGACAACACCCCTTTACAGTGTTCTATTAGTATTAAGTTCTGGGTTGAATATGCCTGAAATAAATGACTTTTATTTTATTTTATTTATTTTTTTATTTTTTTTATATCTAAGACATGAAATGAAATTCATTGTAACCACTTAAGAAATAAATAAACAATATACACTAATCTAACCACAAGTAATTTATGTATGTACTTGCATTTACCGCGAAATTAAACTAAACTTAACGGAGTTGACAGTTGTTAAAATTATTATGCTTTAACGGACAATACAGTATGTAAAGTGAAATAAGCAGCCACTGCATTCCATAACTTGTACACTCCATGGCAATAAATGACTGTCTATTGCGCATTGGCATTCAGAATGTTCTGTCTATAACATTGAAATTCCATGGTTTTGTTATTTGTGCAAAAATAAAATGTTTTCTCTAAAGCCTGTTGATTGATCTGAATCGTTGAAGACATGAAACGAACGCATGATGTTTGTTTGTTTGTTTTAGATACAATCTTAGTTTAATATTGTTAATATTGCTAGGTTGTGGAACTCCCTGCCTGGCTCTCTGTTCCCCACGCACTATAATCCAGCGATCTTCAAAGCGAGAGTGAATCGGTTCTTATCGGGTAAGCACGCTCCATCTTAGGCCATAGCCTTACTTGCTATCAGGTAAACTATGGTCAAGTGCAAACCCGTTCAAGTTAAAAAAAAAAAAAATTGTCATGATTTTATTAAGACAGCGACTCTTTGTGAAGGAAAGTCATGTATGTCTTCTAAACATTCAAAAATCCATAGAAAAAAATTGGAATGCACATGATTTTGTGCGAGAAAATAATAATGATAACCCGTTACTGCATAGACGCGTGAATGTGGTACAAATAAAACTAAAAAAATAACAAACACTCTTTCGTTTATATTGTATGTATGTTTGTATAAGAGTGACCAAATCTAGGTAGAAATCTAGTGTCAGAGCGTTCAAAACTTCTTTTCATTTGTATTATAACCATGGAAATAATATGTATAAAAGAGAGGGATGAAAATCCTTTATTATAACACTGTACTATAGTTGTAATAACCGACTAGCACTTACGTCAAAAATAATATCGAAAATTCAATTGCAAACTTTTGACATTAATTTTGTACGTAAGTACTAGGCAATTTTTAAAATTAAATTATATTATAGCAGTAAAGTGGTATGATAAGTATAATTAAATGTTTTTCTTTGTTACAGAGTTCATCACTCACAGATCTGATCTCGGCATTCGACACAAAGGCTCAAGCGCACACCGACCTGCAGAAAGTAACCGCATTCAGTGGAAGCTTCGACAAAAATCATAAACCTACATTTTCTAAGGATGAATATGGCAAGTAAGTATATTTAAATTTCTAACAAATCGGTATAACCCATTGAGCGTGATACTCACACATACAGAGATAAACTATCGTTTCTATAATATTAGTGGCATTGTTCATGGAGTGTACGGAACAAAATTGTATGAGTACCTAGTTTTTGCTAAATAAAGTTAATTTTACTAAGAATTGATAACAGAACACGTTCAAGCAATTTATACAATGTTTTTCTTTTTATCTGTGTCTCTGTTTGTCTCTTTATTTAAACGTTCATCTTCCAAAAACAGCTGAACGGATCTTAATGATTTTTGGTATTTAGAGTATAGGATACTTTTTTATCCCGAAATAATGAAAGCGAAGCTACGGATGTTTACTAGTATTATATAATTTTGTTACGTCTATTTTAAAATTTCACATTTCATTGTTGACTAAAGTAAATTGTTATAAACATATATCTATAGTGGCATAAAAGATCTTGTAACTATGTAAGTGGTATAAGCAAGCTAAAGTAACGGGACCTTACAACCAAGCCTCTCCGCTCCCCCTGGTTCGTGGACGCGGATATGTGTCGAATTGATTTCGTAACTGCCTTTAGGCTTCGTTCTGGCCACATACCCTTGAATAGTTTCGCATTCCTAATAGGGCGAGTTGATTTCCCCTTATGCGCTGAGTGCAGACTGGTGGAAGATATTGTGCATATCTTGGCAGAGTGTGACCGGAACGAAGCTGAGAGGCAGATTTTTTTACTCAATTATAGTTTTACAAAAAAGATATGGGATGGTATATCAGTGTTTTAGGCGACCCGCTATCGCGGGCGGCCAGGGCACTATATAAAATTATAAATATAGGTACCTATTAAGAGGAGGTGAGGCTGTATTAAGTTCGTTCGGGGGTGACATTTTCTCTTTGAAAAACCCCCTTAAATAAAGAAGATTAAAAAAAGCTAAAGTGACGCTAGTTATTAATTTAGTTGCTAACCAACCATAACACAAAATGGCGTTTTCATTTTGTGTGATGGTTGGTGGTAGTTCTTAGAAAAAAACATGTTAAACGGAGTGCCGATTAATATTTTTTCTACGTAATACCAAAAATGTTACCAATTATTCTGGTGGTTCGTATAATTACTATACCCAGAAGTGTTATCTGAGCTGGCCATGAAAATTAATAAAATAAATGAATATTTTGGGACATTCCACACAGCGCCATCTAGCCTCACATAAGTAAACGCTTGTATCGTGGCTGCTAGATAACGGATGTAATACTTATATACTTTTCTTTTGTACATTTATACTTATTATAAATATAAACGACCAGACCCAACACAAGTAAATATAAATTTTAAAATGTATTAGTACAATAAATATTTTATCTGCTTCTAATACATATGAAAATTATATATTTCTACGAGCGTCTATCTTAACTAAGCTTTTATCTCAAACACGCCTTTCAAAACTAGAAAAAATAGAACTAGTCAAACAAATTCCACTATTAGGTAATATAGATTGTTTTGTATATAAAATAATATTATATTATATTCAATTTTTCTGCTCTTTTCATTATAGCCACGGCCTTTAGTCATGAGGAAAATACAATTCAAAGTGAGAGAGAAACATTGAGTTAATTTAATTTACTTTACTCTCCTTTACTCTTTCATTGTCTTTTTGTGACATTAGCCCACATTTGACCACCTTTTGTAGTTTGATGTCTTGTATGGGATTTTAAAGGATACACGTGTGTGTTATATACTCATGTATGCCTATTGATATACTATAAATTTGGGTACAAATGATTTTGGTTTAATAAGAGGTTTTGAAATAAAGAATAAGAAGTATCTTACTGTGAAGTTGTAATTGAAAGATAATTTAGTTTTAATAAAATTTATATATTTAACAGAAAAACAAACACGAGTAAAAACATAATAAACAAACATTAAATCTGCCACAACGCAGCCCCAACTCAGCATAATTCATTAATATACAGGAAAGAAAGAAAAATATCAACTTACAAAACACAGATAAACAATTTTACAAAAACTTCACACCGTTCATACTGTCGTGTGTGGTAGTGCTCACAGGATGCTGGCAGCATTTCCTCCTTGAACAGAAAGACTCAAACGTTGAGAGAAATAGTTACCAGCCCTGAGATCTTCTTTTAATATAGATATCTTTATTCAAATTTATTCATTGTGATAAAATTAAGCGTAGAGAATAAATACCTGATTTAAAAAAAACCTTATAATATTAATTTGATTTCGTTTCCTGTGGGAAGGAAAGATTTCTATTGAGAGATACATTTATATTGAATTAATTTCTATAACATTAATTTAATAGAAAATAATATCTACTAAGGAAACCTAACAGATATCTCTGGTGAGTCTAATGACCTACTCATTTCTTCCGACGTCTGAGATATTATATTAATCAAAATTAACGAAAAAAAGGTAATTTCTAGGAAATCTCCCTGTATTTCCTGAAACCGTATTTTTATCGAGTCACCGACCTAACGACCCCGCAGGACATCGTAACCAGAACGTTACAGTGGTCAATAAACTTCGATGTTTTTCTGATCATCTGTCTATATTGGAATACTAGTGGGTGCTCGCGGCTTCGCTCGCATTAAGAAGTAAAACTTGCGTCCCTTATTTCACCCCTTTAAAAGTGACATTTCCAAAAATCCATTCTTAGCGGATGCCTACGTCATAACATCTACCTGCATGCCAAATTTCAGTCCGATCCGTCCATTGGTTTGGGCTGTGCGTTGATAGATCACTATATCAGTCAGTCAATCAGTCAGTCACCTTTATATATATTGATTTGAACACGCATTTGAACTCTCCACAAAGGAATTGAATTATAAACACGATTAAAAAAACAGCTTAAGAATATTATCAACAAATTTCACAACTATATTATCTAAAATGTATACAACCTTACACAACTTTATTTAATTTAAATTTAGTTACAATTAAAATAATAAATTGGTTTCCTGAACAAAGGATTTTAATAGCAATCCAGTGTGAGAATTCAGTTTTTGGCTCTATACCATAGGTGGATGTTTTAAATATACATAGGTATGTTAAATGTATGTACATACTCGTAGTTAATGTGTGTATATTGTTAATATTGAATAATTATTGAATGTATATTTCTTGTTATTTTTTACATAACTCTAAAAATGTCGTATAAAGAGAGACAAAAGTATCTCCCTTAAATTTTAACATCGGGCCACCTCCCAGGCAATCTAGTTTGGACATCTGTGAAACAAATGGAAGGAACTAGACGCCCACCACGGGTATCTGTCCAAAAGAACTCCCCTAACGAATCAACTCTACGGGGAAGTAACGACTCTCAGTCACGAGGAAGAAATTAATATTAAAAAACTGAATAAATACATCACATATTACCAGTTCTAACACCTGAATGTAAATGAAGAAACAGTTGTCTCTGTTAAATAATAAGCGTATCAACACAGTACAATATCTCCTTATTGCACTCCAAAATAAATTACCAATATTAAAAAAGTAGATTAGTTTTTATATGTATAATATTTTTTTTTATTTGTGAGTGTTACTATAATTTTTTGTTGTTTTGAATTAAATAACCAATATTAAAATAACTTAAATTGTAAACAAATGTACAAGTGGGCGGCCTTATCTTCTTGAGTGATCTCTTCCAGGCCTATCATAGTTATTAAACAATACTTATCTTTATAATTATATATTTATTATTTTATTACACAAATCATTTGTTCCAGACCGATTCCCGGCTCGATGACGGAGTTCCGAGGCGCCGAGGCTCAGGCGCGAGTGTGCACGGAAATGAAAGAACTGTGTGAAATCATAAACGATTACGGCAAGACTCCGTGCAAAGGACTACTCCCGCCTGAAATGCAATGCGCTACTAAAGTCATCTCGTTTGGAGAGTTGTTTTCAGTGAGTGTTCTGTTTTATACTTTTATTCAACTGCTAGTGGACGCCCGCGGCTTCGCTCGCATTAATCTATATACTAATATTATAAAGCTAAAGAGTTTGTCTGTTGAACGCGCTAATTTCAGGAACTACTGGTGTGAAATGAAAAATTATTTTTGTGTTGGATAGACCATTTATTGAGGAAGGCTTTAGGCTATAAACCATCACGCTGCAACTAATATGAGCCAAGAAACAATGAAAAATGTAAAAAAACGAAGAAAATGATTAATCTTTGAGGGCCGTTGCGTGCGCTGCGAAAACGGTTCAAGATATATAAAAAAAAATATGTTTGAAAGAATTACTCCTCTTGAAATGATCTTACAAAATGTCAGCAACAGTATGTGTCTATATTTTAAGATTAACTCACCTAGAACCGTTTTTATGGTAATAACTATTCCATGCGGACGAAGTCGCTGGCACAGCTAGTCTACTAGATAATTATTAATTTACACTAGTATATATATATATATGTTATGTATATATACCTACGAGACAATAATTTGTGCAAAACTACCAATTTTGTAGCCATAACAAAATTTGAACGTAATAGAATTACGTTCAAATTCATACCTATTTTCCTACGATAATATGATACTGCTGATAACCAAAGCAATATCGGGATACATCTGTAAAATCCCTGTTCACATGAGAGCTTCCCTTTTTCTCGTATTTTTACTTCCAGCTGTGTAATTTAGTCATAAATACGACTACAAATTTTATATACATACATTGTTATTTATTACTAACACATTGACCTTTCTTATTCTTATCAAATGAGAGTGGCGAACTCTGGAGTCACTAGTTTATCAAGCCTAAGGGCATTCGACATAGGTACATTTACAATTACTGCCGTGCCAACTACAATTTAACGTGTCATCCAATCCTAGGAAGCGCCTAAAATCAAAATGAAATCATAATAGGTATATGAATTTATTTACTATTTACTTTAACATAATTGGGTTTAATACATTATGATTCTACTGAACAAAAATATGTGCGCTTCCGACGAACCCCGAACTATTCCAGGCCTGTATCTTGGTTGCCCAAAGCAGAATTATTATTATTTATTAAGATTTAGGTATATATGCGCGCGTAGTCACTAAAACAGAGTACAATAAAATATATAAATAAAATACTATAGTACAGTTTACTGGATATTCAAACAAATGTTTTCTTTTAAAACCCGGGTGAAGACGATTTACGTTCGGCTTTGAATAGGTCTAAAGTACCAACAAATTACGCTAGATGGCGCTAGCATGCAATCTAGCACACACAAACGCCATGATAATAATGACAACTAGAATTTTGTTGTATTGTCCCATGATAGTAATTGGATTGGGTAATCCCACTTCTGAATTGTTAGAATTTTTGGAAGTTGCATGACCTAGAGTTGGCAACATAATAAGCTTGCGTGCGTTATCTTATATTACGTGGGATAGGTTTGCGATTCACAAACCAAACTGACAAACAAAACTGTGTCTAAAAATATAACATATTTAAAAAACTACTCTTTTTCATTCGCAAATAGGAATTTACTTCTCGACATAATTCTTACAAACATTTGTCAGGGTATAAGTGTCAAAATGTCTTTTCAAAATACATATTATTTTTCATATTGTAATCACAGTACAAAGTTATTGCGTCTACACAGATGTTACCAATTACTTACTCTATTGTAGTACCAAGATATTATATTACTATGCTAGGTCCTTATAAAATTCTTGAAATAGCTAAATATTGGTTTTATTACCTGGAAAAATTACTTTTATTTTCTGGGAAAAACCATGCTAATTGAATGTAACTAAGAAATTTGCTACAACTCCCATAAAGTAGGCTTATTTTTACCAAAATTTAAATCATCTGTTATTGTTTTTCATTCAATAATTCACAGTCTTCAACGACAAAAAACATCATTAGCAAAATGATCAATTGATCTGCGTAATGCGTATAGTTTTGTTAAAATTAAGTATGTGCTTGTTAATATTTTCACCTGAAAAAAAGTTTGAAAAGTTAATTCCTAACTTCACACGCAAAATATTTAAGAAACCATTATAATAATAATTTGATAATTGGTAATTTATAATGGGATCATTTACAAAATTACCACAATTTGTAAGCGCAGATACTAAAGAACGTCGGAAAACAATCTTACTTTTTATTAATTATTAAATAATATAAAAGTAGCTTATAGCGTAGAGATCGCTCTACGCGATAAGGCTACCCAATGCAGGACTTATATACAAGTCTTAAACATAATATTAAACTATAGATACAAATATAAAATATACCTAAATTAAATATGAAGCAAAATGAAATATATAAAATTAATTTCTGTTTTTTATTTTATTTTAGCTTTATATAGCTATATTGATTGATTGAAAAATAGTAAAACTATCAAACATTGGTGTTTGTACCGATTTCTAAAGCCCATGACTACAAATCAATCTGCAACTCCTAGATTCATTAGCTTCGTATTCCCACACAACAATATTTCAGTGACTTCTCTGTTTCAACTCACTAATTATAGCATGATACGTTTCCGAACACCGACCTTGAAATCCGCTAATTTTAGTACTAAGAGTTTCAAAATTAGTTTTCAATTTGTCTCTGGTTAGAAATCTATACACGTTGGAGCAGGCATTTCTCTGTGGGTCGTATTTCCTCATGACTGAGGGTCGTGACTCGTTTGAAACTGACATATTTAAGGACCACAATATCCGAGGATACGAGTCTTCCGTGGAAGGACCTGGGCGCCCACCATGATGTATCTGCCCAAGAGAACTCCCCTGACGAATTAATTCTGCGGGGAGTCACGACCCTCAGTCATGGGAAAATACGATTCAATGTACTCCGTACGTACGTGTAGGCAGATTGCGTCAGTTTGTTCCTCAATACTACTTAAATGGCCAAGTTACTTTGAATAAAATTTGATAAAGGAAAAGTTGCGAGTCGTAAATTAATAAAATCTCCTTATTTCGATATTAGAGCAGGTAATCCAAAGTAACGTACCGTAGAGAGCTACTAACTTCATTTGAGACTTACTAGCCTCTGAATATTTTTAAGTCACGACGGACTTTTATTTTATCGCCATCCCATAAATATTAATGCATAAGGTTTTATTGGCTTAATAAAGTACTCAGATTTATCATTAGTAAAGTATTTATTTAATTTATCTTAAAATCCTGTTACAGAAAAAAATAATACAGATTACTTATGATGCCCCGCAATGTTGTTTATATTTATTGTTGTCTATCTATGAATCAAATTTCATCATAATAATATGTTAACTTTAAAAAAATAAACACGTACTCCCATTCATAAAAAACAGTAGTTTTATCCATAACATGCATAGCTGTCATCATCATCATCATGTCAGCCCGTGTTCACTCACTGCTGAGTATAGGCCTCCACTCCAACGTGCCACATAGTACGGTCTCCGGCCTGTCTGATCCATCTCCTACCAACTTGTTTAGGAATGTCATCCGATCATCGGGCTGGTGGTCTGCCTCTGGGTCGGATACTGATTCTTGAATACCATAGCTGTCACTGAATAAAAAACACACACAATTATCTCCTAGTAACAATAATATAAAAAAGTATACATTGCTAAAGGTACAGGAACGTTTAAACAGATACCAAAGGTACCAGGATTTAAGAGAATCGAGGTGGTAAGGTCTACCTTAACACGTCTTAGCTTCTAGTTAATTTTCTCTTGAGACCTGTTATTAGATATCGATACCAATAGCAATTACTAACAAACTCAACACATGCTAATTTGAACTCTACAGTTTTAACATAAGGATCATATTAGAAAATCTTTTAAGAGCGAACCTAGTAGCAATATCAGTGCTACGTGCCTATCGTATAGCACAGATAAGTATTCTCTGGTTGTTTGTGTAGTAATGCTGTGGCTACATTAGCGGGCTATGGCGAATATTCGGGCTACGGCACTGTATGTAGCCGGGTACATCGCGACAACGCGATGTATTCGCGCGCAGACGATATAGCATCGGGCCAAAGGAATTTGTCGCTATAATATTCGCTGGAGTGGCCACACCTACGTCACTTCAGTCTGATTCAAACATCGAATTAATATATTATTATAACAACACAACTGAACAACGAATATTCGCCATAGGCCGTTTACCGAATCTTCGCCGCAATGTGTAGACAAAAACATCGTGTAAGCCCGATGCACGATGTTTTGCGCGCCAATGCGACACGAACATGAAGTTAGAAGTAGAATGGAGAAAAAACTCCTAATACCTACTTGATTCAAATACCTACGCATTGCTATCCCACTCTAAGTGGTGGGAAGTCTCTTTCTAGTGTGGTGTTCGGTATTTTTATATAAATACTTAAAACTCCCAAAACTGGGTAAATTAACCTAGAAAGTTTAAAGTTCATCTATCATCAAATTGTTATTTTTATGAGTTTCTGGTGTTTGCAGTTTAAAAAGGAATATAATATAAATTGTTAAAGTATAATATACTTTAACAATTAATATTATATTATATAAAAGCAGAAAATACAAACGGAACACATATGTTATGAAGACAATATATACCAGTAGCAAACTCTTATTATAAAATGTTACAACAAATAATTGAAAATCATTACGAAAACAATTACTAAAGTGTATGTTGCAATTGAAGTAAATCAAAAGATTACCAAATATTTTGGGAGTTTCTTCATGTGGCAACACTTGATCTATCCGCCATCAAACAATGCTGTCAATTGAACTGTCATGGCAGAAAAACAACAAAAACATTCGTCGACTCGCGCTTTTGAACCTAAAAACTAAGCTTAAAAGCCTTTAAAAGGTATGAAAAAGGGTGCAACGATGAATTGTGTGTGGTTGTGGAAGCGAGTGATATCCAAGAACACACATATATTACACACGTAAGTCCTTAAATTGGATTTTTATAAACACTAAGTCTATCGACCGATTTCATGAAAATATCTGGAAAACATTATGATTACTAGTGTGATTTGGCCTTTAACTAGTCTAAATTAGCATGTTAAATGATTTCTAATTGATGTAACACATATATTTAATGTTTTATCAAAGTTATGAATAAATCGTAAAAATGGAGTACAGTGACCATAAAATATTTTTTGAGGATATCTCTCGTAGGTATAATGAATGCCATGTTCACTAAATCACAAAGCACTTATATTTCTTATTAGATATAGGTACTCTGTTAACCTGTTAGATAACAAAATAATTGAATCTCTATTTTAAAAAATATACTTGAAAATATGTTTTTGTATTGACTCTTTTTAATGTCATAACATGTTGTGCTATTATTATTCCTATTGTAAAACTGTGCTCTGCTTTCAGATTTCCCAAGAACAATATACTTACAAAGAACTTTGTGGATTGCAGTTATACCATTGAAATTAAAGTTTTTTGAAAGTGCTTGGATATGTAGCCTACACTTTAAAGCATCTGATTATGACTTACCAAGTAAGAGATTGAAGGCAACGGCTGTGCCATACTACAGTGAAAATGGGACCGACGAATATAATGTATCGTGTGAATTTATGAAAAAGTTATTTTCTGTAAATAATTTGTAGATTATGTATTGTTAGATGCTGGCTTCCTCATACTTTGAATAGTAAAACGGAACATGTCCCTCAACTGTGTTATTTATTTATTTTATTCTTTCTCTTAAACATTTTAGAAGTTAACTAGCTAATGTGAACTGATATAAATCCAAATAACGTCGTAGATTGGACCACGAATGTTCAAAGATAATAATCATAGTACCCAGATAAAGCAAATGAATTTTTTTTGCTCTACTAATTTTCTGGCAGTTTGCTTTAGTTCTAATGGTTTTGCTATACTATAGGTACTATTGTTAGGCAGAACGAAGTTCGCAGGGTCATTTGTTTTTATCATAAATCAGATCAATCTAGAAAAGATATATGAACAAAAAATAATACAGTTAGCTATTTGGTTTCATTGTCATTAAGATTAATTTATGATGTGTCCTGCTTTTATGCATACATGTTGGGTCACCCTATTAGAAAGAGACTTCCCACCACTTAGAGTGGGATAACAATGCGTAGGTATTTGATTTAAGTAGGTATTAGCGCCGCTCACTCCATTCTACTTCTAACTTCATGGACACGAATCTTCGCCCGCTAATGTAGCCACAGCATAACACTAAGCATGAATGTAACACAATATTAAACCGATAAGAGTTTAAAAGAATGAGGAAATCGCGTTTGCGTGACTAAATAAAGATGTAATAGGTAAAGTCCTTTTCATAATATCATTGTATTATTCCGTGGATCGGATGACACGTTAAATTTAGGTCCCAGCTGTTTAGTATGGCAGTCGTTAAGCCATGTCAAAGGCCCTTAGGGCGGTGGATGAACTCTCAACACCAGAGTTAGCCACTCTCATTCGATATGAAAAAGATTGTATTTTTCATTTGTTGTCAATGAATGTATAATCATAAAGATCATTTTATTTTAATTGTTTGTATTCATTTATAATAAGAAAATCCTGCACTGTACAACATAACTTATCCTAGTGTAGAGTGCAGTGAACAAAATGCAGTTCTTAAGAGTTTTACTATAAAAATAATTAAAAAATTTAAATAGAGTAGATTTCAATACTGTCAAAGTTAAATTACCAGTGACTTTAAAACGTCTGAAGAGTAATCTCATTAAGGAAACTTCCGTATCTTACACGTAGAGCTAGATATGTTAGAACGAGGACTGAAATGAGCGTACAAATGAGAACTTAACTTTTCTACAACTTGCAAAGCTCTCATTTGTTTTCATTTGAATTGAGAACACACGTGTTTGAAACAAAAGCAGATATTTATTTAAGGTCCATTTGCATGAATTCGTTATATCCTCTTTTGTTTTCTACTAAAACGTTATGAAACCAAACATTAAATTTCGTAGTATGTATAAATCTTAATCATACTAACTTACAAAACAAACTGAAAGCGTCGTAATTTCAAATATTTTTATAATATTTATCTTTAAATATGTGTTTCAACAATTTATTTTTATGTTAAACCAAAACGTTTGATAAAAACTTTATTTCTGTGTTACATTTTCAAACGTTGTATCTGAATGCAAAAAAATGTGAGTATGCGTGTATGTTACATATACCCATATCAAGAACTACCGTCTTATAAAAAGTGTTGATTAGTACAGACTTAAAAAAAACAACATTATGCCATTTTTTTTTCAAATAGGTATGTTTAAAATTATATCATATTATGATAACGGTTTCTGAGCCTTCTATACCGCGTCTGTTCCGCTCGTACTACAAAAGACGCCTATATCATTAAAAGAGTCATTTGGGACAAAACGAGCACTGGTTCCAAGCAATAACATATAGGCAGATCCTCTCAGTAGTTTATTTTAACCAAAGATAAAGTATTATGCATAGATAAAGTCTAAGCAACGCTTCCCCTCACAACCAACTCCTAGTCAGCAAACTGATATATGTTTTAACAAAAATACACACGTCACATTTAAATCATCATCATAATATGTGAATATTATTTTTGATTTTTACAAATATGTAATATAATACAAATTGTCTTAAATTTTAGCACATATGGAGAGGATCCAATATAAACTTCATTAGCATTTTTAATGACCGAGAAATAATTGAATTGTTCATGATTTTACCATAAAACAACACACATTGTCAGAAAGAGAGCGTTAGATATATAGGTTTGTGCTCTATCTATGCTTGTAACACTATCTTTGAATTTAGCGATAAGGCTGGAAGCGGCCAAATGCTACTACATAAAATCCACTATCGTAGGACGGGACCGGATTATAGTTTGACGGCTAAGAAGCGGAAACTCAATAACTTTTCAATAACCCCCTCGCTCTAGGTATTAAAGCCTTTCAGTTTCGCTCGTAGGTCGCATAATCTGATCGACGGTTTGTGGCCTTCGGGTGTAGAAAACACATGCACTTGAGTGACAATTATGTATGTATGTACATTAAGTTATGATAAAAAAATAAGCTTAAACGGCGATATTAATGATATTATCATGTATATGTGTATAAACAATTTAAAATATAAACAAACAAACAAATTTATAATTAAATTTACATGACAGATTTCTAAAAAAAATGATTTATTTTAATGCAAAAGCTAGTTTACACTTAACCCCGGTTTAAAATTTTTAAGAAAAATTTTGGTGCAAGTTAAGCATTATGCGAAAAACTCTGTTATCTATAATAATAGTTTCTAACATTAAAAATCTGCCTATTTTTATAAAGCTAAGTAATTAGTTACAATAAATACATTTGGATGTAGAAATATTCAACAATCTAGCCGAAAATATTCTCTAAACCATTTAGCGAAATACTAAACTGTAAAATCGAGACATTGATTCAGTAGGTATTAATACAATTTAATAACTTTTCGGAACGCTACGCGCTGCTAATTCTCTTCATTACATAATTTAGCAAATTATGTAATGAAGAGAATTAGCAGCTTCATCATACTGGCAAAATATTTCCACGAAATGTTCTGTGTTAGATAAGGAATTTTTGTAATAACAACACTATGACTAATTCTTTATTGTACAATTTTTTCATAAATATCTACGAGATATATCACCCTGGTTCAACTCCGGCTACACCACTGACTTGTATTTTCAAGTTAAGTGTAGATTTGCACTCGCTTAGCGGTGAAGGAAATCATCTTGAGGAAACCGACATGTTTGAGTACCACAATATCCGAGGGCATGTGTCTTCCGTGGAAGGACCTGGGCGCCCACCACGATGTATCTGTCCAAGAAAACTCCCCTAACGAATTAATTCTGCGGGAGAATTACAACCCTCAGTCATGAGCAAATACGACTCTACAAAGAGAGAGAGAGAAATATCCAAAAGGAATATGTTTACTCGATAGCGTACCAAGTACAAAAAAAAACGCAGTGTAATCAGTCAGCACTTGATTAAAATTCAAGCATAATCAATATAAAAAAGGCCTAACGCACAAGTTTTTGTATAGCATGTTACTTCTTTTATGTTTACTTGCTTTGTTTCTTAACTGGATTCTTTAAATAACAAGAAAATGTGGTCTGTTTTGTTTTTGCCTGAACAAAAAAAAACACTATGGAGATCAGAATAATTTCGTAAACATAAGACTTTTATGTCTTCGCATTTAGCTTTTATCATTATAATTAGTAGCTGTCAGATACATTCGCTCACTATACGCCATACGGTGTATTGACAGTTTTACTTAATTAATGAGCCTTTAACAGGCTGCGGTGTCCGTCAAATTATGCTTAATATAAGTATTACAACAACAAGATGACCTTTATTTGACGATGTTTTTACGATGATTGTTTGACATGCCTGCTATGTAAGAATTTTAATTTTATTTTATCTTTAATGTGTAATATGGACTCAAAGTCTGAAATAAATGACATTTATTTTATTTTATTAATAACTAGCTGTGCCAGCGACTTCGTCCACGTGGAATAGTTATTATCATATAACGGTTCTAGTGAGTTATCTTAAAAGATAGACATATACTGTTGTGGACATTTTTTTAGATCATTTCAAGAAAAAATATTCTTTCATACATATTTTTTTGATATATTGAACCGTTTTCGCAGCGCACGCAAAGGAAGCCCTCAAAAATGAATAATTTTCCCCGTTTTTCCACATTTTCCATTGTTTCTTTGCTCTTATTAGTTGCAGCGTGATGTTATATAGCCTAAAGCCTTCTTCAATAAATGGTCTATTTAACACAAAAAGAATTTTTCAATTCGCACCAGTAGTTCCTGAGATTAGCGCGTTCAAACAAACAAACAAACTCTTCAGCTTTATAATATTAGTATAAATAGATAAAAATCTGTAAATCAATCAGTTGTTGGAAAACCAACTGGAAATCATTGGACGGAAAATATTTACTTTGCGTTAAATTGTGGAGCCCTCCTGAAACGAACTGACTCAACACAAATAATTATAAATTTAAAAATTCGTAATTACTTCTGCCATGCTGGATTTGATCCCGCAACCCTAGATTAGAAGGCAGAGCCACTACCTACTAAGCTAACATGGCAGTCAGTCATATAAGATAAAGCATAATTTGCATTTGATCCAAAACAAACCACCAGGAACCAACCAATACGTAACTGTATCCTATTCATATTCCAAAAGTCATAATCATGTCTCAATAGTCGGTCCAAAACAATTTGGCGGCATCAGAAAGGTCGTCAATATTTCAGTTTCCGCTCCTGTAAAGACTTGGCATCTACAATAGGTGACTCATTGGCTAGGAATGCTAGAGCGTGTTACATAGCAAACACAAATGAATGTCAGGAAATATTGTTATATTGTCTAGGTAATGTTATCAATGTATTTGTGGAATTTCTTGTAATTTTGTCTGTTCAGGTGAAATTGATAAGACAACGTGCCAACGCCTTAAGATATTTTTACGTGGAATGGGTTTGCGTTTGACCACAGTCTGCCTTAAGTGAAGCATTGCTGCAGCCTAGGGTGTTTAACACGTTTCTCTAGACGGTACTGAATAACTCTAGATTTGAAGCTCACTAACAACCAGTACCATTAAACGTGTCATCCGAGTCCTGAAAGCACCCAAACGCCATGACATTTTTAGTCACCGATCTAAAAACCGGACGCGTTGATTCGCTTTTCTATTGCCTCCGTTAACTGAGCTGGGCTACCTAATTATATCTAACATGTGAATTTTTTATCTAAAGATTACATAAGTAGGCAGATGGGCTAATGAGACAATCGGAAATATGATGTATCATTACTGATTGTGTGTGTACTTATTTTCTTGCTTCTTTGCGAAATTGCAATTGATGAATACAGTCACAAACAAAAAGGAAGGTAAACAAATATGTATGCTTCAAGCGAAACTTTCAAAGGAAAAGGTATGTACGCATGAAATAAAGAACACAAAAAAATATATCCGCCTGTGGGCTTGCGTAATTTACAAATACAACGTATGTAATAATTATTATGTGGACCAGTTATCTTGGCACAAAAGCCAAATTTGACGAATTAAATAATGCGAAAGCATCAGCCTATACTGGTGACTAATCTAGACCTTAGAAAGATAATAAATAAAAGACTATCTAGATACTTCATCTTGACTACAGTGGCGCTTAATTTCAGACGGGCTTTAGACAAGTTACTATCAAAAAGTCCATTTTACGTAAAAAATAATGCCTCTACTAAATGTTAATTGAGTTCATGTGAAACAAGTCCTTTAAGAAGAATCCAAGAATTATCCTGTACTAGCTGGTTCCCGCGACTTCGTCCGCGTGGAATAGTTATTACCAAAAAAACGGGTCTATTGAGTTAGACATATACTGTTGCAGACATTTTGTTAGATCATTTTAAGAGAAATAATTCTTTCATACATTTTTTTTTGATATCTTGAACCGTTTTCGCAGCGCACGCAACGGAAGCCCTCAAAGATAAATAATTTTCCCCGTTTCTTCGCTTCTATAAGTTGCATCGTGATGTTATATAGCCTAAAGCCTTCCTCGATAAATGGTCTACTAAACACAAAAAGAATTTTTCAATTCGCACCATGTGTTCCTGAGATTAGCGCGTTCAAACAAACAAACAAACAAACTCTTCAGCTTTATAATATTAGTATAGATAGTATAGATGAATCCAATACACATTCTGCCTAAGCTTTGTTCCGATCGAGTAGGAATTTGTATAAGCCCTTAAGCCTTTGTAGAGACCCCTTTAGCGTTTTATTTCGCAAGTTAGCACGGAGTAACATAGATACTAGAATTTAATGCAAGTTTTTCCTTCTTTTTGTGAACATTTCAGTAACGTTAAAATTTTCCTTCAATTTTTGTTTCTTAGTTTAGATTTAGCTTCATAGTTTATGAAACAAAAAGTGCTGGTAATGTCATGAAAAGGTGAATTTGTTATAATAACCTTAGTCTTATATAAACGTCTTTTTTATCTTTTAATTGCTACTGAAATCCTTTTGAGAATGAAAAAGGAATAAATACGCAAACACACAAACTTTAGCATTACTTACGAGTATTATTATTTACTGTGATTTTTCAGCTAATCACCAAATTGTAATATAAAACAAACCCACTCTGATTAATCTCTGAATGTGTAAAATATGATCGCAGATACCACCAATAAATATCTTCTTCATTGCTTTTGAAAAAAATATCAGCAGAGAGGCTTAAAAAAATATATTATTCATATAGAAACGACGTCAATATCTGTTCCACCATTCCTTGTCGAAATACCTACCTAATATTGATTTTATTTGGTTAAATTCCACCACGTTAATATTCGACTCACCAACCCAGCCCGGGAAGCTGGAAATAATTTTAATTTATTTATCTAAGCGCAAGTGTTCGAATTTGAATCAACAGGAGGTAGTCGATCATAAATCAGACATATGTGATAAATTGAACCGCAGACAATATAAACAACAGACATCTAATTACATATTATCCATCCTTTTTAATAACCGTTCGTGGAAGGACCTGGGCGCCCACCTCTATGTATCAGCCCAAAAGAACTCCCCTAACGAATTAATTCTGCAGGGGAGTCACGACCCTCAGTCATGAGAAAACAAGACAACAATCCATTACAAATGTAATTCTGTATGGTAGCTCCATCACACGACCTTGTCTTAGAGCAATTAGAATAAATAAATATCTGGCAATATATTTTGAGTAACTTTAATTTATTACATAGCTTTAGCAGACCAATAAATTGAGCTTGTTACAGCGGCGCGCTGCTCATCAGAGAAAAAAATCTGATATAAACTCATAGAAAACCACATTATTTACCACGCGATTAGGTCACCTAATGTACATAAGTTTAGTAATATTTCTAATGTAAATTGTTTTGCATATTTGTTTTTACCGTTGGTATACAATAAAGTTATATTGATTAATTGATAGCAAGATAATGATTGCGTAAATTGAAATTATATACAGTAGCTAGTGGGTGCTCGTGGCTTCGCTCGCATTAAGTAAAACTTGCATCCCCTATTTCACCCCTTTAAAAGTGGCATTTTCAAAAATTCTTTCTTAGCGAATACCTACCTTCATTCCAAATTTCAGCCCAATCCGTCCAGTGGTTTGGGCTGTGCGTTGATAGATCACTATATCAGTCAGTCACCTTATTGCTTTAGTTACATTACATAATGAGTCGTCTAATAGACGGGATGTCGTCGTACTAAACCCATTCGTTCCAAAAATGTGACGTCATGCATTCCAAGACACCAGTCCCAGCCAAGAAGTAAAATTGGATTCAGTGTGATTCTTCCTTCGGCGGAATGTTCCTATGATTGGAACAAAGTATGAGTGATTTTCGAGAATGTAGTACTACTCGTAAAAGCGCTCGCTAGATGGCGCTCATCGCTTCTTCTTCTTATCGAATAAGAGTGGCCCTAGTATATTATATGGAGCACTATGAAGTGGCCAACTCTGGTGTCGAGCGTTATAAAAGGTATATAATAAACCATCGCTAAACAAATCGATATGAAATTTTATTTTAGACTACCTGTGCCAGCGACTTCGTCCGCGAGGAATAATTATTAACGGAAGCCCTCAAAGATGAATAATTTTCCCCATTTTTTCCACATTTTCCATGGTTTCTTCGCTCCTATTAGTAGCAGCGTTATGTTAGCCTAAAGATAAATGGTCTATTCAACACAAAAAGATAATTCGTACCAGTAGTTCCTGAGATTAGCACGCTCAAACAAACAAACAAACAAACAAACAAACTCTTCAGCTTTATAATATTAGTATAGAGCTTTCGTAAATAGGGAAGGAATATAGCCAAACTGAAACTGTTAATATTTTATTTGTGATAATATTACAAAACCTTTTTCAGTATATTTTATGCACGGCATGCTATATTGAGCTTAGCTAAAACCAGCGCTATAACTCTTGGCAACATAAGTTATCAAAATAATCTTGTAATCTCTAATTTTAAACTGGAAAATCGCTCAGTAACAAAAACTATGGTACCTACTCGGTTTAACGTGGACTTATAACTGTTGTAAGACTAAAAAAACTAAGATTGAGTGATTCATTACTCAAAAACACAAAAGAAAGTCTGAAACTTCTAAAGCTACCTTCACTCTCATCTGGTACCAAACTAGCTGAAACGTGATTCATTGCTCGATCATGTATAAAGGTTACTTCTTCTTCTTTTTGAATGAGAGTGGCCAACTCTGGTGTCGAGAGTTTTCAAACCGCCCTAAGGGCCTCTGACATGGCTTAACGACTGCCGTACTAGACAAACAGCCGAAAGGGTGAAGACTAAGGGGTTACTGATAACATGCTGATAACAGCTATACACTGGAACTCTTTTTAAACCAGTCAAAATTATTATTAAAAACTGTTGATTATATTTTTTTTTATTATCGGTATAAAATTAGCTTCTCATAAATTCCGTGTCAGATTATTAAAGTTTTAGTTTGGACATTAATTGCTTATGTATTTGAACTGCAATAATATTGTTGATCTTATTGTTTCTTGTTCTTGATCTATAAACCTGTATCGTGCCGTTTTCCGTGCCTAATTTCAATATATTTTAATGTATATAGATAGTTATTTGAAATCCAGAAGGATGAGCGCGTTCTCCACGACACAGGGGAACCTAGTGTGGGGAACATAGATCACATCATTTGTAATCGATCCTAACATAGTCATATAAATATTGTACTAACAAACAAATGTTGTAACGTAATTATAAGGTTTTGATGACCAATAAAGAAATATTATATTATTATTATAATAAAAACTGTTGTATAATAAAACTGCGGAGGAATTGCATAATATAATTCCTGCAGCCCCATTTTACCATCGTACGAGTAGAGGTACGACAAGAAGGCACCGTTATACAGTTGAGGTTCCAAAGACTCGCACCAAGCGGTTTGCTTCGACTTTCATCGTGCGAACAGCCAAACTGTGGAACTCCTTGCCCGAATCTCTATTCCCCTTGAACTATAATTTGTCGGTCTTCAAGTCGAGAGTTAACCGGTTTCTTCTAGGCAAGCGCACTAGATCGTAGATTACAACGTTGCTTAACATCAGGCAAGTTGTAGTCAAGCGTGAGTCTATCTAATGTAAAAAAAAAACTATAAAATATTTATTAATAATTTAATAATATTTCAAATCTTATGTATGGAAACGTGGAAGGACCTGGGCACCCACCACGATGTATATGCCCAAGAAAACTCCCCTAACGAATTAATTCTGCGGGGGTCACGACCCTCAGTCATGAGGAAATACGACGCAAGAAAGAGAGAGAGTATGGAAACAAAGATATCTCTTGAAAAATTAGTTTCTCAAAAAACACGCTTTCATACATGTTTTTTAATGTATGTAGGTATGTTACCAGCATCCCTATACCCAATAAACACTCCAGCTGTGCCCAAATAAGGACTTGAAACTCGTACCTAAGGCTGTTCCTAAAATATCCTGAGATATTTGTTTATGTACCGACTGACGTTGTACGCTAAAATGAATGGTTTATTCCAATACGACTGACGTACCACTTTAATCGATCAGAACGGTATTTGTAAACCATCGTGAACGGAAGAGTATTTACTGTTGAAGATAGGTCATGGCTACTTTATATAGATTTAGAATTATTATTGAACTATTGATAGATTTTTCTATACAATTGTAGGTTTTGGCTGTTTGATATAGTACGACAGTCAATACGCCACGTTAGAGGCTCGATTAAAATTCAAAACACAAGAAGATAATGGAAAAGCTATGTTAATTTCATAATCACGACTAGAAATTAACTTGGGTATTCTGTAAAGCGCCTATAACTCTACGGCTATATTACTAAATCTGTGAAATTTAATATCGTTTAACTACTTTACTGTTATTTTAACAGAGAAATACCTACAACTTGCAGTTGTCTCAGGGGCTCTTAGGGTGACTTGAAAACACTCGACACCAGAGTTGACCACTCTTATACAAATACACTTACTTTTAGAACTTTAGTTACCTAGTTACTAAAAATCTTATCAAAACCTGTCACAGATTACTGACCTGAATCCATATTACTAAATTTGAATATAAATTGGAAAATAATTGACTTATTAATGGGATTTCTATTTGACAAGGCAGTAAAGTAAAAAGAAAAACATTACGATACGTTGAACTTGGAAAATAACTTGAAAAATCTTAATATATAAAACTAATAGGTGACTGACTAACTGACTGACATAGTGATCTATCAACGCACAGCCCAAACCACTGGAGTGATCGGGCTGAAATTTGGAATGAAGGTAGATGTTATGACGTAGGCATCCTCTAAGAAAAGATTTTTGGTAATGCCACTTTTAATGGGGTGAAATAAGGGATGTAAGTTTTACTACTTAATGCGAGCGAAGCCACGACTACACACTAGTAACACTATAAAAGCAACAGTATTCTATATATTTTTTATGTAGGTTTAAAACGTGGGTAGGTCTTAACTGCGTAATTTTTTTAAGCTGATTCTGAATATAAAAACTACATAGTTGACTAGGTCTAAGCCAAGTTACAACTGAATTATAAGAAAAGAATTATAATTATAAGCTTTTTTGTAGTGTTTTTCTTGTGATATATAGAAAAAATATTGAATAAAGTTTCTTGGTTTCCATATTACAAAAAAAAAACATTACAAAACTACTAAATACTCAATACATAGAAAATAGCAACAAGATCAACTTTGTCAGCTGTTCTTTTACTATTGTCAAAGGGGACAAATTTTATCGAAACTTTCAAACTAACTTGATAGTATAACAACTGCAATTCTACTTACAACAGCTGGGACTTACCAATTTACATTTAAACTCGATTCGGCCGTGAGAGCGTAGTCGCCAGTATCAGTAGCCACGAGGAAATTCAAATACTCCAAAACAACATTCTTACCAGCGATTGCGCCCGTGGTGACCCGTGGTTGAAAATGGTTATATTAGTATAAATGTTATAACATATGTATTTACTACTATTTAGTTACTAGTTGTTACTAAGAACTACAGTAAAGTCTAGACAATTGTTTAGATATGTACTAATAATATACAACGTATGTTCTCGTATAAGTCCTTACATATTAACAATACCTACACACATAGAAGTTTCTACTGTGTGTTCCTGAACATTTTGGCATATAATAATGTATAGTTATTTGTCAAGTGTTTTTAATTTAAACTTTTCATTGGAAAATGAGCAAAAATCATCACTACCGGCAGGATTGGAACCTGAATTTTATGTGTACCTATTTTTCATTATCTTTGTAAAAATTGGTACTTTTTGCTCAGAACTTCTACACATAAGGGTTAGTTATATATATTCATTTATAAATAACATAGCCTGCCCTCCACAACACAGGTTATCCTAGTGTGGAGTGCAGTGAACATACTGTTATATTTCATAAGTGTTTCACTAAAATAAATTATTTGAATTTGAATTTATTTAATTATATGTAATTATATTAGATTAGAACGTACCCTCAAACTAGCACATTTGTATGTGATCGAATATGACTGTAAGACAGCCCTGTAGTCGGGACTTTTTTAAAACAACAATTTACACTAAACGCGAAACTTTACTTACCCTTTTCTCCTGGCATCCAGGTAAAGTCTACAAAGGATTATAGCACAGGAATACTGATCAGGTGACACACGCATATTGGAGTTTTTAGTTTATTTTAAGTATGATTAACGTAATTTCTGCTCAAATGTTGGAGCTGTAGTGGCGAATAGTATTTTTTTGTAAAGATGCGTGAGCGCGTGTTATTAATGCCCGAGCGAGAAAAATGCGATTTTACTTTGACTTGATGTATGTAGTTTTAAGGCAGCGTAATATAAAGGTTACTTCATGTTCTTTGACCAGTCTATAATTTTTAATGAACACCCTTATTATATTATTATGTTTAAATCATGTTTCTCTTTGTTTCAGATATACACAATAATCAATGACAAGCTGGTTGGTCTGCTGATTAGAACGAGAAAGCATCAACTTACGTATTTCGAAGGAGAAGTTTTATTCCAGGTGAGATGAAATGATTTACTTCATCTTTATAACGTAAGTAGAGGCACAGAATACAGAGTAGAATACAATACAGAGTACAGATAGAGGTAAGATAAACCTGAACCAAAAGGCTTAAGAATATCGTGACTTCCCTGACTTTTTATTTTAAGGAATTTTCATTCCCATCTGCAATATAGCATCACCATTTACTTGTATCTATTTAATTTATTTGTCTTTTACCTGACGATACTGTTGTGATCACGTAAATAAAAAGTTATAAAAAAAAATCTTTTATTTTCAATCAAATCAATCAAATACTTTATTGTACACCAAATAAAAAAGAACATATTTTACATAAAGGTGGAAGGTAACCAGGGACATTGGGCGACCTTATCACTAAAGTGATCTCTTCCAGGTAACCTAGTTTGGACAACACTAGAGGAAATCCGTAAAGCTGGCGTACTTAACACAATATTAAATAGTTTAAAAATAAAACACAATAACAAATATAACATTCAAAGTAAACAATATACAAACATACCTACTTACACACAAAACTACATATTATTGATATTTAAAGGAAATATATATTATCATACAGATATTTTGTATTTTGTAACATGCATTATAAGTAAATCCAAGCATTTGAATTTGGTAAAGAACTGTTACTTGTAATCTACAAATATATCTTTAATTTCAATATAGATTTTGACTTTGTACTTATATTTTATTTTAAACTTATAAAAAATAAGAAATTAGTTTCATTTACATAGTTCAAGAATAAAACCCCCTTAAGGTTTTACTGTATTTATCTTTATTTTCTAACTTAATGGATACAATTAATAAGTCGCGTACTAAAAATATCAAATAAAACCCATTTGAAATTTGTAGCAGTTACAATTATAGCTTTAGTCGTTGCCTTTATTCTTTTGAGAAGCTTGAGATGAAACTTAGTCTTTGATATGAATTAGGCTTTGAAAATGTTGTTATGTTTAATTTTGAAATAAAAAAAAAAAAAAAAAAAAAAAATTCCGTGACATTGCACACAGCGCCATCTAGCCCCACACTAAGCAAACGCTTTTGTCGTGGGTACTAGATAACGGATATATTACTTATATAATTTTCTTTAGTAAATACATACTTTTTATACATACAAACGACCAGACACAACACAAGTAATTATAATACCTAAATAGAACAGAAAACTGATTATATTTATTGTAAATCCAGTTAAAATTGATTATAAACAAATTTTGTTTAAAATCTGCTCATAATTTACCAAAGCTTTGGATACTAAAATGTCAGATTCACCCACCAAATGTAGTTTTAGTTGCAAAGTTATAGAGTCAAAAACTGCCTTATTTATTTATGGAATATCTGATTTGACGAGGAAGTTTGAGATTTTGTTTTAATAACTTTTTTTAATTACAATATGAAAAGAGATAAAATACTACTGCTATGTTCTTAGATTTTAACAATGAAACGCCATATTACACTTGTAGTTTCTTTATTACTGATTTCACACATGTCTCGCACCTCCCGCTACCTGGCGAACGTCAGGGCGGTTTACACGCGCGTATATACTTACTTAATAGCTATATGCATACATACATGTCATCTCTCCCCCTTTAGCAACCAAACCTGGTAACAAACAAAACAGTAATATACATACCTATGTACTAATATCTAAACTTTATAATTAACAATTTTGTTTCTTGGTCTCAAGTCATAACGACCACCTCGTGAGGAAACAACAATAACCTCGGCGCGCGGGGGCGCAGGCGCGCTGTCAGGGGTCGAGGCAGGCGGCGGCGGCGCGGCCGCGTCTCGTGACGTGCTGCGAGCGCGCGCTTCTCCTCCCGCCGTACTATCGGGCTCCGCTTGAATCGACCCTTGATGACGCATCTGAGGCGCTTGACCTCCCGTGTATTTCATGATTTGATCGACATGCCTTTTAACTTCTATGTTATCTACAATCACATTATATAATCGATTCCCTAGCACTTTTACAATGTGACCTAATTTCCATATTGCTTTTTGAGATACAAAACATTTAACCCATATCTTCTGTCCCTTATGGAAATGCCTACTAGGTTTCACGGTATCACCGGTGGCCCGTTCGTGTGATTTCGGTGGCAAAATTAGATCGAGTCTTCCTCGCAAGTTCCGGTTAAACATTAACTTAGCGGGTGACTCGCCGGTGGTACAGTGAACCGTGTTTCTGTATTCAAATAGAAAATTCAGTAACTTATCGAGTACTTGATTACAATGCATGTTTTCAGAGCCCGCAAGAATACATTTAATCATTTTTTTACAAGTTCTCACTGAGTTTTCTGCTTGGCCGTTACTACACGGGTGATAAATCGGTGAGGTCAAGTGATTTATGCCTGTTCTTTTACAAAATTCACTGAACATGTCGTTACTTATTTTAGGGTCATTATCAGACATGACGGTTTCAGGCAATCCAAACATTGAAAATAATAATTTTAATTTTTTTATCAGTTCATTAGTTGTCAGCCCGCCTTGCATGTGTAGACATTCTAACCATTTACTATGTGCATCGACTACTATCAAAAATACCCGGGAGCCAACCTGCATGTAGTCGATATGTATGCGCTCCCAGGGAGCGGCGGGGCGCGGCCAGGGTGCGGGCGGCGCGCGGGGCGGGGCGGGCCGCGTGGCTGCGCACGCGCTGCAAGCGCCGACCGTGACCTCAATATCCTTATCTATACCTGGCCACCACATTTTACTTCGTGCGATGCTTTTTGTTTTCACCACGCCAAAATGAGCCTTATGAACTTCCTGCAATAGTTCTTGTCGCAAAATTGAAGGAATAACGATTTTGTGACCTCTCTTCAGGCAACCGTGCACTACTTCTAAATCTGTTTTGCATTTAAAATATGGTAGCACATTATTGCATGTTATTTTGCGCGGCCAACCTTTTGTTATGTACTTTGTGACTATTTGTAGCGTTTTATCATTTGCCGTCTCTTGTTGAATGTTTTCAAACGAAATCGGTAACTGTGTTTTATCAATGAAATTCAAGTATGAAACGTCTTCATTGTTATCTAAACCGGATTGTTCAACATTCGCTTCTATCGGCGCTCTTGAAAAGAAATCGGCGAGTACGTTTTTATGTCCCGGCATATAACGTATTTCATAATTATATGCGGACAAAAATAATGCATATCTTTGTAGTCGTGATGCCGTCATCACTGGAATGCCGTTATTTTTACCAAAAAAAAGATAATAAAGGCCGATGATCAGACATTAAAACAAAAGGTTGATCACGCCCGTACAGGTACTGGTGAAAGTGTTTTACCCCGAACACGATAGCGGCCGCTTCTTTATGTATTTGGCTATAATTCCGTTCGCTTGGCGCGAGTGACCTCGAGGCGTATGCCAGCGGGCGCTCGCGGCCCTCCGCGCCCTGCTGCAGCACGGCGCCCAGCCCGGCCGGGCCCGCGTCCACCGCCAGCACGAGGCGCGCGCTGGGATCAAAATGCGTCAGCACGCGTTCAGACGCTAGCTCGCGCTTGATTTTAACAAAGGCGTCCTGTTGTGGCTTGTCCCATGTCCACACTGAATCTTTACGTAATAACGCATGCAGTGGTTCTAAGATTGACGACGCGCCGGGGACAAAATTTCTATAGTAGTTTATGATACCTAAGAATCGTTTCAATTGCTGCACATTAGTCGGTGAAGGTGCTTTTAAAATGGCCTGAACTTTTTTCGGGCATGATTGAAGGCCGTTCTTATCTATTACGAACCCGAGGTAGGTAACGCTCGGTTGAAGAAACGCGCATTTATTTTTGTGCAGCTTTAAACCGGCACCGTTCAGTCTATGTAAGACTTCCCGAAGTCTAGACATGTGCGTGGAGAAGCACGGGGCGGTCAAGCAAATGTCATCGCACCATACACTGACACCATCAATACCTACCAGCAACTTCTCCATTGCTTGTTGAAAAATTGCTGGTGCATTTGCTAGCCCATAAACTAACCGCGTATATTTAAACAACCCGCGCGTTGTACTAATGGTTGTAAGCAATTGTGACTCTTCATCTAAGCAAAATTGATTATAGGCGTTACTTAGGTCTAGCTTAGTATAAAGCTCCCCGCCGCCCAGCATTGCAAACACCTCTTCAATGCGCGGCATTGGGTACTTATCGATACATAAGTCTTTGTTCAGCGTAACTGAAAAATCACCCGCTATTTTAACTTTTCCGTCATCTTTCAAAACTGGAACAATTGGTGTTGCATAGTCTGAATGGCTTACCGGGACTAAAATACCAACAGACGTTAGCCTATCTAACTCAGCTTCTACTTTATTTTTTAATGCAAAGGGGACTGACCGAGGTTTGAAATATCTTGGCCGAGCACTTTCTTTCAACTTTAAGTTTACTGTAAATTTATTAAACTTGCCTAAACCGTCACTCCAAAGATCTTTATAATCACTTAACATTGTTTTTAATTCAGAGTTGTTGTTGCATAATGTGATATTTTTATTATCCAGAGGCATAATTCCTAAGTTAAATTTATGCATAAAATCTCTTCCTAGAATTACTTAGGACTTAGACCTTCTCGAAACGTCTAGATTCATTTGCAAAAAGAAAATGACCAATTGGTTAATTACACTTGACTACCGCTGCACTGAAAAACTAATAGTTTTTGATTCTTAACTGCCCTATACCCGCTTGTACCTATGCAACTTCTATAAACATATAATTTATATAAGCTACTATCTATCTACTATAATCAACTAATAGTAATATATAATATGTACCTACCTCCCCAACCAACAAGCATAAATAATATTTATATAATCATACGTATATATATGACCTATATATCGGTCCCTCCCGTGAGGGAGGGACCGATATATAGGTCATATGTGTGTGTCTGTGTGTGTAAGTGGATGTGAATCCACTTACACACACAGACACACACATTCAGCTTCACGCATTAAAACACTTACGGCTGATGATACCTATACTAACAAAGTGTATCTTATAAATAAAAATAACAAAAAAGTTGTATGACTTATTACTCAACGACTCAATTCATACAATTTGTTAAATATTTCATTTATTATATTATAATGTACATAAGTAGCCACTATTGGGTGATGCCTGGTAACCTCATTGCTTTCCTTTCACATTGGGTATGGCACGTGTGGATCAGCACGACTGTGTCCTGCGACACAGGTTCGACCTAGTGCAGAGCGCGGCGTGTTTGTTCCGCACGATTGCAAGTTAATTTCATCTGTTACCAGGCGTCAGCTAATCTTATATATTTTATGGACTAGTACGTAAGCTTTGATTGTATCCTTTCATTTAACTTAAGGAAGAGCCTGCACTTCATAACACAGGTTATCCTAGTGTGGAGTGCAGTGAACATGTAATAATAGTTCATAAGTTATTTACTTAAATAAATAATTTGAATTTGAATTTGAATTTGAAGAATAGGGGCACCGCCGCCTTTTATTACATAAAACTTAATTTTCTCAGTTAAATTGTCATAATTCACATCAGCGTAAAAATATCCATCTGGTGTTACTTTATGTCCATTATAAAAGCACATTTTAGACTTACAAGTTGATAACGGATATTGAGAGTATTTCTGTTTATACAATGTATCTGGGATGGCAGTGACACCTGCCCCTGAATCTAGTTCCATTGACTGTTTGTGATCACAAATACTTACAACTATTTCTATCGGATCATAAGTGCCGTACCTCATGCTGAATAGCTTGCACTCCTGGCAGTCCTCCTCCGGCGTGTTATCCTCCACGTCGACCTTGTTTAGTTTTTGTTTGCATACTTTTTTCAGGTGGCCAGTAACTCCACATATCTGGCATTTGTAACGGCGAAACTTACACTTGTCGGCGAGGTGGTTCTTCAATCCACACACCTCACACGAACTCTGGCCCGCAGCCGTGCCGGCGCCGGCGGCGGCGCTCCGTGCGCCGTCTTGCCGCCCGTATGTCGCGCCCGCGCGCGCCCCCGGGGCTGCAGCGCCTCCGGAACCGTGCGCATAGCACCTTTGCACAGGCCCATTTATTTTAAATATGGGTTCTTCTTTAATAGACTGCTTCAATTGCCTGGAACTTGACACCCACTCGGCGGTTTCCAACGCTTTTGCAAACGTCAAGTGGGCAGCATCCTTTTCAAATAGTTTGTCCCGTTCTGGACCGTCTATGAGACCGAGAACAAATTTATCACGTAACACAGTCTCCAGGATGGCACCGAAGTCACAATGGCTTGCTAATCCCCGAAGTCGCGCAGCCCACTCGCTAACAGATTCGCCGGGGTCTTGAACAGCTTTGTAGAATTCCGATCTGGCTGCAAACACACACCGCTTGGGCTTGAAGTACTCAGCTAAAACTTTCGTTAGTTCAGCAAACGATAATTGTTCAAGCTCGCGTGGGAATACTACATTGCGTGCGATCCGGTACGATTCCTCCGAAAGATAGGTTAGGAGCAGCGCGGCTTTGTGATCTTCTCTTACAGCGTTTACTTTGCAGAACTGGTGTAGTCTGCCTATAAACACGTCCCAATCCGATCTCTTGTGGTCAAAACTATCGATCGTTCCCAAAAACGAAGACATCCTCGTCGCCAAAATGCTATGTTCTTAGATTTTAACAATGAAACGCCATATTACACTTGAAGTTTCTTTATTACTGATTTCACACATGTCTCGCACCTCCCGCTACCTGGCGAACGTCAGGGCGGTTTACACGCGCGTATATACCTACTTAATAGCTATATGCATACATACATGTCAACTACTCACTTACAGATCTATAAGTAAGACATAAAATCAATGATATAATTCGATTTGATGAACAAAATGATAGAAAACTTTAATAACTCTTTCAGTTACTAAAATATTCTCGAGGGCTCCTCACATTTAACTTACCTTAGCCGTATTCACTCACCTTTTTACCCAGTACTAAGATAATTTAATTCACCCTTTCTTCTGGAATGTTCCAGAAACGTGACGACGACGTGCCCGTTTTCCTGATGATGCCAATCGCTGACATTCGAGAGTACTGCAACAACAGAGCGCTCCAGGCGCGAAGATCCGTCTCACCCATGCCTCAATAATCTCAACCTTATTCTTTAAATAGTTAGGCTCATTTTTGTTTAACGTACACATAAACCGTCTTACAAAACGCGGTTTAAATGTTTGTCCAGGGCTTGAAAATAAAAAGTCTGTTCTTGTTGTTTGTTGTTGTGTACAAACAATCAAAATTTCAACTTAAAATTAGAACTTTTATTTCTCATAGGTAACATTTGACAATTTGATTATTTTGAAAGAAGAAAACAAATTTGAACAACAAGAACGGACTGAATATTTGAATAGTTCTGGACTAATAGTTAAACCATGTTTTGTAAAGACCCAAACTGGTCATGCCACTTTAAAATCTTAGAAATTTTATACAAATCTTAGCAATGGCACAGTTCTGAAAATTAATTTAGAGCCAAATTAATTTTAGACTTCTGTTACTGCGCCTGTTATTTGAAATTGTGTGTCCTCAAAAATACAAAGTCAAAGTTATTGGCTAATAGTAGGGCTAGTGTACCAGACTTAGAAAAATTAAGAAGGCTTCACAAACCATAATAACTATGAATTCTTGAAATATTTGTGTAGAGGATATTACAAAAAATATATCCATACAAGTACTATTTTATGTGTGATTAAGTACGAGTATGTTACCAAGAAATATTGGAAGATGTATCATTTCGTGCTGATATAAGTTAATACTGCTTTTTATTCGTAAAGTTTAATGAACTGTTTTTTTTTTATTTTTAACGGCCATTAACTCTTTGCAGACATATTAACCTTTATAATAACTGTAAACATCTCACTGTTTGTCTTATTAAATCAAATTCTCGGTAAACAAATTTCACTCAATTTTAACCTATTTTGTTACACATTTAGTCAAATTGTGGTTTCAATTAGTATTCGAGTAGGTAATTACTTAGTATAGTTAATTAAGAAGTGCGGTTGACAAATTGTACAATATTATTAATCTTAATTAACGTTTTTAATACTAAATAAGTGGTTGGAATAGTACAATAACATTAAATGTTTGTAAAGCTCGTGGAGAAATATTTTTAACGGCGTTTTAAAAATGTCTATGCGATTATGTGACTATTACGAATGAATGTTTTTTTTTATGAAAATGTGTGGGTATTTCAATTAATGTTTCCAAAATTCATAATTGGAGTATTTAGGCAAGCCATCAAAAGTAAAGCATTTTGCTGCATAAATTGTACCGAAATTGAACGAATATGAATATTACTATGGGTTACAATTTTCAACATCATTTTCATTTATTCATTTCTCTAGAAATAGTCAAAAGACATCGGAATATTGATAATTTATTTAAAAATGTAAGTGTTGTTTTCAAATTTGAAGACAGAAATGGATTTGTTTTTTTTTTTACATTAAATATAATAATGCAATCATATATTTGATCTAGTCTTTCTAGTCCTCAAATATTGTTTTAATAGAATATTTATAAATTAAACTTTTTCTGTATGTTTGTTATATCATCTTGCTCAACCGATCAGCTGATTCAATTTCTATAAAATTTTAAAATAAAGATAGTTTCAATCACTATTCGCTGTTGTGACAAACAAATTAGTATAAATATATTTTTGTAAGTAGTATAGTGTACCTACTAAACATAATCATTTAAGTTGTAAAATATAATTAAAGAAATGTTATTTAAAAATGGTTATCTTTTCTTTTATACACATTTAGGGATTGTTATCGTATTTGGGTTTGTATAATAAAAATAATTCAAATTTCTTTTGTTGTGCCGAGATTATTTACTTTCCTATTGAAAATGAAAATTCTTTGTAAATTATTTCGTGCCTTATAAAAGGATTTCACATTCTCTCATAATAACATCTTGAGATATAGTGCTGTACCAAATCAAATAAAAATATTTTTGTCATAAATAACAATTTATTTTTAAAATACTCAGGACCAACTCCATACAATAATAATTAAATTCATATTATAATTGGGTCCAAATTAATACATTTATCACATACTTACATCCAAGTTTACATTGCATACACAATATGATAATTCATTTCTTAATTTATGTAATTGGTTTTACCGTTTTAATTAAGTAAATAATTAAATAAATATTTTTACAATATTAGTATCGCCGCGCGGTATTACCCACGATAGTCCAAAACATGAAGTAAGGCTATGTGTTAATCCAAGGTTTATTTTATGCAACATTTCGCCTAATTCCGTTAAAGGCTTAAGGCTCACGTATGCGTTAAATAGGATTTTACACCTTTAAATCTGCCTTGACACCTAAGAATAAATTTAATTTTATTTCACACGTTCATATAAGAAACATTTCATTTCCATTGTCATTTAACAGGTATTTATATATCTAAGCATTTAACTACTAAGTAATCAAATTAAAGACGATGGAACATTATTCGATATGTTATACACAATATATATAATTTATATTTGACCAAAAATACACTATCATTATACATAACGATATTGACATACATACCTATATATATAGTTTATCTAATTATCAATTTATATTACGATAAGAAGAGCTTCTGGAAAATATCGTATACCTGTTTCTTGTATTTGTATTACTTTATATAAAGTAATACAAAAATACACACATATACACACATGTGTGTATACAGTTATACTCATATACACACATCATGCGTAGATAGAATGATGGATGTTAAAATATCATATTTCATTTCATTCTTCACATTATCCCACGTTCACGTTTGTAATAAAGTTAAATAAGTCATATAAGCACTATCGTTTTTTTTTAGAAATCAATTTCAAATCAAATTCTTAAAACCACAACACCACAGAAGTCGTATATTAGTAGATTGCTAGCCATACAAAAATTGAATATTTACAATGAACTATAATAAATTATGAAAAGTAACTAGTTAGTTGGATTAGTAGTTACAATAAATAGTGTTACACACTAACCATAACAAAAACATCTTACAATACATACTCATTACATGATATAATTAATTAATATAAATTAATATTTCAGGACATGTCACACAGCGCCATCTAGCCCCATACAAAGCTTACGCTTGTATCATGGGTACTAGATCACTGATATAACACATAGTTTATGTATATATATATATATATACTTTTATTTTGTAAATACATACTTATTATACAAAGAGACGACCACAGTCAACACAAGTAATTACAAATTTTAATATTCATAATTAAATACACTATTAACGATATGCTGGCTCGAACGAAACCAATAACTGTTTACACCGCCATACTTTTCGAGGAGTCTTAGGTACCACTCCTATCCTATTAGATAACCTAAAAAAAATCACAACACTTCTTCACAGTAATCGATAAACTCTATCTCCTCAAATCTGACTCTCTTAGTCCTATTCTACAAAGCACTGATATTGAACGTTCTTTCTGGAGGTGAGTGAAGGACAAACACCTCACAACTATGTGCCTGTTTCATCGGGTGAGGTAGAGTGTCATTGCTGGATCTGCCACTCCATATTGGAATGGGGTCTGAGTTGATGCTGGGCCGAATTGAAGAGCACTCTTCGAAGCGTGGGTAACGGCTTATGCGTCTCTGGAACAGAAGTTGATATGGACAAAAAAGCTTTCAGAAACTTGATAAACTTATTTTTTTTGAAGTCGGTTAGTTGTACGAATGGGACAGCATTCTATATTTAAAAATAAAGTTGAAAGGTTGAGTCATAACAACTGTGGTGATGCAAGTGTAGCACTAGATATTTATGATACCTTACTTTCAACCAGTCGTTCTTTATACATATAAAAAAGCTAGAGAGCACAGAAATGTAAATAAACAGGTACTAGAAGTCGCATAACCGCATGACCTTGTCGCCACGCTGGTGGTCCACAAACCATCAGCGCTATTTCAAGCTCAAATTTACTTTTAGTATAGTTCCGAACGCCGTACGCAAAACATCTGGTGAATATGGTGTGTTGCAGCATTTCTCATTGTGAAAACTTATCAAAAACCTGTAATTTTACTAATAAAAGGATTACCTTTCACCAGTTAGTCTAAAATATATAAAAATACTATGTTTTTTTATTTATATAGTTCTAGAGAGGCTTTTAAATCTGTATATCTATATACACATTAAAAGATATAAGTAATTATACAAAATATATAATTATATCTTTGAATCAGTAAAAAGACACGTTTCAGCAGTTTCTAGAATTATCGTCTGTTTGTCTGTTCTTTGGTTGCCCATCACATAAAAACGACTAAACAACAATTAAGCATAACTTTTGGTACGTAGATAGTATATGACTTCATACTACCTACACACCAAATATCAGGAAGAGAAAGAGGTGAACTTGTAACAACAAGTTCACCTACTTTCGAATTAGACAAACAAAAGCTTCTTCACAATAACCTATCCTCATAATTTCTTAGTTTAAGCCCAACGTGGGTAGATCCCATCTTAAACCTAACAATAACTAAGCCTCAGGGTTTATTTTATACGAACCTTTTAAATTAAATATGTTAACACTTCGCTTTATCTATATAAGATGGTTTGAATTTTTATATAATATCAAACAAAAGAATAATATACTCAGTAAATTATAATGTGTGTCATTCCTTTTGACTTTAATGGTAGATAAAATTATAACAAGAAGCTAGAAATAAAATGAGTAAAATACCTAAATAAAAGAAGGTTAACCTGTATGTCTGTTCAACGGACATCATTATGTGAAAAGGGTCCTCAGGGATGAAAAACCCTTTCGTTAGATAATCTTTTTTTTTCTTTATTTTATTTTTCACGGCTTAGTTTATACGTTGTGTAAGAAGGTCGGACAAGGAATCTTAGCTGAATGATTTCATATAATAAAACAACTACAGTTAGTACCCTTAAATACTACATATTTAACTATGCTTAAATAATATGAACGCTAGAATTCATTAAACAGTAAATAAAATGGGCACATTATGTGATTATACATATATCATTAAGCTAATTGAATTCTTAATAACACTGAAATGATTATTTCATTTAATATTTGTAAATTTGAAACTATATAGATACAAACAATATATTCCTCGTAGATGGATGCCGCATAATCTGTTTAACCTACATTCTTGTAGAACAACTTCAGACCTCTTGAATATATAAAGGTTTTTTTTTTTTTTTTTTTTTTTTACTGATCCCGGACAATATCAGGGGCCTTATTTTCTGACTCATTCATTCTAGTTCTCACTTTTATGCTTCTCGCACTTTCGCGCTTCATACTATTGTTCCTTTCATCCTTCATCTTTCTTACTTTTGTTTGTCCTATGCATGTGTTTAATAAATTGACGATCTTAACTATACACAGATAGGGAATATGGGAGTCTGGGGATGCTTTATTAATCCTACTTATAATTATATACATACAACATAAACTTATAGGCACATACTACATAAACTGAATTATGCAGTTGTACCGTATCTTAATTACTATTTGTTTTTATTTACAACTTTTACTACAATGTTTTTACAGTATTCCAAAAATTTATTTCTAATGTGTTTATTTTCCATAATTGTTTGCAGATTACATACTTTAATATCTATGTCTAGCTCATTTTCTGTGTCATATCTATATCTACCGTACACCGGACATTCTGTAATTAAGTGCAGGGAGCTCTCTTCTACATCAGGATCACAAACGCAGGCCGGACTTGGCTTGCGTTTGAACTTGTACAGGTAGGCCAGGAATCCTCCATGTCCGGTGAAAAGCTGCACTTTGATGTGGTCCAGCTCTATCTTCTTTATTACGCGGTAAGATCTAATCGCGTCAGGAAAGAATGCTTTAGTCACCGAGCCCTGTTTTTCGCTTTTATAGCGTTCGTTCCATTCGATGAGCGACGCTTTCCTTATTTCTCGCTTTGCAAACGATACTGGACAACAATCGTAGTGAGGCCTCACTCTAAGTCGCAGCGCAGCATGTTTCGCCAGCTCGTCTGCTCTTTCGTTCCCTTCCATCCCCGCATGTGCCTTAATCCAAAATAATCTCAGTATTTTGCGTTGGTCAGCGAGCACTTTGATATTATTTCTAATTCTTACCGCGAGGGGATGGGGAGAAGTTGCATTTGTCAGAGTTTCCAAAGCTGATCGCGAGTCACAATATATATTGCAGCTGTTCGTTTTAATTTTACTGGCTTTATCTGTGGCTTCTGCTAGGGCTAGTAATTCTGCTTGGTAGACGGAACAGCTATTGTCGAGCTTGAGTTTGCGGGTACTTATCTCAGTGCGACCTTGTTGGATGGTGACAGCTGCTCCGACTTTCCCCTCGATCTTACTTCCGTCGGTGAAGATATTTATGCCGTCCGCTGTGAATGTCTGCTCCAATGCTTCTGTGTTAATCACACATTCAAATGTTAGTACCATTTGCTCGGCTGGATGCGGTATGTTGGTGTAGGCAACTGGCGTCTCGATTTCCCGATCTCCTATTACTTGCTGGGAGTGTCCTTTCTTCGTAACATAAAGTAAGGCTGCTTCTCGGACTCGTATGTCTAGCGGAAGCAATCCAGCAAGTAATAGCGCCGAGTTCAGGGAGGTGGTTCTGTATGCCTTAATTATTTTCTGTACAAAGCCACGTTGCACCGAATTAAATTGTTTTTGACCATGGTTTTGTTTGTTGCTGGTGCCCATGCACCAGCTGCATACATGATCGTGGGCTCCACTACAGCTGTGTAAATAGTTCTTACTACCTCGAACTTTAGACCCCAATGGATTTTTGCTGCTCTGGTCAACTGTTTATAAAAATTTAGGGCCTTCCGGCAAACGTTGGTAACATGGGTGTTAAAAGTCAGCTTTTCGTCAATAGTAAGACCGAGAAGCTTGATTTCTTTACACAGGGCAATGTCTACCCCGCCCATGCCTAGGCGTGGGGTGTCAAATTTTTGTTTGCGAGTTATAACCATTGCCATAGTTTTGTGAGGTGCAAATTTTAGTTTATTCTTAACACCCCACGCCCTAACATGCCCAAGAGCGACATTTGCCTGTTCCTCAATCTGCTTCCCCGTCCCAGCATCTAGGACGAGACTGACATCGTCAGCGAATGCCTGCACGTAGATCCCTTTTTCTTCTAATTCCTTCAGCAGTGGGTCCAGTAGCAAGTTCCATAAGATCGGGCCTCCGATCGATCCCTGTACGCAACCTATCGACGTTTGTTTGACGTAGTCTTTGCCAGCGTACAGCACCCGAACCTTTCTATCATGCAAATAGCTATCCATTACCCTTCTCAAGTTTATAGGACACTTTTCCTCAGCCAGTCGGATTCTTAGGGCTGGCCACCAAGCTCCGTTAAAGGCTCCCTCTATATCTAGTGAGATGATTGTGACTATCTTTTTCTCGCTGAGTTTCTTATAAATGTGCTGCATTAATGTATAGAGGGAGTCTTCAGTGCTTCGTTGGGGCATGAAACCAAACTGGCGAGTACTCATCCTGGGAAGCAAGTGGAACTTGAGTCGGGTAACTAGCATTTTCTCCAGTATTTTTCCCATTATAGGTAGCAGCCCAATGGGTCTATACGAGTTCGGTGTACTGTAGATGTCTTTGCCCGGCTTTCGTAGGATTACCACAGTCGCCTCTTTCCACGATTTCAGGAAATATCCCAGCTCCAGACACTTATTCGCAATAGACAAAAAAGTATCTGGAGACTGAGATATAGCAATTTTGCAGATATCGGCTGTGAAACCATCCGAGCCCGGTGCTTTTTTAGGATTTAGACTATTTACAGCCAACGTAAGTTCTGCAGAGGTAAATGGAGGGTCATACGTTTCATTATGATCACTCGCATTTACTTGGTCAGCTCTCGTCCTTATCCTTCGATGTTCATCGTTATCACCTTCTCCGTTGTCTGCTGGAAAGAATGTGTCGGCTAAGAACTTCACGGATTCAGTCTGGTCTAGCATTCTACCATCTTTGATCAAGGGTACGTCTTCGTGTCGCTTACTTGTGCGTCCAATGACGCGGTAAATACCCTGCCAGACACTTTCCCTGTCTTGTTTCGTACAAAAGTCTTTCCAGTTTTGGAGCATAGCCATTTGAACAGCCTCCTCGTATTTTAGTTTTTCTTGCAGGTACTCATTAACAACTTTAGCTCTCCGGACTGGTGCTGCACATCGGACTCTGCGTTTCCTGGTAGCGACTAGCTTCTTTAGCTGGGCAAGATCCTCGGACCACCACGGTAAGTTAACATTATTATTAGTTTTAATTTTAGGTATAGTGCTTTCGCATGCTTCTTTAATTAATTGTATATATGTTTCTATTTTAATATCTAGATCTAATTTTTTGTTTATTTTATTTACGTCTTCAGATTTTAATTCATTTTCTTGCATAAACTGTTCCATTTTCTCACGAAACAGATGCCAGTTTGCTTTTCTTGTGTTAAATATGCGCGTCGTTCTTGTAATATTTACGCCTTTTGTTCCAGATAGTTTTATTTTAAATAATATGGTGTTATGATCCGAAGAAGTTACTCCTTCGTCCAGATACCAGTCATCTACCAGGTCAAGCAGTTCCGGAGTACAGACCGTTATGTCTACGAAGCTACTGAAGACCTTTCCACCTCTTATAGCAAAGAAGGTAGGTACAGTGTTGGTATTAAGTACCTGTAAGTTCAGATCGTCCAGGGTTTCTGCCAGTTTTTCGCCCCTCTCATCGGTTACTGGGCTACCCCACCATAGGCTTTTTGCGTTGACATCACCGCCGATTATAATTTTTGGACCGAGGTGTTGTCTGATTTTTATTAGTAAGTCCAAGTGTGGCTCTATTGGGTTTGGTCTCTCAGATGAATCCGGTGGAAAGTAGATTGATGCCACGGTAATTTCCGCTGCACGGCTTACTACTTTTACAATGACGGCGGTTTTTGTAGTATAAGTTGGGATTTGAACAATGTCCAAATTTTTGTCAAAGACTAATATGGCGGCTTTCACTGGATTATCTGTATTTCCCATGCTTTGAAATATCCTCACACCCCCATAATCTTTCATTATGCCTATACCTCCTACATATGGCTCTTGCACGAGCGCTATTGCTATGCCTCTTCTAATAGCCGCAAGCATCAACTCGTTTGTGGCAATTTTGCTTCTGTGTAAATTGGCTTGCGCTACGAGACAAGATTTTTGATTTTGTGCATTTGGGGTTATAGCAGTCAAAACTTTAGCAATAAGCCACTGTTGCTCGTGCTAGAGCTTCCCACTTCCTTCTTATTGGACAATCTGAGCTAAAAGCGTTATGGCTTGTTTGGTCGGCTTTTGCATGCGTGCAATTACAACATGTGGGGGCTGCCCCAGCCAGCCAGTCGAGGCACTTTGCCCTCATGTGAGGTCCCCCACAGTGACTGCACTTTTCAGTTGTTTCTGTGCAAAAACGGCGGCTGTGCCCGTAGCCGAGACAAAGCGAGCACTGGACCAGCGGGGATTGGTCTTCAACCTTTACCCTCTGGAGGTCAATGTGCACCGACCCAACCGCGAGCACCCGTCTCCAAAGCTCTGTAGATACCCTCATCACTATGTGATGCGTTAGCGGGTTTCTTGTTCGCTTCTTAAAAGCTATTTGGAGCCGGTCTTGTTCTAATGTCAGATCCTTGAACAAACTCTTGTTTTGATTCCGAAGAGCTCTAACCACTTCTTCGTCTGTGCTAGTGCTATAAAGGTTTATTTTCAATCAATGTCAAGGGAAAGGTTTCAACTAGCCCCCGGGGGCCAATCAATTTGGTCGACAGATACAATAAATCTACTGGGCCCAAAAACTTACAGCAAACTCGAGGATTGAATACTTTATTCTATTATTATATAAAACAAAGAGATTATTATTATTATTATTACCTTTTAAAAATGTTTAAAGTTTTGCTAGAAAGGGATTAAAATCTAGAATTATATTTATTCCGTATAGATCGTTTACACAAAACCAACTACAATATTTTATATCATAAATTAACTACTTATATCTACATATGTATAAGAGTATACGAGAGTATAATATATAAGAGTAAATGTGCAAAAATATAGTTTATTGGACATAAATTTGCAAATAATTTTAAAACGCCTAAGAGCCGTTGTGTGAGTATATTGTACGATTAAATTTCATTGATAAAAGATTAATAATTGTTACTCACGGTTACGTTTGTGTTTTCAGAGTCCAAGATAGAAACCTTTGCCTTCAAAGTTCCGTTACAGTTGATGCCTGAAAAAATAAATAGGAATTAGACATTTCAACAATTACAGGTTTTAAATTAAAAATGGGTTCATCGTTTTGATTTCTTCTCTTTCAGGTTAGAACAGAATGACAAATTATATATTTAAATAAAAAGAAAAAAATAAGGTCCCGAGCGCAACATTTTCTAATTTTATCAAATTTGTATCTTTATTTTGTATGCGCAAAGATATTAGGAAATTATAAACTTTATCTTATACATTTTAGTAACTACGAGTAAATCTTTAAAAACGGATATTTCTGCGTGAAAGAGTTTAATTAACTTTGAATAAAAGTCATGACTAATTTATTTGGTCAGTGTTAAAAGGGATTTTTTTGGTCAACGTGATGACTCTTCGCAGTAAAGAAAATCCAAGATCCAAACAAAGTTGTATTTACTTTTTCTACGAGGAAAAAGTGAGAAGTTAAGGCAACATATTTGGTCCAAGGCTAAAAGATTATCGGATAATCTATAAGAAATTATATAGTGGTAGATATTGGAAATGTTTTATCAGGGAACAATGGGGAATACTATAAAACAGTTTCGTGTTATTCTGCTAAAGAGTAACCATTCTAAGTGCGAACAATATAAACAGCAGACTTTCTAGACTAATTGTTTTGTTTCAAACCCTCTTAAACGAATAATATCTCTTATCGTGTAAGCATAGCCAACTAGCGTCGCGTCGTAAGTTTTTAAATCAACCTAGAGGTGTCTGTCGACTACACATTGCGTTCTACCACAATGGACGAGTACCTACTTTATCGTACCATGCGACCCACGGAAATACCCTATTTGGGTATTTCCGTGGGTCGCGTGATACGCATACTACTTTTTGGTCACCCATCCAAAGTCTAAGCGTGTTACACATCCACGCTGCCTGCATTTCGCCGACGTAGCTTCGGTTCCCACCGGTTGCACAACATCAATGTCGCGGAATGTCAACGCTGCAGTTTCGCGTTACCAGCGTCCGGCGCTTTAGACATAGGACACTCTTTATTCCAACATCGATAAAGACAGTCAACTTAATTATAGTTAATTTGTAATTTTAATTTTAAATAAATAATTTTTAAGTTAACCTTTGCATTTTTTTTGCAAACTCCGGCCGCAGCCTCCGTAATTGGCGCAGTCGATAAAGAGGGTTTTAGAGTCAGTGCGCGCGGGCCGCTTATTCATACAGCTTGACTCCGTTGTCGCTGACCAAAATCCAGAACCTACATCCTGAGGAGCTGCAGCCGGGAGTGTATCCAGCCATCGATACGGCAGAGGAAATCAAGGAAATGTATATGTGAGTACCCTAGATCTTACTAGAGTTGCTCTCCCCTCTTATCCTATAAGTATCCCAAGATTTTCCATCCAAGGCAATCGCGGACCCCTGGGTTAGCTAGATTAGAGCGTTCTGACGCCTCTAGAAATTTAGATTACTTAGAAGATATTTTAGAGATAGAAGAGATGAGTGCCCAACTAATGGACACCATCTATAAGGCCCTCCGCCTTCTGCCCGACTTTGACGGCAATACTCACGTCCTAACACGCTTCATAGGTCTGTGTGACCAATTAGTTGCACAGTTCCTCAGAAATGAGGCTGGTTATGAGCTGAGCAACCTAGCTCTGCTGAACGGGATACTTAACAAGATCACCGGCCCCGCGGCTAGAACTATCAATTCAAACAATTCAACAAGTTCTTGGGCAGAGATCCGCAGCTCACTTATTAACAACTTTGCTGATCAACGGGATGAGACCTCGTTGTATAATGACCTATCACTACTCACGCAGGGTAGCGCGACACCTCAAGAATTCTATGAATCGTGCCAAAATTTATTTAGCACGATAATGACATACGTTGAACTACACGAACCAGTCCAAACTACAAGGGACGCCAAAAGGATCTTATATAGAAAGCTTACCTTACAATCTTATTTGCGTGGCCTTCGCGACCCCCTAGGCTACCGTATCAGGTGCATGCGTCCCGAGACAATTGAAAAAGCACTAGAGTTTGTTCATGACGAACAAAACACCATGTATTTACAGCAGCGCAACGCACCAAGGTTCCAGTCCACGTCTTCCAAAAATTCTGAAAATTATTTTTTCAACCCTCCACAGCCAAATTTACCGCCTGTGGCCATTCCACCCATGGCTATGCAACAATTACCAACAAATTCATTACCACTTAATAGAATGCCCGAGCAGAATTACCCGAGACCGATGATGAACCGTGGTCCTACTAGGACTCAACAAATTTTCGCAGCGCGACCCCCAAATTATAGGCCCCAAAGCAACATATTTAAATTGAAGAACCATCAACCAGGCCCTTTTGGCCCTAGTACTTCCAGACCTGGCCATTCCGGCCCAGCCCAACAGCCTATGAGTGGCGTCAGCCATTATGTAACAAGGCCTATGCCGGCCCCACGGCCCCAGTTTCATGACTGGTCAAGGCATGGCAACCCGCCACCAACAAATTACCTTACACGGAGAAGGGAACTGAACGTAAATGATGTTTACGACTCTTATGACCCATACTATGATAACTACTATTATGACGGTTACTCTGACTATGACACCACCAACTATGATCAGACATACTATGACGTTATGACAAACGACCAACCTTACCCGTATGACTATGTTCCCGCATACGTAGAGGAAAATGAGATCACACCTCGCGAACCTGAAAATCAGGATTTTCCATTAGTAGCCAAATCAGAAAAACAAAAATAGAAATTAACTTACAAACGCAGAGATTTTTGCCGTATATTCAGATCCGCAACCCTTCAATAAAAATGTTGATAGACACAGGTGCTTCAGCATCGTTCTTGAGTCCTGAAATCGTAGAGAAATTTTTCTCTCACATACCCATCCAATATGATCCGTTTGAAGTGGCAAATATACATGCAATCACAAGGAATGAATATTCCATCACGATTCCATACTTCAACGAATTCAATGAAAGAGGCGAAGTGACCTTCTACATTTATAAATTCCACGAACACTTCGACGGCCTACTGGGTTGCGACGTTTTGGAACAATTGGAATCCAGCATTGACCTCAAAAACAAACTCTTAATTACCAGAAATGCAACCAACCAGCTTCTGATGTACGACTCTCGAAATTGCAACCTTTACGAGGAGGTAATACCAGCAAAATCCTCAAAGCTGGTCCGCGTCCCTATCAACTGTCACGACGGTGACGTATTGATAGAAGAACAGCCGGTCTCAAATTGTATAATTAGAGACTGTGTGACAACCGTAGAAAATAACCGTGGCGTGGTAGAAGTAGCAAACACATCTAGGCACGATGTGGTGTTTTCTATGGATAGATTTCTATTACCGCGGAGCTGTATAATGAGCAGTTCAAACGCGTCAATGACGCCCCGGCACCACCATCAGACCGTGTAAAACAAGTGCTATCGAAACTACGGACTGACCATCTGAACCCTGAAGAACGAATAAACCTAGAATCGCTGTGTGCTCAATATGCCGATATATTTTACATTGAAGGTGAACCTTTGACTTTCACTAACCAAATCAAGCACAGCATTCGTACCACCGACGAAGTACCCGTACATACCAAGACTTATAGGTACCCGTTTATTCACAAGCAGGAGGTCCAATCTCAGATCTCGAAAATGCTAGACCAAGGGATAATACTCCCTTCCCAATCGGAGTGGAGCTCACCCATCTGGGTAGTTCCGAAGAAGACTGATGCCTCAGGAAAAGTTAAATGGCGTATCGTAGTTGACTTTAGGAAAGTCAATGACAAAACAGTTGATGACAAGTACCCTATCCCGAACATAAATGACGTGCTAGATAAGTTAGGCAATTGCCACTATTTTACTACACTTGATCTAGCCAGCGGTTTCTATCAGGTGCAAATGAACCCTGAAGACATACATAAGACCGCCTTCAACGTTGAACACGGACATTTTGAGTTTTTGAGAATGCCAATGGGCCTCAAAAACTCACCATCCACATTCCAAAGAGTAATGGACAATGTCACTCGAGACCTACAAAATGTCATCTGCCTGGTCTACCTCGATGACATTATCGTGTTCAGTGTTTCACTGCAGGAACATATGGTGAACCTAGAAAAAGTCTTCAAGAGACTTAGGGAGTCCAACTTCAAGATCCAGATGGATAAGTCGGAATTCCTAAAGCTGGAGACGGCATATCTTGGCCACATTATCAGCCAAGACGGAATCAAACCAAACCCTGACAAGATAAGAGCAATCCAGAGCTTTCCAATACCAAAAACTGCTAAGGAGATTAAGCGTTTCCTCGGATTGGTAGGCTATTACAGAAAATTCATCCCCGATTTAAAAAAATAACAAAACCAATGACGCATTGTCTTAAAAAAGGATCAAAAATCACTTACAATAACGCAGATTACATAGACTGTTTCGAAAAATGCAAGTCTCTTTTGACAAATGACCCTATACTACAATATCCTGATTTCACGAAGGATTTTATCCTTACCACGGACGCGTCCAACTACGCCATCGGTGCAGTTCTTTCACAAGGAACTATAGGCAGTGACAAGCCTATCGCATATGCATCACGAACACTAAACACGAGTGAAATCAACTACAGCACGATAGAAAAAGAGCTGTTAGCTATCGTGTGGGCAACCAAATACTTTCGCCCGTACCTTTTTGGGAGAAAGTTCAAGGTTGTAACAGATCATAAACCCCTTCAATGGGTAATGAACCTGAAAGAACCAGGGTCACGATTGACGCGATGGAGACTAAAACTTAGTGAATACAACTTCACCCCAGTATATAAGCAGGGCAAGAGTAATGCCAATGCTGACGCTCTATCTCGAATCGAACTCCATACCAACGACACCCTAGAACTAATGAGAGAAATTGATGAACTCAATTCTATCATGGGTAATCCATCTGATTCCATATTAGTCAATCCAGATGAATCTATCACGTTGACTGCTCTTAGTAGCAACGAGCTGGAACCAGATAACCTTCCATCTGGGGGTTCCACTACTGCCACAGCACATACAAGCGCTGAAAACCCAATCCTAGAAATACCCATAACGGACGACCCACTCAACAAATTTAATAAACAAATTTGTTTTGTACTTGTGGGTGACATCAAGAAACGACCGACAGTTTCAAAGCCATTTGAAACACACACGAAAACGACTATCCAAGTCTCTGAAACAAATCTTGAGAGTGACGTTATCAGTGCAGTAAAAGAATACGTCTACCCCAAGGTAAAAACCGGGATAATCATACACCCCCAGCTTGCTATGTACAAAATTATTCCCGTCATCCAAAATAATTTCAAAAATTCCGCCATGAACTTAGTACTTACCAAAACAGAAGTCGAAAACGTGAAAGAGTACCTTCGTCAACAGGAAATTATTCGGAATTATCACGAGGGTAAAACTAATCACCGCGGCATTAACGAATGCCACTTAGCGCTGTCATCCAGATACTACTGGCCTAAAATGAAAGCGAGCATTACAAAATACATCAACGAATGTAGTACCTGCGGTCAAGCAAAATATGACCGCAATCCAGTAAAACAAAAATTTAAAGTTGTCCCACCACCAACAAAACCCTTCGAAACAATACACCTTGACCTTTTCACGGCCCAAAACGAAAAGTACCTGACAATAGTTGACGCATTTTCAAAATACGCCCAAGCGTATCACTTACGAGACGGAACCGCCTTAAGTGTTGTTCAGGCGCTACTAATGTTCTGCACTCATCATGGCATCCCCTTCACAATAATTACCGATCAAGGAACTGAGTTTACTAACCAAATTTTTGCCGAATTCACACGGCTCCATAAAATTCAGCACCATAAAATCCTTGCTCACGCTCCAAATGATAATGGCATAGTCGAGAGATTCCACTCTACTATCCTAGAGCACTTAAGAATTTTAAAAATTGATAAACGAAGTGAACCTGTTATAAATCTTATGCCATACGCTGTCCTAGCTTATAACAGCTCTATCCATAGCTTCACTAAATGCCGACCATTAGATTTGATAACCGGACACTTTGACCCACGAGATCCGTTAGACATAGACTTGACAGAACACCTACTGCAACAGTATACACAAGACCACCGTTCCCGAATGGCAAAAGTATACGACCTCATTAATGAGACCTCATTACACAACAGGACTCAACTGACTGAGAATAGAAACAAAAATCGAGAACGCGAAATAGAATATTCCACTGGCCAGCAGGTTTTCATTCGAAACCCAATGGCGTCTCGCCAGAAACTTGCCCCTCGCTTCACGCATGATACGGTACTCGCTGACCTTCCCATTCATATATACACGAAAAAGAAACGCAACCCAGTAGCTAAATCGCGTCTTAAGCGAAGTCCTAAGGAGCCCACCTTGTTGCAGGACACTACTGCTGATGTTACTGCTGCACCAGACTGAAGGACAAGACGTGACACTTGACTCGCTTGACAAAGGACCTGGACTACTCCCCTTTAAACTTGGACCTGCACGAATAGTATCCCATTATCATTCATTCCTTCAATATATTAATTTCACCAACTTTGGCATCCAAATAGATTCAGTTAAATCTCAAATGCTCGAACTAAGACCCTTACTTAATAATAAGACCTTATCGCTTTTTGAACCACACTTAGAATACCTCGAGTCTAAAATTGAGATAATTTCCAATCAGCTTCACATTTTTGAAACAGGTCGTAAAAGAAGGGGTCTCATCGACGGTTTAGGCTCAGTTATAAAAAGTATATCAGGTAATCTCGATTACACCGATGCTATTAAGTATGAAAACGCTATTAAAACGCTGCAGGACAATGAACAAAAACTTGAATCAGAATTGAATAGTCAGGTAAGCCTTAGTCAGAATTGGGTTTCTCACAGCTCAAAAGTCATCGAGAGCATAATTACTAATCAAGACAAGTTAAGTAAAGTACTTAACAATATAATGGAGAGCGACAGTAGTAGAGACACGGATTTGACTAAATATGCTCATATGGCACAACATCTACTTATCCTTGGCGATAATATTGCAGAATTGACGAACGAACTAGTTAGCTTAGAATATACATTGTCGTTTATTCGTGCATCGAGCACGCCTTATTCGATATTAAGATTAGTGCAAATTAAGGATATGCTAAGTAAGATAAGGATTTTATATTCAACTGATGAAATCCTTGATGTAGACACTAGGAACTTTTACGAAATAGTAAAATTAGGTTATTTTTATTTAGGTAAACAGGTAGTAATAGTTATAAAAGTCCCTATTGCCGATCCTAAGTCATATGACCTGTACCGACTATCCATTGTTCCCAACGCTAATCAAAACGTTCTCATACCTTCCTCACCTTTCATAGCAATCTCTGGTAAAGACTCTAGGTACATGGAGGCTGAATGCCCGAAGGTAGAAACCTGGTTCCTCTGTCAACCTCGGACCACCTATGAACCACGAGACAAGCCTGATTGCGTCCAGCAGCTCATCACCCAGCAGGTTCTCAACAAGTCCTGCGCCCTGACTCCAGTAAAACTGACTCATGAAGCTCTGGAACAGCTCGACGATAAGCACTACACCCTGAGTTTCCCCATCAAGACAAAGGTGAAGATCTCTTGCGGCCAGGAGCAGTATCAAACTCTAAAAGGAAGTTACCTGGCAGTTGTCCCACTTCAATGTCACCTGAAGGCTCCAGAATTTACCATCTCTAATATGAACAACCGAATCAAAGGACATGCTATAAGGATAATGGAATTGCCTCAGTATGACGAGTCGAGGCGCTCGGAACATCCACCGCTTATCCTTAACTCCATCAACCTGCAGAACCTACACACCATCAGCACAAAAATATCATCGGAATCTCCAATTCACATAAAAACAGCCACCAGTGAGATAGTCTACCACACTACGATCCCCATCTATATGGTACTCGGAATAGGCGCACTACTTATTATAGCAGTAAAGTATAACGGGAGAAGGAAACAACAGAACACCAGCAAAGCTACAGAAAGCAGCGAAGATGTGCCACGCAACGCTTCTGCCACTCTAGCTGCACAGCAAATCGACCCTAACTCCATTCGAGTCGATTACAAGGACATCTCAGCAACCCTCTCCAGCCACCTGCCATCGATTAGTTGCTGATCTTCGGGGGGAGGTGTTACACATCCACGCTGCCTGCATTTCGCCGACGTAGCTTCGGTTCCCACCGGTTGCACAACATCAATGTCGCGGAATGTCAACGCTGCAGTTTCGCGTTACCAGCGTCCGGCGCTTTAGACATAGGACACTCTTTATTCCAACATCGATAAAGACAGTCAACTTAATTATAGTTAATTTGTAATTTTAATTTTAAATAAATAATTTTTAAGTTAACCTTTGCATTTTTTTTGCAAACTCCGGCCGCAGCCTCCGTAATTAGCGCATCAACATTCACTGAATAAACATCAGTAATTGTTCCAAAATATACACTTTACAACTACATCAACATAGATAAACCTCGGCAAGCTGAACTATTGCACAGAATACGAAAATACAAGCTACGGTTAATATCTTAAAACTACATTTCCCAACTAAGTCTAAAGGTCAGAAAGATATACATTCTGATTTATAGTTCTCAATCTAAAAGACTGTCCTACTTCGTTACATTGCTTTAGTTTTTCGCGCATGTGCCATTTCATATGTCTCTCTGGAACATAAAAAATTATGATGGTAATGGCTGGCTTTTTGAGGTTTTCTCAAAGAAAATCTCTTGGGCGAAGGACGTCTATGAAAGTATCACTTTTTGTAACTTATTCTGCTGTTTTGTGATTTGAACAGGTTAAAATATACATTAAATTATTACTAAGACCTTATGTTTTAATGTATGATTGAATTAATCAATAAATTGTTTGTTCCATAATGTAAGGAATTAACAAGAAGACCATACAATTGTTTGCATCGCAAGTCAACGAATTTAATAAATCTTTGTGTAAATTACTGTTCCTAACTTTAATACGGAAAAAGCAGTAGTTTTTTTTGTAATATCAGAGATCTTAAGAATAAATACAATAAAATAAAATGAAAAAAAAGCGCTTATTTCCCTTTAAATGTATACATGCATGATTTTTAAGGTTATAATTTTATAATTACATAGTTATTACAAAAAGACGATGAATTAAATACGTATATATATATATATATATCACCGTTTTGTCAATTTTATGTATTACGATTCTAAGTAAAGATCTATAGAATACATATACCTAAATTGCTTACGGAAATCGAAGGGAAAATAAAAAAATACCCAACACATTCCTATTCAGAGGAATATAAAATTGTCTTTTGTGTGTCTAATTCACGTCACGTCACCTTTTTCGTTCAAGTATTTTTTTATCTAATCTACAACGCGAACGTGTGGAACTTAGTTTGCTTACGAGACTGAATGTGTTTGAAGAAACAGACAAAAACAACTTTCAAATATTATATCTATTCTTAGGCTCAAAAGTTATTTAAGAAGTGAAATTAGCCTGTAAAATTATTTACTTAACTGGTTTATAGCTGAGTTATATATTTCTTTAAGCCTAATGATAGTCATACCGATGTGGAAATTGTGAATCTCGGCAGTTAGTAATGAACGATATAAACTGAACATTTTGAAAAAATCTTAATTAAATGAATGTTTGTTCCACCCTGAGTTCAAATACTAGTTTTAGTTCAAACTATAAAAATATTTTCTACATCGATAATATAACTGAACGTTTGAACCGACGTACAAAAATGCCTGAAAAACGAATACTGACCACAACAACAACAGTGTGGCCCAAAAAGCCAATATTTTTTGGACCAAAATTATGTTTTTATTTTTATCTGTGCTGTCTACTACAGAGTTCCTCGTATTTCACATTTTTTATTAAAATACTCTATTTTACTCCGCATCCCCACGATATATAATATTTAATAACATAATATTTGATCTTCCTCAAACTTTGTCATTGGATAAAAATGTATCTTGGTTGCTACGCGACATACCCAAAAAAGTGGCTTCCCTATATTAAGATTTTCTATAAAATAAAAATAACTTATGCTATAAATAAAACTAATAAACTTACGTCGACAACGAAATTGTCTTTTCTGTTTATTTTACTTTGGGAGATCAAATAGTTACAAAGGTGGCAAATTTGGCCTTTTTTTGTTCTTTCACATTTCTCTAAAGAACCCATGAAAATGGAAGCACGTAAAGTGAAAATCATTCAATAGACGATAAAAGGCCAATATTTTAAACGTCTGATGTTGTTGGAACAAATTAGGTAATTAGTAGTTATTTTGGCTTGGTTTTACCACTCTATTAATATCTAACTAGTAACATGAAAAAAAAATAAGTGGAAAAATCTGCAAACACTACTTTAACTAAGTGGTACAAAACATAAAGAACTTAGAAAAGCTGATCTAAGCAAAGATGGTATAACCAAACTTGTCTAATATGGCAGTCGCAAAGCCATGTCAGAGGCCCTTAGGGCGGTTTGATAAAGTCTCTTCACCAGAGTTGGCCACTCTCATTCGATAAGAAGAAGAAGCAAACTGCCAGAGTTCAGCGAGCCTTAACGTACTGGCTGCATTACCACGCTAAAAGACAATTGGATTATTACTAATGACCATTACAAGTTTCTATTATGAATTATGCCATAATGTCAACATCAAAAAACGGTAAAACTGACTTTAGTTAGGAGAAATAATAATAATAATAATAATCGTTTATTATGCTAAATATACAATGTATGTACATAAAAATACAATGAATCTTACTTAAACTTACTTTAGGTAGTACATCTTCAGATGACTGCGCAGCACACAAAGTCTGTGGAGACCTGTGTTGTGCTGCGACAGGAATCTTTGAGACATTCTATCATTAGGTATATCACGAAATTCACAAAAGTAGCACACTCTAAGATTATAAAACTTTGTTTTGGAGAACAATTTAATTATTACATAGGTACCATAGATAAAGGTTACGATACGAACAAAACTTTTTTTTTTCTGGCACCATACTTGGCCTTATCTTATTGTAACTTCACATTTGTGTTACCAGATGCTTGTTGAAATTAACCGTAGTAAAAACAAATATAATTCGGATTTAAGTGTTACATACATACATACAATAGGTCAATAATGTTGACTAAAGCAACAAAAAAATATGAAATGTACCGTCTACGTGTGACAAGTAAATTTTATGACTCTCTATACCTACTTATAATCAAATGTTTGTGTACATATCAAGTGTGAAATTATTATTTTAGGACCTCTGTTTCAAGGAAGATAAAGTAAATAATAATTCGCTTTAGTAACCCCTAACCATTTCTCTGCTCCTGGTTACTAAAATCATTATTTCAGATGAGGATTCAATTATGACAAATTGTCGAACTCTGAAACCTCTTAAAACAACTTAGACAGATGACAAGTATTTCCAAGGTCATTTCACCAATTTCGAGCCTTCGTGCTTTTGTTGAATTAAATTATGGTCATTTACAGAATTGATTTGTTACAGTAACTTTTTAAGTAAGATAAGTACGTTTGCGCAACGATTCTTAAACACAAATTAATTATTAATATTTATTTATTATTAAATAATTTAGTGAAAACATATGCAGTGGGACGTCTAAATTTATTGTGTTCAAGAGACATCAAAAAAACCAAATGAAAAGGGCCTTAATTACTATCATTTAATTTAATTAATTGATACAAATATTAATTATGAATGAAATATGCTAAGCGAGAACAGAAATTTTAACATTTGCGGAAGCTTAAAATATATTTTGCATAAATTTCTTCCTTTGAAAGTTACTAATTTATAATTTCACCGAATGAATCGAAGTTACAATTCAATACCCAAAAGTTAGCGCCTCTTTTGAATTTGTAAAGGAAATGTTCTTAATAAAAGATTTGTTTACTGATATGTACCTTTGTAATCAAAGGACTATAAATAATACTTTCAACCAAATTAGCATGAACTTTATGTCAAAGACGTATTCGATATTTTTTAAAGTTACCAGCGGTCTTCTTTCATATTATGTACTAGCTGTTTCCCTTGGATTTGTCCGCGTGTTTCTCACATAAAAAGTAGCCAATTTCAGCACCCTATTCTACTGCCTCGCTAATTAATAATTATGAAGTTCCTCTTTATGTCATACTTTGAGAGAGACACAATCAGAATAGTAAAGCAAAAATAGAATTGTTTATTTTCTTGTCTTTTGATTGTGCTGTTTCAGGGTACAAAATCAAGGTCTTCATCAATATACAATGTTAATAATCATCGTGTCAAAAATCTATTGCTGTTTTGCGGTTTACCATAGTCTCATTCTAAAATCTCTTAAATCATAAAACAGCAACAATTAAGAATTTTAACAATATGTTTGTTAAACATATAAAATATTTAATTTAAATTCCGGGGATATTTGACAAAGGCTCGTATAACACATCGCCACATAATAACTACCATGTTAATTACTATGAACGAATCATAGTTACCGGTTCCATGAATATAGCACCTAAGTGCTTATTTAGTAATACACGGGGTAATTAGCCTATAGCTATTATCTCAGCACCCACGTATAAGAGCTTCAATGTCTATAGTTGTAAAGTCGATCAACTAGAAGTCTAGGAAATTACTTTCTAATAGGAGCTAGACAAATGATCAGGCCATGGACAGTTCTCTATTACTTGAAATAAGATCTCAAGATGTGTAGAGTGTATGGGTTCAAGGAAATTTCGATGGTTATATAGCAATAAAGAAATTTTTATCTATCTTCTATTTATACACATAATAAAGCTGAAGAGGGTCAAAAATCTGAACATTGAAGATATAAGAAAAAATATTGTTTAGGTACCTATATGTACGTTGAGTCCATAACAAAACACGTTTCAACAGTTTTTAGTTATATTTGTCTGTTTATTTAAACGCTCATAACACAAAAACGGCTGGACGGATCATCATGATTTTTGGTATGTAGATAGTATGAGAATTTAGAAGTATTATAGGCTACTTTTTATTCTGAAACAATGCGAGGGAAGCTGCGGGCGTCAAGTAGTCATCAATACAGTATGTTCTTCACAAACACACATAAATAGGCCTTTTGTGCTGCGTGATAACATTGTTTTCTCTCGACTGTTTGATAAAGAAACACAAGGTTTGTTAGAAATAAAAATGACTTTTTTTTAAATAGATAAACTAATACTGTTTCCTTCTGCACGGGCACCGATGGTGGTGGCAGTAAACTAATTTAAAAAAATCATTCCGACATATACCGAGTGTGGTGTTTACACGGTAGCTAAACTATTTTAGCTCCTCAGATGTCTCGAAATTTAAAATCCCAATTGACTATCTAATTTACTTTGTAGTTCTGTAAAAGGTCACTTTCATCCTATTTATTAGGGAAAGGGTTGTTTTTAATTAGATTCTAGTCATATTATTAACTTGAAAAGGAGTAGCCCGTAAATAATACGTAGTTCCGGGTAAGTTATCGCACAATTACACCTACCTTCTCCAACCGATAACGTACATATGTACATAATACGTACATTTTAATACTTAACAATTAAACAAAAACGTGTATGTCGGTTTGTCTATTCCTCTTTCAGGCCGCAACAAAGCTTAACAACTAAATACACTTTAAAATTGTGTGTTCTAACAAAAAACTTTGTCGATCACCTCTTGCGTGTAAACAAGCCTTTTCACTAAATTAAAGTAAAATGCACTTCACGAGAGATAAGGGCTATCTAAGTAGTAAACAGAAAGTACCCTATTTCCTACCCTACGCTATTTCCTGCATCAAAAAGAAACACGATGTGAAAAATCATTGTATATGTTAACGAAAAATAACAAGATTCGTAAATTTATAAATTTCCTAGGAAAATGATAAACTTTCGTAAGATTCTAAACGAGAGATAAATTGTATTATTTTACGCCCACGTTTTCGCTAATTTATAATTTTTACGACATCTCGTGGTAAATTTATAAACTAACGGATATCCACCCGTAAGATTCTAAACGGGTTAACCAATCACAAAACAGATTTTAATTTTACGCTTAGTTAGAATACGGAAAATAACACACTGCGCTCTGATTGGCTAATCTACCTTCTGTCACAGACAAGTGACTTCGAGTCCAACACTTGCACTACAACAGGACTTGGCTCCTCCTCGCTTCGCTCGTCGTCGCATGTGCGTGGTAGAAAGCAACCTAACGAACCTAATCTACCTTCTGTCACAGACAAGTGACATCGAGTCCAACACTTGCACTACAACAGGTTAGGTTAGGTTAGGTTTAGCGTCCCGTAAAGTACACCCCAACCGAAGAAACACGTGACTTATTCAACCAATCAGAGCGTACATGGTTGGTTATTCCTTACTTATTATTTTACGCGTGAGTTTGGTAAGTTTATCAATTGACGAAAACGTGGGCGTAAAATAATACAATTTATCTCTCGTTTAGAATCTTACGAAAGTTTATCATTTTTCTAGGAAATTTATAAATTTACGAATCTTGTTATTTTTCGTTGACATATACAAATTAACTGTGTCCACTATTACTGATATCGATCAAAATTCATTAGGATCTAGTAAAAACATACATTTAATCCTTAGACGAAGGAGTAGATCCGCGGGAAACGAGTAGTAAATATGGCGTAAAGCAAGGAAAGTGGATATGGAGCATGGTTTTATTCAGTTAAAAGTAGGTCACTGCCAGTCCTTGAATAATATCTGAGATTAAATGTAAGAAGAATTCAAATTATGGCATTAAATATAGAAATGTGCTTATCAATCACGGATTCGAAGTATCCTCGAGAAGAACCTTGCATGATCATTTGTATTCTTAATCATACTTTGATTTATTTACAGAGTAAAAGGAAGAAATTCAAATTAGTAATTTCTAATTTGTGTGACGTATGTAGGATATTCGTTCTTTGAGTCGTGGGTTCTTTATGGATGAGGTCTGCACAAAATAGACATAGCTGGCATGTTCAAGGAGAGGCCTATGCCCAACAATGGGAGAGAGAAGGAGGTGGATGATGATGATGTTGATGAGGTAGGATATTTTTACGAAACATTCAGACATTTGTAATAAGTGACACTATACCATAGTCTAAAGCATAGCTATACTGAACTGCCAAAACAGATAGATTGGGATCTATATACTGGGAAAATGTCTAGGAGGGACAATAAAACTTTTATATTAAAAGTCAATAGAAACTGGAGTTTGAAACATCTACGCCTGTAGTGTAGTTCTTCGTTGTGTCAAAGTTTTTCAAAAAGATAAATGTTTATTTTCGCGTTATATGTTTGCTTTTGACTACAACCCTCCTGCTATTGCTCTAATTTATTCCTAATTCTAGGTACATTAATAAAGCTTATAGAGGAGTGGATTAGTTAAGAATTTGACTTTACCTACGGCATTTCGCCTACGTGCTTTATTATCTATATATATACATATAATAAAGCTGAAGAAGGTAAAAATCAGAACATAGATTTTATCAGAAAAAATAATATTTAGGTATACATTAAATCTATAACAGAAAAATTTGCAGAAGTTTTTAGATTTTTGTTGGTTTATCTGTTTATTTAAAAGCTCATAACGCAAAAACGGCTGAACGGATCATCATGATTTTTGGTGTGTAGGTGGTATAAGGTCTAAGAAGTGTCATAGCCTACATTGTGTCTCAAAATAATGCGGCGCGCGTCATTCAGCCTTCTTCTTATGTTATAAGAGTGGCCAACTCTGAAGTCGAGAGTTTTAAGAGCTCTACTAAGATTTAGTTGCTTCTACTTCTGTATACTATCTATACACTATATACTATATCTATATACTACTTCTGTATAATCCTTTATTTATTCCTCTCCATCCAATGGTTGCCTGGAAGAGATTGCTTTTAGCAATAAGGCCGCCACTTGTGGCACTAGAGTAATTTATGAAAGTATTTTTAGTTAATTTTGTTTTATAAGTGTGTGACAATAAAGTATTATCTATCTATCTATCTATCTATACAGCTCAGACTTACCAGGTATTTTGGACACCTCCTTCTGGATGCAGAAAATTTTCCTAAACGTCCTTGTCAAGGTCCTTGGGTCTATAGCGTACGAGCCATAGACAAGAGGATCCATGCAGGAGTTGGAGACAGCCATCAAGAAGAACAGGTCTTGGAGACGGGATGACACGTGTTCTGCGGACTTGCGGTCTACCATGTACCTGTAAAAATGAATGAATGCATTTATGGTCCGAAAACACAAACGGTACAGATGTTAAAATAATGCTAATAGAATAGACATTTTACATTTATTGCGCTAGTTTTTACCTTGTTAGGTTTACAGACAAAAGATAACTAATTGAACTAAAATAATCTGTCAAAAAGCACAAAAATCACAAAAATTACCTATATAATCTAATAACTAGCGAAACCCAGTAGCCGTCCGCCTAAAAGTAGAATTGAAGTGGTTGAGACACACTTAAACTTCCACTCATGTTTTGTAGGCGGCGTTTTTAAAATAGTGCTAGTATTGTTAGTACAGCGAAATAAAACGTTCTAGCTAAGGAATAAAAAGGCTAAGGGGCAATAAAAGTGCCCTGAAAAAGCTTAGTAAAAGTAACGGGACAATGTTATTTTTCTCGTAACTAATTATGCTATGACAAACACCTACATACGTTCCAAAATAAATAAAAGAGAGTTACAAATTTAGACCTTTTATTTAGCTATTTTTATTGAATTCTCCCGTTCATACCCACATTTTCACTTCATAAATCTCCTCGGGGTAAAATGTGGCGAAATTTTCCATGTTTTTCAGGAAATATAATGAGCAAGGATTTTAATTTATTCCCTTCGCGTTACAAGGAAATGGAGATAATATTTCACGTCACAGAACGAGGTATTACAATACTCGTGCAAAATTGAAATTTCAGAGAGATTTTCAATTTACATGAGTTTTCTGATTGTTCCGCCAACAACAGCTGTATTGCATTTTGAATTCGCTTATTCTCAGAATTATAGAAAACTAATCCTGTTCCAAATGTGGTATTTGTTCCCAAAAAATAAGTATTATTTAACTAAGATAATAAAAATAAAATAAAAAAGCTTTTATTTCCAGAACATCCGAATTTCAAACAGAGTTTTTTACATTTGTGTTAGTTAATTTGCTTAAGATTTACTTTCATTCAATTATTGGTTAGTTGAGTTGTCTTTCATGGTGTTAGGTCCGCCTGTGGCGGGAAAAGCCTCTTCCAATTTTATTTTTATTTAACTAAGAGCTTACTAAAATGAGACATAATAACAGAAATGGGAATCCCTTAAGGTCACGAAAATAAGTTGAGCGGTATCTTAATTCATAAAAAATATTTTAATACAACTACTTAAACTGTAAAAATATTCTTTTCAAAATAGCTACGGACTTGTTAACTTGCATAGACAATTATTATTATAAACCACAATTATTCTTGAACAATTTATAGAAGAAAATTCAGAAAAACTGCAGTATTTTTTTTATTGCTACAGAAGGTTTCATATTGCGTTCAGACTTAAAGAAAAATTAAGGCCAGCCACAAATTGGTTTCATGCCAACCGTTCAAGTTCTTGGCATCTAAAGTAGTGTCAACATACACTTTATGAGCTAAAACAAGAAAATATGTCGCTTTAAAAATGTGCTAGATTTTTAATATTGCATTGGACTTGCTCAAGCCAAGGATAAATGTATTTTTATCTTACTTCGAAACACAAGACGATGTTTACGTTGGAGTTACTAAAATATTTTATACGAATAAACTAAGTCATTTTTATAATGGACCTGGTTATAAAATATATTTGCTAAAAACTTTCTTAAAGACTTAATGGAATGTCTCAATTTTTAAGCTTTTAAGAAAATTCTGTACTTATTCGAAATAGTTATAATGTATCTTGTATTGTAGATCACATAGGTACCTACTCATGTGAGGTGACCTAGAGGATCCAAGCAGACACATATTGAATATAAAATATAATATCTACAATAATAATAAATAATATAATAATATCAAATATAATTTTCTGGCTCAACGTATCAGCATTGCCATCCAGCGTGGTAATGCGGCCAGCATGCTGGGCACGCTGCCCTCTGGTAGTGGGCTGGAGCACTTAGATTATCTTTAGGCTTTTCTAAAGATTTTCTAAGTGCCCCTTTTTGTAGTAGTTAGAAGTAGTATGTTTAGTTTTCCTTCACTTGTTTTTATATTTTATTATTGTAAATAAATACTTTATATCTACATGTTTCTTGTAGAAAATGTATGATATATTGACCTTACAACCGTTCGCACAGAGTCAATAACTCCTTTACTTACATATGTACTAACAAAACAAAACACTTTTGTTCTGTGAATTTGAGAAAAAAAGCGATATTTTTTATGCATCAAATACTCAAGTGATTCATATATAACAAAATTACATACTGTTGGTGTTATTTAACAAAAAAAAAATGGAGCTTGCACATCCAGTTAGAACCAATTCACTAACGCTCTGAACATCTCACTCTATTCAAAAACTTTACAAGAAATATATGTACATTCGGCACAAAAGATAATTTTAATAATTTGGCTAGCGCACCGTAGTTAATTAAGGTATGGCGGTAATTCCCTTTTTAATTTAAACATCCCTGGCCTGTTAAATTAAGGTCTTTGTTAATTAAAATTAATCTTGTGTCAAGAAATTAAAGCCTTCATTTATAGCGACAAGACAGGCGAACCTTAATTTTAACAAACATTTTAAACAGATGATGTGGTTTTACGGAAACAATTTTGCAGAGAAACTTACTAATTGCCGTCTGTACAGTTTTCAGATAGTACAGAAGTTTTCTCTCTCTCTCTCTCTTTTTGAGTCATATTTCCTCATGGCTGAGGGTCGTGACTCCCCCGCAGAATTCATTCGTTAGGGGAGTTCTCTTGGGCAGATACATCGTGAACTTCTACTCCCACGGAAGACACATGTCCACGGATATTGTGGTACTCAAACATGTCAGTTTCCTCACGATGTTTTCCTTCACCATAAATCGAGTGCAAATCCTCACATCACTTGAAAATAAAAAATACATAAAATGTAGACAAGTAAGTAGTAAATGTAAGGCCGGATTCAAACCAGTTTAAGCAGACGCTGAGATTTTAATCTTAACCGTCTAAACTTTCCCTATATTCATTACCAGTAAATATCCAAAGCACTGAAATGATCCCTCTATTTACAAACTTAATTTGCCAGGCCTTGGATTGAATCTCGAAAAGCTTTAACGCCTCGATGTTTAGCTTGAAGGTTTTTTAATCACTGTCCCAAAGCACGATTTTACAAAGCTTTTTCTTTTTTTGGACCAGTGAGAAGATGAAATTAAATCCGTAAACGCTCTTACGATGTTTGTTTTTTATTCTACTTGAAATAGGAGGATATAGTTGTATATTGTAATTAGAATAATATTTTAATGGCTTTCAAGTTTTGTATGTTTAATGGAAAAATGTAGAACAATATGTTTGTATTAAATACATTTTAAATCATACCTAACGGGAACTATAACTTCACTGTACTGTACACACTTAGACAGTGAACTTTGAAAGCTCAACTCAAACAAAAAAATGGTTTTTTTTATTTATTAAATTAGCCCACAAATTTTGCTTTCATTAAATTGTTGGATTACATAATGTAATGCGATACAGTTCTTTAGCTTTTACAATAAATCGACAAAATCAAGATTGACCCCAGATCACCATCAAAGCCTAACGAGCGCAATCTGTACTAACTGCCTTGAAACTAATATTGACAAAGACCTTTTCAATCTAAAGTAGGTAGATAATCCAGTTACTATAGTCCATGGCTATTATGTACAACTCTCAAATATATTTTGCCATCCGTATACCAGGTAATTTTGACGTTAAACACCAAAAAAATTGGTGCAATATTCGCAAATATTGCAATATCTTGTGGAAATCAAGCATAATTTGTCAAATTTACCCCAAGTTGTTACGTTATTGTTTAAGCAGTATAAACTAAAGCAAAAAGATTACAACATTTAATATTTTATTTACAATAATAAAATATAAAAACAAGGGAAGAAAAACTAAACATACTACTTCTAACTACTACAAAAAGGGGCACTTAGAAAATCTTTAGAAAAGCCTAGAGATAATCTAAGTGCTCCAGCCCACTACCAGAAGACAGCGTGCCCAGCATAATTATATCTAACGTTAACACTTCTTACTCCAACGCGAAAAGTAATTTCTAAGGAAAAAGAGGATCAAAGAATTCCACTATTTGGCAATACCTCCAATAAAAGTAAAAGTAGGCAGTATACAACTTGGAGTGGAATGAATCTAATGAACAAACATCGAGTAACTAATAAGAAGTGGTTCTACAGTTTATATATATTGTATCTTATTACTTGTAGTATTCCTGAAAGCTACATTTTAGCAACGGTATCAGGGAATACCGGAATCCATTTCGTCTCACGCTATCAAACAAGCAATCACAAGGATTCCGATAAAATGCAACTTTGTAGCGATGTCTTTTATTGTTATTTTGTTCTATGCTCTGCACAAGAAAATATATGTCTCTCTTTGGCTCTGTATTGTTCTTGACGTTTCTAAGACAAATGTTTAGTTTATGAGTATTATTATTAGAACTAAATATGCATGTACTTTTTAACTAACAAAAAGGGAGAAATCGTTATTCAAATAGAAAGTCTATATAGTTGTGCCATGTTCAGTTACTTCCGATTTCACACTTTCAAATGAGTGATGGATCATCAGATTTTTGATATGGCAATAGTTTAGAGCCCGAAAAGTGATAAAGGCTACATTTCAACCAGAAATAACGTGAGCAAAGCCGCGGTCATAATTGAAAAAAATTTAAAATTATTTTTAGTTTGTGACAAGTAATTACATACGAACACATTCAAGAAAGTAAGACAAACACATTTTGCACATACACAATTTCCTGTCACAAGCCGGCCTCAACTCAGCATGTGCTGACTGCGAACAGTCAGCGCTGGTCTTCCGTTGAGACCGACGGGTGACGACTCGGACTACGTACAACGAACGATACAATAACACAATAAACATATATAACACACGAATATACAACTAAGAACATAAACTTCTAGGTAAATCTTCGTAAGGTAAACGTGTTACACCCTAGGCTGCAGCAATGCTTAACATCAGGCAGGCTGTAGTCAAACGTAAACCTATCACACGTAAAAAAAAAAAAAAAACAAGCAAACAAACAAAGACAAATTAAAAAGACGACAGATTAAACAATATAGAATTAGTAATAAATTACATAAATGTATTTTAAACTGATCAAATCAAAATCAAATCAGATTGCGCTTGTATTATTACGGAGCGATGCCTCAGCTTTTTGATGATCAAAAATAAATAATCTAAGTTTATTAATAATATTAATATAATATTAATAATATTAGTATAATATTAATACCTATTAAAAAAAGCCTTTATTTCTACTACTTAATAAAATATATACAGGAATATTATACTTAACTTATACATAGGTATTTAAATGAAGGTAGCTATAAATAGTGTTAATAAAAAGAGTTTTTTAAACATGTCCCTTATGTTAACAAAATTTATTTTGTTGAAATCAAAATCAAATTCAAAATATTATTAATAAATTAAAATATTATTATGTAAATATTTATACCCATGAAAAAAAAATTATATGAATTTACAAATCAAAATCCTTTTTGCTTACATTATTTTGTATTATATTTTTGTGCAACAATTTCTAATACCAACCTTATCTCATTTGAACATATCTTTATTTAATATCTATACATATATATATATTATTAATATCTATACAATTGTGTTTAATATAACAGCAGAAGAGGGTCAATAGTCTGAAAGTAGATGATATTTTAAAAAAATGTTTGGAGATTCTTTGAATTAATAACAGAACACGTTTCGACAATTTCTAAAAATTTTGTCTGTTTCTCTGTGTCTCTGTTTATTTAAACGCTTGAGACGCAAAAACGGCTGAACGATTAATCATGATTTTTGGTTCGTACATAGGTAGTATGAGTTCTTAGAAGTGTCATAAGCTACTTATTATCCTGGAATAATGCGAGCAAAGCCGCGGGAATATATTATATAGGTATTTATATAAAAACATGAGCCACAAGAAGTATAAGAAAAAGGTTTCTTCAACCAAATTATTATGTTAATTCTCAGACTGATACTTTATTCTATGTCAGTATTTGTTTTTGTTTGTTTTCTTTGCTGTTTAATATTGGGTCACGAGTTTCACTCCATTAACTCCCTAATTTTCCTTGACGTGTTATATTTTCCATTGGACCTATCAAAAATAAGGTCAAACTTCTTCAGAAGATTGACGAATTGTATATTAATAGCTTATTATGCTGACTATGTAGGACCTCATATAACAGTTATAATAATAATAAATTTATTGTGTTAGTAAACCCGACTGGGTATAAACTAGAGATACTTGTAACTATTTTTAATACCACTGTTAAGAAACCTAGTTTAACTGACAATAAAAATTATTAATACTGATTATTACTGAGGAAGAAATTGTTTATTAGAAAGAACAAAATAATAATAATAACCAGCATGTTTTTATTTGAATAAGGTGCTTAATGTTTCAGTGAAGATAAGGCTAATTCTCTTCTCTTCCATAATTCGTCTTCTATTTAAGAAAAAACAAAACCATAATAAATGAGTTGGTTATTTTGTAGGTACTTTTTTCACGCCGCAACGTAGCGACGAATTTTAGGGTTTTTTGTTATAGGGGTAGTAAATATTATTAATTTTAATTGATCAATAGAAGAAAGATTTGATAATGATGCTTATCCATTCTATACTTATAGATTATGATGACATAATATATTTGTATGTTCGTGTACATCTAGTGTACTAGCAATTATTTATATTAAATTTGTGACATGTAATAAATGAATTCGAACTTAAATGGTCTTCACACTGTTAAAAGCTACTTCATATCACCATAAAAGTGGGTAAACCCCACCGAAAACATATAATACTTACCATAAAGTCATGGTGGCATACGGTAGGTAGCAGCAAGCGAACACAGTGACAATCGTAACTGTCATCCGCAGCGTGCGTCGCCGAGCTCTCGCTAGAGGGCGCTGATCTGACCGACGCAACATCACGCGGCTGTCGTGGGATGTTTGGGGCTTTTCTGTTAGAAAAGATAATAAATAAAAATAGATACATTAGGTTCAACTCACTCTATATGTGCATTTGTTGGTGTATTTTTACTATCGACGAGAATGACCACGAGAGCAAATGCACAGAAACGTTCATATTACCGAAGCGTAGCATTTCTCATAGATGAAATTTGGTCTATGACGATGACAACACACTTTATAATAAGAAATGAAATCTAGTGTCATAAATGGCGGCTTCATTGCTGGAAGACATTGTCTAGCTAACCGTGATTGTGAGGAAATTCAGTTTTCAGACAAAATTTTAGATAAATAGATACTCGATTTTCTAAAAATGTTGAGTAAGTAGATAAACGTTTTTTTAGAAAGTACTACTAATTACTCTAAATTTGAAGACTCTGATTTTTAGGTCACAGGAAACAAGTGTAGTAAGCAGCTTCATTACTCATAGACCCATAAGGATTGACGTCACGGAATAGATAGAATGTAATTACATATATCCCACTTGGAGGCATCGAAAAATATCCAATACCTACTATATATGTCAATAATTGAGATATAATATCGAACACTAGTTAATATGTCTATAATTGGTGGAGGTTTCCAAGAATATGAATTAACTAGGGGTATCCCGTGGTGAAACCAGAGCAGTGAAAGATGTAATAGTAGTTTATGCAACTGTCATATAATGAAGGGTATTAAAACACGAGTTTATGAAACGAGCGCAGCGAGTTTCATAATAGTAACGAATATTATATCTCAATTATTGACATATATAGTAGGTATTGGATATTTTTCGATGCCTCCAAGTGGGATATAAGTAATTACATTCTATCTATTCCGTGACGTCAATCCTTATGGGTCTATGAGTAAAGAAGCTGCTTACTACACTTGTGTCGCATCAATAAAACGCGACAAACCTGATTGGCCCTGCAATCAGGTTGGTCGCGTTTTATTGATGTTATAATGAGATATTACGATATCGATGTAGATATTATACCATCATGTGAAATTGCTTAAACTGAGTGTTTTGTTGTCTGCGCTATAACAGTAGTAATAAAATTATAAGTCAAGTATTGGAAACATAAGTAGAATGTTACAACATTAGTGTAGATAAACAATATTATTGATACAATACGATTACATGTTACAATTTAGTATTGCAAAACCACTAATCAATTAATCCAGAGTTACGGTGCTGTCGCCTGGCCGCTATATCCATACAAACTATTATATAGTTAGACTCAGAAAATAAGAAAGATAGACTGATTTTCTAGAGGCGAGATCTTTTTCAGATACCAACAATTTAAAGTATAAACCATCAATCTATCTTTCATTTACAACAGTTTGTATGTACGAGTAAAGAGGAAGGGCGACTGAACTTTAAATCAATCTTCTTAACATATTTCATTCAAATTGGTTAGATGCTATAAGAGTGTGAACTTATAAGATAAGTTACAAAACACTCTTTCTTAGAGACACTTTACCATATTTTTATTTTTTTTCGAGGAATGTGTTTGCACTTGACCGTATGGTAAGCCTGTAGTAAGTAAGTATTCGCCTGATGGTAAGCAATTATTACGGTCTAGTAATAATATTTAGCATTATAAGAACAGAAACATAAATATATTTTTATTTCCTGGTACATGATATCTCTGTGGACATCTTTATGACATCCATGAACGTCATCAGATATAAACCGATTCCGAGAATAATTATTTTGATATTATTACGGTTATATTTTTAATATATTAAATTATGTCATGCGCATTGTATGGTTGTGTTGCTTTTTCCCAGAATTTTTAACAGGCTTGAAAATAGGAAGTTATTAAGACTTCTGAAAGTTTTTTTATTTCTCACTTTTTTGCGGGTATGTTACGCGATTAGGTACTCCTTTATTTATGGACAGATTACAATAAACAAAAATGATTCAACAGGGATTGTTTCCGGGATAGTCCAATTATTTTATTTTTCATTCGGTCCATACTTTTTGGGATAAAACCAATAAACCAACAAATTTATAAACTTTATGCAAACCAATTTTACCTATAATTCCAAAACGACTACTCGGATTCAGATGCAGTTTTCTGTCATGTGATGAGGTTTGATTGGTGTATGTTTCTAGTTATGTATTACGATGACAACTCACCAGGGGGCGCTGCTGTATACATTATATCTTCCAAATAACTAGCCCGATTTTGATGCAGTTTCCTTTGATAGGCTTAGATTTGTTTATTAAAGTGACAGTAGATTTGAGGTCGGTTTTTGATTTTTTTTAATAATGATTACAATACTTTACAATATAATATACATATATCAGAATGGGGGGTTTTGACACATATTATTTTTTCTTTACTTACAAGCATTATCGGAAAAAATAAAACGTCTAAACTTACTAAATCTCTGATTTAACTTTAGCAAACCAATTGTAAACATAATAAGAGTTACATGTGTATCCATTACCAATGAATACTTCAGCCAGACATCTGTCAGTCAATGAATTATTCAATTTATTTCAGTAAATCATTTCAATAGATATACTCGGATGAATAATCTTCATGATAAGTTTCTGAAAATAGCGCCTCAGTCGTTTCGTTAAGCCATGTAAGTAATTGATTGGTCGTATCCCAAAATTACTGGGTGTGCATTTTAATTAAAACACTCATTATGTACAAGAGTCACTTTTTATTCTCACTCCATTTTTACACAATTACACAACCAGTAATTTAATAATGGACACGACAACGTGACAACAAAGCTATTATCGTAAAATTTCAGTTGCGCAATTTACTGAAACTACGACTGAATAATATTTCCTTAGAGATTGTTCCCATTGTTTAAGAGAATGAACAAAAGTCTGTTTTGTCTGCTGATTGCAATCTTTTAAATGTCAGTGTACTTTCAAATACACTGAGATACAACAAAAGGTTAATCAGTTCCATTTGGAGGTAAATTTACTTACGTGGTAATAAACACACAGCTTTTCAAGGCACTTATACTTACGCTCATTTTTGTCAAGCTCAAAATCAACCAAGTGATACGAATAATTATAATAATACAGTGGTTCTTATTGTATCAGAGTGGGAAATTGTAGTGTCGTGGGGATTTTCAAGCCGCCCTTTAAATAAAAAAACTCTTAATCATAGGGCGTACCCTATATGATTAGGTAAACTGATATGAATAAATAAATTTAACTGAATTGTTTGTCGGATTTACTTCATAAAGGATCATTCAAATAGCAGTATTACGTTCAAAAACACGGTTTGAATACTGTAGATCTATCTGGCGGCATGCGCCCGACGTTGATTAATGAAAGAGAGCACATTGACGTCACTAATCGACGGTATCATGTAGGTTTTCACTCTAATTGCTAAGAAGAATGCTTTCGAGTGTCTTGATACACGTGTAATAGCTATTTATTTTTATTTTCATGAGAAATCAAGAAAAGAAAAACTCTCGAGAAAAGAGCATTCATTATACAATTTAGGCAAATTTATTCCAGTTTTAACCAAGTTCATAAAACGTGATTTTTATAAATAGAGGTGTAAAACATTACATCCTTTGCTCAAAATATTGCTCTTTGATTAGTGGAAATAGGATGTCGTGATTGTAGCCGCCTTAATATATTTTCTTAGAAGTAAACTTTATTATTTCAAAGAAAATACACTGCATGCACCCTCAGATATGGTAATAATATGGAATATGTTTATCATGTTTTGACGCCTTTTTATATTTTTCTTAAGGCTGTAAACTACGGTTGCAAAGTTACGAAGTGTTTGACTTCGAATTCAAGCAAGTACTGAGAAAACAAGATGGAAATTTTATTTTATTTAAACTTTATTTTCTGTGAATTCATTCAATATTGAGCAGCCCTCAAGTAGTCTTAAATTGAATTTATTTAGCGTATGGTGTTGATGTTTATCTACCTATTTCACATTTTTTAAATATGCATTCACGATTATTACCTAATCTATACATATAATAAAGCTGAAGAGGTTCAAAAATCTGTACATAGTAGATATTAGAAAAAATATGTTCAGGTATACCTACTTTAAATCGATAATAAAACTCGTTTCAGCAATTTTATTTGTTTCTCTGTTTGTCTGTGTCTCTGTTTGTCTGTTTATTTAAACGCTCATCTTGTAAAAATGGCTGAACGGATCATCATGATTTTTATATGTAGGTAGTATAAGTTCTTAGGAGTGTCATTGACTACTTTTTATCCTGAAATAATGGTGGGCGTCCACTAGCATTATACACACGGGTGCCCAACTTTCACTACCCACGATATATCTGCCCAAGAGAACTTCCGTTTCAAATTAATTCTTCGCAGAAGTCACGACTCTTAATAATGAGGAGATACGAATCAACGAAAATCTCTTTTTACCGAATTTAGTTTTAGGATTTAATATTTATTTTCATCGCCATAACCAATTATCGAATATTCAAAATACAACAACATTTATTCGACAATCCAGACAGAACGAAATCCGATTTTTATCGTATAATATTTTAAACCTAGCCCAGACAAATTGAGTTGATTCTTAAAAATTTCACTAATTGCCTATTACAGATAAGGTACGAAATATTGGTTCGGTAAATGACAAAAAAACGTTTTCGTCTGTAAGCGAAACGAAAAGACTCGGCAGATTTTTTGTGCTTTTTCCTAGCTAGTTTTTGTGGGCAAGTTTGCTAAGCAAAAACAAATAAATAGTTTTTGTTGACTGGGAACAATTTAAGATGTATAAGCAGATATTTTTAGGAATTTTATTTTTTCAGAAATTCTGTTGTGATCGGAATAAACCTTTGAAATTTGTGTTAGAAGATTTGCTCTTAATTAAAGTGAACTTCAAAAAATTAATTGGTCTCATCGATATACTATATTATGTATGTCATATTCTTAGACGAAATTGGACGGACATAAAATATGATTTTTTGTGCAATTTAGTAAGATTTAAATAATAAAATAGTTAACCTTCGCATACTCACTTATGTTTTTGTTGTCGAAACAAAACATATAAAAATAAAAGTTTAGAAAAAGCAAAGCCAATTAGGGTGTTTCTAGCTTAGTTCTTCATCACAGATACAATTTGATTATTAATTATATCTCTGTTCACTTATATTAATCTTGTCCGTAGTTAATTTCATTGTCTAAGTAAATTAACAAAGATAATGGAAGTATTATATTAAAGGTATCATTTAACTAGATTTGTAACATCAAGAAGCCAATTTGAGGTTCTGAGAAGACGTAACTTTTAATAAAATTGGTAAAAGAGCTTAGGTTTTTAGTTACAACTCATACTGAACCTTTAATATGATTACGTATTTTTGTTGTATATGTATGTATCTTTTGATAATTACAGGACATTATTGGTTAAATTAAATGGTTGTAAGTATACCTAATTGTCATGACGTTTTTCCACTTAAATAAATATATAATTTTATTTATCAATGGCTTTCTTGATCTCAATGTCTGGATGACTCTGGGCTCGTAACACAACCTAACGGCTACCACGAGGTCAGAGGATTCGAAACATTTTGTGATAAAGATTTTTTGGCTAATAAATGATTTTGAATATTTGTGTTTGTATCATACAAAAGGTTAGATAACAATTGAACAGCGTGATCACATTTTTTAAAGTGCGCAACAATATTTGCAAAGCTTGTCTATCAAAATTGCTTGCATTCATGGAAAAAAGAGATAGCTATACTTTGTATTGCTTCCGGAGAAAATCGAAATAAATTGAATGTTTCGCAAATACTCGATACGTTTCATATACAGTCAGAGTGTTTACTTAAAGTCGTACGGAAAAATAAATCTATGTATATAAAATTCAAAGGTGACCGACTGACTGACTGATATAGCGATCTATCAAAGCACAGCCCAAACCACTGGATGGATTGGGCTGAAATTTGGAATAAAGGTAGATGTTATGACGTAGGCATCCGCTAAGAAAGGAGTTTTGGAAATGCCACTTTTAAAGGGGTGAAATAGGAGATGCAAGTTTTACTTCTTAATGCGAGCGAAGCCGCGAGGACCCACTAGTGTTTCATATAACAAAAAGCTGTAAAAAATAACGTTGCGTATAGTCTTTATTTGGATATATACTACGTACATTAGTTTTAGTGGCCATCTGCCTTGTTCATTCTGCATAAAAGCTCTTTTGTTTATGAATTTTTATCCAAGTCTATGATTCTAAATTGTCTGGATACAGTTTTTCCGGCAATAAAGCTACCTTGACTCAGTTGACTGTTTGAGATTACCAATTTAAGCTAGGTACTGGTGATTCGGGATGTCCTTGGTAAATAGACCCAAGTAAGTCATGTTTGAAAAATGGCATTTAAATCTCGCAGTGAATTAGATATTATTTTCAAGCGCCCAGATTTAAATTCGCTTACTTATTTCGTCTCGGGTAGACGGAGTTTTGTATCACAAAACTAACTTTTTCGTGAATTTTCAAACGGTTTTGAAACATAGGTTGTCAGCACTGCTAGACCAAAGCCGCTTTTAAAAAGTTATTTAAAAATTCAATCAAATTTATTTTCATCATGTTTACAATTGAAATTCTTTTCACAAACAATACATCAGAGTCTCCCAAAATAACACACAACCTGCCCCAAAGACGTTTACAACTTCAATACAAGAAGCTCATATATTCAAAGATTTGGCAAGAAATTCTTGTCAGCGTGATAGTTGAAATCTAAAAATTATATAAGTTCTGCATTAGTTGCCGAGTAAGTTATGCGCACCTAGTTAGTACCTACATATTATATATTTACAAATGTATTAAGTACCTTTGCACCCACTTTCACAGACCAATAGAATGAATTCCTTTATTATTATTATTTTTATCACGAAATAGGCTGGCTACAGCCTGCCTGATGTTAAGCTCCACTGTAGTCTAAGATGTAGCACGCTTGCCTAGAAGAAACCTAGGTAGAAGCAAAGCGCTTTGTGCGAATCTTTAGAACTTCCTCCATAAACCGGTGACGCCCCGCTGACTTCCTGCTATATTCTCATTTAGCACCTAGTAAACAAACATACAGTACTAAAAATGTGAGTAAAACTCACCTGAGAGATGATTCTCCTTGGAATTCTTAGATATTTCGTAGAAGATGCACAGATAGCACACCGATATGATCATGAGCGGTAGGAAGTACATTGCGCAGAGGCAGAACACGTTGTATGCTAGTTCTTGTTGCTGGCTGGCGAATGCGTCGAACGAAACGCATTGCTCGAACTCAGGGACTTTAGGGTGCTGCATTACCCGGAACACGAGACTCTGAAAGGAAAGAAAGTAAATTGATATTCAAGATTTTTGTCAGACAACGCTATCTCGTCTTAATAACAATGTTATTTTAGTAAATTAACTTGAAATGAGTCAGTTCCAGAAAGAGACAGTTTCCTGTAAATAGTTTTATCCTTCTATGTTATAAGATGCACCCTTCCTGGAAGAAAGCAGTAAATACACTTGCGACAATTTTTTTTTATTGCATTAAAAAATCAAGCGTAAAGGAATACACCTCCTCAATTTTTTTCACGAATTTAGGGGCAAAATTAATGGAATAAACGCAAAAAAAACGATTATTTTGCAACATTGATCAATATTTTATTCCATCGCAAGAAGGAAATACATACACATACACTTGTTTACTTAACAAATTTCCTTTATAATAAGAGCATAATCATACTTACATAACTTTTCCAGAACATTACAGAAAATAAAAATTGTGTAAAATCAGATACGACATTCTTCCACGACATTTTTGTTATAGCCTTTTTTGTAAGTAGTGTTATGTACTTTTACCAGCAAGCAAATCTATTATATCTGGCGTGTAGCTGCAGATACTTACTTCTTCCGCGAAACATTTTGCGTTACTCACGTCGTAAGTACATTTACTTACGCGTAAAGATTTTTTTATGAAATGCAAATATAAATACAAATTGTGACGGAAGACGATAAATGACAATTGTATACGTCCGAGGAGATGGGTCAAGATGGTTGTTTGTTCGTAGCAGTTTCTTGTTTCCACACGCATGCATATCGAGATATTGGACATCGGGCTAGTATGGTAGCGGGATCCGTGGCACGGTTCGTCGCTGGCCATAGTTGGAAGGGGCGACCCATGTAGCGAATTAGCCATTCGTGAAAGGTTATTCCGCCAACTTGCAAAAATCCTGAGGTTGTGCCAACGTGCCAGTTGGCGACCGTATGAAAATGCACGTTGGACTCTTATGGGGGGCACGGGCGTGCCCGCGATCTCCGGACTAAGTCCTACTTCGATATCTTGAATTGTTCGTGTGTGACTAGGTAGATACGCAAAATATTATCCTGGTGCCATTTCCTCACCGACCTCCACATTCGCAGTATCATGAACGCAAAGAGAAAAAGGGAATACGTACCACAACGAAAGTCTGCCCTATCGCCCTAAGTGCCTCGTAAACGTCCGAGGATTCCACTCCAATCTCATTCCGGTCCACAACCTGCACTCATGACTTTGACGGAGACGCAGATCAAACATCCGTCCTCAAAGCTGGAGCTGGGGTGTGCTTCATTATTGTTATTTATTTACGAATCACACAGCGGCAACCAAGAGATAACCAGGCTCATTGAATACTTAAGTGAAGCGGCGGATAAGGCCCCTACAGCCCAGTTAGAGTTCCCGGGGGGTTTTCAATGGACGCCATCCAGAGTGGCTATAACCATACCAGATCACTGAAAATGCTGGAAGAGAGACGCATAAGCTTGCTTTAGCGTTAGATCTCACCAGGTTGGTTTAAGGCATTACTAGGGTACCTGATAATGAAACTTATATACCTGAATGAATGGACCTTCTGCTAACAACAGATCCAGACTGGTACTGAGTGACAATCCCAATCCGACCATTGTCTGGTGAAGGCTGTCTCCGTATATAACCCATCCGATCCTAGCCCTAAGCGCAGTCAGCGGATGTGGAGATACATAAAAGTCAGTGAATTGGGATGAGAGGCGGTCTTTTTATGCATCTATCCTTGGCAGCCTGTCTGCTTCTCTTCTGAAGACCCTTCACCCTGTGCGGATGTCGTAATTGATACTATTCTTCTAGATATGGAATATTTCATACCTCACTCAAATGTATTCCAGTCTGGGAAAGTTCATACATGGTTTGGATGCATGGGTTGATGCTCGCCACAGCTAGGTTAGGATTATCAGTAAGAAGAAGATGGCATACAACAAAGGCACTGGTTCTTCAAAAGGCACGCTTCGATCACATTGGCCGAGTAGGGAATACATTTATTCGTACCCCGCCTGTAGCAAAGCCTTTTGGTTCCTGGCAAAGTTGATCGAAGGTAACTTCTACCGCCCCTCATTGCCTCCACTGCTAAAACCTGACGGTTCGCTGGCTCACTGTGCAGCTTAGAAAGCTAATTTATTTGCTTCTCTATTTGTGGAAATTACAAGTCTTGGTGCTGGTGGTGCTTTGGTTCCTCCTTCTCTTGACTATCCGACTGCCATATTAGACTTCAAGATTCGCCAAACAGAGCTCCGTAAAATGCTACGTGATCTAGACGTGAACAAGGCCAGTGGTCCTCACGATATTCCAGCTATAGTACTGGAGACTTGTGCGCCTGAGCTGGCTCCTGTGTTGATGCGCCTCTTTCGGTTTTTTTGTTGAGACCGGGAAAGTGCCGAGTTCATGGGCTTCCTAACATTGATACCCAAAAAATTTCCTACGCACTATAATCCAGCGATCTTCGAAGCGAGAGTGAATCGGTTCATAGGTAGGTAAGCACGCTCTATCTTTGCTTAACATAAGGCAAACTATAGTCAAGTGCATTTAAGTTAACAAAAAAATGTCATCGTCTTTTATGAGTAAGGGTAAAATATGCTCGAATTAAGCAAATACTTAATATGGACGACATAAAAGAAGATAAGTTAGTTACTTCTTCTACATTCATTTTTACCTACAATTTATGGACTAAGTACCTAACTATAACTAAACTAGATGACTTTGTTTTATTTTGTTAAGTTTACACACGAGTAGTGATTTGACGTAAGTTAGCTTTGTTAGTTTGAATTTTGATGACTACACTTGTTGTTGACCCGATTTGAAACGGTGTGATTAGGAGAAAAACTGGAGAAGTCAAAAATACAGAAAAATCGGCTGCCTTGCTGCATTTTTATCAAGTTTATTCATGTTTCTGTAATTTTTTATCAAGACTTGATGAGCCTTTGTAAAAAAATATATATACCACCACATTTTTAAAAATATGTTTTACAAGAACTGACGTGCTATGTGTATCTGAAACGAATTTGTCAAATTCGGAAGACGAAAACAACACTGCTAATTAAAATTAAAATATATTATAATTATTGTGTAATTAGTGTACATAAGTTCATTCCATATTAGGAATTCAAATAGTTAAAAGCACTTACTATAAATATCTACGTAAGTACTTACATACTTTTGATTGATTCTGCATGCAATTTTTTTTTTATTAAATTTACAAAATGATTTCCTACAGTCTAAAATTGATCAACAATCAAGACCAAATCAATAAATAATATTTAAGTAAGTAAGTTACTTTACTCTTATAATATTATGTAAGTTTTAAATTAGCGTATTTTTAATATAACGCCTATTTTTATTATTTGACATTACAAAAATATTACATACACACTTACACATACTCGATTACATTGTTTAAAAAGTACTTATAAAGAGAAGTACAAAAATATTTAAATGTTTTTCTGCTAAAAAAACATTTAACTAAAGTAACGATTAACCTGATAAATTGTGTTCGCTGGTAAGAAGAACGTAACACTTATTACACGTATTACAAAAATGGATTGCTCGTGGAATAACTGCGTATCTGACACTTACAACTCCAGATTAGAAATAAATTTAGAAGTGAACAAAGTCGTAAGTGGAATAACATCAGTCAGTGTGGTTTATATTAGCAAGAAGTAAGACAATATCTGTAGTTACTTCTGCACGTATTCATTTTACTTCGTGGAATACTGCAGTAACACTCTATTTTAAGTTTTTCTCTTAGTATACTGTACGAATTCAAATATAGGAAACGTTAGCAATTCCAGGCTATTTTAAGCTTTTAGGTGTCATTTGTTAGGGATTTTTAGCTCTTATAACAAAATTACAGGATAGTTTTTTTCGTCTCCTGTAAAGTTGGTCTCAACAAGATACTGCTTTCTTCCACGAAGGGTGCGATATGTGTGTGTGTGGAAACGAGGACTCCCTCGTCTTTATAACTATGGACAAAATCTGAACTGTAACTTTTTTAAATCAATTCGCAATTGCATAAAAAACCAGGATGGAGTAACAATAGTCTTTGACACTTCATCAAAACTATAAACAAGTGAAAACAAAATAAAAACTTTTTGCTCCTGTATTTTTTTTATTTGACTACATCATTGTAGTCATTGCTGCAGCCTTTTTTCCGTGGAGAAAATTCATTAGGGATGAACCACATACTAAGAAGTTACTTATTTACATAAGATTTCAAAACACAGATCTCCACAAATATTATGAAGTTACTGTTTACTCTCTGTACCATAAATGTAGAAGTAAAATGCTTTGCTTGACGCATTTGCGATTCCACCTTAAAAAACTCTCACTGTTGAGTTCCTTTTCTATTTAAGCTGGATATATGTCACCGAAAAATAACAAGATCCGTACGTTTATAAATTTCCTAGAAAATTTATAAACTTTGGTAAGATTCTAAACGAGAGATAAATCGATCATCTGATGTGTCGATACAGTCGTCATGAATGGATAATATACAATGGTCATACAAAAAAAAAAACGAGAGATAAATTGTATTATTTTACGCCCACTATTTCGCAAATTTATTAATTTACGACATCCCGTGGTAAAATTATAAACTTACGGATATCCATCCGTAAGATTCTAAACGGTTCGACCAGTCACAAAAGAGCTTTTAATTTTACTCATCTTTAGAATACGGCAAATAACACACTGCTCTCTGATTGGCCGATGTTGACAGTAGCAATGTTTGTGTCCATGTCACCGTAAGATTGTAAAGATCGTTAGATTACAATCTATCTAGCGAGATTGTAAACTATCGATAGATTGTGAACCGTATCATCTTCGAGTCCAACACTTGCACTACAACAGGACTTTGCTCCTCCTCGCTTCGCTCGTCGTCGCATGTGCGTGGTAGAAAGCAACCTAACGAACCTAATCTTACCTCCTGTCACAGACAAGTGACTTCGCAATACCTAAACACAGAGCGCGAGTTGCATTCCGTCCTACGCCGGTTCACAATTTGACGGCTTCACTTCGGTAGATTACAATATAGCGAAGAATAATGAGTCAAATTGCAATCATAATGATACGGTTCACAATCTATCGATAGTTTACAATCTCGCTAGATAGATTGTAATCTAACGATCTTTACAATCTTACGGTGATATCCATAGACTTAGAAGGAAGGAGAAGAAACACGTGACTTATTCAACCAATCAGAGAGTACTTATTATATTACGCGTGAGTTCGGTAAGTTTATCAATCGGCGAAAATGTGGGCGTAAAATAATACAATTTATCTCTCGTTTAGAATCTTACGAAGGTTTATAAATTTTCTAGGAAAATTATAAACGTACGGAGCTTGTTATTTTTCGGTGACATCTATATATATCAATTGGTATAATGTATATTCGAGGAAAGACACAACGATACCCTTGTCAATGTCTATTTCGCTAATAACTGCGACTTGGACTTAAGGAAGCCAATCTTAGAGAGACGGGTGAAGATAATATCTATTAACTTTAAGGATCGATGTTTGCCTTGACCTAAAAAAACTGTTATTTTATTTATAAGAAAAGAGTCGAAAACAAAATAAGGAAACCATGTGAAATATTTAGAAAGTAGTAAGTATTTTTGTTTATATTTTTCAAACAGTTTACCAAGCTCTCAGTTTCAGACTGCAGCAATGCTTAACACCAGGCAGGCTGTTATCGAACGTAAACCTATCCCACGTAAAAATACGTAGCTCAGAGAGCGGAGGTATTATTATCCGATTTCTAATATTAAGCAAATGTTTATGCAGTTATGCTTTGGATGGGTGACCAAAAAGTGGCGATTAATTTGGGATTTCATGTCTGTTCTAAGTTCTGTCTGTTTATCATAAAACGACGTTTAACCGTATCCAATGTTTTTTAAGGTGGCTGGAAATCTTTCGGCGCTAGGATTGGCCACGATCATACCATTGGAACATAAAACATTTTCATATATGTATTTGATTATAACCTACCTTTTTTTGATTGAGTAAGAAATACCTTTATTTACAAAAATAAAATATAAAAACAAGGGAAGAAAAACTAAACATACCTAAGTACTACTTACTTCTAACTACAACATAAAAAGGGGCACTTAGAAATTCTTTAGAAAAGCTTAAAGAAATAAGCCTAACGTATCTTATATTTATAATTATAAAATGTGGCTTACTTGAGGCAGGCTGCATACAAGTGCAATTATCCATGCACACGAGAGCATCATCTTGCTTCTCTTCCGCGCCACTGCGAGCCGCAACGGGTATATTATTGCGAAGAATCTGCAAAACAAACTAACTGTTAATAAAACCTCTTGGTATAAAAAAAACACCATTCTGTCAATATAGGTGAATTGGGAGCCAACCCCTAATCGGGAATCTAAATACATAAATCTCAAAGGTGACTGACTGACTGACATAGTGATCTATCAACGCACAGCCCAAAGCTGACTGGCCTGTTAGCTTAGTTGGTAGTGGCTCTGCCTTCTAATCTAGGGGTTGCGGGTTCGATTCCCGCGTGACACAAGTATATATGAAATTCAAAAAAAATATAATTACTTGTGTTGGGTCTGGTCGTTTGTATGTATAATAAGTATGTATTTGCCAAAGAAAAGTATGTAAGTATTATATCCGTTATCTAGTATCCACGACACAAGTGTTTGCTTAGTGTGGGGCTAGATGGCGCTGTGTGCAATGTCCCGGAGTATTTATTATTATTTATGTATAAACCACTGGACGGATTGGGCCGAAATTTGGCATGTAGGTAGATGTTATGACGTAGGCATCCGCTAAGAAAGAATTTTTGGAAATGCTACTTTCAAAGGGGTGAAACAGGGGATGCAAGTTTTACTTCTTAATGCGAGAGTAGCCGCGAGCACCCACTAGTATTTACATAAATGTTCAAAAATAAGCATACTGACTAGAACACACGTTTTAAAAAAACCAAAACTTATTTTTACTTACCTATATACATCTAAAACCCTAGCATCGCCAAATTTTTTTTGTTAATAATTATTTGGTAACTGAAATGTACTTCATTCCATTGGTTATAATCTCAAATAAAAATGATTAACTTCTGAGATCACAAATTACGAAACACAAATAAATATTTCCCTTAGCTCCATCTAGGCATAAAATATATGTACATAATCCACAAATTGAAGCCAAAATTACTGATGTGGTGTCTGCATTTCCACCTGAGATAGCAAATTAATCACTTTCTTGTGATTTGTCAGTTAAAATCCAACCAACATTTGTAGACAATGGAACAAAGTTTCATTTTTTAACAATTTTATTCTTTATCATGAACATAATTTTTCTCACCTCCGGGCCGAAAGTGACAACTTTCGTCCCCCTACGCGGGACGAAGTTGTCGCTTTTCGGCTCCGTCGATGAGAAAAATTGTATACACACCGCGGGCAGTAAAAAAGGAAGCCTCAGATCACATGTAATTGTCGTCCGAGGCGGAGCCGAGGTCGACAAACATGTGATCTGACATACATTTCCATTTTTCTAAAATGATAATTTTATCGGCTGATTCATACTTTCTGTTATAAAATTGTTTTCATTATGTTTTTAAATCACTTCTCGTACAATTCGGCACATATCCATATTATTTAATATTCAAATATAAGGGAAGAAAATTATTCAAAGGTTGCATCATTCATTTTATATTATTGTGTTTGGCTTATTATGTATGCGGAACAAAATAAATTTCATATTTAACACAGCTCGACGTTACACGAGCAAAATAATGTACCTACGTCATAAAATGAAAAACCACAAGGACATACGCTAAAAGGTTTGATAGGCCTGATTGATTCAGTGGCTATTTTATAAAAGTAATACACGAACTACATTAAAATGTTGAATATCACGTCATATTATTACATATTCATTCTGCAACATAACAACATAAGCATAATAATTATGCTGTCTGTCAATTCCAAAGCTCATAAAATTATGAGCTTTGGAATTGACAGACGAAATTTTCCAGTTACTATTTTTTCGCCCTTATAATTTTATAAAACTCTGTAACTATTTATCAGAGACTGTCTACAAATAGCAATTTTAATAAATATCATTGTTGTTGGTGATAAACAGATAACTTTTTTATTTTCGTCCGTGTCATGTTAAATTATGTGCTAAAAATAACAATGGATTTTTTCTTACCTATCCACTGATATGCAAACGAGTACATTTGATGATAAGTAAAGTCCAAACGCTCGTAAGACAAGGAAGAATTTGCACGCCCAGTTGCCTGCTAGCCAAGCATTTGTTGTTCTCCAACCGATCTGTAAGAAATACAAAAAATAATGCATTTATTTGACATATTGTTTAGAGACTAGTAGACACCCGCGGCTTCGCACGCATTATTTCAGGATAAAAAGTAGCCTATGATGCTTTTAAGACCTCATACTACCTACATACTTAAAATCATGATAATAGGTTCAGCGGTTTAGGCGTGATGAGCGTTTAAATAGATATTAATCATACAAACCGAGACACAGATAAACAGATAAAAAATCTAGAAATGGTTGGAATGTGTTATACTATCAATTCGAAGTATCTCCAAAGTTTTTTTTTCAATATTCAGACTTTCAGCTAGCTTCAGCTTTATTATGTATATATATAAATAGATATAGATACAATAACGTGTGAATCCTCTGACCTCGTGGTAGACGTTAGACTGTGTTACGAGGCCAGGCTCATCTCCCAGTATAATACTCGGTACCTTAATTAAGTCGTTGTTATTAAGTTACACTAAAATAATTTACTGACAAATCACAGCAATTGATAATTACAAAAACTTATACTGCATATTTAGTTATTTCGTTATACAGATAGAGTTTAAGTGTACCGGGTTAAAGTTTATATTTGTAGGTTAAGGTTAATTCTCATCTATACTAATATTATAAAGCTGAAGAGTTTGTTTGTTGGTTTGTTTGTTTGAACGCGCTAATCTCAGGAACTACTGGTGCGAATTGAAAAATTCTTTTTGTGTTTAATAGACCATTTATCGAGGAAGGCTTTAGGCTATATAACATCACGCTGCAACTAATAGGAGCGAAGAACCAATGGAAAATGTGGAAAAAACGGGGAAAATTATTCATCTTTGAGGGCTTCCGTTGCGTGCGCTGCGAAAACGGTTCACAATATAAATAATTAATGCCCAAAATAACTATTTCACGCGGACGAAGTCGCAGGCACAGCTAGTAATATAATATAGATTATGTAGGAATAATATAAGCAAAAGTTTGTGAGCGTGTGTTTGTGCGACTAAGCAGATTTAATTGAGTTTTGATATGTGTTACGTGATCTCGAACTAAGCTGAAATCTACATAATGGTCCTGAATCATCAATCGATCATCATGATTCCGAATTAACTCGGGTGTCACTTAAATGTAGTTATAGAGGAACATATAGTCTGTTGATGTTTGTCCGTTGAGTGATGTTTTTACGGTAATGGAGAGAGAATTGAATTATTTGCTGTTATTGTTAGTACAGAATACAGAAGTAGGTATTGTTAGTACCAAAAAGGATTTTTACGCAGAATAGAAGCACCCGCAGCGCTGCTAGCAGAGACAATCGCTTGCGATTACTAATGGTAAGCAATTGTCCACGCGGTCAGTTCGTAAAAGGGTGACCAAAAAGTGCCATTCCATTCTGAGGTTGCCGTAGATAGGATGACATGTTAAATTTTAGGTCCCGGCTGTTTGTCAACGTGCGGCAATGGTTAAGCCATGTCAGAGAAGAGGGCGCAGATATCAAGCGGGAAGGGTTTCAGAAGTGTTTCAGTATTTATTATCTTCTGGCATTATTTTTGTTAATAAAATGAGGTGAAATAACAGCACAGTTATCAACAAATGACTTATTGGACGGCGTTACTTTATTGCTAGGTCTCAATGTAAACTGACAAATTAAAATGCAAATTAGTACATACCAACCAACCTGAATGTGTAAAGTTATATAAATGTCACACATCAAGTACATATATTGATGAGTCGTATTTCCTCATGACTAAAGGCCGTGACTCCCGCGCAGAATTTATTTGTTGAGGGAGTTCTTATGGGCAGATACATTGTGGTGGGAGCTCAGGTCCAGACCCAGATATTGTGGTCCTCAAACATGTCGGTTTCTTCACGATCTTTTCAGTTCTATAGTTATAGACCAAAAACAAACTAAGCAACCCCATACATACGAGTATAATATGAATATGTACCAAAACTTATTATATATGTTATGTCATGTACGTATGTCAAAGTGCCCTTAAGTAGGGTATGATATAAGCATGTAACCCTAATACAGGCGGTCCCTCTGATCCTAACGAGGCTTGTATTAATGTGAGGCCATTTCAAAGGTCACATGACATTTTCCTCTTCCGTAAACACAAACTATTATAGTTTTTAACTGACTTCAAAAAAAGGAGGTTATCAGTCTTCTGATAGTTTTTTTATATTTTTACTCGTAACTATAGTAATTATGAAGTTTAAAAATTTGTTATTACTTGCGTTGAGTCTGGTCGTTTCTATGTATAATAAGTATGTATTTACGAAAGAAAAGAATATATGTACATGTGTATATATGTATTATATCCGCTATCTAGTACCCATGATACAAGCGTAAGCTTAGTATGAGGCTAGATGGCGCTGTGTGATATATCCTGATATGTTTATTTATTTATTTATTCTAAGGATTGAATAAATAGTTGCGAGATTGATAGAAATATTAACTTTATTCTTAACTAAATTAGTAGTAACTGTTGTGTGTATAATAGTAACTAGTAAGTAAGTTGAGAGTAGCCAACTCTGGTGCCAGAGTTTTCAAACCGCCCTAAGGGCCTCTGACATCTATTAACGACTGCCGTAGTGTGACAAACAGCCGGTACCTACAACTAAATAATACTATACCTACCTATGTATAATAAAATAGGACGAGAAAAGTTCAAAACTTCATCTATATAGTACACGAAGGAATGACGGAAGAGTATGTGGTATATTTATCACTAATCAATATTTTCATTTGAAGATTTGTGATTATTTTATTTTATTATCATGCAAGTGTTCTTCGGTACAGCAAAAGAATAAATTATAAATTATAAAGATAAAAATATTTCAAAATATATAGATATGAATTAACAATATAATAATTCTAATTAATTAGTCAGGGGAAACAGTAAAAGGGCACTAGGCGAGAAGGAGGATCCGCCTCAATTTAGCTGAAATAAAAATCTACTTCTAACCGTTATCTATCTTCATAATATCTTTCATTCAAAATTTAACAGCGATGCTCTCGTCTGTGAGGTTTGCGCCATTCTCCTCGATTTTCAGCCAATTTCTAAACATACATGTATCTATCTATACATATAATAAAGCTGAAAAGAAAAAGAAAGAGGGTTGAAAGTGTAAAGAGGTTTATAGTTTATCTGTTTCTCTGTGTCTCTGTTTATCTTGTTTTAAACGCTCATCACACAAAAACGTCTGAACTGATCACTATGAATTTTGGTATGTACCTGGGTAGTATGAGGTCTTAGGAGTGTCATATTAAGCTACTTTGTATCCTGAAATAATGCTTATATATGCGCAAAGTGTTTAAGTTATGATATTATGCTAATGAAACTATATAAATCTCATAACTACACAAACTACAGTCAGCAAATAAAGAATATAAGTAAACCAGTTATTTCAGTGTCACTAACAAATTGCATTACATTTTTCAGTTTTATTTTAGTCCAGCGTTACAGAGAAAAGGCTAAAAAAACAAATTCTCTCGACGTGCTGTTAACTAGTAAAATTGTTTCATTTGATGATTTGTGAGCACTGTTATCTGACTAAAATTTAATTTAAGTTTTACAGCGTTTGTGTTTTATACTCGTATGTATATATACTATATGTATGTACATGACAAGGTATGTTTATCTAACGCAAAACTGTGGAACTCCTTGCCCGAATCTCTATTCCCCTTGAACTATAATTTGTCGGTTTTCAAGTCGAGAGTAAACCGGTTTCTTCTAGGCAAGCGCGCTACATCGTAGACTATAACATTGCTTACCATCAGGCAAGTTGTAGTCAAGCGTAAGCCTATATCATGTAAAAAAAAAAACGTCCAAAACTAGCATTTCATTATACTAATGAAATGCTAGTGTGATAGTTTTCACAAAATGTAACTATTGACTTACACTATTATTGGAAAATTAGCAAAAATAATCACGTGCGGGTTTAGAACTAAAAAACCATGAAGTTTTTATGCCGTATGGTTAAAGTATACTTAACTCATATTATCCGTTTTTTATTAATATTTTACATAAATAGTATATCTCTTCACATCAGATAAGTAGCTACGTATTTATTTTTTCGTTCCATCTAAGACCTTTGCCTATCGCTTACACATCTTACACATATATACATATACAATATACCTTTTACAATTTCAGTAAAAACGAAATATATAGCTTACAAAGATGCCTATTAATGACTAGACCTAAATCCAAACCATGTAAAGTGACGCCACCTAAACTATTAGAGAAACATTGGCTATGCTCCAACCCCTCCCACTAACATATTATAGTCTAATATACAGAGACACTTGCTATCCTCTTATATATCCTGCATTTGAAAGCATTTTTTTATCACGAAATAGGCTAACGTTTGACTATACCTTGCCTGATATTAAGCATCACTGTAGTCTAAAATGTAGCAGCCTTGCCGAGAGGACACTTATTTACTCTAGATTTGCATTTCGCCTGATCAATCAAGCTTGACTTGAAGAAACCTAATGAGTACTACCCTTCTAAGCTTCTTGGCTTAAAACTTAGTTTTACATTTTTTTTTATTTAAGGTCTTGTTAAATTTCTATACCTACCTTATTTCAAATATTCCTTCAAAGTTAGCTACTCTGTTTTGGAAAAAACAGGATTAGGTAAGAGTATGGTAGGTCAGTAGCTCTGTAAATGCAGTGGATCCCCTGGACGGCAAAGCGTACGAATGTCTCAATACTCAAGGAACTGAAGATCAAGACGAGGCTTTCATCCATCTGCCTACAAAGAGTCCTTGATTATTTCGGTCACATAGCTCGTAAAGATGGGAGCAACCTTGAAAAGCTGGTTATTACAGGCAAGATCGAGGGTAAAAGACCGCGGGGACGAAGCCCGATGCGTTGGACTGACCAGATTCGCACCACACTCGAAACGAAAGTTCATGAAGCCATTCACACGGCAAATGACCGGAGTCGATGGCGCAAGATCGTGCAGGAGAAGAAGATCCGTGGCGGGGGTCACGACCCTCAGCAGTGAGGAAAACGACGCGAGGAGGAGGAGGAGCTCTGTATAGCATTAGCTTGGAAAGAGTGTTTATTTCCGACACATAAATGTGTAACATGATCTTTTAAGTTTACCCTGTCAAGTACCCTTTTTTACCACGAAAAAGGCTCACGTTTGACTACAGCCTGCCTGATGGCACCACAAAGCACCACTGCAGTCTATGATGTAACACGCATGCCAAGAAGATACCAATTTGTTTACTCTAGATTTGAAGACCCTTGGGTTATAATTTATATGGAATACTAGTGAATGCTCGTAGGTTTCCTCGCCTTATTTCGGGATGAAAATGCGCCTACATCACTTTCGGGTCTTTATAGGTACTACCAAGGCACGTCCGTAAATTCAGGATGATCTATTACTTTGTGGTGACAAACATACCAAGAATACACAAATTCGCGTTTATAACATTGGTATCATCAAAATCATATTTGTTAAAGCAGTTGATTTATAATCGCATATTAGTAGTGTAAAATTGATTGCAATAACATATGTATGAGAAATTAATTTAAGTATCCTATTCAAAGATCTTAGACTACAGCGGTGCTTAACATCAGACAGGCTGTATGTAGTCAAACGTAAGCCTAAAAAAGTTGGTCAGTTTATACCTGCAATAATTATGGCTCAGGGCTCATAAATGTAACGATATCATTTACGATAGCTGACTCAAAGCATAAACTTTATGATTGCGCGAGTGTGCGGAATTCGTTTCATAAAATTGACTAGCTTTGAGAATAATTGTGCTTCTTTATTTTCTTTTTTTGTGTCTATCTCTTTTTTCTCTCTCATACTTTTTTTTAGTTTCATCTAGTTAATTATGATAAAATATCTTAATATTATTTGTCTTTCGTCCAATACAACATAATCCTCCAATATAATATATTTCAATATAATAAAGTGTGTGTGTGTGTGTGTGTTTATTAGTAACATCTTCACGCTAAAACGTTTTTTTTGTGCTTTCCTAGCAATAATTTAGTGTTTGGTATGTTTGTTTGTTAAGGTATCTGTTATGTTGTTGTTTGTACGCCACCGACTTTTACATATTTCTTTCCTAGCGATCTTTACTAAGGTTGCCTGGAAGAGATCGCTCTACGCGATAAGGCCGTCCAATGTACCTAGGTTAAGTAATTTAACTGTAAATTGTTTTGTATTTTTGTTTTCTGTTGTACAATAAATCTATATTGATTGATTGATTGAAACGTCTAAATCGATTTGGATGAAAATTTCTGTGTACTTAGATTGGACCTTGGGTTAGCACAAAGGTATTTTCATTCCGGAAAAACATGGGTAAACCCGCGGGACTCAGCTAGTATTATATATCTAATAATTTAGGGGTACCGTTTTTAACGTTAATCAGATTCAAACCCTTTGTAATGCTTTGAAGACTTTAGGTATACCGTGCAGCCATTTTAGCTCTTTACCTAGAATAGATTTAATATAAAACGAAAAATAAAATAATAATAAAAAATGTTCGCAGTCAGCACATGCTGAGTTGAGGCCGGCTTGTGACAGGAAATTGTGTATATGCAAAATGTGTTTGTCTTACTTTCTTGAATGTGTTCGTATGATATTTCTTGTCACAAAATAAATAATTTTCATTTATTCAAAAACATTCCTCGCTTCATTTTTGTATGTATGTCAAAGTCAACTTCCGTAAATAACACCTGAATAAATTATTGTTGCTTCAGGCGTTAATAATGAAATTAATCTAGCAAGACACATAATTATTCAGTGAGAGCTAAAACATAATTTAGGTCACTGCTCTTAGAATGTCGACAATGTCAAATCATAGAATGAATAAGCGATTATCCAGTATCAAGTTTATGTTAGTACCTACTAAGAGATGGCGCCAGTATAGTAGTATAGGTATATCTTACGAAATATTAGTTGTATTACTAGTGGACGCCCGCGGCTTTGCTCGCATTATTTTGAGACAAAAAGTAGCCGTTGACACTTCTAAGACCTCATACTACCAACCTAACAAAAATCATTAAGATGTGATCAGCCGTTTTTGCGTTATGATCGTTTAAATAAACAAACAGATAAGCAGACATACAGACAAAAATTCTAAAAACTGCTAAAATGTGTTCTGTTATTATTAAGTAAACCCAAATATTGTTTTTTATATCTTCTATATCCAGATTTTTGACCCTTTTCAGCTTTATTATACACACAGTATGTATAGGTATGTTACGGTAAATGTGGATAATTACCGGTAATTATACATAATTACCAACGTACACGGTAAATGTAGTGAATTATCCACATTTACCGGTAATTATATATAATTAGAGATAGATTAGATATAGATTAGAAAATAATAAATAAATAAATATTCCGGGACAATGCACACAGCGCCATCTAGCCCCACACTAAGCAAAAGCTTGTGTCGTGGGTACTAGATAACGGATATAATACTTATATACTTTTCTTCTTGGTGTAACACGACTGCGGGTGTTCCTCAGGGTGGCGTTTTATCCCCTCTTCTGTTCTCAGTATTTATAAACTCCATATCTCATTGCATTGCATCATCCTACCACCTCTACGCGGATGACCTCCAAATATACACCCAGGCACGTGTCAATGAGCTTGATTCTGCGGTGGCTGCTACCAACGCTGATCTTTGCCGAATCATGCAGTGGAGTCAAACTTTTGGCTTGAAGTTAAATACTTTGAAGACTCAGGTCATCGTTGTGGGCAGTTCACGTATGCTGTCTAAGGTTGACTGGACTACTTTACCTTCGGTTATCTTTGATGGGACTAGTATTCCGTACAGCGAGTCGGTCAAAAATCTTGGCGTTACTATGGATCGGTGCATGAGTTGGGATGCCCATCTGGATGCTATTAGTTGTAGAATGTTTGCGACCGGGGCGTCTTTACGACGTCTCAGAAATTTTTTACCCACTGCCACCAAAGTTGCGCTCGCTCAATCTCTTCTTCTACCTATCCTAGATTACGCTGACGCCTGCTTTCTAGACTTACGTGCTGATCAACTTGTCAGACTTGAGCGCCTACAAAACTTCTGTATTAGATTCATATTTGGGTTACGCAAATATGATCAAGTATCCGAATTTCGCGCAAAGCTCAAGTGGCTTCCCATTCAGCTACGACGGAATACTCATATCCTTACTTTAGTTTACAACATTTTGTTCAATCCCACCACCCCGTCCTATTTAAAATGTAAATTTTCCTATGTGCATGACTCCCACTCCCTAAATCTGAGGTCATCAGGTACGCTTATTCTTAAGACTCCTACGGCCAGCACCTCTTTCTATAAAAATTCTTTCGCAGCAAGAGCTGTTCATTTGTGGAACGCCTTGCCTTTGTGTATCAAGCAAGCTCAGACTCTCGAGGCCTTCAAAACTCAGGTTAGAAACTGGTACCTAGACTCAATAATCTGCTGTTGAATTCGTGTGTTTATAGTTGTCTCCTTTTGTCGTTATAGTATATGGGTATAATATGTATATGTTTTATATATTTATAGTTATTTGCACGTATATGTAATATGTGTTATTGTATGTATATGTATATATATATATTATTGAATATTTTTATTATTTGTATATATTTTCTCTTTTTGAACACCCCATCCTTTATATTTCTTTCGACTCCTGTCCATCCTACGGTTGCCTGGAAGAAATCGCTATTAGCGATAAGGCCGCCAGTTGTGGCACTATATTTTTTTTTTAAGTCTTGTGTGTTTCTGTTTGTCTTTTTTTGTCAATGTGTGTTACAATAAAGAGTTTATCTATCTATCTATCTATCTATCTTATAATGAAATCAAACATCAGAATCAAAATGTTTATTAGAATAAATTCAAGTATAAATAAAATAAAAAAACGCACGAGTAGAGGTTCAGCAAAGAGGCACCGTTATACATTTGAAGTACCAAAGACTCCCCCTGAATTATAATTTTTCGGTCTTCAAGTCGAGAGTAAACCGTTTTCCTCTAGGCAAGCGCGCTAGATCGTAGATTATAACGTTGCTTAACATCAGGCAAGTTGTAGTCAAGCGTGAGCCTATTTAGGCAGATACCGAATGATGGCGACACTTTAAAGCTAGTACAAAAATTTCACCAACTAACTTATACATATATAATTATATAGTATGTGTATTATGAATAGTATATGTGTATGGATTGAGTGTGTAATGTATCTTTCAATTAATTTAATAATATAAATAAGATATATATTGTACGCCGCCTGTTTACAATTGTAAGTTATGTCCATCCAAAAGGTTGCCTGGAAGAAATCGCCTAAGGTGATAAGGCCGCCCAATGTGCAACACTTTAATTTATGTATGTTTATTATTGTTTGTAATTTTTGTGTTTTTATGGTGTACATTAAAGTTATACTCTATTCTATATAAATCAATTTATTTAATAAGATATGATAGATATGATATGATAGATTAATTCGAAAGATTTTACCACTTTTACCGAGAGCACTGGTAATTATGCAAAATTACCGGTAATTATACATAATTACCGCATTATCCACATTTACCGTAATAGATAATATTCATAAGCATATTCGTAAATAGGCAAGTGGTAGTAATAAGGATAAGTGAAATGGAAGTTCTTAATTAGGCATGTAGTTAATTATTCAATGTTTATATGTTATATTCAATGTATTAGTTGTAACTCTTCAAAAATGTGTCAGTTTCTAAAGCAAATATAATATGAACCGATTATAACATTTTTTTTATTAATATAAACAAAAGAAAAAAGCAATATTAAGATAATATCCTTAAAATAAAAAAGAAAATGAGGTTTATAACTATTGCTTGGAAAATTTAAAGCATCTAAAGGCTTATATAATTAATTGAAGCGGGTAAATGTTATTTATCTTGTCATCATACTTCAACCTGTCCTAAACCTTTTAGACTGGTAGCGACTTGTAAAGGAGGAAATATAATTTCCTGTACTTTGAATGCTGATATCATAGAAAATTTTACCAAGAGGCGCCTAACAACCATTTGTATAAATACATAATGATGATTTTTTTGTATACTTTTCTTTTTTTTCTGGTGTCTATGGCAAGGTAACATATATACAAACAGATGTACCGATACCGTGATTTATAATATTTGTTGTAGATTTATTGTGCACTAAAAGCATTCATTTAAAACTAACCTTTACCATTTTAAAAGTGTAACATGTGTGTATCATAATTATATTATGTGTGTATGGTATGGTAAGTTCGTATGAAAATGGCCAACTCTGAGTGTGGTGTCAGAATTTTCAAATTACTGTAAAGCTCTCCGTATATAAGTAAATAAGTTTCTTCTCGGCAAGCGCGCCCTTAAACTACAGCAGTACCTAACATCAAACGGTTAGTACACATAAACTTAGTCCGTATTTAAAAAAAAAATGTATGTCCAAGAGCTTGATGTCGTTGTTTTAAATTATGAAGCTATAAATAAGATCCAGTGTTGGAATCTCATTATAAATATTAATAAATACTGGACAATGAAAGCCAATATTATATTATTATTTATAAACCAAGTTTGCATTTTTAAAGTAGGTGGACAGCCCTGTAATCAGGACTTTTGAAAACTACAATGTACTACGCGAAAGTTTTACGTACCTACCCCTTTTTTATTAAAACAACCTGGCCTGCTAGAAGTCCTCCTGCATGTGGTCGTCGGCGAGTCCTGGACGCCTCCTGGCATCCAGGTAAAGTCCAATTATCGGAACACACACAATAGATAAACAGGGACACTGATTAGGTTCTAGCACCCGCGATTTTTAGATTGTTTTTATGCATAACGTAGTATCCGCACAAAGGTTGGAGCAGCACTGTCGATGTGTGAAAATGTCATTCATTTTAGAGATGCGCGAGCGCGGGACGAATGCGCGAGTGACATATATTCGATTGTACATCGACTTGATGAATGTAGATTTTAGGCAAGCCAAGTCCCTACAGTAGGTATGGGGATACCTACTTTAAAAAGTCAACCTAACTATTAAATAACCTGAGAATCATGACACTGTTGGATGCACTTGCGTTGAATATAGAAAAAACATTGCTTGTTTGGAATTTCTACATCCGATTTGGCAAGATCGAAAAACATGTTATCAATGACTAGTACGTAATTAAAGTCATAATGCCATGTCAGAGGCCCTTTTATTAAGTTACTGGTTGGTTTAAAACTCTGACACCAGAGTTAACCACACTCATACGAAATTACATTCATTACTAGTTATTAACCAATACTGACCTCTAGCGGTATAACAATAAAGGTGACCATCAGATCAGCCACAGCTAAATGAGTCATTAGTAGATTCACGCGTGATTTTCGCCTTCTCGACCGTAAAAGCGACGCAAACACTCCCAGATTCCCCACGGCACCAATCACAAGCAACGCACTGTAAACACCAATCACAAACCCTTGTTCTGGTGATGGGATCGTGACGTCATCACTTTCAGTCAAGTTCAAATCATCGCTCACAATCACTTCCATGTTGAAATAGTCCCAGAATGTTTCTTTTGTTTGAGCTAGCGTTGAGGTTTCGCTTTGCAGCATTTTATGTAACTTCTGTAGTTGAGGTCTTTGTGGGCACTAAAATGTGCATTTTTTTAAGTTAGTGGTTTATCTTTACGTTTAATTTATCACTCTTAAAGACAGTCGTTTGAAAATAATATGATTTGGTTAGATCAGTTCTAATACATTTTTTGTGTCAGTGTATCATGAGAATGTACTTTACAAAATTCCAAACACTGAATTCAGAGAAGCACTCAAAAAGTTTTTGGGGCGACAAAGTTTTTAATGCCTAAAACCCTCAACAATAAATCTCACGAAAGATTTCGTAACGCAAAGTTGTGTACGTTCTTCGCGAAACTACGAAAGTCCATTAAAATTTTGAAATGTATAATGTCTGTTTATGTTACAATTTGTCACATTAAAAAAACACACGCTACAATATAATTATGTACGTAAATATTTTACTATGCACAACTTGGTTTAATCAAGTAATTAATTATTATTTATAATTTAATTTAACAAAGTACATAATTTTTGAGTAAAAGTTGAGTTGAGTTATAAGATTGATAGTTTTTGTTTTTAAATTTATAACTTTTTTTATTCACACACAAAAAATCACCACTCGTCAATAATTCCGTAGCCTTTCATAGCTGTTCGTAGCAGCCCTACGTTGTAGCTCCGTAGCACGTCTACGCGTGGAGGCTGCACGGGCCCTACTAGCTTGCTACGGAAGTTTGCTCATATATTCTACTTGACGCGTCGCTTTAAGACAACATAAACAAAAACAATCTTATAATCGTGTTTGGTCGAATAATATTGCCAAACATGTTTGGCCTCGTGGTAGTCTATCTATCTATACATATATATAATAAAGCTGAGGAGGTTCGAAAGTCTAAACGTAGAAGATATTTAAAAAAAAATGTTTGGATATACTTAGAATTGATAACAATTTCTCGAAATTATGTCTGTTGATCTGTGTCTTTGTTAGTCTGTTAATTTTAAGCGCTCATCACGCAAAAACGGCTCAACGGATCATCATGATTTTTGGTATGTAGGTAGTATGAGGTCTTAGGAGTGTCATAGGCAACTTACTATCCTGAAATAATGTAAGCGAAACCGTGGGCGTCTACTAGTATACAATATACGCTCTTGTCAAAACATTATATAAGTTTAGTATACACGTGAATATTATACTACTGGACTATTAGTAAATAACGTATAACATTTTAAATGTGGTTTTAATTATTCAATGTTAATGTAAATGTATCACTAGTGGGTGCTCGTGGCTTTGCTTGCATCAAGAAGTAAAACTTGCATCCCCTATTTCACCCCTTTAAAAGTGGCATTTCCGAAAATCCTTTTATAGCGGATGCCTACGTCATAACATCTACCTGCATGTCAAATTTAAAAACCGATCCGTCCAGTAGTTTGGGGTGTGTGTTGATAGGTCACTAATCACTATGTCAGTGAGTCTGTCACCTTCGAGTTGTATGTATGTAGATTTTTGAAATTTGCGAAAAGAAGTTTGTTATTTACAATATCTTTACATGTATTGTATTGTGTGTCTTAACAAAGATACGAATATTTCCGTAAGATATTTCTATATGAATGACTTTTAGAAATTTGCATAGCATTAGTTACTAGTTACCATCTATAATGCTCTAGTTAGCATATATAAATAAACTAGTAAATAACCACGGTTTCGCCAGCTTTATCTCTGGATTAAAAAGTAGCCTTTGACACTCCTAATACTTCATACTACCTACGTTCAACCGTAAAATCATGATGATCCGTTCAGCCGTTTTTGCGTGATGTGCGTTTAAATAAATAGACAAACAGAGGCACGTATACACAGAGAAACAGATAAACAGACAAAATTCCTAGAAATTGTTGGAATATCTGCTATCTGCTATGAATTCAATTATAATAATAGATAATTTTTTTTTATATTTTCAACAGTTAGATGTTCGACCCTCTTCAGCTTTATTATATGTATTTTTTTTTTTTTTTTTTTTTTTTTTTTTTTGTATGTTCGTCGATTATATGTATAGATAAAATTAATATTTAAGGAAATTTCACATGAATGGTTATGTAGATTATGTCTAGCAGGTATAATACTGTACCAGTACGAGTATATATACCAAGGGTATTTTATTTGCTAGATTTAATATGTTCGTTAGGTTCACTTTTAGAAGGAAATGTACGTCCGTAAGTTTAGCTATATTATTATTTTAAGTTAGTATTAGTACATTTTTAGTTTAGTGAACTTATAACAAAAAATAAAAATAAAATACCTATGGTGTGATTGTCCTTCTTTGAAAATCGGATTATGTACTTATAATAATCAGTTCAAGCGGGAATGATATTATGAAAATTAATGTAAAAATATAATCGTAACAGTGTTTCTTGTTTAAAAGACATATACCAGATGTCGATTTTTTAAGAAAAAACAAAGCATTATATTACATATTTTTAACAAAACACGTCGTCATTTACACAACATTTATAATTGCATCAAACAAACAGAAATAATTATCACTTCATAAATCTAATCGATTCCATAAATTCCTTTTATAATGATATCTTATCATTTCTGATTAAATCGTTATTATCTACCCAATCACTTCTTACTGGGCTCTACAATACCTGTGCTAGTGGATCAAATTGGAACTAAGAAAATTCTAACCTTGATCTAATCTTAAAAAAATCTTACTAGTGTTTGATTTTAAAACGCAATAAGTGCTTCAGGTGCTGCCATTACTAGTTACTTTATTTTTTATGCGCGGGTTCGACGTCACTCTGATAAAACAATACAAACTAATTATTTACTTTACAAGTGAACTCAATTGAGAACAAAGTAAATAGATGTGATTTTATGCATATTCAAAGTGTTTTGCTTTAATTAAAAGTTAAATGGGCATTTCAGTGGTCTAAAAAGCAAATTTTGTTCGATCTATAATCACATGCTACGTGTTAATTAAAATTCGCATAAAATGACATTGGTGAGTATTAAAAACCGTTGTCGCATACTAGCAGATAATTAGCGGAATAATATTTGTAAATGAGTAATTGAGTGAGAATATGTCACTATAATTGGACGGTCGCGGCTTTGCTCGCACGATTTTGAGATAAAAAAGCCTTTGACCCTTCTAAGACCTCATACTACCTACACACCAAAAATCATGATGATCCGTTCAGCTGACTTTGCGTTATGAGCGTTTAAATAAACAGATAAACATACAAAATTCAAAACTGCTGAAACGTGTTCTGATAAGGGTTAAAAGTATACTCATTTTTTTTCTTATATCTTCTATGTGTAGCTCTTTGACACCCTTCAGTTTTATTCCATGTATAGATGTTTTTACAATTAGTGGCTGCTTGCGGCTTTGCATGTTTTGTGTTGTTTTGGGAGAAAACAGGGAATATACAGCACAACTTAAGTCTAGTTTGAGCGTTTGAAACATGCTTGAAGACTAGGTTAAAAAAGTGGTATCATAAATAAACATTGGTTTGGTTTAGTTTCGTTTTAGTTTTTAGTTTAGTTTTGTAGTTTTATTGCACTGTTTTATACAACATCGTTGTGATTTGTTTTACTTTGAATCGTTTTGAATTTGTAATAGATAACAATAGACACACAAAACATAAGTGAACAATGAAAATATAACAGTTTCGCCAGTTTGTAGTACATGCTATGCATCAGAGATGGCGCTGTATGTAAAAATGATTTTCACTGCTTTCCCGCTTTTCTGTTGAATTTTTTCCTGAATTTTCTTTATTATAAACCTTACGGAGCCTGAGACCTTTCCAACGAATGCAAAACCGTTGAAATCGGTTCGTGCGTTCTGGAGTTATAGCGTCAGGAAAGAAATCCCGACTTATTGTTATATAGTAGATAAAACACATTTCTGAATAAGTGCATCAAAAACCATTTTTGTGAACAAGATTATTTTTCATTTCATTATTAACGCAATAAGGCTCAACTCTACATAAGATTTCGTTTTATTCAAAGAAGAAAATTGACTCTTTTATTGAATTCATTTGAATCCGATGCATTTTTTTTAAAATAGTAGTAATTCTGTGAACTTCAAACCTTTTTAATATTAAGGTGCCAAATTATAATACGAAATTTGAATATTATTTCTATAAGTGCTGCTCAATTTTCTAAACATCTTCTGATATTTTGTTTGCCCTTCAATATTATCAAATTCCAAACTTTTTAATAAAGAGAATGTACATAATAATATTTACATATATTCGTTATTCTGATTTCAAGCCGCAACGTAGCGATGGATCCTGGTTATATTTGGTATTATAATAGAGTCCTTAGACGTCGAGAGCAAAAAACAAAACTCTGTTTCACTACCAACAACATAGTTCAGTTTTTTAAAGCCAGGTTGTTAGTATAGTACATTTTGAAAAGCAAAAACAAAAGATAATTTTCAAGTCTACTAACTACTAAGTACTTCGTAAAGATTGTTTGCCCATTTACAAGATCGCCATTTAATTAATTCTATCCATTAACGTTTATGGCACAAGATAGGCGTGTTGCCAGGGTTTGGGAATACCACAACACAATAAATTTGAAAAGCTACGTAACAAAGTGCCTCGGAAATAGAAATAGCCTTTACTTTACCCTTAAACTAAGTTTATATGAAAATGGCTATCTCTAGTGTTGAGAGATTTTCATCAGCCTCAAAATATATCTATGCTTGTGTGGCTCAAAGATTCTAGTGTCTGCTTTTCATCCAGACGCACCCTGGTTCGAATCCAGCCCTACACCAATGACTTGTACTTTCAAATTAAGTGTAGATTTGCACTCGCTCGCTCGGTTTGCAAGGAAAACATCGTGACGAAAGCGACATGGTTGAGGACCACAATATCCGAAGACATGTGTCTTCCGTGGAATGACCTGGGCGCCCACCACGATGTATCTGCCAAAGAGAACTCCCTCAACGAATTAATTCTGAGGGGCAGTGCGAGAGAGTATTTCTTCTTGATGAGCTACAAATGCTTAAAAACTACTAATTAGATTCGAAAAAAAATTTAAAAGCGCTTTTGATCATTTTTCTTTGTGTAATTAAATTGTTAAGCATCTTTATTTACTGCACCTACAGAATTTAAAAAAGCAATAGTTTTTAGTAAAGTTAGCTATTAGAAAAAACTATGTATTTTAATTAGCTTCTTATTGTTCATAATTACAAATAGAGACAAAATCTAGATTTGTTTTGTATAAGATTGTAACTTTATTTTTCCTCTATTTTTTTTTCAGATAAATTGAAGTTCATCAACAAGTGAGCATGAAAAATGATACCACACGTAAACGAATCGAAAAATGAAGATTTGGATGAAGTCGATCTACAATATTCGAAAGATAAAATTAAACGTAAGTTATTAAAATATAAAAACAAGGGAAGAAAAACTAAACATACTACTTCTAACTACTACAAAAAAGGGGCACTTAGAAAATCTTTAGAAAAGCCTAAAGATAATCTAAGTGCTCCAGCCCACTACCAGAGGGCAGCGTGCCCAGCATACTGGCCGCATTACCACGCTGGATGGCAATGCTGATAGGTTGAGCCAGCAAAAGGCCAGCATTTTGGTCATGCAAAGTTAAATTAGTATTTTCTGAAACATAATGTATACAGAGCTATAAGAGTCTATCAAAAACTCTTAAGGTTTTATAAAGTAGCTTTTCCACTATTACTTTTTCTTCTTATCGAATGAGAGTAACCAACTCTGTTAACGAGAGTGTATCAAGCCGCCCTAAGGGCCTCTGACATAGCTTAACGACTGCCGAACTAGACAAACAGCCGGGACCTACAATTTAACGTGCCATCCGACCCACGGAAGCGTCCAAAATGGATTGTCACTTTTCGGTCACCCATCCAAGGACTGACCGCGTCGACCTTTGTTTAACATTGGTAATCGTATGCCATTGCCTCCGCCAGCTGAGCACTAATTACTTAAACAGTCTGCAAGATGTGAATAGCACGGTTTTCACAATCAACCAAGAACAGACTTTGTCGTAGTCGCTGGATACATTTTACTTCTTATTAACTGCAGGTGATTCCAGATTCTTCTTGAGTCGTATTTTCTCATGACTGACGGTCCTGACTCCCCCGCAGAATTAATTCGTTAGGGGAGTTCTCTTGGGCAGATACATCGTGGTGGGCGCCCAGGTGCTTCCACGGAAAGCACATATCTTCGGATATTGTGTTCCTCATACATGTCAGTTTCCTAACGATGTTTTCCTTCACCGTTAAGCGAGTGCAAATCCACACATCACTTGAAATTCCATGTCATTGGTGTAGGGCCGGATTCGAACCAGGATGTGAATGGATGACAAGAAGACACTGGAACCGCTGAGCCACACTAGCTTTTCTTTCCAGATTAGAATTACGATTATAAGGTTTCCCGCCTGCTGAACTTATTATTTACAAAAACATGTACTAAAAAGCTAATTTAAAAGGCTATACAGACGAAAAGTAAATAAAACCAGGATACGAACATCAAAGGTTAGCAGAGTCAATTTCGATCAAAGCCTGATCCAAATTAGTTTGCTCTAGTCGGAACCAATATTGGGAAGAACTAGTGAAGTTCTGTTTGCTCTTTGACTTTAGTATTTTTCTAGCTTTGACTCTCAAATAAATAATCTCTTAATTCTTTTAGGTACTCTTAACACTCACACACTGATTTTAATCTATACTAATATTATAAAGCCGAAGAGTTTGTTTGTTTGTTTGAACGCGCTAATCTCAGGCTGGTGCGAATTGAAAAATTATTTTTGTGTTGAATAGACCGTTTATTGAGGAAGGCTTTATGTCATATAACATCACGCTGCAACTACTAGGAGCGATGAAACAATGGAAAATGTGGAAAAAACCGGGGATAATTATTCATTTTTGAGGGCTTCCGTTGCGTGCGCTGCGAAAACGGTTCAAGATATCAAAAAATATGTATGAAAGAATTATTTTTCTTGAAATGATCTAACCAAATATCCGGGACAATATAATGTCTATCTTTTAAGATTAACTCACTAAAACCGTTTTTATGGTAGTAACTATTCCACGCGGACGAAGTCGCTGGCACAGCTAGTTTTAAATAGAAACGTATGTTAATGATTAAAAGCTTAAACGACAAAGCAGCGATGGAAAATAATTTTGATATTAGTGTGTATTATGACTACGCTTGATGTCCCAACCAAGTTGCAATTACTACATCCAGGACAAATTTAACGTGTTAGGTGTGTGACAACAAGTCTTTACCCGGATGATAAAAAATATGTTCTCATATTTAAGTATATAAATATCTTTCAAGGAAACTTTTTATAAACTAAAATGATGTATTTATTCTTACTTAAGCTTTGGTTTCCTAAGACAGCGGTGCCTTCATATAGCGGCTTTAATATTACGGACGCAAAAATAATTAAAGTAAATTACGGTGCAAGTTATCGCTCTCTAGGAAACCGCGCCATTTCGTTTACATAGACAACGTTCTAGTGCCATCATTCACCGCTAAATTACGGCCGCTATATGTCGGAACCGCTTTCCTAGGAAATCAGAGCTTTACGGCATACGGTATCATTTTGTTTCAGATGTAAAATGGTATCACCGAATATTACTCAACAGGACACTCAAAGTGGTCATAGCTCTGATCCTTGTCGGTATACTGACTCCTATATTGCTATACCAGTTTGTCTTCTACTCCGGAGTCGACCTTCACTCTCCTGACGGTTTCTCCCTGGGATCCTGTCTCGTCGCAAGATCAGCTAGACTAGACTGTGGTTTAGGAAACATATCAGCCGAAGAATGCCATCCCCAATGCTGTTACGACCACAACAACCACATGTGCTTCCACAGATTTCCCGCACGATTCTCCTACATATTAGACAGGCAATGGACCGACGAGGTGGCTCTAAAACCAAGAGTCGCCACCGTCCCTTTCAAACAACAAAACAGCCTAAGAAGCATAAGACTATCTATAGACGAGGTATCATCCACCCATTTAACATTGACCTTCTACAATTCAGATGAGATCATCACCGGTCGCAAGATAGAGGACAAGCAATACGAATACCAAATCGAATCCCCAGAGCTAAATCTCTTGGTAAATTCTACGCAAGGAAACATATTCAACACAATGAGGGGCCCTGTAATAGCCTCGGAGAACATTTGGGAAATAGCTTTTAAGCTAACTGACGAATCCATGTTCGGTTTAGGAGAAATACCTATTAAAGCCGACACTGTGAAAGTGCTTTATAATCACAAAGGCGGATTGAGTTCCATCTCCTTAATTTATGCGAAAATCAACGGGTCGTACCATGGACTCTTGATAGATACTGTAAATCCAACTGAGGTTACATTTCGGGAAGAGAATGTGATCGTAATCCGGAGTATAACCAATTTTGGGCTGAAATTTCATTTGTTTGTGGGACCTAAACCGGTTGATGTTATGAGAGATGTTATAAAGTTTGTTGGATTTAAAAATGAAGTGGAATATTGGATGTTCGGCGCTCATGTTTGCAGGTAAAATTATTTTTTCATTTTCTGTCTCAAATATACGAATTGTTAAAGTCATTTTTGCAATATAATTTAATAAGTAATAACACCACTTTGATTGAAGGTGATTTATAAGATAAGACGAAATTGGTTTCAGTTCTATGTACACAGGATTAATTACTGTTTGCTAGCGTAAATTTGTTTAGGAACAGCTTTAGAAACTTCATCTAGGTATTTAAATAGAAACTTTCTTATCTAAATCAATACAGAAAAGAAATATGTAAAGGTAAATTAAGATAGGAGTAGTCAATATGTTATAAACTTTTATAAAAAAAAACTTTCATAAAAGAAAATTTTATGCACTTGCATAAAATCATGGATTAAACATCCATGATCACGAAGGAAAATTTATTATTAATATTAAAAACACGATTCGAAAACACAGACATCATAAGAAACTCACTTCGTCTGCTGTCTAGAGTCTAGTGTCTAGTCTTATGGAATATTCCCTAATTATTTGCTACCTACAGTCCGCGCTTAAAAGGTTTCGGCTATGTTATTACTAAATCTTCTGATGATAGATTTGTGTCTAGCTTATACCTAGACGATTCTACAAATATCGGAAATCCGTTAAAAATGCTTGTGTATATATATTTTTAAAATTACCAAATCATGGGTCAGCGCACTATCTTCTTCTTCAGCCTTTTCGCATCCATTCCTAGATTTAGGCCCTTCCCAATTGCTTCCATGATGCACGATCTTCTGCCTTAGCCATCTAATCACGGCCCGCGTGTTTTCGTATGCCCATATTACTCATCGTAGCGGCGGGTGTCCTCGTGGACTCCTGTCTCCCCATGGTCTCCACTCTACTAATCTTTATGTCCATCGGTGACGGTCCATACGAGCTATATGGCCATGGCCAGCCTAAGTCCACCTTCTTCGTGCAATAACTTCAACTACATTCTTTAGCCCCGTTTTCACCGCATCCATTCATTTCGTTTTCTGTCACCTAAAAAAACACATGCATTGCTCTGTCCATCGCTTTCAACGCACTATAACCGATTGTATTTTGCTTGTGTTTTCCAAACGCCAAAGAACCAAAAGCTTTGACGTTGATCAAGTAAAGCTTTGATAAGTTTTACGTAAGTATAGTATATTAAACTTACACGTGCGAATTCTTTATGGAAATTTAAATATAATAATGTTGATGTTTATTTAATTGTACATTCGTATTCACAGCCAAATCCAAATATAAATAAGACTCCTTAGTGATAATAATATTTCAGCAGCCATTTTGGGTTGATTTTGGTAACTGTAAAATCGCCATCTTATAAAATATAGCATACGTAGAATTAAAGGTACACGAGTAGTTGTTGGTCAAATAGATATACTCAAAACACTCACATACATATATCATTGTGACTAAAATACTTCAATTCTTTCGATCAATTAGGTACAAAGATGGTACAGAGTAGTTGTATATTGAAAGCTCTTAGGCGAGACATTGCTTTGGGGTGAATGATCGACAAATAAAACTATTTTTTATTTTAGAAATGTTTATTTATAAAATTGAAATATATATGAAAAAAAGAAGCCAATAATGTAACATTTCGTTTAAAAAAGTATGTATTGGGTTTATACAGAAATAAATCGTTTATACCTATATAATATAGGTTAATAACAATGAACAAATTATTTTATGTTCAATTTTGATGATAACCACATAAACCTGGGAATACTTTAAAGGCTATTTTAAGTTTAATTACAAAAAAATAAGATACCTATAAATTACGTAAAGTTTTTGTAGATGTAAGCTTTTCCAACACGATATCCGTTTTTGTATATGTACCATTTATGTTAACATACGAGTACATCTTCCCAATTTTTCAGCGAATTTCCCGACGATTCCGACCATCCTGACATTGCCGCATACATTCGTGAAGCGACCGACCAAAATATGCCGTTCGACAGTCATTGCGTGAAACCCATTGTGTTTGACAATCACTGCGACCCGGAGCAAGTGGCTGAAATAAATGAAGGTGCGAGGTTGCTGAAAAATGCCGGGAAAAAGTTCCTGCCTCATGTGTCGCCTTATGTAAGTTAAAGGACAAAATTTATAGGTTAATTGAACAGTGTTATATGTATTTCTTAACTAGTTTGTTAATATGAATAGAACATGTTTTGAACTTTTAATTGTTGAAAAAAAATACAAAGAACATAAAAAACTTGTGACATACGTAGCTTAACGCTAAAAACTACTTAACTGTTCTCATGTTAATCATTTGTCAGGAAGGCTTACCTTGTTTGTGTCAATTCTTAGTTTATAAACTATGTATTGAGAGGAATTAGTGAATGCCAGCTCTATTGCATCGCTTACTTTGTTCCGTCTTAAAAACCTATCAAAATTACTGGATATTCCAAATTATCTGACTTTACAAACTCTATTTTAGTTTTGAAGTTTTCAATAAGTAAATAAACACTTTTCATGAAAAAAAAAACAAAAATACATCAATTTACTATCTAACCACAAATCACTAGGTTCGACACAAGTTAAACTTAATACTAAAACCATAACACGTAACAAATGTCTAATTAAATTTCCAGATTATGTACGCGAATCAAACAACCGAGATCGAGGCTAACTCTACAGACACAAACTTTACTGAACCCATTATATCCCAACAGATGTACAGCTGTTCATATAACATAGAGGATTATTTCGATTCCATGCTTCAAGACGCAAACTCTGTCGACATATACGAGGGATTAGTCGAAGACAAACGAGTGATCTATCCGATATATACAGGTCATTTAGACTTTGCAACCAACGCAGACTTATATAATATCACAAACGGAACCATGTTAGAACAGCTTTGGATTTATACGACGGATATTGATGGAGTGATCTTAGAGAACACTTGGCCTTTAGATGAATCGGAGAAGTTTGTTAATGAGACCCATTTGTATTTGCCGTACTTTAGTGAGGTGGGTAGTCAATCATGGATCAATTATTATAATACTTAAAATAATTGATTGTGAAAAAATGCCATTCGTTTTGAATCCATTCTCAATATTGGATAAAAAAATCCACACGTTTCTGCTTTTGGTTTTGGTTGAGTGTTGTATTTCTTCATTAATTTTATAGTCATAGTAATTACCTATTCTTTGTAGATAATGTATTATCATATCATAACAAACACAGTTAGTAAAAATGTTCATACAAGTCAGCCCTAAAAGATTAATAGCTAAAAACTAAGCAAACCGTGCAAGTTACTAAAGTAAATTACAGAAATATAACACAATTTATTTTAAAAGCTTGTGTCTACATTTTATATTTGAAAATTCGTTTTCTAACAAAATGTATTTCATTAGATTTACCGTATCTAGATAGATATAATAAAATACATTGGAATGTGTTATTTGCAATAATTTGGTAACTCTTTGTAACAAGGTTTTCATAGTAACAATATTTACCTAAGTAATTTATTAAATCTATTTAATTTCAATTTAACTTATTTTACGTATATAACTAACTAGTTTTAAAACAAACAATCCGAACAAATCCAATAAACCTCCGAAGGAGTTTGGTTTTGAACTAAATTGCTTGTCTTTGTATGCAAAATCTGTTTGATTTTCAGAGTTTTGAAACTGTTTTTAACCACACACCTGCATGGAACGCTTCAAAGGTTTCCGGGGAGAAATATTTATACGAGCACAATGAATACGCTAACGTTTTCACAAAAGCCTTTCAAAATATAACGACTGCACCTATTGGAGCATCCAGTCAATGGATGAATGGGGACGTTTTCGTGAACAGGCAAAATGTCGCGACTTCGTGGACAAATCTGCAGAAAGAATTGAACGAGGCAGCTTTAGGAGGCATATCAGGGCACTGGTTATGGTCGTTTCCTGTTTGCGGAGACACTACTAACTTTGACCCAAAAACTCAGACCAGCCTCTGCATCAAATGGTATTTGGCTGCGACATTCATGCCAATGGTTAAAATCCACTCAAAGAACACCACACGAGACCCTCTCTCGTTCACTGGCACTAATAGAGCTCTCATGATTACCGCACTGAAGAACAGGCTAATGTTAGCACCATACTTTTATACGACTCTTCAGGAAGGACCATTGCTCAGACCTATGTTTTACCAGTTTCCGGAGTCGAAGAATTTGACAAACTTGACAAGTCAGTTTAGTGTGGGAGAAGATTTGTTGATAGTTCCGAATCTTTTACCGAGTCAAAGTATGGTTCACGTGGTGATGCCGCCTGGAGCTTGGTATGAACTTTGGAGTGGACTACAGTTAGATGCAGAAGAAGGAACTGCTGTGACGATGGCCACGACTGAAGCTGACTTCTTGACTTTGATTCGGGGTGGATCTATCTTGGTTATGCAAAAAGTAAGTAACCCATTTAGGCATGATAACTTTTTTATATTTGGGAGATATGAAACACTAGTGGACGGAGCAAACCCACGGGGGGTTTGCTCGCATTATTTTATGATAAAAAGTAGCTTATAACACTTCTTAGACCTCTTAATACCTAAATACTAAAAATCATGAGGATCCGTTCAGATGTTTTTGCGTTATGAGCGTTTAAATAAACAGGTCAACAGAGATCTGAATAAACAGAGAAACAGATAAACAGACAACATTTCTAAAAATTGTTGGAACGTGTTCTGCTATCGATTCGAAGTATTTCCAAAGTTTTTTTTTTTATAAATATCTTCAATGTTCAGACTTTTGACCCCTTTCAGCTTTATTATATGTCCGTATATATAGATAATCAATATTAACAGTTCAAAGAGTTATTGGTAATTAGTAACAATTTCTATAACAAGTTAATTTTTTTAAAATTTATAACAATAAACAGAAATAGGTACACAAATAACTTACGAAAATTTCTAATATACATATATAATATTTTTCAGGAGGTGCAACTAACAGCAGACACCACTCGATCACAATCCAACTTCGCGTTGACAATCGCATTAGAATGCATCACTTACAACTCTACAGATATTAGCTCTAACTCTACAGAAAACCACTCTAATTTTACAACCACTAACTCTACAGAAGAAACAGAGTCGAGAAATGTAACCGAGTGTTTCGCATCAGGTTCTCTATACATGGGTCCAGAAATGAGTTTACATTTAGAAGCAGATGATGAAGTCTTACGTCTATCTGGCGAAGGGGAATTCCATTTACTTTGTGCCCCAAACCCCCTTTGGGGTAGATATATTAGAGATATCAACATATATGGACTGTCTGATGAATTCAACAACTACGATCATATGCGGTACGTGAATACTGTAATCGATTTGTGCTTCTTAGGGTCGGTGCCTCAACTTGAGTTTAGATTTATTTCTTAAAATGAGAATTGATTCTACGAATTACATAATTTGTTTGGATGTACGGAGAAGGTTCTTGGAAAATGTTGAAGCTTACAGTTTATCTTAAAAGTATGATAATGATGTTCTATGAATTATCTCCATAATAAATATTATTTTAAAGTACTGGTGATGTTTTTTTATAAGTTAGATGTAACAAGCTTTCGCACGCGTTATCTAATAAAATAAAACTCAAAGGTGACTGATTGACTGACTGATATAGTGATCTATCAACGCACAGCCCAAACCACTGGACGGATCGGGCTGAAATTTGGAATTAAGGTAGATACTATGACGTAGGCATCCGCTAAGAAAGGATTTTTGGAAAAGCCGCTTTTAAAGGGGTGAAATAGGGGATGCAAGTTTTACTTCTTAATGCGAGCGAAGCCGCGAGCATCCACAAATTATATATATAAACCTATCTCTCGAATTACTCTATCTACCTATAGATAACTTGCATCAAAGTGCGTTGTGTAGTTCTAAAGATCTGAGCATACATAGGGACAGACGCGAAAAGCGACTTGCTTTATATTATGTAGTGGTATATATACGTTCAATGAAAAAAAAATTGGTAAAAACGCTCGAAATACGAATGACATTCGTTTAAGTTAACGTTAAAAGAGAAATTATCCCCAATATGCCGAAACTATTGCGGGTACTAACCTTACCTTACCTTTTCATCTGGACAAAATCAAAGCTAGGCGAAATCCGGCAAACTAAGTCTAGGATATTTCTAGGTCATTAGGCTGATACTAAGGTACGGAGGTAACTTACACAGGGGAAAAGTAGGCAGTTACTTCTCTAAAATAGTCTCTATTGAAAATATTTAATGTATACTAGCATTTGGGTGTATATTTGTAAGTATATTATGTATGTCCATGTAAACGTGCATTCACTCTTATGTAAGCTTAGATATATGAATGACGGAGTTGTATAAGCAATAGTACCTGTCAAAGGCAAGTACAATAATTAAAATCATCATCATCATGTCAGCCCGTGTTCACCCACTGCTGAATATAGCCCTCCTCTCGAACGTGCCACATAGTACGGTCTCCAGCCTGTCTGATCCATCTCCTACCAAATTGCTTAGAAATGTCAGTTAAAATTAAAATCACTTAGTTTTATTCATACCGGTTTTGACTTCTGCAAAATAATGTTGATCAAATTTTGACCTCTTCTTTAGACAAAAAGAAATGGACAGACGATAAAATTAACATATTAATTAATTAGGTATCTGATTCTATAATTTAAGCTATAGCTCAGAAACCTAAAAGGGTTGTGTAATAATCGTTTTGTAGACGAGATTAAACGGAGGCCTTTCTTGTATAAAGATTATAATTTATGACGTAAACCGTGTTTTAACCTAGTTTCTTGCTAGCAAGCTTGAGGGTTTTTGAGGAAAAGTTGTCTTACCTACTTTTTATATACCTAGGTAGGTATCTATGTATATAGTAACACATACACTTGTACATAGGTACCTATATATTGTAATTCGTTAGCAGATATTTTGTTTTAAAAAAATAACTCAATCCCTAATACTGCTTTATCTATATATCTATACTAATATTATAAAGCTGAAGAGTTTGTTTGTTTGAACGCGCTAATCTCAGGAACTACTGGTCCGAATTGAAAATTATTTTTGTGTTTAAGAGACCTTTTATCGAAGAAGGCTTTAGGCTATATAACATCACACTGCAACTAATAGGAGCGAAGAAACAATGAAAAATGTAAAAAAAACCGAAAAAAAATCTTTGAGGGCTTCCGTTGCGTGCGCTGCGAAAACGGTTCAGAAAGTCGTGGGTAACAGCTATAATATATAAAGCTGAAGAAGTTGTTTGCAAAAATAAATATGATTCCCAAAATAACTATTCTACGCGGACGAAGTCGCGAGCACAGCTAGTTTATAATAAAGCTGAAGAGCCTAAATAAGATCGAAAGTCTTCCAACAATTTCTAGATTTTCTTATATTTATCTCTGTTTCTGTTTATCTGAACGGGTCATAATGATCTTTGGTATGTAGGTAATATAAGGTCTTAAGAGTGTCACAGCCTACTTCTTATTCTAAAATAAAGCGAGCGAAGCCGCGGGCGTCCACTAGTTTTGAATATTTATCTCTTACTAGGTGTACCTACCTAACCTACAACAGTCCTTATAAAAATACCCTAGGTATATTTTACGTAAAATGTTTGACTTCATGAATTATATCCAAGGAGCCGACCCAGGATTTGGGCTCTCCTTTTAGAGAATGACCAAAATAGCTGTGTGATTTCCTAGTGGCGACACTGCTGTCATCACATAATAAAAACACTCTTTATTGGGCATTTACATAATACTCTAGTTGTTTGTCATAGTACATAGGACAATTTGATAACTCAGACACCAGAGTTGGCAACTCTAAAATTAACTTATGTACTTTTTACCGTTATTACACTAATGTTAAGTGATTTACACAGATAAGAAAGAAAACTAAAAAAACCTACTTAGACTATAAAATTATAGAATCCGTTTTATGGACAGGTATGTTTTTAAAGATACACTCAATTAAACCTGTGTGCGCCCTACTCTAGGATAACCTGTGAAGTGACAGCCAACAAAAGCTTTATATATATTTTCAGTTCTAACTTTATCCGCCTGCAGAGTTATAGCGCTGAACGTAGTATGAAGGCGTAGGCAAATAAATAACGGAGGCTGTATAGAATGACAAATTTATAGCAATAATGCGAATACTTAACTCTCTGGGCTTAAGTCGATTGGAGCAAAATCTCATTGAGCGTTTATGAGAAACTTTGATTGCTATTCACTGTTGAAGGAGCTTTTATACAATTTGAATTTTAAAACCTTTTGAAAGGAATAAACTATCATTATAAGATATTATAATTAAAAAAAATATGGCTGGCTGTTAATAGATTGCCAATACCTACTCTTAGTTCAAAAAATAAAGTTAAATATTTATATTGAAAAATAGATTAGTATGTACCTTCTCTGTTTCTCTGAATTTAATTATTTAATGGCTTTTTAAATATGATAAGGCACGCAATTGAAATGAGATAAATATTGAACAAATTACTTACAGTAAGTTTCCAATCAAAAGCAAAACTATTTATATCTAGTCGAGATAAAATTATTTACACAATATGAGACATTTTAAGCAAAGTTAAGTAAGCAGAATTTATCTTTGAGATGTTTAAGTATAACGACCGAGGTAAACAAAGATAAGCAACAGTTCCATTGGGGGCACAAACACATCTCTTACAGAAATTACGTTATATTGGCTGACCCTGGGTCTTGAACCGAGATAATTGCGTTTAAAACAAACAGCAAACAACAACTTATTTCATAACGCGATCTCGAACGGTGAAGCGGTGCGCCTCTCGCAAATTCCTCTCTAATGAATAGAGACGAAAATCAACACGAACAGGTTGAAAGTAAACAGGAAAAGAACTTCTTAAATCCGGGCGGAAGAATGCCGAACATCAAAGTTTTCACTGGGAGCTCCCATCCCGAAATGGCGAAGAAAATTTCGTCCCGACTCAACCTGACATTAGGACGAGCTACGACCAAGAAGTTTAGTAACAAGGAAACTAACGTGGAAATTGGAGAATCAGTTAGAGGCGAAGATGTGTATATTGTGCAAAGTGGCTGCGGAGAAATCAACGACAACCTCATGGAGCTGTTTATAATGATCAACGCTTGCAAGATTGCGTCAGCTTCGCGAGTCACAGCGGTCATACCAAGCTTCCCGTACTCAAGACAAGACAAGAAAGAAAAGAGCCGAGCACCAATCACAGCCAAACTCCTAGCCAACTTGGTCTCCGTGGCTGGAGCGGATCACGTCATCACGATCGACCTGCACTCCTCTCAAATCCAAGGTTTCTTCAACATCCCCGTGGACAATCTGTACGCTGAGCCAGCGATCACAAAGTGGATCAAAGAGAACATACCAGAATGGAAGAGCTGCGTCATGGTTTCCCCAGACGCGGGCGGCGTCAAGAGAATGACCGGCATCGCTGACAGACTGGACATTGACTTCGCAATCATACACAAGGAAAGACAGAGAGCCAACGATGGAGACTCTACAGTTCTCGTAGGAGATGTAAAAAATAGGATAGCAATAATGGTGGATGATTTAGCCGACACCTGTGATACCATCGTGAAGGGCGCAGAGGCATTGCGTGAGGCGGGAGCGAGCAAAATCTACGCAATTTGTACACATGGTGTGTTCGCAGGGAACGCTATAGAGAAGATTAATGGATCGTGTTTGGAGGCGTTGGTAGTTACTAACACGATACCTCAGGAACTGAACATGAAGCACTGTCCCAAGTTGCAGACTATTGATATTTCCGTTATGTTGGCGGAAGCGATCAGACGTACCCATTATGCCGAGTCTGTATCGTATCTATTTACTAACGTGCCTTATTAGATTTTAAACTGTTTTACTAATAGATGTGAGCAATGAATAATTACACAACTGTATCTCAAAAATAATAAGTACCTTACTAAATAGTATACTTAATATCTTTTATTTTGTGACTACCTAAGTAGGTACCTTTAATAAAAGTTTTAATTAAAGCTAATTAAAGCTTTCATGTTTTTGAAGCGTTTGGATTTTAAATTAGAAAGCCTTAATTTTTTTAAATTTTAATTACTATAAAATTAATAAGCCATCTAATTATCAAAATATTTTTGATGTATGTTATGAAAATAGTCTAACAGTAAGTATATTATAAAGAAAATTAATTGGAACTAATTGAATGAAAGCAATTTAATATGAATCGATTAAATTAATAAAGCGTTTAATCAACCTTATGAATTCACCAAGGATTTGTGAATTCTGATGAATTATGATTTTAATTTCAATGCTGTTGCCTACCTACGTATCCTAAATTTAGTTACTTTAGGTATGTAACAATCACGTTCCTACAATATACATATAATATGTTAGTTTACCCAAACTTTTTATTAATTATTATCTAACTGGAAACGTGTACCTACTTTCAAATAAAAAAATCCCATCATATTCACACAAAGAAATAAATCCTAACTATAAATAGGTAAGTACCTTCCATAGGAAACCGGCTTTTGGGAATCTATTGAATAAATACTACATCGCTGTATTCTCCGCAAGTGCGATTTGGATTCGCTCTCCGATTCCCTTGTGATATAGCAAAGAATTTGGAAATATGCGACAAAAACTGTACCTAATATCTTTTGATCGCGTTGACATTCAGGGTATTGCCACGGTGTTGTATAGAGATATCATCTAAATATTATGTTATTAATGTTATAACTTAGCAACTCGTCTTTTTTTAACAAGGAATAGGTTTGCACTTGACCGTAATAATGGTAAGTAGGTATAGCAATCATTACGGTATGGGACGGAGCGTGCTTACCTAGTAAGAACCGAAATTATGTTCACCATAAAAATTCAAAACTAAGGCATTTTATCACAGCAGAGCTATAAATAAGCCGATCTTATTAAAACAGCTGTATTTTACAAAATTCCATAACGTACTACGATACAATTTTAGTTATGTTACAATACTCTGTAAGACCAGTGCTGCCATCTATACCTAATCGTCAGAACCTCTTGACAATGCGATAAGCTATCACAAGGAGGGGAATAAATCCAAGAGCAAATCAGCAAAACATAAACAAGTTAGGTGTTCGCTTACGTGTTTATAGATAGGTCTTTGGACAGAACATTGACCTGATAAAACAGTATTATTAAGTGTTTTGGAAGCATAGCTGTGCAATCATGTAAGTACCTAATTACATAATTTAATTTATTTTTGTTGTGGTATTTATTAACCGCTTTTTAGGGATAAGCAAGCTCAGTGAATGTAAGACGAAAATTTAACACAAAACATTAATTTTCTGGTAAGCTGTAACGCGGGAATCTTTGAATTTAATACAATCTTAAGTACCTAGCAGGTCCAAATTATTCTACTTTTGATTAAGATAAGTAGGTAGAATAATTTATGTAAATATCTTTTCAAATGCTAAGTAGGCAGGTTCATAAATGAGAACTTAGTACAATCGCTCGAGAAAAAAACTATTGTTCATTTCGAGATAAAACCTATTGTTCATATCTAACTATGTAAGTTCAACCGCAGAAGTACCTAACCTACTCGTATGCAGGTACGTACAACAATAAATTTTACTAGTATCTACATCAATTATTATATTTTTGCATTATGCCTTGCAACATCTTAACATAATGAAAAGGCTAATTTACACTATCATATATCAACATTGGATGGATTCAATCTGCGCAGGACCGAGACGAGTGGCGTACAAGAAGACAAGCCTATGCTCAGCAGTGGGCGATAACAGGCTGATGATGATGATACCAACATACTCAATAAGAGACTTATTGCTGTGATTTGTGAGGTACCAGCCAATTTAGTCAAAAAGTCTTACGACATCATCATCATTTCCAGCCCCTACCAGCGATGTCAACAAAACTATACAAGTCTGACGCCAGTCCCCCAGCACGCACCGTGATGATGGTGTTGGACATCCTTGGAGTGGACGTGGAGCTGAGAGACTTGAACCCGGTGGCTAGGGAGCAAGATGCACCAGAATTAGTCAAGGTAAGATCATCTTATCTTCTCTTTAATATGAAATGATTTGGTAAGCGCATTACTTAACAACACCTAGACCAATTCTTTTTTTAAAATGTTCGTTCAAGTTTATTGATGGTTGTTACGGCTGTTTGTCTAGTACGGCAGTCGTTAAGCCATGTTTGAGGCCCTTAGGGCGGCTTGATTAACTCTAGGCACGAGAGTTGACCACTCTCATTCGATAAGAAGTAGACGGTGAGAAAAATTAGAATAAATATCGGAAAACCCTAAAAACAGCCCTTTTATTTTTCCCATACAAGCTCAAACTAAAACGGTTGACGGTTTTGTTCAGGAGAAAGTAGGAACAAAAACTGCCACATTACAAACCTTTTTGACAGGACGAAGTCTATTTAGGTCCCGTAGTTATTGGATAAATATTAGCTTTAGGCGCCTTAGGGGGAAAAAATTAAGGCTACTGAAAGTAGCTACAGTACACTAAAAATAAACACGTACCTATGTATAAATAAATAATCGTTTATTATGCCAAATATACAATGTATGTACGTAGTTTTAGTACAATTAATCTTAGTTTAAACTTACTTTAGGTAATAGTACATCTTAGGATGACTGGGCAGCACACTAAGTCTGTGGAGACCTGTGTTGTGCTGCGACATCTTTGAGACATTATTTCACGTAAAGACACCTAAAATTATGTAGTAACAACAGTTTGCAATTGTCAAGTAGTTACTTACTTTTTCATCACGCTGTCGCTGCAGCAAATTTTAAGTCTTCAGCAACTGCCAATCCTGAAACTTATGTAAATACTTGTTACAGAAAAATCCCATGAAGACTATCCCCTTATTAGATGAAGGCGACTTTGCTTTAGCAGACAGGTAAGTCGTCACAATATCACCAAAATGACTACTCAAGTAAACATAATAAATTTGTTTTCATTTCTTTTTCTCATTTAAATTTTCTAGCCACGCTATAATACTTTATCTGATGGAAAAGTATGCGAAGCCGGAACATGGCCAACTTTACCCCAAGGATAAAAGGAAACGAGCCAAAATTAATCAGCGACTATTTTTTGACTGCGGCGTCCTTTTTCCAAGGCTACGCGCTGTTATGGTACGTAAATAACTTTTCAGCTGAATACGAGTATAGGATTTCTAGTATAGTATAGTATGTAGTTCACGGTGAAGGAAAACATCGTGAGGAAACCGACATGTTTGAGGACCACAATAACCGAGAACATGTGTCTTTCGTGGAAAGACCTGGGCGCCAACCACGATGTATCTGCCCAAGAACTCCCCTAACGAATTAATTCTGCGGGGAAGTCACAACCCTCAATCATGAGAAAAGACTCAAGATAGTGATAGTAGTCACAATAAAATAATAGGTAGTAGAAAAATATCTTACCTTGACATTAAGAAACAAAGAATTCCTTGAACAGATTTTAACAATCAATTCAAAGTTAGTTTCTAAAGTTTAGTTTAATAAATTGGTTTGGTACGAAGAAAAATTACTCGGAATAAGTCTATCTTAGCCTGAATTAATGTTGAAGTTAAGTAATCAAGATTAGTAAGTAGGTACGAAGAATCTTTATTACGCCCACGTTTTTATAAACAGAGACGTTTTTTGTTGATTTACTGATTATCTCTCATTTTGAAATATTTTTTTAACTTTCACGACGAATCAGTAACGGTACATAAAAAGACCGACAAATAAATTCATATCAATAATGATGTATTTATAAAATCAACAAACTTTTGCTTAAAAAAAATTAATGGGACCATTATAGACACAATCCCCATCGAATATAGTAGTTTATGCAACTGTCATATAATTAACACTCGTTACTATTATGAAACTCGCTGCGCTCGTTTCATAAACTCACACTCGTGTTTTAATACCCGTGTTGTATGCAGTTGCACACACTACTTTATCTTCACTAATGCAATTAATCAAACAACAAAAGTTAAAGCTAACAATAATTAATTTTTCATATAATTTTCTAGATTTTTCTGGCAAAAGATTGTGAGTTACTTTTGTTGCCAATTCTAGAATATCCGGAGGCGTACAAATATCATCGTCGCTATCCATTTTTAACTTTTAATTTGTATTTAAAAAACAAAACACATTGCGAAACATTAAATTCACGCGTACGTGTATTGTCACAGTGATTTTGCCGCCTTTAAAATCTAACCAACAAGAGCGCAGCGCGACCAACCTGATTGGCCCTGCAATCTGGTTGGTCACGCTTTTTCGATGTTATAATGAGCTATTACGATTACGACGAAATTGCTTAAATTGAGTGTTTTGTTGTCTGTGCTATAACAGTAGTAATTATAAGTCAAGTATTGGAAACATAAATAGAACGTTACAACATTAGTGTAGATAAAAGATTTTTTTAAATCGGTTCATTTTTTTTTTTTTTAACATGAAATAGGCTTACGCTTGACTACAACTTGCCTGATGTTAAGCAACGTCATAAATTGGTAATCGCGTAACATACCCACAAAAATAACTTCTAAACCTCCGATACAAAGAGACGCCACTCCTCTCGGTTCTGCGCCATCTCCTATCACTCGCTAGCATGGAGTTGTGGCAGATCCTCAGAAGACTTGACAACCTCCTTTGTTGAAGCCGGTTAAAAATAATGATTATGTACTGCTATTCATTTTTCAGGCACCAACCTACGGTGGTAGATTAACAGAAATGAACAAATTCATGATCAGAAATATAGATGAGGCTTATGGCATGCTGGAGATCTATCTAGAAGATACAGAATATTTGGCAGATGATGTTATGACTCTAGCTGATATCAGTGTTCTGACCACGATATCTACTTTACATGGATTGTATCCGATTGATCAGAAAAGGTAAATATTAATATATAGAACAGCATAGTCAAATTTTGGTAAAGGTGTTAAAATAAAGATTTAAAAAAAATCATTTGCTGCTTTACTCACTGAAATATTAGGTTTTTACCTATGAAATTGCCGATTTGTATGACGAAATTGAGAAAAATGATATTTCCACATCCAATGTCTGAACAGATTTAGATGCAATTGATAACTATATTAGTTAGATGGAAAATAAGCTATGCACTGCGTATATCAATTTATCAAAAACAGAGTATATGATAAAAATATACCTAGTTAAAGTAGTGAAACCGACGACACATTGAAAGAGGTGTTTTCAATGACTTCTCTATAAGTAATATGCACTAGTAATCATTTTTTTTATCTAAACGGTACATAATTCAACAATTGATACAATCAATATTGTATTTGGAAAAAATATAAGTAATAAAAATATATAGGTTACAAACAGATTAAAATGTAAGAAAAAACGGCAATTTCATAGGTAAAAACCTTATATAGAACAGCATAGTCAAATTTTGGTAAAGGTGTTAAAATAAAGATTTAAACAAATGTTATACCTACTTACTATGCTATCTGTCATTTGCTGCTCTACGCACTGAAATATATATTATGTGACTTTTCTACAGATACAAAAATATGTGGTGCTATTCTATTCCCACACTATTTTGCGACGAGAGTATTGTATTTACATTTGCTCATATCCCTTTTCCATTAAAATAAGCGAGTGTGGTTAGGCGGTTACAGTGTCTGCTTTTCATCCAGACGCACCCTGGTTCGAATCCGGCCCTACACAAATGACTTGTATTTTTAAGTTATGTGTGTTTTAATGGTGTTTGAACTAAATATAACCTACCAACGCAACGCTGTAGATAGTCTAATTTGTAGAAAACTTGCCTAGAAGAATTTTATTCATTCTCATACTTTGCCTGTAAAACCAGTCACTAATTCCTATAAAAAAATACCTTTCAGATATCCAAAACTTACACGCTGGTTCAATCAAATGAATGAAAAAGATGTCTGTAAAAGAATTAACAAGGAAGGCAGCGAACTCCACGTGATGGGACTTAAAGCTCTTATGGAGCACAATAAAGAGAACAGAAAATCTAAACTATGAAAATTACAACAATTGGTCTTATTACAAAACGTGGCTTAACTATTAGTCCAGAATTTTGAAAATATACATCCGTTTTTGTTGTTCGAAATTTGTCTGTACTGTCATAATAATAAAACTGTCAAAATGTTACCAATGATAATCAACATCCCAATTTGAAGTCGACATTTTGATTGTTTGTATGTGATGTTTGAACAACAAGAACCGACTTCTTATTTTCATAATTCTAGACTAATATTTAAACTTCGTTTTGTAATAAGACTGAATGAGTTACTGAGGGTGTAAACATTTCGAGTCTGGTTGTTTATTAAGTTACCTATATATATGTGACATCTGTTCCATTGAAAGATTCGATAAATTTTGTTACTAAAATATAGGTACGAATGTGTAAAAAATCTTTGAATAAATAAGTTAGGTACTTGTTATTATGTACTACTTTTACTCGACAAATGTTGTATATAGGCTCAACAACATTGTATATACCTGCCTATATAATTAGATGTTTGAGGCTACTCTACATAATAATATTAATAAGTATGCTGAGATGAAAAATCTAACACATTTTTGGACAATTTATTTATACTATCGAGATATGGCAATACACCAGTCAGGTGAAGCGGTAACAGTATTTACATTTTGATATCGGGTATTATGGTAAATTAGTTTTTGTAAAGGTAAACACACACATCAACATATTTAAACTATTAAACCACCAAACAGAGATCGAGTCCCCGTTTTATGATTTATATTTTATTACTACATTTTTAGATTATTTGTAGATTGTGTGTTTTTACCTCGAGGGTTCTGGACTATTTTCATAGATAAAATCGACTCTTATATCAAAAGAAGGGCAATTGATTAAATTATTTTAGCCCACAAATATATCAGACTTATAAATCGAAAGAAATATTTTAAGATATCTAATTTTAAACATCTATGAAAACAGTCCTCCGTTTTGTACAATAAGCATTTTGGTAAATAACAAAACCGAATAAGAATCACAGGTTTTCATTTTAATTTCCATAACTAATGAGAAATGCAAAGAATTTCTTTTTCAACTTCACACTCCAGTAACTTCTAGGGCTACCATACTGATAACTTTTTTGTTTTAATGATAAAATTAATTGATTACAAAAAACGTTTACACATTTAAACATTTCCTATAAGTCTTGTAGAGTCTCTTTTTCAACGCCCGTACTTATTCTGAACATTAATAGCACTTAACGATAGAGCACACACATACATCGCTCGGTGATCACACACACATGTCTGTCAGTCATACTTGCACATACAATAACTGTTGTTCAAACGTTCATTGGAATTATATCGGATACTGGACTCCTTTAGTCAGCGAGAGATGTTGCGGGGCGTTATTGTAGCACGTTAGTCTTATATAGGGCCCGGGATTAGCCGTCCTCCTTGGGCGGTGTGAACCAGCCTGCAACACAAACAATACGCAGGTTAGTGAAGGAAGTAAAGTAAAAGTAATGTAGTATATTTATTGCAAACTGTACAGCATAGTGGTGTTACAATATCTTCAATAAGTATGCGAAACAAAACACAAGAAAATCAATGGTGAAATATACAGACATAGGGATGAATATATAAGATAATTTATGATAAGTTGTCTTGCTATAGTAACATAAATACTATATTAGTCTTGTAAGCCAATCATTAACTTAAATAAGCACTTATTTAGGGTGTTTTGAACACTTTTGATACTAATTCATTTTCTAGTTTCAGTTCATTTCCTAAATAGGTTACAGAAGCTTTGACAAAAGCTGACAAAAGCAATATGATTAAACATTTCTGACTGCCCTGTTAGCTTAGTTGGTATTGGCTTTGCCATCTAATCTAGGGATAAGTGTTCGATTCCCGCACGATACAAGTAAGTAATTATAAATTTCAATTATTTGTATTGAGTTTGGTCGTTTCTAATTACATTAAGTATGTATTTACAAACGAAAAGTATATAGGTATTACATCCGTTATCTAGTCTATCCACGACACAAGCCTTTGCCTAGTGTGGGGCTAGATGGCGCTTTGTGCAACATCCCGGAATATTTGTTATTATTATCAAACAGAAAACTCATCTATGTATCTTTAATGAGATACTATCGGCTCTGCCCGGCTTCGCAGGGTCACATATGCATGATATATACTTTAAAACCGTTCTCTTAAAACACTATATTTTGTTAAAAAAACACATCAAACCCAAAATATTCGATTTTTTCGCCGTAAAAACCATCCTCGAACTTCAACAAACGTTTAAAAAAGAGAGTTGGCCAAATTGGTCCAGGCGTTGTTGAGTTATGCGCTTACCAACACATTTTGCGATTCATTTTTATATTATAGATTGTATAATAGGACCTATGAAATTGCCGTTTTTTTCTTACATTTTAATCTGTTTGTAACTTTTACGTACAGCTATATTTTTTCCAATACATTTTTTATTCTATCAATTGTAGTATTATGTATTTTTTAGATAAAAAAATGTATTACTAGTGCATATTACTTAAAGGGTAAAACACCTCTTTCAATGTGTCGTCGGTTTCACTACTTTAACTAGGTATATTTTTATCATATACTCTGTTTTTGAGAAATTGATATACGCAGTGCATAGCTTTTTTCCATCTGACTATAGTTATTAATTGCATCTAAATCTGTTCAGACATTTCCATACAAACAATAAAAATGTTTGTATGAAAATATATTTTTTCTCAATTTCGTCATACAAATCGGCAATTTCATAGGTAAAGACCTAATATAAATGCCACTGACCATTCTTCTCGTGTATCTGCACGAGACACTTGAAGCTCTGCTGCGCGCGCGCGAGGCTGTACTGGCTCTGCGAGACCAGCTTGGTGGCGCCGAACTGTATGCGCGCCTTGCCCTTCACCAGCGTGGCCGCGATCTGCATGATGACCGCCTCCACGGTGTAGGCGGACGACCAGCCCTGCTTCGTGAGCAGCTCCATGCAGATCGCGCCGCCCACCAGCACGTAGCCGCCTGGAGTGGAGCAGGTTTATTGTTAAGATATGATACCAATACTTTGATAAAGCAGCTCGCCATGGAAAAGAACTGAAGCCTGAAAGTAAAAATAGTAATTTGAAGAGGCAGGCTTTGCATTTATTTTTCTAAAGATGCCGCTTTCTACTGGTGGTTGGTGCATTAGGGCAACGTCTAATCATATAACGACACAAACAATAACCTTTTAAATCAACAGCATGGTGTTTCACAATGAGTTGGATATGATCTGATCTACTCTTAGTATAAATGGTAGAAATTTAAAATTATGTTTTAAGGCTAATTTTACCAATTTTACTGTAGATTTCATATGAATAATTATATACAAAAAATAAATATTTCAGGACATATCACACAGCGCCATCTAGCCCCATACTAAGCTTACGCTTGTATCATGGATACTAGATAACGGATATAATACATATATACTTTTTCTTTTGTAAACACATACTTATTATACATAGAAACGACCAGACTCAACACAAATAATTACAAATTTAAATGTTCGTAATTATTTGTGTCATGCGGGAATCGAACCCGCACCCCTAGATTAGAAGGCAGAGCCACTACCAACTAAGCTAACAGAGCAGTCAAATGAATACATAATTAAGTGTAACTCGGGATTAATAACATGAAAAAACAAAATTGAACTTATAATCGACGGAAACGAATCCGCTAGCTTTTGGCTTAAGAAACGTTTCCGATTTTTCTGTTGAATAAATTTGTCAAAGGAATCGTATGGAAGCATTGTGATTTGAAAAAAATATTTCCATGCCGATTTGTTTTCCTTCTCAATCGAATCGGATCCGTATCCAACTCACTGTGAAACACCAATAACAATAATCTGATCTGCAGATTTTTTTTACGTGGGATAGGTTCACGTTTGACTACAGCCTGCCTGATGTTAAGCATTGCTGCAGCCTAGGGTATAACACGTTTACCTAGAAGATACCTATTAACTCTAGATTTGAAAACCCCTGGATTGTAGTTCGCAGGAAACACAGATCAGATTATTGTTATTGATTGTTGTATTGCAAATGATTGATTTGATATCAAACGCCTTACAACTTCCTACTTTTCCAATAAATTAATTTTGTGATGGATTCACGACCCCCAACAATAAGGCATATGACTCGACGCGTAAAACAATGTAACAAAAAAAAAAGTATCTCACCCGATATAATAGGGTACACGACTCGCACGAAGGGCGGCTCGAAGGGGTATGTCTCCTTGAACATGATGTTGAGCAGGATGGAGTCCTTGCCCTCCTTTTCCTTGAGCAGCAGCAGGTCGTTGTGCAGCGGACTGTCCGGGTCCACCGACCGCAGCCTGATGTTCCACTCGTACAGGGAGTCGTTCACTAACTCTGCGGAACAAAATGTATAGTATAAACTAAATTATTCAGAGAAGATTATCGTGTCTGGTCAGTTCTATGTATTATAAGTAGGTATGTATTTACAAAAAAAGTATACAAGTATCCAATATATAGTACCCACGACACAAGTGTTTGCTTAGTGCGGGGCTAGATGGCGCTGTATGCTTTGTCCCTGTATATTTATATATTTCTATTATTATTTATTAGATGCAAAACTGATCAACAAGGAATCATTTGTCTCAATCTTTGTTGTTGGCAAAAACTTGAACGGTAGGTAATGTATGTAACATTACCTACCGTTCAAGTTTTTGCCTACCTTTCTAAATTTTGAGTGATACGCAACAAATAAAACAATGCGATTGATTTTGATGCGTGTATATAAAATAACAGAAGATAAGCATATAGAAATGATAAAACAATAATCTTTATTAGATTTATTTAAAAAAAAATAACAAAGTAATCCTTTTTGGCTTGTAATTCCTCTCTAATTTATGGTCAAAATTATTGATGCTGATATGGATTCTTTTTTTAACCGACTTCCAAAAAAATAAGGTTATCAAGTCTTCTGAAAGTTTTTTTTTGTGGGGATGTTACGCGATTACTCCGTTGTTTATCAACCGAATTATTTTCGAAAATTCTTTTTTTAATTTGATGAGGATAGTTTTCGAGATGGTCCCATAAAAATTGTCTTTCATTTGGTTCAGTACTTTTTGAGAAAAAACCAATAAACCAACAAATTGATAAAGTTTATGCAAACCAATTTTACCCATATTTCCAAAACTACTAGTCGTATTTTGATACAGTTTTCTGTATTTTGTTGAAGTTTAATGGGTGCATCTTTTTAGCTATGTATTACGATGACATTTCACCAGGGGGCGCTGCTGTATACACTATATCTTCTGAATTATCAGCCCGATTTTGATGCGGTTTTCTCTGATAGGCTTAGATTTGTTTAGCAAATGAATTTATGTTGTAGTTTTTTTTTTGTTAGGCTTAGATTTTTTCAGTAACGTGACAGTAGACTTGAAGTCGGTTTTTGCTTTTGTTTAAAAATAATTAATTATTGTATCATATATGTATATGAATTTTTCGAAAGAAATTACGTAATTTAGAAACCAAGCGTAACATTGTTTAACCCTAGAGTGGGCGCGCGGTGAGCATTTTGCCGCCCGAGCTAAAGAAACGTTGATATTTTTAAAAATAAGAACCCATGAGGCTTGCGCTTTTTAGTAGCTGCCCCCAGTCTTGTTCGCAACGCATGCCGAAAGGCTGGATGGCATCAGTGCACGGGGGACCACTTGAGGAGACGTTTGTTACCATCAGGTGTCGCCGAGCGGCAAAATGCTCACCGCGCGCCCACACACGTAAGTAATTTTGCGCGAAAAGTTTTTTGCAAACTTGAACTGAAGACTATATTTTTTGTTGCGTTTCTATCTAAATCTACAAAAATACTTTCGTCTTAGGATTTAATAGTATTAATTGATAATAATAAATAAGAATAACAAAATAGACGATCAAATTGTCTCTTGGCTAGAAGAATTGTCGGATTTTAAAGATGCACACAGATTGTGATGAAAATGTGTCAGATAGTGATCGAGCTAGTCAGCATAGTGATTACAACACTGACACAGAATAATTAACAGATAGCGACGCTTCTACCACAAGTGAATCCTCTTCAATTGTTGTGCCATCCGAAATACCACCTCTTCGACGCCAACGGACATCCACTTCAGATATAAATAACTGTTCATCAGCATCTTTAGAATGTATCAGCCTCGATCTTGTCGTCGTAAACGTAGAATACTACCATGTGGTATAAACAGGAAAATTATATTATGTACCTACATAAATCCAATACTGATCATATGAAGTTACGCCGAGAGTATTTGAAAGAATTTGCATATTACATGTCAAGCAATACATGAGCAGAAGGTGTACAGATAATCTAAATATTCCTTTGAGAAACCAAATTGCGCGTTTCGTACCAGAAGAACAAGCATCTTCTTCAAAGAAGGAAGGCAAATGCAGTATATGCCCCTCTAAGAAAAATTGGCGAACGAAAAAAGGGTGTTACAGATGCCCAAAGTTACTGTGCACCAAACATAGCACATACCTTTGTGAAGACTATTTCAGTAGAGCATATCCTGTAGATTTAGAAGGTATATAAATTTGTTATTTTTATTCCATTTTTATAGTATTATAGAGTATAATGTAGGATAAGGAAAAAAAACTGAAAAAAATGTTTAATTTCCTAAAGTATTTTGTAAACCAAAGTTTTTATAACAGATTTAAAAAAATATGTTGTTTACTTATTGCTTATAAGTGTATTATTAAAATTCTGAGAAAAAAAAATATTCTATCCACGTATTACTAACAATAGTCATTAAGTTTTTATCACTAACCCCTGGATCATGTAGTTGTCCCAATAAATAAAACTTGAATTTGAATTTGAATTATCAGTTAAAATGGTCAAAGAGATAAGGCGGCAAAATGCTCTCCACGCGCCCACTGACGTTTCGCAAAAAGGCGCGCCCACTCTAGGGTTAACATTGTATTTTGTTTATAATAGTGTTTATATATTGTACCTATAAACTACGAGAAACACATCCCTCTAGTTGGTTTTCTGATCCTGTGTTATAAGTATCCCTTACCAATAGAATACATGTTGTTCTTGAAGGAGCAGGAGCGGTATATGTCCCGCAGCTCCTTCATGAGTCTGTCGGTGGCCTGCAGGCTGCCGGACACGCTGCCCGCCAGGTAGTCCTGCCGCTGGTTCTGCCGCAGCCGCTCCAGGGTCGCCAGGTGCTCTGTCTCCATGTCGTCCTGCGAATGAAATGGAGTGTTTGGTAGATAAATTTATAAGTCATTATAGTCGATTATGGAGAGATGTAATGACAATTTCGTGTTTTTTTTATTCGGAATAGGCCAATCTTTGACTACAGCCTGCCTGATGTTAAGCATCACTGTAGTCTAAGATGTTGCACGTTTGCCCAGAAGAAACCTATTTACTCTGGATTTGAAGACACCTGGATTATAATTTAATTACATATTATTAAATTATGGCATTATAAATATAAATATGGATAAAGTTATTTAAATTATATACAATCTTGTAATTTCATAAATTGCATTGTTTCTATTATTACTTACATGTTAATTTTTAAAAGGCAGTTTTGAGATGCAATAAGCTGCAGATTGTCAAGATTTTTAATATGAATGAGAGTGGAGGGCTTGTGAAGATTTTTTTTTTCTGTAACACACACTTCAAAAGATAAAGCCAGGATTCGTCTGTGTCTCCACTATCAATGTCCCTTGTGTTTTTTTTAACTAGAATGGGTTTGCACTTGGCCATAGTTTGCCTGATAGTAAGCAAAGGCTATGGCCTAAGATGGAGCGTGCATAGTTATAAGAATTGCCTAGAACATTGACTAGAGTTCAAGCAAGATAACTCTGCGCGTGGATAAAATTGGAACTAAAAAGTGCTGCCGCCAGTCGCGCGCAAAGTTATGTTGTACGGACTCTAGTAACAAAAACCCACCTTGTTGCTGCGCCCTGCATCGTCTACCATCTCAAGTGGCAGATCATCTTCACCCTCTGATTCATCTTCTTCTGCAGCCATTTCCTCGTCCTCTTCGGTCCCAGATTCAGCTCCGTTTGACGTCACACTCGGTACTCTGAAACATAATGTTATAGCATAGTTCAATTGTATGTACATAATTGATAAACTGATAAAGCGAGTGTGGCTCAGCGGTTCCAGTGTCTGCTTTTCATCCAGACGCACCCTGGTTCGAATCCGGCCTCGCACCAATGACTTGTATTTTCAAGTTATGTGTGGATTGCACTTGCATAACGGTGAAGGAAAACCATCGTGAGGTAAGTGACATGATTGAGGACCACAATATATTTTTTTCACAAATTCAATTTTACGGTGTGTTTTTTAGTAAAATAAAACAAAATGTGTTTTTTTTATTATAATGGGTAAACAACAATACCCAGACACGTATAACACATATTAGTACATAGCACATTGAATTCCGCTACTTAGTTATATATAAACACAGACAGACTGTTATTGTTTTCTTTAGCAGCACCGCACCAAACGCACATAGCAACCCATTGCCGAATTTCTAGGAAGCGTTTAGATAAGGTCTTACTGTTACTATATAGCAACAATACATAATAGAATTACACATGTATACATTAAAAAACAAGCATAATAATAAGATATTGAATCAGGCGTTACTTTGCGGAAATCCATTGTTACTGAAACTCTGGAGAAATATGTAGTGATTTTCCGCTGTGACTGCTCCTTAACCGACATCAAACAACAAACTTGACACCTAAAAACCATCAAGTTTGTTGTTTGATGTCCATTAAGGAGCAGTCGCAGAGGAAAATCACTACATATTTCTCCAGAGTTTCAGTTTTAAGCATAATAATGTGCAGAGGGGTTACAAATTTGTAAATCATTTTTTTTATAGAAAATATGTCAAATATATTATTTAGAATTTATTTATTTAGGTTTGTTATGTGATTTATTTTTTATTTTATGGATTTTTGTCACCTCATCAGTTTGAATAATTTGCTGTTTACCTTTGTTGTGGTGCGGGGTGCACTGGTAACGAGAGTGAGTCTAAATCTGGAGGTTCCGGGACACCGTGTAACTTGCACAGCTCTCTTAGCAGTATACCCACCTGGAATACACACATTATACACTTATTACAAGCCTTTTTTTATAATAAGACGTGGTTGATTGCAGAAAATAAATAACAGTGATTACTTAAAGCAGTTTCTACTTTTCTCTTTACTAATTTATAAGATTTTGTGTCTTTTTTATTGAAAATTATATTTCTTTTACTATGTATAATAATATGATACAAAATATGTATTTTTTTTCAATTATGTACTTCTTTTTGAGACAACTTGGCTCACCTGTATCTATAGTAGGTGATGAGTAATTACATAATTATATCTGTTGGATAATCAAACCCAAAAGTCATAATTATATTTAGAAATGCAAACAAACAGATAAATCAAGAGTATTTTCCCATTTATAATGATTGTGATTTTACCATTTGGTATTTTACACTTAGCATGAAACTTCTGCACGTGCCACGATATACTTGAGAACTCCCCCAATTAATCTATTCTGTGGGGAAGTCATAACCCTCAAAAATGAGGAATACAACTTAAGGATGATGAAACTTCTGACTTGAATAACTACATGTGCACAGGCATAATAGTCAGGGTGTAAGATCAACTGTCACATGCAAATATGACCTTCACTATCAGCACATCAGTGCATTCCCATCCTACATGCCTATAAAAACATTATTTGCGTACAGTTAGGTACCCATTTCATGAATACAATATTAAACTTCAGCTAAGACTGGGTAATTGCCCAGTCTTAGCTGAAGTTTAATATTGTATACACAGAACAATAGAAGTCAAATTAAACAATATTAGGTAGTTTTTATATTGCAAGTTTATTTAGTAAAGTCTTATACAAAATTTATATCAATAGTTGGTTTATTTGAACTATGGTTTACCTTCTGTTCCTCATTAGTCTTTATTATGTACATTAGTAAGCAAGGTTCATTGCTCTTAGACTAAAGATAAGGTTTAGAGTGCTCATTGTATGGCATCATATGTAATGCATTATATTATGGTCTGTGCACTAAAATGTTGACTTTCACAGAAGTAAACAAGTTAAAAGGTCATGTAGGAATTGAGTCACAAAGTCCAAATTAAAGAGCATACAAACCACCAGAAGGGCCTCTGACATGGCTTTTTGACTGCAGTAGTGTATTATGAATTATTTACAAAGTGTTTCGTAAATTTTTTTAGCCAAATTTTACAATCAAACTAAGTGATAAGGCCGCCCTCTGTCCCAATATTATGTTTTTTTTTTCTTTATACTTGTGTTCTCTTGCTATATTGGTGTACAATAAAGAATTTTTGATTGATTGATTGATTGATCAAACGTTATTTTAACATGATTAATTTGATTACAGAATTTCCTTATTTTTTTTAGTTAGCTAACTAGTTACTTGAATTCTGTGTTCTGTGGCTATACACTTAGTAAGCAACTTACTAGTCATGTTCTCTAAAAATGCAAAGTATTGCCAAAATTGATGCAAACAAATAAAGCTTAAATGCTTTATGAGCACATTATACTGCCTACTGTCTTTTGCATTTATTATGTTGTTTTACAAAACTCAGTCAATGTAAATGCAGTGGCCTTGTTAAATAGAGTCAATCAATGCTATACCTACTTGCCTACTTATGCATCATTAATTAGATCACTAGGTCATAGTAAATGCCCACTAAGAATGTGTTAAGATTTATTGTTCTATCAATAACTAGCTGTGCCAGCGACTTCGTCTGCATGGAATAGTTATTACCATAAAAACAGTTCTAGTGAGTTAATCTTAAAAGATAGACATATACTGTTGCAGACATTTTGTTAGATCATTTCAAGAGGAATAATTCGTTTATACATGTTTTTGATATCTTGAACCGTTTTTGCAGCACACACAATGGAAGCCCTCCAAGATGAATAATTTTGTTTTTTCACATTTTTCATTGTTTCTTCGCTCATATTAGTAGCATTGTGATGTTATATAGCCTAAAGCCTTCCTCAATAAATGGTCTATCCAACACAAAAATAATATTTCAATTCACACCAGTAGTTCCTGAGATTAGCGCGTTCAAACAAACAAACTCTTCAGCTTTATAATATTAATATAGATTGGTTAGATATTGATTTGAATTTCCCTGGTGAGATCAACATTAACAATGTTTAGCTAATCTTAGGTTACAGGGCTTTTAAATTTGTTATTTCAGATACCTATATAAATTTAATAGATTGTCTTCATATACTAAGCTCCTGAATAAATGTTAGTAAATATTTAACAAGCTAATTTTCTATATAAACTAGGTAATCTATTCTCCTTTCTGACAGAATGATTGTGGTAGCCATGTAGTAACAGAAATATTTTAACATAATGATATGAATATAGCCACCCCTTGTATGTGGAATTTAAAAACTTTTATTCAACAAATGTGGCTGGTTGCCCATCCAAAAGCAGACTCAGTTGACAGCAGCTTAACAATGGTAATCACATAACATTACTTCTGCTAGGCGAGCTTCATCCACACAGAAGTGAACATGGGTGATGCTACCTATGTATAGCTCATAGCTTCAGAAAATAAAAATCAAAATAACAACTTACTTGATTTATCACATGATTGTCTCGACCTTGTGTGTTGGTGAGGATCTGGACAGCATTTGTCACAACGGGATCTTCACTGTCAGCAAACCAAACTGGCGGTGTGGTCGGGTATGTTTCCTGTAATCAGGTGTGAATTCTATTGATTTGGAGATTGATCATACACAAGTTTTTGTTTTTAAATCTTCTTCCAATGCCTCTTCCGATGATTGGCTGTCAGTAAAAATGTTCTTTTATATGTCCACAATATTATAAAGTTATATTAAATATAACTTAATAATATTGTGGGCATATTTATACAATATTATACTTACATTACATATGTAAGTATAATATTATATAAATTTCAATGAAAAGTATAATAATGTTGATACATATTCATTTATATTGGTAAGTTTACTAAAGCTAATTACTTATATGCAATATGTTTTTGCACATAAATATAATAAATAAATAAAATGAATTTCATATGAAACCACATATGAGGTACAGCAAAGTAATACAATATTTCCTCAGGATTATTGTCAAGTAGCTAAAGTAAGAAGTACATAAACAGGTAAACTAAATATATGTTAAAATATTACAATCATTAGTGTGTATTTATGTTCTTTCTTATGGGAGTTCTTATGTTTAAATACCTATATTTGTTATTATTATGTTTCCAATAGCCCATTTACAGCTATTGTAAAATTATGAATGTAATTAGACATTATTTATTTTAAGTCAACATTTTTTTAATTTGATGATTCCTAGAAGTTTTGTTTTTTACTTTCTATTTAATTTTAAATTTATTTGACTTTTTATTTTATTTTGACATTTATACCATTATAAAAATGTATTATTTTTGGAAAATTAAGACATGTTTAAAATGTTTTAACTGAAAAATATTTTTGTATGACGAGAAAATAGAATTACCAACTGTTAACATATAGTTCATAAGTTGATTGATTGATTGATACTTTATTGGACACAAAAAAACATAATACACAAACAGAAAAGAAAATTAATTAAAACTAATGCCACAAATGGCGGCCTTATCGCTAAAAGCGATCTCTTCCAGGCAACCGTAGGATGGAGAGGAAAATATATAAAAAACAGACTAGACGGGGTGTACAATAATGATTACATGAAATTTGATTTTTTTAAGTTGTGTATTACTATTGACAAATAAATGATTATCTTATCTTATCTTATGGATGTTCATTCTTATGGTATAACTGACCTGTAAGCTTAGTTGGTAGTGGCTCTAACTTCTAATTTAGAGGTCGCAAGTTCGATTCCCGCATGACACAAGTATTTATGTACTTACTTTTATTTATTTATTCTACTACATATAATCAATGTTACTTGTTTCAGAGCTACTTCTGGTAATCTGATGGTCAAATGCCTAGTGTTGTGTAAAAGAGTATAGTTACATAGACTAACATCTACTTTTGGCTAATTATATACACATGACGTTGAATAAATAGGTACACACACTAATTGACAAAATATCACATGTGTACCTAATATTGTATCAAACAACAAATAATCAAATGATAATGTTATATTGACATCACATATAAATAATACTGCAGTATAGCTGTTATCTGGAGATGGCTTATTTACCTACCCACTCACAAACTAGGAAGGAACGAAACTTACATTGTAAAATCATTTAGTACCAAATTTTATTGTGAGTTGAATGCATACAAGTAGGTATACCTACCTACTTAATTCATAAGGACTCATCACGAGAAAATACCAGTTTCGAAAAAAAAGTCTATTGAGAGTAACAAAAATGCAATCACAAAAAGCAGGTAGAAGAGCCTATGCCCCCAAAACGCGCCTGCATTCCGTTATCCAAACAAACAGATGTTAATCTCTCTTTAGAATAGCTGCAATGATTCACCAATGAACAGTTCCTGACGCTCTAAAAACGAATTTATTGATAGAATTCGTCACGGCGCCGCACGATCAATGATTGCAGGTGATTAGCAGTAACGTACAGCAACGCCACCGCGGCGCTAGCCGCACCTAAACATTGACTATTTGTAAATAACAAGCATACTGTACATACATCATGAAAATGTGCACATTGCCACAACTGAGAAATGGTAATTTGACTTCCGTAAATCCATTGTTGACAGCAGCCCTGCCCTCATAAACAACGACCCTTTGTCCCACCTCAGCTAATCAATACGTGCACATACGAAATTGATTATTAGCGATTTCACTGCGTTACTAATTAATTTATATTACTTACCGTAATATTAGCGTGTATTTCGTATTTCTTTCCATTTCTGCCAACGAATCTGCAGGTCAGTTCGTCGACACTAGCAGACATTATCTGAAACCTTTCATGGCTTTTTGGGAACACTTGCTCCAAGGTCTTAATTTCTAACTTAAGTGTATTTAAACAAGCCATTAGTGTTACTAAACACTAATTTATAGAATTTATTTGCTAAGGATGGTTAAATACATGAGAACGATTTTACAATCACTCCGCGAACAAGCAAAATGGCGGACCGCAATGGCGGAAAGGAAACCATAGAGAAAAATTTAGCCTATCACTACTTTTAAAATCTATAGGAGGCACAATTTTTAAAGTAATTCTGAGACATCCAAACTTTTCAATACACAATACTTATTTTGGCAATATAAAATAGGTAGGTGCGGCAGGAGCCGCGGCGGACGCAGCAGAAGAAGCCAAGCGGCGAAAATATACATCATTATCGACTGATTATATTTTCGTACCGCTTGGCTTCGAAACTTTTGGTCCGTGGGGTAAAAGCACGAAGTCTTTTATAAAAAAATTAAATAAAATGTTGATTGACATCACTAGAGACAAGAACGCTGGCTGGTTCCTTGCGCAAAGGATTTCTATAGCAATCCAGCGTGGGAATGCAGCCAGCGTTCTTGGCTCCATACCACATGTAGATTGTTTAAATTTAGTTTAGATGTAAATACTCTTTTTTAGTTCTATTAGTGTTAATATGTGTAAATATTGTTTCTTATTATTTTAATAAATTTTTTCAGTACTTATGGTAGGTACGTATTAAATTTTGTTTAAAACTACCAAATACCTCTCTGCGTTGCAAAGACGGTATTTGGTGGAGGAGGACGAAAAAAAGTATTGAGAAGACGTTCTCTGAGTTGCAGGCTGTAGAGGAGTAGATCATCCCGCAGCAAAATTAGTCGACGACGTTGTATGAGTTGCGGCGCGACGCGGGGCTTTGGTTGAGGTTTGCACAAGATCGACGCAGCTAGAATATCATTGGCTGGCACATGCAAAAAAGTCTACGCCCAGCAGTGGCAAAGAAAAGGCGGTGGATGTGTAAGGTGGTGATGACGAGATGCAGTTATTTGCTCTTAACGTTAAAATACAATGGTTCAGTTACGAAATTTTTAGGGCCATCCCTGTTAAGTAAGGCTTTAGTAGATATTTCAGAACCAACTGTTTCCTTTAAGTATCACTTACTGGACACTAGGTATAAAGAGTGATGCTGCAGGTTCCTAAATATTTTAGCGGAGCTGTGATCATCATCATCGGGTGCCATATTCTTCATATTGAAGTTCGGAGGTCAGTTGGCAAAACTTCTTGCGATCCCATGCTGCTTCTTTTAGATGCGGGTAGCTTAGCTTTGTCCATTTCTTGATGTCGTCTAGCCATTTCATCCTTTGACGGCCAGGGCTTCTTTTTCCCGGAATCTTGCCTTCGAGGATCAACCGTGGGAATTCATACAGGGATCCTCTTTGCATATGTCCAAAGAAAGCGACCTTACGTCTCATGACAATCGACATTAACTCTCTCTTGCGATGCGATTGGCTTTCTGCAGTACCTTGACGTTTGAAGTGAAGCTGGTCCAAGGAATCTTGAACATCTTACGTAAAGTCCACATTTCAAACGCCTGTATCCGGTCACAAATTTCTTTTAGCAGGACCCAGGTTTCGCATTCATATAAGAGGGTGGACCAAACGTAGCATCTCATGATGCGGTGTCTTTGTTTGAAATTAATTTTGGGGTTGCATAGAACTCTGGACATTTTGTGGAAAGCAGCTTTTGCTTGTCCAATCCTACACTTTACTTCTTCTAATTGACAAAGGTTGGATGTAAAGATACGCCCCAGATAGGTATTTAAATTTGCTAACATTTTCAATCTGACTGCCTTTCAGATGAAGACATGGTTGGAGCTGTGATGCAGGTGGTAATTACCAAAGAGTGTGGAAGAATACTCCGTCATACTACGAATTTTATTACGAGACGGGATTTTCATGCAAAATTTACAAGAATGTAAATAATGTGGGTGAAACTGCGGCATAAGGAGTCATACTTCGTATTCTTTTTAATTGATAGATTGATTGTTTCAAAAACGCATTACACTATTGAACTGAAAGACTGTCAAAGTCAAAATGTCAAAATAGGATTTAGGGATTTGAGGGTTTGTTGAGGTTATGTATTTGTTTTGTTTATAAGGATATAAGGATGTTAAGAAAACATAAATAAATTCCTTTATTACAAAACTACATTTTAAACATTCCTTTTCTTATCTTAGAATATTTATACAAATATGGGACGATCACCAAGCCCAAAATCAAGGAGCTACTCCAAACGTAAAAGATCCCCATTCCGAGATCGTGATAAAAACAAAATAAGAAGAATCAGTCCAGCTCCAACCACCTCAAGAAACATCGAAACAGAATTTAGTTTTTTCCAATACAAAAGAGATTTGAACAAAATAATTCAATACAGTAATGATAGTAACACTGTAGTTAACAGTTTAGAAGACTTCTGGGTATTTATGAAAAAATATGAAGCTACTATGAAGAAAGCCGGCAGACCGTTGCTTGATCGTCAAATGAAAAATGAAAAAAGCAGTTACTCAAAATTCGATTGCATTAACTTCACTACTCAAATAAAATATGTAGATGTGACCCGCGAAGAAGATAGAAGAAAGCTCGATAAAAGTATATTCGAATCATTCCTGAATATTGTATCAATTTACTTAGATTTTAAGAATAAAGAAAAGTTTGAGAAGTTAAAAAAGCTAAGACAAGCTCAGAGAGAACTGCCCGTAGCAAAGTACCGGTAAGTCAGTTAATAAGTTAAATCTTAAGTCTGATAATAAAATATCACTCTAGCTAAACACCTGATTCAATATTTTAAATATTTCTGTAAAAAAAAAATATATCAATCTTTTAAACTAGAGCAAAAAGCACAGTAAAATATGTATATACTTCCAACAATTAATGATATTAGAAAGTTAGAAGGAAATATCTGGGCAAGAACAGCACAAGGCAGGGAGTGTTGGTCTCATTAGGCTGATGATGATGATGACTCCCAACAAGTCAAAGTGAATGCTGTGATCTGAGGTCCAGCATGCTTGTGATGAAATGAAACCTGGTATCATATAAGGATACCAGACTTACATTTTGAGGGTCTAAAATCCCAGCCTATCAATGTACACAATGATCTGAATATTAGTTTATGAAAACTATGTGAAGTGCAAAAAATGAATGTGACATAATGTAATCTAATCATGTGTTTATAAATTTTCAGTGCTGAAATAGTCTCAGCAGTACAAAATGAAAGGGTGGTGGTCGTGGCCGGAGACACAGGGTGTGGTAAATCTACTCAAGTACCCCAGTACTTGCATGAGGCAGGCTTCCAGAATGTTGGTAAGATTTGTTATCGAGATTATAGTTTATTTTTTTCAAGGAATGACAAATGAATGCCGCCAGGTTTGATTCACACATCTAATGATGACTAATCAAAAAAATCTAATGATCGACTGCTCTGTTAGCTTAGTTGGTGGTGGCTCTGCCTTCTAATCTAGGGGTGTGGGTTCGATTCCCGCATTACACAAGTAATTATGCATATTAAAAATTTGTAATTACTTGTATTGGGTCTGATCGTTTGTATGTATAATAAGTATGTACATATTTACAAAAGAAAAGTATATATAAGTATTACATCCGTTATCTAGTACCCATGATACAAGTGTAAGCTTAGTATGGGGCTAAATGGCTCTGTGTGATATGTCCTGAAATATAAAAAAAAAACTCTATTACAGTGTAAGTAAGAAAGTTTGTAGGAGATTGGCCAACAGTTTTTCAAATGGCCCAAGGGCCTTGGACATGGCTTAACAACCACCATACTATGACATAAACAACCGGTGCCTAAAATTTAATGTGTCATCTATGGAAGCACTCATAATGAAATGATACTCACCCACCCAAGTTCTGATTGTGAAATCATTTGGTTAACATTGGTAATTGCATGTGATTGCCCCTTAATTTTGAATGCAAAACATATCATTCCTATCATTTGGGATGGGTAATAAATAGACATTTAGTTCATGATTTTATTTATAAGCTAATTTGTATATTTCCAGCCTGCACACAGCCGAGAAGAATAGCCTGTGTCTCACTATCTAAAAGAGTTGCCTTTGAGATGCTCACACAGTTTGAGTCTAAAGTGGGATATCAAATTAGATTTGAAAAGAGCAAAACAGCTGATACTAAAATCTGCTTTATTACTGAAGGATTGTTGCTTAGACAGGTGAGGTATAGTATTTATTTGTCTCTATTCCCCTTGAACTATAATTTGTTGGTTTTGAAGGCTAGAGTAAACCGGTTTCTTCTAGGCAAGCGCCCTAGATCGTAGATTATAACGATGCTTTACATCAGGCAAGTTGTAGTCAAGCGTGAGCATAATTAATGTACTAAAATATATATACTTGCACACATACAATTATCCAAAAAAAACTTGTGACCCGAGGTATTGGGGTGTAGCAAGAGACAATGGGTAGGCTTTTTCTAGCCAGTGTCTAATCTTATAGATGTTGTAAGTTTGTAAAATATTGGTTATAATTAATATGGTAAGTATAAAATTAGTAAGATAAAAAGAACACATTTTCTATCTCTATACTTTTAATTCTATGCAATCCATTATGATCACACTAATTTGAAAAATGTTTGAAAAAATGTATATCCAGTCCTGCCTGACATGAAAATTACTGCCACATTAATATTTGCCAATTGATCAAGCAAACAGTTATACTAATGGTGATAACAATATTTTGTGTAGCAGGTACATAGTTTCAGAGTTACACAGGTCATTGACATCTCTTTTGAGTCGTAATTCCTCATGACTGAGGGTCGTGACTCCTCCGCAGAACTACCTAATTCATTAGGGGAGTTCTCTTGGGCAGATACATCATGGTGAGCGCCCTTCATGGGTGGTCCTTCTACGGACGACACATTTCCTTGTATATTGTGGTCTTCAAACATGTTGGTTTCCTCCACAAAACTTGAAAATACAAGTCATTACTGTAGGGCCGGATTCGAACCAGGGTACGTATGGATGGAAAGCAGACACTGGAACCGCTGAGCCACACTTGCTCTTTGGTCATTAACATAGGTTACTCTAAATTGTGTCAGAAAAAAATAGAATTGAGTAAACATTATGTATTTTTCATTGATTACAGATGTCTTCAGAAAACCTGCCCAGTTATGATGTTATAATTCTAGATGAAATCCATGAGCGTCACCTTATGGGTGATTTCCTTCTTGGAGTACTAAAATGCCTCATACACAGCAGAACCGATATCAAACTAGTTTTGATGTCTGCTACGATAAATATCAAGCTATTTGAAGACTATTTTAAAGCTGAATCTGCTGCTGTTATTCAGGTAACATGTTTATTATACAAACATATACATTTTTTATTTATTTTTTTTATTTTTATTCTGCCTGCATTGCTATTGCTATCAGCATTATTGTTACGAAGCTGTAGCAAAGCGCAAGCTTTATGTTTTCAATAAGTTCATATAACTTTCAAGTCTTTTTGGTCAAAAGTTTGAATGAAGCCAAAACATGAGCAGTAGTCATACAGACACATGAATTATAATTTAATTCAATTCTGTAAAAGTAATTTTCAAATGTATACTTTCCAAAGATAAAACCCCGGAAGAAGCTAATCTCCGTAACACAGACGCACCGGCGTCCAGTACGGTGTTTTAGAGTTATATTTTATGTGTACATTTTTATATGACAATAAATAATTTTGAATTTGAAATTATGACTTTCTCTCTGTAATTTCAGGTGCCAGGCAGATTGTATCCAATAGATTTAAATTACAAGCCAATATTCATTGAAGGGAAGCCTACAAGAGATGACAGACTCGACCCACAGCCTTACGTTCAAATTATGCAACTAATCGATAGCAAATATCCAAGTAAGTTGTCATTCTGATTAACCTGTTAGCTCAGTAGGCAGTATGCCTGCCTCCGGTGTCAAGGATGACGGGTTTGATTCCTACACAACACAAATAATTGTCCATTTTCATTATGCAATTACATATTTTAGTGTAGAGTCTAGTTGTTTCCATGTATTTACAAAAGAAATGTATATAAGTATTATAGTCGTTATCTAGTAACAATAACACAAGAGTTTGCTTAGTCTGGGGCTAGATGGCGCTGTGTGAAATGTCTTGCAGTATTTTATGATTTTACTGGCATATCTTAAAATTGGCTGAAAATACTAGACTGATTTGGTAAGGAAGTGAATTAGACTCTGGATTAACACATATACTACTTTCTGTCTCGGATTAATATGGGTAACACCGCGTGGCGAAGCTTGTTACATGAAATTGGCAATAAAATGTCATCCTTAAAATATGTCTCATATAAATTCCCCAGAGGACGAGCGAGGCGACCTCCTGATCTTCATGTCGGGTGTACAAGAGATTACATCTATATGTGACGCGGCGCAACAATACGCCGAGAAGAACAAGACTTGGATCGTGCTGCCTTTACACAGTGGACTGTCATTGGCTGAACAGGATAAAGTAACTTTACATACACATAAAAGAATAATTATTAATTTCGGTTCATAAACAGCGGAGTAATCGCGTAACATACCCACAAAAGTATGAATTGATAAACAACTTTTTTGAAGTCTGTTAAAAATTTAACAACAATATAATATGTAAAAATGTATGTTCCGGAATATGGCACACAGCGCCATCTAGCCTTGTACTAAGCAAACGCGTATGTTATTGGCATCTACAGCTACGCTGAGAACAAAACTTGAATCGTACTGCCGTTGCATAGTGGACTGTCTTTGGCTGAACAAGACATTGAAACTTAACATAAAAAGTTCTGAATCAAATGAGAAGGAAAAAAAATGTGACCACCCTGAAAACATGACCCTGAAAACAGAATTGTTTAAATCGGTTGAATAATAGCAGAGTAATTGCGTAACATATCCATAAAAATAAGAAAAATATATTTTCAGAAGAATTGATAAACTCCTGTTATGAAATCATAATAAATGATACATACGTAATTAAAAAATTAAAATGTAACTAGCATTGTAAAAATGAAAACTACTAAGTTAATAGTATTATAAAATTATAATACACAAAAAAAGTATATTTGTATCACATCTGTTATTTAATACCCATGATACAAGCTTAAGCTTAGTCTAGGGCAAGAGGGCGTTGTGTGTAATGTCTCGATTTAAAAATATAGGATATTATAATTTATTCTTTAATTTATAACCTTGTATGGTTTCAGGTGTTTGACTACCCGCCAGAGGGCATCAGAAAGTGCATAGTTTCAACAAATATTGCGGAGACCTCCGTTACCATTGATGGAATCAGATTCGTGGTCGACTCGGGAAAGGTGAGTAGAATTCAAGTTCATTTTTTTTATTATTGTTTTACATTAAATAGGCTTACGTTTGACTATAGCCTGCCTGATGTTAAGCACCACTATAGTCTAAGATGTAGCACGCTTGCCTAGGAGAAACCTATTTACTGTAGATTTGAAGACCCCTGGGTTATATTTTTTTTGGGTTACTTATATAAAGAGCCTCGAAAATCATTCCATCCTTTCAATTTTAAAGGTAAAATAAGTTGTAAAATGAGTACAACACAAGCGTTAAGTTAAAAATTAAGGCCAACTTCCCATGATGTTATACACCTTGTATAAGTACATAATTGTTTATCATCATCATCCCGTTATCGCCGAGCATAGGCCTCTCTTCTAGTACACCACTCGTCCCGGCCCTGCACGATGAACTAATATATCAACTGTTTAATATCAAAACAGTAATTACTATATACATATATTCGCATAAGTAACTGTGTATAAGTATGACTTAATGTATGTCATTTATTTTTTTACAGGTGAAAGAAATGAGTTACGACTCCACTACAAAAATGCAGAGACTGAAGGAGTTTTGGATATCTAAAGCCAGCGCCGACCAGAGGAAGGGACGGGCGGGCAGAACTGGTATTTCTTTTTAAATAAAATAAGCTATGTTTACGCTCGTATAAATCCCGCTTTCGCGTGAAATTCAGGATGAAAAGTATCCTAAATCCGTCTCCTGATTCTAAGTTACTTCCCCATCAAGTTTCAGCCAGATCGGTTCAGCCGTTCTTGAGTTATAAGTAGTGTAACTAACACGACTTTCTCAACTCCTTTGAAGCCATATCACATCACACTAATATTATAAGGCGAAAGTAATATATATATATATATATGTGTGTGTGTGAGTGTGTATGATTGTTACCTCTTAACGCTGCGGCTGAACAGACTTGGAAGAAATTTGATATTGGAGGTAGATTAGACCCTGTATGGTCACAAACTTTTTATCCTGGATTAACGCTTGTAACACCTGGGGGCGCTGCTAGTATAATAAATAATCCTGTTAATTATTTTACCTAATACACTTTTGTCATATAGGAGGGCGCCACTATCGAAATTCAATATAAATTTAAGCAAAATGATTTATCAACGTAAGTTCCTCTTTGAGCCATAGGTCATAACAGCCCTGTTTCATTATTTTGTATGTTACGTCATACAGTGGCAACGGTGGTAGATTTTTGGTCTAGCGTTTGCCAACGTTCATACCACGTTGAAAACACCGGTTCTCGTCCGATCACCGAAGTTAAGCAACGTCGGGCGCGGTCAGTACTTGGATGGGTGACCGCCTGGGAACACCGCGTAATGTTGGCTTTTTTGCTAACCATAATTTTACTCTATGTATTTTTCTTTGATTTTAATTGTTTTTCATTAACGTTATTTAAAAAAAGTTTTATTGACTATTTTATTGTCAGGTCCGGGCGTCTGCTATCGAATTTACTCCGAGCAACAATATACCGATATGGAACCTTTTAGTACTCCAGAAGTTTCGAGAGTTCCTCTAGCGTCTTTACTCTTGCTAATGAGTTCTCTCGGTGTTAATGATGTAAGAAGATTCCCGTTCTTAGATGCACCTCCAGAAGAGGCAGTCGAAAACGCCATTTTGGAGTTGAAACAGCATGTGAGTGCCTTATTTTACCTAATTTAAAATATTTCCACCTAATAGTTGGTAAAGTTTAGTATAAAAATATATTTTATGTTGACCATGTTCCAACATATTGCAAAAAATAAGAAAATAAATTTTTTTGATAAAAAAATCCAAAAATTTGCAAAACGATTCTCTCCGGCGGGGAATCGAACCCCGGTCTCCCGCGTGACAGGCGGGGATACTTACCACTATACTACCGAAGATGTGACGGAGTGGCCAAAATTGTTATGTATATTAGGCGACGATTAAAATAACGTTTACCAAACACGTGACGGCTGGGTTTAATTGCAAAGTTTAGTACCTACAGTACCATAATATACCTTTCGTTGAATGACATTAGCCCATTTTGTGCTATCTGTTATACCGGGAGCCGGTATGGTCAACAGACAGCCCATTTTTGAGATAGACTTTTACTGTAACTGGATTTTCTCCGTATCTAGTAGGAATCAAGTCAATTCAAGTTAAAAATCTTATTGTAAATTGAATAATCTTTATTCACTTTCAACTATTTCTATATAAATACTCAAGTGTATCAACATACAAGAGGGGTGTGCGAGTCATAATAAAGTAAATCTTTTAATGTACTGCCTATCAGACTACTATGTATATATTTTTGTTAAGGCGAAAGCTTGTAAGTAATGTAAGTGTGTCTGTCACTTAGACATTTTTAAGTTTGTATGAGAGTGACCAGCTCTGGTGTCGAGAGTTTGCCTCCTAAGAGAAATATGATTTGGTTTAACGCCTGCTTTTCTATGAGTTACAGCCAGGACCTAAAATTAACTTGTCGTTTGAACCCCCAAAACGAAAAAAAACAATATATTTTGTTGTTTGTTTCTTTCTAAATGCCACTAGTAATAACAAACCAATATATATACCATGTTTCAGGGTGCTCTAACAGCAAACGAGAAACTGACAGCCTTAGGTAAAGCTCTATCCAACTTGCCCGTGGAAGTGTCTCTTGCTAAGGCGATTGTGATAGGCGCTGCGACACTGCCGCCTCACAAGCGAGACTCGGCTCTTGCTCTGACGGCTGCGTTAGGCGTTAGGTCTATTTATACGACGAGGGCGCATCGGGATTTTGAGTGTGAGGTTTGTGTTTTTTTTTATACTATTTGATCCAATGACGAACAAAATAAAAAAAGATACATTGAAAGTATTTTGTTTTTACAAAAATACTTGTAAACAATAATTTACATCAAAATTAATTTCTTTTATAGGTACTTATTTAGGATTGCTAGCGAAATTTGTCTTGGCATAGGAATTTATTTATGAAATTAAAAAAAAAGATTAATTTAACTCACTCTCCTTACATAGGCACATCTATGGTACAGCAATAAATCCACACTGACTTTAGAAAATTAGTTAAGTTAGCTTGATTTTTTAGGGTTCCGTACCTCAAAAGGAAAAAACGGAACCCTTATAGGATCACTTTGTTGTCCGTCTGTCCGTCCGTCCGTCCGTCTGTCAAGACCCTTTTTCTCAGGAACGCGTAGAGGTATGAAGCTGAAATTTATATCAATTACTCAGGTCTACTGTCCCTTGAAGCTGTGAAAAAATCAAACTTCTAAGCCAACGCAATCAAAAGATACAGCCATTTATGCCGTAAATTTTCGACACTTGCAAGGGAATCAAAACCTACAGGGTGCTTCCCGTGAACTCAGAATCTTGAAATTTGGTACGAAGCAACGTCTTATAGCATAGATAAAGGAAAAATTACGAAAACCATAAATTTTTAGTTACATCACAAAATATTTAACCTTGCAGGTTTGTACGGAACCCTCGGTGCGCGAGTCCGACTCGCACTTGGCCGGTTTTTTCATACTAGAATGAAACCATATAAAATAAATCTTACCAATCATGGGTATATAAATATAAAACCTACTATAAGTATACATATTATGATAAATTTAATGTTTTGATTATCTTGTTTCTTGTTGTTGCGTTAAGGTCGCCAATTAGGACACAAATTTTAAGTGTGTATGTTACTTTGTGTTTTTTTATCCTGTTTTTGGTGTTTATAATAAAGTGTTTTCTATTTATCTATCTATCGATTTCCAGAATGCTAGAAAACCCGAAGAATCAGATCACGGCGATCCCCTTACTTTACTATCATTGTACTGCGCCTGGCTTACTGTGAAGGCTGAAAACAGAGGCGGCAGAGTGTGGTGTAAACGAAGAGGCATAGAAGAACAGAGATTGTATGAACTTACGAAACTGGCTGCGCAATTAAGGAGCTTATTGCAGGTAAGATAAGGTCTATTTTTGAATAACTTTTAGCTTGACTTGTAACGGATGATAATAAAGGTGGCGGAGTTTGGTGTAAACGAAGAGGCATAGAAGAACAAAGACTGTATGAACTTACGAAACTGGCTGCGCAATTGAGGAGCTTATTACAGGTAAGTTAGGGTCTATTTTTGAATAACTTTTAGCTTGACTTATAACGGATAGAGTTGAGAATAAAGGTGGCAGGGTTTGGTGTAAACGAAGTGGCGTAGAAGAACAAAGATTGTATGAATTGACGAAATTAGCCGCACAATTATGGAGCTTATTACAGGTGGGATAAGGTTCCATAAATCGTGTTTGTGTAAATAAAAAGTGAGATAAGACACTATAATCCCAGTATCCCAGAAATATTATAAAACTTGAAGTTTGTGTGTGAAATTATATTAAAATTACATTAAAATCGGCTCCAATGCCGAGCCGATTTAAATGTAATTTCATATGGAGGCAGATTCAGAATATGGATTAATATTTAGGCACCTTTTCATATCGGATTAAAGTGGGTAAAACAATAGAGCGCTGCCAGTAACTTCTAATAGATATATAAATATTAACTTTGATAAAACACCACACATAAAACATTACAAAAAACATAGAAATTAAAATTAGTGTCTTAATTGGCGGCCTCATCACTAAGGGCAATCTCTTCCAGGCAACCAATCTGGCAGGGACAGAATCTTAAAAATGAAATAAGTAGTACGAGGTGTTTAAGATATTAAATAAAATAATAGCCAGATTTAGTAATGGTCTATAGAATTTTTAAAGTACTGACGCGATAAAATAGCTCGAAGTGTTTCTTTACTTGTTTCAGGACAACAATCTAATGGAAAACATGGAGCCTCAATCAATGTCTTCAGCTGAAAGAGCAGTGAGACACGGACAGCTGAAACAACTGAAAGATATGAGACGGTTTGTAAATTTATCTAATTTTGGAATAAATATCCTAGATTGATTAAAACGGCAAATATCAAAGTGTTGTGATGTAAATTATAATAAAAATAAATATTCCGGCACATTGCATACAGCGCCATCTAGCCCCCACACTAAGCAAACGCTTGTGTCGTGGGTACTAGTTAACGGATATAATACTATTATACTTTTATTTTGTAAATATATATTTATTATACATACAAACGACCAGACTCAACGCAAGCAATTATATATTTTTAGAATTCATAAATAAAAATATGCTATTTTTATTATCATTTTACCACTTACTGTTTCCTTTCCAGTCAATACAAACAAAAAGCAGCCGAAGAATCGAAACGCAAGAAGCGCCTCAAAGTTGACTCTTGGGAGATAGTCGATGATAACAAAGACGAGGAAGATTCGACCTTAGATATAAGGGACATAGAGTTCAGAATGACTAACGACGCGGCGAGGATAAGGGCCCTTATATCCGGGACAAGTGCTTCTAGCGGACGGGATTTGGTCATGTTGAAGGTATATTGATAGTAAAATTAATAGTAGGCTAATAAATATAATAAGTAAGTAATCATAATCATTTATTTATTCCTCATATTATGAGTGTATCAATATTTCAGGTAGTTTTATGCAGAGCACTGTACCCTCAAGTAGCCGTGGCTGATGAATTCAACCATTGTAAGGTACGTGATTATTATTATTTCTACAGTAAAATTTGGAAAAATAACTTATGCTGGCGCTGCGACTCAACAGGATCCTGGCCTCCGATACTAAATGGCGCCACTGTGCGCGGAGTCGTCGCGCGCACTAGTCGTCCGTCACGTTGCAGGCCGTTCCCTCCCGTGAGGGTGCGTGCGCCGCGTGCTGCTGCTCCCGAGCGGGAGGTCGACGCGCCTGCATCACTCCAGGAACTACAGCCTGTCGTCCCGGCGCTATAGGAAAGCGCCGCAGCGACAGGCACATTCGCCATCGGCACATCGCCACACATCACCACACCACTTCGAGCAACGCCGCCGCTGCTGGTGCGCCCCGCGGACTGGCGACTCGACGTCGTCCACGTGGAGCAACGCCGCCGCTGCTGGTACGCCGCGCGGACTGAGCGACTCGGCGTCGACGCGTCGAACAACGCCGACCGTCGCTGGTGCGCCGCCGGACAGAGCGACTCGTCGTGTGTGTGCGTGAACTTCCCCGGGGTCAGCGTACCCCGGCGCCCAGCCCCTCTAAAGAGCGCAAGCTCGCTGAGGACCTACCAGCTCCCCCTTGGGGACTGGCAGACGACCCACGACTGACTGACTGCCACTGTGCGCGATCTTGAGCAAGAACCTCCCACTGGGTCACTTGCAGATTGAGGAGGTTTCTTTTTTGGAAAAATAAAAGCTGAAAAATATTTGTTATTTATTTCACATATTATCTATAACATTCGTAAGACAGAATACAAGAATTTAGGACAATTGAGTAAAAGGGTGTGTTTTTTAAACGTTTGACTACAGCCTGCCTGATGTTAAGCACTCATGTAGTTTAAGATGTAATAAAGATATTTTGAAATTGAAATTAAGTCTAAGATGTAGCACGCTTGCCTAGGAGACACCTATTTACGCTGGATTTGAAGACCTGTGGGTTATGTTTGTGTGTAACGTTTGAACTTTCTTCAGGTTCAAACGGCTAAACTATGTCAATTTATGGAGAGTTATTTTAAAATCGAATCAAATAATTTACACTGTAGTAAGTTGATAAACAGATAATACGGTTGTAAGTGGCCAACTCTGGTGTCGAGAGTTTTCAAACCACTCAAAGGGCTTTTTGACATTACCCTTTTGGCCTTATACATATGTACTTTCTAACATGGAATAGATGTTTCCACGAAGACTCCTGAAACGCGCACTAGTCAACACTCAACACTAGTAAGCATTCCAAGGGTCTTCTAATCGAGAGTAAATAGGTTTTTTTCTTGACAAGCGTGTTACATCTTAGATTAAAGTGACGCTTAATATCAGGCAGGCTGTAGTCAAACTTTAGCCTATCTCGTGTTAAAAAAAAAGGAACTGACGATTTTAACATCATATCTTCTCGTAATTCCAGTCAATAGCAGAGCAGCTATACCACACTTGGTCGAAACCCTTCGTATTCCTCCATCCTAATTCATATTTCGGCAAGCAAGCGCGCACGCTGCAGCTGACGGAGACGGACGTGCACACGTCCTGCGCGCACTACAAGGGCAAGCTACCGCTGTCGCACGCGCATCAGATATTGTGCTATTTGTGAGTTTATTTCATTTTTTAAATGTTTTAAGAAGAGTACAAATACAAATAATTTATTAATAAATGTTAATTTAGGTACAGGTCACTTGTGGTTTAAATTTGTTTTAGTATTTAGATTTGAGAAACTCATCAACTGAGTATAGAAAGATGATGACTGTTATATAGAAGCGGGACGATAGTGAATCTATACTATATAATATTATAAAGCTGAAGAGTTTGTTTGAACGCGCTAATCTCAGGAACTACTGGTGCGAATTGAAATATTATTTTTGTGTTGGATAGACCATATTTTATTGAGGAAGGCTTTAGGCTATATAACATCATGCTGCAACTTATAGGAGCGAAGAAACAATGGAAAATAAAAACAAAGACTTAGTAATATGACTTTTTCACATCTAAAAATGCATTATAATTAACTAATACACATTACTAGTTTTTTAAAGAGTCTTAACTTAATATTATACCTTACCTACAAATACACGCCTTTGTCATTGATCACTTCAGTAGGTACATAGAATTTTGGGCATCTCTCATTGGCGAGTTTGTCTACAAAAAATAAGATTATCACCATCTAAACCAAACTGTGAATAATTAAGGAGTTAGCATGATTGATACAATTCATCGGTATGTATATATATGTACATGTAATTTTTTTTTACTGTTTCAGATCCTTATTAGAGACCACAAAGCCATACATAGTGAACTCTATGCGTATGCCGGCTGCACAGACTCTGTTACTGCTGGCACACACAATAGACACCAATATCGGATTTTCCAGGTAATTGTATGTCTTTGTTGGATTATTATCTTATGTGTCTGATTGATTATTGATTAGATTTTGAGATTTCCACTGATTTTATTAAAAAAGACAATGGAAAAAAATCAATGCAAAACTTGTTTCGATTTGATCATTTTCCTGTATCCTTATTAAGAAGTATATTTACTTGTTCAATTTGTTTATCAATTTTTTAACGATTACACTGTTGTGATCTCGAAAATAAATAAATATATATATATATATATATACATATAATAAAGAACAGAAGAGGTAAGATGGTTGGCCACCTTATACGACATGACGAATTTATAAAAAAACATCATAGAAGGAAAATTGGAAGCCCGAAGAGGAAGAGGAAGGCCGAGAAGGTCATACATGGACCGAATAAAAGAAAAGGCGGGTGTCATATCGTATAAGGAGGTCAAGGAATTGGCAGAAGACCGGGAAGGATGGGGCATACTCCACAGACAAGGGCCCGGCCCTTAAATTTATGATGATGGTGATGATGATAATAAAGAAGAGGGTTAAAAAATCAGAACACACAAGATTTTAGAAAAAAATTGTTTAGGTGTGCTTTAAATCCATACCAGAACACGTTTCAGCAGTTTTTAGAAATTTTGTCTGTTTATTTAAACTGCCGTGACGCAAACAACAACGGTTAAATGGATATTCATGATTTTTTGTATGTAGGTTGTATGAATATAATCTTAGCATAGGATACTTTTTATCCCAAAATCATACGAGCGAAGACGCGGGTGTCCACTAGTCTTTAATAAACTTGTGTTACAGCAATTTGACAACATGTGTTAAAATGAATTAGTGTAGCAAAATAATTGACAAATTAGTTCTATCTGTGACATACAATTTGGTGAAACGGATTTGGTTGGTTTGTATACTAGGAATTGACTACTCACATATCAACAAACTTACTTTAAAGCAGACATATTTTCGGTGTGTGTATTCCGATGTCAGTAAAGCAAATAGATAATGGTCTTCTTATCGAATGAGAGTGGCCAACTCTGGTGTCGAGAGTTTATCAAGCCGCCCTAAGGACCTCTGACATGACTTAACGACTGCCGTACTAGTCAAACAGCCGGGTCCTACAATTTAACCTGTCATCTGATCCACGGAAGCGCCCATAGAGATTGGTACAAAACATATTCACACCGAAATTTTGTTATTGTTTTCAGATATGAAAGAAAATAATTTAATTTACATTTAAATCCTTTTTGTATACATTTTCAGGATAGTCTGCGATTCCTGGCTGCTACTTGAGTTCCCATATCCCCAAGATGGTTTGAATTTATTGCTGAAAGCAACTAAACTACGCCAACGGTGGGATGCGCTCATCAATCGACGACTTGCAGGTACATACATAGTTCTTTTAAATACGACTTACTGTAGGAGGAATGTATATGTAAAAGTGAAAATTTGACTGGCCTGTTAGCTTAGTTGGTAGTGGCTCTGCCTTCTAATCTAGGGGTTGCGGGTTTGATTCCCGCGTGACACAAGTATTTATGCATTTAAAACCTTTATAATTACTTGTTGAGTCTGGTCGTTTGTATGTATAGGTATAATAAGTATGTATTTACAAAAGAAAAGTATATAAGTATCATATCCATTATCTAGTACCCACGACACAAGCGTTTGCTTAGTGTGGGGCTAGATGGCGCTGTGTGCAATGTCCCGGAATATTTATTTATATATATTTATTTATAATAGTAGAAATATCTGGGCAAGAAAAGCACAAGGCAGGGAGTATTGGCGTAAGAGGGAGGACCTATACCCTGCAGTGGGTCTCAATAGGCTGATATGATGATGACTAAATGAACTTCGAACTTTAAACTGAGTGCGGTGCCCATCGCTTTTGATATCTATGTACGTTTTTAGGGTTCCGTACCTCAAAAGGAAAAAACGGAACCCTTATAGGATCACTTTGTTGTCCGTCTGTCCGTCCGTCCGTCCGTCTGTCAAGACCCTTTTTCTCAGGAACGCGTAGAGGTATGAAGCTGAAATTTATATCAATTACTCAGGTCTACTGTCCCTTGAAGCTGTGAAAAAATCAAACTTCTAAGCCAACGCATGCAAAAGATACAGCCATTTATGCCCCAAATTTTCGACACTTGCAAGGGAATCAAAACCTACAGGGTGCTTCCCGTGAACTCAGAATCTTGAAATTTGGTACGAAGCAACGTCTTATAGCATAGATAAAGGAAAAATTACGAAAACCATAAATTTTAGTTACATCACAAAATATTTAACCTTGCAGGTTTGTACGGAACCCTCGGTGCGCGAGTCCGACTCGCACTTGGCCGGTTTTCTTTTTAATCAAAGTCTGACTCTTCTGACAAAACAATAATCTACTTATCTAAGTATAAAGTGTGTCATAGTGTAGCAAACTAGATTGCATCTGTTTGAAAGTGTCATTGTGCCTGTCACTGATAACACTGTCAAATAAATAATGATAAGGACTTCATCAGATCTAAATTAAGAATGAATACATGATTATATTTGATAACTATTTTGTTGTTTGTGAAAGAGATATCCCTATATGAAGATGGTCAAAATTTGTACATAGAAGATATTAGGAAAAAAAGTTTGGGTTAACTAACTTTGATCGTTTTTAGATTTTTTGTCTGTTTATCTGTTTGTCTGTTTATTTAAACACCTATCAGATTAAAACGACTGCACCGAACATTTTGATTTTTGGTATGTGGGTAGTCTTAAAAGTGTCATACTACTACTTTTTATCCGTAAATGCGAGCGAAACCGCAGGCGTCCACTCGTCTAGAATAATTCTAGATCTCAATCTCAGCAAGAAGATAATTATTATTTAATTGATGAGGGTGTTTACCACAGAACTTTGAAGTTCATGCTTGTCGCCCTGGGGGGCGCGCGCGGGGGCGATGTGGCCCGATCATTGTTCTGTGGTGTTTACGAAGTGTCTGCCGCCATTTTAGATTTGATCGAATATGTAATTGGGTTATTACATATTATTATTGTTGATCTCATTCAATCATGTGACAATTTCAACGTTTTGAAATAATTAATGTATGTTGCTCTTAGTAACATAAGCACATAGGTATCATCAAATACACATAGTCGTATTCCTCATGACTGAGGGTCGTGACTCTCCCGCAGAATTAACTCGTTAGGGGAGTTTTTTTGGGCAGATACATCGTGGTGGGCGCTCAGGTTCTTCCACGGAAGACACATGTCCTCGGATATTGTGGTCCTCAGACATGTCGGTTTCCTCACGATATTTTCCTTCACCGCTAAGCGAGTGCAAATCCACACATAACTTGAAAATACAAGTCATTGGTGTAAGGCCGGATTTGAACCAGAGTGCGTCTGGATGAAAAGCAGACACTGAAACCGCTGAGCCACACTCGCAATGTATGAGTTTGTAGGTTTTGATAGTGTTCATTTCTCCCTTAAGTTTTAAAAGTATTTTTGTGATTTATGATATGAATATAGGATCCCGAGATTAGCATTGTCTATATTTTAATCGGAACAAAAGATTAATTATTTTTTTTAAAGTTCGTCAATACCAATTTTAAATCCAAAGTCTTATTTCACTTATTATTATTTTTCTTTCAGACGCCAATCCCAACAAGTCAGTAGAAACCGAACTCGAAAAGCAAAAACATACCGGCACCTACGATGAATTACAATATGAACTGTCCTGCGATATCAGTTCTTATATGAATTGTCAGGTGATTTACGCCATAAAGAGGTTGGTCCCTGGTGATTTGAAGGTTATATACATCGGTGGTGAGGAGGTGCATGGAAATATAGACCCTAATCCATTTGATGAAGGATTCAAATGCGTTGCAAACGAAAGGAAGGGAGGAGTTCATGTGACAGACAATGTCGTTTTTAATTGGTAAGTATTTACGATTTCTTTACACTAATAATGTAAGGTGAAAGTTTACGAGTTTGTCTGTGAAACGGCTGACCTGATTTGAATGAAATTTGGTGTAGAGGTAGATACGATTACAACGAATACAGAGGTAAATTAAATCCTAAGGTATAAATCTAAATTAAATAACCTGTTTTGGTTGTTCATTTTTGCTACCATTATGCAGTCATAGCCGCGAGCATCGCCTAGTTTTAAATTAAACCAGACTTTTGATTATTTTCTTTTAAACACTTTGAAATAACTCACTTTATTTTCAGCGTAGTGGACACCGAATGGAGTTACAACATCTATCAGGAGACATACAACTTGCCGTGGACATGCCCTAACTGCGAACTGACGGTCTGTCTGTCACCAATAGAAAAACTACAGCACACAGAATTCACCTGCTCACAGAAGAAAGAGAAAGAAGATAAACCCGAAACGAAACCTGCGAAGGAAAACAAACCTAATGCTAAAGAGTTTAAGTGCGAAAGTTGTAAACTGACTTTGTATCTGACACCCATTGAGATTCTGAAGCATAAGAAAGGATGTAAGATGAAATAAAGAAGATTTTAATCTACATGTAAGTTTTTTCCTTCTTCTTCTTTCTACGAGGGTGGCCAACTCTGGTGTCAACAGTTTTCAAACTGCGCTAAGGGCCTCTGACATAGTTCATCGACTGCCGATTATAATAATTGGTCACATATATATGTTTTTTTGTATTTATACTTAATGTATAATATCGTGCCAAATTATGGCTAGAAACATTCTCGAACTGTGAACGTTAAATACAAATGAATATACAGCAGTATTAGATATAACTTACATAATATACATATTACGAGGTATGTACCTATGTCACTATCTAAAAAGTAACGGACATCGTTCAAAGCCCTGAACCAATTTTGCTAAAACAATAGCTACATACTTGAAATTACTCTTAATTAAGTCTTCTTTTATTCAAAAACTGTAACAAATCGTGTCCCGCCCTTAGCGGTTATGTCTGTTCCCAGTTCACATATGTACAAATTGCTTTATTTTATCCCAAAATTTCGTGGGTCACGTCTCTGCCAATTGACGCATTGTGTCTTCGCGCACGAATGTTCTGCTCGCAGAAAGACAAAGTAGGTAGTGTTGGCATCCAAAGGAATATAATAACTTGTGACTTTTTCAGTATTTAAGCAAGTTTCCTAAAAGTGTTACCAACTCTGATGCTAAGAGCTTCAAACTTTAGAGTTTTTAGTATGTTCTTAGTAGATTTGTATCATGTTACGATTAGTGGTAACAGCGTTTCACGTTTTAAATAGCCGAAACCTGTTAACATGATTTCCAACCCGTAGCGACCTGATTTGAATATATCACTAACTGGATTTACGTGCTATTTGAAATTTCATGCTATCATCATCGTAATAATTAAATCTATCTAAACTACAAATACAAAAATACAAAATCATTTATTTTCCAAAGATATTTTTCACAAAATGTTTCGAATCCTCTGACCTCGTGGTAGCCGTTAGGCTGTGTTACGAGGCCAGAGTCATCTCTCAGTATGTTCATAATTTAATTATAATAACGTCTTATGAGCTAGGTTACACAAACAATTTTTTTATTTTGTTTTAATATCTAACTACCCTAGAGGTACTATCTCTCTCTCTCTTGAGTCGTATTTCCTCATGACTGAGGGTCATGACTCCCCCGCAGAATAAATTTGTTAGGGGAGTTCTCTTGGGCAGATATGTATATCGTGTTGGCCGCCCAGGTCCTTCCACGAGATACTATACGAGAGATACTGTTTTTAAAACCACTGTAAAGAAACCTAGTTTTACTAAGAATAAATGGATATTACTGATTAATATCTCTATCCGAGGCACATGAGATAATAGGTACTGAGTACCTTTAGACACGCGTCGTATAGGTCGCCCAGTTTTGGCATCAAAGATGTAGTGTTTCATTCAAATCGAAATGTTGTATGACCACCATGTACGGTGTAGGTAATCTAGTCCGGTTCTAGTCGAGCCCATTAATTTAAACGCTATCCCATGCGATATGTCCAGGTATCAAAACCAACATGATCACGCGGAACTTCCAGATGGCTAGTTAACTTTTAACCTTCAGATTTGCTCTATAACCAACTTACATTTCCCATCTACATGACTCTTAATCCTTTTAAATAAGGGTGGTTTTTCCTTGGCAGGTTTATTGTATATTTTTGTCCAGGTAAGAGCTAACTCGTCAAACTGTCAACGCGTAGGAAGCAGCAACTGTGGTTTAATGAAATTATTTTGTGGATAAATCAGAGCGGTTGAAGGGTTAACTGCAGTGAGATGGAATCGTGGTTTCGTGATGCGGACAAATTGCACTGACCACATCGGAAGAGTCTTTGCAAATCTAAAATTACCTATATCACAGTGATAAGGCCGCCCTCTGTCCCAATACTATGGTCTACATTTCTTTATGCTTGTGTTCTTTTGCTATTGGTGTACAATAAAGAATTATTGATTGATTGATTGATCACTTATCTAATACCTATGTACGCAGGTAACTACATTATATTGTCACTATCAACATTTTTGGCTTATTCAAATGTATAGTAGGTCTACCTAAAATTACTATGACGTACGTAATCTTCATGCAGTCAGTAACAGTTTCTTTCTGAGTGACGTTCCCGAATGGTTTGAGAAGCGTTTTTCGATTGCCTTTGCGTTATTGTCGTTTTTCGCCTCAACCCATGAAAATTATCTACTTTTTTGGAAGTTCACTAATACCTACAATATTGTTAACAACACCTTAACATAACCTATATCTACCACTGATATCCAGTCATCTCCCTCTATAGCACAAACATTTAAAAGCGTGATCTCGTGGCCATACATTGATCAGATAGGTAGAAAGTCACACGACAGAGTATCCTTAATTCCCTATTGCCTGTATCTTACATCGGAGTCGAGTCACGTTGTTTTTACACTTGCCTGGGAAATAAATTGCTGTTTTAACAGCTGATAAGAACCTATACAATAAGTACTAAAGATCAGATATGTTTGTAATTGTGGTCAAGTCAGGACAAATACCTACTGCCCTAAACTTTAAGAGGCGAAACTTACCTCTCCTATAATTACTAAATTTTTGCTTGTCTGTAGTAGATGCCCCTAAATACCGAAGGCTTGAGTTTAATTTCCACTACACCTAAAGTTTCAGCGTCATTAAATTTTCCACCATTTCCTTGTAAAATAAATAAATAGCCTACTACGTATTGGAAAATCAAAATAATCAGAAGGCTTATAAGAATCGATGATATAATCGTCCTTCATCGAGGTAAGATCCCTAACAACAAAACACTGATAATAATAAACATGTTTAGTTATTTCCTGTCCACAAGGTTGTGTTCTGAGAATGAAACATTAGAATAGAATAGAACAGAAAAACATTTATTGAGACAGATTTACCAAATATATGTACACACACACACATATACAATAAATAAATATGTCTGCCCCAACTCAGCATAATGCTGATTACTGGAAGCCATCAGCGCTGGACACATTTACGCATTTCATTACGCATCGAATTAGGACGCTAGGGATAAACCTACACTCGTATACTAATAACCGTGGACCCTTGACATCGCACTAGGTCCGTTCCTGTTTTTTAATGTCCAGTTATACTACTAACTAAGGAACGCTCGCTCTTTTTATATACGTACTTCGTGTGCATACTAATATTTAGGTATGTCCTGAAATCAAAACATATTGTTTATTTTTTATTAGTAAGGCGGCTACTTTGGTTAGTTATGACGCTGTGAATAATTTTATAAACCGTGTTTTGGTACGATGCGGGTGAAACCACGGGACGCTAACAAAAACATAACAGTGTTTACATTCAAAATGAAATTTCAACAATAAACCAAAAATAATAAAAAAACCGCGGACATGCCATATGCGTATGTTTCACAATATATAATAAACTTTTACTACGAGAATATTCAAATCAAAGTTTTTTTTTTATTTTTTTTATTATGTAGTTATGTAGTTTTAGTTATGTCCTAATTAGGTAACAAGATACATAATTAAAAACAGTAGAATACAGTCCAGTAGACACATCAGTAACCTTTCCGTAAAAAATACGTTCGCCGTAGCCGTGCATCAACATCATCATCATCATGTGTATATACATATACCTACTTATATATTTCCCTATCACCCGAGCACCTATCACACCGTATCTAGAAAGCGGTAAGGCACGACGGTGGCGGGCGCGATTTGTCGTCGCGATGCTATCGGTGGTAATTCGGCCGCTGCCGTGCGTGCTGGCTTGTACTTGACGATTGCGCTTTCGTAGGCTTGGGGTACACTGAACTACTTTTTATTTACCTGGGCATATGTCTGTCTTCGCGAATTTTATTTGTTTATTCATATTAGCACACATACAATTTTCCAAAAAAAAATTACGTGTGCCACGAGGTATTGGGGCGTATTTTTCCATATTCGTGTCAATAGTATATTTGTAAAGTTAAGCTGTCATAGTTTATGGATAAATAGTTGAAGTTCGTAACTTCCTTTGATAAAAAATAACCCGCGGTATATAGCACTCGCGGGACTTGACAAAAAACGCTCTGTAGTTAACATCAAGGAGGTCGTGGATGAGAAACCAACAAACCGGCAAACGCTATTTACTTGTACATTTTTACGATAAGTAGTTACGATTGTCACTATAGTCGAGAATTAATGGCTAAATAAACGTTTCGTTGTTATTTGGACTCACTTGCGTGCTACAGTCAACCTGACATTTAAATATTTCAGAAGCATTCCAACCCAACTCACATTAAAATGCTTCTAAATATTCAAAAAACTTCCAAAATACGCCAAATATTTAAAAATTACTCTCAATCTGAGCCCGTCGATCACATAATTTAAAATTGCCCAATGTTGACGAGGACACGAGACTGAGTTCCCAAGGAATATACAATGAAAGCCTGTGGCGAAAGAATTTTAAGATTTCGCCATACGGCACGCAATTGCATACATTTATAAAGCATTTCGTGCCAAGCATTCGACCAATCTTATAAAAAACCCCGAAATATCTTAAATAATCTTTAAGTTTTAGAATGACTGACATTCCACTTTCGGTAGCTATTTCAAAATTAGGGTTTTGATGCAATTTGCATTGAATCAATCGATCACGCATTTGAAAGCTCGATTTGGACGACATTTGAATAAGGTTCTCACGGGTTTATTGCTAAAGGGTCCATTTAACGACGCGTGCGCAGCCACTGAAAATGTGCATGTAATTAAAATATTTAGAATTTTATTGAGATTTAAATGAGGTAGTTTTCATATTGACACGATATGCGGTTGTCTCAGAAATTTTGAACACGCGAAAATTACTCGCACGCTTTTGTTTTCATGGTAATCACTAGATTACCTACATTGATAAAAATGTGACGCATTTAGTATCATTATAAGATAAACACATTTGCTTTATGACTGGTTTTTCATTTAAAATACTAAGACATACTTTGTGTTTTCTTTAGCATCTAAGACCTATCAAATATATACCTCTGTTTAAAACAACGCAAAAAAATGAAACTTGTCACTTATTTTTGGTCGCTCCGACAGCCGTGATCGTCTAGTGGTTAGGACCCTACGTTGTGGCCGTAGTAATCCAGTTTCGAAATCGGGATTGCATCGTCCGGTGACGCAGCAATGGTAGCACTTAGCAACCAGATGCATAGTCCTTTCCAAAAAAAAACAGAAGTTCGGGAAGGATGGCGTATACTCCATAGACAAAGACTTTGCGCTTAAATTTGTGATGATGACTTTTCCCCTTAGTTCTCAATACACCAGCTCCCTAATCCAACTCCGAGCGCAGATAGCGACTCCGCGCTTCGTGAGCGATGCTTCGCCAGATAACAATTGCTTTGTTTCGCTGTAAAACTCGAAAATTAACATCATTTGCCAACGCCCGATCGTGGAGGTGATACCGACACTCGCGTGAAACTGTCTAAAGTATAGGAGTTTGAAGATTTTTGAATTAACTCTACTATTACCTCTTTTTTACATTAAATAGGCCTACGTTTGACTATAGCCTGTCTGATGTTTAGCATCATACCTACTCATATGGTTTCACCGGACTGATAGCGTTTGTAGGTTTGACCACAGAAATCTAAATAAACAGTGATTTCAGGCTTGGAGAAGTACTTCTCCAGTAATGTAGAACACACACCCGACTTAGTAGTTTCCAAAAGGGTGCCTTTGTCACTGAGCATACAATAACCATTGGTAAACTGAAATAAAGGAGCAAGGATGTGTTTTGAAATAAAAACCCAAAATTAAAAGAGAGAAAAAGATCTAGAAGAAGAAAGAAGATATTAAATAAAAAGATGTTTTCCAAACTTCTTTTTTGATGTCGATCAAAAAGATAAAGCAATTACATCTCAGCAATTATATACTTACATCAGATTTTTAAAAACATCAACTAAAACAAGCAATCTCGACGATAGTTTCCGTAGTAAATCGTTTTCAGTCTGTAACTTGCACAGCCTCCCGCAATAATATGGCGTTTGGTTTTAATAGACCTAGATGCTGAGTATCGATGTATTTCCCACTGCCGCCTGTTAAACTGCTAAAGCACCTAATGTCTCGTTCTTTTATCGCAAATTAAAAGCCCTAGCCTAAACCACACCATAGAAGCGTAACTACGTACATTTATTTCTTTGAAAATGCTTACATGTTTTATCTTTCTTCGACACAACCCTCGCGCGCAATGCTCTCGTTTGCTATCACTAGCGCTCCGGCCCACTAACTCAGCCGCGGTGACGGCGGTTGACCATGCCGTGGAATTAGGTTGTTTGGCTCAGTTAATACTTCTATGGTATTCTAATTCACTGTTTTCGCCACAAGTCGGGGCCTTGTGCTTTACACTTGCTCATTTCTTATCGCAGCAGTAAAGGTTAAATTGTAGAGGCGAGTTCAACCGTTTGGTACCAACTTACCTACTTTAGTTACGGAGAGGTTACCTAATGGTTATTGGTTATACCTTGGACACAAGGTGGAAAGAATTTCCTAGAAATGGGAGAAATATTTACCGAATGCTATGGAAAAAAGGATAGGCTAAAAAAGTTTTTGGTATATTACAATAATTTAGTTTCTAAACAATTTTGTCTAAGTGACAGATCTTATTATTTATCGTATGGCATTTTTTTGTAATCTCTACTTTGTATCTCTCTCTCATAAATTATTGTTTTTAAATACGCAATCGCATCTGCAGTTACGGTTTTAAAATACTCCATTTGTCCGTCAAACTTGGTTAGAGGACAGTCAAATACTATGTGCTGGACAGTCTGCTCGGGAGCTCCACATCAGCAAGCTGGTGATTCGCACCAGTGACAGATCTATACGTGCTTAACACTTTTACATACCTACATAAGTTGCCATTTTGGTGTGTGATTATATAGAATATGTTTTTTTTAAATGCATAGATTGTATGTTTAAGCGTTAAAACGTTAAGACTATCAAAAAAATATATGCAGGTATAGGTAGAATGTGTACAAAACTACGGTCTAGTAACAAAAGTAATTTTCCAGTCCCATTTCGGTTTATTGCAATCTTTATTTCATTGTTGCAGAAGAAAGGAGAAATATTAAATATCCAAAACTGACTTCTGTTACGGCAATTATTTGAAATTATAATACAATTATACGTTTGTGATGTTCACTGAACAGTGAATGAGTTTGACAAGGTGTACGGACCTCCCTGATGCAAAAATTAACATACCCAAAGTTAATCTTTTTTGTTACAGCTATTTTGAACTTTATTACAATGAGCTTTAATACAAAATTGCCTAAATTATCCTGTTTTTTCTGGCGCTAAGTAAGGTTTTGTAAGGTAAAACCAAATTTTATGCTACTTAGACTATTGTTCATGCTTGTATGAATAGAAATTATGACAGTCCTTTGGTACAGTTTACAATGTCCTTTGTGAAGACAGTCCCTTTTTTTCGGTGCCTTATGCGTGATTTTATACAAATTTTCAATCAATCAATCAATATATCTTTATTGTACACCAGAAAACAAAATACAAAACAATTTACAGTAAAATTACTTAACCTAAGTACATTGGGCGGCCTTATCGCGTAGAGCAATCTCTTCCAGGCAACCTTAGTAAATATCGCTAGGAAAGAAACATGTAAAAGTCGGTGGCGTACAAACAACAACATAACAGATACCTTAACGAACAAACACTAAATTATTGCAAGGGAAGCACAAAAAAAAACAACTAACAATTTAAGCAAAGGGAAAATAAATACATTGTCTCATACAAAAGAATAAATATATGTAACACTCGAAGTTAGAGACTACTTACGCCATCTAGGCACTAAGGGTGGAACCACGTATTGCGTCATAGAAACTTGGACCCGCGTCGTTCGCTCTCTCTTTCCCACTCGTGGTCCCAGCTCGTATGCATGAGCGAGAAGAAGGAGACGACATGCGGCGACCGCCATGAAGGATGATCTTAAAAAAGAAAGACACCGAGAAAACGGGATCGACCATTTAGACTCGCGCTAATTTCTAATGTAAATTGTGTAACTATGAAACCATGAAAACGGCAATAGTGAAATGTGCTTTTACCTAACACTGACTGTTTCATTATACCCAACCCGTAGGTTGCGGCTATAACCAATTTCATAAAGTTATATGTATATCAATCAATTAAATATAGGATAGCAAATCATACCTAATTTTGGCTGAAATATGCGATTAATATCAAACGTATGCAACGGCTTATGCAGTCGCATTGTCAATAGGCAAAGAAATAAATAAAAGTGGTATTTACAATTGCATCTTACATGTAATTATTTCCGTGTATCGGATGACACGCTGAATTATAATTCCTTAGAGGAGAGAAAACTTCTACAATACCTACTTAGAGTTCAACGCCTTAATACGAATTTGCTCCCTATAAATAAATAAATAAATGAATATTTCAGGACTTATCACATAGCGCCATCTAGCCATAAGTAAGTTATCACTATCCTAAGAATTTACTGTCTATTATTATTACTGTATATTATTTTTGCACACCAGTAATGGTTGAGATGTATGGTTCTAATATTTGATATTTTATCACCTACCATCATGTAACAAACTACATCTGGCAAATAAATAAATCTTTATCTCTATCTTTATCTAATTTGTAGAGTTAAGGACAATCTTATTTTGAGTACTTGGAAATAGTATTAGTTACTTACCTTATTTCTAATTTGACTAATAGGTACTCTCTGATTTAAAGTCTCCATTTATCATTAATTAACTAATGAGATGTTAGTTACAAAGTCAAGTATAGTGTATCGAGGCACACAATCTTGTCGGGCGTAATGTGCATTTGAAAAGACTGCGGTTTCTGAATGAGCCTGTATTTGGTACTGGTGGCAAATTAATTTGCAGCTTGATAAAAATATATTTCAAATTAAATTTCTTTCATGCTGTCTTTCGTACCCTCTCTCCTTGAATCGTATCCCTCATGTCTGAGGATTGTGACAAACGCCTCCCAGCGACTTCTCCTTGATGACATCTTGCCACCATCGTCTTAATTATCAACTTCATATCTAAAGGAAAAAGTTACAACAAGCTATAGTTAACACAAACCTACAGTTCGCGCAAAACTTTATGAGCTCTCTGAAGTTAGGCCCGAGTACGTAACCGCGCATGGTACAGTTGAGCGCACAATCATTATTGTAAGATTTAAAAAAAACATAGTACATTTATGCCTATCACAAAGTATTTAGATTTTAGGTATTTTTACGTGCAGTAAGATATTAGAACAAACAGGTAGGTATTTATTTAAGTAAATTAAAAACTTTAATATAAAACTTGTGCATTTATTTATTTATGTTTGGCGACGTAGCACATTAAAGCGTTCGCGAGGCATATTTAATTAAACCAAAAAGTTTGATAACAGTAAGAAACCACAGTAATAGAACAAACAAATACAATATAACGGTGACAAAACTTAACAACAACAAAAACAGAAACAAATAAAAATAACGAAAACAAATAACAGTAAAAATAATTACAATAGGAATGAAAATTAATTGTTGCACTCGACTGTACTTTCGTCTACAACGTCCGCAAGTGTTGTGTATGAACGTAGCACTCACACTAAGGCACGGCGCAACGGGACGCGAGCGGTGATACGGCGCGGGGCGCGGGGGCCGGTGCCCTCCCCGACGCCCTGTCCCGTCCCTCGGATACCTATAATATGTGTACTGCGCAGCCACTAGCGTGCGTGTTCCGAGAGCTCATAAAGTTTTGCGCGAACTGTACACTATGTAACAAAATAGTGTCTCTTCTTTGTGTTATAAATGACGTAAGTAAACTTGCTCCTAAAAAATATATTACCTAAGTACATATTAGATAAAGGAACAAGTCTTTCCATATGTATTTAACTTCCATTCAACGTAGGTAATTCTAATCTGCTACAAAAAGCTTAAAAACCTTTGTTTCCAGTTTTTTTCCCGCCAGTACCCAGCAATTAGCGGCCAAAGTACCGGGCGCGGCGTTTGCGCCAACTCTCGATACGCAAATTGCCTCGAGCTATTTACAGACCCCCCCTTTCCCCACGGGAACGTTTCCCTCGGGGGGACTTTCCCATGGCAGTCCTTGATTAGAGGACTCACTTGATTGAGACATTGGGTGATTTGGAAAAATTAGGACAACAATACAATTTATATCACCACTTATCATACATATTATACATATTTGTATTGAAACGAAGTCGAGTCCCGCTGTTTGTTTTCGTTATCAGCGAATTTTAATTTGTTTTTTAACAAATAGAGTATTTCTATTTTTTTTACAGACGTGCTTAACATCAGGCAGGCTGTAGTCAAACGTAAGCCTATATTTCGTGCTAAAAAAAAGATTTTATTTATGTGTAGATGAAAGCCAAGCCGCGTTGCTATTAAAATTATCATTATAGTCTTCTTCTTCTTAGTCGTTGCCTTCATTGCTGAAAGTCGTGTCTAGCTTCAAGTCTTGATCACTTGGTGCACTATGCTTCTCCATGATGTCCTGTCCTCAGACCTCAGACCTTGGTTGGGTAGACCTGTTAAGATCTTCCCTATTATTATCATATAACTTGTCTAAATATATAAAACTATAAGGTGACTGACTGACTGATATAGTGATCTATCAACGCACAGCCCAAACCACTGGACGGATCCGGCTGAAATTTGGCATGCAGGTAGATGTTATGACGTAGGCACCCGCTCAGAATTTTTGGAAATGCCACTTTTAAAGGGGTGAAATAGGGGATGCAAGTTTTACTTCCAAATGCGAGCGAAGCCGCGAGCACCTACTAGTTTAAATATAAAAATGTATTTTATTTTGATTGTACTTCACCAACTGCCACAGATGTCATTTGCAAGTGCTTTATCGCCAAATGCTATCGTTTCCTGGTATTCATTATCAATAAGGAAAATTGTTACAAATAATGTTGATTATAATAGCATTTACATTCATAGTAAGATTTTTTTACTATGAGTAATACTCGAAAAAGTAAACTAAACTCTACTCTACTCTTTGCTTGTCAATGATGTTTTTTTATAAAGGGCTATTAGAGTTCATAAACACATTTATAACACAGTCCTGAGGGAAGTAATCTGAGGTCCTGCTATACAGGCTGTGCAAGCAGACCTAGTGCAGGACCCAGAGGCCTACCGAGGTACGTGAAAACATGTATTGTAAATATATTTAATGAACATCTAAATGTAAGTACCTAAGTAAGAATTTATGAAATAAAGACCTTTTACTTAAAAAAAAAAGAGATTAAGCGAGGATTAGTTAAAATGCATCAGGACCGTCTCATCGATATTCCCGATCGTATTCTAGTTTAATTTATATATATAGTAAAAGAAATAAAGTTAAAAACATCACGTATGTACAGAATGAATCAATCTATAAATTACATAAGATGCTTATCTTAACGTGTGTGCAATACGAATTAATTCACAATTCATCACAAACGATAGCCAAAGCCTACCTTTACCGCTTTACACCGACCCACCTCTCAGTTTCAAAAAGAAACCAAACTAATCCAGTCTTCCCATTACGGCCCTTAACATTGTGCCCCAATGATAGCATGTAACGTGAAATCAGTGCAAATTATGCGATCACTTACAAGCACCGGCTATACACTATATGAGACAAGAATATTAATGTGCAGAATACTAACCTTAGGAAAAAAAAAATATTTTAGGAGAAAAAATACAATTTGGACAATAGACATATGGTGGTTTTCTCTCTTCACATAAACTCTTTTTTGTGCATACTTTTTTTTACGTCAGGAATTTGTTTAAAAATGACAAAAAAAAAAGTGACAAAAATATGTTTTTTTTTTTTTAATTTATTGATGAAGTAAATAAGATTAAGAAGTGTTACAAATATTATATTTTTAATATTATTTTGAAGATTTTGGGGAAATCACGTGTGCTAAGTCGTCATTAGTGATTAATTACTTAATCATTGTGATAAGAGTACATTTGTAATGACAATTGAAATGATTGGATATACTAATTAGTGAATTATCTAGACTATAAATGGATAATTTACGCGCGCGTCAGCAAGATTACAATTATCCTGATTAAAAATTCCAGGAAAACTGTTGCAAAATAACAAAGTTGTGAAAACCATTTGTACCTAATTTTCAAATCAATCTTAAACACAATCAGTCGAATGAAAGGTAAACACCGACTTATATTTTTTGGAAAGATAAAAATTGTTTGTGTACTTAATAACTTAAGATAAAAGTCATTGATTCACCCTTCCATTCCAATATTAGTCTAACTAAAGTACAAACAAGACAATCATTTTAAGTTTGGTCGCCAAACAGGTACCCACAATAAAAAATAAGGTATCTGAAACAGGTGCGATTGACAACAATATACTTCGTATTAACTATTACGCGACTGTACTTACTGACTGACTAACACCCGGTATTCTTAAACAAACCTTTAAACCATCCTTCACTCCGCCTTTGCCAAGACGTCCTTAAGGATAAGTCAGAGTGTTAATCTAAAGTACAGTCAGACAGTATATCTAGCTTATAACAGAGAGAGACAAAGAATTAGTAGTTAATACTTTTTTTACAAATGTCGAGGCATTGTACATCGATTTAACTCGTGATTATATTTTTAATTCGATTATTATTATTATCTGTGAAATAAATAAATAGGTCACATTGACATTTACAGTTTTTTTTACGTGGGATAGGTTTACGTTTGACTACAGCCTGCCTGAAGCATTAAAGATAAAGGAAAGAACCGCGTTTAGAATTTTCAGTCAGATTATCTTTTAATCCTTACACATAATATATATACGTGTTATTGTTGAATTATATTGTATTATTTTATTAGTCTACAATCTACATATTTACATGCAATAGCAACCTAAATAGTACCCTCTAATTTAGACACAGTTTGAGTTCTTGAATGTTTTTTTTAATAATGTAGAATATGTGTGAGCTATGTTTGGAAAGCTAGGTTGGGAAAACTGACGAAAATCAGAAATTATTTCATTAAAACCACAATTAAAAAATATATGCTATATTTTTTACTCAAAAAGAATGACAAGTAGCGCCCCATTATTTTTAAAACTTCTTTGCCAAACTGCATGCTATACATAACAATGAAGTTGAGACTCTGCACTGTTCGTAATCTGCGCGAAGTCTTTAATAACAAGTTTGCGTTTCCCACGGTCAGGAAGATCTGTGTAACAATTAGTGAGACAGTTTTTTTATTAGTGATATATAAATACTTTGAACACGAAAAAAACAGCGTCGTATGAGTATGGCGAACTGGTTTAACAACTACCGAACTATGACGTATAACCGGAACCTATTATTTAACGTGTTATTCGATCTACGGAAGCGCCAACTTACCTACTTATTAGTTAAATCATAAAAGTGAGATAAATTCATTTATAAATTGTTATGTACTTAATTATATAGAGTTGTCGGTTAGAGACGCATTATTTTATGTTCTCAAAATAAAAAAAATACTTTACTTCTATTACTTGAAAATTCGAGAAAAATATACAAAAAGTTTATACCCTCCTGGCAACATTTTCGCAAGACAGTATTTATTCTCAATTTTCCAAATGTTATAATAACAATATAGTATAGTAATAGGTAACCAATTGTAGAAAATGTAAATTGCACAATATATTCAAAGAAAGTATAACATAACTTGTACCTAAGCCTCGCTGTTTACATTTACATCTCATGGCAAATGAAGCCAACCTAAATCACTATTTAAACAAATAGTCACTGTAAGATGTTTGAAATGAATCAGTGTTGATTGTATAATTTGCTATTTATAATGGATGTTTTATTATGTGTCGTGTGCACTCTGTATTAATTTTACTAATATTTGGTAACTATGGTAGGCAAGAAAAGATTGCCAGAAAATTGAAAATTTACCAGAAGCTGTGTTGCCTGTGAACTACTTTCTATCCAGGGGTCTTCAAATCTAAAGTGTATAGCTACCTACCTTCGTGGTAAGTATGCAATACCCTAGGCTGCAGCAATGCTTAACATCGGGCAGGCTGTAGTCAAACGCAAAACCTATCTCACTTAAAATAAAATACTCTTACCTCGAATATCAAATTTTGCATGGGTGACCGAAAAATAGCATTTGGGCGCTTCCGCGGGTCGGATGAAAATTTAAATTATAGGTACCGGCTGTTTCTTCTAGTAGGTACATACAGCGGTAGGTAAAACCATGTCTAAGTAGGCCTCTGGGGAGGGTCTAAATTTTCTCGACCCACATGACATGATTACATGAGCAATTGAGCATAAATACCTAACAAATAACATTAATTTTAATTAAGTAAAAGATATTAATTTTCTTTTATTTAGGCACATTTTTGTTGTTTTTGAATTAATTTAAATATTACACGTCAAAAAATGCATCCAATTAACATATGTATTTCAAAGTATGTTACACACAGAATCATAAATATTTTGTATTCAAGTTACATTATTATCACACCAACTGCCATTAATTTAAATATTATTTATGATTTTATCAATTTATAGTGGATTAAACCGCATTTTAAACAAACTTTTGTATAAAAAGAATGGAAAACAAAAAAGGATAAATTATGGATTTTATACTTTGTTGTAATTTTGAACCGACTTCCAAAAAAGGAGGTTATCAGTCTTCTGAAACTTTTTTTTGTAGTAAAACTCTTCTTGTAATAGAGGCAATACTTTGACGTGATGCTCGAAGAGACAATACAACAGTAGTTCCGTATTTTCTATGTTCCATGTGTGGCAGACATCATTTTGAAGCCGACATTTAATCAAATACATATACATTGGCATGATGTAATAAAAAAAAGCATGGTCTGGATTTGTGACGCGGAGATAGGAAGTCAAAATCAAAGTTATTTATTGGTAAGTAAATTCTTACATGTCATTGATTAAATCTAAATAAATTTATAAAATAACAACAATCAATATACCTACATAAGTACATAGTTTATACATTATAGTTTATTTTTTTATATTTTCTATTTTTTTACACAAGCGTAAGATTAGTATGGGGCTAGATGGCGCTGTGTGATATGTCCTGAAATATTTATTTTATTGTTATTTAATTAATTAATGCGTTTTGTAATTTATTCATTAATTAAATCAATATTACTACATATTATTATGATTATTTATTATTATTTAATGATTAAGTAAATTATTATTTATTATTTAGGCTAAGTGATATAGGTATCTATTTACATAGTATAATTCTAAAATATATACATCGGCAACTTTTAACTCTAAAAAATTCAGTCGATGCCGCAGACAACCACTAGCGGATAATAAATACCAAGCAACATAATTTTGTCATACAATTTCTTACCACGCACCGGTCCGTGGCCATTGACCATATCCACAGAGATTACCGACAGCAATTTATTCCATCCATACAAAAAGACATTACATTCACGCCCCCAGGCTTGGCATATCGCACACCTCATTTCTTTAGCGAGTCGGTCACATTCTCTGACTACCCGCACGAAAGACACAAAAAGTACAAAAACTGCTCAGTTGCCCTCCGGCAGCCGCTGCGAACAGACGTGCGCGCTGTCGCTTGATTGTGGGAACGGTTTGATGGCCGTTTGTTACAGAGTAAGTATTGAGTATACCATTAGCAGTGCAATAGTCTTTGTTTTACATTCTTCTTCATTTCATGAATATATGTACATGTGCACAAAAAAAACAAATAATATTTTTTCTCTAATTAGTAAGCAAATATTAGACAGCTGCTTAGATGTCTAGATAATTCAGAGAAAGGCTGTAATAAATAGTAATAACGTTAGTTAAACAAAACGTTAATTTAAGCATTTCACCTCAAAATATTCTGAAATTGTTTTCGTCTCTAGTACCTACTATTAGCTAACTAGTGGACGCCCGCGGCTTCGCTCGTATTATTTCTGGATAAAAAGTAGCCTATAACACTCCTAAGACCTAATACTACCTACATAACACAAATCATGATGACCCGTACGGCCGTTTATGCGTGATGAGCGTTTAGATGAACACAACATTTTTATAAATTGTTGGAACGTGTTCAAATTCAATTCCAAATATCGCCAAACATTTTTTTATATCTTCAATGTTCAGACTTTTAACCCTCTTCAGCTTTATTATATGTATAGATGACCAAACATGAGTATGTTACATGGCGGTGTAAACACGTCCCTTACAAATGTCATGCGAGCATCGATAACTTGGCCACAATACTTCACAATGCAAGCGCCCCTGGCGCGCATTGTTGCCAATAACACGATTTCTAAATAACAATAACAAGTTGTAACCGAATAATAATGGACGTTTACATCGCTGTTGAATGCAATCGACTCGGGAATAAACTTTTTGATATATCCTATCTATAAGCCTTATAGATAGATAGAAAAATACTTTATTATAAACACCACCAAACAGGAATAAACAAAATGGAACATACAAAACTTATAATTAGTGTCCTAACTGGCAACTATATGGCCCTAAGCGATCTCTTCCAGGTAACCAATCTGGCAGGGATCAGGGATCTTGTCAAAGACAATATATTGTCTATTTGTATATGCCTTATTAATAAATAAAAAGTATAGATCAGGTCATGGTCTATATTTTTTTCTTTATTCTAACTTTTTCATAGTTGCCTGGAAAGAAAGGCTTTTACCGATAAAGCTTCTATTCGTCGTGAACACATACATATGTCCGTGGAAGGATTTTGGCAACAGCCACGATCTATGAGTACGTTGTCAAAAGAATTTGCCCAATGAAATAATTCTGCGGGGAGCACGACCCTCAGTCATGAGTAAATACGATTCTAAGATACAAAAAGAGAGTTGCAAATGTAATCATGTATATAAACATTGTTTTTAATGGGTGAATATGGGAACCTTATTAAGACTTCGATGTCCATTTTGTTTTTGGCTTAGAGAAATCATAATCATAAAGCAAAATATTTCTAAACATGTTTTTTTTAAATAGCGTTATTAGCTCAACACGATGTCAGTTTATGAGAAAATTTGCCACCATACCTTTATTAAACCTTTTTTTGCAGAAACACCGCAAAAAATACTAAAACTATTTTCTATGTGGCACGTGTTTCGAATAAAACAGGTGCTATTCCATTTTAAATTATACCTACTGTTGTTTAGGGCTCATTATATTATATAACGTCAATTTATGGTGCCGGTTTTTAATTTTATACCATAAAACACGATACGACTGTTATGGTATGATAGGCATGAGTATGATAGGTATACCTAGTATTCTTAGAATCTAGATTTCGTATAAAAAATAATTGAGACCTGCCACTTGAATTAACTAAAAAAAAACTCATTTTAATATATAAATATTTTATATTAAAATACATATTTAGAATGATCATCATCATTATCAGACCGTTATCGCCCACTGCTGAGCATAGGCCTCTCTTCTTGTACGCCACTCTAATTTGATTCTTCTTTATATTATTTCAAACTTTGTTTATTTTTCCAACTCAATAGGTAATTAAATTGAGCTAGTGTGGTAATGTATAGGTATAATCTATACATATATAATAAAGCTGTAGAGGATAGAAACTCTGAACATTGAAGATATTTGAAGAAAAAAAAGAGATCCTTATAATTTGTAACAGAACACGTTCTAACAATTTCTAGAATATATTTCTGTTTATTTGTTTGTCTGTTAATTATTTATAATATTACATATCATATATGTACTTCAGAAAGCGATGATGATTTATACTTAAACCACCAAAAGAAAAACAAATTAACACATTCAGCCTTGAATTAAAAAAAATATAAAAACATATTATCATATTATTAAGTTATTACCTACTTATTACAAATGTAATCTTTAATTTTCTTGCATATGTTATTTTAGGATTTACCTACCCAGAAATTACTGGGAGTCAACCAGATTATAATCTAAAGCCTACAAAAATGTAAGAGGCTTAATTTATTAAAAATAATAATAATCGTATCGGCTAATTATTATTTATTCAGACAAATCAACCTTTAAAAAATTGCTAATAAACATGTGATCTTAGTTTTTTTGCACTTGCTACTCAAAGATTGTGGCTCAGCGGTACCTGTATCTGCTTTTCATCCGGACGCACCCTGGTTCGAATACAGCCCTACACCAATGACTTGTATTTACAAGGTTATGTGTGGATTTGCACTCGCTTAACGGTGAAGGAAAACATTGTGAGGAAACCGACATGTTTGAGGACCACAATATCCGAGGACATGTGTCGTGTGGGCGCCCATTACGATGCATCTGCCCAAGAGAACTCCCCTAACGAATTAATTCTGCGGGGGAGTCACGACCCTCAGTCATGAGGAAATACGACTAAAGAGAGACTCAAAGATTGGGCAATGCCATCGCCTAACAACATTAACTATTATTATTATTATATGAGTTTTCTATTATTGATTAGCCATATTAAAATTAAAATTTAAATGACTCTTTAAAAATAAATGAAAGTCTTTTATATTTTTTACTAATTTACTTACCTTTCTTCTTCTTTGTTGGATTCTCAAATAAATTTGTGAATGGATGGTATTTTTATTAATATTCATTACGCAAATTATTATTTTCATATAAATTACACTCACATATTAATACGTGAGAACTCGTATTATAATATTATTTTTATATTAAGGCCAACCTTACCAATAATATAGATTGTCTGTATGATACTAATTGTCAATAAAGAAATCACAATCAGAGTCAAGAAGTTTAATTTAAAACAACCATAGTGCAGGTTAGCACTTAATAAATTAACTCATAAAGAAATCACAATTTACGTACACGCCCAATGTATACAAAAAATGAATCAAATATCACGACATTGGTGTACATAAAATTGATAGCAAGTTATACAATAATTCGATAATGATGATTAATTTTAGTAATAAATACCATAGCTTTAAGGGATTAGTTACATTGCTATGCCTCGTTGCACTGATTAGTGATTAGTTATAAGTCAGTAATACCCAGGTATTACACGTTATTTAAAGCTATCGCCTGACTGATAAGAATTTTTTTGTTTGTTAATTCTTCGTCCTGTTGCGGACATTGATAAATTAATTGTAAATCTATACTAATATTATAAAGCTGAAGAGTTTGTTTGTTTGAACGCGCTAATCTCAGAAACTACTGGTGCGAATTGAATTTTTTTTTTGTGTTTAATAGAGCATTTATCGAGGAAGGCTTTAGGCTATATAACATCACGCTGCAACTTATAGGAGCGAAGAAACAATGGGAAATGTGGAAAAAACCGGGAAAATTATTCATCTTTGAGGGCTTCCGTTGCGTGTGCTGCGAAAACGGTTCAAAATACAAAGAATTAATGCCCAAAATAACTATTCCACGCGGACGAAGTCGCAGGCACAGCTAGTAATAATTATTATGCGGAATTAAGTTTTTCGAACGATTGTTTTATTTGGTTAATTTTGATTGTATTTGGCGTCGAATAAATTAGGATTCTAAAAAGGTTTATAATCAAAATGAAATATTTTTCATCCGGTAATATACCTATATATAAATACGCTTGGGTTTTTTTTAATTGCTCAACTAACTAATTACTTATATACATAGATACGGCTTGATAAGATATTGTTAAAAATCTAAAAAAGGGGTTTTTTTCTATTTAAGTTCCAGCCTTTATATTATGTAGGCATTATTTTGTTCAGCAATTTACAGCTAACCCTTTTAATTTTTTTAGTACCTAAAGTCAAATATCTTCTACTTAAGTTGATGAAGGTATCAAATTTTCATTCCACAAGAAAATATTTTATACATATGACTAATATATAAAAAAGTTTTTTTTTACATGAAATAGGCTCACGCTTGACTACATCTTGCCTGATGTTAAGCAACGTTATAATCTACGATCTAGCGCAAAAAAGTTGTGAAAACCATATTGTAACTTTTTGAGTAACAGTAATTTACCCGCAAACTGGTCACCAAATAGATAGTTGTCGGAGGTCACGATCTCTTGAGAACGCTGCATTTATGCAATAGTCTATGTATTTTGTTACGGGTTTTCCTTATGTAAAATGATAGGGAAAATGTATTTTTTCCCTCTATAAAAATCAATGGATAAACCCAAAAAATACTTAGAAGCTGTGTCCTAGTACATATATTATACTAGTGGGTGACCGCGACTCTACTCGCATCGTTATTGAAAAATGAGTAGCTGATGTCACTTTCAGGACCCTATACCTATGTATACCTATACTATACATACCTCTATATCAAAATAATGGTGATCTGTCGGTGCGTCTTGCGGTATTAAACAAATAGACCAACAAACCAATAAACATATATACTACTCTATGTTACAATGCCTGTACCAATGATTATGTTTTTCATACACAAGATTGTTCAGCATCACCTCGCAGTCACCTGAAGCGACACTTGCACAAACAACAATGTGGCTACCGTAACACGTCGTAATTGTGAGCTTATTAAAGATTTTACCTATTGTTTATTTTATATAGGCCACATGCTTTCACATTCACAGAAAACATTTTAATTGTCCACATAATTATAAAAAAAAAACTCTTGTTGTGTCTTTAAAATAAAACTTTTTTCCCTATTAACCTAGTATGTTTACCTGCTATCTCGATCTTCGGGAAGATCAGCTAGATAAGCTTGAGCGGTTACAAAATTACTGTATAAGGTTTATATTTGGTCTACGTAAGTACGATCATATATCTCAATTTCGTGTTAAGCTCAAGTGGCTGCCTATTTAACTTCGCCGGAATGCTCACACCCTCTCTTTCGTATATAACATTTTATTTAACCCTGCTACCCCGCGTTACTTAGTTTCTCGTTTTGCCTATGTCCATACTACACACTCTCTTTCTCTTCGATCTACAAATAAATTAACACTCGCACATCCAACATTCAAAAAGAAATCTTTTTATGGCTCATCATTTACTGTACAAGCTGTTACTTTATGGAATTCTCTGCCTATCAACATTCAAAAGGCTCAGACAATTGATTCCTTTAAAAAACAAGTAAAGGAATTTTATCTCGCTTCCCTTCAGTGAAAATTGCTGTTATTATTTCTACTACTATCACCTTTAAATATTCTGTTGTGTATTATATGTATTTGTATATAAACATTTTTTTTTTAATATTAAGTGTGTGTATTGCGTATTTATATATATATATATATTAGTAAAATTTCTTTTTTCCTTTTTGTTGTACACCACATTCTTCTTTTTTTTCTTTTTGCTTATTTCTCTCCAGCTGAAGGTTGCCTGGAAGAGATCGCTTTCAGCGATAAGGCCGCCGCTTGTGGCACTAGTTAAGGTGCAATTTGTTCTATGTACTGTTTTTTAATATGTGTCAACAATAAAGAGTTAATATATCTATCTATCTATCTATGTTTGAAAAACACTATCTGGTACCTAATTTTCATAAAACTTAACTGACTAAGAAAACACCAAATTTAATTAAAACACATTTAATAAAAATATCACATAAAGCAATATTGTTAAACCTTTTTAATTTACATCACTGCTATCGTATATAAAAATAATGTGTAAATGAAAAAATAACAACAAAAATAAGTCTAGAAGTTTCCAGAATGAATGTTAGGGCTTATACAATTAGATGCCAATAACTGCAATTCCTGCGATGATCTAATAACTAAGTGATAGCAATATTGAATGTTTATCATTAGGACAATCGATGGGCCTTAACTTCGTCACCGCACTATTGAGATCTAGAAGCTGTACGTGCGTGCTGTACGTACTACAAATATGGAGGAAACACTTCATATATAAGCGTCTGACTTCAAAACTCTCACATTATATCTCCGCGTTTTACTTGCGACACATCCTGTACAAAAGTTGGAACAAAGGATACTTTTTTCGTTAAATCCTTTTCTGAAATCACGCGTTTCGTCACAGTCGAGTGAACCGTTTAATCTCAGAATTTGCAATAAACCAAACTAACGCTCTTATCGGACTGTTACCACAAATATAAGCACAGAGTTCGTAAGCACTTTTAATTATTAATCCGACCAAGTAACACCACAAAGGTGCGATTATGATGCCTATATCACTCGCGATAGCGGCCGCCGTCTGCTTTTTATACTATTATTGCATACGGACATTCAATTATTGGCGCGATAAGGGAGTGGCTGGACCCAAACCCATTCCGTTGTTCGGCAACTTAATAGACAGTGCACTGAGACGCAAACATATCGGGATCGTCTACAAAGAGATCTACGACCAGTTCCCGGACAAGAAGATTATTGGAATCTATCGGATGACGTCCCCATCAATCATAGTTCGCGACCTGGATTTGGCCAAACAAATACTAGTCAAAGATTTCGACGCATTTCCTGAACGAGGAGTGGAATTCAGCAAAGAAGGATTGGGAGACAACCTTTTCCATTGTGACAGTACGACTTGGAGAGCACTTCGGAACCGTCTCACTCCACTCTTCACTTCTGGGAAATTGAAAAACACGATAAGTTTGATAGATAAATATGCTGATCAGCTTGTCGAGTATTTGGAAGCATCTACGCATGGAGCTAAAGAACAAGAGATGCATCATGCATTCCAAAAGTACACAATGGCTTCTATCATGGCCGCGTCGTTTAGTATGGATGTCGACTTTTTTGGAGAAAAACAGGGCTTAAGTGAAACTGCAGCGCATTACATATTTCGGTCAACTTATGCCGCTGAAGTGGATATGCTGTTCCCTAATATCTGGAGTAAAATAAACTTGTCATTGTATCCGAAACCAGTGCACAAATTCAGCTATGGCGTAGTTCAGGCACAATCAGAAGCAATGAAACAAAGGGATGAATCATCTCCGATCCGCAATGACTTGATAGAAATATTGGTTGCTCTGAAGAAAGCGCACGAAATAGAAGTAGAACATAAAGACAAATTCGCAGTTACAGATCACGTCATAGCTGGACAAATATTTATATTCTTCGCAGCTGGTTTTGGAAACAACGCTTTGGCTTTAGCCTATGCTCTTTTCCATCTCGCAAAGCATCAGGATTGTCAAGACAAATTAATACAAGAAATCGATGAGGTGATGGCGAAATACAATGGAAAGCTTACATATGATGCCGTGAAAGAAATGCCGTATTTAGAGAAAGTGTTTTCAGAAACTCTAAGGATGCATGCGTTGACTAATTCTATACAAAGATCTGCTAAAATTGACTACAAGGTTCCAGACACAGACATCGTTATTGAAAAGGGGACGACGGTTTTGATTTCACCTTACGCTATTCATCGTGATCCGAAACTTTATCCCGACCCTGATTATTTTGATCCCGAAAGATTTTCTCCAGAAAATTCGGTAGACAGACATTCTTGTGCATATTTACCGTTTGGAGTTGGACCAAGATCTTGTATCGGTAAGTATTTTTTTTTTTACTTGAAATAGGCTTACGCTTGACTACAACTTGCCTGATGTTAAGCAACGTTATAGTCTACGATGTAGCGCGCTTGCCTAGAAGAAACCGGTTTACTCTCGACTTGAAGACCGACAAACTATAGTTCAAGGGGAATAGAGATTATTAATTTTCTTTTATAACAAATGTTATATATATAATCATTGAACCCAAATATTATTACATATTTTTATCATACACGCAAAATCGATTATTATTGGAGACATGTTTTTACAGATATGAGATTATAATCAGTCTATGGAATAAGTGTCATCAAAATAAATTAATTAATATTTACTTCTAAATTAAATGCATTATCTAAATCTGTGTATGATCGATCACATACAGACAGTTTAACATAAGAATCTATTAAAACGTAATTTAATTAAAAATGCTTATTGTTTTCCTTGTTTATTCGATAATTATGTTCATGTTTATTACATTCACATAAACTGTACCTACACATTACAATTTAAATTACACAATTAGTGTAGCGCGGCTTTATTTGCGTTATTTTAGTATAACAGTACCAAGATATTTCAGTTGACATATTGTATGATTACATACCTATTATTATGTTTGACATGATTTTAATAACAAAAAAAATCATTATTTTATTAATAAAACTAGACATATGTAACTTCTAAAATTTTATAAAAGTTAAATGTTATAAATTCAATTTGACGAGATATTGTAATTTGTGTAGCATATTCTGTGATATTAGTACTTATGTATGTTACAACTTTACATTATCAATAAAGATTCTTTATCTTTTATCTTTATAATATTAGCCTATTGAATTTACAGGACTACTAAAGTGCTGATTCCATACCAAAAATGGTGATGATATGTCTATCCCTTGCGGTGTCAAAAAAACTGACTAAACACCACACTTTTATAGTTATAAAATCTTTTTTTATTACAGAGGTTCATAAAATTAATTACACTTACTTTTTCTTATTGCAGGGCGACAACTGGCCAAGCTACAATTCTTCGCGGGAATCACCAAAGTGTTCACGAAATTCAGGGTAGAACCTTCCGAAAAAACCAGTAAGGTAGAAAACTATGAACCTATGAGCACACTACTTGCCACTAGAGGCGGGATTTACGTGACGCTAGTACCGAGAAAAGACTAGATTTACCTTATAGATTTATTGCATAAGTACACAGGAAAAATACCCTAGTAGGCATATAGCTAACTCATTAACATGTGAGCGATTGCTATGGAATTTTATGACGGTGAATTGTTATAGCGTTTTTTGCACACAATTGAGAGATCAGTTATAAACAGAAGAAGAAAATTGTAAAAGTTGTTCCGTTTAGATGAGTTTAATTCATCTTTGACTGTGATGTTTCACATCAAACGGAATGTATTCAAATATTAAATTGTATTATTAAAAGAAACCATTGATTTTGCGTTGCTTAGGTGTACTTTTGTTGCCCCTAAATAGTTGTTCTGTAATTATTTGAAGACTACTGAAAGTTATGTCAAAATAATATCAGCTTAGTCTTTAAAATAATAGCCTATTGAAATTTGTGTTCCAGGCCAAAAATTAGTATAAATTTTCTTCCTAAATATATTTAATTTAATTCCTAAATTATTTTCATTAAATTAGTAGTTCTTTACAGCCTAATCTACAACATCACAGCGTATTATATTATTCATATGGCGCAAAATGTGTGACCATTATGCTCACAGATATACTATAAAGTGCTTCTTGGAAAAGGCTTACCAAGTTATCATAAATTATTATATTGTCTACTAATCATCATTATCATCAAGCATCTATTTCGATCCATTATTAGAAGGAAAATCTTTCTTGGTGTCACTAAAACATAGACATCAAAAGTATTAGACGTTGAAAGTATTATTTAGTTTGTAGTTTAGTAAAGCAGGAAAGGGCGTAATGTATTTTATTTATTTTTGTATTTTAGGTTTATACGATAAAGTAAATTCTATATGTTTATAAGTATTAAAATAAATCATTGCAATTAGACTTCGTATTTTATTAAATTTTCCGAACGGAATAGCATAATGGATGAAAATAAACTGATACCAAATGGTATCACTTTTCCGGTTCGAACCGGAGTCACCCGTGTAGTTTGCATTGTATTTAATTATGCGAATGATAACTAATTTTTTTATGTACAATACATTTCAATTTTTATTAAGTTTACTATTGTAAACAATACATGTACATGTATCTATGTACTTCTGACTTGTAACTATGGAGTTATGAATAAATAATTTGTATTTGTATTAGTTTGTGATATGAATGATTTTTGTCAATGCAACATGATTCTAACATACTACGAGTATGCCTACTTTTTTCACATATGAAGTAGAAATTCAGAAACAATGGAGATGTTTTTAAAAACAGCTTTCTTTATTTTCATTGATTTTAGAAACAATGCTGGGAAATTTGTCGTAATAAAGTGAAGGTTACACAACTACATATTAATAGGTATACTAGGTTGATGACTTATTTTGCCGACATATGAGTCATGCAGAATATAATCTAGCTTTTTACCAAATTTCATCCAAAACGGTCAACCGCCGCCAAGACAGAAGTACTTAACGATCAAAACCACCGCAAGGTTGCCAGTTTGTCGGTTTTCTATCGGTTGCATTACGGAGAGTGTGCTGCGGAGTTGCACAAGCTAATTCCGCCCGCACCCTTCTACCACCGGACGAGTAGAGATACGGTAGGATGATATCGGTATAAGGTGGAAGTTCCTAAGACCCGCACGAAGCGGTACGCTTCCTTCCACCTTTATTGTACGTACTGCAAATTTGTGGAACTCTCTGCCTGCCTCCCGGTTCCCCACGCACTATAATCCAGCGTCCTTCAAAGCGAGAGTGAATCGGTTCTTATCGAGTAAACACGCTCCATCTCAGGCCATAGCTTTTGCTTACCATCAAGCAAACTATGGTCAAGTGCAAGCCCTTCTAGTTTAAAAAGAAACATACATAACACATTCACGCACACATACTCACAAGCTTTCGCATGTACTGGCTGCTGGTTACTAATACATAAACTTTTAAGGGTAAGCAATTTAGTGAGTAGGCCTACTACGCCATAAAAACTATTTTTGTACTGTCATAATAACTATTCTTGTAAAACACTGCTGTTAGGTACATCTTTATATCTCTTAATATTATGCCTAAATCGTCTTTTATTTCAATAAATGTAGACAATGGGATTTAAGAGTAAAGTAAACCTTAACAAATCAATGGGTGCCAATCAATTTGAACCTGCGGGGTCAAATGTGTCAAAATGGCCGATTAGGTATCTACAGACACGTCATAAGTTGATTTATTACGCAATTGTGTTTAGAACCCAATCTAAATAAGGCTCTGGAACTGTCATATGCCTCCACTCCATAGTTTTTTTATTAGTGAATATTTTTGACCATGTTACCTATAAGAAAGTATGTTTTTTGGTATAATTAATGTTTTGCCTTACTAATCTGTGATTGGGAAGTCTAATAAAATTATGTTCTAACGAACTCACATTCGTATATCTATCTTCTAAATAAATAAAACTCAAAGGTGACTGACTGACTGACAGTGGTTTATGAACGCACAGCCCAAACCACTGGATGGATTGGTCTGAAATTTGACATGCTGGTAGATGTTATGACGTAGGTATCAGCTAAGAAAGGATTTTTGAAAAAACCGCTTTTAAAGGGGTGAAATATGAAATGTAAGTTTTACTCCTTAATGCGAGTGAAACCGCGAGCAACCACTAGTTCTTCCATATGTTTCAAAATTTCAAAAGTATGCAATCTGGAGAAAACAGATAAAAAGGTAACGGTGTGTTTTGGCAGCCTCTTTTGACAGCTAAATCCGTTTTAGTGTTCCCTTCCATTTTGTGGGACTACAGTGTTTGATTGTGTTGTTTTTTTTGTCGTTTCCCTTGCTTAGTATACCATATCTATATCAGTAAGTTATACCTATTAATTTCCCCTGACGAGGTGGGCCTTGACATTTGGTCGTAACTTCCTGGAATACCTACTCTATAGACCTCTATAGGCGCTAGATTTGATAAAAACTGTTCCATCAATCAATGTCTCGTACTCTCAATGACAGCTGCGGTGTGGATTGTAATTATGAACTATAATAATGCATATTATTATAATTATTTATATAGTAGATTCTTTATGGATGAGGTCTGAACAAGATCGACGCAGCTGGCACATTCAAAGAGAGGCCCAGCAGTGGGATAGAGAAGGCTGTGGATGATGACGGATTTATAAAGTAAACGAAATAATGTGCGATGAAATCGGCTTTGATTGTTCTATGATTCATCATGAAGGGTTTCTAATGAGAAGCGTAAAACTTTTTTTAAAACTAGGCTCGCGTTTGACTTTATTCCGCCTGATGTTAAGCAACGTTATAAATGTTATCTAACGATCCAGCGCGCTTGCCTTAAAGACACCGTTTTACTTTAACCGACTTGAAGACCGATAAATTATAGTTCGCAGGGAATAGGGAATTCGGCTAGGAGTTCCACAGTAAATGTGGACTGTATGTACATAATTATATTTTTTTCGCGTAATTTTCGATACTGTGTCTACTATATATGCTCTCGTACTATGTTTACAGTTGTGCCGAACTTTAATATCAAGCGAAAGCTTATTTATTGAACTAAACTTTTATTGGAAAATGATCGAAAAACATTGTTAAGCAAAATATTCTAACAGCATAAGTGGCGCCATCTGCCGCTTAGTCTGAAGTGTTTAGAAATGAGTGTGGATTTTCGCGCCTGAGAATTATTTCCAAAACCAATTTCGTTTGTTTTGTACTTTGGCTTGATAGTGGATTTTAGCTTTGTATGTGTTATCTATTAATTATTGTGATTTATAGATATAAATATTGTGTTAATGTTTTCCTTTTTTATTCGAATAAGCGATTTCATGTGATGTGATTATTCATAAAAACGTATCTTATCTGTTGTAGATAAAAAGATACAAAGCATATCCTGATGATCATAATATTAAAACAAAAGTACGTTTGTTAATTTATTAGTGTTTGTTACATCGTCACGGGAGCAATACATCAACGTTATTTTTGATATGGAGGTAGTACCTACAGGGACACTCATAGATGACCGAAAATGTTTTTCATTAAAACACAAGGAGAGAAAAGCAGCGAGCAATCACTAGCTATGCTAAAACGATTTTCCTGTTAATGTTATTGCAATAAACATAAATAGCAAAATTTAAAGTATATACTAGAAATTAACGTATGCATTGTATCTTATCTAGATTTCGTTATTTTGAGAATTTTGTAAATTGATAGGTAGGTATATTATATTATACAAAGGGTAAGTCCGTGGAAGAACCTGGGCTCCCCCCACGATGTATCTGTCCAAGCAAACTCCCCTAATGAATAAATTCTGCGGGGGAGTCATGACCCTCAGTCATGAGGAATACAACTCAAGAGAGAGACAAAGGGAAAAGTACCACACTTTAGCCATAGCTGTAACCAGTTAATTAGCTATTAAGCAGTTTTATATGTATAACTGCAAGTCAAATGTGGTGATATTTAGTGACGAATAGGAAAGCCAATTGTCACAAAATATGATCTTGTGTAGACATTAGAGCAAATTATGGTCACCACATCTGGTATTTAAAATTTAAACTACCAAACATAGTATTTATTTACTCTGTTTTATGTGGTCTTGTTCCCAGCTGTGGGCTTAAAAAGGCTGTGGATGTTGATGATAAATGAAAAACTTAGTTAATTATTTTCCATTTTTTTATTACATATCGTGTTGTGTTCATTAAAAAGCCTATGTCTTCGGTGCTTCTCGACAAAACGACGAGATATCAATCAAATGGTTTTTAAATAGAACCTCAACACGCACAAAACTCATTAGTCAATGTGTATCCGGCATTATAACTACAGTCTGTGCCTACAATATTGAATAAAAATATGTACATTCTCTAACTAGAGCCTTGTTCCCAGAAAATTATAACCCAGGGGTCTTCAAATCAGAGTAAATAGGTTTCTTCTAGGCAAGCGTGCTACATCTAAGACTACAGTGGTGCTTAACACCAGGCAGGCTGTTGTCAAACGCAAGCAAATTCCGTGTTAAAAAAAAGTGAGATCGTATTAGAGTGACCAACTCTGGTGTTACAGTTTTTGAACCGCTATAAGGGCTTCTGGCCTGTCTTAACGACAGTCAGTGACAAACAGCCATAATCTACTATTTAATGGGTCGGATGACACGTTAAATTGTAGGTCCCTACCTAACCTTAACGTTAACCACAAGCCTAAGTACCTACAATGTGTGTAGGTATTTATTTAAAAAGGTAGATTAAAGAATTTAAGTATATAAAATATATAAAATTATATAGCGCATCAAAAAGGAAAACTTGATCAAAGAGCTACGAATAATTCTCATTTAAAGGTTTTTTTTATTGGAGTTGATTCTTCCTACGTTTCTGTGATATCTAGTTTTGATCTGTGTAAATGCTATATTTTTAATGACAGGCGCATTACGAGTAGACTTTAGAACGTACTTTTGCTATGAATTATTTTTTGTCGGAACAAAGTTAGTGAATATTTTTTTTGCATTGGAGTATTTAACTACAAATAGGAGTTAATAGAACATTTAATTTTTTTACAGGGCCTTCAAATTCAGAGTAAATAGGTTTCTCCTAGGCAAACGTGCATTATTTTAGACTACAGTGGTGCTTAACATCAGGCAGGCTGTAGTCAAACGTTGGCATATTCAAGTTAAAAAAATCGTATTCGTATGAAAAGACGATCCTCAGTTATGAGAAGTCATTACAGCACTGTGACTCTACCCGGGATTAATTCGATAGCAGAGTTTACGTCCTTGTAGATTATAATTACGCTTTACGTGATACTTCGTGGTAGGTGCGCAAAAACAGCTTAACGGATCATCGTAATTTTTTGGTAGGTAGGTAAGTATGTAGGAGTTCCCGGAAGTGTCACAGGCTACTTCATATCCTGAAATAATGCGTGTGAACCCGCGGTCGTCCACTAGTTACAAAATATTGGGAGATACAAAGTCTTACAAATGTCTTTATGAGCTTCATAAGCTAATGTTAAACCGACTCTTCAACCATCAAGCCACACTCGCTTTCTCATACCAACATAACACAAAAGTAACAAATTACATAAAAAACAAAAACAAACAGTAATGAGTGTTGTTAACGTTGCAACCGAGAAGCAATAACTCAAATCATGACGTCACCAATACCGCCTCCCTCGTTAGCGTTCTAAGTTCGAATTTTAAAATCATCTCGCGCCATTTGACGTCGCGCTGCGCGGGACACGTGACGTCATTAGTTACAGCCATAGGCGAGAATTATCTTGATACTAAGTATATGTTGTAATCATGTTATCGACTGTGTTAAATATGAGATAAGACTAGAGTTAACTAATTCAATTGAAATCTGCATGGTGCAAAATCGTAGCTAACCTATTATAAAAACTCTTGTTAGTATTTTCGTATATAACATTTATTTTACTAAAATAACTACATATTAATGCTTTTCCAGTACAAAAACAGTACAGAAAATCCAGTACAACAAATTTCTAAGTGCCTTTGAGTTATTTTTTTTTTAATTTTGTTTATATGTATATCGAAAACCATAAGTCTAAGTCTAATAATCGAAGAGATGTCAGACTAAAAACATATTGCATAGCTTACCTATATTATGAGCATGCATATTGCTAAACATGGCATAAGTATCGAAACCATTCGCTCCCCCATTTTCCGCGACTCACACCGCGAGTGTCGCTGGCTGGCGCAGCGACATGACGAATGGCCGCGCTCGTTCCAAATTTAAAATTTGCCGCGTAACGTTTGCCACTAATGGCATTGTTTATGGAACTTTTCCGAACCTGACAGTGACTTACAAATTGTACGCTTGGCCTGAAGTAAGCGACCTCTTTGCTAAAGTTTGCTTTAAATGACGCTTGTAATGTTTTAAGTGCTTTTTGGCGGGAGGAAGTATTACTTTTGTTTATGGCGTAATTTTCCGTGAAGGCGGTAAATTGTATCTTAAAACCTCCTTGGTATAATAAGTTCAGTTTGTTCCAGAGTTTAGATTGAGTTTGCAGGTGCTCTTCGCAAATTAAACTGTCTTGGCGAGCACGTTTCTCTGTCATGTAACTATCTCAGAATAAGTAGTTGGATTAGATGACTTGATACTTTGACCTCTTCAAATTATTCTCGTGGTAGGTAACTTCTGGGATTGTCCGTCTTATGTCCGTGTATGTGTATGTTCATGTTACACGTGGATATTATTAATGATCAATATCAGGTATCAGCTACTTATACTGCAATGAATGAGTTTGTAAAACAATAACATTATCTATGTATATATATCTAAATATATAAAACTCAAAGGTGACTGACTGACTGATTGACTGACTGATATAGTGATCTATCAACGCACAGCTCAAACCACTGGACGGATTGGGCTGAAATTTGGAACGAAGGTAGATGTTATGACTCAGGCATGCCACTTTTCAAGGGGTGAAATAGGGGATGCAAGTTTTACTTCTTAATGCGAGCGAAGCCGCGAGCACCCACTAGTAAATAAAAAAGCTGAAGAGGAATCTTCGAATTGATAACAGAACACATACCAAAAATTTATAGAAAATTTGCCTGTTTATCTGTTTGTCTGTTTATTTAAACGCTCATCACGCAAAAGCGGCTGAACGGATCATCATGATTTTTGGTATGTAGGTAAAATGAGGTCTTCGCGGCCACGGCCGCGTGCATCCACTAGTACGTAAATAAATTAATAAATATTTTGAGCATTTAAAACAGCACTCATTCGAAACAAATGCTTGGCGCGAGCGTTTGTACTAAATAATGAATATATTAAAATAATATTTTTTCCACAATAATTCCACATATAAACTATACTTATTTGCATTCCATTTAATTCGGACGACGGAATCTAGTTTATTCGTATTTTAGTGTCGTTTTATTCTCAAGGGTCGAGGGTTCTTTACTAGGGCTTGAGGTTTATGAGATGTAAACGCTGAAGTTCTTTAAGAGCTCTTTACATTTACCTGAATAAAATTGATTTGCGAATACTAAAAGTTTTTTGTATTGATTAGCACAGCTTTGTGAGTGCAATTTATTATGTATTTAGGTTTTATGGCATTATGTCGTCTGAAGAAATGTCACTAAGTTAGGTACTACTTTTTTCAGCCTTTCAATCGCCGAATAATAGTGCGCAAACATAACTTCTATTAATTTTAGTAAAATAATTGGGGAATGAAATTTTAAATTATTTGTTTAGGTTTTAGTATGACTTGCGTTTATTCATTTTTATGGCTGAATCGCGCGCTATCTTCTTTCTTTTGTCAATGAAGTGACTTGTAAATCGTACCATTTGATCCAATATCAACCAGAGTTATCATTGCAAAGCAAGACTAGATAAAGTTCCCAGTACTCCTCACATTCAGGTAAAACGCTCATCAAGAGAGTGGCTTTATATTTGCACATAAAGTTTTATTTCCTCTTTGGCTTACGGTAAGTTCTTACCCGTTACATTTTATGTAGGTTCAGATTAAAAAACTTCAGTAATCAAGTCTGATTACATGAGTCTGGAAATCTCTTGGTACTACTGTAGGTCCTGAAAGGAATCATAGTAGGTTTTTATATTTAATAGGCTCACGCTTGACTACAACTCGCCTGATGTTAAGCAACGTAACATAATCTAATGTTATACTTTGCTACCATATGGTAATAAACTCTACCTGGAGCCCTGTTCCCAGAAAATTTTAGCCCAGGGGTCTTCAAATCTAGAGTAAATAGGTTTCTTCTAGGCAGGCGTGCTACATCTTAGACTATTAGTGGTTCTTAACATCAGGCAGGCCAAACATACATAACATAACATTATATCAAACGTAAGCCTATTTAGTGTTAAAAAAATGATATAAATGCAGTTTATTTTAAATAAACTAAACCGTAGCCTAATTGATGAATTACCAGATAAAAATATCTGCATGAAACTTTGCTACAACAAACTAAAAAAAGCAAATTCGCAAAGTTTCACGTTACCGCACTTCATCACTTCAACTTTTAGAATCCAATCGTATCCAAGTGTTAATTTGGGCAAAAATCTATTGCGCTTTACAAGTTTCGATAAATTTTACTCATTATATTATGAATGTACCTATTCTTTATTCCTTCACACATAAAGCACAAACTAGTGGGTGCTCGCGGCTTCGTTTGCATTAAGGGGCTTGTCTAGAATACATTAAAGCTTAGTTATGTAGGTCTACTCAAAAGTGCAATTAAAGAATTAAAGAGCAATTTCAATTTTTTATTTTAACATTATTTTTACGCGATGTTTCGGGGTAAAAAGTTTTGCTACTATCTGGACGCAAAATTCTACAACCATAACTATAAAATCACCATGATCCGGTACCTACTCCGTTGTAGCGCGAAATCAGAACAAAGAGACCAACACACACAATTTTATTAAAATGTATTAACTGTAGGTATATTAGACCTTGTTGATCTTTTTTCTATTTATTGTTAAGCTCAAAGCAACTTTCCTCCGATATATTTTTTATTTTAATTTTATCATTGGTAATGACATTGATACATTTATGTTACGCTAGTATTTATATATATATATATATATATATATATATATATATAAAATGTATTACCTATTAAAGCTAAGCACAGCATGCACAAATTTATTATTACTACAATTATTAAAGATAATGAAAGTATTTTTACAAACTAATCGTAGTGAAAAAAACTAACAATAGCATTGTTGTTTAGGAACTTTACAAGTTTTGGATTTGAAATTTATGCAATATTAAAATATATTTAGCATGATACGAAGGTACTTACTAGGTACATCAAGAAGTACTTAATATGGAAATTTGGCTACAGTACATACAGCATTTTGCAAATATATAAGAGATAATCTGTTTTTATGAACAAAATAGTCAAGTTTTAGGTGTGGGGCACCGTCGAGTACCGCCAGGCAGCTAGCTGGGGTGACGAGGAATGATGAATCAAAAAGAAGATGTAATATACAAATTTGTGTTTAAACTAAACACAAATTTATATATTACCAAAATCGTATTGGCTAAAAACTCTTATAGTCAAGCCAGTCCTTCGACTAATAAACAAAATTTTTGTCCGAAACTCGTCGTTTTGGCAAAACCTTCGTTTTTACGAAGTTTGTTTGTTAATTGGAGTTTGAGTTTCCGCCATTGAAAGTTCATTTCAATTACTACGTTAGGTTTTAATAGCCACTCCTGTTTCATTAACGGTTTATGCCACGACTGGGTAGGTACGGTTTTTGTTTTCAATGCTTTTAATATATCTAGATAGATTTTTATCAATCTCATATACTAAATATATACCTAGGTATAAATAAATGAACCGAGACAAAAGACACAGCTTTTTCTACATTAAATAGGCTTACGTTTGACTATAGCCTGCCTGATGTTAAGCAACACTATAGTCTAAGATGTAGCACGCTTGAAGACCCCTGGGTTATAATTTTCTGGGAACAGGGCTCCAGGTAGAGAGTTCCATAGTCTCGCTGTCCTTACTATGAAGGTAGAATCAAAGCGTTTCGTGCGAGTCTTTGGAACTTCCACCATAAACCAACCAATCAAAAATTAGAAATAAATTTCTAATTAATATTTGTAACCGACTTCCAAAAAAAGGAGGTTACCGAGTCTTCTGATTTTTTTTGTGGGTACCTATGTTACACGATTACTCCTTTATTTATGAACCTATTACATTTTTTTTACTTTTAGTTTAATTTAGTTATTTGTGGTAGGGGCCTCACTCTGGCTCTTTTACCATTATAAATAGAATCTGTCACCAAGCGCTTAATAGTGTGTTCTGGACGCCTCGTTTGATAGCTAGTTTCATTCCAGTTCAAACACGCTCCTCATTCGGTGGTCTGGCCACAATATACCTACATATACTGTGCCTTCAGGTGAACTAGTTCTAAATTTTTTTTGTTAAATATGTATTTTTGTCTGGTGTCTCATGTTCGCACATAAGTACATACATAAATAACGAATCTATGCGGTTTGTATTTATCACGATTCGCGCTATGATAAGCAAGATTAAAAGAAAAGGGTTCTCTAAGATTAAACATGCTTAGCTGATTTTGCACTAGAACCGATTAATTCATGATTTTCATCTACATTTAAATTACCTTCATATCTTCCTAATCACAACGTAAATTGCATACAAGTATATCACCAAAGCACCGGACGGGGTCATCATTTGTCACCTGGCCGAGACGTCGGGCGTCGGCCTCGTCTCAATCAATAGTTCCGCGCAAACTCTGCGCCTCGCAATCTGTGAGACTTTATACCTCCGCCATTCATGCTGGCTGGAATTAAAAAGGAGGTTTTCATGTCTATGGCATAATATGTGTGTTCTATTTTAGAATATTTTTTGTTTATATTATCTATGATGTTTGTATTCTCAAAGGCATTGAGAATAGCAAGAATTAAATAGATTTAATAAAAATAATGCTAACTATGTACCTATGTTCTATTTTCAAATGATTTGATTTTCTTCCATTTCAATGATCTTCTAACTTCGAATTTGCTTTGGCTATACGTTCATTAAACTGTTGATTGTTTACCTATTTTCCGTATGTAGGTTGGGTACATATTATTCCTAGAATGTTACAAAATTAAAATAACATTATTGCAAATATAAAAACTCGTTATAAAAACTAAGAATTTGAATTTATTTTATTCAAATAATTCCTCACTAAACCCATCCCATTCCATTTCAAAGCTTTAAAATTTTCCTATTCTATTTTCAGGCAGGCGTGCCCAAAGTTCTCGACCAATGAGCGATGTCACGCACTGCGACACTGTGACATTTCCCACCAATAGCGCGTCGCGTTACGTGGGTGGCGTGGCGGTGACATTTTTAACCAACCGTATAAAGCCCGCCCACGCTTACGTTTGAAATTGGAATTTTATTAACAGCTACAGAGAAATTTGAAAATAGAATAAAGATGGAACGAATTCGTGTGTAACGTGATTTTTTAAAACGATTTTAGTTCTGTTCTTTTGTTTATGTTTAGACGGAAATGTAAATAGGGAAGTGTTTAGATGCATATTACATCAATTATCATACAATGTTTAGAGCTCTCTACGAAATCTAATAACTTCTGATAAGCAAATTCAATGTCATTCTGTGTGATAAAAAAATGTTAATCGATGATCTGGCATGTGTAATACATATGTAGTTTGTTGTTAAAGGTTTTCAACAGTTTCGTACTTTGGCTTAGCTACATATATTCTTTAGTTACCTAAATCTACGTTCTATATCTTTACATGGTCCAAATTTAAATATGTTTCAAATCTTCAAGGATTTCAGGACCATGCGACACTTGCATCCAATAGAAAACTGCGTAGCTATCATTGGCTGTCACCGTGTCGCCTAGATGTCATTGTAATGTCGCATATCCCGCAAGAGCGGGACAGCGCTATGCGAATAGAGTACATTTTAGAGCGAGATGGAGAATTTCAGAAGGTTTAGCGGGAGAAAGGTCCCTTATGAGTTTGATAATAAAATCCTTGAAGTTTCTATGTACATAGGTGGGGTATGACGTAAGCAAGTAGGTAGGTATATACCTATTATGAATATTAAAAACTAACGATACCTACTTGTCAGTAGACAATATTACTAGATAAAACGTTTAGTGGAGAATGAGTATATTTAGGGATTATTCTATCTTCATGCTAAGTAAGATCTAAGAATCGTAAGATGAGTTTTCCAACCTCCTAAAAAAAATGTTTCCCTGAAGGAATCAGCTGCTACAACACGAGAGACTACTTTCTCTCAGCGTAGCAGCTGCTCGACATATTTTTTGTATTCTAAAATGTCCTATTTTAAATTAGATTATAAATAAGTGTAAATATTATAAGAATTTGTGTGTCCAATAAACATTTTTATTATTAAAAAAAAAAAAAATTACATACATATGCCAATCTATTTGGCTTTTTAAGCGTAAAGAACGGGCAAAAATTTCTAATTCAATTATTCGATTTATAAGTAATATAATGTACCTATGTGTGATTTGTAAAGATATAATTATTCCTGTATATACATTACAATGGACATGTATATAGTTTTTATCTATCTATTTCAACATTCAACCACAATATAAAAATTAAATTCTACCCAGCCAGTTTATGCCAAAGGATTGCTTTGACCGTTATCTTGTTTGTTTTTTACAGTGATCGCGTCATGTCTTTCAAACTCAAAGCACACAATTTATTCAATCTCAAATTTAATCCTTCCTTAACGCATCCAAGCTACCTACAAATTAAATATGCGTGCAGCAACTTAGAAGCGTGCCTTCGAGTTATAATCGATACAAAAACGATTCGATATCTCGACACGAGCTTCTGAAAATCGATATTAAGTATAATTCGATTAAATTAAGCCAAATTTTAGCCCGTGGCTTCCGTGTTGGAGTTTCAGTAGTAAAGTTTGGTAAGTAGTTAAGTATTTTATTTTTGTTTGGTATTGTTTGTAATATTTATTTTGATTTTCGCAGATGGGCGGGTAATAATGGAATCGTTTAAACTGAAGCTTATCAGTTTGAGCGTGTAGAAGTACCTAAGAAACATATGTGTAAGAACAATAGGTATATCGAGATATAGAAAGTTGGAACAGAAAACACATATCAGAAGATAATATATTGTGTTTTTATAATTATGTGTATTTATATTTACAATATTATTATACGGTCGTAAACAATCTGAATGCTAGAAATAACACAAATAATAATTTGGAAGTTAATAATAAATAAAGTACCCAATTAGCAATCAAATCCTTAACCTAGACTCCTGTCAAAAAAACGGCACTCCAATTTCAAATTATTTAATGACAGTCCTCGACATGGCGTGCAATATGGCAGAGATGGCGCCTGAAGCGATGCTTCCATATTCAAAATTCATATTGTTATTCGATTGTTCGTATTTCGCCCCCGCGGGCTCTCGGCCAGTCGCGTGATCGTTCGACCTCTCTGGAACAATGAAGTCTTTTGGGACCTCTTTGGACAATGGTATCTCTGAAATGTAGGTGTTTTATGATCTTCTATAAAGGCTGGTCATTGTGTGCAGTCTGTATGCTGTATCAGAGAATGCTGCGTTCCAGATTCCGTTTCGAAATAAGAACGATAAAATTCAATGTCTTATTGAATAAAATTGCATCCTACTGTAATGAAAATTATCAAAATAAACCATAATTAAAAGGCATTTTTTTATATAAATGTATTTTTTCAGCCTTTATTCTGGTTTAATTCCTTACTTTTAACAATATAAAAAATAACCTTCTTGATACGACTTACATATATGACCTCAGTTTGACAGTGTGTCTGTCTGTAATGATACCGGCTGACTCCCTGTAGAAGCCACACGCTCATTAAAGAAAAAAATAACGTTCTAGAAAGCCTCAATTTTAAACTTTTGAAATTCAAATTCAGAACTAAGGATAAAGACGTGTTCACGTAGCTTTATTTTCTTAAATTGAATTTATTCTGTGTAATATTGTTTGTTTTATTTTTCAAGATTATCTCATAGGTACGTTTTGTTTGTTTTTTTTTTCAGTTTTTAACGGACTATAGACTTTTATTGTGAATTTTGATCTTAGTAAGTATCTACTGATATACCTGTAATATACGTGTAAGACAAATTAATTAAAATAAAGTGTAAGATTTTTTTTATATTTTAGCCAAATTATAATAACTAATTAAAATTACTGAACTGGTTACATTATCAAAACAATCATATGCATGTGTTCGTTGATCTACTTAAAAAAACTATGGTCCTTCAATGTAAACTCCACCTTACCTATAGCTTGCGTGACGATACATTTTAAACATAGAACGCTCGTTCTTTTTGCGAATTAGAAGTGTTCTCTCTTCAAAACAAATTGCTGACAAGAGGGACGACTCGAGCTCTTATTTTGAATACGGTAACCGTCGTTTTATTTTTTATATTTTATGTAGACAGTGTGGTAGGGGAAATGTCTGATTAGAGTTTGTAAAAAATAACATCATAAATGTTTGATTATAATAAAAGCAATATTGATGTGTTATACATATGTAGGTATATAAAGAATTAAGCATTTATCTTTTTTTTTACAATAAATAGGCTTACGTTTGACTATAGCCTGCCTGATGTTAAGCACCACTATAGTCTAAGATGAAGCACGCTTGCCTAGAAGAAACCTATTTACTCTAGATTTGAAGACCCCTGGTCTAAAAAGTATATGTACTTAAAAGTGTAAAATGTATTAAATGTCTTAAAATGACATGATTTTCATTTGTTTTTCATGGTTTTAGGTCAAATACTAAGCAAAGACCGTCCTTAGTATTCGGCTTGACGGGTGATCCTCTGCTTCAGCCTTCTATATATGTACATACGAGTATGTTATGTAAGTTTGTAAAGTAAAAATACTATTTCTTCTTAAGCAAATAATAGATTATATAGATATATATATTATATTGTATATTTATAAATTCTTTGACTGAAAAAAAGATATAAATAGATAGATAAAAAATTCTTCCACAATTGGCGGCCTTATCGCTGAAAGCGATCTCTCCCAGGCAACCTTTGGATGTAGAGAAATGAATACAGGATTATAACGGAGGATGTGGTTTACAACAGAAATAGAGATGAGAATGAGATGAGATATATATTGGTTATGTTGTGTATTTATTAATTAACTAACTATATTTTTGTCACTAAAAAGTTACCTAAAATTGACATCCAATAACATCGCTCAATAAATGAGTCTACGACAAGACATGCTACAGTTATTAAATATTCTGTATCCAAACACAAAATCAATTTGCCGTCCCCTCTAATAGAATAAAGTTCGATAATGGAAAGCTTAAAAATTAACTAGTGTTGTGCACGCGACGTCACGCCGAGTGACAGCCAAATGTCATGTGACGTGACAGCGAAATGTCACGTGACAAGGGAAATGTCAACGTGACTGTCAGATGCGAGGTAGCGGTGTGCTCGAAAGAGGGGGAACGGTGAGGAATAACTTTATATACCTACTTATCTACATAGTATAGTATCTAATCTATGTTATATAAATATCTTAACTGCCTCTGTGAAAAGACTTGGGCGCCGACCACAATATATCCGCCCAAGAGAACTCCCCGTACGAATTAATTAATAGTATATAAGTATTATATCCGTTACCTAGTACCCACGACACAAGCGTTTGCTTAGTGTGGGGCTAGATGGCGCTGTGTGCGATGTCCCGGAATATTTATTATTTGTTTTATTTTTAATTCCGTTGGGTGTCACGACCCTCAGTCATGAAGAAATACGACTTAAGAGTAACTGCCTATTTTATAACTGTATATGTATATAATTGTATACTCTACGTTATTATAGTGTTCTATAAATAAAGTTGAATATATTTTTGAATCTATTCTGATATTGTAATTCTATTTTCGCGATTTCTGACCTGAATATTTGAATGTACCTACTTATCTAAATGTTATCGTAAATTACAACGTTGGTTAAGGGTTAACATCGATCAAGTTATAGTAAAGCGTGAGCTTTACTATACAAAAGTCGTTATGTATGTAAACTATGTGATATTTTGTAAGGGCTACTCTAATCAGCAATAAAAAAGCTTATATAGCATACCTCTAAGCTATGGCTAATTTAGGTTGCATCTTTAGAAAGAATCGACAAAATCTAAGTTAAATATCTAATCTAATCTGATTCTAAGATAAATAGTAGCCCACTTAAGTGGTCCTTCAAATCTCGTCTATTTTCATACCAAATTTAATCAATCTTGGTTGGGCCGTTTCAATGTGTGGAAGATATAAAATATTGTAATCTGATTGATTTTAATTGTCATATTGAAAATCTTGAATTAATAGAAATAACTGAGTTATTGATTATGTAATTTTTCACATTGATAGTTGGAAAACTAGTGAAAATTAAAAAGCTAATACGTTTTTGATTCGGATTTTCAATCAGACGATAGGATAATAATTATCTATGTATAGTTATAACTAGCTAATGGTATAAAAAGGAAAGGCGGCATTAATTTTGAAACATTTTTATTACATATTTATTTATTGTTTGGCAAAAAGAAGTAATATCAAGAAGTACATACAGTAGGTATTATACACAACTTAAACTTAGACTATAATGTAATACTTTTTGGTTCTTATAATTATCTGAATTGCTGATTAAAATATACTAAGCAGTCGCAAAAGATATTCACAATTACGTATTATTTATTAAAAATGAATTATTTTACATTTCGTCATATAATTAGCACCAAAATATAGACAAAGTTGTTTGTAAATAAATGGACGTGATTACATAATTAATTATTAAAACATGCGAAAAATTATGCAGACTTTTTTACATTAGCTTAATATTTACAAAGACGATTATTGCACGAGTTATAAACTATGGAATGTTGGAAATTATACACTATTTAGAACTTAGCTTACGTCAAAATTTTAAAATTTTGCTGCCATAAAATGTAATGGCAGTCCAAAGTATATTTATTTCAAATCACAACGCATTTTACAAAGAGTACACTATACAATAGATATTGAGAAATAACTGGTATATATTTACAGAGTATGCTCTTAAAGGTACACATTTTGAATGAGAATTGAAAGGTACTGATATCCTTACAAGACCTAACTACTAATAACATTTGGTAAATCTACATGATCACAAATGCACTGGATTATCGTCTCTATTCACTGGATATACGAAGGAATTTCGTTCAAAACGGTCATGAAGGGACGTGCATGGATCTACCGTTTTGTCGGCGAGCAATGTGAGCCTCGTAGTGCATATTTCTCTTGGTCCTCGAGAAGAATGCTGCATTGCACCCATTGACTGAGCATCGATGCAGAGATTGCGCATGGACGCTCTCACAATGCTGCTTCAACCCTGTCAGGTCCTTGAAGTTTTCTCTACAACCCCGACATGGATAGCTTCCATCCTTATTCGGTCGCGGCGCTTCGTCTTCAACGCAGTAGTTTATTTTTCTCGACAACGGGGGTGAATAATTTTGACTCTGGCAGTTAAATGCATTCAGACTAGGCGGTAGAAATCCGAGAGGAAGAGGAGGAAAATTTGGAAGCATTCCAAAAGGTGCAAATAGAAATGGATGCTGCGGAAACATGTCTCGATTGTTTAAGTACGCTTCGGGCAGAAGAGGCGGGTAAGGGGTTCCGAATGGAAGTTGACTTAGACTTTTGAGCTTGTCTGATTCTTTGACTCTGTAGTAAACGTGTGAATCTATATACGGCACGGCTCGTTCGACCTCGTCGTAACGTGATATGATTTCCATTTGATCCCGAATTCTGTCTAACACTCTTGACGATTCGTCCGATATCCGTACTTCCTCGGATATTTTTCTGTGCAAGTTTGCATTCGAGCTATGTCTGTCTCGGACTCGTTTCGACGAGAATGCAGCTCTACAACCATCCGTTGTACACTTATACATTTGCTTCAAATGTGCATTCTGGTAGTGAGTCTTCAGAATATGTACATTTTGGAACATCTTACCACAAACAGTACATTTGTGAGGGTTTTCACTGTCCGCAGGAACATCTGTGGTGGTGACAAAGAAACCGTTATCAAAATGTCCGAAGATTTGCCCGTGAGTATCTTCACTTGCGTAATCGTAGCTGGAGACCGATGAAGAGGGAGAGCGGTCAGAGTAATCAATAGAATCGTTTAACGATAAATTACAAGGGCCCATCAATTGACCGTCTATTCTTTTGGGCATGTGTGGAAAGTCGCCTTTTGATAAACTTTCTAGTCGTTTTAAAGCGTTTTCAGATGAAAATTGGTCAGTGTTTGGAGGCGTATGTCTATTATTGGTTGTTTGTTCTTTTTCGGTTAATTCTGTGGGCTCTTCTTTTACACGCAAGTCTTGGACAGCATTAGTGTCATTTGGCTCATCAATTTTTTCTTGTTTAATTTTGACTTCACTTGTCTGTTCTTTCTGTGGATATGAGTTGTCATCCGGTTGATCATTTTCTTTTTTAACTCTCTTCAAATCAATAGGAATTTCTTCCTCTGTTGAGTTGCTATGCTTATCCAAAGTACCATTTTCAGCCACATAGTTATTAAGACGAGTGGGATTTAGGTTTTTACGTTTACGTTTTAAGATTTCAGGGCTGGTGGTACCGTCTTTTCTGAGTTCAGTGTCATTATTGTCACTGATGCTTCTCTGATCATAATCTGTCTCAGAGTCTTCGACGGAGCCCGTGGATTTATTTAGGTTTGAGTAATAATCGCTGGTATCAATATGGTCACCGTCATCATCATCATCGTCACCAGCTACCACAACTATTCCGTCATCTTCATCTGATTCCCCATGTGTGTCGTTGTCTTTGTTTTCAACTGAATCTGATTCTCTACGCATCGGCTGTCTCTGATCGTATGGAGAGAATCCCATATTCATGTTTTTGTACTCTAATGGCATGTTGGATGGGAACTGTCTCATACTTTGTGATGGGTTGAGTAGTGGATAAGATCCAAAGGCGTGCATTGGGTTCATTACAGGAGGTAAACTAAGACCGGCAGCATGAGGCGGAATCAAAACGGGATGCGACTGTGAACTTCTACCATCATGTGGAGATATTTTTCGTCTCAAATGCGGGGAGTGTAGTTTAGGGTTAGGGTTTGCACTATGCCTGTTTCTAGACCGACGAGAGCTGAACATCATACTACAACCTTCAACTGTACATTTATGCATTTCTCGCAGATGGACAGCTGAGAAATGAATCTTCAGAGCACCTTTGTCACAAAAAGTTTTCAAACAGACGTTGCATTGTACTCGCTTCTTTCCGGTTGCTGGATTGATAAAGTGAGTACCAAGGTTTAGTGGCAATTGTGTGGCGCCCCATTGTCTTTTAGGCGGACTCATACATTTATTCATCATCATATGACGCGAATGTGGAGACGGTTCTGAGTATGCGTCCTTACTCAAATTCAAAGCACTTCCATCTTCTGATCGCTGGTCTTCTGATCTTGTTTTGTTTTGTTGGCTATTCTTCTTATCGGGTATTTCTACAGGTTTGGCGGACATTTGTGGCAACAACGCTTGAAGTGACGCTAATCCCATGGGGTTCTGGCTTAATGCAGCTACCATTGCGGCTGGATGGTTAAACGATGAGGGCAATGACATCGGAGGCATTGGTAGATTCCCAGGTAGAGGAAAATTGAAAAACTGACTTCTCATTATGTCCATTGTGGCTTTTTCAGCAGAAGCTAAGTCATAAGATTTTCTGGCTTCTTCCTTTTCTGTTTGTTCCCTTAGCTTGCTTTTACGGAAATCAAATGGCTGCATATTTTGTAAGTGACTTAGTGGCGACGAGTTGATTGGACTAGTAGTTGAAAGTGGGCTGGATGAGGTAGATAGCTGTACACTATGATTTGGTGAAGCTTCTGCCGATGAGACTCTAGGTGGTGATCGGTTATGTACAGGGGAAGAACTGTATTGCTGATTTGGTGAAAGTGTTTCCTTTTTCACGCTGATTCTGTTCTTAGATGCAGTCTTCTCCTTTTCTTGCATGTGTTTGAGATATTCATAGTGATGTTTAGCTTCCATCATGTGTCGCAGATACTTGAGTGACTCATCAGCGCGATTCTCTCTTCCTGATTGCTCCATAAGTTTTCTGAACTCCGTTTCAAGGTTGGACTCCACTCGTGGCTCTGTGTAGTCTGGTACTTTCTTCGCGTCGAAGTCTTGGTTGCTCCCTGGAGGGGATGGAAGGCCATTTTTCTTGTAGATGGGTAACAAAGAAGTTTTGTGAAGAGCTCTTGCTTCCTGAAGTTTGAGTATTTGTTGCAAGGCCATATTGTGTTCTGGCCCTCTCCCGTTCCATCTCTCCGCGCTGCTCGATTCCTGTAACAATAATAAAACGAGACTTAACATAAATGCTATTTAACTGCTAATGTGTGTTGTAATTCTTTGAGGCTAATATCTTGTCATCAAATAGGTTTACAGGGTCGTAAATAGTTGTAATGGGCACTGTTGCATACGTAGTGTCATATTTTACTGTTAGCAAATACTGCATTAGCGCCTACTGACCAATAATTACTCATGTTTATAATTAGCATATAACGAGTCAAACATGTTTAATGTCTGTGCAGTTTGTTTCGTCTGACCTCAAGCGGGCTGAACAGTCTTACAAACCATTTAATTTGACGAATAAGTTTTAATTCTAAGCGATTACCGAGTCTAGAGTTAAGCCCTAACCACGGGTTGTTGGATTGCCTCTTCAGTATAAGTATAAGGCTATAACAAAACCACACCTTGCGTTTTCAAAGGCTAATATCAAATTAATTCCGAGAACGGAGAGCAATTGGGTAAAATTGTGTAAAATGACGGTTTCGACTCGACTTGAGAATAGAAAAGTGGTTTTGTGTCGCGTGTTTGGAACGATTTCATTCCGAAACTAAATTACTATTCATTTGGCCGTTGAGGGTGAGCCGCCGATGTCAAACTTAAAGCCGAGTTAATTCAGCCACTTAACTGAACTTATGCGGGAGCAAAAAACCTTCATTTCTAATTGAACTATCAAGTCATGGCGTTACGTCATCCCATAATGTAGAACTGTCAACGTTTTAAAATAGATTAACGCTACATAAAAACTAGCTACCTTTTTTATGCTCCAAAAAATCTAGAATAAATCCCAAACATTTCTCTAATATTTGCTCGAGTGGTAAGTTTCAGTTACAACAACAACAACGTCGTTAAAATGTAAACAGCACTCGTGTGTACCTATATGTGCCTAAATAATCGTTGAAATAGCCTTTAAAGATCAAAATAGTACTGCCATAAAAAGATAAAGTCAGCATATCATTCGTCGCAAGTCTAAAACCAACTTTCCCAACACTCGTAAACAATCACAAGTTCAATCAAAGTTGGTCGAGCCGGCGCCTGGCGTCCCCTCCCTTCCGTGATACTATCGCTTTGATTACGGCTGTTTAAAACAGTTTGTCACTCGATTATACCGTGTAACTGGCGGGGTTGCCATATCATTACCCCATTTCTCGGGAAAATTAAATTGTCGTTTGCTGCCACGGCGCGTCGGGGGCAATTTACAAAACTCTGGCAATTATACAAAAAATATATTTGGTGGTTTCGTTTCTAATGTTTCCAAAGCGGATAAACACGGGATAATAAAGTGTCGTTTAAGAAAAGTATACGTCTGGGACAAGGCTTTATTATGAGAGTAATTTTCTTGCAGTTGTTTCTGATTTGCTTTTAAATTGTGACGTTTTTGTGGCTGTCATTATGAAAGGGTTAAGCAATGGTTTTAAGAAGGTAAGTAGAATGTTTGGTTTTTGTGTGACTGTAGAGATGGCTCTTAAATGGGATATCATTTTAATATTGTAATTATAGAGACACTACGACTTTTTTCTTTAAATATCTCATGTACTTATGCATGGTTTACTATTATTAAAAGTAATCGTTATACTTCTCCTGATGATTAGATTAGATACCGATAAAGTGTAGCTAGTTTTATAAGGTAATATAAATTCTCTAGTATTTATTGAAAAACATAATGGTTCAACTGGATCTGTCACCTAGTCAAGCAAGGATGTGTGAAGCCTTTTAAGCACTAAGTTGTAAAATGGCACCTTTTCAAAGGTGTTAATAACTGTTGATTGCCGCACTGCAATTGAGCTAGCTTGACGTAAGGTTGCTTTCTTTGGACTTATGCAAAGAGGATCGCTGTATGAATTCCCACGGTTGATCCTCGAAGGCAAGATTCCGGGAAAAAGAAGCCCTGGCCGTCAAAGGATGAAATGGCTAGACGACATCAAGAAATGGACAAAGCTAAGCTAGCCGCATCTAAAAGAAGCAGCATGCGATCGCAAGAAGTTTTGCCAACTGACCCCCGAACTTCAATATGAAGATGGCACCCGATGATGATGATAACTAAGCTAAGAATAAGCATGCATGAATAACCGAAGAGATCATAAACTTATTCAGAAATGAGCGAAAATAATCACGACCGATTAGAATTGAACCTTTATCTTCCAAATATAATACCCAGGGCGTATATTTGGAAGATACAGGCTCTTAGCAAGAATAAACTTAGGTTACTTAAGTTGTAATTAAAAACACTAACCAAGAAGTTGAACGACCTCCAAATTCTGTATCAGCAGTTACCCTTATTACGTCTCGCAGCTCTTTGAAATGGCTCAAGTGAAAAACATAAATTTGCACACATATCTGACCCACGCCTACCATGCTATGGACAAGCGAGCATATTTCATGGCATTTTTTCCTACAAACCTCACACACATGTGAACCTTATTGCTTTTGCTATACGGTTGAAATTTGTGTGAGATAATGTCTGTGTTATTTTTAAAAAAATGCCCATTCCACGATGATCGTTTTTCGCCGTCGTGTCGTGACAAGCCATATTGTTCAGTATGATACATGAAGTAAGTAAACAGGTTTTGGTACAGTGAAGCGCAAAATGCGTAGTCGTTTTGCTTAATGATCTTTAAACGCGAGACTTTCGCATGGGAAATGCTTAATATCTTTTATCCGGCACCGGCATGTGTATACGCAATTATTTGGCAGGGTAATCTGTTGTATTAAGGCTTCATTGTTGTTTTATTGTTGCGTTCTTTGAAAGACTGTGCGACTTGCAGCGAAAATATATCGCGATTTTTTATCACTGGCACACAAGCTTTTGTGATTTTGTTTGTTAGTAGGTACTTTGTACTGTTGACAGATATGTTTTAGTGTAATAAATAGGGCCTTTATAAAACAAAATGTTGCAAGTAAAAAAAATGTTGAACTCCCTGCCTGACTCTCTGTTCCCTACGCACTATAATCCAGCGATCTTCAAAGCGAGAGTGAAACGGTTCCTATCGGGTAAGCACGCTCCATCTTAGGCCATAGCCTTTGCTTGCTATCAGGTAAACTATAGCCAAGTGCAAACCCGTTCAAGTTAAAAAAAATAACTATTCGATAACTTTCAAAGCGATATCTCTTTATAAATATTAAAATACAAAGTTTAAAAAGCACTTTTGAGCGCGACTACACTAATTTCAACTTTGTATCAAATGAGTAGTTAAGTATATGGCTCTAAATACTTGTCTACGATGCGACGGCAGTTTCATAAACGAGATGACAGTGTATGTAGCAGAAATACTTAGCTATAAATAATGTTGGGAAACAAATAAGGAATTTAATATATGAAGTATGTAAGTAAAATAAGTATTGTACTGAGTGATTTTATACTGTTTTGCGTTGACTATTCACTGTGTTTTAAACAATGATTTGTTAGTAAAAAAACCCACAAGGACTGCAAATTTCACCAAAAAAAAAATACAGCGCTAGTAAAAACAACTGACGCCTGAGACAAGAGGCGTATTTTAGTGAGCGTACTGACGCTCACTTATGGAATAGAAATACCAATGTATGGGAGTGACTTAGCATGTCAATCTTCGCGATGTCAATCCCATACATTGTGCTTTCTATTCTAAAAGCAAGCGACAATATGCTCACTAAAATACGCCTCTTGTCTAAGGGGGCAGATGATAAGAAGCCATCAAAACTTCAAAATTTTATTAACAAAACTAATTTAATAAGCTTTACGCCTACGTGAAGAAAGAAGTATACGGCTACGCGTAAAATGCAAGGCATTTTAATACGATCCAGATTTTTCTTATTCCATATAAATCATAGCATACTTATCAGAAACTCGTAGACTTCCCATACTCTCATGTACAAGACACATACATATATGGTATATGTATAGTATACATGTCGACATCAAACAAAGCGATTGTATCAATATTTGTCGTTCGTTTAACAATAGAGGATCACTGCTGAGTGGGTGGCCGGTTCGTGTATGTCTATTAATTTAATTATCATCGCTTTAGTCATGATGTGGTGAAAGTTTGCCCTGATTTGGGAGACGATAAGCGACTGTGATGATATTGGTGTGGTGATTTATAAAACGTCGGGGCAGATTTTCATGCAATTTTTAATGGGCTCTTTGTTAGTTCTTGTTATTGACGAGACGAGAGAGAAATACGCATAACTCCTTTCCGAGCATTCGGTTAATTTGACATTTTCGGAACAAACGGATCACGATGACGTCATATGGCACGTAATGAATTTAAATCAATGTATTACCTATAATCTGTATACCCTAAGGAAGAGCCTACACTCCACAATACAGGTACATTACATCCTAGTGTGGAGTGTAGCGATCAAAATTGTATTAGAACCTAAGTTTTTGATCAATAAAGTTATCTTATCTTATCTTATACATCAATATGAGCGATTAAAAATTAATACACATTTGAAATTTTAAAAGGCAGCGTACCCAAATGCTAGCTGCATTGCCCCGCTGAATAGCTAGTCTAATCTTTTGGGCGAAGCACAAGCCAGCATAAAGATCAGTTCAAAATTATGTATATTAATGTTTGTACATATTCATAGCATTTTCTTATCACTTTCATAGTTTTGAGCGCGTACTTTTCCTTTACCTAAATTTTATAATGAGTTATTTTTTTATTGCCCTTCTATATAATTTTTATTTAGGTTCGTGACAATGGACATAAAAAATCAATGTAATAAAAGTAATGCACGCTTTAACAATTTAACAATGAATCTAGTGAATCTAAGAGATAATAGGGACAACCTAGCAAGACCATACATTGTTGACAAACGATTAATTTTAAAAGCCACGTTTCCTTATTTTTGTTTCCAAGCACTTAACATTTACAAACCTAAATTTAAGAAACAAAAAAGACACCATACAAACCAAAATTAATATCCCAAATTTGATAAAAATCTAATGACACGTTACGCCAAATTTAATAAACTTACATACCCGTCTAACAAACTCTTATAAGCTTACAAAGTTAAACACCATAATCTATATACGCTCATTTCCTCCAAGATTGTCCATTACTGTAAATTATTGGCCCGGAATATAATATGGCGACACCGTAATCTGTCCACGAAACCTATTAAATGTTTAAATGGGTTTTTGATACAATTTAGATGGTATGTAATCCTGTGGAGGATCGGCCAGGTTAATGCGAGTAATGATATACTGTGGATATACTCTGTGTAGATGTACTAACGTAGGTACTATGTTTAAGAGTACAATCTGTACAAAAAGCACATTAGAGCCTAGTGTGGCTCAGCGGATTCAGTGTCTGCTTTGCACTCACTTAGCCGTGAAAGAAAACATCATGAGGAAACCGACATGTTTGAGGACTACTATTTTCGAGAACATGTGTCTTCCGTGGAAGGTCCTGGGCACACAACCACGATGTATCTGCCCAAGAAAACTCCCCTAACGAATTAGTTCTGCGGGGTAGTCACGACCCTCAGTCATGAGGAAATACGACTCAAAGAGAGAGAGCCTACTAATGTAAAATATTAACATTAAAATCAGTTTAAATTGATTTAAAGTCATTGCTTAAAACATTAGGATTATATATCTTACTGTTAATTTGTAAGAACGAAGACAAACACTGGTGATACAAAATAGGTATTATTTAAATAAAAAAGTACCATATTATTATAGTTTACTGATGTAAAGAGTTAGTATAGTGCGGTAACAATATATAAAAACAAGAGTTTGATAAACATTAAATATCGTAACTTTAGCACTAAAACAATACATAAAGTTCAAAAAATCTAGATCAAAGAATCATTACGCAAATTACGCTGACCAAGAAGTTTTTTTCAAAATCTGTGCCTGACTGTACACCACTGTACTGTATAAGTTGCATACGACAACATATAATATACCAGCATATATGATTCTTTCAGCTTATCTTAATCTCAGCCGTAAGCCTGTCGGCGTCGTTATGGGTATTAAATAATAATTGGATAAACCATGGGGTCAAATATCGATCGGACATTTTGAGGGGCGTTTCTTGTGGCGACTTTGATAAATGACACCAAACAAGACATGATCGAAAAAAGGTAAAGGTAATAAGTGGTTAGGCACAGAATAAGTATCAGTAGAACCTAGACAATGTGGTATAGAGGCAAAGAAGTTCGTAAGCTCAGAAATATCTTTTTTTATTATTTTTTACATTAGATAGGCTCACGCTTGACTACAACTTGCCTGATATTAAGCAACGTTATAATCTACGATCTAGTGCGCTTGCCTAGAAGAAACCGGTTTACACTCGACTTGAAGACCGACAAATTATAGTTCAAGGAGGATAGAGATTCGGGCAAAGAGTTCCACAGTTTGGCTGTTCGCACGTTGAAAGTCGAAGCAAAACGCTTGGTGCGAGTGTTTGGAACCTCAACTGTGTAACGGTGCCTCCTTGCCGCGGCTCCACCTATACCAAAATACACCAAATTCATGGTAGATGTGGATATAGACACCTCAAAATTGTCATCTGTGTAAGCAAACTTTATTGAAATTTTGTTTTGTTTTTAATCTTTAATGTTCACTTCAAAATGATTTACTTATTCATATTATATGTAAGTAAATGTAGAATAGGTAAGTTGTAGATGCGGTAAGAAGAACTGTAGGCCTACAATACAGGACCCGACTGGATACCTAGTGTAGGTTTTGCAAATTTTAAACTGTAAGTACATAGATTTAATAAGTATTTCATGTTTTTTTTATTAGACATACCCCAACGTAAACATATTACAACAACTTTAATTTCCTGACGGATTTTTAACAGACATGGTAAGTGAAGGAAAATCTACACACCTTATTATAATCATCTTCCCACCAACGTTTGACGAACTGCGTCAGATTCCTCAAATGACTCTCATTGAGGATATTTAGATCATCACTATCACTGTATTCATACTGACATGTCTGCCACGACATTATCACTTCAAGTCTTTTTTTACAAGTTACAACATCCACTGAAAGACTGTCCTTTGCAACAAAGTTAGAAGAACGAAACTAAACTTTTAGTCTTTTTTACAACACCAGAAAAGAACGTCCTTTCATACTGACTAAGAAAGACTTGCACTAAACTATAGTTCTTCTTCACAACTTAAGACATCGACTTCAACAAGACTGACTCAGTAAAGTCACCAAACTAAATGTCACGGCACGAAATCCACGGAGGTGTCTTCGGCAAGATTACACGGGCTCGACTAACCTAATCCAGATTATCCTGTGACACAAGTGTTAAACTCTAGAGAAGCCGTCAGGGTGGGGATGAGAGGCGACACCAGCTTATCTACCTAAGAAAACAATCATCGGCACAAAACTGGAGTAACTGAAACTAATAAACCGGCTAGTCTGCTTTGACTATTGTTATTGTCTACGGAGAATTAGGAAGCGGTGTGTTTGTCGGCAGGTAGTGATCATGATTGTGTTGGATTAGACAATAGGGTAGTAATTGGGGCAAATTCAGTGGTTTCTAATCCCAGGTGACGGTTTGATTGTTGTGGACGGATTTCGATGATTGACACGTGCAGGCTTTTTGTTATATTGGGTTTGAGAGTTGTGATTATAGGTACGTATGTAGGTAAGGCGTGATAGAAATCTGACTGCTATTTAATTATGCTCAATAGCACGCTAACCATGTTACTTGACAATGGCTTCGAAGATCGTTCTATATACATATTCAGAGATTCGAGAAAGTAGAAAATACAAAAAGCCATGAAACTGTAGTTTGTTACGCATGGAATGTACCACATTATTTGTAGAGCTTTTAAAAAAGGTTTATGAAGAAAAACGTAATTGTCATCAGATTATATATTTGTTTAACTATGCCATGTTCAAAATTCTTTTGGACATCATTAGTTTTAAGAATTAACAAAAGCTACGCGAAATATACTTCATTCTTATTTCACATTAATGTATTTTAACTAGTTTTTTCCGAACTATCTACTACTCTAAACTGTTTTATCTTCTCAGAACCAAATTCTGTTCATATTCTTTAGGTATTAGCAAGAAACGCACTGGCACCTCAAAGTTTAAACAATGCAAAAAGTCCAAGTGTTATTACAAAGGAGTTTTCACAATAGATTATAATGACAGGTTACCGTGAAAAATGGCGGCCTCTTTTGAAGTTCGACCGTATGTGAGACACATAGTTACTTTACCCTATTATTTGTGTTTTAACAATAACTTTTTTATGACACCCCTAAAGGCAAACAAAAGATGTTGTTAACTGATAAGAGATTTGCTTAAATTTTCGCCGTTCGCTTAAAGATGGACCATTATTGTGTTCTTTGAAGTTCTGAGGCATTTTTTCTTGAAAAATACACACATTCATACAGTTGTTAGGCGGTCTAAACGGCAAAATCGATAATTTTAGAAATACTAAGTTAAAACACGTACCAATATACCTAAAATGTTATGATTTAGTATATTGATGACTTACACTGGTTAGTACTTGTAATATTCCTGTGAATATTTTTAAAGTGCTTTATTTATTTAAGCACTCGTAAAGAAAGTTGTACACAATAGCTAGATTTACAAATTGTTTTTTTTTACATATAAGGTTAAGTTTGTTTTTTATTTTAAGCTTTAGTTTGTAAGTTGTTTTTGTGTCTGTAAATAATGAAATAAATACAAAAATTATTACTTTTTTTAAATTTAATAATTTACTTTCTATTTATTATCATTAAAATTCAGTTCGCTGTATTACTAAATATAACAAACATTTCACAATAATTCATTTATTAAAAGCGGGTCAGCGCATCAGATAGCACGCGCCCGCGGCTTTGTTCGCCGCTTATATGGCACCTAATAATTTGTTGCCAATTATAATTTAATGCTGTAATTGTAAATGGTTCTCTGAAATGTATTGTTTTAACTGATGTTAATAAAATGGCATTCTGAAATACATACCTATATTATTTTAACTGGTACAATTAATAAGCTAGAATACATAATACAGGCTTGAGTTCTGTTATGATAAGCATTCATGTATAAATTAATGCAATTTATATATTAGAGTAAAATTATAATAATATTCATGAAGTATTTTATATGTTCAGTTAGTAATAATACAATTATTATTTGAGTAGTTCCATCATCAAAATGGTTTCTAAAATATATAGCGTAATGTAGATAATTTCTAAATTATGATTGGAATACCAAATGTTAGATTTTTATGATTAATTGGTGAGTATCCGTCGATGGGATATAAACATTATTCACATACCTTTTTGTTATTGTACATACTATTAGTTATAAAAAATCGACCAATAGGTGTAATCTAAGCGAGTGCGGTTTAGCGGTTCCAGTGTCTGCTTTTTATCCAGACGCACCCAGATTCGAATCCGGCCCTACACCAATGACTTCTATTTTCAAGTTATGTGTGGATTTGCACTCGCTTAATAGTGAAGGAAAACATCGAGACGAAACCGACATGTATGGGAAACACAATATCCGAGGACATATGTCTTCCGTGGAAGGAGCTGGGCGCCCACCACGATGTATGTATGTATTGACTGGCCTGTTAGCTTAGTTGGTAGTGGCTCTGCCTTCTAATCTAGGGGTTGCGGGTTCGATTCCCGAGTAACACAAGTATTTATAAACTTTAAAATTTATAATTACTTGTGTTTAGTCTGGTCGTTTCTATTTATAATAAGTATGTATTTACAAAAGAAAAGTATATAAGTATTATATCCGTTATCTAGTACCCACGACACAAGCGTTTGCTTAGTGTGGGGCTAGATGGCGCTGTGTGCAATGTCCCGGAATATTTATATATATTTATATTTATATCTGCCCAAGAAAACTCCCCTAACGAATTATTTCTGCGGGGAGTCACGGCCCTCAGTCATGAGGAATACCTACGACTCATGAGAGAGGTAAAATCTAAAACGTGGCTTGGATACTCATATTTGGTAATTTTGACATTGATTGAAAAATTCAAAATATTTCTCTTTGTTTATTGCTGTTGTTTTGTTTGATCATCGATTTTTTTTATAAATAAGGCAATAAATCATGTAATATTATTTATTTATTAAACAGGACGCAGTTAAACTTCAATTGTTAAAAACAATCAGCAGTAACTTTTCAATTATTCGGTGGGCTGTTTTTGTTTTGTCTACTGACAGAAATGTCAGTTTGATTGAAAAATGATCCAATTGATTGATTCACTGTTTATTTTTTTTCCCAATTGTAACTTGAAAAGTTTAATTGCTTTTGAAACTTATAAGCTGTTATTAGATAAACTTTAAAAAAACAGTTTCCATATTTTCTTATTATTAATTACCAGACTAGCACAGTATATACCCACTACCTACTTTGTTTTTCAGATAATACTTTTTAGAGTGCCGTTATTGACAACAGACGGCTAATTTACTTAATTGAAAATATAAACAATCTCACATATTACTAATATTGTATCGTTTATATGCAAATTCATTATTGTTCCATGCATTTATCAGAAATTATGTGAACATGTCTGCTTTGTAACAATATTACAATTTTTCAACGTTTTTATATCCGAGATTGTGTTTATCCGCCTACTTAAATTATACCTTAATTCATACTTTAATGCAATATATGAAAAGTTTTTTTTAATGTTAATCTCTCTATTTATTATTATCAAAAAGCTTAATAATAACAAATTATTTCAATTAATTCCACCGAATATTAAAGTGAACTGAATTCTACTTCAGACAGTCTATACTTATATTTGTATAATATAAGATACATAGTAATGAAACAGGCCAGCTAATTGTTAGCATTGTAGCTTCAGTCTGAAGCGTGTAGGCGGCACACGGAGATTTGTTGACCAATACTGCTGCTAGGGTTGTAAGCTTGTTGTGTATCTGACAATAGTGAGTGGTACAGAGATGGTCAAACTTTTTGGTGCCCATAGAAATGCTATTTTTTGTACCCCTTGTGGAGTACCCGCATTAGTCCCTTGTCAAGGGTCATTGCTAATGATGCTGTTTGATTATGTAAAAAAATATTAATGGAATATTCTGTGTTAAAACTGCTTTATTTTATGTTATCACTTGGCAAATAACTATTTGAGTGATTTTAAAAATATGCTCAAAACTGTTAGACTAAGTATGAAATCATTCTAAAATTGTATACTTCATCTTTCGTTGTATCATAATGGTAAATGGTTTTATTGTTTGTACAGTGTATTATCTAATAATATTCTGAAATACTGTTAAGAGATAAGATATCCAATTTTATGCAACAGCAAGCAAATACATAAAGCTAACATATAAACTATCGATCCTAGAAATACAATACGATACTCTTGTCTTCTGCCCTCAGCTCCAAGATCCCTCTTTGAGAACCACTGGTATTGTTTTCGTCTTCCCAGTACAGCACTCAAACATTGATTGTGAGTCGATTCAAGGAAGCAAGAATGGGCCAATTGCAGGCCTTGTTGGTTTAAAGGGTCATGAATTTGAGTTCATAGTTCTAGGAACATGGATGCTTTATGCTTCTCTAGTTGATGACAAGAGCTAGGCAATAGTTGGAGCTTGTTGTGTTTGGGGACTAAATTAATTCGATACAAGATTGTTCCTAGTTTGGGAACTAAATTAATGAATAACTTTTTTTTAACATCATTAAAATTTAAGTCACATTAAAAATAAAATAAAATATACCAACAAACAGACAACGAATAAAACATCACTTCCCGCGCGTCAGAACTGAATGTCTTCATTAAACTGGCAGCGTTCCCACGCTGAACAGCGATGGAATTATGAATAACCTAGTCTGTGTCAGATTCATTTTATTTGATCCTTTGACACAAATCATACAGACTGTAATTAAATGCATACAATTTTCGTTATTCTCCGATAAGCTTACAAATGCAATATACCTACGCTTTGAAGGAAGCCTAAAATTTACCGCGATTTTTGTTACTTTTAAACGCATGTAGCGCTAGCGTTAGTTTTGCTCTTGCAAAACAGATGGCGCTACGTGTATCAAAAATTAATTTCGACCTCACACAATATTTTAAACGTATGACTAAAATAAGTTTGTTATTATTTTTACTTTACTCATAGGACTAAAAGAAACACCTTTATTTGGTTAAATAGTACATAAGTATATAATTTATTTTTATCATACATTATAAAAATATATGTTCCCAGACTCAGACGTCAAAAGCTTAACTTTTGTCAAAGCTTTCTAAGAGTAATAGGAAACTATAATCACAACTCAAGTCACGGAGAAATCTCGAGTAAACATTATTCGACCTTGAACCGTCTGACCTTGAGGGCATCGATTTTCCGAGAAGGCTGTACCTACTTGTACCTATATACAAACCTATAGCTTGAGTATACTTAGTCTATGCCTATAGTCAGTATACACTATAGGTGAAGTGCGATTTGTAACTAGGCATCAAAGTGTTTACAAAAGGTGTACGATACAAAATGATACAAGCATTTTAAAAGCAGGATTTAGGCCGACTTCCTCAACGACTCTTAAATGACTCCTTGCCCGAATGTCTATTCCCCTTGAACTATAATTTGTTGGTTTTCAAGTCGAGAGTAAACCGGTTTCTTCTAGGCAAGCGCGCTAGATCGTAGATTATAACGTTGCTTAACATCAGGCAAGTTGTAGCCAAGCGTGAGCATATTTCATATTAAAAAAAATACATTGAGCCATTTATTTATTAAATAAATAAAAGTCATTTATTTCAGGCTGGTACCCATAAACTTAAAATACTTAAATTAATATGTTGTATACGGGTGTCATAGTCCAGTTTCAAAAAAAATATATAAAATAAAATGCACATATGCGTACTGCACTTTTTGTTTCGGTCCATGGGAACAGATATCTAGCACCTAAACACTGAATTCTGGACATCGTCAGAGACAGCCACAAGTATACTGTTTCTGAAACGGCCTATTCTTTGCTAAAAAGAAACCACATTATTAGACACATAGAATTTAGAATATGTCAAAATTATACATGTATACTTATGTCAAATTAACACAATTCATTTATTAGATAATTTTGTTACTAAATGTGTTTTTAAATTCGTACAAGTGGCCCTAAGTCTAATGTTGCGAATTTTTTATCATTCTTTAGTAGTGTTGTTATTTTGTCAACTGGATAAAGTGCTTCAGAAAGTGACTTATTCTAAACTTGAAAAGCTTTTGATTTCGTGTCGATTATACCTATTGTTGTGCTTAGAAAAAAAATGAATATTCGCTTAACTTACCTGTTTTGTTTTCATTTGGGCGGGGTATGGTTATGTTAATATAAAGGCTAAAAAATGCTATGACGAAAGTATTTTTTTAAGTATTTACAAAATAAGACAGGTATTTTTATCAATCGATTACAAAAACTATGGAATAGTTTGACAAAACAACCTTTTAGTATTGTTATTCTGTTCTGTAGTTTTTAGGTCCATTTAGTAAGTGCAAGTACTGTCTAATTTAAAAGCACTAAGTACCTGCTTGCGACACTAAAGTGCGGCTTGCGCGTCAAATGTTTCAAAACTGAATACCTGCTGTAGGCATAAACTGACATAGCACGATCATGGATTGGTTCCAAACTCATAATCTTTTTTTTACATGAGTTAGGCTCACGCTTGACTACAACTGGCCTGATGTTAAGCAACGTTATAATCTACGATCTAGCGCGCTTGCCTAGAAGAAACCGGTTTACTCTCGACTTGAAGACCGACAAATTGTAGGTATATAAAAATATATTAATTAATATATCTTCTATACATATATTAAAGCTGAAGAGGGTCAAAGATCTGAACATAAAAGATATTAAAAAAATACATTGTTTGGGTATACTTTAATTCATTAATAAAACCCGTTTCAGCAGTTTATAATATTTGATTCTGTTTATTTAAACGCTCATCACGCAAAAATGGCTGAACGGATCATCATGATTTTTGGTATGAAAGTAGTATGAGGTCTATAACATTCCTAGTCATAGGCTATTTTTTATCCTGAAATAATGCGAGCGAAGCCACGGGTGTCCACTAAATTAATATTTTCTTAGAGCGTAGGTATGATTAATTGAGTTAAATTTATGAATTACTTAAATGATTCTTTCCGTACCCGGTAATGGTTTCTTTGAGGCAAGCGCGCTAGAATATAGACTGCAATCAGGCGAGTTGTAGTCAAACCTAAGCCTATCTAAATAAGCTTACGTTTAGCTTTTATTAAAACATCTTTCGATAGTACTATGTCGATAATGTTAGGTATTATTTATGGGTATGCCTACAGTGTCATAGATTATGGGTAAGTAGGTAGGTAGATGCAAATTTAGCTTTTGAAATGTATCGACGATTTGACAAAAAAAAGTTGCACGACTTTTTTTGGTTGTGCATAAAATAAATATTTAGTACCTATATCGATTTCAAGAACATCTAGATTATTGCTAGTACTTGGACAATAATATATATTTGCCTTGCAGGTAGACAGTAGTTCTATGAAACAAAATTCTCAATTAACTTTTAGAGCAAATCTAGGATAGTTTGTTCCGGTTTTACTTATTTTAAATCGTATCTAGAGCCTTGTGATATTAAATAAGATTAATCGACCACTCAGAATAAAGATTATAAAAATATGCATACCTAGTACATATAAACTAATACCTACAACAGTTACAATTATAATAACCTATAATAGTAGTTTATGCAACTGTCATATAATGAAGGGTATTAAAACACGAGTGTGAGTTTATGAAACGAGCGCAGCAAGTTTCATAATAGTAACGAGTGTTTTAATACCCGTGTTATATGCAGTTGCATACACTACTTTATCTTCACTAATGCAATTAATCAAACAACAAGAGTAAAAGCTGACAATAGTTAATTTTTCATATAAATTTCTAGATTTTTCTGGCAAAAGATTGTGAGTTACTTTTGTTGCCAATTCTAGAATATCCGGAGGCGTACAAATATAATCGTCGCTATCCATTTTTAACTTTTAATTTGTATATAAAACAAAACACATTACGAAACATTAAATTCTCGCGTACGTGTATTGTCACAGTGATTTTTAAAGTTTGGCCTACCGGTAAGTATGATGTTGGTTAATCTACCTAGTTAAGTATTTTTATTGTTAAATATATATGAGTATTATGAGCTATTTCACCTTTTTGGGTTCAACATTTTGGGCTCTACTTTTTGGGCTCAACATTTTGGGCTCAACATTTTGGGCTCTACTTTTTGGGCTCAACATTTTGGGCTCTACTTTTTGGGCTCTACTTTTTGGGCTCAACATTTTGGCCTCAACATTTTGGGCAACTAATCTAACCAACGAGAGCGCAGCGCGACCAACCTGATTAGCCCTGCAATCAGGTTGGTCGCGCTTTACCGATGTTATAATGAGCTATTACGATATCGATGTGGATATTATAGCATCATGTGAAATTAATAATTAAATTAATTTAATTAGTGATTAAATTGAGTGTTTTGTTGACTGTGCTATAACAGTAGTAATTATAAGTCAAGTATTGGAAACATAAGTAGAATGTTACAACATTAGTGTAGATAAAAAACATTTTGATATCAACAGCCTCTTTGCAGATAGCTTTAAAACCTGCTGTGTCTTCCATTATCTACTATCACGGCAGGTGAAGCTCATTATAGCCTTATTACAGCCTCCAGCCTGAAAGTCACATATACCGGTTCCTTGAAAGCTTCTACAAAAAGCTTTATAGACTATAAAGGTGGTGCTTTACGAAGCCACGAAGTTTTGCCTATTTTTTCTTGGACAAAATTTCATTGTAATAATTTAATTACAATATTTTTGCATAGTGGTTTTGTGGTGTTTTATATTGCAACAAATAAGTTAAAATTCATGAAAAATAATAAAAAGTATGCAACGAGATACCGTTTAAAATATTGTGTCGTAAATGTAATGGTAAGTAGGAATTCAATTTATTACCGCTGTGTTAATTCAGAGTCAAATCTACCTACATAACAATTTTCATCCAAATTAACTCAGCTAATTGTATATGAAGATAGGACTAACACAATCATGCACTTTATACTTTATAACATTAGTCTGGTCTTCTTCTTATCGAATGAGAGTGGCCAACTCTGGTGTCGAGAGTTTATTTAGCCGTCCTAAGAGCCTCTGATATGGCTTAACTACTGCCGTATTAGACCAACAACCGGGACCTACAATTTAACGTGTCATCCTACCCACGAAAGCGCCCAAAATTGGTTGAGGTATTAAATGTAGGTATTTATAATTTCCATACGCTGCTATGTTTTGTACAACCCATAAATCTATGGAAATAATTAATGTTGATTGCGACCGCGTTAATTATTATTAAATAAATAAATATAGCGACACTCTCACCACGGAAGACGCAAGATTCCACAAACCCATGTCCCAGTCATCAGTCTAATGCAATATAATATTCATGCCCTTCCCATGGCCATTACGGTCGGTGGATTATTGAAATAAATCGCGTCTCATCAGCAAAATGCATAGTTTGCCTTAGCCATTAGCCGGATTGGGTTCCTGAAGGAACTCTGTGTTTACTGGACAAATTGTCTAGGAAAACTATTACCTGGGGAAGGTACTGCATTTTTGTAAGCCGTTGATATAGACAGAACAGTGTATGATAAACATATATTATATTTAAATGTAAGAATGTGGCATCAAAATACTAAAATTGAATCACTTGTTTTCGTCTGTTATGCCTGTTCTTTGCTATGATTCGAGATGGAGTGACGACATCGTTAAAGTCGAAGGCCCGACTTGGACGTGTTCTGCACAGGATCAACTCAAATGGTACGTACAAAGGGAGGCCTATACCCAGCAGTGGGATATCAAGGGCTGCGGATGATGATGATGATGAGCCAAGATTCAAAAATATTCTAACGCCTGATCATAATGTTTAATATCTAATGTAAATGTGTGCTACCTACATATATACTTATGCCAATACTTATACAAGTTTAAATCACCATTACATATGTCCATTTCTAAAGTGTTTACTTGAAAGAATTTGAGCGGCTGCAACGATGTATCAGTCCAAGAGAACTTTCCCAATTAATTAATCGATTCTGCGGGGGAATTCCGATCCTTCATAATGAGGAATATGATTATAAGAAAATGGAGAAAGCTAAAATTATTGCTTGGAAGGTACCTAGTGATAAAAGGCCAAAGGCTTGAAGGCTTTTTTGTCCGTGCATAACCACGAATACTTGTAGTCGTAACATTATATATTATTCATAATGATAACTATTGAGAATTGTATATCAAATACTTTACGTCACTTTTCAGCCATCATCGGTCGCGTGTTTGTAGTTTGCGCTAACACCGCCCGCGGCGCCGCTCGGCGGCGGTTCGAGGTACTAAAGCGTCACGCAGAGCATCTGGACTTGAACGTTCCTTGTACAGATATCTTGGTACCCAGTCCTAGTACCTACCTGCCTAGTGCCTATATACGTTCAAATGAGAGTGGTGATCTCTGGTTTCAAAATTTTCAAATAGTAAAGGCCTTTAATATAGCTTAGCTGGCGTACTATGACCGGAATCTATAATTTATTGTGTTATTCGACCCACAGAAGAGCTCAAATACTATTGCAATTTTGATCACCCATCCATTGGCTGACCGCGTTGACAGCTGCCTAACAGTGGTAAACGCATGCGATTGTCTCCGCTAGCTGAGCTACGGGCGCTAGAGACCTTAGTATGATAAATTGAAGAATACTGTAGTAGTAAAATAATAAAGTAATAGCTATGCCAATTAGAGAAATTATTCACTATTCAATCGTTGTTCTAATTAATTTGAGAGAAGCTTTTTAAAGTTCAAGTGCTCTTTTGTAGATAATTTGTTAGTCTTAAGATGTTCTAGTCAAAACAATTCTTATTTTACACTATCAATAGGCATACTAACCTTAAGCTATTAGATTTTCAGGCATCGTTTATATTTATTATGTTAGATTTATCATCAATTAATAAGTATATTAGCAATAATATACATACATCTATTAAAATTCTTAAGTAGATATGAAATAAATGAGGTAATGTCACATATTAAAATTGTTTAAGTACTAATTATAATAATTAAAACTTAGTGTTCCAAATTATTATAAAAACATGAGAATATTTGTCGAATATACGTAGCTGCTATTTTAAGTTATGCTTCCATTTAGATGATAAAAACATAGGGTATTAATACATGTAATTCAATACTAGACGAAAACTTGTTAAAGTATGACTTCGGTTACCGAAGTACATTTTCTTTTACAATAAGTCAATTATATTTCAATATGTAACTAATATCACGGATGGATGTTAACCGAAGCACCCGCATCTTATATCTGCTGAATAAACTGTTTACTCACAAAAAACCTAGGTATTTTATGACTTTGTGTTTTTAATGAATGGTCAATTTATACCATGTAAAAGAATTCAACGCGTGACAATTTTCATAGCGCTAATCGCATCTTCAGTTCTTCAATACTTTAATTTAAGTACTTATATGTAAGTCTTAATTCACATAACATATGCCGACTATATATTATGTACCTACTTATTTTAATTATATTTTGAAGTAATTCACGTTACTGTACATAAATTAAACATGTTTATGTAGAACACTCGCCACGGTCGTTAATTTTGTCTACACTCTGGTAAAAACAGTATGATGATAGAATTAATCTTAGTAAGAGTAAGTAAAGTAAAACAGATCGATCAGGCTAGTATGTACTATTAAGATAATATGAAAGGTTAAAAAAGCTCTTATGTAAAATAAATAGGTACACAATAATAACATCAATATATTATGTTAAATAGTGCCGTGTAGCTTATTTTTTTAAAACAAAATCACTATAATCAGACACTTATCTTTAAAATTCTTTTTGTATACCTGTTGAAGAAAAAATGTACTTTTATATAATTCTTTCGATAAAAACTGCACGTAAAGTCACTACAGTTAGATAGTGCGAAATATTTTAAATTTCATCAAATCAAATGCACAACAAAGCTTCTCAGAAATATCTGACATATAATTTTCTAACGCATAAACTGTTTATTAATCTTACAACAAAAAAATTCCAACAAGTAAAAGGCCTCTTTGATCTTTTATTTTTGCAATGCACACAAAAGCTGCACAATGGCGTTTTCCCAAACTTTACGACCCTTTTGTTATTAGGTCATTGTTCCAACTGAAAAGCGCAACTAACCTGAATCATTACAGCCAGTAAAGTCTTCCTCACAATCAAACAGCACTGAGCGTCACTACACAGTACATTTCACATCCGATATACATATGTGTTCTATACGCAATACAATCGTGTCGTGTTAAGGCGCGACGCACGACCGTCTGTTAGTCTGTGCGACCGGACACTGGACTTCAGCCGTTCAGAGCGGGATGAAAGATGCGCGGGGGGACATGCATGCTGAAGGATGCTAAAGGAGCCGGCCAGACGCGACAGGACTCCGGAGAAAAGAGACGACCGTACGCCGTGACATTTGAAAACTGTGTCTTACAACACCTTTTTCGTTCGTTTGGTGTCCTCACTGCTTATACCTACACAATACGGCTCAAATTTGTTTGTGTCGAATCTGAGTTAGGTCGTTTTGTATCTCCGCGGTAGATGTCCTCTAATGTGTCGCGCAATTCGGGGCGCTAGCTTTAAAACTAAGTTGAGTAGAGGTTAGTATTGCGCGCGCTGTGAGCGTCGCTTCAGCCGTCTGGTAGCAAAAGTGTTTGTCGCGTGGTGTCGCTTTCTGGGCGAGTGCGAGGGGGATAGAGAGAAGCTTCGTATGGGGTGGGAGTGGGACGGGGAGGTGTCACACGGACGCTTTTTAGGGACAAGCCGGATGAGCCGGGAGCGCTGCGGATTTGTGTGACGTTTTTGCGCAGATGTCGGTTTTTCAGTAGCGCACTTGTGCATTACTAATGTTGGAGGAATGTTCAGCGAGAGACGGGCTTAGAAATTCTTTTTACATTTTCTTACATTTGGCATTGTTTTTGGTATATTTGGTATTGTTTTAGCGTTCTTATGTAAGTCTGGTGTGAGTAAGAATGAGATATAGCCAGCTTTAAAAGCCTTCCTCGTAAAGATAAATTTGACGTATTAAGGGTTTAAAAATTAAGCTGATTAAACGTAACTGTTTAATAAATTAATTGCTTGCGTTTTCATCTAAGACAAAACTATATATAAATAAATTTAAAAAAAGCACTTAGATAAAGGTAGTTTTACTTACAATAAATAATTAACTTCTATAACTTTTAAAATAAGTTTTGTTTTCGCAAAATCAAATCAACGCATACGCGATTATCAAAGTTTTTTGTCAAAGCTTACAACAGTAACCTGTCGTAGTAACTTATTGCACCATTGCAATAGAATCTTACTATAATAGAAAATCCATTTTACAAATCACTTGTCCTTTGTCACTTGTCAACTTCAAACTAGTGATGGGCAAAAAATGACTGTTACCGACAAAAGCTCATCCTTATTTTTGACAATGCGGTAGCGCCACCGCAAAATTACTTGACAATGACGATTGTGACATTTTTGGCTTGTCATATCTCCGGCCACAGGGGTAGCATTTGTGCCGGATGGGCTAGCGAAATATTATCGTAAGAAACTATCCTCTATGGTACGAAATTATACACTTCTATGTTTTTTGAAGAAATATTTGTGTATGAAACAAAGGATATAATAATTTACAATTTGTTACTTAGATTTAAAAATTAATTTACCTACGTGTTTGAGCTTTAGCCATATATGATTTAATAAATAAATTATTCATATAAAATACCAAAACATATATTATGTCTCACAATGAACGCAATGAATGCCGGTGATATACATATGTTCATGTAATCCAGCTCTAACGGAAGACCAGCGCTGGATGCTTCCACACAACCAGCATTATGCAGATTTTATGTTTGTTGTCTATGTTTTTACACGTGTGTGTTCTTCTGATAAATCTACCACAGTAAATGATTACTTCGTTCTTATAAAAAAAAAAAAATATTTGATACAAAATAAATCAGTAAGTAATGTTTAACTTTCATATAAATATATACGGAGATGGAATGTTAAAATAGCGATTCTCAATAGAAAATCAAATAAAAGCTAATTTCCAATCTTACAATCCCATTCTCCTTACAAAGGACACAATGTTAACAAGACTTTAATTCGAGCAAAAAGTCAAAGAAAAAGTCACAACCTGACTTTACCGCCAAAGTATGATCCAATTGCCATACAATAGGTTAGCGCCACTGAACAATTATCAATATAGAGGGATTGTGACATTTCTGGCTTGTCATTGTGAAGGCCACAGGGATCGTATTTGTGTCGCCTCGGTTACATCCATGACATACACTATACAGGGTGGTGTATATTGTTACTTTGTTGCAGTTTTGCTTATGCGAATATGCAGTTTACTTATGGGAGTGTCACTAGAAGTGACCTAATGGTTATATGCCCATCAAAATGTAAGTGCCGTTGTATACTGTCTGCTTACTCTGAAAATATTACTAGGTAGGTATACAAGGTGTAACAGAAGGGTGTGACAATATTAAAGAGTATACATATATATCATGTAAGGAGTCATATACCAAAATATGAAAAATTAAATCACATATATTTTTTACCATACAAAAATTAGATAATATTTTTCCCTTGATTTCGTGGCAGCCCTAGCGAGTGACGAAACCAAAATAAGCACTCATTCTTTCATCCCGTTCTAGCATTAGTTTTAACGCAACGTATTCTCTCTCTCTCGCGCTCTCAGAGAGACACCGCCGCGCCGTGTCATTTGTCAATGAAAGAAAAGTCAATGAACGCTCAAAATGATAAGATGTAGGGTTGCAAATCTTAAAGTTTTAATGAAAGTTCAACTTATGATTACTCGAAATCTATGACACTTAGAATTCTGAAACCTAGTGGGCTGTATTTTATATATACATAGGTATGTATAGTATAAGTATTGTCACACCCTTCTGTTACACCTTGCACCTACGGTGTTTTTTAGGTTGCTTAAAAATTAACAAATAGATAGGCTGTCTCATAGCTTACATAGTTTCATTTTGTATGTCTAGCCACTTCTTCTTCTTATCGAATGAGAGTGGCCAACTCTGTTGTCGAAAGATATCAAACCGCTCTAAGGGCCTCTGATATGGCTTAACGACTACCGTACTAGACAAACAGCCCAAAGTGGCATTCCATTTTGGGCGCTTCCGTGGATCGGATGACACGTAAAATTGTAGGTCTAGCTACTTAAAACAAAATACCACAGGTTTAGAGTTATTAATTAACGAGATGCTATGTTTGCTATTAATCATCTAACGAAATATTTTGAAAGAAACTATGTAGGCTTTCTTATAATAAAAAAACACCCTGTATAGTATGCGGTGCAAGCCCCTTTTGTCGTTTCTAAATCTGCGCGTAATCTTGTTGCAATTTCTTTTTCTTTGGTTTTTTTTATGCCATTGTAGTTATTGTATTACGACCACCCACGATGTTGTGAGCGTGAAATGTTATTGTAAATAAGTTATAAATAGATAGTTACATCTTTATGTCGTAAAAAAACAGATTTACTAACATTAAAAATAATTTAAATTTAGTTAAGTGCAACTAATCTTTTTTTTTTTACATGATATAGGCTTACGCTTGACTACAACTTGCCTGATGGTAAGCAATGTTATAGTCTACGATGTAGCGCGCTTGCCTAGAAGAAACCGGTTTACTCTCGACCTAAAGACCGACAAATTATAGTTCAAGGGGAATAGAGATTCGGGCAAGGAGTTCCACAGTTTGGCTGTTCGCACGATAAAAGTCGAAGCAAAGCGCTTGGTGCGAGTCTTTGGAACCTCAAGGTTGTATAACGGTGCCTCCTTGCCGAACCCTTACTCGTACGATGGTGAAATGGGGCTGCAGGAATTAAATTATGCAATTCCTCCGCACCCCATAATCATCCCATTTTGGCTGAATATAAAAGTCAGGATTGCTTTGAGCGCAATATTCCGAGATACATAAATCTTGTGTAAGTCATGATCCCTTCACTACAACCTTTCCAAAAATCATCATCTTTGAGCTCCGTTGCCACAAAAGAAAGAACAACCATCAACTAACTCACTATTGAATATAATATATGTAATGGACGTTATGATAAGAGGCTCTATGTACTACATATTTAAAATACATACTCGTGTTTCAACAGATATCTTCTTACAAACTCCAAGCAGTTACTACCTTAAACAAAATGTACCCAAATTGCCTTTACTTAACATTTTTTACTGAGCCGTAACTTAGTTTCCATAATGTTATTTTAATAGCTTGCTTAGACAAGTGCTTTACCTACATAATATCACAGTCGTAGTCGTTTGTGGACGAATGTTTTGGTCAGCTGATTGTTGGACTGAAAAGCAACCAATATAAGTCAGGTTAAAATGTACAATTAGTTAGGTTTGTCGGAAAATTTACATATATGTAAATTTTCTAATACAAATGCTTTGTATCTACAGTTTAAAATATACAAGTAGCAAGTCATAAAGTAAAATTAAAATAAAATATACTACATATGTATGTAGCTTAAAAGTTTAATTTACAAATAAATAAAAATAATAAATAATAATTCATTCCACTGTATTGTCTTGTATGCAAATTGTGTAGTTGTGATTAAATATAGGTAGACCAATTAAGGCTTATACATATACTCAGATTTTTAAGTATTATTGTTTTGTTACTCATTGCTGGAAGAATAACAATATTTTACTATCCATCTTTTGATTTCGACTCAACAGAACAATACAATATTTTGCTGCCCAATTAATTACTTCATGTTATTTATTATAACAATTACTATTGTTTCGTTATGACTAATGTTTACTAATGACTAAAGATTATCGGCTGTCGTTTGTTTTAATTTTAATAAACTGGATTTTATTTGGTTACATAATCTGTGTTGCTTCACCTTTAGTTTTGTTAATTATTTTTTATATTTGTCAAATGCTAATTGAAAACATTATATGTACGTACTATGTACGTATTTCAAATTGTACATAAAAAATCTCAAAAGATTATATATTCTCGACATATCATCATCATCATCCACAGCTCTACCCCAATGCTGGGCATAGGCCTCTTTGTATGTGCCAGCTGCGGTGATGTTGAGCAGACCTCTTCCATAGAGACTTACGACTCGTTCATATTGCTATTCATTTAAAAATGATAATTAAAACAACAAGACATCTCTGTCGTAACATCTGCACTAAAATACGGATCGAGCAAATTACCAAACGATTTCGATCCCGATAGACAGACAGACACGCAATAAAATGTATAACAATATTCTCTATTCTAAAAAAAGAGAAAAAAACTCGTCACCTGTCGTGTCATTTGGTCCCAATAAACGAACCGCCAAAGAAAATACGAAATAGAAAAAAAAATGGAATTGCTCAAAAGTGACCGAGTCGCCGTATCATGACAGTTTGACTTCGTACCCTTATGCCGACCTATTAAATCATTCGGAATTATGACCCTTAGTATTTTGATCACAGGGTTCGATTTTCTGTGAGTAGTATTGTATTTTTTTTCAGATACATGTTTTTTTCAGTGAAGTCGTTGTGACTGACGAATATTTACGATGTGAATAAATATCGGCGAAATAAAATTCGGGTCCAACTTCATTAGTCGAGTTTTTGTCGGAACAGGGACGCTTTGTCAGTAATATTGGGGTACGGTTGTCGTTTGCGTGATTATACCTTCTGGAAATGTTGGGAATTTACGAAAGAAAACATTGTAATTATCACTTAAGTGCTTGTAAAGTTTGAGAGTACTTGTACAAATAAATAGCGTGAAGTTTTGTTAATAAAAATTGAAACATTGTATGGTATTAATTAAAAGCAGTTAGGTACATAAACCTACATACGTATGACTTTTGTAAAATATTCATAAAAATATTGAAACGAAATCTATGAAAAGTTTATCCATTTTAATATTTGAAAAGAGCATAACGTTATTTAATTTCTTACAATAAGAAAAAAATAATCATAAAACAGCTGTCTCTTATTTTCTACATTCAAAACAAACATAACCTTCAACACAATAAAAAAATATTACAAATAGCAAAATCCCTACTCTCATTGTAATCTGTACGCCAATTACTGCCCAATAATTATTTTTATCTCGCTGCGACTTTAAAAGCTTTTAGCGTAATTAAGGTTTATTAACAAAAGCGTTATTTAATTGACGCGTCAAGATCCAATTCAATTGTGGTCTACATCTTAAATATCTTTGGGCCAATTGTGGGCTATTTGTTGTTATCGCCTTATTTAAAGGCCGAGACGAATTTTCTAACTACTATCGACTACTAACAAACTACTAACAACTTCCTATGGTCAGTTACGTAAGCTGTTGATTAATTATATCAGAGACTGTGAGAAATTTTTGACCGATTTGGTTAGCGAAGGGAGTTATTTGATGATATGTATTTGTGGTAAAATAAAGGTTTATTAACCGGCTTCATATATATGTAGATATTGTCAGCTCGTTATGTATTTGTGTGACATTGTTAAATTGTAGGTCCCGGCTGTTTGTCTAGTACGGCAGTCGTTAAGCCATGTCAGAGGCCCTAACTCCTCTGTCGAGAGTTTATAAAGGCGGCTTGATAAACTCTCGACTGAGGAGTTAAATAAAATAAATAAATAAATATTTCAGGACATATCACACAGCGCCATCTAGCCCTATACTTAGCTTACGCTTGTATCATGGGTGCTTGATAATTAAATAGTTGGCCACTCTCATTCGATAAGAAGACGAAGAAGTTAAAGTACGATGATCTGTGTAGGCACACACACACACACACACACATATATATTTGTTTAATTATCAAGAAATCAATTACCAGTTTCTTTTCCATCTAACCACCCGTACAAAGAACGCAAGAAAACAGAGATTGGTTCCCATTCAATACATCCTTGCCTCTGTTATTGAAATCGCAATAGACTCCGTAATAAAGCGTCGGGATGGCTTTGTTAATCCGTATCGGAATAACGAGCAGACACTGGAGATAAACTGTTGCTTCTGGAGATGCAGATAGGATTTTTTTTACAAGAAATGGGTTTTCACTTGACCATAATTCGCCTTACGGACTAGGATAGAGCGCGTGCGAGAAATATTGGAAAAAAGTATTACAAGTATGTTACTTTGAGAATATCAATTAAAAAACTGAGCATAGTACTTGTAGCTATCACTTAAAAGCGAAGAACATTATTTTAAGTTTTGATATTTAGATCTGTTTTATCACTTAACGAATTATTGAGGAATTGTAGTAGATCCTACAACTATATGTAAATAATAAAGAAGCGCTCTAGATCGTACATTGTAACGTTACTTACCATCAGGAAAGTTGTAGTCAATCGTGAGACTATTATTTGAAAAAAAACCTCTTTGATCAATAAGCCAGTAGGTAGACCAAGTTTTTCGTTTGTTCCGTTTTCTTAAATTCCTTTTTTATAAATTAGTGAAATCCACTTTGAGGTCTGTTACGTGGTCCAAGCCCTAAAAAACTATTTTTCCTCATCGATTACAAGAACCAAGAATGAGTAGTGAGCGTCGAAATCATATCGAAATTAATGGACTGTCATGTCAAACCAATCATAAGTTAATAATCACAATATCCGTATTAATTTATTTCTTAGAATTATCTCAATGACCAGTCACAGTTTAGGATAATTACAGCCTGTAGCCAAAAAGGTATCGTGGTGTCATTAAAGTTTTTGTAAGATAAGTTATATATAATTATAGGTATGTAGAGAATTAGATTCAGGAACTACTTGCATGTGGAAAAATGTTAAGACAGTGATTTTGGTGCTAAATTAGTAGAAAAATACCTTAAAAAATTACTTATTTTCAGTGTAAATAAATGATAAATAAAATAAGTAAACGTGTAAAAACGTAAACATACCAAATTTTACAAAAAAAATAACAACAAGAAGAAAAGGAAACATAACTTTTACTATATTAACGCAATATACGATAGGGTTAGCAATTACTAAATTATTATGTAATGTTAACATTTTATATCAACTAATTCTGTATATAAAGTATAAATCGTTGCATTTCCTACATTTCATACATTTTACCAACATGGCTACTAACCTCACTACAAGCTATCAATTTGTGATTCCATCTGCGATCTCCGCGACTTGCAATTGCAACAATAAGCGCGCAATCACAAATAATTGAGTTTGAATCAGAAGTGTCTGATTGTGGACTGTGGCAATCTAGAGCCGGGATTTACTTCATTTGGTGAGATTGGCCTTTATTTTGAAGTAAATCAGTCGATTGGGAGGGAAATGTAAGCTTTATTCGGATAGATGGAGAAATTGTAGATACATTGTAAGCAAGAATGTACACGTGATAGGCTGTAGTGATGTTTAACGTAAACATATAAGCATAACTTTTAATTCATTATCCCTAATAATCTTTCAGTAATCATCATCATCATCGGGTGCCATCTTCCTTTTTATATCTTTCAGTAATGAGTGGCAAATAATGTTGCAAATAAAATATAGGTATATACCTGCCAGATTGGTTGACTGGACGAGATCGCTCTTAGCGATAAGGCCGCCAATTAAAACGCAAAATTTATTTTCTATGTTTTTTTGTATTGTTTTTTATGTATGTGGTGTTTAATAAAGAATTTATCTATCTATCAAATAAAAGACAATAATAAAAAGTTGGTGTAATCTACGTAACCGTTTATGTTAATTATTGTTTTTACTGTAACCTGTTCGATGTATAAAAATACACGCACTTAAATCTCAAATAAAATTTGATCAAGTCTACAAACCACTTTCACGCAATCAACAAGAAACATTAAATTAATCAAAAACGCATAAACATAATAAACAGCCATGAAGAACTAATAAACAAAACGATACCCTTTTATTGTTTATATTCGAATAAATCCTCGAACAAGGAAGTTGTGACAGAAACTTAATTACTATCGTTCGTTACAACAAAACTCGGAGCTTTCAATTAAAGATTCCACATAAATAAACATCGAATGAATTGTTGAAAGGAAATATTGTCACAGCACGTGTCCAGGGCATTCGTATGAATGAAAGCAGTAACGCAATTCAAAACAACATCGTGCCGTGTATTTTATATCCACCCAAACTGAAAGAAAAACGACAACAAATTTGACGAAACGAAGTAAATTTTGAAACAATTAGTAAAAATAATCATTATCATAATTTCCTCCCCTTCTTCCTCTGTTATAGTAGGATATTTACAGGCGTTACGTCTTATTTTCATCGTAAGTAATCATAATTGGTGAAATCATCAAAGTATGCATAATTGGTGATAAATACTAATTTTTCCATTTTGTATTCTCAGTCTTACTTATAGTTATTCCAAAGCAAGGACTTTTATAGTGTGGCTTAAAAACTATGAACAAACACAAAAGTAGGTATAAATAAAGTACCGATCACTTAAAAATCTAACTCTTTAATAAATGTAGCACATTGCTTTACTGCATTAGTTTCATACTGCGTCGGTCCAGTGTATTAAAAGGTACTACATCAAGCCGCCCTTAGCCCTATATTAATGTCATCACGTTACAGTAAATTATCGGGACATCCAATTGGACCGTGTCGTGACAAAAGCGCATAAATACGAGGGAAGTCTTTTACGGGCACTATGAGACACGCAGGGCCGGGAACGGAGCCCTGCTCGACTCCGCGAATGTTCGCGCGATGTGTTTATTACTCGATAAGTTTGTTTTGATATTGTAGTTTCCTTTTCAAATAGTAATGTGTGATAGCAGTATATAAGTGATGATGGTTTGTAGTTGTAGTTCGACTCCTGAGAGAAGACAGTAATAGTACTTTGCTTTGCGAAACGATTTTCATTGGTCTTTGTGGGTAAAACTGTTATTTTTTCATACTTCAAGATGCATTGTACTATTAAGCGTGCTATTGTTAAATCATAGTAAGTAATTTTTTAGAGTCGTTGATAAGAACGGTGCTTGTTTAAAATAATTTGTTTTTTTTTTACCATTATAGCAAAAAATCTCAGTTTCTGATTGATTGACACATTTTTATCCAAATTAAACGTATTCAGCTCCATCAAACTAGTTCAAAAAGATGGCAAGATAATTCAAACATCCTTAGTAGTTATACAAGAGTCCCTGTCACCGAGATACAAAACAGCAGGAGGTGCCATCAGGCGGTCAGGCGGCTCGACAGAAGACGGCTTAGCTATTACTAGAGAATGGTTTATATGCTGGTGTGATAGATGATACGTTGGTCACCTTTGTATTGTTTAGTTTGGCTTCAATTTTATAGGCATTGAAAGTTACATTAAATTTTAAAAAGGTTGTTTCTTACAAAGATCTTGCTAGTTTAAAACATTTCTAATCAACATTGTCTTTGTTTTGGTCGACTCCGAACATATATAAATGATTATGACTTAAAACATTCAGGACAGTATTTCTAGTCAATCAGGCATCAAAATCCAGTCATAATAAAACCTTTTATTTTTCAGCGCCATTGTCGTAATCATGCTTTTCATGCGTACTTTGAGTTAAGGATCGATCAATCGCAAAGTTCGCTTATAACCTCAAATATTCCGCATCATTATTCGCCGAGTCGCGCCGGCATATCACAGGGATCCCTGCGTCGACACATACCGTGTTGGTTTAGTGCTACACAGCGGCGCTGCGCCGGCGCACGGCGGGGTACCCATCATCTGCAGTTTTTTATCCTTTTTGCTTTTTAGGGATCGGTTTTGAATATGGATTGAGTGATTGAGTTTGTAAGCTTGTATTTGTTTGTGTAGCCAAATCTGATAGTGTTAAGTGCTATAGACTAAATATTTACATTAATTAATGAGTTTCAAGAGAATTCACTGGTGGCACAAAGTTGGGACTAACATTTTAACGTATCATACATACAGACAGCCCAATACAAATCTTATACAAAATTAATATTATTTATTCCGAGAAATTTAAATGGTTTTAAGCCAAATCATACTCAATATAATCTAATGAATGTCAATACCACATTACGTACTGTTTGAATTGATTACCTCTATTTTGAAAAAGTTGGTGGCTATCAACATCTTACAAAATAGGATAATCATTCATTGACCAATACTATATAATAAAACAAATACAATCTTCTTCTTATCAAATGAGAGTGGCCAACTCGAGTGTCGAAAGTTTGTCTAGCTGCCCTTAGGGCCTCTTACATGGCTTAACGACTGCGGTACGAGACAAACAGCCGGGACTTACAATTTATCGTTTCATCCGACCCACGGATGCGCTCAAAATGGAATGCCACTTTTCGGTCACCCATCCAAAGACTGACCTCGACCTTGGTTAACATTGGTAATCGCATGTGATTGCCTCCGCTAGCTGAGCTACGGGCGCTACCAATACAATAATTGTCTAATTTATGAACTAAAAGTTACAACAGTTAGTAATCCTATGAGTTAATTTATTAAGTGCTAACCTGCACTATGGTTGTTTTTAAATGTTGTTTTTGCTTGTTAGACATATTCTGACAGCACAAGTGGCGCCATCAGCCGCTCAGTCTGAAGTGTATGGAAATGAGTGTGGATTTTCGCGCCTGGCAGTTAGTAGACCGTAGCCTAGTGGTTAAAAGGCGTTCTGACGGTAGCAGAAATACGCAGGTTCGAATCCTGCCGGTCGTGATTATTTTCGCTCATTTTCCAATAAAAGTTTAATTTAAAAACAACCATAGTGCAGGTTAGCACTTAGTAAATTAACTCATAATTAAAACGCGAAAGGCCCATTTCTCGTCATATCAGGTGTCCATAGTACATCGATATGAGTGCTTGTTAGACATATTCTGACAGCACAAGTGGCGCCATCAGCCGCTCAGTCTGAAGTGTATGGAAATGAGTGTGGATTTTCGCGCCTGGCAGTTAGTAGACCGTAGCCTAGTGGTTAAGGCGTTCTGACGGTAGCAGAAATACACAGGTCCGAATCCTGCCGGTCGTGATTATTTGCGCTCATTTTCCAATAAAAGTTTAATTTAGTTAGTAATCCTATTGTATTCTCAGTTAACAGATACAGAACCCAATGCTAAATATTCGAAACATCCTCCGGCCGACACATTTTTTTCACATGCCACAAAGGACGGCGACTTTTGTTCTCGTGTCTCGCTTGTTAATGATTTTTACGAATTATTAATTGTAGGCTGATAAAAGCCGATTGAAAAATATCGATTTGTTTTCGGTTATGAGATATTGTCTCAGTTTGGTGCCGATGGTGATGGCCATTTTGTTTTATTGTCGGAGACCGTATGTGGATGCGCCATATGATTGAAATATTTTTTTTTCAAAGAAAGTTTTTTATTGTAAAAAATATTTTGTGATAGTACTTATTAACCACGAGTGCGGATTATTTTTCTTTTTAAACGTCCATATCATATCAGGCGTAAAAACGAGCCAAATACAGATGACAAATTGGACGGATAGTTTATTTGACATTCAGGGACAGTAATTATTTTATTTTATGAGTTTTGTAAACAAATATTATAACAACATTGTCAACTTCTCAGAACACCATAATCACGTTCGACGATTAATCAAAATTCCACCGTTGGTCCTTAATTATTAGACACGAGTTAATTTAATTTATTTCTGTGTATACGTTATGGGTCCGGTGACCGGCAGTGTAGTGCCCCGCCCCGCTATTACCGAATGGACCGTATATCATCAAGGGGTTTTGAAGTTCCAAACTTATGTAAGCCCGGGCATCTGCCAGCCATAGTAAGTGACACAGCAATGGTAGCATTTTGAGTAGTAAAGTGACACAACAATCAAGTGGTAGCATTTACAGTCTTGCTGCTGATTATTTTCCAAAAAAATTGAATCCTAATATTTTTACACAAAATAGCGTAATATTTTCCTGCCAGGAATGAGTCATGATTGACAAGCCTGATTGGCTTGATTTGCATTTGACTACAGCACTTGCTTGACATTGTGGACCTAGTGGGGTTTTATCCAGTAGAACTCCTTCATCATCAGTTGATTAGAACCCACAGCTGGGTATAAGCCTTTTGTGCCAGTGATTCCTGTCTTGCGCTGTTCTTGCCCAGATGTTTCCTTGAACTTTCTTATGTTTTCTACTTCCTGCACTTTGTTTACGAATATGCTTATACCAGACTGTTATTATTTGCTATTTTGTGTATTCATTTAATTTATTGTTTATGTACCGTAGGTATGTAGGTATATCTACCATACGTTATAAGTCAGATGACCAACACGTTACAGTGCCGCCCCGCCCAGCTAGCTATTACCGTAAGGATGAACGCTTGTTTATCATTATCGATGGGTTTTGAAGTTACGAGTTATTTGGTGTAATCTATGTCCATATAAAATTTCACTAATATCAGTTCAGCCTTTTGGTAAACAATAATGCATTTGTCACAGATAAAATTTGATTATTTGCAAGATTTTTTCCGCTACCTTACATTTTGTTTTGACCATGATATTCCTTCAGTTATTTTGTTATTGAAGTGTGTATTGTTTATACATCTAATCACTATTACAGGTATATCTGTGTAGTGTGCATATTAGTAATTAAAATTATTTTAAAAGTGCAGAGTGTACGAAAAACCAGTAAGTAAATCAAGTTTATTGTTCCGCTAGGATTAAAATTTACACTTGTGTTGTACTAGTTTTATAAGTTATGAATCAATAAAGACCTTTAAAATTTAAAATTGATATAAGTAATTTCTGTCTATTTCTACATGTTTAACTAATGTTGCCTGGAAGTGATCCCTCTACGCGATAAGGCCGCCCAATGTACCTGGGTCAAGTAATATTTCTGTAAATTGTTTTGAATTGTATATTATACGTAGTTATAATAGGTCTTTGCCTATGAAATTGCCGTTTTTTTCTTACATTTTAATCTGTTTGTAACTTTTACGTACAGCTATATATTTTCCAAATACAATTTTTATTCTATCAATTGTAGTATTATGTACCTTTTAGATAAGAAATGTATTACTAGTGCATATTACTTATAGGGAAGTCATTGAAAACACCTCTTTCAATGTGTCGTCGGTTACACTACTTTAACTACGTACATTTTTATCATATACCTACTCTGTTTTTGAGAAATAGATATACGGAGTGCGTAGCTTTTTTCCATCTAACTATAGTTATCAATTGCATCTAAATCTGTTCAGACATTTCCATACAATATAATATCATTATTCTCAATTTCGTCATACAAATCGACAATTTCATAGGTAAAGACCAAGTCCGGCGACCAACACGCTGCAGTGCTCCGCCCAGCTATTACCGCGGACGGACGCTCGTATATCATATATACGGTATCACGAACGCACTTATTACGCGTTTAAACAAAACCAAAGGTTAATGTTGCTCATCAACGGAGAAATTGTTTAGGATGCGCATTTTTAAGTTATTTTGAGAAGTAAATGAAATTCAAAACTTATATTTTTCGTTGTTGCAATTAACTTATAAGCTATGCTTCTGTCACACATATCACAGGTGTGTAGAAAAAAAATATTAGAAAAAAAATAACTTGTAGGCTGTTAAGCCGGCTTGATTAACTTTTGACACCAGAGTTGGCCACTCTCATGCGATAAGAAGAAGTATATGAAACTAGCAATACAATTAATTGAGATTTTAGCAAAGATAAAGTTCGAGCTATAAGCTGTATTACTCACAAATGTCAGCATTATTTTAAAGTTACTTCAATCTAAGTTCAAAATTTGATTACGATAATCTTTCCTAAATAAAAACATATAATGAAACATAAAATTCATCCTCTCCTTATCGAATGAGAATGGCCGACTCTGGTGTCGAGAGTTTTCAAACCGCCTTAGGGGCCTCTGACATAGCTTAACGACTACCGTACTAGACAAACAGCCGGGACCTACAATTTAACGTGTCATCCGACCCATATCTGTCATAAAACTGTTAAAGAGTCTTTATTGAAACTGTTAAGTTGCAACATACAATACATAATATACTTAAACAAATTACAATAAGAAACTGAATTTTAATACATTGTTAGTATTTCGAAACTTTTACACTACAGACAATACACTCAACTTAAACCCATACCAACCTTATATACACCAACTCATCCAAATACATAACAGGTGATGGCTACAATAATGAGCCTATTCAAAGCTATAGATAGGTTACAAAAGGTACATCACAAGTAGAAACAGATGGCGCCACAGTTCATATAGCACAAGGTGAGATCCCACAGTCGGTTGTCGTTTATCATCTATAACACCACTACATTGCTGGAATAGGGCTGGTGGAAATATAAAGTTAGTTATGAAGTTAAGAGATTGCAATTCTATGTAAGATCTAAGTAACTGGTATAAAGTCGCGTTTTCTTAAAGATTTTCGTATGTATTCTATTTGTTAAATTGGTTTTGTAAAACCAATTTAGACACCCTACTACTAACTAACTGACTGATATAGTGATCTATCAACGCACAGCACAAACCACTGGACGGATTGGGGTGAAATTTGGAATTAAGGTAGATGTTATGACGTAGGCATCCGCTAAGAAATGATTGTTAGATATGCCACATTTATAGGGGTGGTATAGGGGATGCAAGTTTTACTTCTTCATGCGAGCGAAGCCTCGAGCACCCACTAGTTAATTTATAAAGAAACTGTAATTTTCATAATCACATTACATGCAGTTGTCTAATGGAGTAAGGCTTAAATTTACATACGATTTTTAGAGTCAAGTGACAATATAAAATGTAGCTGAGAGCCTTTTGTCACTATATGAGTATAGGTACATTTATTTCAATGACAAAGAAAACAAAAAATAAAACACTCAAAACAAGTTTATAGGTACATATGACAAGGCCTTCATTTAAAAATACACGTAGAAAATTATATTGAAAGTAATTTTACAACAACTAACATAGAAATACCTATAGCTTTAAAACCTATCCACAGCCATGTGAAAGGACGCGGCCGCGGCGGCCGAGCAAAACATCAACCATTTTAATTATGTCCAGGACACCATTAACAATAAATCTGTTGTTCCTCTACAAGTATACACGCGCACGCACACAACCCCATGAAACTAACGCACACATGGGTATGGGGGTCTTGTGGACACAGATTTGGTGAAGGGTAGATGAACAACTTCCCAACTGTTAACATATTGTAAAGTTCATCGACATTCGAAAATTTGATTATAATTGCTATACTGTTTATTTTATCAGTTTCTTATTAGAAACTTTAATAAAAGTCATCTGTGGAAGAAATTTAATGGATTTATTTATCCTAGATTTCAACAGTTATAGGTTCAGTTCATAGCAGTAAAAAATATGAGCTTGCAATTAAATCCGCTATTAAATTGTTTACTGATTAATATACTAATACATGTACTCCAAAATTACACATCAATACAAGTGAGTCTTACGTTTGGTGATATACCATGTGTGTTCATAAGCGCAATTATTCAGTTTATTTATTATCATAATCCGCCATTATCGACCCACTACTGTGAACAGGCTCCCCTTTGTGCCACAGAATATGTCGGTATTGTGCTATTCTCGTCCAGAAAGGCTCGATGGATCGGATGTCATTGGTCCGTCTGGTTGGTGGTCTGCCAGCGGAGAGAGTTTCTTGGTGAATCCACTCGGTAAGAATTCAGTTTACCATCTGTCTAATACATAATCTGCGTTATTATCGAGAGAATCGAACCTCGGTCGCCACGGTTCGATTTATGACTAATTATAATTTTGTTTTAGCCATTCCCAATCGTAAAGCTGCCTGTGACCAATTTGCTAATTATTACGTTAATGCCTTTAACTTCGAATGACAGTTTAAATTAAGATTGGCAAGCTATTGAGATAGAATACAGGTAATACAAACCATAGACTCCGTATTGCTTATCTATCCTCTTTTATAAATTTCATCAATCATTTCATATTCATTGAGAACATTTATTTTAGACCTTTGACCAATCTATAGTGAAGGTAAGAAAAGTCGTGATAATATTTGTATTTCCCGTATCATCATTACGTGATTTTTTTTATTGTTTGCGTGTTTGTATTTGTAGTGTTTTTAAAAATCAATTTGATCCGTCCGCGTCGCTTCTTTCGGTCTCAATGAGGCATAGGCAGACCAACTAATAAACAAATAAACTTATATGAAATCTAACTTATGATATTATTATAATATGTTAGTATGAGTTTCATGGTTTTTAAACTACAGCAGAACGCAGAGCATTTATTAAATATGTCCATACATTGTTTGCATCGCGTTACTTTGTTATTGCATGAGGAGTCTAAAGTCTCCAGTTGAGATAGAATAAGACCATAAAACTGGGTTCTTTAAGTCATTGATGGCTTTTCACTACTGTATCAGCAATTAATGGTCAAAGCCATCAAATGTCTAGATTAGAGTCGGAGGAAATTGCAGACAATATCAGACGTGGAGTACTCAAAGTTACGATGTTTAAAAGTTTAGTGGCTCTAAGGATTCTGGTTTTGCCACTAGTGTTAGAGTTTTTATCGTCTCTATTCTTATTGCAAAGAAAATTGGCTACCTGTTAAATTGTTGGTTGTGATTGGGTGAATTCTTAAGGTCAGTAAATAAATTTATTTAGTTAGTACAAAAAAATATTTTAGTAAGATACATTTTAAATTTTGTGCTTATTGTTGAAATCACCAGATTGATATAGTCGTAGACACGACATATATGTACCTACGTACTTGTTTTAGTAAGCTCGGTATATCATAGACAACTTGTATGATGAGTGACCTAACAATGAAATGTTAGTGTTTTCATGGCTCTAGAGTTCTAAACTCCTGAGTCCTGTTTCCTCATGACTGAGGGTCGCGAATCCCCGCAGAATGAATTCGTTAGGAGAGTTCTCTTGGGCAGATTCATCGTAGTGGGCACCCATGTCCTTCCACGGGGATCTACAAAACATCTATTGTAGGTATAGGACCGAAACCGTTTTTGAACGTATCAGTGACCAAGTTGAGTAGATTTTACGATGATTCGTATTTATTATTATTTTTTTACTTAAAGTAAGTAATATCGTATGGGAGTGGCCAGAGTTTACTAAATAAAGATAACATATCTACCTACTAAAATCTTCTGGCTTCTTATCGTAGAATAATAAAATATACATTAAAAAATTGGTAAATTATTAAGATTAATAATCTTTATAATTATATTAGTTTTAAGGTTTTGTTTATATGCCTACATTTAAACCTGTTATTCTGTAAATAAATTTTTTTCTTTCTTTCTTTTCTTTCTTTCTAGTTATGGGTACTTATTACTCTTTTATTCCATCCTCGTTATGAGTCAACATTTCAAACCGCATGATTCGGTGATCATTGTTTCACAGCTCCACATTATATCCGATCAATTTGGAGTTTAATTTATATCTCACAACATGTAATTATGCTTCAGGCTGTTCTCACAAGTGGGTTGACTCGGGACATCCAGGAATGTTTATCACGACATCTATTTGGGGATTATTTGAACTTACGAAAAGTTACTTTTCTTACTTTAAATCAAGGAAAAAATACATTATATAGAAGATTTCTGAAAAAGTTCATTTAATTAAATTAATTTATATTTTCTTTTATCACTGTCCAATATTTTGTAAAGTTTATATTATAACACAATTTTTACGCAAAACTTTTCTTTCATGACTTTATTATTGTAGTTCTTATTGTCTTTGACTTGATAATTAAAATAGATTTGAAAACTATAACCATAACATTGTATACAGTACAGAAATTACAACAGAAACATTATATATATTTTAATGGTGTAACATATGTATGTATGTAGGTACATACAATAAACCTTTCTAAGCTAAAAAACCGAACACAATACTTTTCCATTTCATAATAAGCACCTAGATATTTATTTTAATAATTATACTGTTCTAAAAGCCATTCTAGACATGTTTTAGACCTCGTCGCAGTTCTAACATGTGCCAGTGCTGTCAAATAAAACAACACTCCGATTTGAATGATGTCAGAGCGGCCAACTTCTAAGGCCAATTTCTAGTTAAACATATCATTAAATGACACTTCTCTAGACAGATAAATGATAGCCGGTGTGATTTTTATTAGACCCCTTAAAATAGAAATAATACTTTTATATTGTAGGTAAAGGAATATCCTAATTTATGAAGATATATTTCAAAGCGAATTCACAAACCAATTTAAAAAATCAACTTATTTAAATAAAAAAAAAGAAATAGAAACATACGTTAAAGTTTTCTTCTAGTTACTGGATGTAGATTCTTGATATGTCTGGATCTTAATGCTGATTATCAGAACAGTTTGTATATATTCTTTTTTCTCATTCTTTCTTATATATAAAAATGAATCGCAAAATGTGTTGGTAAGCACATAACTCAACAACGCCTAGACCGATTTTGCTAAATATTTTTTTTAATATTCGTTGAAGTTCAAGGATGGTTTTTAGGGCGACAAAAAATCGAAAAAAAAAAACTAACTAAAGAGTAAAAGAGTCAACAGACAGGACGAAGTCTGTCGGGTCCGCTAGTGTTTGAATAGATATTAAAATTGAACTGTTTATTTATTTGACCATACCTAAAAAAAAACTTTCAGTAAATGGAGAGCCACGGACGTTGATTTTTTATAATATAAGTATAGATAGATATATAAACGATCTCTTTCAGGCATCGTTTAGAAATAGCTGGAGAGAAAAAAAATCGGATGTTTTTTATTATTATTGTTACGTGAGATAGGTTTACGTTTGACTACAGCCTGCCTGATGTCAATCATTGCTGCAGCCTAGGATGTAACACCCTTACCTAGAAGATACCTATTAACTCTAAATTTAAAGACCCCAGGGCAAGCACGGCATGGGGACAAATAGTCCTTCCACCATTTTATCCACCTGTCACCTGTCAGTCACCATACAAATAGTGGATATCTATATATGGACAGGTGACAAGTGGATAAAATGGTGAAAAGACTATTTGTCCCCATGCCGTGCTTGCCCTGTTGTTTACTAAGTAGGTATGTAAAAATTGATTGTGCCAGCAATTGAGACATTTATTAACTATCTAGTCTACGTGTAACCCTATTAGATCGATCATAAAGCTGACCTAAAGACACAATAAGGTCCGACATGTCGCCCGATATGAGTATTCCGGTACTTATCGAGTCTTATCGCAGTAAATTGTAATAAATTGCTTGTTTTCTAGGAAAGTGTAATTAATGTGCTGCTGATGTCATTGTGTCTGGGGTGGTTAGATTGGGATGTGTCATTTTGATTTCTGATTCATTTGTTTAGTTTTCTTTTATTCGGTTGCATTTCTTGTTGTTTGTTTTTGTTCCATTGTATTTGCATTTTTTCGGCAATTTGACTCATTTACCGAAAACAAATGATATTGTTTTTAAAGCCATAATATTTAGTTTCCTGAACAAAAAATAAGTACAAGTTGTTCAGTTATGTAGTCGGATATTGTGTCTTGCGTATTATGGAATTACGTTAATTCAATGTAAAAATTTCTTGGCAAAGAATGAGGCCTTATAGGTTTTTGCAGGTAAATAATGAAGATTGTTATGATATGAATTTTATAAACTTCAAAAAACAATACATTTTTTATTGAAACATGGCTCAATTAAATTAACTTATATGTACGTAAATATACAAATCGATATACGCAAGCTGTTATGTAACAAAATGGTCCCCAAAAAGCCATACAATTAATAGCGGTGTCTTTATAGCCTCCAGTAATAACTCCCTACAAAAGACAAACTTTCAATAGACATCCCTTTGTACATAAACATATATTCGAGTATTTCGGGGTAAAACATGGCGGCTGAATAGAAACATAATCCACATCCTAACAACGACAAAAGCCGAAATTGGATTACTGAGCAGTTAATATCTCCTTTCTAATAACTTTTCCCTAAAATTTAAAGGTGACATTTGTAAAACTGCATCACAGAACTCTTTACTCTAATGTTACGTTAATAGGGATAAAATTGGCTGAGACTGTTTTGGCGGTTGTAAGGTATGGTTTGAAAGAGGATGTTAGGGCACAAACAGGCGACAAAAAACTATCACCGGTAGAAAAGATGTCATATTAAGAAACCTGTCAATCATATTTTTCTGAGGCATTCAATAGAGCGATGTTCACTTGCGTAATTTTTTTCATTTTTCACGTTTGTGTTTGGAAGTTTTTGTTCGACTTTTTGTGCCGAGGGTCGCTTGGAAAATGTTTGTAAGTACGATTATTTTGTTTGAATCGAATTGGTACTTGATTCGAGTGGTTGTACAATTTCGAGGGCACGTTTCCTGTTTTGCTAAATATGCTGGACGAATTTTGTAGAAGTGAAATTGGCGAGAAATATTTGATAAATGCTTATACTTCCATTTATTTTTTTTAATCGTGGTCAGTTGTGGTGAGCAATTACACGAAATTGCACAAACAGCATACAAAATTGTGTCTTTAACGTTTATCCAATTGCAACAATATCATTAGCATATTTAAAATTAAATAATGCTACTCATAACGCAGTTATGTATTATATAACGCAGTATATTCGAATAATGTATTTTAGTATTTTACAACCTGTCACAAAGGGCCTAGCGGTCTTATTCGAATGAGAGTGGCTAACTCTCGTGTCGCCGAACTAGACAAACAGCCTAGCGGCGCGTTCTGGAGATCTCCTTTGAGAGCTAGTTCCAGGAAAATGTACCACCAAGGGTCAAGTGTTCGTTTGTAATGGTATCGCTTGAAATGACCCTATGAGGTCTTTTTACTGACAGTAAGTGCAAGATAACATTTCAGGTTGAATTGGCAACCACTTTTTTTAAAGCCATTTTGTCCTAGAACAGGCAGGAGAGGAGTGGGTCGAGGGTCCAACCTGGATGAGGACTGCACAAGATCGACGCAGATGGCACATGAAAAGGGAGGCCTATGCCCAGCAGTGGGATCCCAAGGGCTGTGGATGGTGATGATGATAAAACATACATGATGTTAAATCATTATTTTTTCAAAAATATTAAAAAATAGAAAGGCAAACCTAACGGCATCAAAGGAAGCACACATTCCCCAACTTCACAAACATGACCTCATTGCATGGCATGGCCACGTCAAGCGTTTATGACTCGTATCGCATTGTCTTCTAATTACCGGAGGTTTCAGAAAATTTGGCACTGAGCGGCCACCAGCGTTAGCTGAGATCTGGGTATTGTGGCTTGGTAGGAAAACGTGAAAAAATTGTTGAATTAAAATGGGGAGGCATGTTTTAGAGTAAGAGAAAATGCATCTATTGTGCAAATACAGATTTAAACATGCTATATGATTAAACACAAACTAATTTTAGCCTACTATTAAAAAGTAACACTAGGTTAACATTAAGATCAACATTTTTAAAAGTGAGCGATAGCTGACTTATCTAAGGTAGAATTGAGCACATCACACAATCTTCTACATAAGATATTAACATAGATGATTATTATATTTCAATGATATATTCTTGTTGTTAATTTATTCGTAGTTATACAGAGTTTTGCGTGTTTTTTATTCTGAATCTTAATCAATATATACTTTTCAGCTGTAGTCAAGCGTCACACTATTCCATGTTTAAAAAAAAATAGTATATAACCTTACCAGTTACATTAAGTAACAGTCCAACGTACACTGGCCGTCGACCAGTAATTAGCAAGAAGCCCCGACGGATTGCATCGCAAAGTGCCGCTAACACGCAGTCCTACTGTTTTTGTTCATCGTTGTTCCGAAGGACAAAGAGCCCTTGTGCTTGAAATTCGATCGCACGCGACACAGGCAGGGGAGGTTGGGGTCAGTTGGTGATAGGGAAATGTATGGAAAAACGGTGATATTTATTTGTAAAGGAACTTCTTTTAATATTACTGTAATATGATGCAAATTTATTTCTTTGCTTAATGTAACAAAATTATAATACGACTGTGGTAATTAAAAGTTTATTTCGGGATAAACACTGTAAAAAAGTATTTGTTAAATTAAAACTTTTATTCAACCGCTATGTAACACAAATGCCTTTTATATTTTGTTTTTGTTCTTCTTAGGTCCGCAGTTCATTGCAAGGAAACCTTGTACACGAATAACAACTTTATATTATGTATCTTTGACATTTACCCCAGACTCCATTTATCCCCGACCTCCCCTGAAACAGTGCTGTATTGTGTGCGACAGTGCAACACAGAGCAGCACTGTACACTACAGTGCTGCACTAATCACTTTCACATGCTGTCACTGACTCCACTTCCTTGCCTTCTGAAGATGCCGACAGTAGCTGGCTTTACTCAGTTCTGAAAAAAGGGGATTTACATTTTGAATTTTGTTTTAAAGATATGCGTTTAAAGTTATATAGTTGCCAGTTTTGTTTCTGTTTTTACAGGATATATTTATTCTAGCGACCCAACCCGGCTTCGCACGAACACATGCATGATCTATGCCTAAAGATCTACCTTGCTGTAATTGCTGTCTATTATGAACAAGTGTGTGATTGTGGCTTCGCTCACATTAAGAAGTAAAACTTCTTATTTTCCTTTTAAAAGTGGCATTTCCAAAAGTCCTTTCTTTGCAGAAGCCTGCGTCATAACATCTACCTGCATGCCAAATTTCAGCCCGTTTGGGCTGTGCGTTGATAGTTCACTTTGTTAGTCAGTCAGTCAGTCACCTTTGAGTTTTACATATTAAGATAAATAAATATTTGTTTAAAATACTCTATCTGTTTGAAGTCATCAAAATCTGTTTAAAAATTTCAAGATCTAAGCTTATAATGTTCTCTTATATGCTTAAAGATAAGTAATAAGCTAATAAAGCTATAATGCTAGGTAAGCGAAGTGAAGGAAGACCTGTGCAACGGTGGCTGGATGATATTAGAAAGTTAGAAGGAAACATCTGGGCAAGAACAGCGCAAGACAGGGAGTATTGGCCTAAGAGGGTGGAGGTCTATGCCCTGCAGTTGGTCCCATTAGGCTGATGATGATGATATGCTTAAATCTTGAAAACTACGCAGTCGGCAGTCGAATCTGTTTTACTATACTAGTGGACGCCCGCATTATTTCAGGATAAAAAGTAGCCCATGACACTTCTAAGACCTCACACTACCTTCATACTAAAAATCATGATGATCCGTTGAGCCGTTTTTGCGTGATGACCGTTTAAATAAACAGAGACACAGACAACATTTCTAGAAATCGTTGGAACGTGTTCTGCTATAAAATCAAAGAATATATATTTTTTTATATCTTTAAAATTCAGAATTTGGATCCTCTTTAGCTTTATTATATGTATAGATATAGATAGATAGAAAATGCTTTATTTACAATAATAAAATATAAAAACAAGTGAAGGAAAACTAAACATACTACTTCTAACTACTACAAAAAGGGGCACTTAGAAAATCTTTAGAAAAGCCTAAAGATAATCTAAGTGCTCCAGCCCACTACCAGAGGGCAGCGTGCCCAGCATGCTGGCCGCATTACCACGCTGGATGGCAATGCTGATACGTTGAGCCAGAAAAAGGCCAGCATTTTGGTCATGCGTCGCGTCAACCAAGCGCTCCGAGAGGTTTTGGAAAATAGTATGGGCTCCCGGACCCCACGGCCCCAAAGTCTCGACTCCAAAAGGCTCAAAGATGTAACCTCGGCCGAGGTTAGCATATTTGCGTCTCTTGTGATGCTCGGCAATAATAGCCGCCGCTCCAGCCCGACACCGTGTCATAGACAGATGAGACGGCGCCAATGTGTCGATAGATAGATAGATAGATAGATATATATAGATAGATACCTACTGATAGGTACATAATACGGATAAATGGTATTCGCAAAAGAGCCGCATTGGAAAACCGACCGCAAGAAAACTCGACACGAAAATTATGTTTTTGCGACAGTATAAAGTGGCCTACATACATAACATAGAATGCTGGCTGTAATGGAGTAATGGCGCGGATTATAATTACACAGATACCTCTCTGCGTAATCAAGCCCTCTTGAAGTATGAAGAAAGCAGAAAGACACTTACGATATTGAATTTTTGATATGTCACAAAACTTTTTCGCCGGTGGAAACCTTTAATTTTAGCTTCTTACAATTAATTATAATGACCATTTATCGATTTTTTACGGATACAGTATACTGTCATAATTGAATAACTCTTTAGTGACGTTCCTCATATAATTTTGCTAGGAAGTTTGAAATATATGACAAACTCATTTACTCAAAACTTTTGAACGTTTATGCAATTGAATCTGTTTTCAGAATGACTCTTAAACACACACCTATTTATTGCCAATTTTTATTTTTTTTTTTTATTTTTTTGGGAAACTTACAACTAACTTATATTATATAAACACAAAAATTAATAACTGAAAGTCATTTACAAATTTCCACATAAAGATATTGTATAAGTGCATAGGTTTTAGTAAGTAATTAATTTTTAAAAAATATGTTGCTCAGGCCACTCTTCATATACGACACAGGCGAGTTAAATACATCCATATCTATATAGCTGCGCCTGTGTCGCATTGAAGTCCCGACTCGCTCTTATCATGAATGAGTTTTGCCTGTAATTATTTCTAACTCGCGGCACATGGAGGCGACACGGCCTGCGCCGCGGGTCGCTTGTCACTTGTATTCCTATTCCTTCTAATAATTCGGTACAGTCCACTGATCCGTTCCCTATTTTTAATATATAGGCTAAATCTGCAATTTGCCTCCGTAACTCTAACGGTAAAATATGAAATTTTATACATCTAGCGTTATAGTCTGGTAAAAATGTATTTATTTTGTATTGTAAATGACGCAAGAACCTAGTTTGAATACGCTCAATACGAGATATATAAATATTGTAGATAGGATTCCAAACCTGCGATAAATATTCTAGATGACTGCGCACATAAGCATAGTAAAGTATTTTTATAGTTTTAATACATTTAAATTCAGCTGATAAGCGCATTACAAAACCAAGTGCACGCGATGCTTTCTTAACAATATGTTCTACATGCTCATCAAATAATAATTTACTGTCAAATACAACGCCTAGGTCTCTAATTGATGTGACTCTCGATAAAACAGTATTTTTAAGTTTATAGGTGAGATTGAACGGTCGCGGTTTACGCGTAAATGAACATACATAACATTTAGAAACGTTTAGATCAAGTTTGTTTTTGAAGGTGATTTTGTCGTCTTATGCATATAAGAATCGTTGTACAAGTAGTGTTTTAATTGATTAGTGTTAAGCCACTCAAATATTTAAAAAAAACTACTTTATCAAGAACAAATGTAACTTTTAGTCAACAGAAAAAATCTACCCATCTGGCTCCCTCCTCATTCCCTAGTGTAATAGTGCTCAATAACCCCGTGTCGTGGCAAGTCGGGACTCGGCCCTGCTACCCGTTCCCAGCGCATTCCGGCGACATGCTGCTTGCAGGGATTGCAGGAGGTGGGTACAGAAGGACCTATTTTTCTTATTAGTCTTTTCTTAACTTGCCTATTTTTTGGCCCAGTTCGTCTATGACGTAGACTTCGAGATGATATTATATTTAATTTACTATTTTCAGTGATATTCAGGATTTGGTCAACAACCGTTTATGCTATTGTCATCGGTATGAATTGTAGCATAAGTGTTACATCAGGTTTTACACGCTACCTTTATTTGTAATTTAATTTCAATCAATTACAATACTTATACCTATATTAATTGTTTATAAATTAATTATAGGTCATAAGTTTGGTGGTTTTATTGCCAAATTATTATACCTACTCGTGTGTAGCTATAGTGCCAACAATAAAAAAAGTGTTGTAATGGAGCATTTGACTCCAGTCCCCTATTCCCATTGTCTATTCTACACTAACTTTACCTACTCTCTGGTCACAGAGGCGCGGCAAGCACGTAAACAAAAGTAGACAATAAGAGCAATCTACGCAAAACGACTACGACGGGATAAAAGTAGCTGTCACGGGCGGTCACGACACGAGCGGCATTATAAAAAAATGTGCACCTATGGGAACGAGCGAAATGAGCAAAGCGAAACGAGCAAAACGAGCGTAATGAGCGAAATGAGCGAGGACTGAGATGTAGGGGCAATAATTAGAGGGTTCAGGTCCTCATGTGAAGACGATGAGGTTGTTCTTAGAAAAGTTTTGAGTGATTTATTTATTTTAGGTGTATGGTATTTTTTTAGCTAGATAGATTAAAAAGGAACTAAATTTTTGGATGTTTTGATCTTAGAAATATTAAATTTTTGTTCGTTTTTTTATGTAGTAGTCTTTTTATTGAATGAGATTCAGTGGTAACACTGGTGTCGAGAGTTTATCAAGCAGCCCTAAGGATATCTGACATGGTTTGACCAATGCCGTACTATGAACAACAGCCGAGACCTCCAATTTAACGTTTTATCCGACCCACGGAAGCTAATAATATAGTAATTACCTACACCGCAAAAAGCTTTTAGTAAGCTTTAGTTTCAATAAAGTTTGTGTAATCGTCATGAAAAAGGGTGCTTACGAAGCTTTTACTTTATTTTATGACAGTGTGATCAAAAGTTTAGATGATTTTCGTCAAAGCTACCTAAATATCACACGGTCACTGTGTAATAAAACCTTCAATACAAAATACGGCGATGCTATATTTTACACAAGTTTTATAAGACTTGGTAACGTGACTGAACGTCTCGTAAGAAGATTATTTATATTGGTTTAAATGGTGATTTTGTCACTTATTTACCGCCAAAGCAAAGCTTGGTAGTTGATGTTATGGTCTTTATAAATATGACAAAAATCGAGACCGACAATGGTTACAAAATAAGTTCAAAGGCACCGTACGTAATGTAATTTTTTGCTTGATTATTTCCTTACGAGTAAGTATCGTAGGCAAAAATCCATTGATTTTTGATATCACAAAATATATATTTTATATGCAAAAGTTTGTCAGTGTGTGAGTGCTTGTTACTCCTTAACATTCAAACGGCTACGCTGATTAGCATGAAATTCGGTAGCTAATTAAACCCTTAATTAACACATAAGCTAGTCTTTATCTCATTAAAATGGATAAATACGACATGTCATTACTACGTATGTACGTATACCATGTTATTTTATTCAGTACTAGTGGACGCTCGCAGCTTCGCTCGCTTTATTTCGGGATAAAAAGTAGCCTAAGACACTCCTAAGACCTCTTACTACCTACTTAGTTCAACTACCTACAAAATCGAGAACATCCCTTCAGCAGTATTTGCGTGATGAGCGTTTAAATAAACAGATAAACAGACAAAAGTGCTAAAATCTGCTGAAACTTGTTCTGTTAGCGGTTTAAAGTATAACCAAATGACTTTACAAAAACTGCGTTATCTTAGTGTGGCGCTAGATGGCGCTGTGTACAATGGAAAATTTATTATTATTATTAAAACTTTCCAATCAACCAACTCCATCAAAAATATGTGACTCCTATTGAAAGCCACACGGCGTTTAAGCAGTCTATGTTTAAATTCCGCGGATGTTACATTAAGTACTGGCTGGACGTCAGGTGCTGGGGCTGGTCCGGTCACGATTCTTTGACCGATGTCTGCTGAGGACTTGTACCATTCTGACTCTAAACACCAAGGAAATATAGACTCTAACATATATGTTATTGGGTTGAGTTTCCGTCAAACGTAAGCGAGATATCCGCCTTGCTGTGTTATAGGATTTTCGTAGTTGTTATGAAGGTTTTAAAGGTGATTTTAGCGTGAGGTGAGATGATGAAACTATGCGTTAGTTAATGCTCTACCTATGATCGTAATAAGTAGATGGTGTGTTGAAAAATTATCGGTGCGATCGGAGGCGCAATGGACGCGTGACTTTTTTGCCTGTTTATTATTGAGTTTGAAAGTTTGGAGGTAGGGAGTGCTGGATAAGACATGGTATGGAACACAAGTAGCAATACGGAAAAGCAAATCAATTCCTCTCAGCGCCTATCAAGCCGTAGGCAGTGACATGCAATGTCTCGAAAATGCGTGCCTATCTCAAAAGCTACTGTACCGATTTTGATTGAACTTGCACTATTGCAATCAATCACAAAAGATTAAACTTCGCATCAATTTTTTTTAAATGATCAGTGTTTGTTGGACTACATCCCCGACTTCTATATGTTGGTGGATTGATCAACGAACATACAAAAAAAACAATCACAAAGTCTATCAATAGAACCATTCGATCAGATATACTACCGTTTAGTTTTAGACAAATAGAGGAGAAATACAATTATACAAATATATGTATTCTGCTTCGAAGTTTACATTTGGATAATATTACATAAATAGGTACAGGTCGATTTGATTTAGATATTTTAACTACCTCAAGTTAGTACATCTTTATCCAACAAAAAAAAACGAATTTTCATTTCTAATCAAGCCATATCCAGTTCCTTAAATATCTTCGTAAATAACAAGTTCTCTATACCCGCTGCGAAGTAATAAATGTAAAGCAAATGCGGCGTCCACATCAAAATGTCATCAGTGTTTCGGTAAATAAGTGACAGGTAACATACCAACGTGCAAGCAAATATAGCCTCTATTACCTAACTATTCACTCAAATCTTAAAGTGTAAAATCCCATGGTTGCTTTTAAAAAAATGTTTGTACAACCATAATGGGCCTTCAGGCGATCTTGATTGAAAAGGAAGGACTTAACCTTAGTGTAGACAAGTCATTAAACATTATCAATACGGCTAATCAGTGATTTCAATTTATTTTTCGTAAATATTCAATCGTTTTATTTTCAAGGCGGATTACTTAGTAAAGAACATAACACTAGCAAAGTGATTTTTTAAACAATATTTTATAAACTTAAATTATGTTTTAAAATAATCTGTTTACCAGTACTATTTAGTTTTCTTTTTTTTTAAAGAAGACAATTACCCAAGTAGTAAAGTTGTATGTTACAAATAATTGATTTTTCGTAGTGCCAATATTTTGTCAATAAACGAGAAGCTATATGCAATACTTTTATATAAATATGAACAAAACTTGACTAGACCAAAAGTTGCGAAATTAAAAGTAACTTATGGAGAAAAAACCACATTATGAAGTTCTGTTATTCAATTATGCATTTCAAATTTCACTTACCGAGACATGACAGGGTATTTCTCAGCGCAATCTCGAATCATTCTCAATATTGGCAGCAAAAAGAGCATCATATTTTATTTCACTAATTAATTATGGGGTTTGGCTAATAAAACGAGACTTATGAGACACTAGAAACACCGTTAGATAATATCAACGACATCTTGTTTTTTAGACACCTCATAAAGTGAATGACGTATGCGAAACAAATCTAAGTAAAACTTATCTAATCTACATAAGTGATAGGTTTCACTTAGATTTCAGGCAGGTTTCCTGCAATGGGTGAACTCGTAGAATTTATCAATACATTTTGAACCCTGCGTCACATTACAATCTTTATATTTGTTTAATCTGTATATCTATACCTAGATTTGTTTTATCTTATGGCCTATGTGTTTAAAACTTATATAAATGAGTGTAGAGTATTAGAAAATAGGGGCTTCTTTATTTTACTTATATACATTGCAATCCAAGCAGCAAATTTACACAATGTATCGGTTCCGAGGACATTTCACGTTTAATAAAAATATATAAACTTAAGAAAACATGCGCAAAGGTTTCGAGAAATCCAGAGACCTTTAGCTCAAGTAAATTTAGCGGTATTGATAGAGTTTTCACGTGACATAATGATGATAAATTATGTATGTTTCTTTGTTATGTATGTTTTAACTGGTGGACAGAATATAATTAGGTGGCTCGATTTATATTGACTATGCATAATATCATATGTAATATCCTAGACATTTGTGATGGATGTGGGGTCAAGATACTGATTTCTCTTTCTAGAATTTGTTTGTGCACTATATGAACCTGCCTGTCAAGAACTTGTTAGATAGGATTAAAAATAGTCATTAAGAAGAGTTTGGACAAGTATTGTCTGTATGTCTGCATGTTTATTTATACATATTAATTTATTAAGCATGCATGAGGACAAAATATTTTTTTACAAAATTTTCAATAGAACAAATATAACATTATTGTACACCAGAAAAAAAATATACATAAAACAATCTAAAGAGTTCAAACTTAACCTAGGTACGAGTACAATGAGCGGCCTTATCGTATAAAGGGAAAATTTAAAATAATAAAAAAAAAGTATTTTTGAAATTTCATTCGTTTTAGATGTAAAAATAAACAGATAAAAGTATGAGAACTCTTTACCAAAGTATGTACGTTTTGATTGTATGTCAAGTTATTTGTACATGTGTTCTGAAAGTATAAAACGTTAAGATATTATGTCTTATTGCTTATTATTTCTATTGAACACAAGTAAAAGCAATCGTAAAACAAACTGTCAGTTGGTAATAACATTCAATAGATATGGTAATAAATGATTTGGTAAAACAAACATTACTTTTACTCACAAAAACTTGACAAGATAATTAAAATATGAAAAAGCGATGAAACGACCTCTGATAGGCTCTTAGATATTTGCATAGTTAAAATTAACAGACCGTACTTAACAAGAATAAATTATGGTGATGAACTTGTAAGGTCTAACGATCACTTCTGCAACTTATAACTGGCCTGTTAGCTTAGTTGGTAGTGGCTCTGCCTTCTAATCTAGAGGTCGCGGGTTCGATTCCCGCATGACACAAGTATTTATGCACTTTAAAAATTTATAATTACTTGTGTTGAGTCTGGTCGTTTGTATGTATAATAAGTATGTATTTACAAAAGAAAAGTATATAAGTATTATATCCGTTATCTAGTACCCACGACACAAGCGTTTGCTTAGTGTGGGGCTAGATGGCGCTGTGTGCAATGTCCCAGGATATTTATATATATATTTATTTATTTTATATATATTTATATGGGTATGGTCAACATTTTTTTATTAAACTATGTATATATATATATATCTCCTGGGCAAAGGTCAACATAATAATGTTATTTTTTAAAGGTGTCCTCTGCATTCATTTTATCTCATACTAGCTGCGCTCGCGACTTCGTCCGCATGGAGTAGTTTATTTAAGGCATCATTGAATATTCATTTTTGCAAACAACCTCTTCAGCTTTATAAATTATAGCTGTTACCCACGACTTGAACCGTTTTCGCAGCGCACGCAACGGATGCCCTCAAAGATGAATAATTTTTCCCGTTTTTTCCACATTTTCCAATGTTTCTTAGCTCCTATTATGTAGTTGCAGCGTGATGTTATATAGCCTAAATCCTTCCTCGATAAATGGTCTATTCAACACAAAAAGTATTTTTCAATTCGGACCAGTAGTTTCTGAGATTAGCGCGTTCAAACAAACATACAAACTCTTCAGCTTTATAATATTGTAGTATAAATTTACGAAAAAATCATGTAAGTAATAAATACATTTCAATGTCTTTGTGTTTTTTCAATGTCAATGCAGAGGCCCTTAGGTTGTCTTGATAAACTCTCGACACCAGAGTTGGCCACTCTCATTTGATAAGATTCTATCATATATAAAAACAAATGTAATATTTGATAAGGTTCTTAAAAAACAAACCATTAACAGTTTTAAATAACACATACAAAACAAGTTAGTTATAAAAATCACTAATTATGACAGATTTTATTTTTCTTATTTCCAGGAATGGTTACGTTAGTTTTATGCAAAAACTTCCACTCTCACTTCAATAAAACTGTCATAATTTTTGACAAACATCTCTCATTTTACTAATGAGAGCCTTATTTCGGCGTAACTTAGTAAAAGTCGCAGGAGACTGTAAATTATACATATACATTTCATACTATGTATAATATAAAACCCAAAGATTGTTATTTTTTTTTTCTTACATTAAATAGGCTTACGTTTGACTACAGCCTGCCTGATGTTAAGCACCACTATAGTCTAAGATGTAGCACGCTTGCCTAGAAGAAACCTATTCACTCCTTGAAGACCCCCTGTGTAAAGTAAACCTTACATTTTGCTAATAAACTTATTGAAAAACTAAACTAATTAAACTTTGGCAATGATCAAAAATGGAAGGAAGGACCGGAAAGAATCGAACCTGCATCTTCCACTTTTACTCTTCTCGAAAAAAGTAATATTGAAGTTAGTCTGCTTATTTCTTAGTCCTTTTTTATTCTGAAACAAAGGAAAGGGTTATCGTAATTTTTGGTTTGGTAGTAGTATAGGGTTCTGAGAGTGATATAAACTATACTTTTTATACCGATACAATACGGGGGAAGCAGCGGCGATCTACTAGTGTAAAACATAAATAAAGAAACAAATGTGGTAGTAAACAGGTTGTTAAAATATAAATCGTCGCATTAAAATGACAAATTCAACGCTCTCTAGTACAGATGGAATGAAAAATGACATCAAAATTTCATTAGAGCTTTAAGTAATTAAAATTTTTAGTAATTTTTTTTGTTTATTTTATTCATAATGTTTTTCCTATGATTTATTATTTAAACTTTTTTTTTAACAACCTTAAGGAATATTATTTATAAATGTATTGTTATTGACAGTTACCGTTCACTAGTATAACAAACGATGTTTTTTTTTCCTTATTTAAATACATACATATTTTTCAAAAGTGATCAATTGAATTGAATTTGAAACAAACTCCGCAGAATGTATTCATTAGGGGAGTCCTATTTTTTACTTTACCGCGTCGTGTCTACGTCCTTCTAAAGAAGATATATAACGCTAAGTATACAAAAGTATTGAATAAATACCTACATCTAGCTAAATAAAAACACCATTCAACTTCTTTCTAATTGAAAATACAATTTCATTATAAACGACCAACAAATTCAAAGTTCACAATATTTATCACTTCATTACTTCTCTCTTCGACCCGCGCCCATCTGTTCTGTATCCGTGAAAATAAACTAATTATTTAATAATTCAATATCTGGCTTTGAGATCGTGACTGTACCTGCGCGGGCGCAGAGCTCCGTGTAAATTGATGTCACGACGTTATAGTCCCACTAATTAGTCGGAGCTCGTCTATCATTGGAACAGGTCCTGTGTTACGAGTATTACTACTGTGTTATAGAAGATTTATACAATAAATTATTGTCAATTCTATCTTTAAATATTTTTTGATGAGTGATAAGATTTTGCTACTATATTGCAACTTTCGTCAAAATGCCTATTGAAATTACGGTTTTAAAATAAAATCTCTTGGACTTTTTTTACAAATAAAATAAAAAAAATCGTTATCAGATCCATAAATTACTATCAATAATTATTGCAAGTTTTTTTATTTGATATCATGTTAACGTGTTTTGAGTTTATTTCGCTAGCGGGATCTTTACCCAATGAGTCTTCTGACGCTCCGAATTGTACAATGAAAAACAAAAAAGCAATAATACTAAATCTATAGTAAATAGGTTTCTTCTAGGCAAGCGTGCTACATCTTAGACCATATGTATAATAAGTATGTGTTTACAAAAGAAAAGTATATATTTATTATATCAGTTATCTAGTACCCATGATACAAGCGTAATGCGTATGGGACTAGATGGCGCTGTGTGATATGTCCTGAAATATTTATATATTTATTTATTTTATATTGGTGCTTAAAATCAGGCAGGCTGTAGTCAAATGTAAACCTATTTCGTGTTAAAAAAATGCAAACATAGTGATATAAAATTCAATTCACATAATCATACATACGTATAATATGCTGAACATCTTTACAGATACGTGACTTATCCCACAGCCACGATCATCAAAATCAATCCAATCTTGTCGTATGTCCATATAATCTCTAATAGCTAGTTTGAATGAGAAAATCAAAGTCCGTCCGAACGTGTATAAACTATGATGATGTTATGATGATTAGGTTGGAACAAGATTGCTCGAAGTCTCGCTAACGACCTGTGATTTGTCGCTGGCATCGACTTGGGACGTGAGGGTATGGAAAATGGGTGTTTGTACTCGTATCTGTAATATGTGATGTACTGATTGAGGGAGAAGGGTTTGGTACGTACATACATACACACATATGAGTTTAGAATAAGTTTTTGTAGGAAATATCTCTTTCTCTTTCTCTCTATCTCTTAAGTTATAGCGGGGATGTCCATGATAAAAGAAAAGTCACTGGGTCCCACTACAAATTATTTATTTTCGGAAGCGTCACGATACATTATTTTTGAGCCGCGGAGAGCGCAGGCGGCGCGCTCAGGAGTTTCCGTGCAACTATTAATGTTTCTGATTCTTTATTCTTTCGGAGCGCCGCGTGCCTTCCTTAGCGGGGGCGGGGCGAGGGCCAACATTTGATATGCGCGCTACAACCTCCCCCTCCAAGTCACATGATCGACCCGACTGTGACTTGGCTGGACGTCCACGACGGCGAGGATGTCTGATAGTAACAACATCTCCAATGTAAGGAGTTAGGGCGCTGGCATGGTACTTCCCTCGGATGTCCCCAGTTGAATCGACAACCTCAAAAGACGTGGGAGAAATGACCCTAGCAACTTGATAGGGCCCCTCTCGCTTTGGCGCGAACTTCTTGGTGAATCCTTTGGCTGCATTACTGTGCAAGTGTGTATCCACCAGTACCAAATCCCCAACGTTGTATGGTACAAAGTCTCTACGCCGCTGATCTCCATCCGCCTTCCTTCTATCTTGGTGGTCTTCGATATGGCGTTTGACATCAACGAGAATACGCCCAAACTCGTTCAGATACGGCGTAATTTGTGGCACAAAATTTTCTTGTGAAACTATTGCCCGAATGTCATTGTTGACATCTAGAGGAGTACGCATTTCGCGGGCAAACGTCAAATACGACGCAGAATGACCCGTGGTCATGTTGATTGCATTATTCAATGAAAATCTTACTGTAGGTAGAACCTTCGGCCAATTACGATGCTCAGAACCTACCAATATCGCCAGAAGTTGTTTTAATTCGCGATTTTTCCGCTCAGCGGGATTAGCTTCCGGGTGGTAAACTGGAGTAAGGGCTTGTTCTACCCCCATGACATACATTACTTTTTGCATTACTGCCGAAACAAACTGCGTACCATTATCCGAAATGATACGACGAGGCAAGCCGTAACGCAAGAAAACCTCTTCGACAAGAACCTTGGCACAGGTCTCCGCTGTGGTATCCTGAAGCGCAAACAGCTCTACCCAACGACTGGCAGTGTCTTCAACAAGAAGAATCCACTTCTCTGCGTTGTCGCCTTCAGGTAATGGGCCAAAAAGGTCCATGGCCAACACTTCAAATCGCTGATTCATTATCGGTGTCTGGAGTAGTCCTGCCGGTTTCATGTTAGTTGGTTTGTATTTCTGACATGCATCACATGCTTTTAAATACTGGGCTACATAAGTCCTCATATTTTTAAAGAAGTAACGTTCTTTTATCTTCTTTAGTGTCCTCTCCAAACCTAGATGACCAGCAGTCGGCGCATCATGAATTTGCTTCATGAGATCTTCGCGAAGAGATTCTGGTACAACTAGTTGAGGTTTCTCAGATTCATTATCTTGGTCACATCTATATAAGACTCCTTGTGACATGTAATAACCTCTATCAGACCATCGGTCTACTGTACTGGTCTGGTCTTCAAAGTCGGAGATGATCTTGCTGACTTCCGGATCAGCAAGCTGAGCACTACGGATATCCAATGGGCTACGATGTGGTAAGTCTACTACAACCGGACAAAGTTCGGTAGCCGGCTCCTCTACTTCTTCAGTGACGGGGCGGCTCAGCGTATCAGCAACCAGATTAACTAGTCCCGGAGTATACTCGACATTCAAATTATGCGCTTGTAGCTTCATAGCCCAACGTGCTAATCTTCCACTCGGTGTCTTTAGAGTCAGCAGCCACTTCAAAGGCTGATGGTCGGTTGCCACTAAGACTTGGGCTCCTTCTACATAGTCACGAAACTTATCTAAAGCCCAAACAACCGCTAGAGCTTCTCGCTCGGTAGTATGATAATTGCGCTCAGCCGAGTTAAGCAGTCGGCTAGCGTACACAATTGGTCTCTCCTCTGTCGGACACGAACCTTGTAGAAGTACGGCTCCTAGTGCGTACGAACTGGCATCAGTCCGCAATATAAAAGGTTCGTCGAAATCTGGCTGGCGCAGAATCGAGCTGGAGGAGAGTCGCTTCTTGAGTTCTTCAAACGCGATGTTCTGCTCCTCCCCCCACTGCCAGCGTCTGTCCTTCTTCGTTAAATCAGTCAAAGGCCGTGCGATCTCTGAAAATTGCATGATGAACTTGCGAAACCATGAGCAAGTCTGGAGAAAAGTTTTCAGCTCCTTCAGATTGGTAGGTGGCTTCATACTCATCACAGCTTCTACCTTTGAAGGGTCCGGTTCAATTCCTTGGGCTGAAATGACGTGTCCCAGATAAGTTACCTTCTCTCTTGCAAACACACATTTTCCCCTGTTAGCATACAACTTAAACAAGCGAAGACGATCAAAGACCTGTTTTAGGTCTTCCAGGTGGTGATCCAGGTCTTCCGAGATCACCAAAATATCATCCAGATAAGTAAGAACACAGATGTCCTTGAGTCCTGATCTCATCCTATCCATTAACCGTTGGAACGTAGCCGGCGCATTCTTCAAACCGAACGGCATACGGCAAAATTGGAAGTTTCCGAACGGCGTAGTGAACGCTGTCTTGTGTCGGTCCTCTGGCACTACCATCGTCTGCCAGTACCCCGATTTTAAGTCAATCGTAGACATTACAGCATTCGGCCGTGTACTCTTCAACAGCTCATCAATGACAGGAATCGGATAACGATCAGTTTTAGTCACTTTATTTAATTTTCTGTAATCCACACAGAAACGAACCTCTCCATTCCTCTTAGGTACTAGTACTACTGGAGCTGCCCACTCAGATTCAGCTTCTTCAATAACTCCTTCTTCGAGCATCTTATCTAACTCCTTTCGAATAATTTCCTTCTTCGCAGGAGAACAGCGATATGGTGGACTAGCTATAGGTGTAGCGTCTCCGGTGTCAATACGATGCACTGCAAATTCTGTCGGTTCCCCTCCTGCAGCAAAAATGTCCTCGTTGACATTCAGGACTTGGGATAATCGCTCACGATCCTCGACATTAAGATGAGTGCCTTCATCTTCCCGAAGCTCCACCGAAGCGCAGGTCAGAGTTTGAACGTCCATAGCTTCATAACGCATAGGTTGAGGTGTCCTATCATGTCGCATGTACCATACCCCAACATCAAAGTCAAGTACCACACCAGCTGCACGAATGAAATTCATACCTAACAGACTCTCGGTTGCATCCGGGAGCATTATGAATTTAACGACAAACGTTAACCCTCGCACGACAATTTTGACCCGTGCTACGTCAACATTTTGGAAGCACACTCGCCCATCAGCATATTTCAATTTTACAAACTTTTGTGAGAAGACATGACCATTATTAACTAAGTGTTCACGAAGGCTTTTACTACCTACACAATGCTTAGCGCCACAATCTAGCAATAAATCGCCTACAGAATCACAGATACGCACTTCAATAATCGGCCTAGGTCGCGAGTCGAGATCATCGCTGATCATAGACGTTACGGAAACTGCCTGAAAGGCCACTTTTACCGCGTCACTTTTCGCTTTTTTACACGTTTCACATTTAGACCGTATAACACCTGGTGCTCCGCATCCAAAGCACGTGATACTAGGACGATTCTCCGACTGGGTAACATCATTGTTTTCTGCAGGTTTCTTTTCCTTCAGCCGTCTACAGGCGTCCTTCAAATGACCAAACTGTTTACAATAACTGCATTGAGGTCGTGACTTAAGAGCGCGTGTCACGCTGGATCTGGCAGCATCATTAGACGACGAAGACGACGGCGAGATAACTGGTTGACCACTTTCGCTAAGAAGATCCTCAACTCGCCGGGCGCGCCGTATCAGTTCGTCAAAAGTATCGAAAGACGAGCGCGGAATTTTCTCTCTAATTCGAAGATGCAGCAATCCGTACAGCATATCCAGCTGGGTCGCTTGTGGCAACGACGACGGAGGAAGCTGGGCATACAGGGCACGCACGTGGCATATGAAAAGGTCAGTGGCCTCGTGCTGACCCTGCTCACGTTCAAATATTTTCCTATAGATGAGATGCGGTGGCAGTCGGGGTCCAAAAGTGTTCTTCAACGCTTCGACTGCGTCCTTCCAGGTGGCCGTGGTAGCTTTAACTCCTTGCCACCACGTTGCTGCCATATCCGTAAGCAGCATGGAGAGCCCCCGGAGGGCAACGTCATCTCTGACGGCAGCGCATTCCTTATAGGTTTGTACGGCGTCCAAAAATGCCATTACATCGGACGATTTGTCACCACTAAATCGAGCGGTGCATTTCAATAAGTTATTAGAAGGCATGTTCGTACCTTGTGGTCCGTGACTTAGCTGATTTAGTAGAAGCATAAGTTGGTCGGCGCTCAAGACGATGTTAGGAGCGGCGGCCACGCCCGCCGGGACGGGGGCGCCAGCCGACGCAGGTGCAGGAAGCGGCGCGCCCGCGGGCGCAACCGCAGTTGGCGGTGGCGGCGCAGCGCACGCCTCGGCCGCTAGGGCCGGCGCGGCCACAGGCACAGCCGTGACATCATCACAGCCAACGCTCGGACCCAGTCCCAGCGTCACCTGGTGCACACGATACTCGCGCGGTGGTTCGGCCTCCAGGCCGTCCAGAACAACCGGCGCGGGCGGCGGCGGCGAGTCCTCGGACGAGGCACCGGCACGCGTTAACACCATTGTCCGCAAAAGTCCACAAACACAGTACACGATATACCTAAACGTTGGTTAACTCGTACACGGGAGTTTAACTAACATTCACCGTTCATAATAGGTATAAACGTCTAATAAATTGCAATCACAGTCCATCATAGGTATAACGAAAACGAAACGTTCGTTTACTTTTCTAAACACACGCGCGTAAACTGGGTTCATAAAAAGTCTAGGTAACCTAACGACATAGGTACCAATGTGCATAGAAAACCAAAATAAAACACTGTATAGTCACATAAAACACGAAACAATAGGTCCCAATCAAAGTCTAGGATACCTACGTGTTCATCCAGGTTCACTTGGTACGCACTAACACTGTCCAACTAGACAAAAGACAACCGACTTTATTCTCATATAAACACGAAACAATAGGTCCCCAATACCTACGTGTTTACTACCGCTATTATTACGCTGAGAGTTCAACACCAATATACACAGGTACTTCAACGTAATTACGCGGCGAGAGAATATTATCGTTTTCTCTAAAACTGCACGGACACCATTCGACTGAGTTCACAGTTCACACAACACTATCTCGATTTCCGGGAATTTTGAGTGAATGTATGAACGAACGAACGACTAACGAAGGAGCGGTATAGGTACTAGCGTGGCGCCTTCCGATACACGGGTCTATTAACAAATATACTTCTCGAAGTTTTGTATTGCGCCACGTGCGTTTGCCCATATACTCACACACACATAGTAAGTACACATCACAGTTCACTGCGGTAAAATACGCAACATACCTACACGCGCTCACTTTCGCGAATAATTTTAACACTGATATTTAGAGTTCTGCTTCACGTTAGGCGCCATTATAGCGGGGATGTCCATGATAAAAGAAAAGTCACTGGGTCCCACTACAAATTATTTATTTTCGGAAGCGTCACGATACATTATTTTTGAGCCGCGGAGAGCGCAGGCGGCGCGCTCAGGAGTTTCCGTGCAACTATTAATGTTTCTGATTCTTTATTCTTTCGGAGCGCCGCGTGCCTTCCTTAGCGGGGGCGAGGCGAGGGCCAACATTTGATATGCGCGCTACAAAGTCGTATTTCCTCATGACTGAGGGTCGTGACTCCCTCGCAGAATTAGGTCGTTAGAGGAGTTCTTCTGGGGCAGATACAACGTGGTGGGTGCCCACGTCCTTTCACGGAAGACATATATCCTCGGATATCGTGGTCCTCAAACATGTTGGTTTTCACACAATATTTTCCTTCACCGTTAAAAAAACGAGCGCAAATCCACACATAATTTGAAAATACGAGTTATTGGTGTAGGGGCGGATTCGAACCAGGGTGCTTTAGCTTCAGCGTCAGCGTCGCGTTGAAAAGCAGATACTAGAACCGCCGAACCACACTCGCTTACACATATAATATCGAATTTCTAATACTTACTGAATACTATTTATGTTTGCGCATACTGTATCTCAAATAAACACAAGAATGCATGGAATTCTGTATAAATAATAATAATAATAAAAACATTAATATACATATAAAAAAAAAAAAAAAAAACAAAAAACTTATCTACATTTTCAACAGGTAGCGTACCCAAAATGCTGGCTGCATTGCCCCGTTGAATAGCTAGACTAATCTTTTGGGCAAAGTACAAGCCAGCATTTTGGTCACGCGAAAAGAATTATTTTTTCTGAAGGATTAATTGCTAAATGAAATAAACCCTCTCTAAGTGTCACCTGTAAATTTGTGATGCACAATAACGCATAATCTTTTAGCATATACCTACGAGTAACACCTAAACTAAGCAGTTATTTACCTCAACAAGAAGGCAATCACACCGCGCGACGTGAATGACAGGACGCAGACAATCTCAAACTTTTATCCAACCACAAGTGGGAAATACATCCATCACACCGCATGCACAAACCGAGCTCTTTCAAGTGTTATACTAACAAAAAGCATGTCATTGTCAGACTGTCTGTCGCTTGTGACGTTCGCCAGAGACCTACGTGCCTCTTGTCGAACCTGTCAAACATAGTGAAATTTCTTCTCAGCACGATATATTCAAATTTCTTACCGGGTGTCATTCGATACATCGTCTGACATCTTCATGATCTGTTTCTTAACACCAAAAGAGCTTATGAGACTTAAGAGGAAAAATATTCAAAAATATTTTTAATGTGGTAGTAGATAGGGGTGTCGGTTAGAATTGAAAAATGTCTAGTTATAATATCAGACGAATTCGTTAAGTGACTATCCGTCACGGCTATTGTAAAAGGCCGCGTTAGACAAACTTACATTATACTCCCACATAAACCTTAATTCTTCTACTTATAGGTTATTTTTGCTTGTCTGTTGATGTTAACCCTAAAAAGCGGAAGGTGGTCCAAAAGGCGCCGTCAAAATGATGGCCGTCGGCCATCGTCCGGTGACGCAGCAAAGGTAGCTACTAGCAACCAGCTGCACAGTCCTTTAAAAAAAAAAAAAAAAAAAAAAAAAAAAAAAAGACGGCCGTCAAATGCATTCAAGTCGGTCAAGTGTGATGACTCCTTGTTAGTTAGTGTTTAGTTAGTAAGTGACAAGATAATACCGATGTTTTTGAGTCTGTGAGCCGAACGGTTACTGTAGTTCGAATTTATACGGATAAATTAAACTTCACGATTAATTAAATATAAAGAGGTGTAATTGGATTTTCGAGTAGTAGGTACTTAATTTTGAAGTGAGAATGGAATTTCTTTACCAATAGAAGATTGTTTCAATTTGTTTCTAACATCCTTGTTTTGCGAGCTGTCGGAAATAATCATGTAACTACCTATTTTAAGAGTGATTTGTTTTGTTTTGTACGTAGATTTGTTCACATATGATGTATCATACATACAAATTTTGTTATAAAATTTATACATTATCGTATCTAACTACACACGAAAATTACAAACCACCAATTCACGACAAGAAACACATTCTCTAATCACCCATAACTAGAGTCAAAACAAGAGACGATAGCCCATAATTCGTTCGCAGTTCAAAATCACTGACACGTCGTTCCCGTACTAACTCAGTGATCAAACAAACGACAATCACGTACAAGTCGGTCACGTATTGGTGAGTTTCTCAACATTTGACATTCCACGTCAAATTGCAGGTTTGCTTACCGATGGGTTGTAATGTTTTTCTCACACGATTCGAGAGCAAATAACTGGGTGGTGATAAAGCTAGCTCACGAGGCTGGAGGTGTGGAGAGGTGGGGTATACGGATGGAAAGATTGGCGAATTTATTTATAATCAAATATTTCTCAATGGATTTTGAAAATTGTTTATGGTTGGAGACGACTATTGTGGTCTATAGTGTGGTAGTTCACTAACTTGAAAACCTTTATTAATTTTCTCATTCAAATTATATATTTTTTGCATTATTGCAAAAAATTGCGTAAAATCAAAAGTCTGTAGAGATAATTCATGGTTTACAAAATATCTGAACTTTTAAAATTGTATCTATATATCCTCGTATTATATTTTTTACATTAATAGGCTTACGTTTGACAAAGCCTGCCTGATGTTAAGGACCACTATAGTCTAAGATGTAGCAGACTTGCCTATAAGAAACCTATTTACTCTAGATTTGAAGCCCCCTGGGTTATATTTAATTAATTTTAAATTTAATAAATGCTGTAAAAGTACCTATAGCATATTTCTACGGGAATAAAAACGTAGCAATTATATAGCAAGCTTTTTTTTTTTTTTTTTGTGCCAGGGGGAAATCTTCTTAGATCCCCGACCATGGGAATATGGTCAGGGTATGTGAGATTCTTACTCACTAAAACCCCCTCTAACCCATCCCTTGTGCTTTGTTCTAGAGGCTCTGGGACTTCTGCAGGGAATACAACCAGAAAACCACCAGCACATCGTAATTGAAAACACTTCTCTGGGTTTCTCTTCCAGGCTTACAGTGTCTGGCACTGCTTTCACCTCTGGGCTCGCTTGTATCTTGGTGACCATATCCCTTAGGACCTAAGGACTTTGGCTTATCAGTCTACCAGCGAAGCCCTGGCTCCTCCTTTTAGTCGGCTCTTACGACAGGCAGGGGCTACCGGAACAGTATTCTATTCTACCCCGGTTCCAGGGTCAAGGGGGCAATCTCCTTCGCCACCCTCTTGTCGTCTCATTGAAGCATTGTTAGCTCTATCTCTTTCTCGACCGGCAATTTCTTTTTTCGAAATCACTTCGTCACAGAACTCTACCACTGCTTTCCAGGCTGATTTATCTGCCAACATTTTCACTATTAGTGTGCTCGGAGTCAAGTCTTGTCCAATAACACTTACCAGAGCTTGTCGTTCCATCCTCCATGCTGGGCATTCCTCCAGAGTATGTTGCGCGCAATCCGCAGCCACCTCACAATGTTGACAAAGAGAGGTGGTCGCTCGCTTTATTTTATGTAGAAATGCACCAAAACATCCGTGTCCAGTCAGAATCTGAGTGAAATGAAACGTGACTCGCTCTTTTCTGCCTAACCATGAGTGAAAACTCGGCAGAATAGCTTCTACTGCCCTCTGTTGTGAGACCTGTGGCACGACTAGACTCTGCCGCCATCTTTCTAGGGCATTATCGTTTTCATCTTTGCGCATCTGCGACCAAGAAAGAGGATCGCTGTCTCCTTGATGCATCCGCTGGTATATACGAGCATCCATATCTGCAAGGATATCCATAGGAGGAAATCTTGCAATGAGTGTTGCTGCCTCAAAAGAGATGGTGCGATATCCCCTTGCTATTCTGATAGCCACCAATCTTTGAACACTCCTAAGTTTGGCTTGGTTGCGTTTAATTTGCAGCCTTGATGACCATACTGGGGCACCGTAGAGGGCCATAGACCGTATCACACCTGCGTATAACCGACGAACTTCCTCGTTTGGTCCTCCAAGATTTGGAAGCAGCCTTTGCAATGCACCTGCTACTTTTTTGATTCCGGGGACAATGCGCGTAAAGTGTTCATCGAATCTCCAGTGGCTATCCAGGGTAAGTCCAAGATATTTTAGAAATTTCCCAACCTCCACTTCAGTATCTCCGACTCTTATCACGGCTGTACCAGGGTCATTTCCTCGCCTATGCTTGTGGAACCACAGTGCTTCTGTTTTATGAGGAGCCGTCTGGAGACCCATCGCGTGGATGTGGCCAACGACACTCACTACTCCAGTCTCGGCGAGTTGAAGTGTCTCGCTAAAGGTTTGCCCTTCGGCTAGTACCAAGGTATCGTCACAATAACAAACCAAGTTAACACCTTTGGGCAGCTCCTTTCTGAGAACCGTGTCGTAGGCTAGGTTCCAAAGAAGAGGACCCAGAACAGACCCCTGCGGTACCCCGCAGAACATTTCTCTAGTGTGAAGGACACCGTCTTTGCCAATATACTGTATGGATCTGTCCTTGAAATATTCTTCCACGATTTGTCGCAAGTAAGTAGGAATATCGTGATACACGAGCGCTTCCTGTATTGTGTGCCAATATAGCAAGCTAGCTACTGACATGTATGTATGCATATAGCTATTAAGTAGGTATATACGCGCGTGTAAACCGCCCTGACGTTCGCCAGGTAGCGGGAGGTGCGAGACATGTGTGAAATCAGTAATAAAGAAACTACAAGTGTAATATGGCGTTTCATTGTTAAAATCTAAGAACATAGCATTTTGGCGACGAGGATGTCTTCGTTTTTGGGAACGATCGATAGTTTTGACCACAAGAGATCGGATTGGGACGTGTTTATAGGCAGACTACACCAGTTCTGCAAAGTAAACGCTGTAAGAGAAGATCACAAAGCCGCGCTGCTCCTAACCTATCTTTCGGAGGAATCGTACCGGATCGCACGCAATGTAGTATTCCCACGCGAGCTTGAACAATATTCGTTTGCTGAACTAACGAAAGTTTTAGCTGAGTACTTCAAGCCCAAGCGGTGTGTGTTTGCAGCCAGATCGGAATTCTACAAAGCTGTTCAAGACCCCGGCGAATCTGTTAGCGAGTGGGCTGCGCGACTTCGGGGATTAGCAAGCCATTGTGACTTCGGTGCCGTCCTGGAGACTGTGTTACGTGATAAATTTGTTCTCGGTCTCATAGACGGTCCAGAACGGGACAAACTATTTGAAAAGGATGCTGCCCACTTGACGTTTGCAAAAGCGTTGGAAACCGCCGAGTGGGTGTCAAGTTCCAGGCAATTGAAGCAGTCTATTAAAGAAGAACCCATATTTAAAATAAATGGGCCTGTGCAAAGGTGCTATGCGCACGGTTCCGGAGGCGCTGCAGCCCCGGGGGCGCGCGCGGGCGCGACATACGGGCGGCAAGACGGCGCACGGAGCGCCGCCGCCGGCGCCGGCACGGCTGCGGGCCAGAGTTCGTGTGAGGTGTGTGGATTGAAGAACCACCTCGCCGACAAGTGTAGGTTTCGCCGTTACAAATGCCAGATATGTGGAGTTACTGGCCACCTGAAAAAAGTATGCAAACAAAAACTAAACAAGGTCGACGTGGAGGATAACACGCCGGAGGAGGACTGCCAGGAGTGCAAGCTATTCAGCATGAGGTACGGCACTTATGATCCGATAGAAATAGTTGTAAGTATTTGTGATCACAAACAGTCAATGGAACTAGATTCAGGGGCAGGTGTCACTGCCATCCCAGATACATTGTATAAACAGAAATACTCTCAATATCCGTTATCAACTTGTAAGTCTAAAATGTGCTTTTATAATGGACATAAAGTAACACCAGATGGATATTTTTACGCTGATGTGAATTATGACAATTTAACTGAGAAAATTAAGTTTTATGTAATAAAAGGCGGCGGTGCCCCTATTCTAGGAAGAGATTTTATGCATAAATTTAACTTAGGAATTATGCCTCTGGATAATAAAAATATCACATTATGCAACAACAACTCTGAATTAAAAACAATGTTAAGTGATTATAAAGATCTTTGGAGTGACGGTTTAGGCAAGTTTAATAAATTTACAGTAAACTTAAAGTTGAAAGAAAGTGCTCGGCCAAGATATTTCAAACCTCGGTCAGTCCCCTTTGCATTAAAAAATAAAGTAGAAGCTGAGTTAGATAGGCTAACGTCTGTTGGTATTTTAGTCCCGGTAAGCCATTCAGACTATGCAACACCAATTGTTCCAGTTTTGAAAGATGACGGAAAAGTTAAAATAGCGGGTGATTTTTCAGTTACGCTGAACAAAGACTTATGTATCGATAAGTACCCAATGCCGCGCATTGAAGAGGTGTTTGCAATGCTGGGCGGCGGGGAGCTTTATACTAAGCTAGACCTAAGTAACGCCTATAATCAATTTTGCTTAGATGAAGAGTCACAATTGCTAACAACCATTAGTACAACGCGCGGGTTGTTTAAATATACGCGGTTAGTTTATGGGCTAGCAAATGCACCAGCAATTTTTCAACAAGCAATGGAGAAGTTGCTTGTAGGTATTGATGGTGTCAGTGTATGGTGCGATGACATTTGCTTGACCGCCCCGTGCTTCTCCACGCACATGTCTAGACTTCGGGAAGTCTTACATAGACTGAACGGTGCCGGTTTAAAGCTGCACAAAAATAAATGCGCGTTTCTTCAACCGAGCGTTACCTACCTCGGGTTCGTAATAGATAAGAACGGCCTTCATTCATGCCCGAAAAAAGTTCAGGCCATTTTAAAAGCACCTTCACCGACTAATGTGCAGCAATTGAAACGATTCTTAGGTATCATAAACTACTATAGAAATTTTGTCCCCGGCGCGTCGTCAATCTTAGAACCACTACATGCGTTATTACGTAAAGATTCAGTGTGGACATGGGACAAGCCACAACAGGACGCCTTTGTTAAAATCAAGCGCGAGCTAGCGTCTGAACGCGTGCTGACGCATTTTGATCCCAGCGCGCGCCTCGTGCTGGCGGTGGACGCGGGCCCGGCCGGGCTGGGCGCCGTGCTGCAGCAGGGCGCGGAGGGCCGCGAGCGCCCGCTGGCATACGCCTCGAGGTCACTCGCGCCAAGCGAACGGAATTATAGCCAAATACATAAAGAAGCGACCGCTATCGTGTTCGGGGTAAAACACTTTCACCAGTACTTGTACGGGCGTGATCAACCTTTTGTTTTAATGTCTGATCATCGGCCTTTATTAGCTATTTTTGGTAAAAATAACGGCATTCCAGTGATGACGGCATCACGACTACAAAGATATGCATTATTTTTGTCCGCATATAATTATGAAATACGTTATATGCCGGGACATAAAAACGTACTCGCCGATTTCTTTTCAAGAGCGCCGATAGAAGCGAATGTTGAACAATCCGGTTTAGATAACAATGAAGACGTTTCATACTTGAATTTCATTGATAAAACACAGTTACCGATTTCGTTTGAAAACATTCAACAAGAGACGGCAAATGATAAAACGCTACAAATAGTCACAAAGTACATAACAAAAGGTTGGCCGCGGAAAATAACATGCAATAATGTGCTACCATATTTTAAATGCAAAACAGATTTAGAAGTAGTGCAAGGTTGCCTGATGAGAGGTCACAAAATCGTTATTCCTTCAATTTTGCGACAAGAACTATTGCAGGAAGTTCATAAGGCTCATTTTGGCGTGGTGAAAACAAAAAGCATCGCACGAAGTAAAATGTGGTGGCCAGGTATAGATAAGGATATTGAGGTCACGGTCGGCGCTTGCAGCGCGTGCGCAGCCACGCGGCCCGCCCCGCCCCGCGCGCCGCCCGCACCCTGGCCGCGCCCCGCCGCTCCCTGGGAGCGCATACATATCGACTACATGCAGGTTGGCTCCCGGGTATTTTTGATAGTAGTCGATGCACATAGTAAATGGTTAGAATGTCTACACATGCAAGGCGGGCTGACAACTAATGAACTGATAAAAAAATTAAAATTATTATTTTCAATGTTTGGATTGCCTGAAACCGTCATGTCTGATAATGACCCTAAAATAAGTAACGACATGTTCAGTGAATTTTGTAAAAGTACAGGCATAAATCACTTGACCTCACCGATTTATCACCCGTGTAGTAACGGCCAAGCAGAAAACTCAGTGAGAACTTGTAAAAAAATGATTAAATGTATTCTTGCGGGCTCTGAAAACATGCATTGTAATCAAGTACTCGATAAGTTACTGAATTTTCTATTTGAATACAGAAACACGGTTCACTGTACCACCGGCGAGTCACCCGCTAAGTTAATGTTTAACCGGAACTTGCGAGGAAGACTCGATCTAATTTTGCCACCGAAATCACACGAACGGGCCACCGGTGATACCGTGAAACCTAGTAGGCATTTCCATAAGGGACAGAAGATATGGGTTAAATGTTTTGTATCTCAAAAAGCAATATGGAAATTAGGTCACATTGTAAAAGTGCTAGGGAATCGATTATATAATGTGATTGTAGATAACATAGAAGTTAAAAGGCATGTCGATCAAATCATGAAATACACGGGAGGTCAAGCGCCTCAGATGCGTCATCAAGGGTCGATTCAAGCGGAGCCCGATAGTACGGCGGGAGGAGAAGCGCGCGCTCGCAGCACGTCACGAGACGCGGCCGCGCCGCCGCCGCCTGCCTCGACCCCTGACAGCGCGCCTGCGCCCCCGCGCGCCGAGGTTATTGTTGTTTCCTCACGAGGTGGTCGTTATGACTTGAGACCAAGAAACAAAATTGTTAATTATAAAGTTTAGATATTAGTACATAGGTATGTATATTACTGTTTTGTTTGTTACCAGGTTTGGTTGCTAAAGGGGGAGAGATGACATGTATGTATGCATATAGCTATTAAGTAGGTATATACGCGCGTGTAAACCGCCCTGACGTTCGCCAGGTAGCGGGAGGTGCGAGACATGTGTGAAATCAGTAATAAAGAAACTACAAGTGTAATATGGCGTTTCATTGTTAAAATCTAAGAACATAGCAGCTACTTTTTAAATCCGTGTGTCTCGTTAGTAAGTATAGCTCGGATCATACTATCACAGACATCCAATTTTCGCCTCTCATATTGGTAGCGTATAAGTACCAGATTGTATCATGATTTTGAAATTGAATTGGGCTCTGTCCTATTACCTCTACACTTTTCAACGAGGTAGCTCCATCTCCCTCGTTTATGGGTGGTTCAAAAGAGATGGCGTTATAAAAATTAGAATGGAATAGGTTGAGTGTCAATTTTGCCGGGTCGTGAGGTATCTAAGTGTCAATTTTAGAAGCGGGTTCCACTGTGTTATTGTGGAAAATTCTTGCGTTTGTATCGACATATCATTTAAAGACTCGCCTAAGCTGTCTATTTTGTAACCGCGCTGAGCAATCCTTAAATTATTGGGTTAAAATAGAGTTACTTGCTTTTATAAGTCACTAATTTGAAATAAATAAAATAAATAAATATTCCAGGACATTGCACGTAGGACCATCTAGCCCCACACTAAGCTAACAATAATATCTTTTAAAATTCTAAAATATATTTAAGTAACTGCCACATTTTACTTACTAATAACTCAATATTAAAAAAATATAGCTTATGTACTTACATAATATCACTGCGGAATCTGTAACATATTTTAAAAATTATGTAACACAGTTTGATTCAATATATGTTATTTATTTTTTTGCATTCTTGGTCTCAAATATTTTGAGAAAGTACATTCATGTTTTTAGGGTTCCGTACCTAAAGGGTAAAAAGGGATCCTATTACTAAGCCTCCGCTGTCTGTTTGTCTGTCTGTTTTCTCTGCTCGTCTTCCAATAACTCTTAACTAACGTTAACATATAATTTTTGAAGGACATGTTTGCCAGACCTGTCTTTTACTTATACTACGTCGGTGTGCGTTTGCGCATCCTTTGTGGCATTCCTAGGCTGATTGCGTATATGTAATCATCTTGATGTTGCCGTCTTTTGTTTTGGCTGGTTATGGGAAATCTAATTTGCTGGATTACTGCTTGATTAGACGCAGGAGTTTATGGTTTGAAGGAGCTATGACAATTGCATATAGAGTAGTTCTGTTGGGATCCCTGTTAGTTAATAAGTGTAGAATTGGAAATGCAATGGATTTGGTGTTTTCTTTTCATACTGATATTAGACTGTGTAGAAAAGGTGATATTAGGCTGGTAAGTTATCATATCGTATATAATATATATGATAAATAAAAAATAAATAATAAATATTCGGGACATTGCACACAGCGCCATCTAGCCCCACACAAAGCAAACGCTTGTGTCGTGGGTACTAGATAACGGATATAATACTTATATACTTTTCTTTTGTAAATACATACTTATTATATATAGAAACGGCCAGACTCGACGCAAGTAATTACAAATTTTAGTATTCATAATTACTTGTCTCATGCGGGAATCGAACCCGCAACATCTAGTTTAGAAGGCAAATTTAAAAATGCTTGCTTTTATGCATCAGTTGAATAACGTCTATTAATTTCATCAGTTTATACGGATCATAGTCATACAGAACACTAGACACCAATATTATTTACTTGTATATTCTTTTTTCAAGCTCAAGTGACAACAACTTCGATAACTGTTGGCACTGTTGGTATGTAATATTCCGTCAATTTTAATCCTGAAATATAGCGGCTAGCACAGGCGTTGCTTGGTTAAATGCTATTTAGTTTTATAAAAAGCTAATATCACATAAACAAAATCAAAGAACAGAAAGATTGTTTGTCTGTCTTCAAGTCAAGAGTAAACCGGTTTCTTCTAGGCAAGCGCGCTAGATCGTAGATTATAACGTTGATTAACATCAGGCAAGTTGTAGTCAAGCGTGAGCAAATAAAATAATATCATGTAAAAAAAAGATAACTCTTATTGAAAATCCATCCTACACCATAATAGGGCAATTTCAACAGTAACTTCCGAATCCCCACTGGTAAGCATACCTTCACTTACCCCCTAATTTCATGTCCTACGTTTTCCTCATTCTATTGTTTCATCTGATGTCCATTACAAACCGATTGGCCAGAAAGAATTGTAGCATCATCCCAAATTAACTTAGCTTATAATTTAGGCAGCACTTCTGCCATGTATTTTCTATTTTCCATCTCTCCTTTAGGTTCTTATTATGTTGGGAATTTCTTAGTTTCAGTTTTGACCACAAGCAGAGTTATATTGGGCGTGTGCAGACCGGTGGCTGGTCATTGTCTCATCATATTTCGTGCGACTACATGACAGTCGATTGAAAACGTGAGTAATAGTGGGAAGACAAGTCTTACTAAATTATGTAGTTATTTAATCTGAAATAAATGGGAATGATTTTGGGCTCTGGTTTTAATATTATTCATACAAACGATTTTCTTGAGATTAGCCGGGAAAAACATATTTCTAACCGTTTTTAATAATCGATAAAAAAAATAGCACTATAATAGTGCCAATTACCGTAAGACTGATCTTAAGTCATACGTTGATTTTACTTCTTTAAAAAATCGTGGCAAAAACGAGTCCGGTTAAAATGGGTATGATTTTTTTTAAATGAATTTAGTACCCATTACAGGTGTACTTAGTGTACTTAGTATGGGGCTGGATGGCGGTGTGTGATATATTTTGAAATTAATAAACTTTATTATTTCTAATACATTTTGTCTCCACGTATCCCAATACGCGAGATGTCCGCGACGTAATGACAGCGCGTACGTGCGGCAATCGCACGGTGCTGTGCGGTGCTGTGACCACGCACCGTCACACGGCACCGGGGTACCATACTGCAATGAAGGTCAGGACGGGAACGAGAACTAATCACACTAATACTGTAGAGCCGACGCGACGCTCAAAAGACAAACCCAACTTGTATTGATTATAGACAACATAAATTTGTTACCAATCTTTAACAGAAACTACGTGCTTTTAGCTTCAAGCTTCAATACACTTATTACATGTCTCGGAACGGTACCGGTCTTTAATTCAAGAATAAATTCAATTCGTAGATTTTGAACGTTGCTTAACATCAGGCGAGTCTTAGTCAAGCGTTACTCTATCGTATCATTACCATCATCAGCTCTTGTCGACCCACTGTTGCTAGGCCTTATCCTAGGTGTCACAAATGTCAGCCTCGTGGGTTATTAATCCAGTAACTAAAGCTTGGATTTCCTAGGAAAGCGGTTCCGACATATAGCGGCCGTAATACAGCGGTGAATGAACGTTGTCTATGTTAACGTAATGGCGCGGTTGCCTAGAGAGCGGTAACTTGCACCGTAATTTACTTTAATTATTTTTGCGTCCGTAATATTACAGCCGCTATATGAAGGCACCGCTGTCCTAGGAAACCAAAGCTTAAAGGTCATTAATTAAACTGGCTGGTGGTCTGCCTGCGTAGCTTAAAAAAGTATCTGCAAGATTGGCCACATGGCCACCCTACCTATCTCCCAACGTGGGCAAACAGCCACTCCGGTACGCAATCGCACGTTAATGACAAAACGTACGTTTGTACGTGGTACGTGAGCAAATCTGCGGCAAATTGTACGCGACTGTGCGCTACTGTCGTGGACCAATCAGCATACCGGGCTTAATAGGCGTGTGTCTGGTGTGTATACGTGTATTTACTGATATTAGTATGAAAGAAAAAAAGATGAAAAAAATTGTATAATATTAAAATCACAACATTACAAAATAAATCAATAAATTCAAATATCAACACTGTGATTTCTTGTCATAATTGTTTTAACATTCTTATAAAAATATTTAGTATTATTTTATGTAGGTATATTCAGCTAGTGAGATATTATCTGGTACTTATTGGGTTGTGATATACTATACTTGGTACTTATGTATGTATTTCTCGAAAATTATTGACCTATGAAAACGTTCAAATGACTAATTTTGAATAATATATAATTGCGTAGCTAGGCTTGGTTGCGGCAGTTCACCAAATTGAAGCACCTATCGATTCGGCTAGTCCTTGAATAGAAATAATTAAAGAATTAAGTAAATTATGACACGTTAGATCTTAGATCGACCGATACTCCTTGAGTGGGTTGAAAACTTCCGACGCCAGAGATAGCTACTCTTGTGCGTATCCTATGCTCTATCCTATACACTTTGGTAGATTTGATAAAAAAAATGACAAATTATTATCATTTCTCGTTCTTTAAGGAAATACTAATTTACTCCGCCAGTTCTAATCTAATACAACAATTGTCCCAGCAATACTCTAGATACAGCCCCAACCACCCTTGCTCATTGCTCACCCAACCATCAACAATGTCATCAAAGTTAACAAACCGCTTTGATTGCTTACGCTTTACTCCCCTAAACAATAATCTCATTTTGCATCTGATAAGTGACATTCCTATTCGTTCAAGCGAATAGAATCCAGCTAATACCAATTCGGAAGTCAGTGATGTGTAGGGTAACCCCGCTAACGCAATTGCACAGGACTCCTCGATATGCAGTGCTTTGGTAATGTTTGGTAACTGATTAAAAGTCAAAGCTGTCGTGCCCACAGGAAGTTGCGGGGTAGTTGGAGGGTTAGTGGATGGATGTGTTACATGTGTCTATAAAAACATTGAGTGGCAACCCACTCAATGTTCAATATTTAGACTTAGTTTATTACTCAACAGTAATAAACTAAGTCTAAATATTAGTATCTCATAATGTTGTATCATCGCTGCTGCGTGAAAATAGAAATGTATAATTTGGTGTTTAGCACACGTTTGCTGTTATCACAACTAAACTAAAACAGCGAAAACCTGTTTAAAAAAAACTGTAATTATGCTATCACAGCCCTTTAGTTTACAAAATGACCATAATTCAAAACATTTAACACAAAAACAACAATTAAAATATCATCCGTACCAATCCTACCCATTATCTCCCACCCTACACCGGCTCGTGCCCTTAGGAGCCCCGCTCTGATCTGAATAATATTAGTGTTGCGGATCACACGCGTCAGAGATCACAGGGCCCGTATTACCCCGGGCGCTGCCAACAGTACCTACCGAGCGACAACGGGTTAGGTCTCTAATACCGGTGCTTTTATGGTCACCATACATAAGTTGTACTAGATGTAATATTAAAATTTATGTATTTATTTTATAACGGCACACAAAACAGAATATGTTCTTAAAGAACTGAATATACATTTTAAACCGGTTTCGATCCAGACCAAAAAAAAATATTGCATAATGTATTTGCTGCTGTTTTGTTGACAGAAAAGACCAACCTAATCATTTATTCTAGAATATCTTATTTCGAATACTAAATTAAGTTTAAATCAATTAACTCGTATTATATTTAACCTAACGTAACGTAGCACTTTTTCTGAATAAATGAATTTGGAATTTGCTTTTTGAATTGAACCAATGGGTTAACTAATTAACGCGATGGGTCGACGACATCGTCAAAGTCGAGGGTCCAACCTGGGTGAGGTCTGCACAATCGGCTGTGGATGATGATGATGATGAAGGTTAAACTAATGACACTACTACAATCAAACCAGTTGTAGCTTTCTATATCTCCAAACTGTTTTAAAACTAAGTAGGTATAGAATAAAATAAACTACTATGAGACGCGACGCGACTGCGATTTTACACGTGAAAACAGGCTGAATATTTTACAAAGGATTTTCTACAAATTGTATGCACGTGGCTTGTAAAATGTGGCGTTATTTTGTAAAGTTTAAGGAAAATTTAATAAAATAACAATGTTTAATTTAGTTTAATTAAATTATCATTAGTTAGAGAAATATATAAAAATAATATACCTAATTTAGCATAATCATACTCTTTACTTTTTTAATATATCGCTTATTTACTCTTCTTTATATAATAGTAAACGAATTTTAAAAAAAACAGGAACATTACATTTTCAGTTTTATATTAACAATGGGATATGACGCGTTAGGGGAAGAGGCAGATGTACAATGTTGCTAGGGTACAAAATATACAAATTGTGCATTGTTTTGTTGATAATTTAGTTTTATTGGTCGGCTGTGTTGCCAGGTGGTTGCCGATGGATACATTTAATTGATAGGTGATATATTGATACGTGACTCATCGTTTTTAGCTTCTATCATAAAAACGTGTCCATCTGGAGAGATATATAAAATTTGGTATCTTTGATATTATGGTCGTCAGATAATTTGACGACGAACGTAATAAATGTTTAATTTTAATTATGTTTCCTAAGTGATTCATGAATCTTTGTGTGAAGTAAAGTAAGTAAGTACCTACCTACATAGATAAGTAGGTAAAAAGCTGATATACCTACAAACATATTTATATCTTTTTAGTAACATTCACTGTCCTTCTTCTGAGTAAAATTATTATTTCCCTTCTATCCCGAAATTGAAACTGGTCAAATTCATATCGCCAAAGTGTATTTTTTCCTTTCAAAGGGCTACAAACGGTTTGCTTTGGTTGCTTGGTTTTTTTGAGTGCTTAAGAGGTAGTAACTTGAACTACTTTTTAAGGACTCACAAATAAAAGTTTCTTATAATTAAACTTTTTAATAAAGGTTGTTTATAATTAAACTTTTTAATTATATGCAATGATTTTTTTTAACTGTCCACAAAGTCTGTCAGCCAAGTCATATTAAATATATACACGCTCACAGATAAGTACAACCAGATTTTTCAAATATGACAAGGGTCCAATATTAAACGTTTAAGTAGTCATCAAAAGTTGCAAAGTTTACATTTTAAGCCTCCGTAAGCGCCTTAAGAACCGGTCCTGGTATTTATTATTTTATTAAGCATTTTAATGTTTGCAAAGATGGTATTAAAGCAATCGCCGCTGGATCGATTTATTGCTAATTTATCGAGGAGTGTTTTGGACAATTTCTTTCAGTGGATTACAAATTGTTTGGTGAAGGAAAATATGCGGAAATGGTTTAAATGCATAAACTGACCATAATGACAGTAATTTCGTTTTGGTAATCAGTAACGTATATATTCATTAGTTGAAATTAGTTCTTTTCATTGATTATACTATTAATTGCTCGTAATTCCATAAATAATAAAACAACGACCCTATATAGACCCTTGAAACTCAGTACCCTAAACCCAAACGTTAAAACAAAACAAAATCGAAAAATGGCCTCCGCTTCCGATCGTCACTTATTGCCAGAAACAATGAACCAATTACCCCTGTCGCCGCGCCAGTGTTGCTCGCACGTTGAATTCTCCCCGAAACACGGGTAATATACGATGGGGAAAAGGGGAGAAGTAATAAAAAAGCACAGTCCCCAGGGGGTTGTGATAAAAGATTTTAGCGCGAGGGGAGTCGGGATTATTCGTGTGATACTTTGTCTTTTTAAACGGCGCTTCTTTGTAGTAAGACGTTGTAATAGAAAGTTATGGTGAACATTTTTCTGCGGTAAAGTTAGTAAGGTTTTTATAAAGCTTGTAAGGTGCTGGCTATATGTTTTTTTTGTGATAAAGATTTTGGTGCAAAATCTCTCTATTTAAGGAATAATTTATTTTTCGTTTCTTTATTTACAATAATAAAATATAAAAACAAGTGAAGGAAAACTAAACATACTACTTCTAACTACTACAAAAAGGGGCTCTTAGAAAATCTTTAGAAAAGCCTAAAGATAATCTAAGTGCTCCAGCCCACTACCAGAGGGCAGCGTGCCCAGCATGCTGGCCGCATTACCACGCTGGATGGCAATGCTGATACGTTGAGCCAGAAAAAGGAAGGAATAATTCATTTATGATTTAATATGCTAGTGTCTATATTTTATTTTTTTGTTAATCTGTTTAATCTATTTTTTTATTAAGTGTGGGTAATTCACGTTAATTTTACATAAACGGTAATGATATAACCTCAAAATTACAAATGACTATAAAAAATATTATATGACATCATTTTAATCTTAAAAAGATATTCAAGGCACTGATCTACAAAACCCAAGCGCAATTCCCTCCCTTTCTTTACAAAACATCACTCCAAATCTCCAAATTCCCAACATTCAAACACAAACACAAATTCCTAAGCACTCCCAAAAGATCACATTTTTCCCGTACTTAACTTCCACTTAGACAAACAATTGATAAATTAACAAGATCGACGACGTTCCTTGCCCCTCGATCTTTTTTCCAAAAAAATAGGGGAGACACGATTACCGGCCTCGAGCGTATCTTGATGTGACAGATTAACCGGTAATTCCTGGTAATACTGCCAAATTGATATCACAAGAGGAAAAGCTTCTTTTTTCGAACGGTGTTTTCTTTTTTTCTTCCCCTCTCGAACCTTTGAAAGATTGCCAGTCATTGCCGTAAATGTAAAAAGGTTATGACGTTGTTTGACGCGGATTGGACCAAGTTTGCTCGAGTTTTTGGAGAAGTGTGGTTCGGTAATGAAGTTTTGGTTTATGGGCCAGAGTTATGGTTTCTGTCGGGTTCCTATCAGAGTAACTGCTATTTGCTCAATAGGTGTACTGGAAGCAACGTATCATTTCATACATGTTTACAAAGTAACTCTTCGTGAGAGTAGCCACACTGATTTCTAGATTTAAGGGCTAGATGTCGTTGTGTGCAATGTCCCGGAATACTAATTTATTTACTTATTTGATTTTTAGCTTTTGACAATTTGGGTTTATTTACTTATTTTGCGAACTGGATACATTACAATGTAGATCCCTTTTTTATCATATTTTAAAGCGTTGGACTATATGGTATCAGTTGAGCGTCGCATTTGGACGAGAACGACTTGTTTCTACAAGGCACAAACCAAATTGTCATGTGCCCAGAGATGATACAAAACTGGCAGTAGATAATGATGATGATCAAATGCAATACGCTTCTTAAAGCTACTTCAGCGCTCTTTCATAACACATAATTGCGCTATTTGTCATAAACGTACGTTGTTAATTTCGTAAAGTTGCTTTAGACGGGCATCTTCCACCGTTGTCATGACATGAGGCAATTTGTGTATCACGTTCACTAACTGTGTGTTTACGCAATGAAGTACCAGTGTAAGCTGAGCTGTGTTCTGTTGTTTTTTTTTAACTGAACCTGGTCTGCTCTTGACCATAGTTTGCCTGATGATTTAATTTGGATGTATGAAGAATTTTAGGATTTTGTGTACGGTGGATTTAGTTTTACGTATTCTGTTGTATGTTTTTTTTTGTTTTTGCAGTGTAGTTATACAATTATACATAAGAATTATTGTAACTTATAAATGGTATGTATAAGTAGTGATAGTACCTTATTGTATAAAACAGGGAAAAACACAGTTTTCAATAATGTTTTTTTTAGTCAGAAAGTAAACGTTTTCAGGTACCTACATAATTTGGGTCTACTTACGCGCACAACTTATTTTTGTATATTTTCAATACCTTTTTATCCATCACAAAAACTTATCTATTGTACCAGTGAGTACAGTAATTTATTGACATCAAAGCAGGTTAATAATTTTACAAACATCAGCCTATGTCCATCATCAGTGTTTTGTTTACCATACTTATTTTATGCTATCCTGAAACCATTCTGTTTTCTATTTCCGATCACATTGTCTTCAAATAAAAAAAAACTTAGCATACGATACATCACACAGGTCAACCTAAACTGGTTACCAAAAAACCGCGCGTGCGCCATTCGGTCGTGGTCTCGCTCTGTTTACTAGTAAGGTCGATACATCCTTTGAATTCGTATAATTTATCATTATCACCAGTAATTGGAGATTTTATTATCTTAGCCAATTTATCTTCGTGATTTTTGTGCCAATGTCGTTGCAGTAATTTTTGTAACGAACCGTCATGATTTTAATTTAATTGAGTGTGTGTAATTGTTGTAAATAATTGGTTTCGTGCTATATTAATTTGCAGTATTTTATGTTTATATTATGTTTATTGTTTTAGCTTTAGTTTTTGTTTGAAGAGTTGATTTACGTTATATATTCTTGTAATGATTATTCTAGTTATTTTAAATAAATTTTAAGCATTTCATTAGGAAAACTATGCCCGTAATGCTTGCACATTTTTCTTACCATTTCTCTGCATATCATATCAAGAAAGTGCATGGGTCTCAATACGGTAAGCAATTTATTAAGAGCTTATTAATTTACTTAATTTCTACTATTAAGTACATAAAAAGACAAATCTCATGTGGATAAAATATAATATAATAGACAAGCCCGTAGCTCGGCTAGCGGAGGCAATCGCAAGCGATTACCAATGTTAAGCAAAGGACGACGCGGTCAGTCCTTGGATGGGTGACCGAAAAATGGTATTCAATTTTGAGCGCCGTCGTAGGACACGTTAAATTGTCGGTCCCGGCTGTTAGTCTAGACGGCAATCGTTAAGACATGTCAGAGGCCCTTTTGGACGGCTTAATAAACTCTCGACACCAGAGTTGGCAGCTCTCATTCGATAAGAACAAGAATAATATAATATTAAATATGTAACATGCAATTAAAGTAAAAACTAGTCATGTCCTATCAATGACAAAGCATGCCCTATTAATATTTAGATATCCGTACTTTAACCCTGTTACTAGACGTCAGTAAAACATGCAGTGTGCCGGCAGCCATGTCACGTCACCAGTCACACGCACCCAGCCCGCGGGCTAGAGGGTTCACATGCAGTTACAGCTGTTCAAATAATAGGAAGTATTAGTTAGTTTCATTTGTTAACAAGGTTTATAATATTAGTTAATTTTTGAGTCGGTATATATGGAATCTAACACAAAAAAACTAACAATCGCCTTCTACATAGGTATTATGTGTAAACACCTGATACTGTAATCGTAATTTAAGTAAATAAATAAATATTTCAGGACATATTACACAGCGCCATCATTAATTAATTAATTACTTTGCATGTTAGTATTTAAGCGTGTATTCCATGTAATTACCATCTTAGTTCTGTTACACAAATAAATCATTTATTTATTTATCGACATTTGACAAAAAAATCTAAATATCGATATCCGTTAAGTAAAGGACGTAAGAAATTTATAACCTACCTAAATAATATAGCAAACAAACTATGAATCAAGGCTTATGTTTAGCAGTGTGTAATAACGGGCTGATGATAATGATGATAGCTAGGAAAACATTAGTAAAGGCTCGAAGCTATACCTACACAACCATAAAAGATAGGGAATGCCTTCCGAGTATATGAGAACAGACCATAAAGATAAGTCAATTCCACACTCGAAATAGCTATAAACGTCATCCTACCAAGTCTTCCTCTTCAATTCAAAGTGGCTTACATTACGAGTAAATTACATAGTACATTACTAAGATCAAAACAGAGACCGTTGTGCAAGGCACGTCATACGTTGCCTACTGGGGACGCATATGCGAAACACTAGACCAACCATAACCGTACAAAATACGAACAAAACTATATCTTATGGCGATAGAAATAAGAATCAAGACAGCTGCAAAAGTAACGCTGCAAACTGCAGAAGCGATAGTACTCTTGAAGAAGACGATGTCAAAAGAAAAGGGATTCTACGCTAAACAATTGAAGTTCGAATTGGAACGGTTTGAAAAATGAATCTGATAAAATTGCCAGTTAAATTTTACAGTTAGAGAAAGGGATTTTAAGCTTTATTGTAAAGAAAATAGAGTATATAACACACGTAACAGTAAATTTGTGAAAGAATATGCGCCTACGCTTGTCATCGTATCCGTAACGCGATCTCCGCGCCTCGGGTGCTTTTGCGTCGGTACCGCTTGTGATTTTGTGATTTAAATGCGCTTTTAATGTTGAAACTTGTCCATGTTTTATTGTGATGGGATGTGTTGGGGTGGGAATAGAAAATAATTTATGTAGTAGATGCGAATATTTTATACGTTAGTGCGTAGAGAGTTTATAAAAATGTTTGCTTCGGGACACATTAGACATGTTTTCAACTTATAGTGTTCTACGTTCATTTATTGCAATTAACAAAAAGGTCTTATTTGTTAATTTATATCTTAACGTGCGAAATAATTAAATCACTCGTAAACATTCTGAAAAATAAAGGAAATAAATGACAGGTAAGATACATATGAGTGTTATACAAAAGTCAGACGCTTTTTATAACGCTCTTAAACTAACTTGGAAAAATTCGAATTAAGAATTATGTATCTTTTCAATTTGTATCAAAACATCAACAAAGTTTAACCTATCAGCCGTCACTGGCCATCTAACAATCCTCCACAAAATACAGACATCACTCTATCCCACTATTAACCCTGCAATCGACCATAAACCGCCTAATTAACCCTCTAGTTGGCACTCTGTCATCTCCTTTTACAATCACTAATGACAAGTCCCGTCCGAGGTTCCCAGAAGTTGACATCAACAGTCTCAATAAAATCATAAAACTCGATAGTGATCGTAAAACTGAGAAGAATATTTACAACAGGTATTAACTACTCATCACTGACCCTTATTTCAAAAGAGGTAAGACTCAAAATCCTTTAGTAGATTAAGAAAAGGAAAAGGTACGGCTTGTTAGCGTGACAGGACGCGAATGTGGTCGAGATCAGAGGTTAACCGACTTAATTGATTTTGTATTGTAGAAGCTATGAAGAGATATTGATGGCATTTTTACTTGGCTACTGGATTGTGGAGAAACAGTTGAAAGCTAGTTACTACTGTACTTAACTAAGAAGACATCGACGTCGAAGAACATTTTTATACTTCTCAGATGTTGGCATTAAGATAAAATATTTTTTTACATAACTAACCCAGCCCACGGTGCTACCTATGTTTAATCCAAAGCCAGGATCTAATCTCCAAATCAAAATTTATTGAAATCAGTCCTGCCGCTTCTGCGTGCGAAAGTAACGAACACGTAATTTTTTCAATTTTAGGTAAAGGTATATTAGGTTGATTTCATTACTAACGCGGGAATGCAATTCGTCAATAATGCAATAATAGGATTATCCAAAGAGTTATTTATTTATACTATGTAAGTATGTAATACGTATTTGGACTATGTCGATATTGCTCAACCGCTTTGTGGAGACTGTGACCAAAATTTTTTAACTATTCAAAACATCAATCAATCAATCAATCAGATTTACTTTATTGTACACCAAAAAAAGAACATAATTAACATAAAGGTGGAAGGTAATCAGGGACATTGGGCGACCTTATCACTAAAGTGATTATCTTCCAGGTAACCTAGTTTGGACAACACTAGAGGAAATCCGTAAAGCTGGCGTACTTATCACAACATTAAATATTAAAAAAAAAACACAAGAACAAATATAACATACAACGTAACAATATACAAACATACTTAGGTACACATAAAACTACATATTACTAATATTTAAAGGAAATCAACAAAATTTTATTAAATAAATTAAAATAATACATTTTATTGTAAGACATTATGTATGAATTACTAACACAAACAACCAAAAACAATCCCAACCACACTCAAACCAACCTGAAGTCTGACTCACGTTAAGAATCCGAAGAATCTCCAAAGTTCAATACACCACGGTAATACCAAATCTAAACACTCATTCAGCTATTTCTGTCGCTCTGTTTGTTCAGTGCTATGCGCTGACATCGAGTCAGAGCTATTTTATGATCCGAATTAACTTTGATATTCGGATCTGAGCCCGGAAACCGATTGAAAGACTGTATTTAGAAATGTGTGTTGGGATAATCGGGAACGTGGTCTTTTTCTCAAGAAAGTTAGGCTGGGCAGAACTTAATCAAATAATTTAAAAAATATGTACCTACTTAAATAACACTAGTAGGTGCTCGCGGCTTCGCTTGCATTAAGAAGTAAAACTTGCATCCCCTATTTCACCCCTTTAAAGTGACATTTCCAAAAATCATTTCTTAGCGGATGCCTACATCTTAAAATCTATCTTCATTCCAAATTTCAGCCCAATCCGTTAAGTGGTTTGGGCTGTGCGTTGATAGATCACTATATCAGTCAGTCAGTCAATCAGTCAGTCAGTCACCTTTGAGTTTTATATATATAGATTACAAAAAAAGTTAAAATATATACTCTTACATGAGTTTTACTATATTTTTTCCTAGCTTATTGAACATGCCTTGCCTTAACATGCAAAATGAAATAAAAAATATTTTTACTTATTGTAAAAGCAGAAATCTGTAAAAAAATAACTGTATCTATACGTAATGTCACCAAACCTATAACTAGTAAAGTCTAATTTGAATCAAATTGTTATCCACAACAAATTACCCCTATTTATATACAACTTGCCTATTAAGTACATAAGTCGACAAGTAACATGCTAATTACATAATCATTTCAAGTTATTTCATCTATTTTTCTCAACAAGAAAGAACTTTGATTCAACAAAAAGACGAAGCAACATAAGGCCGGGGTCACACTAGCCCGACTAAGATTAATGACTCGTTTGTTCATTTGTCTTGGGCTACTTATTTAGACATTAATTTGCGTATAATTACGCATCGAGAGAGCCTTGGGGCCGTTGTTTTTGTAATTTGAACCTGATAACGTTTTTACTGAAGCCTCTTTTGATTTATAAGTCGAGTGGGCAATTATGATGGTCTAATGATATTTATCTACTTATAACAGTCGCAGGACGAGGCTAAGATAAATTGACTTAAAATGTATGTACTTACTTATAAACAACTAGCTGGTGCGCGCGACTTCGTCCGCGTGGAATAGTTATTACCATAAAAACGGTTCTAGCCCTCAGAGATGAATAATTTTTCCCGTTTTTTCCACATTTTCCATTGTTTCTTCGCTCCCATTAGCTACAGCGTGGTGTTATATAACCTTAAGCCTTCTTCGATAAATGATCTATTCAACACAAAAAGAATTTTTCAATTCGGACCAGTAGTTCCTGAGATTAGCGCGTTCAAACAAACTCTTCAGCTTTATAATATTAGTATAGATACAAGGATAGGTACTTTTTTTGAGCGCAACTGTTAAAATGTATCTTATAATAGACAAGGACATTTTTTGCGCAAATGGCTCATTATATTAACATAGTCTGCATGATGTTAAACGCCACGTCGTTGTAGTCAGATGAAACGCGCTTGCCTGGAAGAAACCTGGACATTCAAAATTCTAATAAGCTGGAAAAATTGGCTCAGAGATACACAACCCAAAAAACATATATGCATTTTTTGATTTTTTTTATACATTTTTAAAACCCAAAAATGTACTATTTTGCAACCTAGCTAAATAATTCTCAATATACCTAAAGTGACGCTTAACCGCAAAATCTCAAGCCATTTTCTGAACCATGAAGTATCAGACTAACCTGTAAAAATCTAGAACAATATAAGTAAAAACCTTAAGAAGCTATTAACAAACTTAAACCTTTCTAAGTAAAAACATCCTGAAAGCGATTTCCCAAAGTACGTACATAAAGGGCTACTGCAGCAGATGCCGCGTCCATAATGCATTATCTAAACATACCGAAAATACTTCCACCCTGGTCATACACGCGGTTGACAATGCAGGGACACAGTGGAGAGGTATAACAGAAGGATTACTTAGAAAGATATTTTTGATAAACGTGTAATTGGTTTTCATTAGCAACGTATAGGTATAGGCAAACATCTTAAGCTAAAGTCGACGTAGTGGGGGTAAGTTCGCGCATGTACTCTTCCGGACATATTTTATTGGTCATTGTTGGTGTTTGTAAAATATAAAGTGCGATTCTGTAAAGTCGTTTATTTAAGTAAAACTAGACAAGTTTTAGCCACTAGTTGATTCAGATTCAGATTCAGATTTTATTGGTAAATTATAAAAATTTACATGTCAAATTATATATCACATTATTCATACAAACAATATCACATTATTAAATAAACTTATTAATATCACATTATTAAAGTCAAATTATATATCACATTATTATTTGTTGCGCAACAATATAAACATAAAAACGTATGTAATTTCTTGTCACAAAATAAATCATTTTAATTTTTTTCTTCAGAACTGTATTACGTTTTGGCGGCATTTTCCAAAAAGTTTTTGGTAGGTAAAACACAATATAACAAAGTAACAATAATACAATAAAAAACAAACTTTAGCAACAAAACTTCTAAACTCGAAATAGCCTATTGACACTGCACGCTAGTGTAGTCAGACGCTCGCGGAACATGCGCGCAACGCGGGGAACAGGGGCCAACTGATCGGTCAATCACGGGGACGCATTCTGACAGAATGCCCCCGCACACCTCTCTTTCCACCAACGATACCTTAAAATCGTCTACTGCGCACTCAAGGTCATGGCTCAAGATGTTTGCCTAAGCCTATACATACATAAATCTTGAATACGAGGTAATACTTTCAAATATGTTTGGCGTTAATGATGATTCATGCTAAAATCTAATTCTCCCTAACAATGTAGGTGTATAAAAATATTTCAAAATATACTTCTTTCATGCCTTATAATATTTAATTTCGTTTTATATTAGATATGTAAAAAAAGATGACCATTATTTAACTAAACACACACAATTACATAATTGTGTGTGTTTAGTTAAATAATGGTAAAAAAATAATGGTAATGGTGGATAAAATGTACATACATTTTATAAAAAAACTGTCTATTTCTGCCCATTATATAAGTTTGTCTGTTTCAAAATAAAATTATGTAAATCAAGAATATTCATTTAAACGTATTGAAATCCAACATTGGCACAAATCGTATGCTAGAGTCTTATCAGCATTATTAAATCAAATGGACACAATATGAATGTTTTGATTGATAAGTAAAGCAGTGTATATAGCACCTGATAGGTATATCTAATATCCATTGCAGCTTAAATACCCTACTGTACTTATTCCTCTATGTCCTACGCATCGTCCGCGACCGCTAGTGTAAACACGCGTTTATTATCGACATCATAAACCGTCGCGTTTATCGCCAGTGTGGGTGGTCCCTTACTGTGAGAGCTTCCGTACGTTACGTAAATAATGCAGAGACATTCCTTATTAATAACGAGATAAATGATTGGGCAAAGATTGGAGGGTTTCGTGTGAAAATTGGGAGAAAATTATTAATGTAATAGAATAACTGTCACTTTATGTCTGAGCGGTCAAGTCACTTATTCTTTTATAACATGTGTGACAATCTAATTAATCTGGGGAGATTTTCTGTCTTTTGTTTCTTCTTTTTCTTCGTCAAATAATACATCGTGGTGAGTAGCGAGGTTCTTCCGCGGATGACAAAATGTGTTCGGATTTTTACGTCGTCACAATCTTTTCCTTCACCGCTAAAAGACACACATTACACATATAACTTCATGAAAATTGAACCTCCCTCCAACCCATGGAAACAAGAGGTGCCACGCTACACTAGCGTAGTTACTGAAAATGATACCTGAAAACGAATTTCTGAGCTTTTTTTAAAAATGTCACTGTTGCGCTTGTGAAACGAATGTTTGAGTCTAATATATGTCATGAAGTCTTCCAAGCTCTTGAAATGAAAGTAAGCTACTAAATAAAACGTATTTTTACTCTAATTTTCAAAGTTTAGACGTAATTTTTTTTAACTCCATTACCTACTCCTACAAAATACCGCTCTAATGGTCCACACGAGATGTAGTTAGCTGCACGCTACTGATAAACAATGGAAATTGCACAAATATATCAACTCAAGGACTTTACCTGGGGGTAATTGCACGACAAAGTGAACTATTTTGTGGGTGGTTCAAGGTACTGAGGCATTTACCTATTAAATTTATGTGTGAGTTGTAGAGAATTTGAAGATATTAGAAAATTATTGTCAAGTCCGAAACCGTCGCATTAAAAAATAGCCCAAAGAAGATTAGATAAGTAATCCAAAAGTAGATACTCTTCTTCTATGTAGTTACATAAATATCTTTCCAAATTAATTAAAATTCAAGATTTCTTCACTTTTGACATACTTCTAAATATATGTAACTCAAAGGTGACTGATTGACATAGTGATCTATCAACGCACAGCCCAAACCACTGGACGGATCGGGCAGAAATTCGGCATGCAGGTAGATGTTATGACGTAGGCATCAGCTAAGGATTTTAAGAAATGCCACTTTTAAAGGTGTAAAATATATGTATGAATGCGAGCGAAGCCGCGAGCACCCGCTAGTATCAAGTTTATATCTATTATCCTTGATCCACATCCGAAAATGAGATTTCACATGCAATGTTGTGACTAACAATTCAAAAATGTACAATTCCTGCGTTGCTGTGACGCAAATAAAAATATCGAGAATCTGCGTCAATGGACACTTGAAATAACAATTTTACAGATATCAAACTAACCGCGTATTCTTCTGGAAGTAGACATATTTTTTCATACCATCTACAAGTATATGAAATTCCCAAATACGTAAATTAAAATTAATCAAGTACTTGGATTTTGATAACAACATTGTTCTTGGTGAAAAAATACCAGTGAAAATAACTATGTATTTAAAACTTAGGCAACGTTGTTTCGATCTCTTAAAGTCGGTTATCTCTTTCATTTTTTCTTTTTATTGAAATATTTTTCATACCAAAAAAGATACCCAATTCATGATTCGCCTGATGTTAAGCGAACGTATTTTTAATTGGTAATAAACAAATTTCAAATGATCAATAAAATATGTAGATTTACTTTTGGCACATCCGTTTTTACTCTTTTTAGTAGGTTATTCGCGTATTTTTATACTTATTCATAAATTTGACATAACACAAATTATTGTGCATCTATCATTCTAGCGTTTACTACAATTCTAGCTCTATCCATAGATCTAAAACTACCAAAACCATAACTTTCCCATACAAATATCAATTACTCGACGTTTTGTTCCACCCACTCGTCCTGACTCACTCAGTGTCGCAAGTCGTGTCGAGTGTAGTGGGTGTAGATAAGCATCTAATTATTATGTGTTTGTCGTCGCCTGTGCGTGTGGGAGGTTGGATTTGCGACGATTTATTGTCGACGATGTTATATTTGCTATTTCATCATGGTGTCTCAAAGTTGGTTATAATGTGAGTCTCAAGAAGTGTAGGTAATTTAATACGAGGAGTAATTTGTTTAAACACCACACAAAAATATATAAACAAAAAACGAAATAAAGAAGTTTTTATTCCATTTGAAACTCAAATGGCTGCAATGATTTGGTTGAAACGAAGGTAATTTATAATGGGGTCGGCTCCCGATCTATGTAATAAATAATACGAAGTTTATTAGAATAATACAAATATAATTAACTATCATTTATTTTATTTATTCACTACGTCGACATTGTTAAAGAAAACACAAAAGATTTGTACCATTTTCCACTCCAAATTCACAATATCCACATTCTTAACTTGAAAAGTGTCATTTCTCAAGATCTCTTCGAGTTATTGAACCAACACTTAACATTCAAAATGACAACGACAATTTCTATTATCGATCGACCTTTGTTTATATTATAAACATAGCTGTCATAACATGAACAAGATTATTCTTTACCCCTAAACTGATAAATATACCTTATTTTTATGAAGTTAGAGTCCATTTTATGTTTTTGAAAATGTTTTGACTTTTGTGACTCAAGAAGAGGACATCGGTGTTATGAATAGAGGTCAAAGACTTGACTGAAGTGTGTTTAATGTGAGAAAACGATCTTTGGAAATCTGTTTATTGGTTTTGAAGGAATTCTTAATATCTTAAATAATAATAAAAAAAAGAACTTTACTATCAGGCACGTAACCCTAACATTTGTCCTAAACTATACAATACAATACAATTATATTATATAAATTTATATAATATTAAACCTTGAGATTATTTTGCGATAGAATTCGGTAAGTTAGTTCCATCAAATACTTCAAATGATGCTTACCAATCCTATAAAGAATCCTGAAAAGACCCTTAAAATTACCAAATTTAAAAAGTTTTACTAAAAAAGAAAAATGTACGCGCTAACCAAAAAGCAAAACTTATAAACGGATTCTTAATTTTGAATAACCATATTACATTATTTTATAAAAACATTTCAAGGTTTCTCTCCAAATTACAACCCGCACAATTACTTGACCACCACCATTTCACACCTAACCAAGCCTCACAATAAAGTCCCCTTTTTTTTTTTTTTTTTTTTTTTTGTTGCCCAGGAAAACCTATTAGAGGTACCACCCAAAAAACCCCGGGGAGGGCGGGTGGTTATGTGGGAGTCTCCGCCCCACTCTATAAGGGCGGCATACCCACTAAAAACCTGGGGTGTTCCATCTCCGCATCGTTGGTCCAGGGCCACGAGAGCGCGATGCATACATCCGCAGCCCTGGTGATGCTGGCCCGGTAACGGGCCCCGCCTCGGGGAGCTTCAGCTCAACCCTCAATGGACGACGTGTCAGAACACGGGACACGTCATGCATCCTGTGGGGACTCATTCCAGGGCAACAGGTTCCCCGACCTGCCACCCAGAGCCCCCAGGAGTCAGGCAGTCGCACGCCAAAGCGACCGCCCTTCTCCAATGCGCCCTCTGCGCACGGAGTTCGGTTCCCGTGTCGCCGCTACTCGGCCGGTACACCGAACTCCTCTCGCCTCTCGGCGACCACCTCGGGTGCTCTTAAAGAGCACCCAGCTCCACCTACACCGCGAGGTGCGGCGAGCTCTTCGCCTCGGGCCCTACAACCAGCCCTCTCGAAGGGGAGGTATAGGCGAGGGCCCCCACTCGATCGAACGTTTGGACACAGGCTAGCAAGATCCACCGGAAGGTGGAAGTTACTAACCTGTGGACGGGGTGCACCAGGTTTCCCCAACTAACCCCAAATCCCCATATGGAGAGATGAAATTAGTTGGGCTTACCCAACGTGAAGGTAGTCCGATCATCGCACCCCTTAATTGTAACCCTGCCCTCTGCACTAGGCGCACCTGTGTCGCGGAGGGTAGTTGCTTAGCGACCGGACTGTAACTATCTATTTAAATATAAAAAAAAATTAGGTATTGTACACAACTAAAAAGTATTGTACAAAACAATTATATTATAGATACAGCAACAGTTACCTTGGTTGTGATTCTATTTAGGTTTCTATTTCTAAATATGCTACTTAATTCATATTCTCCAACTATAATGCTACTTAATTCTATTCAATTGCGAGCACCGTTTCCGTATGCCATAGATATTTTAACTCAAGGAGTCCTTTATTATTTACAAACCTTTGTAATATACTATAAGAATGTATAACGTTTTTTTTTATTATATCATGAAATAGATTTATCTTTATATTAAATGATTTATGAGTGCATAGAAGTTTTATAAGGTTGTTGTTTATATTTAACGTATAACGGTAGGTGTAAGTGGAATACGATCATCCACTTGCACCTACCTGGTTACTTGAAACAGATTGCTTGGAGCGGTAAGGTCGCCAATTATGACACTGATTTTAAGTTTTGTGCGTTTTTTTATCTATTTATTCTTTTATGTTGGTTTTTTAATTAAGTGTTATTTATATATCGGTATGTATGTATGTCGTTAAAAACGTTACCAACAAAATTAGAGGTCTATTGGTTTTATTTTGCGCATCCAAATGAGCTTCAATTTAGCAAGAACCCTCCACAAAGGAAGGCAAACATCGGCGAGTGCTTTGGACCGTAACCACGTCGTGTTTGTTTTTTAATATGTTTTAGGCCTTTAGGTTTCACACCTAACCAAGCCTGACAATAAAGTCCCCACTCCAACCCTAGTGATTATTACACCTCATTATTCAAATCATACACGAATAAGGATATAATAACACCCCCGACGTTTATAAAAGCTATAAATTTCAGGTAATCACAACACTAGGCATATTTCAGGTGACATAGAACTGGAACGAGCTACTTCCGGTCATGAGACTATTATTTTAAACTGTGGTGCGGTCAAAATGTCCGGACGTAAAGGCTTGTTCAAACAGAAATGGGAAAATGGCTTCGTTTGAGTTGATATCTTGAATCATTAAAAAATAATTAAGTTAACAAACTATATTAGACAAAAACTATATGTATTTGGTAACGTATCTGAATTTTTTTAATCATTTTGTTAGCGAGTAGTTGTAGGCATGTATCTTTATTTCCAAACTTTAAATCCAAATTATTCGAGTCTGATTCTCGTACTCATCATTAACAGCTATTTTATTATCTGAAAAGCTTACGAGTAGCACCAATCTGTATATAACTAATTATAGCTGCAGCCTCTTATTTATTCCTTTCCATCCAATAGTTGCCTGGAAGAGATTGCTTTTAGCAATAAGGCCGCCACTTGTGGCACTAGTATAAGTATTTTATTCTTCTTTCTTTGTAGTTATTATCGTGTGTTGCAATAAAGAATTTTCTATTCTATTCTAAATCTTACAGACTTGACACTAAAATATCTAACTACACCAGTTTTTAGAAGACGCCACATACCTAGAGGTACGTCTTAATACATCCTTCACTCTCTTTGAGTCGTATTGTCACGGCCCTCATGACTGAGGGTTGTGACTCCCCTCCAGATTTAATTCAAAGAAAATTGCCACAAGCTGGCGACACTGAAGCTTCTATCCAACCAAGCCCTAACGGAAGTAACTTCGACCGGAAGTTGTATACAAAGTGCGAGCCTTCGCGTGCTGAGACGGATACGATCGCGCCGGGGAGGTGCAAGTGGACGGATTTATAGAGCCTTACAACGCGAGTAGTGGTTTTTTTTATTTGTAGGTTTATACCTAAGTAACAATATAATACAAATTTACCACTTAATTTGCAAAAAAACTGTCAATTTAGTATTCGCGATATTGCCTCAGAATCTGTCTCAAGCATTTTTTGTATTTAATTTCTGTAACTCAGTATGTACTAAAATTAGTAAAACTGATTTTAGTTTTTTTAATACTTATTTCTACTTCTACATAAGAACGTGACCAACTGAAAGTGTCGTTTTGCTTTATATTATTTTTTAGTAAACAGTCATTACAACAGTCAGGATTTATGTGTGAACACAGATGTTTTTCAATTGCTATAAGAAGTATAGTTTATGTATTTTTGGTACAATACTCCTTCTCCTTAGTGCAACGGTTTATTTATAAAAAAATAAAGCACACCTTATATACCAAGCACCAAGCATTAACACAACAGCACAACACATTATAACCTCCTTACCTAAAACAAAAACAAAAGCCAGCACGGGCCTCCTTTTAAAACCGTTTTAAAGCCTGCAAAGGTCTTGCCAACCCTCAGATAGCATCGGGGGTCACTCGAGCCCGGCCATTTAGCTGGGCGGTGCTGTACCGATATTATCAAGATTGTCGCTCGGGTAAAAATATACCCCGGTTGCATGCATGTATCTACTATTGTGGAGGACGAGAGACGGGTTAATTTTAAACCGAATTAAAAAAAGGAGATTCTCAATTCTTCTAAATGGATTGTTTGCCGTTTGGCTTATTTTTCAGTAGTCTATGTCTGAGAGATTTTTTTTTATTTTTTTTATAGAAATTCGATTCTGTCGTGTAATCGGGATAACGCAGGTTCAAATCCTGCCGGTTATGCTTATTTTTGCTCATTTTTCACTAAGCTTAGAACAATAATTTGACTTTTATTCCTGCTTATTCTTTCTTGCTCAAGCTTTACTGAATTTAGTATTTTAGTTTTAAGTTTCTATTCTGTGATGTTAGTATGTAACAGTTTCTTTATATAAGCCTTAACTAACAAAAAACCAGAAAACATTGTGAATAAATCACTACATATCACAAATACGAAGAAAAAAGTATAATAGGTATATACGAGTACATCAAATTACTTATACCTATATGAAAAATTGTCATATGCTTTACCAATGTACTTACAATATAATATACAATTTGTCACCAATCCCTCCCAAGTAATGTTAATTATATAATTATGTTCCCAATGTTCCCACACGAAGACAAGTGTTTACTGCTTATACTGAGTAGTTATTCAAGAACAACGACATCATATCTGATAGACAAGTCTTTGTGGTGAAAACATTCTGTCAGATATGTGTCGAATAAAGTAGGTATGTTCATAGTAGTGTAAAGTTATAAGCAGAATTTTCAATAGTAATAAAGAATACAGTAATATAAATAAACTGTTAAAATTTGGAATTTCATTATAATAAAGTGTCCAAATGAAGTTAAAAATTCGTTGGCTTCGACGCGTCAGTAATCTATTTTACACTTAGTGTTCTTCTTATCGAATGAGAGTGGCCAACTCTGGTGTCGATAGTTTTCAATTTAATGTGTCATCCGACCCACGGAAGCGCCCAAAATTAATAAAAAAAAGTTAACAAAATTCACACTTAATGTAAATTTGACTGTTAAAACTGAAAACTGTTGTTGATTCAGTGAAATTTCAGATGTTTCTGCATAAAATCTGATTATTTCACATAATGTTAAGTAACAATAATATTATGATCTACAATGAAGTGTGTATATCCCGTAAAACTGATAAGTACTTAGTAAGGTGTCTCTGACTTACATAGCCTATGTTCAAGACATTCACGCCTGTACCTACCGATTAACGACATATGGTTGACGACCAACGTTCTGAATACAGCTTTATTTATCCAAACAAATGGATCCCATATGACGCGACAGCCAGTGACAAGGTCCTCTACAACCAGTTTACCTTGACCTATACATCTTTATTCAGAATCCCCTGAAAATACTAAATAAGTTTAGAGAGAAAAGGGGGTGGTAGGTCTACAAATTTTGGTCGTGGTTAAAATAAGGCTGTGACACAATAAACATGGTATTTATTTATTTACTATTATATAGCAGATGTGTTAGTGTCGAAGTGGTGATGTTATTCGCTTGTGGTTGTTGGTGTTAATGTTTTTTTATTGAACAAATTGTCGAGGTGTTTTCACGGTTTTACACAACGTTGGTAATTGTGTGTTGTGAACCTGTGAAAATTATGTGATATACATACATATGTGATATAATTTTTGTATAAAATTTCTGAAGTAACTTATACTTATATCAAAGATTAGTCATGGATTTAAAGTAAGCTAATGTATAATGTGTCTTCTATATTTCTTTCCTGTATATTGTATTGCCTTTCCCTTACAAAAATTACATAGCTGACCGTAAATAATAATTATTATCTATAAAAATATATCGTTACTTTATTTAATGAAAAACCTAGATACCGAAATATGTATAAGTACATATTTTAGAAACAAAAAAAAAATTTTTTAGGCGATAAATTCTTTATTTACAATGATAAAATATAAAAACAAGGGAAGAAAAACTAAACATTCTACTTCTAACTACTACAAAAAAGGGGCACTTAGAAAATCTTTAGAATAACCTAAAGATAATCTAAGTGCTCCAGCCCACTACTAAAGGGCATCATGCCAGCATACTGGCCGCATTACCACGCTGGATGGCAATGCTGATACGTTGAGCCAGAAAAAGGCCAGCATTTTGGTCATGCGTCGCGTCAACCAAGCGCTCCGAGAGGTCTCATGGAGAAATGAATCTTCAAAAGTCTTAAAAGAGGTACATAATCCCTTTGAAAGTCCTTTGAACTTCTTCCCATTGTCTTAGTATTTTCACACGTTAGCCCTTACCATAAGATCCGATATGGAATATAAGTGCAGCCGCTAAACATTACCAAACAGGTATATCCGTGGGACTGTCATAACATTAGAGTTCTAGTGATGTTTGTACGTTTGTGTTATTTTATATCTGGAACAGGCAAATTTATGCACTCTTTAAAACTCAGTTAACAAATACAGTTGTTAATTTAGTTGATATTGTAATGCTGTTTTATACAATATATTCATATATTACATGGTTTTGAATAGTAATAAATCTTTTTACACAAGGTTACTTAACTTACCAAATACGAGTATATCAACGGAACATTATAATAACAACTTCTTAGCACTAGTGTTTACACCACAGGTATATAATTATTGTGGTAGGCATTTATAGGGTCCTATGATAAAAAATATCGAAAGTCTAGTATTTATAAAAGAATATGCCATTCTACTGTTAAAATGAGCAATGATTTTTTTATGCCACCAGTGTGACCCTGTTTTTGACGATGTGACAAGTTGAATAATATATTGGTTTAAAAAGTAAATTAAATCGGTAAAGAAATACTTCTAATTTCTGTACAAATCTATTTCATACGTATCCTATTTCCTTAGATTTGACATGACATATCTATGCCCACTTTATACTGGATTTGGTTACGGAAGGGCAAAGTTCAGGGCGCATGCCGTATCAGTAAAGGTCTCAAATACAGAGATTAATGTCTACTATCAGTTTATCTGTTTGAAATTGCATAAATTATTAGGTGTAGTACTTAATAATTGGTTGTCATAGAATTTGAAATCTAGATAAATAGATAGTACAACGAAAAGTTAAGCAAATGTCATCGCGGTCAGTGCTTGGATGGGTGATCAAAAAGTGCTATAACATTCGGTCGCTTCCATGGACCTATGTAGATAGAGTATATCACTTTAAGTTATTGATTGTTTTTCATATAGTACTTATATATTATAGTACTTAAGTTACTCGACTTGAAGCTGAAAATCTGAAGAGCTTAAATGAAAATCCTAATAAAGAAAGAAAGAAATAAAGAAAATATATTTATTGAGACACACACAAAACTTTAACCTATTTATTTATTACTAAACTTACATGCTAAGAATGTGATGTCCCGATACAGATAAATGTCATAATGTAATAATATGTCCCAATAAAGATTGTAAATTTTTTTTGTTTTTATATGTAAAAATAGCCGTTTAATTACTAAACGCAATACGTCATACTTACCTAAAGTCGACCTAAACTCAATCCTTTTTATTGAAAATATATCAATTACTTCATATTATTCCACAGTATTCCCGTTCTCCATCCTTTTTCCCATCACTACAACCTCCGGAGTGTTTGCTCCAACATTACAACACTTAGTACGCACATGATGCCCGATCATTAGCGTTACGAACATACGGACAGACTTGGCCCGTTTAATTATAGCGTCGTGACGGACGAGTTTAGATCGAGTTTGGTTTGATTTGTTTAGAGACGAGGAGGTGATAGGAGTGATGTTCAAACTTTAGAACCACTTTTTTGACCTATGTTTAATTGAACATGGAAAAAGAGACATCAAAAAAATAATTCCTTGTCAAATTTTGGATAAACATTATCCGTCTTATTACAAAACGCGGTTTAAATATTAGTCCAGGACAAAAATTGTAACTTTGATTTAACATTGGTACATTTTGACAGTTTGATAATTATGACAGTATACAGACAATTTTATAACAACTAAAACGGACTTGGTCTAGCCTTATATTTAACTATTAGTCCAGGACTTTGAAAATATGCAGTGATTTTGCTGTTCAAGTTCAGTCTGTTTACTGTCATAATAATCAAACTTGCAAAATGTGACCAATGATAAATCAATCCCAATTTGAAGTTGACATTTGATTGCTTGTATGTGATGTTTGAACAACAAGAACCGACTTTTTATTTTCAAAGTCCTGGACTTATATTTAAACCGCGTTTTATAATAAGACGGAATGTTTTCAAGGAATGTCAGGTACTGGTTTATTGCAAAGTTCATATAATATTTTGCTGACAATTAGTACCTTATGTGATTGCTAGCCAGATTTTGCCATTTTTAACTAAACATTTATTTTTTCCACATCGAACAATTTGAGGCGAAACTATTTTACTGCTGAAAACATAATTTTGCAGTAACTAGTAAAAAAATCGGTACACAAATTACACTACATCTTTAATAAAATATTTACAAAAAATCTTCTAAAAACTTTGAGCACCACATTAGTTAGAACATGTTGAGTGTCAATCATTGAGACAATACGCGCCGAGTGTGATAACTAGTCATGATCTCAGCTTGATGGTGATAACTAGGTGGTTCCGCAGTCATGAAAACTGGTCTAATCAAATGAGGTCATTGATTAGGAAAAATAGGAATAAAATACCTATCTAGGTGCTTAATATTGAGAACACGATCAAAAACAATTATACATAGGTATAGGTATGTATTTTTATACTGCACAGTAACATTTAACCAACAAGTCAAGCAAACTCTGTGTTCCAAGGAGAATGATGCCTTTGCTATACTTAAATACTTATAATTTATTAACTAAGTAATAACATTTTTAATTATTAGTCTTATTTTTTTCCATGACCTCTGTCTTGCTCTATTCTGTATTGGCGTAAGGGGGAGGAGGCCTATACCCTGCAGTGTCTCATTAGGCTGATGATGATGATGAGCTTTGTCAATGGCTTAACACAAGTGCTACCCAATTTCAGAAGAAGTTACCACGATTTCAAATAATAGATCAGAAGAATATCAAGATATCAGATATAACACATAATATTAAATAGTATATAATGTAGATATAGAACTTCTCACATATACATGTCATACATATATATATATAAACACAGTTTTTTTTTTCTTACATTAAATAGGCTTACGTTTGACTACAGCCTGCCTGATGTTAAGCACCACTATAGTCTAAGATGTAGCACGCTTGCCTAGAAGAAACCTATTTACTCTAGATTTGAAGACCCCTGGGTTATAATTTTCTGAGAACAGGGCTCCAGGTAGAGAGTTCCATACACACAGTAAACAAATTTAGTTACAGCACAAATATAAGGACCCCAATACCATAAACAACTTATTAACCACTATTACATCACACAAACTGCTTATTTTCAAATTCCCAAAAGGCGATTTACGTCCACTATCAGACGCTATCGTGACTTATAATGACCGCAATCAACAAACCTTATCACCGACGGTACAGCCGGTTCGTGTCAACACACGAAAAAAAGTAACAAATGACATTGACTTATCGAAATTGAGATCTTTACGCTTGGGGGAGGAGTTGGGAAGTTTTTTATATATTTCCGTGTTTATGATAGTTTAAGTGTATTTCATTTGGAATAGGGATTAGTTTGAGTGTGTTGAAGGTTAGTACTTGTACTTTATGTGAGTTTTTTTTGTGTCAACTCATAATAAAAATAATAAAGTAATCGCTTAAAATACCAATATTAAAAAAAAAAATCCTAATAATAAATAAATAAATAATATAATAATCCTAAATAAATCTTATCTATGTATTTTACATTCCTTACATAAGATATCGTGAGATAACATAAATCTAAAGTAAAACTACCTGCTCCGATACCTATCTCCGTATAATTTCTAAAGACTACTTATAAACGCATTACACTGTCTATGTGTGCGTTACACACATAAAAAACTACGAACACATGAATACGTTCCAAATGACATCCCTGATTATTCATGCCACGTTACGCGTCACCGTTACGCCAATTCTGCCTTCCCATTGGTTGCTCCGTAAATTTGTCGCCCATTTGTCACCAAACCTCAGGCCAATGAGAGCGCTCATTTCGAAATTGGAACGCAATTGAAAATGTCACCGCGATGTCGCTCTATGTATTCAAACTCTTTTGTGTTGCGTTCGCTGTTTGAATTTAAATTTGTTTTGCAAGATGGCGGTGATTTATTTTGTACAGAACATTTATTGTGAGGAGATTATTTTGGTTTTTTTTTTCTATTTGCGTTCCCATATTTTATGACAACCGTATAATTATTCGAAAGGACGGAAAGTACACACACTGCGATCATAATGCAATGGATTTTTACACTCATCACGGAGAATGAAACAACAAAAAGGACACAATTTCGCCCCAAATCAACCGTGACTTTTAACAAAAGGCGACGCGTATGGTCTGTGCAATCGGTATAACCCAACCAAATTCAGAAGTATTCGATCAATACCTTGTATTCAGGTATTTTATGACTGTTTTATTTAGTTGGTTAGTCTGTGATACTGTCGATTGCCCCAGGTCGGTAGAAATAACATGGCTGTATCATTGTTATACAAAAGCGCAGCTGTTCCCTTCCCTTGGGGGTAAAAAGACGTTTTGTATGTTTTTTATTGATACGGTGTGCCGGCCCTTTAGCGGTCACCGGGACATACACGCCTCATGTTTGTTTGAGCTTTTTGATGCAAATATTTTTATATGTATCTATCTATGTATTGATTGAATATTTTCATGATTTTGTAGAGCAATCAATAGAATCTAAGTACAGTAGACAATTAGGAAATATAAAATATTAATTAAAAACTAACGAATGGTCGACGAAAGTAAAAACTAACGATATGGTCTGCGTGCTGCTGCGGTACAGAACGCACATTCTGAAGATGGGTGTCATTCCATCCGAAGCGTAAACAACATACGCGAATTACACGTGAGTGAAAACCGTTTAGTTAACATATTGAATGGTTATACTTCTGAGCGACACATTTTTTAGTCTTGTCGTGATTTGTGTAAAACTAAAATCAAACTTTTGAAATAAGTAAGTTTCCACACGATAACGCAGATGCAGTGAAAAATTATAACTATCAATAAATTGGTTCACTAGACTAGACACCTACAAATCCTGTTTGGAAAGTTTAAATTAAAACAATCCAAAATGTTACCTGATTGATTGATACTATATTTTTGGTAATCATATCTATATCTTATTGATATGTATTACAAAACAGATAAGCAAGATTTCTGGCTCAACGTATCAGCATTGCCATCCAGCGTGGTAATGCGGCCAGCATGCTGGGCACGCTGCGCTCTGGTAGTGGGCTGGAGCACTTAGATTATCTTTAGGCTTTTCTAAAGATTTTCTAAGTGCCCCTTTTTGTAGTAGTTAGAAGTAGTATGTTTAGTTTTCCTTCACTTGTTTTTATATTTTATTATTGTAAATAAAGTATTTGTGCTTATACATACAATAGCAAGATTGCTGTTAATATAATGAACTCAAATAAAACGAGTACAAAAATCTTTACAAGCCCAAGATTTGAATATCGCACCCTAAAGTATAGCACCCATTCCGCCATCTTGCTTTCGCCATTTTGAATGTTTTTTTTTTCTTTTGATAAAGGAGGTAAGTGCATTATTAATCCTTTTTAAGGGCAAGGGACAAGCAGATGTGTTCTTGGCCTTAGGTGAAGTGGTGTGTTGTGAGTATTATTTTTAATATCTGAAGATGTATTGAAGTGACTGTTTTTAGTGTAGCTTCGTAGGCAGTGTTTATAGTTAAAAGTTTGGATGTCTGCTACACAGATGTAAATATGTGTAAGTATTCACTGTGTATATTCTTGTTTATATTACTGTTTTACTGTATCATAAACTTGTTTAGTTGAAAATCTCGATTTATTCCCTTTTTTGCTGTAAATACACTGAAACTACTCAAAGATAAGGTTCAATGTCTTAACCGGCTAGTAACCTCAACTATTGACTACGTAAATAATGTTTCAAAAATTTGCCTCACATTGACGTTTTATTTTGTCATAATTTTCCCTTTTTTAAAAGGGTAATAGTATTCTTTGTAATTTTCTATCTATCAAGTCTATCTCTCACATTTAAACACGAGTTTTTTGTCTCGTATATCTCTTTAATTACAACAAAAACAAGATAACAAACAATTCAGAGTGACCAAATCAGTACTAAATAATATCCCTAAACAAAAGAGTGCAATTTCATCACCCCAAAGTAAGTCCTCTGTAACAAATAGGTCAGTCCTAATCTGTGAGGGCAGTGGGGTATGTATGTATATGTATCTATAGGTACTGAGAGGGTATGTATAGGCAGATGTGTGGGCTGTGGATAGGGCATGACTGTCTTGGAAAGTACAGGTGAGATAAAAAGTGTTTATGTTAAAGGCAGAGTAATATATTTGATTGGAAACTGGCTGTTTTAATTTTTGTAGACAATCTGGAACTTAAGTGAAAAGTAGCTATATCGTTTTCTTATTTAAAAATTATATTTTGTATTTGGTAAGAAATAAACAAACTTCTTTTATGTACATGAGTAATTACTAGGTTATTAGTTGTGGGTTTGTCTACAAGCGCTACGCACTATTTGTCTACGACAGTGCTACGTCAAATAAACGACATCAACGCATGCAAGTCTACGACAAAATCACTGCTTGGTGTTAATTTTTGTTAGTCGATTTGGTGCAAGGTTTGATCAATTTTACGCAAATATAATTTTACATGACTGCCCATTTTCTTCCTTATAATTTGAGTAGTAAAACTGCACAGCACGCCTTTACCTTGTCTTTTTGTGGAATCTCTGCCAAACGCGTATATGCGTAATGAAGTAATCATTTGGTTTTATGAATGGTATTTTTTTGTTTATTTCCTCAGGGCTGGGAGTTTCGACTGTCCCACAAAATTAATTCACTAGGAGAGTTCTCTTGGGCAGATAAATCATAGTGGACGCCTAGATCCGTCCACGGAAGACGCAATAATGTTCTTGGAGTTTTTGGTCCTCAAACATGTCGGTTCCTAACAATGTTTTCCGTCATCACTAAGCGAGTGAAAATGCTAGTAGATGGTATAGCTTTTTTGGTGTTACCAGTCCAGGGCTGTCATTAAATCTCCCTGATTTATGTACGGACATTGTGCGCAGCTGAAAATTTGATGTGGGTGAGGTCCGGTGACTGCCGCGTGCCAACCCTGCCCAGTGGGGAAAAAATAACACTTATGTAGGGATTACTGGGGAGAAGGAGTCTTGGTTAGAGGAGGAAATAGTTGGAGTTTTATCGTGTTTCTAAAGGTCTTGTAAAAAATCTGTGAACTTGGAAAACTTATTTTACAACAAACTGTGCTGATTTTATTAATAAATCGAATTATAATAATTGAACTTAGCTGTAAAGAATGAAAGTTTTTATAAAATTATAGTACCTAGCACTAATGTTTTATTACAGGTTACATATATTTTTGCACCAAAGTATAAATAACTTTTTTGTACGTGGGATAGGTTTACGTTTGACTACAGTCTGCCTGATATAAAGCATTGCTGCAGCCTAGGATGTAACACGCTTACCTAGAAGATACCTATTACTGATTTGTTCACCTCGTATTTGGAGCATACCTATATGTAAGCATTATAAACAGCAAAGCTTGCAAAACGAGCAAAGCCTTGGGCACATAATCACCTACATATATATTGCAATCCACTTACACATTTATGATGACATTACCAAAATCGTGACATGCAAAAGTCATCCTATTCCCACAAGCCACAAACATTAATCAAATACATATAATTAAATATAGCTTTAGATATGTATATACCTACTTATAAGAACTAGAGCAATCTCTCATCCAAAATTCGTCACGGTTGCTTCACATCTAATTACCGAATTAAGAAATCGTGGTCGATATCTCTCGTTAAAGACAATAAACCTATCATTAATCACTGGGCATTAGCCTCGCAACTGTTAATGATGATATTAGACGTTTTGTGCGTGCCGAATTTTGTGCGGTATAAGTAAGAAACAACAAGAGGGTTAAATTAAAATTACGTAGAAGAACTTTTTTACACGTATACAGGTATTCATAAGTAAACAATTGAACAATGTGATCTTCGTCAGTAGAGAAACATAGACCCACGATAAAACTGAAAAAGAAATATTTTATCGCTTAATCGTAATAACCATCAAGCTAGGCGTATTTCTCAATATTGCAGATGAAAAATATTGTGCTCTTTTTTTTATTCAAAACTTCATCAAACATCAAAACACAATTCACAGTATAATATATTACCTCGAACTTCAAACGCCGTGCCTGGAAATAACGAACTTCAATTAAGAAGCCTTGAGCTCCAGTTATATTTACGTTCATGTCGTTTCAGGTGTCCTAGTGGTGACAAAAACCTGACTACCCACTACAAAAAAACATAATCTAAAATACGTTAATTCTCACAACTTATCCCACAAGTTAATAATCTCGATCTCTTAGCGCAGAGGGCGGCACAGTCGTGATTGTCTGCACTTCTTACAGTAATTGCACATTCGAATCGGAAGGGCCGTATACCTGTTGATCTCTAATTGGGTTTTGGTTAGATTGGTGTTATGTTATTAAAGGTGATTAAAACTTGCTGTAACAATAGATAAGTTCGTATGAGAGAAGCCAAATTGGGTGTCGAAAGCTCTGAAATCGCCTAAAAGCTCACTGGTTAGTAAGTTAGTATGAGAAGAGCTAAATAAGATTTTGACTGTCCTCATATCTCCTGAAAGACCTCTGGTTATACGACAACATTCTATTTAAAAAATGATTGTAGGGACATGTACGATACGGTCGCTAAAGTAAATTTGCACATTTTGCACCGACGCAGACATGACAACGTTTTTACTAAAATATCAATTCTTCTGTTTCTTCTATTTTTGTGTCTATGCTAGTTAGAAATGTATTTAAACTTTTTATATCTTAGGATACGACACGTAGGATACAATATTATTATTATTTTAACACATCTCTATTTTTTATTGTTATAATGAATCAGAAAAGTTGAATAAGTTTTACCTGGTTGTGAGCGATAGTAGCTTTATTTCGAAAGTTTATAAAAAAAAACACTAAAAACCTTTTGACCCTCCACAGTTTTATGGCGTTTTCAAAGCTCGAACGTAACTATATTTTGATTAATATCGTCAAGTCACAAGCTTTTAAGGCGTCCCTCTATAAATTACTCAATTAACTCGACCGTGTAATTAGCTAAGAACGAAACTTTAATAATCAATCTCGGGAAAGGAAAGTACAGTTAATCATAAAATTGTGGATAAAAAATAATGAGCATGTAAAACAAGTGAGGCGTGATAGGTGCGATGGTCACTCGCGGTGGGACCAGGAACATTGCTGTTTGTGATAGTAGATCGCTTTATATAGATTATTTATTATATTTTTTGGCTTAAAAGCGACAAACTTATAATTAATCACGAGAATCTTGCAAAAGCCACGTATGATTCTTATTTAAAAGTAAAAAATAACAAAAAGAAAAAGAATTAAGAGTGTTTTTTTTATTCAATGATTTTGATTGGATTTTTTTACGGAGACAAGTCTAACAAAAGTTCTTTATAGAATGTGTCTTAAAAAAACATTATGCTTAATTTGTAAGTTTTATCGAAAATGCTATCGTCAGCGATGCTTTGATAGGGATAACACCACAACTGATAATTTTACTTGTCTAACAGGTATATTTTTCTTCAGCTTGTAACCCTCGCTAGTTTAGTGTCTGCATCAGGACAAGTTGCGTATGTCTTGGATCGTGACAGATGCTCGGATGCGATCGTGTGAATTCGATAGTGAAATATTATGTTTGGACGTAACTACTGATGTGTAGCGTTTGCAAAAAAACTTTATTTTTTATTTTTATATCTTCATCATTATCAGCCCGTTATCGCCCACTTCTGAGCATAGGCCTGTCTTCTTGAATGCCACTTATACCAGTCCTGCGCAGATTGAATCCAGGTCCTCCCTGCTGTTTTTCTAATGTCGTCAACATACAACATTTTTCTATATCAAACACTGGAAAAAATACTATATATGTATAATAATTTAACTTATTGTATTTGTTATGCATAGTTTTCCTGTAGCATAAATAGTACCTAGCGTCTGTAAGCACTGCATATGACTTACATTCTTAACCTATGTATTTAGAAAGAGTGAACTACAAATACCTACACAGTATTTTTGTAATAGCGGCGGTTTCTGTCACAGTTTAATGCTCTAAAACATATCTTCTTCTAATCTTCGAAACGTTTAATCTAGGTATCTAATATAAAAATGATTTGCAAAATGTGTTGGCAAGCGCATAACTCAACAACGCCTGGACCAATTTGGGCATTTTTTTTAAATGTACATATGTTGAACTTCAAGGATGGTTTTGACGGCGAGAAAAAATCTAAAAATTGCTGGTATAACCCTAAAAACCGCCGGTATTTTTCTGACAGGACGAAGTCTGTCGGGTCCGCTAATTTTGAATAAAATCGTAAGTACGACGTGTTACTTTAGTGACATAGGTTACTCAATTTTTTTGTTACAAAAAAATCAATGAATTATTTTCATATCCTCCCCGCAACTATGTTACCAACCCTACAAAAACCTTCACGCTATCATTGCTCTGTGTCCAGTTCTCATCAAGTAGAATCGTGTACTAACCATGTTAATTGTACTCGGACGAAACATGCGCTTTCTAATCACGATCAGCCACTGGACTGTCGAAATCAGGAGTTTGGTAGCTGAGGAAGGTGGTGCGCGTGGGTGAAGTTGGAACTAAAATATCCTTAAGATACATGAACTTGCGATGGCAGATATAGCCCACTGATATACAGCATGAAGTATTTTTCATGGATATCTTTTTATATTTTTATGCTATTTCCTCATCAAAAATAAAGTACCTAAATCGTTGAACTCAGAGTAAAGTGTCAATTTTAGATAATTTCTTGTTTTAAAAAGTAAGCGCCTTTGTTCAGCTGGCGGAGATATTTCCATGTTACTAAAGCAAACAACGGTGCAGTGAAAAGTAAAAAATGATATTCTGTGCCTAAGCCAACAAAGATGATTTGTTAACTCTTGAAGCCACTCGGCTATTCTCATACGATATGAAATTAAAAAAAAACCTTATTAAATACATACCAAAAGTGCTGCCGCCAGTGTTGTGGTAAACATGGTCTTATAGGTAGCTAAGACGTGATATGTAATGAGATGGGTCTGAGAAATAGTATAATTGTAACGGAGCTTCATAGTACAGGTATCTGACATATGTATGTGAAGCAAATCTGATTTAATTGATGGAGTAACATTTGAAATCTTAGGGTGATAAGTGTTAACATGTGAGATTGATTACAAGTTAGGCTTTCATAGAAAAAGATGAAATTCAATTCAAACTATCTAGCACAGACATGGCAAAACCACAATCTTGTACAAAAAGGCAATATCCTTGACCACAGAGTCGTATGTGCGAGTGTTCATTTCAGATATAAACTGATAGTCAAATTCCTGACTGGGGTAAAAAAAAACTCCCGTGATTATTATTAGGTTTTTTTCAGATTGGGTAACATTAAGAAAATTATCTACCTCTATCAGTTTTCCGAGAACTCCCCTAACGAATTAATTGTGCGGGGGAGTCACTACCCTCAGTCATGAGGAAATCTCAAAGAGAGAAAGATCGATTTTCCAGCAGAAACTTCATTAATTTATTCAGTGCTTTTTACTGGAACTGGCTCTTAGACGAGGCTGCTAAAAAACACCGCTAAGTTAGTTTGAAAGGTTTTAAGTACCTATGTATAATTATCGCCGCGCAAAACTACAAAAATAAAAACAACGGGTCTTATTACATAAAGATATTTTTTTTTAAATTGGTTTATGTATTTAAGTCAAGAACTTAGAAAATAAGATTCCGTTCTTTTTATTCAAACTTGGTTCTCTTCTGTCATCATAATCAAATTGACAAAATGTTACCAATGTTAAATCAACGTTATATTTTGAAGTTTTTAAGGTGATGTTTGAACAACAAGAAACGACTATTTATTTTCAAAGTTCTAGACTTATAATCAAACCGCGTTTTGTAATAAGATGGAACGAGTCTTTAACTAGGCGGCAACACAGAATACAACAGCATTATCATTTTCAATTCCCAGATCAATACGGGTATTTTCCAAAACAACTCAAGGAATTTCCGAAATAAAAGCAACCCTTGATCTCTGAGGGACTCGCTTAATTACATCGGAAGGCTTTAAAATATTAATGAAGTATCTGATACGGACATGTTGCCAGGCTTTTATTAATTTACGGGCTTAGGGGAGACATAGGAATTCTAGGGAAAAGTTTTGAAAGTTTTTGCTGTGGATGAGTTTATTTACTGGATACTATTGCAAGTGTTTAATTTTTTTATTGCTTTAATCTTAAATATGATCGTTAGGTCGTCTAAAGCGACTCTTCAGGAGCACGGGTAACACTGATGTCCAAAAAATTCTTAGAATAGAATGAAATAAAAGACGAATTTCAAAAAAATCTGTTACATCTAGTTGAGTTCAAACCTATGTTTTTCCCGGTCAAAATAATTGGTTGAAAAATGAAATCATTTTGACATTGCCCTTTACAATGAACATTTTATTTAATCTCTGTCCAGTTCCTAACCGTTGTCCATTGTTAACCGGCAAAAAGACAACAACCCGTTCCATAAATCTTTTAAAAACCAAACGCGGCCCTACAAAGGCCGGCGCAATTTTGACAAAATTTCACCAGCATTAATATCAATATGTAGGCAAAAAAGGCCCGTAATATCCTTAGGGTCCCAACTCCCTCTCGTTTTATTTATCAAAGCCGACCCCACATAACCCTTCCATCGTTACGCGAATTAAATTTCTTTTGCCGTCATTTCCCGTACATTATCTCGGCTAAAATCATAATGGCGGGTCACAATGGCCTTGTTTGGGCCCGCTTCATTAATGTTTGCTGAAGAATTTTATTAAAATGTTGCGTCGTCGCTTAAGGGTTAAAAGACGAGCGCAGGGTTGGGAATACTTGTATATTTAATTAGATGGCTGTTGCATTATTGAAATGTTTCAAAATATGTAACTAGAAATAGCAGGCTAGTTAGGAAAAGACATCTAAAATATTAAAAAAAAATGATGAAAGAAAATTCTATTCAATAAATCGACATATTCAATATGTAAAAAAAAACCTTCTTGCCCACTTGACTACATAAATATATTATATCCGTAAATAGTAGCTTACATTCTTAAAAGAATTGTACCTATCAGTGCACAAAAAACTTTTTCTCAATTTTATGCATAAATAATTATATTTGCATGTGAATTATCACATTATAAAAAACGGTATTTATTATGGAAAGTTAATAGATATTCCGCAATATTTTTATTTTCTACTCTCGCTTTCTCGTTAATTATTTTTAAACCGATAGTTAAAGTTATTGGTTTTCGTAATAAAATTTAATTATGCTTGTAACTAGGGGGTATATTATCTTTATGCATCGCTTCACGCCTTCAAAACGTATTTACACTTTCGATAGTTTTTTTATGGAGTAACCATTATAGATTTATATAGAGTGCCAAGATTTCGTTTTGATAAGCATATACATTTTGAAATTAGGTACCTAGGCACTGAACATTCATAATCTATGTATTTCAGTTTTTAACCGACTTCCAAAAAAAGGAGGTTATCAAGTCTTCTGAAAGCTTTTTTTTGTGGGGATGTTACGCGATTACTCCGTTGTTTATCAACCGATTTAAAAAAATATTTTTTTGTTGTTTGCCTTTGATTGTTATTGGCTAAAGTACCTAGCTCATCAATTAATTTCCGATTTTTTAAGCTTATCTTAATGAAATTAATTCCAAAGCTTTTTAAGAAACCAGAAATAAATGAATGTCATATTTACTAACAATTGTTAGTTCTTATAAGAACGGCAAACTCTGGTGCTGAGAGTTTTCAAACCGCCCCTAGTGCGTCTTACATGGCCTAACGACTGATGTATTTGCTACCAAAATAAATTAAACTCTACAAATATACAAAGTGTTCTAAAAGCAAACATCTTAAGCGTTTAGCGTGGTTTAGCCAAAATCTATTTAATAATGCATCACAAAGTAAGTCGAACGCGCCAAATGGCGACGGACATTATTATAATGACTTGGGCGAACAACACGCATTTTTTCAGCAAGTCCCATTAAAGTACTAAAAACAAAAAAGTTTTCGAGAACACGGTGAAGAAAAACAGATTTAAGCAACAGATTTTTTCAGGTAAGGTTTTCAGACTTGGTAACGAGATTAGTAAGTAAAAATAAGCAGGTCCATCTTTAATTATTTTTTTTATTTAATATTTTATTGTTGTAAATTATTATGAGCGAAATTAGTGAACTAAAAAGTATAGTAGGTGCGTATTTAAGAAAAGTATATACCTACCGTATTATTAAGCGTAGCTTAAGATGTGTATATATTATTTTATTTTTAACACAAAACTGTTACTCTATACAGTTTTATGCCTGTATAAAACTTAAGAGCCTTATTACAAAACGTAGTTCAAATATAAGTCTAGACCAAGTGCGTTTTTGGTTGTTTAAAAAGTGACTATCTACTGACATAATTATCAAACTGTCAAATGTACCAATGTTAAATAAAAGTTCAAATTTTTTGTTGACATTTTGATTGCTTGTATGTGATGTCTTAACAACAAGAACCCACTTTTTATTTTCAAATTCCTGAGCTAATATTTAAAACGCGTTTTGTAATACGACGGAAGATGTTTTCATTTGTACAGTAAGTTTTCTTGACAATGCTTAAATTTCTCAAAAACAAACTATGTTTTTTTCTCCCAGTACCTAAGAGACTCATCCCCTCTCCAGAAAACCCTCTTCCCTCCCCCTATTCCTCCTGTTTCCACCCCCTCCTGGTCGTTTTGCATAACTCATTACGGTGCATCTATATTTAATTAGGATGTTTACTTATTTTAGAGGTTAGAGGTTATTTAATTGCACCTCAAAAATATTTGAAGAGATATTTGGAAGTAAAACAAAAACGAAAATAATTTTCAGTAAAAAAAAAAATTGTTGATTTGCATTCCTAAAATCTTCATTGTATGTATAGGTATTTAAAAGATTTCTATGAAACAAACACAAAAAATTAAACTAAAAGAAGTGCCTACTTCAAACAGTATTTTTTCACTCACAGTGAAAAATAGCATTTATCTTGATACATTCTAACTTTGACCAATTTGTAGTGATTTCTTATGGGTACACAACACTATGTTTTATTATATCCCAAATTTCCCAGAAATGCATAGAATGTGATTTATACTGAATTCAAAAAATACTTTAAGTAGTCCTAAAAATATTGTCTACAATTTTTGTTATAATTTATTTGCATAAAATCTCCTTGTGTTCCCCAATAACAAAGGAACATCGATTGCTATTTAATTCAGAAGCTGGGGGCAAACAACTCTAATGGCTGAACAAATTTTAACCGTCTCCTTGCTTTAATATTGGTTAAGAATTTGCGAGTTGGTTTTAATTAAATTTTCAAGAGTTGGATTATTGGCGATGGCATAGAACATTTAATCGACCTTTAAATTTAGCGACTTTTCTTCTACTATAAAGTTATAAATAGAATGGAAGAAAAAAATAAACTGAATAAAGAGTCTTACTCGTTTTTAGCATAACTAGTTAAACCTTTGATACTAAAGTATTTTCTCTAAATTATATATATTGGTACTAATCACTTCACGTCTCTATTTTGTGACAAAACGCGGACTCATTTTAAAAAAAAAAATATTTATAAAATAATGTAAAATAACGTTATGTGTGTACATATATTTATCATATCAAAGGCTTTTCGTAACAAAATCAATTTTTTGCCTGAATTCAATTAATGTCAATTAATTAAATGTATTCTCTACTGTAGGTAAAGTCGAACTATTTGACGTAAGCTATATGAAATATACACATATAGCAGTAATAACCCCCTCTGTATTGACAAAGTGCACTTTAGCTCTTGGATTACAAAATGGCAGACTGTGCTGAACGTCAAACTATTTGCACAAACTTAGCATTTCCATTGTCAAACCAAGCAATAGACAATCTGATCCCTATTTTTACATTAATAAGGTTTAAAATATACTTATGTTGGGATTTAGGACTAGTTTTATAAACTTGTGTGCGTGTATTTGAATAGTTTGAAAGTGGATAATATATATAGAGCGTCGTATATCGTTGTGGACGTATTGACAAGTACACTTAGTATGTGGATTATGTTGGGAAACGTGTGGATGACGTTATGCCAATATTGCTAAATCACGGAATTCAGTTTTGTGGAGAGTTCTTAATACTAATAATTGATAGGGTTTTTTTATAGAAAACAGACAGATATTTAAATGAATAGATATACCTATAGTAAAGTCGCCAGCTCGTTCGTTCTATGCAAAGTGGTGTTTGTTAGAAAGTTATTTTTGAAATTTTTGCGACAACCAAAGTTTTTATGTTTAATTAATATCATTGTCTTACTAAAGATATACTGATAGTAGTTTCAGCGACAGTAAATATCAGTTTCTAGGTCTTATAAAATGCATTTTTTTTAATTTGACCGAATATTACCAAGTTCTACTATAATTTTATAGAAGAAATAGTTTTTATTGATTCAAACTTTCTATGTCACTGAAGCAAGATTTTCATTTCAACTTGCGCTGTGTTTGTTATCAAGAAATTATTTATTTATTTATTTGATTAATGGGCAAGCAGCAAATTGCTGATGTGTCCATATCACACTGTGTCAAAATTGTTTTATATAGTCCACACTAAGTTCAAATTTATACAGTCCACTGGTGCAATGATCACAAGTTAACAAGAGATTTTTTGATTTTCTGTAACCAGTCATCAAGCCGGTTCTTAAAGTTGTTTACAGATGTTGCACCACCTTTTTAATCAAATTCAGTATGAAGTCCAATTTAAGTATTTTTGGACATAAATGTTTCTTTTATGTTAATCATAGTTTTATCTCGCACACAACTATCCCCGTTGACACACCATTGGCCATGGTTTTAATTCAGCGAGGGAGTGCCATGGGACGATGGGAACGATGGAATTACACCGTGATTGTTCTATCAAACCTTATGGGGTACTCAGTGTTATGTATGTAGGGTGCATGGGATTTGATAGGTTATGTAGTTGTTATTACTGTTGTAAGTTTACTGTGATGGTTTTTGGTGTTGTTTTGTCTGTGACATTTAGAGATAAATTATTTGATGAAGTATTGTTAGTAAATAAATAAATATTTCGGGACATTGCAGACAGCGCCATCTAGCCCCGCACTAAGCAAATGCTTGCGTTGCGGGTACTAGATAATAGATGTAAATGATCATAAAAAACAACGATTGCATATCATTATTATTAAAAACCAAATTTTTTCTATAATAAACATCTGTGCTTATTTAACTTTTTATTTTATATGATTAAGTACATATTTTCTTATTTGAGTTTTGCTTGTAAAATAAAAATAAAAATAGCCTTTATTTCAGATGTTTCAGTTAATAATTAGTAATTAATTTGGTATTCATTAAAAAACAAAATTTCAAGTGTCATTAAAATGGGAATATAACAACAAGAACTCATTGCAAAATTAGTTTTTCCATGTCCGTAAAATAATCTTCGTCAGTTGATGTTTAATATATTCTTCCCATAATGTCCAACTTTGAAATAATGGTGTTATTTGTGTCAAAAGTTTCTTTGAAGTCAATGTTTTTATGTGAGTGCGTCTGTCGCCTCTCTGGCGTAGGCCTCCCCCAGTTTAGTCCACTGCATTCTGTCTCTTGCCAGTCTCTTCCACGTTTGCCCGTGTCTCTGGGTGAACACGTCCTCCCATCGTCTATGTGGTCTGCCTCTCTTGCGTAAGTCACCTCTAGGGATCCATTCTATTACTTTTTTTGTCCATTTATCATTCTTCATTCTGCAAACATGTCCTGCCCAATTCCATTTCAAAGTCCTTATGCTTTTTACTATGTCTCTTATCTTTGTCTTTTGTCTAATTTTCTTATTGCTAATTCTGTCCGATAATCTGACTCCTAGCATACTCCTCTCCATCTTTCTTTGACATATGGCTAGTTTATTTTCATCTTCTTTTCGCAACGCCCATGTCTGGCAACCATATATCAGGCAAGGTAGTATTGCGATGTCATATACTTTGCTCTTGATGGCGATGTCAATATCTTTACTTTTCATTGAGTTTTGCTTGTAGAATAACTCAAATCGCCTCACATATTTTTTTTGTTTTTAAATATTTGCTATTTTTCATAGCTTAGTTTAAACTAACGGAAGTTAACTTCCGAAGTGTTTTTGAGCTCCTAGCTATTTCATGTATATCATTTATATAGGACAAAATATAAAGACATACGAGAAACTCGGAAGCGATCGCTGTGGTAATCAATAATTCAAAGGAATCATAGAAGACAAATATGCGCCCAGCAATCCAAGATCACTCGAGACACGATTGGATGTATCGAATTATCATTCAGTGTATACATACAGAGTTGTTGTTATTTATTATTTACTTGATTATTATTATTTTTTATTTTATTTCCTCGTTACATGTTTAGAAAAACTCTGGCTTGTTGTTATAGAATCCATCTCCATATTTTCAGATTTAAAAAAATCTAGCATACACATTTGTTTCTAAGACTTTGTTTACGTGCATTTTTCTATGTTTATAATAGTATTGACTCTTACTTAACATAAGGAAAACATTATTATCTTTGTTTTAGAACTGTCAAAATAGTCGCGAAATGTAAAATTATGTATTTATAATTCTTGCAATACATAAATATACTTGATCTATAAGATTTTATTAACAATCCTCCTCCTCCTCTAGGCGATAGCTCAATGCTGAGCATCGTGATGACCCCGACCAAAATTATGGACCATTAGACGCCATTTGTCACGATCGGTAGCTTCGTGTATGGCAGCACTTGCTTTGGCGCCAATGTGTTCAGCCACCTGATCGGACCATCTTGTAGGGCTTCGACCTCTGGATCTCGTTCCTGCCATTTTTCCAGTCACTATGAGCTTCTCCAAATTGTCCGCTGGTTTCCGTGCGATATGCCCAAAGTACTGTAGTACTCGCTTCAAACATACGGCGGACATGCGTTGCTTTATGTTAAGCTCTTTTAGGATGGAAGCATTTGTCCGAAACGCGGTCCATGGAATCCGTAGCATTCGCCGCCAGCACCACATCTCAAAAGCATCTACGCGGCGTCGGTCAGTTTATTAACAATAATAAAATATAAAAACAAGGGAAGAAAAACTAAACATACTACTTCTAACTACTACAAAAAAGGGGCACTTAGAAAATCTTTAGAAAAGCCTAAAGATAATCAAGTGCTCCAGCCCACTACCAGAGGGCAGTTTGCCCAGCATACTGGCCGCATTACCACGCTGGATGGCAATGCTGATACGTTGAGCCAGAAAAAAGCCGGCATTAGGTAAAATTCCGTATAAGGTATATTCCGCTTCTATCTTGATCTATTAGACACAAAATACATGAATGCAAAGATGCATTAATTATTTTGCACATTCCTTTGAGAATTTTTATACTATCCTCTCTTTATAGATAGTTGGTATGAATGACGCACTCACGCCAGGAAGATTAAGGAGTGACGTCTGCATACTTGTGACTAAACCCAGGTTAAAATTAAACCACGGTGGCGCCACCAGCGAGACGGGAATAGATTTGATTAGAATGTTACGTAATAAACAATAATAACAAATTTACCTATATGTAAATCTACCTGCTCCTTCTCTTCGCTTCCTTCTCTTTTCTCCTATCCTTTTAATGTAGTACAAGTTTTTAGAATTAAATTGTACAATAATTTAATTTAATATTTTTTTGTTTTGCAATTATTATGAGTCTAATAATTAAAAATGAATTTATTCAATAATAAGAAACAATATTTACACATATTAACACTAATAGAAATAAAAAATATTTATTGTATTTCATTGTACTATTAATTTTAATTGATTATTTTTTATTTGTTTTTCTGTGACGTGTATCAAATATCTGATATAAATAAATGACTATGACTACATTTTTTTAACTATTTTGTGCCATGTGTGTCCTACTAATAATATAAAGGCAAAATTTGTTGCTGGCTATATGTGTGTGTGTGTGTGTTTTATACTTTTTACACTAAAACGGCCGAGCTAATCATGGAGATATATCCTGAATTAACACATACCTACTTTTAATCCAAGAATAATGCTAGTAGTACACAGGGCATTGCTAGTAATAAATACGTATGCATGATTATCGATAGAGCTGTACCTACCTAGTTTCTTGAATAATAATAAATTGCGTTGTATCGGTACAAAAAGTAGCCTATGCCACTCTTAGGACCTGGTATATCAAATGTAAAAAAAAACTATCAAAATTTACGCCGAAAAAACAGATGAAGAACTTTCGTTTTTGTATATTATATATAAGGCGGTATGATTCGGTCCTACTGCTGAAATCACATATTTTTCACTCGCTCGACAATTCACTGGATGCCATGTCAATAGTTCATTAAAAGCCCCCGGTCCAGCGTCCTCCCCTCTTGAGGGTAGTTATTATTTTTAATCCCTTAATGGCGCCCAGATTTCATTACGGGGGTTGAACTGATTAAAAGGGTGGGACGATTTTTTTCGATGTTTTCGAGGGGTGAAATCAACACACGTGCTTATGTGATGCGTGTATTTATTTATTGGCTTAGCTGTTGTATATAACAGGGAGATTGTGTATGTATTCAAATAAAAATCGTCAATGGTCATTAAGTATTTTTTTGTCTTTCTGTCTATAAAGGTATTTTTATTTATTGTCGGTCTTCAAGTCGAAAGTAAACTGGTTTCTTCTAGGCAAGCACGCTAGATCGTAGATTATAACGTATTATAACGTTGCTTAACATAGGAAAGTTGAAGTCAAGAGTGAGCCTATCTTATGTAAAAATATATTTTCTTTTATTTCCTTTTTTATTTTATTAGTACAATTAGTACAAGTGACAAAGAAATACGATCTATTGCAAAATACCACCGTTGTGTTATTTACAGTAAAAATTCGCAGTACGAGTAAAATATATTGTTTTGTGTTTCTTTTACTCTCAAAGTTTGCTTCACTTTAAAAGTGCGCTGTAAACTGAAACGATTATTACCAAACCCTTTTATTTTCCATCCGTACACATTACAGGTATTCTTATTTTAAACTACACGACTACATACCATCGACATAGCATATTAATAATTATAGACTGGTATAAGCACGGATATTTCTTAGTATATGAAGAACTTTTAGTTTTCACAAACTGTAATCCTTTTGTACTATGATTATTAAAAGTACTAAGCGACAAAATTGCTAAGTTAATATTGGCTAAATATTATGTTTACACTTCTTACTGCAAGTTACACTAAAATTAAGCATCAAATTTCAGCATCATTCAATACTGCTTTCTGATAATGGTAATATGGTTGTGTTGGCTTATTTATTTATGAAGGACGCTGTACCAAAGCCCGTCTTAAACCATACTGTGTCGTAGCTACATACCCACTAATCTGTAGACGCAAGGAACAAACATACGAAGGTGGTCTCCGTCTAAACAGCATTAGTCCTGGCCGAAAAAAAGAAAACAAAAATGACGTAAGTCAAACGTCCAAAGAGGTTAGTTACGTTCCATATTTGTTTATAAGTTTTAAAGGAGTGTACATACGAGTGGTGCGGTAAAGGTTGTGTGCCGGAATGATTAGTGGAGTCGCCGGACCTCCGCTGCGTGGCGCTTCAGGACAGGAGTAATGTGACCAATGTTTGAAGATGTGGGTACTTATTAGTGGAAAAAGTGGTGCCATTAGGTGCTTTAGTTAGTTACATATTTTTGCAAGTCACAAATGGGGGAAGTTTGATGAAATTTGGAAACAGAAGTTAAGCAGGAATTGCACCGGTTTCAACAAGTGGTTGCTATTGCCATCTTCTATATAAAAATTTGATAATATAAAATTAGTCTCAATTAGCAAGACGAAATATAGATATGGGAAAAAAGTAATAAGAAACATGACGTAACAGTAAAAAGTGCAGATAAAAAGTTGGAATGCAATTTTTAGGTTTTTGGTGCAACAAAATAACGAATAGTAATGAAAGTTCTAAAATCCAAAAATGGCACAAAAATACTACTATTTATATAGTCCGCATCCCGTCTTGTCTCAATTCACACGCAAAAACACTTCTCATCCCCGAAAGTAAATACTAAATAGTAACTTCAAACATTGACCGAGCGAAGTCCGGTAGCTTTCAAACAGTGTGTTTGAGTCACAGACAATAGGAAAAGAATGGACATGAAATACCTACGAAAAAAACGTGCATACCTAACGTGAGCCTGGCACAAAGATGGCGGCTTGCCGTAGGGATGCGCGCATTATAATATCGATAGTTGAATTGCACGGTGTTTGCAGAATTGAAAATTGTCGAAAATGAGTTTCGGTTACATTTCTTCAGTTTTATTTACGTGGAAATGCGACCTATAAAAACGCACACGCTCAGTGACATTTTATTTATGGCAGGGCACGTGGATACTGTACTGATGCCACTGCAATTTAATGAACATCCTCTTTATTCTGTACTTGTACATGTTCATAATAAAACGAATTTTACTATGGTATGTTTATCCCATTAATTACTCCCAGTTTCCACCGCTGCGATCACGAATAAAAACTGCAGCCTTGTGATAGCCGTGTACCTATATCTTACCTGTGGGCGTAGTATGCGACCGAAATTGGAATTAAGATTGAGTTTCGTGCGGACTGCCACTTACTGCGGCTCGTGCCGGGGCATATGTATAGGAGCCTTGAGTATCACTATTACTGATCAGCATACCACGCCTTCAATACCAACACGGTCTTTAAGTAATTAGTTACCAAAGAAAAGAATAAATAAATAGGTACTTACTAAATACAGATTTTTTTCTCGTTTTGCAGAGTATACTTAATTTTATTAATTACTTAATACTTTATTTATACAACTTGGCACACAGGTTTATTAAAAACTATAATAGTTGTAAAACTGTAAAATTTGTATTTTTGAAATACAAAGGATATGTTTCAAATCGTGTTTCAAATAAGACCATGTTGAGCCCTCAATGACAGTCATTTTCAAGTTGTAAATAAAAATACAAATATACACATTAATCAACTATGAGCATGTTGAACCCTCAATCACAGTCATTTTCAAGTTCTAAAAATACAAACTATATACAAATATAGGTACACAATAATCAAATAAGAGCATATCGGACCCTAATAAAATTGCCAGTAATTTACTCATTACGGAATAATATGATTTTGTTAAAGTAATTGCGAAACGAAATCTTTTCTGTGGTTTTCTTACCATAGTATTTAAACCTCAGATCCATGTAAGTTTGGACTATAGATTTAATAAGTAAAAGTCTGTGGGTCGTGTCATGTTCGGAATTCGATTTCAACAAATTGGATTCATCAAAATGTTCCATGAAAAATCGAAATGCATGCAGATAATACTGTTCAGACCGAAGCTGCTTTTGAAAAATACCTTTAAGGATTTTTTCAATTTTAATCAGAATATTCGTCACGTCTTTTGACGGGTAAACCAATCCACCCCTATTTTTCAGAGTTATTAAGCTTTTTTGTGCATCTCCAAATAACAAATTTGCGCAAATATCACATTTTACAGAGCGAGCCAACTTTCTAGATATGAAACCGGCAATATAAGTAACTACGCTTTCGGAGTAGTTGGGTAAGTTATTGTACATGCAGTGTATAAATTCTTCGAACAACTCACTATCATCCTCTGGCAATTCAACAAATGAATTCCTTTCTGTTAGTTCGTTTATGGCCGTGACTGGGTTTGTCTTACTAGAGCAGGTTAATATGTTAATTTGCTCTAGAGGAACGCAGTTGCCAATGCCCGCATCCCTAATTTCAGCTCTTATTAACAATCTTTTAAAAGCGGCCCTAAATTGAACCGCATTAGGGTTATTATTAAAGCCACCTCGAGCTCGGATGGCAGAAAAAAACAACTCGAGGTGGTCCTGGCTGACCTTGTACAGTGGCAGGTACTGTAAAAGTTTGGTACCGGCAATCAAATATTTATACAGTTGAATTGCACTGATCATGTCCACAATAAGTCCTACAAAGCCTGTTCTTCTTCTGGAATCGACGAGTTTCTGCCCAGATGGCAGTATCAGATTCTGAAGGTAGGTTGTGGCACCTTCGAATAAAGCTTCTACCAGACCAACATTTCCCGAAAATATAGCCTTTTTCCACCCCGGTGGTCTAATTGATCGGCTGTTTAAGACATCAAAAACGCTGTTTATTAACCTAATGAAGTTAATTGTGCCTTCACCTCCTTGAAATTCCGGGATTTTTAAATCAGCACAATGCTCCAAGGCATCTGCCACCGAGTCGCTAAGAAGCTGCGTGGCAAGTCGTACCTTCATTTTTTGTTTTTGATATTGTATGTGGGCCTTTGTTAATTTTGTGGCCATGTGCAGTCCTGCGGCTTCCTGCAAATTTAGTAGATGTTCCAGGTAGATGTAATCTATTTTCCTGCCATGCATATCGTAAAACACCCTCAATTCACCGAAAGCATTTCGGACTAGTTTGATAGCATGACAGGGATCAATAAAAGCGTGTATGATGCTGTTACTGTAAGTAAATGTTACCTGGCCTGAATTGAAATCACAGCCTAATGCTGAAAACATGCTTAAATTTGCAGCTGGACCATCGCAGGTCAAGCTCACAACTTTGACGCCGACTTCTTCACATTTATGGATGCATGTTTTAACTAGTACTGCTTTTTGTTCCCCAGACAAAGCCGTTATGAAAAAGTATCCCACAGGTAACTTCCAACTACCGTTTATACAGGTCAGCAGTAACACAAGACACTCATTGGCTACTTCTAATGAGTCCATATCGCAATCAATCCCAACGTTAACTCGTCCATAATAGGTTTTAGTTTGAGGATCCCAGCAAAGAGACTTTCTAATAGCCATTTCATCCAAAACCATAGCACATATCACTGGCATTTCACTTGTTTGAACTTTGTGTTTCAAAGCATTAAAAGCCTCTGTACAAAACCCAGGTTCAGCGTTTACATTCTGATACCACCTACTTAAAGTTCTTGGATGTGGCAAACAGGAACTGTACGTACGACGAACAAAGTTATAGGCCTTTGGAGATAAAAAGTGGAGTGTCAGTGCAAATTTTCGAATTTCTTCGCTGTATTGTCTTTCCAAAGGCATTCCTACCGATTTCGCAATTTGCCTTTTTAGAAAATCTTTGGGGCCTGCGCACTGCTCCAACACAGCCGCATGATCATCATTCACATAATTATTGTCTTTTAAATCTTTCATTACAGTTTTAAAATCTGCTATTTTCTTACTCTGTCTTCTCACTTTTTCATTTAATCTTTTTATTTTTTTTTTCTGATTTTCACATTTTAATTTTAATTTTTGAATAATTTTAGCGCTTTTTCCTGAAACAAAAAAAAAAACACATTGACTTCTAGTTTTTTGCAACTTCGTACAAGTTTTTTGGCCTAAATTATTTTAAATTACCAGTTATGCTGCCCGCAGTACCTATAGTAACATAAAATAGAAGACTTACATCTGAATAGCTAGAAGTGCTGCAGATAGGCTCCTCTTCCAGTGCTTTGTGAGAAACAAACTGATGTTCCTGGCATTTATTCAATTGCGCTGGTAACTGTAAAGCAATATAACAATAATTTTTAATATTGAGTGTGTTTGTTTTCAAAAATCAAGATTGTATAATATGAAGTACGATACTTAACATTGTAAAAAGGATACTTACATCTGAATAGCTAGAAGTGCTGCAGATAGGCTCCCCTTCCAGTGCTTTGTGAGAAACAAATTGATGTTCCTGGCATTCATTAAATTGGGCTGGTAACTGTAAAGCAAAATAACAATAATTTTTAATATTGAGTGTGTTTGTTATTATTTGCGCTGGTATCTACACAAAAAAAACCTTATATGTTTAATAATATTTACATTGCCAATTTAATCACTAACACATGCACACATTTGTATAACTTGCATTTTAACACAGGTACATTTATCTATTTTGTTCTATGTACATTTAAATCTGAAACTTTTTATCAGTATTTCAACAATATAGAATTACTGCTGCTGACATGATTCTCGTCCCTTGTCATCAACTGGTTTAGTTCGATTACTTTGTCAGTAAGTAGGTAAACACTATAAACTTATCTGGTCTATTTTCAAAACTTACCAACAACTCACTTGAAGGTAAAGCATCATCGCGCAGTCTTGTTACATTTAAAGTTCGGTTCAAACATTTGTCTTCAAAATGCAGGGAACAAATAAAAATATGTTTGGTTGTAGTATTCAAATTTTCAATACCAAGTATATCCAGCCACTGTTCTTTTCTTTCTTTACATGTTGGCAATCTAAAATCAAATAAAAGAAATCGAGTTTAGATAATATTCACCTGTCGCTAAGTTATCGATACATTGAAAATGCCGTACCGCAACTCTATTTACTATGACGAATGATTTTCTTAAATAATCGCCTAATATTATTAGTAAAACAGTAAATGAATAGAGAAAAGCACGTTTATCTTTATAAACTTTCCCACAAACAGCAAAATATTTTAAAATAATAGAAAAGACAAGATATTTTGAATGAATTCGTTTACTTACCTGTGCAACGTTATTTTGGGATGTTTTGTGTTGCTTTTCATGCGGCAGCCTAACACACTGCACCTACCCATAATAAATGCAGTATTTTGCAAGTTCACACACTATAAACAAGCACAATTTTCGCTTAATATCACTAAATTTTCTTCAAAACTCTGTAATAAACAAGTTACGATGACAACTGATGTACTTGTTGTTGGCTGTGATAAAACATGGCGACCGGCCGCAGTGATACATTTTGTGACGTCATCAGCCATTGATAAAACTACTGTTGTGCTCTTTTACATTATGATTGCCCTCATAAGATAAAAAGAGATGCCGATATGTCAGTAACTACTGTTTGTTATGCCGAGTCCTTTCTTTCTTCTTTAGTCTGAGGTTTGAGTGCTAATAGATGTCCCGCCATCTACCGACGCAAACTGAAGACGTATCATTTTGAATTTGGAACGATAAAAAATGTTGGCATCTTGGCGGTGTGGTAAAGGATTTTTTTTAGTTTCGCGGTTAGCGTACGTGTCTGACATTCCTTAGATTTTCTGTTTTCGTACCGATTTTTAGAAATTGTTGACAGTGTGAGTATCGCAAAAGTTACATAAGTACGTAGGTATACAGAAAAAATATCATTACAAGGTATGTTTAAATAACTATAAACCGTAAGTACATGTATAAATAATAATAATCTTGGTAATTAATATAATAGGCTGCAGCAATGCTCATCATCAGGCAGGCTGTAGACAAACGCAAACCTTCCACGTAAAAAAACGCTATTTACCGCATTTATTTGAAACCAACAATTTATCACAATCTTTCTACAAAAAGAAGTAACAAAAAATATTAAAAAAATGATAAATATGTTTTTTTCTAAGCGGCATATTTAACCAGATAAAAAAATTCAAACCATGTTTAGGAAATTGAAAGTGTATCATAATTGCGGTAGTTGACCATTATGTGGTATTATTTTTAATTTATACGCCATTGTTTTGTTACAAATGTGACCTGCCATTCTGATAATTGTTGATGATAAAGTTAAATTTTAGAACAATTGTGTGAAAACGAGGTATTTACAAAATATTATTGTGTCGGGTACACGAGGAAGTTAATTTACGGTAAGAATGAGTTAATATACACTCAAACTCTAAACATTTATTTTTGTTAATTTTATTTTTTAACTAGTTGTGCCTGTGACTTCGTCCGCGTGGAATAGTTATTATGGGCATTAATTCTTTGAATTTTGAACCGTTTTCGCAGCGAACGCAACGGAAGCTCTCAAAGATGAATAATTTTCTCCGTTTTTTCCACATTTTCCATTATTTCTTCGCTCCTATTAGTTATAGCGTGATGTGAGCCTTCCTCGATAAATGGTCTACTCAACACAACAATAATTTTTCAATTCGCACCAGTAGTTCCTGAGATTAGCGCATTCAAACAAACAAACAAACGAACCAACAAACTCTTCAGCTTTATAATATTAGTATAGATTAATTGTTTTTTAAAAGTGAACTGTATCAGCGATGTTAGTATAATTTATTATTGTATGTTTAAATAATCATAGGTCAGGTTTGTTAGTGGGTTACTCCTATATACATGTTCTCCTTTTACATGTCTAGCTTACAACACCCATCGCCAAAAAATATATAATCTTTATACTTATTTACCTACTTATTTCATAAATCTTAATCTCCAATATAGTCCACAAAAAACTTAAGTCTTGCTATAAATATTTTCCAAGCTTACGGCTTCTTCAAAAAACTACAAATCTCTTAACCAAAAACTAAGTTAACCCGTAACCGCCGTGCCGGTCTCTGTGTCCCTCGGATAAAAACTGTTTTAACCCTTTAGCCCGGTCTTAAGTGCCCAATTAGCATCGTAGTGTGAAAACGACCGCGGCGACACTGGGAACCCGAATTTACACTTTGCTTTACAAAGATGGCTTTGATGCATTTTGTGTGCTGTAGAAGTTTTAGACACGGCACTGGCTTGGTAAAAAAAACGAAATGACGGGAGATCACGAAGCGAGCAGTATCTGGCGTGTCTGCATTCTGTGACCCAGAAAAACTATTAGGCGTTAATAATGTACATAAATAGATAACTATAAAAAAAAGACCAAACAAAGGCTCACTGTAAATTGCTTGCTATTTCCGACCTTTTTTTAACCAAATCCCGGAAAATATTTTTAAGTGCGTATTCTTGAACTTGGCGTTGAAAACATAGGGACTTACCAGTTTTAAATACCCTACTTATGGTTGTTGTAGATATTGCAAAAATGCAATAAAATAATTTATAATAAATTTTCGTCAGGGTTGAAGATCTGTTCATTTCTAATACTTGGTAGCGGCATCTCAAGGAAGACTGTCGCAGGACGATGCAAAATGGCTTCTTTGTCCTCTGTTGTCCTTTTTAATTCGTGACTTTTATGCGTTAAAGTGATTCACTGGATTTTTACCACAAGCCTTCAAAAAACCATTCAAATGTAATAACAACCTTATTACAAAATCGATAAGGTTCAATTTGTGAAATTAAATTATGGTTGGGCTTTGCAAGACGAAGCACTAAAAGTGACTTTTTATTATGAATGCAAATCAAAGGTGACAAAAACTGCAGTAAAGACGGCTTGACAATTCTTGTGAAGTTATCAGTAGGTATGATTTTTGAGGAAAACTCTAGAATTATTACTTATTACTCAGATATGAAATGTCAGAATGTAACTGAATAAAACCTGGGCGTTTCTATTAGTTGTGTGAGATGTAGAATAATAAATTAAGTAAATTTGTATGGGAGAGAGAGACCTATTTTGGCAAATGCCAGTGCAAACAGCAGGAATCCAAAATTAACGCAATAAAAAGCCACAATCATGATACATTCTGGTTAGTTTTTTTATATGAAACTGTACCTTCCATACCATATAAACCACCGTTCAACAGTTAGTATTCTTGGTCTCACTTCTTCTTCTTATCGAATGAGAGTAGCCAACTCTGGTGTCGAGAGTTTATCAAGCCGCCCGTTTTTGGTCTTTCTAGGTAAAGTAAAAGTAAAAAAGGCTTTATTCAGCTACACATTCATAAAATGTCACAAAAATTGATTCATACAGTCGATTGTTTACGGAAATGTCAAAAATGTTTGTTTCAATGTCAAGTGATGCAATAATTTTAGGTCAATTCTTCCTGGTTTGCAGTTGTCGCCTCATTGGCGTAGGCCTCCCCCAGCTTCGTCCATAAGTTTCTGTCGTGGTCTGTCTAGGTACTTACCAGTAAACAAATATGAATACCTTTCCAATAAGATCAGTCTCATTCCCATAGAAGTGTTAAGAGACACCATGAAGCCATGGTCTTCGAACCTATTTCGAATCGATATTTATGGGTTTTGACAGCCACTTGCATTTCAACAGTAATATTTTCCCATAACCGAAAATGGAAGGTATTTTTGTTTGTCACTTGAAGTGCTTTACATATTTGAAATGATTTCAAATTTGTCGAACCAAAAACGCGCAAAAGTTGGTACAAAAGCTCTGTAGGTGCACTTTTAAAGCTGTTAAAAAGTTCCCAAAAGCTTTCCGTTGAGAGTAAAAGTAGGTATTCCTTAAAGCCTAAGGACTATTCACATTTACGTAGTTTACGAACCAATAAATTTGAGGTTGTAGTTTCTCACTTACGTGTGATTCATATCACTATTCATATGTCGTTATTCAAGTCGAGAGTAAACCGGTTTCTACTAGGCAAGCGCGCTAGATCGTAGATTATAACGTTGCTTAACATCAGGCAAGTTGTAGTCAAGCGTAAGCCTATATCATGTAAAAAAAATCACAACCTACGTAAGAAAAAAAGAAAGGAAAAAGAATGAAAAGTTAAAAAGTCACATGTATTAGTTACTTTCGTATTGCTATATTCCAAGTAGATTTAACCTTATTCAAAACAGTGATAATTTTTTATCTTTGTCTCAAAATATCCGAAATTATTTTGAATCAGTTACACCTAGATTAGAAGGAAAAAAGTATAACATCGATACTGATATACTTTTGTAATGTAAACAGTTTAAAAATACGGTATTTATCTGCAAGTTTTGGTCAACATCAGCATAATTCGAATAAAAGCATTCAATTCGACAATGATGACAATGATCGAATGCGCATTGAGTCGATTATGGAATCAATTTGAGCTATTTACGACTCGATTTTGTATACACCTGCTAAATAGAACATCACAAACCTCTGTGACAATATCAAATTCTACACATACTATTGGACAATACTACCACTATAAATTACGACTTTATATTTGTTAAGTTAAGGTTGAAAATTGTGTGGCATAAATTTGAATATTAATGCTAGTAACATTGACTGCCAATATTATGTTCACGATTTTTTCGTGAGGTTCTAATGAAAAAGTTTGACTCAAATAATTATCGTATGTTTGATAGTGTCGTATGTCTCTTGTTTGGTAAAGATGTGTGTTTGTAATGTGATTGTAAAGTCACGATTGTGGCTTTATTCTCTTTGTTTGGCATTGTGGTCTTGTGACCGAATTGTTGTGTTCGCTTGGGCAAATATGTAAGTTTTATTTTTACGATAGGTATTGTTATGCCTATAGCTAAGTAGTTTAACTCGCTTATATCAAATAATCTGTTATGATAATAGTAGTTTTTCTAAAAATTGATAGGAAGAGTGACAGAAACATACCTTTTAGAAACATGCCTTGGGTACTCCATAACCTGCGTAGTTCAGAAAGAGAATTTGGTCATTTTATTTTGTCTTACAATCATTTATTTAGGACGACTTTAAGCTTTTAAATCCTAAAAGGACGCTTCTAACATTGTATAAAGGGTTACTAGTAAATTTCGCAAGCGAAATATTGCGGTCAGTCCTTGGATGGGTGACCGAGAAGTGGCATTCCATTTCGGGTGCTTCCATGTTGACACGGATGACACGTTGAACTGTTGGTCTTGGCTGTTTGTTTAGTACGGCAGGCGTTGAGCCTTGTCAGGGGCCCTTGGGGCGGTTCGATAAACTCTCGACACCAGAGTTGGCCACTCTCATTCGCAAAGAAGAAGAAGTAAATTTCGCTGCTTGTAACCTTTTATACAATTTGGATTGGATTACATTTTACTAGACCTATCTATAAACTTCATTCAACTTAAGTATCGTTACCTAGCATAAAAAATATGTACCTAGTATGTATGAATGAGATTTTCTTTGCACAATGTACTGTAATAAACTTGTGTTATAATTAACATATTTTCTGTAACTAAGATATGTTAAATTAATAAGTTCTACAAGCTTCATTGAAAGTAGGTATCTATGTCTATATCTATTCAAATCCATTGTCGGAGGCCTGTCGTGATATCACCCTCCGTCGTCAAGGAGCCGCTAATTTGTTTTGCAAATTGAGGGTGTTTTAGAAAGGGTTGTTTTAACTAAACATACCTACCGAGCTGCTATCGAGTTACTGTCGATCGATTTTGCATATTTTAGAAGCGGTTGGAAGACAAAATCTAAAACTTACACATGCTACTTAAAACGTTGCCAATAAATCAAACTTCGGCAATAGTATCAGAGTTATAAATTAACAATCAAGTTCGTAACATAAACTCATATAATATTATTTTATTTAAATATGTAATTAAATAAACATATATATATAAAGAATCCATACATATTGCCTAGTAATATAAATATAAACTCAAGTAAAAATTTAAGACCCTTAAGGTCACATACATAATATAAAAATAAAACTAAAAACCTAAACAAAGGCCTCCGCCACGCGGAGGGAACTAGACTATTGTACAATAAAAAAAATATATATATCTAAAACTTATCAAGATATAGCAGAAATTCTTTAAAAAAAATTACTAGATTTTATATGTACCTATTGTTTTTTTTATACAATACATTTCAATTTTTATGAAGTTTACTATTGTAAACAATAATACATAAATCTACTTCTGACTTGTAACTATGGAGTCATGAATGAATAATTTGTATTTGGTTTTAATTATGATAAAGATAAGATACAAGCGTAAGCTTAGTATGGGACTAGATGGCGCTGTGTGATATGTGCTGAAATATTTATTTATTTATTTATTATACAAAAGTTTCTTGAGGCAGTTTAAAAAAAAAGTTTAAAAGTTTTGTGTTAAAAAATATTATGTAGTTTCTAGGACTACAATATAATTCTACAACAAATACATTAAAATTGTGTTATTGAATATATTATGTTATCAATTACCTTGAACGTTAATAAAAGGTAAACTTCCGTTTTTATTTATTACCTTTGACACAGTGAAATATAGATTGTGTGTCTCGAATCCGGTCTTGCCGAAATCTTACATAACGTTAAAGTTAGCATGAATAACGCGATGATGGTTATCTTAATAAGTACTCGTATCATGTGAACTAACAGCTGTTGGTTTTGATAACGAAAATGTGTTCCTTTTGTACCTTACCTGAAGACAACGATAACACGTCGTGGAAGGCGAAATTTGTAAGCTTAACTATGTATGTATGTTATGTACATTAATTGCGATATTTAAAATCTACTTTTTAACAAGGTATGGGTTTGCTCTTGACCGTAATTCGCCTGATGGTAAGCAATCATTAGGTCCACTCTAAAGATTTTTTACTCTTACCTACTCGTATCACGTAAACTATGCTATATGTTTACTAAAAATAGGAAAATACGCGAAAGCTTACATTATTTACATTATGTTTGTAAAAATTTGCTAAGAAATAAGTTATTAGCTTATATCTAACCACTATCAGAAAGTACCAATGTGTTTTTTTAATGATTATTGTATTTTGACTCTCTTTCTGTCGTCGCGAGATGTTACATACGTAGAAAAAAAAAGAAAAAAAATAGGAAAAGATAGTCAATTCATACTCAAATATCTCATACTGCGATTTAGTTTAGATGAAACAAGTAACTAACGACATGCGTATGCTTAGTGTGGGGCTAGATGGCGGTGTGATAATATCCCGGAATATTTATTTAATAAAAGACTAATCACTCAAAACACATAGCTATCTAAGCAGATGATCACTAACAGGTAACGCGATAGGCGATGCAATTTGCACTGCGTTATAATGAAGTCTCGTTAGCGGTGATATTGTATGCAGAGGGACGTTAATAACCGACTAGCAATGAGCTAGGGTGCTAGATTGGGACTAAATACCTAGGTTGCTTATTATACCTAGGTGCCAAATTATAGCTTGGTGTCGGAGTGGAATTTTTAATAGGGGTTGGGAAAATTTTCGCATATATTTAGCGCAGTTGGTCATTTGATTATCTATACATCTATACATATACGAGTAATAAAGATGTAATTTTCTTACGTAGATGCAACTAGGCAGATGTTCTTGTTCATTGTATTCAAGTAGGTAGCTAATACTAAATTAAGAAACAAAATTAATGTAGAAGATCAAAATTCTGAACATAGAAGGTATTAGAAAAAAAAATGTCTGGGTATACTGTAAATCAACAAAAAAACACGTTTCAGCAGTTTATAAATTTTTTGTAAGTTTATCTGTGTCTCTGTTTATCTGCTTGTCTGTTAATTTATGCTCATCACGCAAATTAAACAGCTAAACGGATCATCATGATTTTTGGTATGTAGGTAGTACGGGGTCTTAAGAGTGTCATAGGTTACTTTTTGTCTCGAAATAATGCGAACAAAGCCGCGGGCGTCTACTACTTTGTGATAAATGAAAATACGCATTTGCAATAATTCAATTCGGTATTTGTACCTGCACACACTTGTCATAAGCCTCAAAAATAGATAAATATAACAATTATATTATTTCTCGTAATGGTAAGCGACTAAATTGATTTGTATGAGTAGTAATAACTCAAATATAAAAAAAATAATTAATCAAATCCATTACGCAATCGTAAACTTTCAGGTTTATGCCACTTTTTCCATCTTCGAATCTTGATTTTTCTTAAAAAATTAAGGCAAATGGAAGCTGTGATCACTTCCTGCAAAAATATAAGAAAGCCACTTTCTTAAACCAATATCACCAAAACTGTCAATAAGCTGCGTTTATTTTTACCCACCGAAACCTTACAACCACCCCAGCAAAAACGAGCATCTCAGCGATTCAAAATTTCGGATGACTAAATACGAATCTTTGCTCAAACAGGGGTCTCTGCGACCCCTGATTTCTATGCAAACATCTCAATTACCGACGTTATTAGCTGGGGTGATTATTAATCAAGCCGTTTTGTCTCGCAAATACGGCGACGGGTTATGTAGTAAATAATGTGACGAGGTATGTTTAGATGGGATGAGTTGGAGTCTGTAGATTGTAACAAACTGTGGTAAGATACAATCAGAGGTATATAACGAACAGAACAAAAACTGTGATACTAAGATTATACCTGAAACTCTGGAGAAACATATAGTGTCTTTCCACTGCGATTGCTCCTTAACCGACACCAGTTACCGAACGATGTCGGTTAAGGAGCAGTCGCAGCGGAAAAACACTACATATTTCTTCAGAGTTTCAGTTACAATGGATTTAAGCAAAGTAACGCCTGATTCAATATCTGATCTAAGATTATACCTGTTTATATGTGTAGTAGAATCTAGCTTGATGATTATTTTACTAAGTAAATAAAAAATAAGCTAGTATACTTAGGAAATCAGCTGCTTAAAGGTGGAAGCATAATCTTTCTTGACGTGCAAACGACTGAACTGATATGGAAGAAACTATAGTTTTGGGATAAATTTTGATCCTGGAACAACTCAAAAACTGCTTTATAACAAAAAGTCACTGCCTGTCAAGCGTTTGATTAGTGTGGGGCTGGATGGCGCTGTGTGCAATGTCCGGGAATATTTATTTATTTATTTATTTATCAGTGTTAGAGCCATCAGTTTCTTAAAACTTTTTTTGTGCTTCATCATCATCATCGTCCACAGCCCTTGGGATCCTACTGCTGGGTATAGGCTTCCCTTTGTACGTGCCATCTGCGTAGATCTTATGCAGTCCTCATCCGTTATTTGTGCTTAATTCAATTTTAAGACAAGATATCGAGAGATTTATTAAGTGCATTCTTTCAATCTTTGTAGGTATGTGCAGTTAAAATAGGTTTCAGCACAAATTACTATTATCTTAAGTTACCTATTAAATTGTGCAACTTCTATTACATAGTATTAAACATTAAGCCAATTTGTTACAAGAATGCACGTCACTCTTAGAATGCATCATTCCATGCTTATTTAATCATTGTAAATAATAATTTCAATTATGTACTGTCAATTGTGCCGAGATAACCTATGAGTGTATGGGTTGGTACGGTGTGCAAACAAATAGAACATTATTTTTTTTTTTTTTACATGATATAGGCTTACGCTTGACTACAACTTGCCTGATGGTAAGCAATGTTATAGTCTACGATGTAGCGCGCTTGCCTAGAAGAAACCGGTTTACTCTCGACTTAAAGACCGACAAATTATAGTTCAAGGGGAATAGAGATTCGGGCAAGGAGTTCCACAGTTTGGCTGTTCGCACGATGAAACAAAAAAAAAATATGCCTTATCTGCATCATGTTAATCATATCATGTTGCGCTACATCGTAGATTATAACGTTGCTTAACACCAGGCAAGTTGTAGTCAAGCGTGAGCCTATCTCATGTTAAAAAAATGTTAACACTTGTTAATAAATAAACTGATTTCTGCGACACAGGATGTTCCTAGTGCATAACCCACAGGCATATCAAAAATGCAGTATTCTTAGTTAGTTAAGTCAAATATGCTATTAAAGTTAATTGTTAAGGTAAATAAATTATTTTTATTAGTACTTAATAACGAAGCCAAAACAGAAAAGTGCCCACACTTTTATTTACATTAATAATAATAATGTTTCGAGATAAAAAGTGTATCACTCTTGGGACCCTATAATACTTTAACATCTAAAATAATGATGACTTACCTTATGTTAAGGCGTGAACAAACAGACAAACCAACAAACTTACTTTCGTTTCTATACAGTGCTACAGGTAAGAAAGTCATAACATTTTTAATCTGGTTTTTATGACGTTAAAAGCAACCATTATTGCTCTACGACTTTTGAAAATTCCCAAGAAAAGTAGGTACAAGTGGATACAAATTACTGTAAATAACAGGTTATAGTATGTTTTTTTCGTGTTCTGAAGAAGAGATGTATTCGTTATAGACGTTAATCGTTTCCATTTTTTTATATTGTGTCATAATAATAATGTGGATTAAAAAAATTTGAATTGTGTCATTATTTAAGTTCATATATTTTTTCTGCTGTCCCTACCCTGGTACGTAAGGCGTGTTCACACAGCACGTCTGCCTGCTTGCGTGATCGCGATCAAGCGGCTGCCATTACAGAGGACTGCCTTCGTGTCTGTTGCGTACAGTGTACACACACGCCCTTATCATAGAGAAGTGAAAATAAAATGTTTGCTGTTATTTTTGATTAGGTTAATTTAATGATTTGGTAGGTTGGTATATTTTATTATCTTAATTTTTGGCAGAATACAACAAGTTTTTTCACACATTTCGGAGTCAAAACCACAATTTTATGCACTATTTTTTTTAATAAAGTTACATTATTTGTGAAATGCTTCATAAATTTTTAAGGCTTCTTTCTTCTATGGATAAACAGTGTTGCATGTTAAGAAAAAAATTTTACAATACGACGAATTGAAATGTTTCGAACATTACTAAAATGGCCCACTACTCGTACATACTGTTAAATAAAATATAAATAAGTAAATCTTAAGTTTAAGTTATCACTAACCCAGTACAACTTGACCCACGTTAGGAGGTAAACAAAACTTCTAAACACACTTTGAGTATTTTAAACGCTGTACACACGACATGTAACTCACGACATATTCGCGCGGGTGTGTGTGTGTGTGTGTGTATGTATAAGCCATTACAAATGTTATGTTATTTTCACCACAAGTTTTGCTAATGATTCTGTCGTAGGCGTTTTGTTGGACTATTTTTAACTCTCCATAGGTAGGTATAAGTTTTGTAGGTTTCAAACGAGTGAAATAATTTTGACCTGAGTACTAAGTTTTATTTTGTTTTGAAAAATACACGCCTAACCAATTATATAGTATATAGAAAGACACTACTCATATTGAATAGCAAAATGCGTTTTTGAGAAAAGCATTTACAATAGAAAAATAATGATTATCACAGTTGTTATTTATTTAGAATAAATGTAATTTACGGTCGATACATTATCAATATATGATAATTTTAAGATTTACTTTGGTTCAAAATTACTGATGATTTATTGTTCTCCATTATAACATATTACAACAACGTCTATCAAATATAAAATCAATAGCTCTCAGGCACAACCAAACAAATAAAACGACGTTTAAACTACTCCACATAACATAGTGTACTTATAGAGTTAAAAAGATGCCATAATGCTAAATGGCTGTCATTTGTATGCTAACCCTGTTATTACCCACTCACAGCCTAAAACTGTAAAGCAAAATCCACCCACTTTTTTCTTTTTTATTCCTCTTTAAGTCTTCAATGATGACATTTTGACACAATAGGTTGAGTATTAAAGGGTTAACAAAGGGCTGTGAACAGGCCCTTGCGAAGGGTTAATTGCTATGGGCGCAGGATCGGTACATAGATGAAAAAAAACTAGATGGCGGATGATTTGACAGTTGGGCGCTTTTGTGTTTAAGTTTTTAAATTTTATTTTGAGTCGACATCATATGTAATTGCTAGACGGGATTTATATCAAATTATTTCTAGAGGACCCAGTCTTGAAATTATATATATTTTTTCAAAATTCAATGAAATCTATCATTTTCTTTGGCAGAGAAGTAGGTTAATACTTCTCATCAGAAACAATTCAACGTAGTATAAAGGAAATATTCTGAGTTGGTACGAATTAGCAATGTAATTTATTTATGTTAATAAGTGTTCAGTGGGAACAGCTAACTTGAAAAAAATTTAATTTTGATATGGAGCAGAATATATACTCTTTTAATTGATATTGGAAATCGATCTTTAGCTAAATATTGGTACGTGTATACATGGTATACAAACTCAAACAGAACAGCTGACTGATTACAAAACCAAATTATCGAATTCAATTCATATAGGTAAATGCCGAAAATTGGAATAAGGTCGTCGTTGTGGTAAAAAATTGAACTTTGCGGTTGAAATTGCAATTAGTGGTCGACATACTGTCGCGGTCGCGACGCCATTTTGTCGACATTGTGTGGTTTGGTCGCATGTCGCAGTTTGTCGCACGCGCGTGTGCACAAAGCCTTATTTTGTAATTTATTACCGCTAATGTGCGGTCGATTATGTTTACATTTTGGATAAAAATTGTGTTTTGGCGAACATCTGACGTGTATGATGAAAAGGCTGTGGAAGGTTTTGTGAATGTAATTGCGGTTTAAAAATATTTTATATTCGTTCATTAAAGCCATAAATAAATGTAATAAAATACAAAAACAGTTGCATTGTTGAAAAATAGCAAAATTTTATCTAGATCAGATACGTTTTTTTTTACTTCATGTAGGTCATGAAGTCATGACTGAGGGTCGTGACTCCCCCGCAGAATGAATTCGTTAGTGGAGGTCACTTGGGCAGATACATCGTGGTGGGCGCCCAGGCCCTTCCAAGGAAGACACAATGTCCTCGGATATTGTGGTCCTCAAATATGTCGGATTCCACACGATGTTTTCCTTCACCGCTAAGCGAGTGCAAATCAACACTTAACTAGAAAATACAAGTCATTCGTGTAGGGTCAGACTCGAACCAGGGTGCGTCTGGATGAAAAGCAGCAGACACTGGAACCGCTGAGCCACACTCGCATTTTTTTCTCACTCACTTTATGTAGGTAAATGGATTAAGCCAATCATTCTGGTAGTAACGTTTCTTACAGGCTTACAAATTTCTTGGACACATTTAATTAAAACATATTTTCCACCATCAGGTTTCAATTACTGACCACATAAATTCATATCGCCTCATCAATCACACCCTAATTTCCAATATCTCCTCCGAGCTTTATTAGCTGTCATCAAAAGCCCGCAAAAACCCATCTGTAAGACTAATGGCTCGAAAATTGAATATTTAATCTGAAAACTTCATTACTTGAATAATTGAGGCCGTTAGGGCGAGTACACACACACTAACTGACGGCCGTAACGAGAAAATGGTCATGTCGCGCGACACAATTTGACGCAGTTTACTTGGATTTCAGTACGTAAGCTTAGAAAATAATTAAAATAAATATATCAACACATTGCACACAGCGCCCTCTAATCCCATATAATCAAGCTTTTGTGTCATGGGTTAGATAAAGGATACGGTACTAATTATATCTTATTAAATGTTTTACTAGTGCATGTTTGTGTCTGTGGATTATTAACTTAATGTCATGTTTGAGATCCTTTAGTAATACCTACCATATTAAAAATAACAATGATTCATTGCTTCGTTGTGGCATGAAAGCGGAATAAATTTCATTACAGTGTTATACCATTTTTTTGAGTAGAAATATTATTTGAAGAAGAGAAGAGAATACTATTTGACTAAAGATTAAATAAAATGATAGCAAGATTTCTAGTATGGTGATAAAATTACAATTTGTTTTGTGCCGTCATCCAATCTGATCCAGGCATTTATTGTACTTTCTTGTCTATTGAAAAATGATATTGCTTATTATATTAAGCTTTGAAATAAGCTTAATATAATTATATTAAGCTTTGAAAGAAAATAAACATACGTAGATCACCAAATCTGGGCACTTTAGCTTATATATTTTTTTCTGGACTTCATGTTACAAGTACATGATATTAAATACTAAACTTCTCAGTACATTGCTTCCACGGGCCGCGGTAATTTTCCGGTAAATTTGCATGATTGGTGCGAACAGGTGACAGCCGCGGGCGATCGCCAGTGACAATTACTGTGTGTAGTGTGTACGGGCCTTTAGTGAGGCTATTAATTTGTGCTGATTTTTAGTTGGTTTTATATAAATGTGTGAAGGACGGTCAAAATTTCAAGAGAGCTTTTAGTAATGATTAAGATCAAACAGAAATTTAAAACTACTTAAAGTTTTAAGTTTCTGTTTGGTATGTTAAATTTGAATTGTTTCCTTAGATACTGTTTATTTTATTAAAGTTATATTGAAGTTGAAATTATAATTGTTGTTTGTAGACTAATTTGTCCGTTGTGTGATATTTGACATACGTAGATAACACTATTAGTACTAAGTACAGTTACAGTAGTAGAATTCTGTGTATATGATAATATTGCTTTTAATGTTCAGTTATTTTAGATAAATATAGATATTCTCCCCTGCTTTATTACGTTTTCAATACTTGTGTAACCTGCGGTTCCTTTTTTTATGTGAAATGGGAGTAATATTTGGCCAAAATATAATTATCGACAACAATGCCGTGAAACAAAACGATGGGAAATTCAATTTCGGTGCACATGTCACACTCCCCTGCTTTGTACTCATTGTCATTACGCCAATAGACTATACAGGGTGTTTCGTAATCAGAGATAATTTAATATGTTACAAAAATAATAAAGTGAGAATATTTTTATTTTAAACAGTGTAATCAGGAATGACAATGTTCGTGATTAGGAAATGTGAAAAGTGATGATATACATAGATAGATCTAGATATACTTAAAGTTATTTTCTTTTTGACGCATCGCAACAACGGAAAAAAAATATGGCTATAATATGCGTCTGGATTGTAATTCGCAGGAAACACAGTGTTTCAAAACTTTAATTTCGTTCATGAAATTATTTTGAAAAAGAAAGTTCACTGAACTAGTAGGTATAGTATTTAAAATAGGTATACAAAAAAAAAACTTTTTTCTCAATGACTGAACCTTGTATTATTTTTCCACCATCCTATATCCCCACTCCATAAGGCCGCGTTCACACGTGGGTGCGTGGTACGCGACATCGCGACATCGCGCCGCAATTAATCAGTGTCGCGCTGTCGCTCAAATTGCCGTATTGTTCGACAAATTGCCGTGCCAGGTGATTTGACGGCGAATTACTTGCTTTGTGAGTGGTGGAAATTGCTGGAAATGATTTCGATTGGTTAGAAGTTGCGATTAATACCACCATTCGATACAAAGGGTAGATGATAACATAGTTTGATCAATATACATGATATAATTTCTTGCTTTTTATAGCCCCTCCGTCGTCGCCCGAAGCATGTTCTGGTCGATCCGGATGACCCAATCGCCGTCGTGGTCTCGGCAGCGTTGGGCTCCCCTCCTTCCACCACCCCAGCAGGCGGTGTCTCAGCCAGTAGGCTCCCCGTCTTCGGAATTGGTCCAGGTTACCAACGCCCATCTCCCAGTGTAGGTTCCAGTGCACGTCCCCGATTCCGTCCTCGCCGGCGAGGCGGTAGACCCCGACCCCTCAGGTCAACTCGTTTATCTCCAAATAATCACCCAGACACAACCACTGATAGGGCCTTAGCTCACTCCCCTTCAGGGATGAACAGGGCAACCCGGTCTCCCCCTTCTGGCGACGGTCCAAGCCGAGGTTTGTGCCTCAGAGGCGCCCTTGTGCCAGTCGCCCCTAACTAATACATAGGCCCGGGCACCATCAGTGCCCAGCCATCGTCCGGTGACGCAGCAAAGGTAGCTACGAGCAACCAGCTGCATAGTCCTTTCAAAAAAAAAGAAAAAAAAAACTTGCTTTTTATTTTTTACATATTATGAAAATTCATAGGTACTTGTGCTGCTCGTTTTTGATTGTCCAGCTAAATTAGATCACCAAACATAATTATAATAATACTAGCTGTGCCTGCGACTTCGTCCGCGTGGTAAAGATATTTTGGGGCGTTAATTCCTTGTATTTTGAACCGTTTTCGCAGCGCACGTAACGGGAGCTCTGCAAGATGAATTCTTCCCCCTTTTTCCACATTTTCAACTTTTCAATACAAAAAGATTTTTTTAAATCGGACCAGTAGTTCCTGAGATTAGGGCGTTCAAACAAACAAACAAACAAACTCTTCAGCTTTATAGTACTAGTATAGATAGTTAGGTTAAAAAGGTAAAGTACCTAAGTTGTAATTCTCATAGATATAACCGTAGAGCCCTGATTAATCTGTTTCGTATTGAAGTTTATTTACGACATACTTTATGGTTTGTTGTAGGTATATATTTTGCTCCTGCTAATTAAAAACTCCAACGAAACCTATGCAATGTCCCTTCAAACATGCAATTAAAAAGCCCGTCAAATCAAGTGTCCGCCATTTTGTCTCTCGGTTGATCGCATCACCAAACATTCGGAACCCTCCGGAGAATTTGATCGGAACAAATAAAAAAATGCTTCCGAGCGAAATTGGTGCGCTTATTAGTATAACTGGGGAAAGGGAAGGGTTAATCAATGGGGATGAGGAGAGCAGGAAAATCTGTATATATAAAACTCAAAGGTGACTGACTGACTGATATAGTGATCTATCAACGCACAGCCCAAACTACTGGACGTATCGGGCTGGTAAATTGGCATACAGGTAGTTGTTATGACGTAGGCATCCGCTAAGAAAGGATTTTTGGGAATGCCACTTTTAAAGGGGTGAAATAGGGGATGCAAGATTTACTTCTTAATGCAAGCGAAGCCGCGAGCATACACTAGTGTAGTATATAGGTACATACGAGAATTTCCAAAAGTCGTGGTACAAATATTGTTGCTTTCTTATACAAAAGACAACTTCAAAATGGTCATTCGTTTGTTATCAGTAGCTATAAAACTCCTCTTAGGATATAGAATATCATTGCTCTTAGGTACATACCTAGTTAATAGGTTTCCGACTGAGAAATTTACTATCAAATTGTTACCTATCTATTAAAATACGTTCAGTACAATGAGCGATTTTCTAGTACCAAGCTTAATTATTTTTTATAATTTTTGTTGCTAAGGGTTGTCGCTAGTTTTGACTTAGCAATTTTTTTTCAATTTGAAAATTTTTTTCTGTTAAAATGTTTGGCACCTATACAATTATATCTTTAACTTTTTTATAACAGATGGTATCAGTTTCAAAATTGAATCCACTGTGATCCGATTCGCCGTGCAAATGTTATTATTTGGTGGAAATGTTATCATTGTATGTTATCGGATGCCAGTGAAGGCTGTCCGGCCGTTATATACCAATACAAACAGTAAAAAAAACTACAGTAAGGTTAGAATTCCATGACTTAGGTAATTCAGTAGTAGGCTTAATTTTCATCGTGTTATGCCATTGATCGGATTTTCGAAGAATAGAAAGTCAATCTTTATATAAGACGTTGCATATATATCCAAACTAACCTTACGTAAGTACCTTTCGTTCTCAGTATATAAACTCTATAGAGAAGTCATAAACCTCTGTAGCGAGGAATACGACTAAGGGGAAGCGGAGATGAATTCCTACTTTTCCTTAACATTTAGATGTTATCAAGTTTTCTATTTCATTTTGTAACGCGTCGCATATTGAAGCAGATTATGTAAGTGGTGTATACACATATCTTTAAGTTACCTAATTCTAAAACATAAGTGCATATATTTTAATATATTATTTTATTTTCCAGTATTTAACTACCATGTATTTTAGTACTTATTTGAATACTCGGTCTCCTGAAGTGATACTGTAATTTCCCTACTGCAAATAACACTGTGTCTTATCATCAAGATAAACACGCACCTTCTCGGAAGTGTGTCTTGCGGCATGTCCTCGCTGCGTCAGAGGCGAGTGGCGTTGACAGTTAATGGAACGGTTCCTACACGACTCCAGCCAGGTTAGATAAAATACAATTATTTATTATTAGATATAATCATCGTCATCATCATCCACAGTCTGCTCTATTCCACTGCTGGACATAGGCCTCTCTTTGCATGTATCAGCTGCGTCGATCTCGTGCAGACATCATCCTTAGAGATCTCATTAGATAATGTATGTACCTATGTGAAATTCACTCATAAAGACATATGCGTCTTGTTTCCCATTGTAAGTAAATCTTAAATTTAATTAAAAATAACCTACTAGGCTAATTGATTTATTTCGAATCTAAAATATAATAAAAATACGTTTAAATACATCGAGAATTCGGTAAGGAATCTTTGCCCTTCTACTTGAATAAGACTCAATAGTTTCTTTCTACCGTAGCTACATATCTCATTAAGAAAACGTTGATACTCTTCAGTCGATTAATGCTTAAACAGCTTTTAATGGATCGCTTCGCAACAAAAAAAGAAAAGAAAACCAAATCAAACGCACATGGCAACATTACTGCATCTGTCAGGCGCGCCCGCCGCGATTCAAAAAAGGAACACATTTACAATACGCTCCGTTGATACACATTTTGAAAAGTCGTCCATTATATCATGACACGTTAACTGGTTATCAATATTTTACAAAAGAGGTCTTTTAAAAGTGGTGGCAAGATCCGCTACGTCGGCAGCGCCGCAGGCGGCAGATGACCGCAACATGATTTATTAAGGGGTGCGTTCAACTACATACATTTAAACGATATTTGAAGATATTTTTCGTAAATTATAATAATTTAAAGCAAGAATAATACTTATACGTTCGCAGTTAAGTACATCATTATGATATTATAAGTACCTAAGTATCTACAGAAACTGATTTTGTAAGTTCTAAAATCCTATGTAATTGAGACCAAATTAATATCAATATAATTTTGGTTAAACAGTTTCTGATCCAAGTGGTAGATAAAACTACTTACTTATTTAAAGGATAGAAATAGTTTTAAAAGATACCTTAATTAAATTAAAAACGAATCTTGTTTGCAGCCTAAACGAAAAACACAAACATTAATTTTCCATTACAAGAAAGGCGGATCAATAAAAGAACCAATTTCATCCCATATTGTTTGTCAAGAATTCGATTATGTCCGGTGCGACGACACGCCGAATAAAAAATGAGAAAAAATAACACAATATGGTGTTTGAGGAACGCATCCTTCGATTAAAAGAGGATATAACGGAACGTTCCAAAGTTAAATAAACTTTTTTCTGGCGCTACAGTTTGAAAAAAGAGCGTTCTCGTTTATTTTCCCGCGCTCCCGCGATGAACGAGGCGTGACATTCGAAATTTTCGGTGTTGTCAGCACACAAAAAATGAAATAAATAGGGAATGTATAATAGTGTTTTTGGAGATATATTAATGCATCTAACGGGTTCTTTTGTGTCGCGAAGGGATGTATCTGTTACGGAATTGCATTTGATTGAATAGGTTGATTGATATTTTGGAGCAGAAATTTTAATTGAATTTTCGTATCTAACGAAATTAGAGTATAAAACGTAGTAAAATAATATTTTCGACAGGAGATAAAGAAGAATAGGTCTTAGATGTCTTGATTTTGTAATATACCTATTTATGTCAGGCAAATCAATGAAATCTTATAGTCATAGTAATTTATTTCCGAATTGTAAAGTAGGTACCTACTACCTACACAGTTACATAAACAAGAAGTGGAAAATTTACTCTGAACATTACACATTACATGAAAACAACCCTGATATAACTTGTTTTGCTATTTTTTGTCAATAAAATCGAATATTTTTCGGCGAGTTACGGACGAGTATTTCATCGCATCATTACAGCCAAACATTATGATTTAGTATCACCGGCACGCTCCTCAGGTGGCGCGTACGCATCTGCTTATTGTTAATAACCTATTGTTGGGGTTGCCATGTGTGCAGCTTTTATATGATGTGCGTGTTTGTCGTGTATGTATGTGTGTGTGATAACAACAACACTCCAAATGTACACCTCATTGTGACGAAAATGTCAAACAGTTTCGTGTCTTATTTTTCAATCGTATAGTGTAACAGAATAAAAAATAACGTGATTAATCTGTATCTACTAATTAGATGTATTGTCATAAACGAGGGATGCTGATTGGGCCGATTGGCTGATGATTGAATACTGCGGGGGAGTCACGACCCTCAGTCGTGAGGAAGTACGTCTCAAAGAGAGAGGAGATATCTACCTAAAATGTAATTAATGATACGGTTTGTAAGTGATGAAATTACGTTTTAAAAGTTCTGGTAAGAAGTTACTTAGTTGGGGCTCTTCGGATATTATTGTCTATGACGATGATATACGTTACAGTACATTTTTGTGAGTGTGTGTGTTAATACGTAGGTGTGGTTGTGTGCGTAGGTACTGTATTGTTCTATTGGGAGAGTGCAACATCTGTAACGGTGAGTTTTTTAATCTTTGTCGATTGATGATAGGGCTTGTCATTCAGGACGGTATGGGTTAACCAGGTTTTGTAAGGGTAGAACTGTTTGACCCAATATTTTGATGAACTTTTTACCCTACAAAATGATACAAAAAACTGATTTGCATTAAGGTTTACTAGAGTATTCTCTAATAGATATTAAGAATCTATTTTTCTAGAAAATGGCTAAAATCTGACTACGCTTTGTCCGTTAAAGCATGACAAATTAACCGCATGCATTTCCCGTAAAATTGTCCAAAAATGTATAGAAACTTGTGAACGACTGAAAAATTTGTCAATTCATTTGATCTCAAATGGAATGTCAATTTTCGGTCACCCATCCAAAAACTAACCGCTTCAACAATTACAAACTTTAATAACAGTAGGTACTACATACCTAATCGCATACGATAACCTACGCATAAGCTACGTACGTTTCCAGACACAGTTATATCACATTATAAAATCTGGCCTTAGGTATACCTATCGAGCTAGATAGTGGGTCTAGAAAGTACTAGACCCACTCAAAAACCAAAACATGTTCCCATCTTCATTTTTGGGCCACGCTAAGGTCAGGCGGGTGGATCAATACCCCCGCGCCCCCGCACCCCCGTCCCACGCCGCACCCCCGCGGGGACGGGGGAATAATTAGTTGTGGGAAAAATGGGACCTAAGATATAGGATATAGAACTAAGACACGATAAAGTGAATCCTAAATAGTATTAACTACGATAATAGTCAGTAGGTGGAAGATTTATGTATAGGTACCTATACGTTGACGTAATATTCTAAAAATACCTACCTTTGTTTGTACCTTACTGTTTTATTTTACATTAGCCCGTTGGTATTTGTACCTATGAATGTTGGACGTATAGTGAAAGTTGATATAGTAAATTTTTGATATACATATAATATTATTATCAGAATAATAAACTTATTTCCTTGAATACATGCGATTGGATTGTAAAAATCGTAAATTAGTAGCTCACAAAAGCAAAATGCCCCTTAACCAAATTCAAAATTAGAAGTCCCAAGCCCCGCCTTTCATGTGACAAAACTAACCAATCAGAGATGTCGCCGACCTCCGCGACAATCTCGACCAATAGGAGGCGTCGCGCGCACCCAATGACATTGTTGGTGACAAAGGAATGCGAGAGGTCAATACCCGACTAATACACAGTTTGAATTTGTACCTTTCCATGTTAGAAATAAGGTTGAGTTTGGTAATGATTGAGTCGATCACAGTTTTTGTGCCAATTTCAACTGAATTTTACAAAAGCGAGTTTCATGACTGTTGTCAGTTGTTTTTAATCTTATCATGTGCCTGCTTATAGTTGTTGTGTTTCTAAAGAAATATCATTTTGATAGTTGACACTTGGCACAGACAAAGAAAATAATAGAAATACCTACTTCTGGGATGCTCAGCTCAGTCAGGTCCAAACCAGCGAATCAATATTCTACATCAAACAAAACTTATGTATTTTGTAAAAAAATTTACCTTTACAGTAAAAAAAAACTTCAGTATAAAAAACCCCAAAAATAAAAACACACATTTCCATAAACTGCCACTACTATTTACCATGTTCCGTCCGTTCCAGGTTCAAAATGCAAACATGGCGAGATCCGACCGGAAGTGGCGATAGCGGCCCGCGGCGGGAACCGGAAGCGGGCCTGGTATGCCTGTGGCGTGATACCAGGATCATCTGTCAAAATGATAGCTGGATACGTAGGTACATATCTTTAGCTATATACATATTTGTATACTTTTAGGTAATAGGTACGCCCGCGGCTTCGCTAGCATTATTTTGAGATAATACAGCGCCATCTAGTTCATATGTTTATAAATACGAATCATTAAAATGACTGTAGGCAGCGGATATCGATGACCACTTGGTTTAAAATTAACATAACTTTTTTATTTATGAACCGATTGAAATGAAATAAACACTAAATGTTAAGTTAAAAACGCACCAACATGTTAGTGAAAACCGTAGACAAATCTATTAAGCCGTTTTCGAGTCTATAACAAACAAACATACCAACAGACAAACAGTTTTTTTAAACATGATTTTTGTGTTCTATTGCATCAATAAAGACCCCTTAACTTTTTTTTTTATTATCTTCAATGTACAGACACCGACCGGTTACAGCTTTATTATATATATGTAGGTATAGATAAGAGTCGTTGTTTTCTAGTCTAGTTGTTGGATGCATGAGTGACCCTTTTTTGCCGTGGAGGAAATGCATTTACCTACGTATCCCCCGCTCTGCAAGCATAAGAGACACTGCCAAAAAAAAATTGAAATTGACAACACAAACAACTTGGTCGAGTTAATTTCGGACGAGTTAACAGTACCTAAGTAAATAAAATTAATAAATATTTCAGGATATATCACACAGCGCCATCTAGCCCCATACTAAGCTAATGCTTGTACCTATCATGTGCCACTGCGGCAATGCCTCGGAAGATATCTTACAAGTACCTAGTTGTTAAAAGAATTATAAAATAAATTATTATTGGTATATTTACGGTGTATGCGGCATTCGAGTAAAATCACTTGTAAAGGTGACTTATTAGAAGAGGTTTCTTATTATCATTAGTTATTATAGCTGATAGGTAGATGTCTTATTGGAATGTTTTGTGTTCTTCATTTTAATTTATGTTTACCCCTGATCTATCATCATGATTAAAATGTAAGTAAGTAGGTATAGGTACATATACCTATATGCTCGTATTTTTATACAATTTAGTAAACATTTGAATGATTTTTACATAAAAGCTATGGGCATTATTACAAAACGTGTTTTTAATATAGGTAAGTCTAGACCAAGTCCGTTTTAGTTGTTTGAAAATATCTGTATACTGTCATAATTATCAAACTGTCAAAATTTCCCAATGTTAAATCAAAGTTCCAATTTGAATTGACATTTTCTTTGCTTGTATGCGATATTTGATTAACCAGAACCAATTTTTAATTTTTCTTAGTCCTAGACTAACATTTAAATCTCGTTTTGTAATAACACGGTTTGTGTATGTGGATATATTATACCTCAATGTTAACCAGGTACGTACTGCAGATTTTCCTGTCATATTTATTCAGATATCAGTCAAATTTATGAAACAAAATAAAATAATAATGAGTTAGAGTAACAATAAATCCATATTCTGTGAAGTCCCTTATAAAACAGATTTAATCCAAGAATCGAAGCTCATTTTACACTGACCATCTTATACGGCACAATTAAATCTTAATTGGGCTTATATTGTGTCGCGGGGCCTCTAATTAAATCCTAAGGACATGGGATAAAATGTAAATTGCCATGACAACAGCTTTATGGTGCTATCATGGTATTCATGGAGCAATTAGGGGAATAGAGCGCGATTGGAATTTCTTGGAAATTGTTAGGCAAAGATTCTTTGTCTCTATTGATAGCCCATAAGCTTACCTACTACAGTCTTCTTATCGAATAAGAGTGGCCAACTCTGGTGTCGAGAGTTTATCAAGCCACCTTAAGGGCCTCGGAAAAACAGCTGGAACCTACACTTTAACGTGTCATCCGATCCAAAGAAGCGCCCAAAATGTAATGCCACTTTCACCTGCTACGATAATGAGGGCTGTAGTCAAACGTAATTTTTTTAAATAAATACTATTTGACCGTCATCGCGTCATTAAAATGTGTTTGTTTACATAGCTATACTTTGCAAAAACCAAATACCTATGTTCAGACATATTGTTTTGGTGTCTGTTTGTATATGATAATCAGTTATTACAGCCTTGTCAGAGGCCCTTCGGGCGGCTTGATAAACTCTAGACTAGACACCAGAGTTAGCCCCTCTCATTCTATAAGAAGAAACATACTGCACTCAAAAGAATAAGTCCTAGCTATTAATTGCTAAGTGTATTTTAAGATTCCTACATAGTACCTACCCATGTGCCTTTTATATTTATTTATTTATTTAATAATAATTAAAACGGTCACAACCAATTACATTAACTATTGCATACTCACTCAATCACTTAACTATGTCATATAATAATTAAAGTATATATAATTTAAAAGTTGTCAAAAGAAAAATAATAATCAGTCCATTCAAAATAAAGTATGTAGGTACATTACAATTCATATTTACATTTTCTTAATTTTACTTAAATAACAATCACTTAATCTTACATCGTGAAATCAACTATACTATAGTGATCCCAAGTCATTTCATGCAAAATTAACATGCCGCGTTTTTTTGTCACCGTTTTATTACGTGTGAGGGTAAAGCCCTTTAGTTTTTTTTCTAACGGTTTTATAACAGCTTGGTGACAGCTAAAACCAAATACTTAAAACAAATGTTTTCAAATTAACTGAACAAAAGTGGCTCTTATTCCATTGTCATAAGAGCTAGGTATATATTTTGTAGTTGCAATAGATCAAGTTGTTTTAGATAAAAGGTGTCAAAAAATCAGCAGTGTCATCGTTCCGAAACAATCTTTTTGGAAATTGGAGCAGATTTCTATGGATTTTTTGCTCTTTTTCTATACCAAATGTCACGACGAAATATATTGTTTTTGCATGACATTCAGTTTTGAACTCGTTTATGATAGTTACAAGTTTTTTAGAATATTTTCTAGACAACTTTAAGTAAAAAAGTTTTTTAGAAACTATTATAAAGGCAACGACGGCTATTTTGAATTCAAAGGCTGTATGAGACATTTATGGAATCGGTAAAGACTTCATACCCACCTTGATGAATAATAAAGTACACCTAATCTAAATATATAAAACTCAAAGGTGACTGACTGACTGTTTGACTGACTGATTGATATAGTGATCTATCAACGCACAGCCCAAGCCACTGGACGGACCGGGCTGAAATTTGGCATACCTACAGGTAGATTCTATAACGTAGGCATCCGCTAAGTAAGGATTTTTTTGGAAACGGAAAAGCCGCTTTTAAAGGGGTGAAATAGGGGATGCAAGTTTTACTTCTATGCGAGCGAAGCCGCGAGCATCCACTGGTACGTACATAAGTTGAATGCTAATAAATCCAATAACCTCATTTACCATTGTTTAAAATCACGGTCATAACAAATATTAACTTTCAGTTAACTAGCTTCTAAGACGTAATTATAATTAAATTAGAAACATACTGGGAGATGACTCTGACCTCGTAACACAACCTAACGGCTACTACGAGGGCAGAGGATTCGAAACATTTTGTGTCAAAATTTCTTTTGGAAAATAAATAGGTAAGTTTTTATATTTGTATTTGTATATTAGTTCCATTTCTAAAGTAATGTTAGTATGTGACACTATTAACATTGCCAAAATGTAAAGTAAAAAAATAAACTCCATTCGATAAAATGGGCCCGTCATTTAACACCGGGTGAAAGTCCCGGTTAAAGGCTAATTCATACTGGCATTAACTTAAACACCTATTTATATTTATCTAATTATAATATAAATATTGTACATTACTACAAAACAATGTTACTGGTATATGCAGTACGACATAAAATATTGTAACTAAGTAAAATGAACAATAGTCGCCATTTTTTTTCCCAATTATACACAATACTCAATTATAAATTATAACAAATCTTACACAATAGTCATTGAAATGCCTACCAATTTTCTAAAAATATCAACACATTAAATTAAAATAAAAATAAAATCATTAATTTAATCACCTCTGTTGAATAAAAACTGCATCGTCCTCCATTGTACTCAAGCCCTAAAGCTTTTAAACGTGACAGTGACAGAAGTGACAAGTTGACATCGACGTCCGCGCTCGTCGGAGACGGTTAATTTAGGCGCGTGTGGGTGGCGGGACTAAGTTACTTGTAGTTAAACGGCCGGTTAATGGTTTCAGGATGTCGGTTATATTGTGGACTCGGACCCGTGTAAATTTTAGCAAAATCTACAACTAATCTATAACTAATTTACAAATTATTTGATTCAATTTCAATGCGTAAATTTATGTGATAAAATAAATGCATACTACTTAAGTTATCATTAATGTCCTATTAGATGACATACATAAGTTTTGCATAACAAAGAACATATGACGTACCTAACTATCGACAAATAGAAAAATGCATAGTACTTACTTAAATTAATTCTCCAACAGTTAGTACTACTTACTTTACTCGGCGAATTACGGTCAAGGGCAAACCAATGCCTTGTTGAAAAAAACTTTTTGGCAAGCAGCTCTGATAAACCAATTTTGTTTTTAATAAAATCTGTTTTTATTATTTCAGTATACTTTACCACCAGTTAACCATCTGGCGAGCCGGGCTGAGTCGGTTAAACGCCGATTTCCGATTTGTGACGCCCGAGATCCAGTTATATTCCTTTCCAAGGTTCTTCTGGCGCAAGGTGCGAATGACCAGACCACAGGCTGGGTACATTTGTTACGCCTGTTAAGAGGGTGACAGAGATTTAAAAACAATTACCTATGTCGGTATGTAGATATTGTATTATATGGAAGATTTTAGTAGTTATTTGTGTAGTATTAGTGCATAGTATTTTACTTAATTTGTAATTATTCCGAAGTATACCTATAATATGTACATTATGTATGGGTTTAAGTAGTTTATTATTATTTATTTATGTGTAAATTGTTTAAGTTTTAGTACTTAGTTAAATTTAATGTGTTCTTTATTGTACACCCCGTCTATTGTTCTTTCTGATTTCCTCTCCATCCTACGGTTGCCTGGAAGAGATCGCTTTTAGCGATAAAGCCGCAATTTGTGGGATAGGTAAGTTTAAAAGTTTCTCTTGTTTGTGTTGTGTTTTATTATATTTGTGTGTCCAATAAAGCGTTAATATAATTATCTATCTATCTTGTCCGCGTTATTACTAAACATGGTTTAACTATTAGTCTAGAACTTTAGAAATAAAATTCGGTTCTTGTTGTTCAAATATCACATACAAACCATCAAAATGTCAACTTCAAACGAGAACGTTTATATTTCATTGGTTACACTTTGAAAATTAGATTTTTTTGTCAGTAGAATACAAATTTTCATTGGACTGAATATTTTCATAGTTCAGGACTAATAGTTAAACCACGTTTTGTAATAAGACCCTGTTAGATATCTTATGCTGAGGAGATAGAAATACATCCCATATGTTATTTTGAAGCATAAAAATAAGATTGTTTACAAATCTCGGTGTCTCAATGTAATCATATCTTCTCTTGAGTTTTATTTGACTCCCCCGTAGAATTAATTTCGTTAGGGAAGTTCTCTTGAGGAGATACATCGTGGTGGGCGCCCAGGTCCTTCCACGAAAGACACATGTCATTGGATATTGTGGTCCTCAAACATGACGGTTTCCTCACGATGTTTTTCTTCACCGCTAAGTGCAAATCCACACATTACTTGAAAATACAAGTCATTGGTGTAGGGCCGGAATCGAACCAGTGTGCGTCTGAATGAAAAGCAGAGACTGGAACCGCTGAGCCACACTCGCTTAATCATATAATTAGTATGATTATGCACAACCGAAGCTTAGCTTATGTAAGCCCTTGTACTACTTGCAGCGTTTTTTGTCTTGTATCAAAAAATAGCGACAACTATACGAAACTTTGCACAAAAAATCAAATTAACAAACAATTTCAATCACAGTTGATACCAGAATTTGACGTCAGAACCTAAACAAACCTAACGAACGCCAAAATTAATGGCATATACTGACACACATAAAAAAAACCGGCCAAGTGCGAGTCGGACTCGCGCACCGAGGGTTCCGTACAAACCTGCAAGGTTTACAAAATATATATTTTGTAATGTAACTAAAAATTTAAGGTTTTCGGAATTTTTCCTTTATGTGTGGTATAAAACGTTGCTTCATGCCAAATTTCAAGATTCAAGGTCGACTGGAAGTACCCTTTAGGTTTTGATTCCCTTGCAAGTACTTGCGAGTTTCAAAATATGCAGCTTAAATTGCTGTTTCTTTTGATTGCGTTGACATAGAAGTTTGATTTTGCTACAGCTTAAAGGTATTATAGACCTGAGTATTTGGTATGAATTTCAATTTAATACCTTTACGCGTTTATGAGGAAATGGGTAGTAAGTTTAAGATTATTAAAAAAAAAAAATATTTTGTAATGTAACTAAAAATTTATGGTTTTCGTAATTTTTCCTTTATCTATGCTATAAGACGTTGCTTCGTACCAAATTTCAAGATTCTGAGTTCACGGGAAGCACCCTGTAGGTTTTGATTCCCTTGCAAGTGTCGAAAATTTGCGGCATAAATGGCTGTATCTTTTGATTGCGTTGGCTTAGAAGTTTGATTTTTTCACAGCTTCAAGGGACAGTAGACCTGAGTAATTGATATAAATTTCAGCTTCATACCTTTACGCGTTCCTGAGAAAAAGGGTCTTGACAGACGGACGGACGGACGGACAGACGGACAACAAAGTGATCCTATAAGGGTTCCGTTTTTTCCTTTTGAGGTACGGAACCCTAAATAGATCGTTATACATACGAACCTACATAGACATCATCATCATCAGCCCGTTATCGCCTACTGCTGAGCATAGGCCTCTCTTCTAGTACGCTACTCGTCCAGGTCCTGTGCAGATTGAATACTATAATATTTTTGATTCAATCTACACATAGACATATGTACTTACCAACATATAAAAGTTCTTCTCATATCACTAAATTCTTTACCCATACCCGTAGATTGTTTTCCTATATATTAGGTCCTTACCTATGAAATTGCCGATTTGTATGACGAAATTGAGAAAAATGATAATTTAAATGTTTGTATGGAAATGTCTGAACAGATTTAGATGCAATTGATAACTGTAGTTAGATGGGAAAAAAGCTATGCACTGCGTATATCAATTTATCAAAAACAGAGTATATGATAAAAATATACCTAGTTAATGTAGTGAAACCGACGACACATTGAAAGAGGTGTTTTCAATGACTTCCCTATAAGTAATATGCACTAGTCATACATTTTTTTTATCTAAAAGATAGGTACATAATTCAACAATTGATACAATGAAAATTGTATTTGGAAAAAATATAGCTGTACGTAAAAGTTACAAACAGATTAAAATGAAAGAAAAACGGCAATTTCATTGGTAAAACCCTATATATATATACGTCACACCTCATTATTTATCCTCACAGCGCCGGCGCATGATACGCACAATGCTACAAAGAAGAGTCTTCATCAAACTCCATGACGCAACATAAGTGCGCTTTTTGTGACACTAGATGACACTGTGTAGGGTGCGCAAGAGTTTGGTTTAGAACGGATCTAGTTTAAAATGAAGTCTTTTTTGTTTAACTGTGTACATACTTATGTCTTATAGCCTGTTAAAATTGCTTACTATCTGTATAGAAAAAGGAATAAACGTAATAATTATTTTTTCTCATTTTCAGACTCTTGAACGATTAAGTGTTTGATTGAAAACTCCTTGATGAAGAATCTATTATTAAAAAAAAATCGATATTCACAGTTTTTTAATGCCACGTAGTACGTGTAGGTATAAGTAGTCAAATTTATGGGAAGCAATAATGCACGTCCAAATAATGCGCGGCCCGATATTGCGCGGTCCTGGATTGTACGGGAAATAATTGGTGTACATGGCATCGTTTTATTGGGGCGTGCAATCCAGGGCCATGAAATACAGGCCTGTACAAGCTTGGTACGGACGATAAAGCACGACACCGTATTGTACAGCACGATAAATGGTGTACATGGCATCGTTTTATTGGGGCGTGCAATCCAGGGCCATGAAATACAGGGTTGGGGTGTACTTTACGGGACGCTAAACCTAACCTAACCTGTTCTAGTGCAAGTGTTGGACTCGAAGTCACTTGTCTGTGACAGAAGGTAGATTAGGTTGCTTTCTACCACGCACATGCGACGACGAGCGAAGCGAGGAGGAGCCAAGTCCTGTTGTAGTGCAAGTGTTGCACGGTCAAATATTTCATGTACATGGCATCGAATTATCGGGGTGTGCAATATTGTGTCGCGCATTATCGCCCGTACCGGTTTGGTTCGGGGCGATAATTGCCGTCACGATAATGCGCATCCAATATTGTACGCCCCAATAATTGGATGCCAAATGGCATCGGAATACTTCCCGTACAATATAGGGACGTGGAATACAGGTACGTGCAATAACCGGATCCAAATTTATAGCAGAACATCCAGAAAACAATGAGTAATCAAGTCTATTCAGCATTCAAAAAACAAAACAATCACAAAACCAAAATCTTAGCTGGAACTCAAAAAGTGATGCTTAAAATCCTGGCTATCTTTGCAACTTCTAGCAAACAAGTACTTGTTAAAATTCTCGCTATTTCTGCGAATATTTTTTATACTTTATCCTCTTACAAACCTAGCCTCACAGTCACCCTATCCTGACGTCTTCACACCAAGCCTGTGTCATACAGCCTTCAATTACAAAGGCCTAATGACGTTGATTAAGGCTTACATTCGATCTAAGGACTGAGATTGATTTTTTTGATGTCATAGAATGATATTATTTGAAAGATGCTTCTCTGTTATTAATTTTTCTACGGCTGATGATGATCAGGGTTGGAAACTATTATAATGTTTAAATGAAGTTACAAGACTGTAGTATGTGGTTTAAGTAGGTGACAGTCATACAAAATAAAAAGTACTTATTATTTTTATGGTTATAAACTCTTCATGTTAATCACTTGTCATAATGTAAGCTTAGATAAATCTCTTTTTTCTGTCATTTTATAGATGAAAAATAGCATTTCATGTCAACTGTGTGCTTTGAATCATATCATACCATCTATAGCAGTACTTACATAAAAAAAAAACATTATTATATGCATCAAAGTCCGAACCCATATTCTCGCTCAAGAATATCATCTGTCACAACTCCCATCACTAGACAAGCTGAAATCAAAAAAGGAACGTTAGATTAAAAATAGAATTAAAAAGGTAAAATTAAAAAAGCCTTCAAAGGTTGCGGCGGCGCCCGCGCCCCGCTGCTCAACTGCTCTTTAAACGCCCGCCCCCGCTGCTTGAGGCCTGGACAGATGTATATGTACAGGATGGGACAGAATTATAAGAAAGATAAAATTAGGTACTAGCCAATCTTCATCATCGTCATCATCATAAATTTAAGGGCGACGCCCTTGCCTGTGGAGTGTGCTATATGCTTCCCGGTCTAAACTCATTTTAGGCAAATTCTTGAAAAAAAAATGGGTTGGTATAAATATGAGTTAAAAAGTATGATTGTCAATATTGTATATTTGAGTACGATGATCTTTAGTAAGGCTTTTAAACGCATTGGTATAATGTTAGTAGACTGATTTAGGTACCAAGACTTAGCGACTGCCATAATAAGAAGATGAGATACCTAAATACATAAAATTAGACTTGTCAGTCGTCACCTACGATGCAAAAATGTCCACTGTCCTTTAGATTCATGATGCGAACGTCGAGTCAAACTTGTATCGAAAAGACAAAAGTACGCCGAGTATGTAATTTGATAACTCAAACTGTCAAAATACAAAAACCCTCGGTTTCTCGCTGTTTCTCGTCAGAACAACGTGTGTGACGTGAAAAAACTATTGTGTTTAATTAAACACAATAGTTTTTTTTATCTGAAACAGTTAATGTGCTTAATATTTTGGAACACCCTGTGTATATCCCGATTTATGTATCGCCATCTATAATTCCCTAATCCCATATTTCGTCCGCACTCGCCGTTTTTGTCCTGATGAAGAAATAGCCATTGTTTGGGTATTTCATCGATTTGTTACGGGTGACACGAAACTCGAGTTATTCGATAATCGATTCGAATTATAATCGGTCCTCATAATCGATTATGAGTTTTTGTTGCCGGCCGGGGCTTTGTGCTTTTTTATATACCTTTTGAGGACAATTTGGCGGATTGTTTTTTTAAGGTTTTGTTTTTGATTTGTGTCTTGTATGAGATATGTGTAGGCATCAATTTAAGATATTTTGCTTTTTTTAAGGAACTTGTTGTTAAGTTTTGTTAGGTGGTTTGGGTGAATAAGAAGATCATTTAAGATAAGTTAGTAATATAGTATAGATGTTATTAAACCGTTATTAACTAAGCAATAATTAAGTAGGTAATAAAAAAAATTGCCCGGACAGCAATTAATTCTTTTTTTTGTTTATATCTAATTATTAATAGAAAGGTCCTTTTTTAATCTCATGGAGATTTATTTGTCATGTTTGTAAGAAAAGTTGTAATTTTCTTAAATGACGTCCGGAAATGGTCTGAAAAACAAAGCACTAGCGACCACGCCCGCGGAGTTTGGCTGCGTACGCGCATACTGTTCCCACGTTTTTGTAGGGTGACCACAAACTCAATTTATTTATAACAAAATACAGTAACATAACTTACACACTTATTTATGTATACATAATAAACACAAGGTATGCTTAAAACAATCAGTATAAAAAGTTTTTTTTATTATCAAAACGTAGACAAGTACTTTAAGCAGGTCCATGTATGTTCCTGATGAAAAACTTAATGTTGGCACAATGGCTTATGAATTTTAGCAATGGTTATTATTTGATGTTGGTTTATGTGATTATGTTTATTCTTCAGCATATTTTTTTTCATCCCTGAAGTAAAAATAAAATTTTAAAACTGATTGTTTTACTTCTAACGTGAATGAGAAACATTTATATCACAAAACTTCTTCCTTATGGGATTAAGTAGATAAATACTATTTTGTTGGTCAATTTTGTCACATTACTAAGAAATTTAAAACGTGTAGTCACCCTAGCAGGGAGCCGGTATAACTCGATGGGCGTCACCTCGCCTCCTCCAGCGATATTGAGTCTCGCATCGGTTTTAATTTACCGGCGTCTTTGACATTAGCGGGATTGTCCGCGGTAATACGAAATGATGGGGTCACGAGCCATTATAACTTTATTTAGAGATTAATTGTGATTAAAATTGAATTTTATATGAATTTAGTTTAACACTACTTCTTTGTATTCATTTAATAATATATAGTTATGTACATAGGTATATTTATAACACATGTCATATTACAATCTGCTTTACAAATTTAGTTACAAATGCTGATTTGCTTTTTCAAAGTCAAAGTCAAAGATATTTATTGCGGAATATAGGTAAAAAATATGGATGGTTGTGAGATTATATTGAAACTACTAACATTGTCTCTAAAATAATGGTTACATATTTGTTAGCGTACTATTTTCTTGGATTTGTGATAGTGTATTGTGAAAAACCAGAATAATAAAATAGCCTTGAACCACACTGTGGCTTGTGTTGTTGTCGGTTTGAGTGACATGGTGGTAAAATTAATAAATGTTCAAGGTATAAAATATGCTATTTTATCTTTAGTGTAGAATACGGGTTTTGATTTTCTTGATTCTATCGATCAGTAACAGATGGCGGTAGCAGTTATAATTGACAGGGTATATGTTTTGATATTTAATTTTAAATAAATAATCTATCATTTTACGAAATAAACATTTGTTAGGTGGTACATATTACTATTAAAAAAATTCACTCATATTAAGACTAGGAGACAAATTTATAGGTACAATACAATACAACTTTATTGCACACTAAATATGAATGAACTCAATAAAGAGGGCTTAAACTTTAGATGTATATACATGAGGGCAGCCTTATCTCCTTGAGTGATCTCTTCCAGGCAACTTGCGAGAAAGCGGTGAGAGTGATCAGTTTAGTACCGACCAAACTGATAACTTTCGCTGCACTTTTTGCCATTATCCCATATAAGTCATTATTTATAATGTGTTTTTTAAGAAAGTATACCAAACAATGAGTATTTATTCAATAATAATAAACAATTTATACACATAAATACACTAATTAAACTAAAAAAGAGAATGTACATTTAACCTAAACTTAAAACATCCACATGTGGTATGGAGCCAAGAACGCTGGCTGCATTCCCACGCTGGATTGCTATAGAAATCCTTTGCGCAAGGTACCACCCAGCGTTCTTGTCTCTAGTGATGTCATTCAACCTTTTATTTAATTTTTTTATAAAAGACTTCGTGTTTTTACCCCACGGACTAAAAGTTTCGAAGCCAAGCGGTACGAAAAATAAATTAAAATTAAATTATCTGTATTAATAATTATAAACATAAGCATGTGATTATGAAACACATTGCTATTTTCCCTAGACACCTGTAAACTACAAAACGAAACATTGACGTTTCCGTAAACGCAGAATTACTCTTGCCACTTCCAAAACTTGAAAGCTCTGAAAGCTTTTCGATACAAGTGCGGCGACGCGATATTTATTTATTTTTACCGAAATAGCCGCGGAACGGTCGTCGAGTCGAGTGCGGCGTTTTATAGATCGCTGTGAGCAATGTACCGGGAATCTGCTTTGAAAGTACGTGTGTAGTGATGAGACAGTACAATATATAATATTAACCATCTCGTTATTGAGTATGACATAAATTTTACGACATTTATACTATCTATACTAATATGTATTATAAAGCTGAAGAGTTTGTTTGTTTGAACGCGCTAAACTCAGGAACTACTGGTGCGATTTGAAAAATTCTCTTTGTGTTGAATAGACCGTTTATCGAGGAAAGCTTTAGGCTATATAACATCACGCTGCAACTACTAGGAGCGAAGAAATAATGGAAAATGTGGAAAAAACGGGGAAAATTATTCATCTTTGAGGGCTTCCGTTGCGTGCGATGCGAAAATGGTTCAAGATATAAAAAAAAAAGTATGAAAGAATTATTCCTCTTGAAATAAGCTAACAAAATGTCTGTAACAGTGTATGTATATCTTTAAAGATTCACTCACTAGAAACGTTTTTATGATAATAATTATTCCACGCGGACGAAGTCGCAGGCACAGATAGTATGTAATAAAAATTAATCATTCAATAACGAAGGTAGGAACCAATCATAAACCCCTAAATAGTATTTATTATGTTATATTTTCATGTTAAATTTTATCCGTATACAGCGCAAGCGAAGCCGCAGGCTAGGACATGTTTAACAACACATGATTATTTTAACAATCAGAACTACAATAAACTAAACTTAATGGATAAACGAAATTGCAACTGATATTGGCCCACTACACCACGAGACATCGTTACATGCAAAGATAAATCATAGTTTGCTTCCGAATTTTTCCGCTGTGAATAACATATTTTTCCATATTATTTAGGTATGTAAAGTATTTTTTAAAACTTTTCCCAAATTTTCCCATCCCTACTGATCAGAGCGTGGTTTATGTCTTAATGTAGTCGCTGAAACAGCACGCTCTGCTTTACCTCACAGGTTAGTGGAAAAACATGTTTTTATGTCTTGTCAAGAAGGGGTTTACCTATCCATGGGATATATAGATAAAGTGATAAATATTTGCTTGATTTTAGCTAAAATTTTTCTCTCGAAGTGTGTATATCAAGTTTTGAATTACTAATTACAAAGCTTATTTACATCAAATATCAGCAGAAACATGGCGTTCCTTTTTTCTTAAGTTCATAAAATAAAAAGTTACAATTCAATTCAAATTATTATCTGTTTAACATTGTAACTAAACGTTCCTTTTTAGACAAACATATATCTACTTCATTACATTCATTGATTCATAATTCATTATGTGATTAAAATATCAGTTTCCTCGAAATATTTGTCATCACTATTTAGCAAGTGTAAATTCTCACACATTTTGTAAAACTAATCACTCGTGTAGTGCCAGGCTCGAACCCGTCTGATCAGAATTAAAGGCCGACATTTTCCCAACAAGCCACACTCCTTTCATTAGTTCTATACAGCGTATACATACGTATTCTATATGTATCTCTTATATAATATGGGTCGTACTTCCGTGGACTATATAAAGCTGCGTAAAAGCACCTCGATGGATTTACAAGCGTTTAATTCGGCTCGATGAAGCCACGAGAGCTTTACGATTCGGGACGCTGCTAAGGGGTGGATTTAGGATGGAAATGTTGGGGCAAAGCAATGAACCAGTTTTTTTTAAATAGTAATTTATGAGACAAATTAAATATAATATCATTATTTAAGAGCAATAGGCGCTTAAAACCGCGTTTTCGAGAATGGATGCAATGATTTGTTTGAAAGTTTTTTTTCGGACGAGGCCAAAATTCTGCTAGATATATATACCCTACAATTATTTTTAGTTGTATGTACATAAATGTATAATATTTATGGGAGTGACATAGTAAGCTTCGACAAAACTCCCCTTTTTAAATATAGATAAAAACAGTTTTTTTAAACATGGTGACACATTTAGCAAACTAATAATAACGATGTTTTACCTGAAATAAAACATATATTAAATACTTACCTTATTTAAAACTTAATAAATTGAGAGTGGCAACCGTGTTTTCCGCTTCCTTTTTCCCTCTCTTCCAATCTTTGTGCACTTTTATCGATCTGTCTCGCTCGCACACCCCCACCAACAGGCGACCGAACCATGAAGGCGAAGATGGTCTGACCTCTTTTCATTGAGTCGAAATTTACACCAGGCAGAAATAAAATGTAAGTTTTAAATAAGGTAAGTATTTAATATATGTTTTATTTCAGGTAAAACATCGTTATTAAATAACTTGACCGTTATTTAAAACTTAATAAATTGAGACGTGTCTGTTATCGCCTGGTGGGTAAAAGACGCCAATGTGAACATGTACAGAAGTAATAGATACTTAAGTACTGGGAAGGTATATGTACATAGGTAAAGGGTAAGGTAGGTGTACCTTAGATACATACATAAAACCAACCAATGTGCGAGAGACAGAAAGTGATGTAATCACATTTTATTCAGCGCTAATATAACTACTTTTGTTGAAGTAACTAAGTAATCAAAAGTACTAGCAGTACTAGACAGACTAGAAATAACAGCTTATATCGGGTTGACTGTAAGAGAACTGAGGCTATTATTATAAAATAATAATAATTTATCAGTTAAATAATATAATCACAGAAGTATTATTTTAAATCTTTACTTTGGGATGGAGACCAATCAACCCTGACCAGGCTTTAATCAGAAGTAATTTGTCAGACCTACTTGAATACTACTACTTCCGACGGTATGAATTTGAACCTGATATAACATCTCTCCAGAAAGCTGCTCTTATTGATTTGTGAAATCAATAAATAGATTTGGTCATAATACTAATATGAGTCATAATACTATGGCTTACATGAAGAAAAGTTATGCTTTACACAAAAACAGTGATGAAGCTAAGTAGTAGGATTTTAAGACAATTCTCGTCCTGATTGTCTATAGCTACTTAGTTGTGTCAGTTTTTACTACGACTAGTATGGACACAACAGTTATTCTTGGATTAAATGTTAAGAGTACTCAGCTATCAAGGCTAACTCTTGCGACTCGAGCAAAGTAATAAATGCAATGATTTTGTGATGAATTTAATGTCGAAAATATTTTAAAAACCAATACCAAGTCATGGATGTTTTTAAACTAAGATAAGATAAATTTATTGTAAATAGACAATATGTTACATTTTACAAATTGCACTGCCATTAGTAAAAAACTGTGTCGTAGAGAGCTTATATTATAATGCGATAGTTGGATGTATTGGGTATGATGACATACTGGTACATAAGCTCAATTTCTATGGGCCTACGACACGGTAATATCGTGCCTACGATGTTACATGAATACATTAGTCCATATAGGTACCACGGATTTATAACCAAATGTAGCATGTAATTTGAATAAATCTGTTATTAAAGTAATAAGCCTGCCAATTTTGGTACAAATGGAAAAATGTTATTATCATCAGCTCATATTAAATACCTCGTGCCATTTTACGCCAGGGTTTTTCCAGTTGTGATTTTGTCAAATCAACTTAACATTTTGCCAAGCTAGCGTTATATTCTGTATTCTGACAGGTAGATAGTAATTAGTATTTAGGCTCTAAGTTGAGATGTTGTCGGTTGAAACATTTTCGTAACTACAAAAGGGTGACGGATATACCCACACCAGGGTTGATATATGTACATTCGCGTCCGCAAGAATGTTCAAATCAAATCAATGTTACCCAAATGGTATCAATATCAAATCGATCTAGTCCGGTGACATAAAGATGATCACTATTTAGACTGAGCATTAGATCTCTTTAGTCCTTATAGGTGCTATCAGGATAATGATTATGATGACCTAGCTAGTTATAGGTGTTCTGTATGGCACTGTTGTGTTTCCATGGGATGAATTACACTGTCAAGTTTAATCAATTGAATACAAATGAATCAAAAGCCTGTATGCTTATTTGCATTAAGACAGCAATTTACAAGCACTGTTCAGATACATAAACTTTGACGATGATCGTGCCTATGGATACGGTTTATCGTCCATTTCTATTGTTCGCGGTGAAGACACCGTGACTCGTGTCCAGACTGATAATACGTTTGAGTCGAGGACCAAAGTCAAAATCGACACCTCTGAGGACAAATAATGCGACAGGGAAGGATTACGAAAAGAAGAACCTCAGTGACAAATGTGAAAATGCAGAAAGATATTTCTTGTAAACAGTATTGAGAACAAGTATCAGGAGTTTCATTTACTGAGTCTAGACTAAGACTAAGCTTAACAGGTAGTTAAGAAACTCTTTAAACAAGTATATCACCATAAGGCAGAGAACATTAATTTTGAATATTCATATTCTACGGGTTATTCCCAGAAATACAAGACAACGCAGGAGGAAGAAACTTGAATACGAAATTAGATTTTCCTCGCTTGCCACACCTGACGTTCATGGTGTCTATTTCGTATGTAATACTATGTATTACTCGTATAAGGCGTATATCCAGATCACAAATATTAATTTACTTACCTACTTGCCATTTAATTTTACGGATATAAGTATTAAGTTCTATTTCATTAGTGATGTCACATCTTTGAAAATCAGGTTGCGAGCAAAACGGAAGGCAGCTTTGCGAGATTTAGTTATTAGCTAAATTAGCCTTAGAAACCGTCTGTTAGATCTTTGTAACTGTCAGGTAGGTAAAGACAGTACCTACACGTATACATTTATCAGTATGTTTCATGTATCAGTTTTTATCAGTTTTGTGACGACAAAACTATTCTGCGATATTGCTTTAGATTCTATAGATTTAAATCGTTTGGTCGGCATAGGCCTTGGGGTTTTGAAACAATGTCATATTTTAGCACTAGGTTAAGCGTATGCTTCCACTTCATGCTATCTGCTGACAAGATATTTAAGCTGGCCTGCAAAGATATTGTCATAATATATCTTTATACTTAACCAGCAGTTTGTCATGTATTGAAATAATAGGTAATTAACGTTGCTGGAAGTTTAGCTCTGCGCTGAATATAGATAATAGATATGATTAGAAATGTGAATAACTTTGAGTTGTTACCAGATCCCTGAGAGGGATGGCTCTGCATAGGGGTCGTTATGACCACAGCCCTGCGAGGGCTTGGTCCAGACCACAGCATGTCTTCAAAATACCCTACGAGGGTCCGGTATGATTAGCTTGTCTTTGTTAGAGGCTACGTACCCTGCGAGGGTTCTACATAATGAGCCTCCCTTTGTGAGGGCTTACGAATAGATTTACAGTGCATCACAGCACAATGTGTTACACAAGATCCCTGCGTGGGAAAGCTTTGTATAGGGCCGTTATGACCACAGCCCTGCGAGGGCTGGGTACAGACCACAGCATGTCTTTAGAGTACCCTGCGAGGGTCCTACATAATGAGCCCCTGAGGGCTTACGAATAGGGCCCGTGAGGGCTTACGAATAGAGCCCCTGAAGGCTTACGAATAGAGCCCCTGAGGGCTTACGATTAGAGCCCCTGAGGGCTTACGAACAGAGCCCCTGAGGGCTTACGAATAGCTTTACAGTGCATCACCGCACAATATGTTATACAAGATCCCTGGCTGGGAAAGCTTTGTATAGGGGCCGTTATAACCACAGCCCTGCGAGGGCTGGGTACAGACCACAGCATGCCTTTAGAGTACCCTGCGAGGGTCCTACATAATGAGCCCCTGAGGGCTTACGAATAGATTTACAGTGCATCACAGCACAATATGTTATACAAGATCCCTGGCTGGGAAAGCTTTGTATAGGGGCCGTTATGACCACAGCCCTGCGAGGGCTGGGTACAGACCACAGCATGTCTTTAGAGTACCCTACGAGGGTCCTACATAATGAGCCCCTGAAGGCTTACGAATAGATTTACAGTGCATCACAGCACAATATGTTATACAAGATCCCTGGCTGGGAAAGCTTTGTATAGGGGCCGTTATGACCACAGCCCTGCGAGGGCTGGGTACAGACCACAGCATGCCTTTAGAGTACCCTGCGAGGGTCCTACATAATGAGCCCCTGAGGGCTTACGAATAGATTTACAGTGCATCACAGCACAATATGTTATACAAGATCCCTGGCTGGGAAAGCTTTGTATAGGGGCCGTTATGACCACAGCCCTGCGAGGGCTGGGTACAGACCACAGCATGTCTTTAGAGTACCCTGCGAGGGTCCTACATAATGAGCCCCTGAGGGCTTACGAATAGATTTACAGTGCATCACAGCACAATATGTTATACAAGATCCCTGGCTGGGAAAGCTTTGTATAGGGGCCGTTATGACCACAGCCCTGCGAGGGCTGGGTACAGACCACAGCATGTCTTTATGTACGCATGTCCCGCTATATAAATTCCTGGTGTTTTCCAGAGTCACGGACTCTGAAGTATTGGGTGTCACGGACACAACCACCGCGCACGGCGCGAGTTTCGCTACTCCCGGGTCTGCGACGCGCAGACTCCTACGTCAATTCCGGCGGGGAATCGAACCCCGGTCTCCCGCGTGACAGGCGGGGATACTTACCACTATACTACCGAAGAATTAATTAAATCGAACATAAGAATCGAACAAAAAATAAGTTCCATTTTTATCCGTATTCACGGTTCTTAGCTATATTATCACATAATATATGTATTTTGTCATGTTACAAATTTAACTCGTATCTATCACAGATTCTTAAATTATGGACTCAATAAAATTATTGAATTGTAAGCAAAGTATATTAACACTATTAAATTTAGATGTAAAAAAAAAGACATGTCGGTTACTCTATTGTATTAGAACATCATTTATCTGCATTAGAAAAATACTGCGTGAACCTGCGAGGTTCATATCTTGTGAAGTTATCTAGCAGATCGTTTTTAACAATGATGCATACTCGCCCCCCCTTTTTTTTACCTCAGCGACGGCGCATATTCGTGATTCATCGAATTGAAATTCTAGTTTGATCACTCGTGAATATCATTTTACTTGTAAAACACAGTATTAGCTACGTCCTATGTACGGGGTACATATACAATACACATACAAGTATTAAAATTACTGAAATGCAATCCACAAATAATTTTGAACATTACGTTAAAAATTATTGATTAAATATATTTTGAGGGTAGATATTAAAGAAAAATTGTATAATTCAGTTTCCAAGTACACAATATTTAAAGTCAAGCAAATCATGCAAGAAAATTGAGGGTAATAAAATTATTTATAATAAAAGGAAACAAGTCAAATGGTAAAGTCGAACGGTTACACCGTTAAAAATCACTTTACCAATAAAATAAAGTCAAGTGGAATTAAACTTACTGCTTTCCATTGGAAAAGGCACACTTACAAATTGAAATTTAGAATTTCAATAAAAAATTAATATTCCACTTTTGCTCCAAGACTAGCGACTTGTCGCAGCGGAAAACTCGACGCCAATGAAAAGAGGTCGGACCATCTTCGCCTTCATGGTTCGGTCGCCTGTTGGTGGGGGTGTGCGAGCGAGACAGATCGATAAAAGTGCACAAAGATTGGAAGAGAGGGAAAAAGGAAGCGGAAAACACGGTTGCCACTCTCAATTTATTAAGTTTTAAATAACGGTCAAGTTATTTAATAACTAATTTAACAAACTTAGCATTTAGCTCACAGTGTCTAAGGGGTTCATATTTGTAGTGATTGATAGTTTTTTTGAGTTATCTACGGCAATATGTCTATTTCTCTCTCCGTTTTAATTTTTTCTTGTAATTAAACTGATATACCTAAGTATAGTCTGTTTTCGATATAACCAGCCATATTGCCTTTTAGAGAGTCACACGAAAATAGCCAATAGCATGATAAGTATAAAAAAAGACTTTCTATATTTAATCTCCCTCTTTTAACCACGTCCTCCGTTATCCTTTATTCATTTCTCTCCATCCAATGGTTGCCTCGAAGAGATCGCTTTTAGCGATAAGGCCGCCACTTGTGGCACTAGTATAAGTTATGTTTAATCTATTTCTTTGTATTTTATTTTAATTTCGTGTGATACAATAAATAATATTCTTTTGTATATCACTAAATCCGTCCCTGTTCTATATCTCGGTACATGTCTAGGTGACTTACTGCGACCTATATTCTGTGACGTGTTTGTGTTACTCTGAAATATACCTACGTGGGTGGAGATAGCAGGAGGAAAGGTTAGGCGTATCTTGGTGTGATGTCTTCATTGAAAATTGTAGGCAGATAGTGTAGTGAGCGATTGTGGCTCAGCGGCTCCAGTGTTTGCTTTTCATCCAGACGCACCCTGGTTCAAATCCGCCCTACACCAATGACTTGTATTTTCAAGTTAAGTGTGGATTTGCACTTGCTTAGCGGTGAAGGAAAACATCGTGAGGAAACCGACATGTTTGAGGACCACCATATCCGAGGACATTGTGTCTTCCGTGGAAGGACCTGGACGCCCGCCACGATGAATCTGCCCAAAAACTCCCCTAACGAATTAATTCTGCGGGGGAGTCACGACCCTCAGTCATGAGGAAATACGATTCAAGAGAGAGAGAGTACAGTTAGAGATTACTCAGCTATACTGTTATAATTTAGCTGTGTTAAAAGAATATTGTTTCTAAGTACATATATTCATTATAGGTAGGTCATCATATCAGTTGAAATTTAATATTTACATATAATAAAGCATTATTGTATATTTTTACTAAGACTATAAAAATATAGTAGGTACCTATGTCATACATCGTATTGTCGTATGACGCGACCATGGAAGTAATCAATACACACATACTAAATCTTTGAACGAGTCATTTGACGTAAATACTTCTTTATCTTTTGGCAACGGTCACCCATCCAATCAACGGTTAGGACTTCCCGCGGCGACAGTTACTTAACTTTGGTAATCGCGAACGAACCGCAGTACATTGAGATACGGACGTTTGTATCAGTACCGAGACTGCTGGTCTGACAAGAGAGAGACCTATACCCAGCAGTGAGAAAAAAATATGAGGATGACGTTTGAAATAAGTATATAAATCTTTATATTATCTCTCTTTAAGTCGTATTTCCTAATGAATGAGGTTTATGACTCCCCTGCAGAACTAATTCGTCAGGAGAGTTTTCTTTGACAGATACATCGTGGTGGGCGCCCACCTGGGCGCCCACCACGATGTCATGAGGAAATACGACTCAAAGAGAGATTTACAAGTAAATAATGCTATCAGCACGTGCATCAGTATTTTTATCACCGTCGTTTGTCATTGTTGTCACACGACAGTCTATTGTTTCATTTGCATGAAAACCACGTAATCGGTTCTATCATGCAAATTAACTGTCATTTACATTTTATATTTTTAAATACTATACATCACTCCATTATGAACCTTATGCTTTAGAGTGTAAAATCTATTTTCCTTTGGCATTTTGTAAGGACATTTTTCAACCTTACTGACCTTTGGCGAGTAGTGAATGCAAAATTGTCAAAGAGCAATTATGCAAATACTTAACTGGTTTGATTGCTCCTAATTAGTTTAGCTGGGGCAAATAAAAATAGGACAGTAATAAAACGATTTTAGTATTGATTAGAAGTTTTAGACCAAAAGAATTAGTAAGCTAAATTAGTACCAACATTACAGACAAGTTATTTATCTCCAAAATGGTTGTCACATTGATCAATTTGGTCAAACGTATTTTTATTATCATGAAAAGATTTGATCAAATCCTCAGTCACATTTTGAGTTTTGAATTTGAAAACTCATCCAGTTACAGCTGCACTTTGATAAACAGAATTAGTAGGTATGTAGTTGACGAACACAGATATCGGTTGTTAAATCGCCTCAAGGGCCTCTTAGTTCCATTCCCAAAGAGTCACCGAAAGAAACAAAGAAACAACCAACATCCCAAAATCTCACATAAACAAAGCGTCCCATTTCTCATAAAACCCATTAAATTTTTAATCACCGCTGGTCAACTGTCACCTCCCCAACGCCCCAACTCGGCCCGACTCGGCCCAAACTCGGACTCAATTTAATTTGGCTCCCAGACGAAAAAAAAGAAAGGTGGGACGAGAACTCATAAGCGTCTGTCCCCGCCTATATGAAGCACTAGCTGTGTTTTGTGGATTTGGTTGCTGTATCTTTGTATCAACATATCAAGATAATCTCAAAATTTTGGTGGCTATAAAGTATGAGAGTTTAGTACTCTAGGTTTTCAAACTCTCCCGAAGGACTCCTGCTTGGCTTAACCACTGTTTTGGGAGCTAGAAGTACGCACACATAAATTGTTATGTAAGTTTATTTACACTGGTTTTAATATGTTCCATACGAAAAAAAAATAAGAAGGAAGGGGCACAAAATCCAAATTCATTAACTACTCTTGATTTTTCTAGTAGTAGGTAGGTTTAAAAATTTTAAAGTGACAAACTAATACACTATCAAATATCATAAACCATATATAGGTTTCATTCTACGAGTATAAATCCAGCGGTCAATTATTAACTTTTTTCGAGCCCTTTGGGGTTGCCATATAAATGAAATTCGCCATAGGCAATGTCCTGTCGCGACAGAACCTTCCATCTTTGTTTTTGTTTTCTGGGAATATTTTCGAAGGACTGTGGTTTTAAATGTAAACTAACAAGGTAAAGTTTGAGACGAATTTAGTCAATGTTGGTTCGAATTCTTTGTAACTATTAATTCAATAGGTAATTGCTGTTGTACGTGTATATCTAATGCGTGTAAAACAGTTTTGATTATATTTATTGTTTAACAGATTCACTTGCACAACAATTTTTAAACGCATTTAGCAATAATATTCTCTCTCTTTGAGTCGTATTTCCTCATGACTGAGGGTCGTGACTCCCCCGCAGAATTAATTCGTTAGGGGAGTTTTATTGGGCAGATACATCGTGGTGGGCGCCCAGGTCCTTCCACGGAAGACGCATGTCCTCGGATATTGTAGTCCTCAAACATGTCGGTTTCCTCACGATGTTTTCCTTCACCGCTAAGCGAGTGCAAATCTACACATAACTTGAAAATACAAGTCATTGGTGTAGGGCGGATTCGAACCAGGGTGCGTCTGGATGAAAAGCAGACACTGGAACCGCTGAGCCACACTCGCTTATAGCGATAATATTACTTAGTCTCAAATAGCTAAATAGTTATATAGGATAGTTATATTTTTCGACTAATGATATTTTTATAACTAGTTTGTTTACGCTTTGAGCAAAAAAGTTTTTTTCCAAAACAAAAAAAAAAACTTGCATTTGATTCCTAGTAAACTAAATATATTTGCGTGCAAACTAACACTAATAAATTTAGCCAAAACACTCATTGAGTTGTTACATTTCTTTAAATTCATTTAAACCTGTGTTTGTTTATTTAAACAGCAGTTAACTCCATCTTTGCTAAGGCTGTGATTACATTGAACTAAAGTCAGACGTGGTTACAACGACGAGAATAATCGTACCAATGAAACAAAAATAGTATACCAAATTGATTATTCTATTAAATTATCTCATTTTGAGTGACTTCAAAAAAAGAGGTTCTCAATTTGACTGTTTTTTTTTACCAGTACGTGTCAAAAAAGATGAATCGATCGATTGGCTTTCAATATGTACCTAGTTGTTTTTTAATTATTTTTGCTTATAAATTAAAACTATTGACATGATTTGAATAGGTTCAGACTTTGGTATTGAATTGCAAAAGTATCGTTTAAATTACCTTAGTACCTTATGGTACTACCTACCTACTTTATTAAATTTTTATACTTTATATTATATGTGAGTAACTAAAGTATAATTAACGTCAAACTAAATTTATCACTCGATAAAGTCATGTGTAAACTAGACCTAACGTACTCGCTAAATCGGATCGTCACCGGATACAACGTCACGTCGGTTGGCGTTGTTTTTGAAATTCGAACGTCTCGCAATTGGCTGTTTACAATGGTGGCACGCGCGTTGGCGCCAAAAACGGTGTCGCCATCTTAGTTGGTGGCAGAATGACAATGTTGCCAGCACTCAAAATAGATATCCTACCGTAACGGAAGTCGGGTAAAATTCTGCGTGACCACAGGTAAAATAATGGCTGGATTGTTTTAAGTTTGGCCGGAAACGGTTTTTGATAATATTTTGGCATGAGGAATATTGTTCAAAGAATGTAAATTAACTTGCCACTTGGTCATGGACATTTTAAAGAATTTGCTAGACCATGACTTTTTTGGAAATAGGTAAGAATTTATAGGTAGTCAATGTTATTAATATACTTAGGATTATGACACAATGTGAAGAAGGCATAAAAGAAATTCCTGCAGATACATTATCATCATCATCAGCCTATAGTTGTCTACTTTTGGACTCTCTTAAAGCATACCACTCACTCCACTTTTCTTGTTACTTTAATATTTTATATTATATCCTTGCTCTTATATCTAGTATATTATATCTATTATAATCTATATTATACATCTTTTATCTTTGCGCCACCTAGTGGCGGAGGAATAGTTGTTAACCTACTTACAAATTCCTTTGGAAAAATCTCAAAGCATTCAGTGGAATATTCTATTTCAAAACCTGTACTCATCGTAGACAATCAATACTTTAAACGCCGTGACAAACAAAACAGGTAAAGAATCACAGATATTTGAAGTTATTAAAATAATCGTGGGACCCACAGACAGAAAACCCATACTCAATTAATTTCACGGTCAATTCCATGGTTTTGTGACATTTAGACACACCATAATTCAACTTCAAACAAGGAAAAATAAACCTTATATTCATAAATATATGGTTGAGTTTACAATGAAGTAAAGTTTGAACAAAATTATTGTATGCAAATTCAGAATCAATGCGTTGCCATTAAGCGGTTATTAAAATAATTATTATGATATGAGCGTAGTGATAGCCCTTAACGTGTTAATTGATTCATTGACTCGTTAATAATGTAATCAGGAGGTTAATTTGTATATGTTTTGCATGATAGCGGGCTGTTGACATATTTTTTAGGCAGAATTTTATTTATTTTCAATTTGTGATCAGCTGGGTGGTTAATTATTTTTTGAACAATTCACTAAGTAGGCAATGTACTAGGTAGAAAACTGGCAGCTATTTATGTTTCTCACTAAAAAGACATGTATTACCCAAACTGTCATATTTTTTTAAGTAAACAAATGCATTATCGTATGTTCCTGTTCACCAAGTAAAAAAAAAACCGCCCTAACGGCATCTGACGTGGCTTAACGACTGCCGTACTAGACAAACAGCCGGGATCTTTAATATTCTATACTAATATTATAAAGCTGAAGAGTTTTTTTGTTTGTTTGTTTGAACGCGCTAATCTCAGGAACTTCTGGTGCGAATTGAAAAATTCTTTTTGTGTTGGATAGACCAGTTATCAAGGAAGGCTTTAGGCTATATAACATCACACTGCAACTAATAGGAGCGAAGAAACAATAGAAAATGTGGAAAAAACGGGGAAAATTATTCATCTTTGAGGGCTTCCGTTGCATGCGCAGCAAAACGGTTCAAGATATCAAAAAAATGTGTATGAAAGAATTTTTTCTCTTGAAATAATCTAACAAAATGTCCGCAACAGGTATATGTCCATGTTTTAAGGTTAACTCACTAGAACCGTTTTTATGGTTATAACTATTCCACGCGGACGAAGTCGCGCGCACCAGCTAGTATGTAATAAAAACTGATTTAACAAAACGTGGTCCTTTGATTTCTCACTCAGACATATTTGCATACCCTATCAGATTGTTCAGTGTTTTTTTGTTGAACCTTTACAATTCGCACATAAATGCTTATGACACTATAGACTACTAGACTATAATTTCTTACAGATTTTTATTGCTTTCTGTTCACAAATACTAATGCGAATTTTGAAATAAACAAATCGCATTCCGCTTCTCACAGCCACAATTCCAAGCCACCCAGTGTCACACGCCAATCCTGTCTCTGTCATTAAGTCATAAAATTATTTCTACGACTTAATTACACACGAGTCTTTGTGATTGCCGAGAGCGGTTCAAATTTGCATATAATGAACCACGTTGTCACTACACACAATTATGTTTTTATTTATCGATGGAAGAAACAGGATTTGGGTTTTTTTTGGTAGGATTTGGGTAAACAAATCAATTAAATGTACACATTTTTTTACATGTTGCAAAAATAGTTGTTAAAATCTTTAGACAATCATAGAAATGAAGTTTGCATTCCATCCCTGTGGTTTTCCTACTGAAAATTTCCATATAAATTACCAGTAAAGTATTTGAGTGATTTTTACATTCTAAAACTTTGCACATCAGAGCTTACCACTCTTAGTCTGACTTGCACTACCACTTTTAAACACATTTGGCCATTTTTTACAAAATAAAATTGTCACTAAAGGCGTCCATGATTCGTTGTGCAAGTACCCTTTTCAAAACTAAACTAATCCACTTACACCGTCTCATTACAAAACGCGGTTTTAATATTAGTCCAAGACTTTAAACTGTAAATAAAAAGTGGGTTCTTCTTGTTCAGACATCACATACAAGCAATCGAAATGTCAACTTCAAATAGGGAACTTTGATTTAATATTGGTACATTTTGACAGTTTGATAATTATGACAGTAGACAGACAATTATCGAACAACTAAAACGGACTTCGTCTAGACTAATTTAAGCCACGTTTTGTAGTAAGGTCCTTCGCGCTTAAGATAGACTACCTAACCTATATGTCAATTCTTCAGCTACAACATTCGTTTCTTCTTCAACCGATAAACAATAGCTCTCAGATTAGTCATCGTCACAGAGTTGCACAATGCAGTATGAATGACAATATGTATCGTCAACGTCCCCACGCACGTCTCTCACGGTTGACTGTTCCAAGTTTCAAATTTGAATTTGGATGTGGCATTTCAAATTTGAAGAAGTTTTTAGGTAAGTTCCATAGGATATTTTTTTTAGAAAAGTCTCTAAAACTACAATCGCTATGTGAGCTCGAAATGACTACATGACCACCAAATACACACAATATAGTATGTACTTATATAGGAATAAAAATAGACCCTTTATTAACAACATCAACATCACATTAAAAATCCACTTAAAACTGTAAATGTAGTTATGAATATGTACATTTAACACTTTTCTTAGCTTAAAATCACACACATTCGAAAAAAAAAGGAGTTAGTTAAGAATCTATAACCTATTATAAAATGCTTATTATGATTAAAGAACATTAGTCTCTTTATCATAAATATTAATAATTAGTAAAACACATTAAAATAAATTTATTATTCCACGGCAACCATCAAATCACAGAGACAAGCAACAAATTAAGAGATTGAGTTCCCGCGGTTTGCATACAAATTGTTATATAGGATCCGCCATTGTTTTAATGTTATCAACGCGACGATCGCAAGCGGTTAGCGTTTGAGTTCCGCGTTTGAAATTCATTTATCTTTTTTTTTGTATTTGTGATTTATTTTTGTTTCAGAGATGTTGGATGTGTTTCCATTTGGTGCAAATTCTGGTTGATAAGTAACAAGGTTTTTCTGTGACATTTTGAACTTAAGTACCTACGTTGAAGATATGTGTGTATGTACTTAGCTGTATCGTGTTAAGTGGCGATGTACTTATATTTAAGAAATGATGATGAAAGACCGCTTAGTAATTTAAATTACTAAGACATTAATGTATGTCTATTTTTGACTTATAATACGTACTATCAGTTACAAGCCCTTTACTTAAGTTTTACTAACAAAATTGGTCTAGTTTATGTTGTACAATTATCATTTTTTTTAAGTCTTGAAGGCGAATTTTATAGCTAAACTATTTGAACATTAACCTATCAAATCCCTTAACAGTATGAGTACATAGTATTCTCCTATAGTTATGACAAAATTCAATGCTACTATTCCAAAAAAATCACCGTCTGTCGCATCTTAAGACGTTCAAATTAAAGACAAAAGCGAAAATTTTACCTCCATTCGAATACCGAAAACTCTGAATCTAATTAACCGAGAGGCTCTTAATTAGTGTCCATTGTAACATGACAGGAGAACCGGCAATTTGCTGCAGCCTTCTTTGTGAGACACACTGGCAGGCTGGTTGGCAGATAATTTGCTGCAGCCTTCTTTGTGAGACACTGGCGGGCTGGTCGGCAGATATCTAGTAAAAAATACAGTTACAGGTACAGATGTTTATTGATAAATTATGGAAATTTACTTGTGAAATTAATTAATAATATATAAAGGATGTCTCAGCGCCGATTTTAAATTTTAAATATTTATTTAAAAAAAACTAATTGTATTTGAAATATTTTTATTGCTGTAAATTATAATGTATTGTTGCGGATTTTATGTACGGAATATTACACCGTCAAGATGTCTTCCATCACGGCGAATGCACTCTTCAAAGCGGACAAGCAAATTTACAGAGACACGTCGTAGAACGTCAACTGATATGGCTCTCACTTCTGTCGTTATTTTAGCCTTCAACTGCTCCAAACTCGAAAGAGGGGTATCATAAACTCTTCCTTTAAGATAACCCCATAAAAAAAGTCAGCTGGGCTTAAGTCAGGAGATCGAGGTGGCCACAATATGTCTCCAAAGCGGCTTATGATTTTACCCGGAAACAACGCTTTTAGAGTGTCCATGGAGACCCTAGCTGTGTGGGCTGTGGCCTCATCTTGCTGAAACCACACACTTGACTTGTCAATATCTTCTTCTTGCAGTTGCGGTACAAAAAAATTATTTATCATATCAATATACCGCTCGCTCGTCACTGTAACCGTTGCAACTCGGTCATTCTCGAAGAAAAATGGCCTGGATAATGGAAAACTCATTGCAAAAGTACGCCTCTACTGCGTACGCGCGGTGCGCGCCAGACCACTGCGACTTGCCGACTAACAAATCCGCACTCGTCACCGACCGAACGCTACCACTCCCCTCCCGCTAGCCCACAGGCTCCAGAGAAATTCGTGTTTAAAGTTTAAAATCGGCGCTGAGACACCCTTTACCTATTCAAGGACTATATATTCAAGGACCATATATTAATTTTAAACAGTGCTATCAAGCCTAAACTAAGCAAACTTGTTGAATGAGTAGGTATATGTATTTTAATTGAATAAATGATTATGGAAAAATAATGTTTGATTGATCTGTGAAAACATCAGAAGAATTTATAAAACTAGGTGTTAATATGTGTCAATGTAACTGTGTTCCACCTGATCTGATTGGTATTCATCTGTAAGTAATGACAGCTGCGACCCGTCATTATTGTAAATCAAAGAAGATCATCACTAAAGACATATGCATGTTTTTTTAAATGTGACCTTTTGCTCCACTAAATTGCATAATATCTGCTCGTCATTCCGTTCATTTTTCACCCAACAGATGCTCTCCAACTTCACCAGCCGTCAGTCCCTATAATGTTTGGGCAACAAATCAAAACAGGGCCTTAAAAAGCGTTTTACTAAATCATCGTTTCTCTCCGAAAATGGTTTCGCTTTAGATAATTATAGGCTTCTGCGTTCTGTTCCACGTGAACATTTTGGAGAACTAATCAAATGGGTCTGTCCTTTTCGTGTTGCCAGTGTGGTAATTAAATTAATTTTAAAAGAGGTTGCATATGCGGTTGTAGTTGTGTTGTTGTATGTGGCAGCCCTTTTGCTCGGTTCTTGTTTTTTGAACGGATGCAATATATTTGCGTTTTGACGGTTTTGAACGAGAGCGAAAGGTGAAATTGCAAGTGTTTGGGGCACCGAGAAAAAATAAATTAAATAAATAATAAATTCAAAGTCATACCATCATAAGTGGAGGCAAACGTAGATTTGTCGGTTCTTTTTGTTCCATTTTTACAAAGCTATAGCTGGATCATCGTAATTTCATGGTTTCGAGAGTGAATAGGTTTCTTCTAGGCAAGCGTGCTACATCTTAATCATAATCATAATCATTTTATTTCGTAAATCATTTACACGTCAATACAAAAATTATAAAATATTAACAATTTAATATTAGATGTCATAATAAATAATAATTATCCTAGTACAAAGATGTAAGTACTAATGTACTGGTTTCAATTTAAGTTTCGTAAATTCATCAATAGTATAAAACGAGTGCTCGATAAGCCAGCGCTGCCGTAGCTTAGACTATAGCGGTGCTTAACATCAGGCAGGCTATAGTCAAACGTAAGCCTATTTCGTGTAAAAAAAATAGGCTAAGTTTTTATCCTATAGGATACAGTGAAAGCCGAGTTACTTAACAGTTATTTACTTTATCGTAAAACGTTTGTTGTGAAGTTTAAACTAACTAGTTTAATATAAAACTGATGCCTATACCCAAACACAGCATTCTAAAGAGCTATTTGCAAATTACATACATTTTAATCCAAGAAATGAAAAAAAAAAAACACTACAGTTGTTCGAAAACAACTTGTTAAATAAGTTTTTTTACTCAATTTTAATGACTCTGTAATCATTTCACTTAACAAGCGTCGCTAAAGGATAACACAACGAATAGTTTATGTTGCTCAAGTTAAATTAATATTAGCATAATGCAATAAATATGCACAAAGTGGTCGCATATTATCTCAGAACAACTTACTTAGCATTCGCTCCGGATTCCGAAGCACTTAGTGAGAAGATACCAGGAACGTGACAACACTGACGTATATCAATCTTGTCACTTGATTTGATAGGAAAAACAAAATTGTACATCACAAAACTTTACAACTTAACCTAAAGAAATAGGGAAGGGAATCGCTTGGTTTTAAATTGTCGATATTGAGAAAAGAAAAAAGGTCGACAGTGACGACATTCTCACACCTCACAGAATTGATAAAGTTTATCGTGTTTGCAAATTAATACAAATGAATCCATAAATTGTTGGGTTAAATACGGTCTTTAAATTATTTTTGTTTCAAATTTGAATGGGTTAGGTGTATACAAGTTAACAATCTATTGATTGAGTCCTGGATTATAAAATATCATCATAATAATGCTTAGCTTATATCATTAATATTCCTAACTTATATTATGTTACTTATCCATAACATTAAAGCAAATTAAATAACCTGAAATTAATGTACTTAAACGTCTTTCTTTTCATGACACAATAGTATTATAATTCAAAGGTAAAAAAATCTTAATATCATTAATAACAAACTACCCAATAACTTTGTACGCATTGTGACACAAATTCTCCCTGTCAACACGTTTAAAATACTGACGAGAGTTTGTCACGACATCAATTAGCTGGTAATACTGGCAACACTGGATTACTTCAGATAGAAATACTCGCATAAACATGGCAAGTTCATGGTGTCGCTGTCAATACGCGATAAAGCGACATCGCGACACGCAACTCTTTACATATTAGTCGATAAATCGCGGGAATCGTATCGACTACAGGAATTAAAGGAAATTGTGAAATTAAAAAAAAAGAACTAGAAATATCACAATTTCAAGAAATATCAAAATTTCCTAGATTTTCTAAATTTAAATTTTATTTGTTACACAAAATCAAAAGTAGCTGTAATTGGTTGACGGATTATTTAGCTCAGAAGGCGAGTAAAAATTACACGTAAATATTTATCAATTGTAAATGTATTTTTTAAACTGAAATTCGCCATTTATTTTTCCAACGCATCGCTCAAACTGAACGGTTCTCAAACCACGACCGTAAAGACAAATAATAATTGCAAAGATCATAATAAAAACGTGATAACGATCTCCTTGGAGCAGTCCTCTTTAGCAGCTGGACATACGACTAATTAGTTTAACAAACCACAAAATCTTAACAACCGTCGAAGAATGAGCATGCATAAGTAAAATCCATAAAAATATTAATAGCGTGCCTGCCCAGGGAACGCTGATGATTAAGGAGTTCGTCAGTAGTAACCAGGGATGGAGCCAAGGTTATAGGATTTGGGCGAATTCCCACTCAACTTAAAGTACGAATTCCCACTCTACTTAAAGTAGAATTCCCACTCTACTTAAAGTACGAATTCCCACTCTACTTAAAGTAGAATTCCCACTCAACTTAAAGTAGAATTCCCACTCTACTTAAAGTACGAATTCCCACTCTACTTAAAGTAGAATTCCCACTCTACTTAAAGTACGAATTCCCACTCTACTTAAAGTAGAATTCCCACTCTACTTAAAGTACGAATTCCCACTCTACTTAAAGTAGAATTCCCACTCTACTTAAAGTACGAATTCCCACTCTACTTAAAGTAGAATTCCCACTCAACTTAAAGTACGAATTCCCACTCTACTTAAAGTAGAATTCCCACTCTACTTAAAGTACGAATTCCCACTCTACTTAAAGTAGAATTCCCACTCTACTTAAAGTACGAATTCCCACTCTACTTAAAGTAGAATTCCCACTCTACTTAAAGTACGAATTCCCACTCTACTTAAAGTAGAATTCCCATTCTACTTAAAGTACGAATTCCCACTCTACTTAAAGTAGAATTCCCACTCTACTTAAAGTACGAATTCCCACTCTACTTAAAGTAGAATTCCCACTCAACTTAAAGTACGAATTCCCACTCTACTTAAAGTAGAATTCCCACTCAACTTAAAGTAGAATTCCCACTCAACTTAAAGTAGAATTCCCACTTAACTTAAAGTATTGAAATTAGTCCTAATATACTTGGCGTGGCGTACCTAGCCCCTAACCATAAGCAACACAGGAGAAGTAAGTTCACGTTCCCTCATCAAAAATGATTTAAATAGTATGTGAAATAGTTTATCTAGAAGAGATCATTTTTAATGCACAACCCTAGTTTTGAAATGGTGAACAAGTGTCCATGAACAAATACCCTTTTTTAAATGTGTATGTACCAACATTTTGTAATAATTATTGTTAATGGGTCTAGTTCTCATTTTGTATAATTATTTACATTTTAAATATTGATAAATAATGCAAAATTTCTCCATGTTTTATTATATTATGTTTTTCAGTTCTCTTCAAAATCCTTATTCAGTCTCTGTCCTGACATCGGTCGTCGGTACTGCAGCCATCGAGATATCATAAAACACCTGCCCCATACATCTGCGATCGGTTTATTGTTCCAAATGAATCGAAAAGGGGTTAAAAGTGGAACTTTAGCAAAAAATACAAATACATCTTTTAATATGTGTCATAACTGTGAAGGTAGGTAGGTATTGGTACTTGATAACATAATGTACACATCTATTGCTTGTATAAATCCAGTGGTTGTTGTTCATGACATATATATTTTCTTTGTAATTAGTTGTCAAATTAAGTATCGTAAAATTGGTATGATATATTCTATGTATATATCTTTATATAAATGAGGTTTCAAATGAGTTGTGTCATCTCATCCTCATGAGCAGATGTAAAGTATACGAATTCAAGCATCTTTAGTCGAACAGATGTACATATTTGTAATTGTTAAAGTATGATAAATTTACCGGGCGTGAAGATGGAACTCTTTGCGAGTTTTTAATAGTGCTATTTTTTATTTGGTACTGAAAAAAATTAGTAACCACAGCATGGCTACGGCTATTATTATTGTTTGAATGACCAATTTCAGAAGAGAGGATATTTTCAAACTATATATTAATATTCAGGTTATTTGAAGGTTCTAGCTATCATTACAATTTTAATATATACCTACTGTGCATAATAAGTAACTGAATCAAAACAACATAACTTCAATCATTGTTTAGTAAGTCACGAACAAAGCCTCCAAACGCTTTCTATCAGTCATAAACACAAAAACGTAAGAGAAATAACAACTATTAATTACCTCAATCACCACCATTCAAAACATATTTAAACTAAATCAAAAGTCTATCAAACAGTATAATAAAAGTAAAAGGCTTATAAAAGAGACAAAGCGGCCCACAGAATAGGCTATAGTTAGTAAAAGTACAGTCAGCCGAATAAATGCCGAGCCATTTACAAGAGTGTAAGATATGACGTGATATAGATCACTCACAATGTAATAAATAAATAAATAACGTAAGAAAAATTACGGCGTAAAGCGAATGTTACCGGAGGCGGTGTGGCTTGGAAACAGTAGTGTGGATAAGCATTACTTTTTCTAAGATGCTGCTGATAATAATTGTAGTGACATATATTGTTTGTTGTATAGAGTTAAACACAATTGTGGACTGCGCACACAGCACACATTGTTATACATAGATTTGATTTAAGATACACAAGTGAGATATTAGTAAGATATGAATATTATTTCATGCTTGCATTCCATGTTTTGTATATTACTCTCACACAATCTAAAATGCACTCATTTTCTTCGATTCACCTTAGAAGACTAGGCTAGGTTGGTATGAGTATGGTTTTAAACGAATGTAATAATTTATGTTGTAATTAATAACTTGACCGCCTATTAAAAAAAAAAACCTCCATAGCTTTAAGTCACGCTAAGTAGGAATAGATACGTGGATAAATCCAGATAATCCAGGTCCTTTAATTTGATATTAGTTAATTTGCTTCTTGTGCTATTTATTTTGATGAATAGTTCCATCCACAACGCAACTTAAAAAATAAGCTACATTTAGTGTACAGTAAAAAAAATATAAAAAAACGCTACAATAACAGTCTTATCCACACTTTGGTATCGTATTAGCGCCGGCGCAAGGGAGCGACAGGGACGGATGATTTAGAAACCCCTCGGGAGGAGCGCGACGCGACCCGGTATTAATATTGTGACTCTGTAACGTATATGGGAAAATTATAGAAAAATCTAAAAAAATATTTAATAGTTCTTAATGGTCTCGAAAATCCTAATTAAATCAACGCGGACGTGCACGGCTGTTTAAGTAACAGCAACTAAAAATAATATTGTTTGATGAATTATTGTATCTATGTATGTATTTTTTTATATAGTGAAGATTGCAGTAATATAATAAGTAATCATTGCTTCACCTATTTAAGAAGTAAAATGTATTTATTTTGTATCCTCTATCGACCATGGAGTTGTTTGTTTTACTGGCTACAGTTATGTTACCCGGGTTTTCAGGTGTTCAAAATTAAATGCTTTATTAACATTTCCATAAAAACTGTGTTGATACGAAATAAACTAATTTGAAGGTTTTATGTACGTGAAATGAAGGCCAGTTTATTCTAAAAATTTACCCTATACCTATCCAATCCCAACTCCTTTCCAGTACATTTTAGCGTCTGTCGCCTTGCACCTCGAGCTAAATTGGTACCCAAATTTCAAATTCAAATGCAGTCCCACAGGTGCCCTTAGGCTGGGGTCCTTTAGACTCCATTTCCACGGTATAATCGGTCGCATGGGCCATTCATTACAGGCCCTTTGATGTGCCTTGATTGGTGTCGATACAGTTTTGAAACTGGAATTTTGATGCTGATAGTACTTTTGGTTGGGAGAGGTCAGTACTCTTGGTTTGGTGGATGTAAGTGAATTTGTTTGAGAGTGGTTGTTTTGGTGGTGGGAGTTTTTAAATCATACTAGAGGCCTCTTACTTGTTGTATTGTTTAACGACTTGCAAAGAAAATGTGCTATTGGGTTAACTGTTAGGTAGTTAAACTATTTTATTTGATTGTTTTTGTGACCAATTATTACACAAATATTAATGGAAAAGAATAGATAAATCTAATTTTATTTAGACTGTCAACTATTTCACTAATCAATCTATATTATCAAGCTATCATTAACTCTCATTCAAATTTCTGAGCTCATTTTCCAAATTTCAGAAAATACACGTACCTTAAATCAAATTTCCATAAACAAAACGTTATATCGTCAATTTCGTATGTCGAAACGTTAATTTTAATGCTCTAATGACCCGTTTCATATTCAAAACAAATGTTAGAAATATCGGACCCGCGGCTATGACATTTTCTTTACTCGGAGACAAAGATTACTTCTAATGGATACTGCACCTATTTTAGTTTATTATTTGAAGTGCTTTGATCACAATAATATTAGTATGAGACATAGATAGCTAGATAGTGATAATATATATGTTTCGAAAACTTCTAAATCACACAAAATAGACAATACGTAATTGATATTAAACTTGGGTTTCTTTGTTGCATATGTAAACACTTTCCGTCTTATTACAAAACGCGGTTTAAATTATTAGTCCAGGACTTTGAAAATAAAAAGTGGCTTCTTGTTGTTCATACATTACATACAAGCAATCAAAATATCAACAAAAATTGGAACTTTGATTTAACATTGGTACATTTTGACAGTTTGATAATTATGACAGAAGACAGACAATTTTCGAACAACTAAAACGGACTTGGTCATGACTTATATTTAAACCACGTTTTGTAATAAGGCCCTTTTATTCTAAATTTATATCATGAAAAGCACAACAAAACGTGATCAATGAAACATTTTCATATATTTTTTATTTGTGAAGTTGATTTTTACTATAAATTATTAAATATGGTATTCATTCTGTTCATAACTTATTTTTATTTGTGAAAGAAGTAATCTTCGTTACAGAATTTTTAATTTAATAGCTACCGATCTCGTACAACTAAGTCACCACTTTATGATGACTTCTAACTTACAACAAGTTTTAAAGAACTGAAGTGTCGCTTTAAACTGGTGGAGATAAACAGTGTTTAAACCTTCGTAAGAAATTACTATATTTAAGTTTTTAAGCTATTCGAGAAGAATTTAGGAAAGGTTTTGGCAATTATGGTGCTAAGCGACATGGGCTACAAACTGAGTGTGATTTAACTCTAATTTACATATTTTTGTGATAAAAATTCGAAACATCTTTCATTTTCGGTTAAAAAAAAATTATTATTGTTAATTTGTCAAAATTTATTTTTCAATAATTTTATCATAATTATAACTGCCCAATCCATGAACCGTGTTAGTTTATGTTCTAGTTCTAGTTCTGATAATAGACAGTAGGTAAATACCTAACATAATTTAAATTTTTATGCCAGAATAATAAGTACTTACACATAAATCTAGTCTTTTCTAGAAACTTTCTCGCCTTAATGCCTATCCTATTAATACTTCCAATTAATAAACTAAAACCTTATAAAAATAAGGAAGCCTCCTTATATTTTATTATAACAATATCATAACAGCAAAACAGCGTTAAATATCGGAAACACCGTTAACTCATTCGAGGGGACGAAGGCAAAGTTACGATAACCCGTCGCTCTCCTTATTTCATTTAAAAACAAGCCTATTATTTCCCCAGGGAGGGAAAAGTCGCGAAATTTCATAATTTAATATCTACCGGTCGCAGATTCGATATAATTAGATAGACGTGATTTGGTACGGCAAGGCGGAATTAATATCAATGTTCTTTGTTTTAGGGTGTATGGATTTTAGGGATGCGACGGTGGTATTGGAAAAATTATCGCCATATCGATTTGATTTTCGACAGTTTACAAACACCGTGCCGTCAAGTTGGTTATTATAATGATTAATAAAATATATACCTTTGACAAGTGATTACATACAAAATGTATGTACCTTACTTGGTACATACATTTTGTGTATACCTATCTACCTACCTATTACCTTTATTCAGTCACAATTTCTTAAAATCTTTCTGTTATCACGAAACTTTACATAGGTTTTTCACATTGAAATGCTAGCGTTTTAACTTAGTTTATCCGACAACATTATAAATATGTTAAGTTTATGTTTATATGTTTCTTTGCGTATGATATGGCATTTAAAATCACCAAATCTTAATAAAATATCCCAATATATCGATAAAATTCCCAACATATTGCTTAACCTCATCTCTCGTGCCAAGAAAATGAAGACAAATGCTAACTCGACTTAGGGTCCGTATCAGACGGGACATGACAAACAATATATGACATACATAATTTTGTAAGGCGCTTCGTAATTTAGTCATGAGAAGGGGAAGTAGACAATAAGCTTAAGAATGTACAAATATAATGTAGAATATAGTAAATATAAGGAATTATAGAAGATTCTTTGAAGGTATTTAATTTAGGCGATTGTTATTTCACGAGATATGACTTAAGGTTCAATTGAGAGCTGTTTTGTGAAATATTCATTTGCAATTTGGTTTAAATGACGACATTTTCTAAAAACATTGCCAATTTTTTAATATCAGATTTCTCAAGATGCATTTTTAATGTTATTACTTAATTTATTACATTTATGAAGTTTATTACAAAGCGTTACTGACATCCCACTCATACCTCGACTACTAATATCTAAATAGAAAAAATAATTAAATAACCCTCTATCAATATTGTCGTTCCCTTATTTTACGTAAATGAGAAGGCGTAACGTTTTATCACCAACATTACAATAGCCTATAAACAGCCACAACCTCGAGTGACCTCCTAAATGAGTTTACGACACACTAGCGCCAAATGAGGCGGCAATCAAGATCCAACACCTGACGAACTAGAACAACTTCTGTAATTGAATCGACCAAGTTGCAGGGACAAACTCTATTATTTGATGTAGGGTTAGGAAGTGTAAGACAGGACTTTTTCTAAATACAAAGTAAAAGTAAATATGTACTTATGAAGATAAAGAATAAAGATAAGATAAAGAATATTTATTGATAGTGTAAAGTTGTAACATACATATATAAGTACTTATATCTACCATCGTCAAACTTTGTCCATCTTTTTGAAGGTCGATAGACGTTTTAGGACAATGGATTCTTGACACATCTAATCGTCAAAGTTTACAATGCCTTCTTACGATTGGTTAATAAGATTTAGGTATATTATAGTACACTAATTAATATTAGACTGTAATGAAAAAAGTAAGCCTATCTTGCTTTATTAATGTTATATACACATATTTAGGAGTATATATAGCTCAGCTCAAAATGAGTTCGATCATAAACTATCAAAATGCACTCTAAGCTGTTATCTGTTCTGTGTGTAAATAAATAAGTATATTAAATTACTTACTTACTAGTGTAGCACTGCGACCCAAAGTGGACCCTGGCCTCCGACACAAAGAGACGCTACTCCTCTCGGTTCTGCGCCATCTCCCACAAAAATAATTGAATAAATAAATTAATGTACTTTTTTTGTCAACTTAACAAAATTCTTAGCTCTACCCCATCAAAGCCGAGGCCTAGGACAAAGTTATAATCGCTTGATCAGCTCGCGCGCGCGGTGCCAGGCGCCTCCGATAATTAACACTTATTTTAATGGAAGCCCAAGGTGAAGTGGATAAATGTGGCCGTGTGATGACAATCAAAGGAGAGAAAGAGAGTTAATATTTCAGGTCATATCACACAGCGCCATCTAGCCCTATACTGGCACATACTCAGCAAACGCTTGTGTCGTGTGTTGATTTGTTCTTTATTGTAACACACATTTTTGATAGGTTAGCAGGTCTAAATGGAAGCAGAAAAGAAGGGCCTTGAACAATTAAATAGATTAAAAACGAAAAGCTGTTGTAACAGTGTCACTGAAAAAAAATATGGGACCATTTCGGAAACTATCCCTGTCGAATAAAAAAAAATTTTTGAAATCGGTTCATAAATAACAATCGAGTAATCGAGTCTCTCTCTCTGTGAGTTGTATTTCCTCATGACTGAGGGTCGTGACTCCCCCGCAGATTTCATTCGCTAGGGGAGTTCTCTTGGGTAGATACATCGTGGTGGGCGCCCTGGTCCTTCCACGGAAGACACATGTCCTCGGATATTGTGGTCTTCAAACATGTCGGTTTCCTCACGATGTTTTCCTTCACCGTTAAGCGAGTGCAAATCCACACATAACTTGAAAATACAAGTCATTGGTGTAGGGCCGGATTCGAACCAGGGTGCGTCTGCATGAAAAACAAACACTTGTACCGCTGAGCCACACTCACTTATCAGGTTTGAGTAATCGAGTAACATATCCACAAAAAAAAACTTTCAGACGACTTGATAACCTCCTTTTTTTGGAAGTCGGTTAAAAGATGTGCTTCTAAAAGAAATATTTAATCGACAACAATTACACAGAGACAACAACAGAGAGCAATTTTCTAAAAATACTTTGAAATAATTAAGCTGTAAGTTTTTCAACAAATTCGGTAAACATTACAGTAGCCGTTATACCAAATCAGAGATTCTAAGGCTCTTGAAATTATAGTTGACCACTCTTACTCGATTTTTTTTACCAAGTACATACCTATACCTATTTATGTACCCATACATACATAGTTCACTATGCAAATACATGTACTTACAAACACAACATTGTACCTGCCTGGTGTTTGTAGACAAAGTCATTGACATCACCTACTTTCGGTATCTGTGTAACGCTGCCAGAGGCGATCACAATTGCTGTCATTATAATACTTTGTCTGATGACCATGTGTGGTCTCATGTTACCATTCATTTACTAACTGTCCATATGAAGCGGTTTATTATTTTGATATAATATGATGTGATTTATAATAGTTTTATAAATACGGGAGATCAATCAAGTTATGTTGGTGTTATGAATGTATGGAAATATAATAACTCAAGGGAAACCATATGCTATTATTCGTTCTTGTTAATTGTATATTTTGTGACTAAATTATTATGTATTTTATACTGTTTTTTTCTTACATCTTAGTAATTGGTTTTATACACCATTACTTAATTCATTCATGAATCCTTACGTTATCATATTAATATAACCCAAAATGCCTTAGTTTTTCAACTAATTAATAATTAAATTAGTTTAAAGTAAGTTTTAAGTTTTAGTCGTCGTTAAGGTTTTCTAGTTAAATAAGTGTTTTATGTATTTTTTATTATATGAACAAATTAAAAGGACCCTAACTTTATCTATACCTATCCAATTTACCCGCAGGTGTGACGTGTCACGTTTGCACTTCCATTGAATGTCAAACTCATTACACTAGCCGAGTGAGGCTTGTCGTGTAATTCTGCGAGAAACATTCGAGAATTACTGAAATCAACCTAATGAGGATGTAAGTGGCATGTTTAATTTGCTAGAGGAAAAGAATTGGCGACGTGACTGAAGAACATCACAAAATAAATTATCGTTTATTATGCCAATGTACAATGTATGTACGTAGTTTTAAGACTGTAATCTAATCTTAGTTTAAACTTACTTTAGACACAGAATAAATAATGGATGACTGCAGAACACGCTAAGTCACAGGTCTCCACAAGGAGACCTGTGTTGTGCTGCGACAGGTATCTTTGAGACATGCTTTCACGCAAACACACTAAGAATTGACAAAAGTAACACTATAATGTGCTATAAATAAATTTTTTTTGGAGAATTACTACAGACCAAAGATTGTGTATTTATATTTTTTTCCCTATTTTTGCAAGTTTGTTTCTTACAATAGACTTGATTGCATTCCCAACACTGTAAGTAAATATAAAATGATCAATTGAACGAGTGTTGTACGTTTACTTATGAAAATACAATCCGAATCAGGAAAACAATTGATATTCATTAATTCAATTACTTTTTATGGAGAGATATTCAGCGATTATTGTTTAGAACGAATTTAACCATTGTTATTTTTACTTTGAAGAAGGTTATTTGAAATGTTATCACCAGGTTTTCCAGAACGATATGCACACAAAAGAAACTGGGATTCAAAAAATGGACATGAATGGCACTAGCTTACAAAATGGCTTGTGAAATACACCGTCTCTCTATACACTTGATGACAAAAAGACTGCCCTGTTAGCTTAGTGGGTAGTGTCTCTACCTTCTCATCTAGGGGTGCAGGTTCGATTCCCGCATAACATAAGTAATTAAGAACAAAAAAATACTTGTGTTGAGTCTAGTCGTTTCTTTGTATAATAAGTATGTATTTACGAAAGAAAACTACATATTATGTATATATAAGTAAGTATTATATCCGTTATCTAGTACCCATGATACAAGCGTAAGCTTAGTATAGGGCTAGATGGCGCTTTGTGGTATGTCCTGAAATATGTATTTATTTATTTAATTGTTTACTTCTTGATAGGTGATTGCGTACTGATAATCCAATATAAAGGTACGTACACTTTTACATTTGAAATACCAAGGTTTCTCTCCCATGATCCTCAGAATAATCATTAAAGAGCAAATTACTGTACTATTTCCCACCATAGCACGACATCTAATTAAACAGAACTACCAAATAGAAGACGCGAAGAGCGTCCGTGTTATTTATGTGCCCACCATGTTTAGTGTTCCCACTCATAATTATCGACAGAATCGAAGCCGGCGTTATGGCCAATAATTGGGAATGAACAGTGCGTAAGTATAGTCTTTGGGCCGTAATGTTGTTTTATGTGGTCCTTAAAATATAAATGAATGTCATTTTGTGCTGGACACCGCTGGATTGTTTGGCTGTGGCGTTGACTTGCCGTTATTATATTATTTGATCTGATGGGGTGTTTTTTCATGTGTTTACTGTCACCTGCAAGCGTCTCTTTTTTTCAACTTTTTTTGGTGTAGGTATAGTAGGTAGGTATTAGTTCATAGTTATATGTTAAGGACCTAGAATTATAACCTTTTAATTTCATAAATGTATAATATATCCTTAAAAACAAAGGAAAAACTACTCTCGAATCGAATCTTAACGAATCTCACAAAAGATAAACACACAAATCAAATTTGACGAAAATATAATGATATTTGATAACTTCTAACCTCTGAAAGACTATACTCAGTAAGTATTTCATCAGAGCTTCTTCACACATTCTGAATAAAACCCCTCAACAATCACAAAGCAATGAAGGTGGATACAACGCCATAATTGTGGAGACGATGGATCAAGAGTTATGGCGATCTACCGCCGATACAGCGACACTGATAATGAATGCATGACTCGACACCATATCAGGTAGGATAGGGTGGGTTCTTGGTAGATAAAATTATATCGATGGTATTGGTATGAAAAATATATTCAGAATATGACTTTTATTCATGGCTGTTACGAAAGGATTCTTTTGCCATGCAGAGAATTGGAGTAAGACGTTACAATTTTAGTTTTCACCTAGGGCGTCTATTTCTTTTGGCTAAGATTAATGTGTAGGTAGGGCGTCTATATCGACTAGAAAGAAATATAATTATGACAGGTCAGGCGTAACTTTAAGCATCACCACAATCTAGATTTTAAATAAACATTTTTAATGACTCTTCAAATGAAATATTATAAATCAGATAACACGGACTCATGTAAAAAAAGCTGTAACTCAAATGTAGAAAGCTTTGGGATATTTCCATAGAGAATCATTGTCTGTCCGCCGAATTAGTTCCTATTCGGAAAAAGTCAAATGTAGAATTTACAATATCGATAGAACTTACTGTCTGTTCCCAGCACTACCCTGCCTGTACCGCGGGCGGCGCGCGCGCACCCGTTCATTAGGTCCCTGCGCGTGATTGTCACGTGGCCCCGCCCCCTGCGCTCGCGCACAATTATTATAATTCCTATCATTACGGCACTAGTGTGGAATGTATGTCCGTCTTTTACTAGGTTATGTAACGTGTTTTGAATGGACAGTTTTGAATTTGGAATGAATTGAAACGGAAATGTTTCGACATTTGTTAGAGGTTACAACTGTTGCTGTTGTTTTACAATCGTATGGGTAAGATTTGTTATTGCAAAATGGGTGAAATAGTTTGATATAATTAACAACAACATTTGAATATAGAATCACTATTGTCTTCAAGCTTTAACTTTAGCCTAAGTAAGTATATCAATATTTTCTACCATATCAAAACAATCTGTGATCATTACCTACCATCTTTTGACTTTTGAAGACACACATAATGTCTGGTAAACAATACACCTTAGTGATATTTTTTTAATTTTCCTTGACCTTCAAATTAAAAAGAATATTTCATTGAACAATACACTTTCTGAAATAAATGATTGGGTGCAACTTTGCTTTTTCACAGTCCATATTGTTTTTTACATCAAATTTAGTATTAAAACTCTAATCACGTATTTTGAGTAACAGGATGCAAGTATCTAAGTTCTAAGACACACATTTAATACTATCAGCGAATTTTGAACCCTCCACACGTCATATAAAGTACATTTTGATACAAACCTCATCAAATTCAAATAGAAGCAAGAAAATTGTCCCCATTTTGTCACTGAGGAGGCGTGGTGATCTACTAAGATTCAAATCCCAACCACGATATCAATACAGTTAAAATAATTCTTATTGTACAAGATATAGGAGATATATTCGTCTAAGTGGATGATAAAGTCAAAGTGGGCAATGTGAAAGGTGGTCAGAGCAATTTGGACGATCGCCATTAGAACGTATCAGTACATGTCATTATGTAGCTCACTGTGTGTGAATATAAAGTGGTGAGTGGCTAGGGCATGACGGTAGCAAGACAGTGGAACAAGATTATGAGGATATCAAGACTGTTGGTGTACAAGACAGAGCGGAACATTAACCCCTTAAGAAGAAAATTCTACTGTGAGTGATTAAGGTTACATACAAAACGTTAGGTGGCTAGTACTCGTCGTTTTCTGTATATACAGTGCTTTTTACTGAAAAAATGGGATCATAGTTAAGATGCATAATTAGCGCGATTATATCTTCTCTGTTTCACTCTTAAGTACAAATACAAATTGCATTAGATTGCATAGAAATGTAAGCAATCAGAATTTGTTTTTTTAAAAGCAATGACTAAGGAACTCTGATTTATAACAAACACAGACTTGAGAGCCACTTTAGTCTTGAAATTATACAGCAACTTTAATTCACTATGCAAGAAGTTTTAAGACTCAAGTCCAAACCCCGTGTTACGCCTTCACTAGACACCGAAACCACGCTTGTGTAACATAATGGCTCAGCTTTGTTCCTTTGTCTCTCGATCGTGAGGTGTCATTGGGAGATGGGTCATGGTGAAATCTTCACAATCAACCAGCTTTGACGGCCTTTAGGTATGTGTGATGCCATTGTTTTATTGGGAGGTGAAAAGGTTCGGTGGGCATTTAGTTCTTTTGAATTTGAAGGTGTTCTTATGTAGTTTTTCTTCATGATTTTTTACTTTGGGATGATATTTTTTTGATGTTAAAAAGTAAATGTATAATTATTCTGGGACATTCTACATAACATAAATAGGAAGGTATTCGTATGATCTACTCAAATAACAATTAAATGAACATACGTTTTAGGTACCCTTATAAAAGTTCCTCACAAGCTCAAAAGCTTTTCATGCGAAAACGCGATGAACATGGTGGTAAAAGAGTTTGGAAAGTGAAAAACGTTACTTTTTTTTATAAACTTAATTGAATATTTAGCATACACAAACAAAAAGTGACTAATTAAATCAGTTCCTACTACACTCTACCAAACGATCACTTACACAGAGCAGTACTATACTCTAACCAATTTTAAGTTTTCAAGACCCATATTAAGTAACAAATCACCGTCAAATCACTCGACCTTCCAAATCCCGTTCACAACAGAATCGATCGGAAATTGCTTTGACATTTTGTACCACAAATGTCACGTGCTCTTTGCGACACGACATTGTTGGAATGGTTGACGGTAGCCATTTGACGATTTCAATAATGGTGTTACAAATAATAATCATGGTGTACCAGTAAGTACATAAATTAATGATATTGTACGATTACATTTGTTTCTCTGGATCAAATAACATATTTCTTAAATAATAGCAGTAAACGATTTCGATCGTAATATATCAAGATTAAACAATTTAGTGCTGTGTGTGCTAAGTTAGCTTATAACTTTGACTGTGGTTAGGTCATAGCCTAAGCCAAATAATGTTGTCTGAAATATCAGTTTTATGAAAAGGCCCTAGAATCTTACTACTGTGAACTATATTAACATCTCATAAATATTGGAACTAATCAGATACCCACTCAAAACATTTCATCATAATATTGATTTATAAAATGAAATTAATATTTTCAGAATTTAAAACAATATTTCTTCACATTGTAAATTAAAATGTCCCCCCGTTAACCAGTGTAACCACCATGCAAACTCAAGTACCAACATTAAAGCATGCAAATGATATTTTCCCGCGCAAAAGGCGCAAAATGCGCGCCATAATTATAAACGCATCAATCAGATGCGCGCGCGCCTGCCCCCAGGCGCAAGAGTAAACGGTTATTAGCTGAAGTACTTGTGCTGAGACTGTAGATGATATTGGATATCCTGTCGTGTTGACTTCGAAAGAAACAGTGTTCCTTTTCCAGCTTTGACATTCATTTTTTTCGTTCTTAGTCAATCGTTTTCGGCAAAAAATTATGGATTGACATTTCCATTTGACTGTCAAAGTCAATTGTCAGTTAAACTGGAATAGGCCACAATCTTTTATACTCATACGTAGATACCTAGATCACAAGAACAGAATTGCTGAAAAATTATAATGACCACCTTTTTAGTAACAGCTAAATGCTATCAAATTACTTAATTACCGTAAAAGTATGAAACTGTTTTGTCTGTACTTATTCGGTTACTCATCTTATCCAGTTAATTCAAAATTAAATTAAGAAATTACCGAACTTACCGTACAGAGGTTGCCCAGAAGAAATCGTCTTAGTCGATAAAGCCGCCCAATGTGCATTAAATTAGTTTTTAAATTTCTTTCAATGTGTATTTTTTGGTGTGCATTAAAGACATATCTTATCTTAACCTACCGTCTTATCAATATAAAGGTTAGCAATAAAGCTAATTGAAGTTATTTATTAAAAGATTCTTAGCGACATATTCATGGGATGCCAAGAGTTTTTAATTATAAGAGTTACAAACCTCTTCATCTGATAGGTACCTCAATACATAAAAAAGGTATTATAGCTTTCCAATTTTCCATAGCACAGCTATAAGACTTTCGCCACGCCACAGTATGTGTCCCAGTCACCGACTATGTAAGCATCAAATGGCATTCCATTCAAGCTCAATTATCACGTGGAACATCCATCAAAATTAAAGCAGACGTCTTTATTACTGGATCAAAGAGAGACCTTGCTTTAAATTACTATTACTTTTATATTACGCTGCTGGAAAACAGATTATTTACATCTAGATACACTCATAATATTGCTATCTGTAAGGTAAAAATATGAAAAGAAGAGATGTATGATGAGGTTACGCATGTTATTATCTATACTGCCCTAATAATATAATACAACAATTTTTAGTTTATCAAATGTGTATTGATACTTGAAGTGTTGGTTTTTCGCTCAGATTATAATTTAAAAACTATAATCGGCCTTTTTAATTTGCCGGTATGATAGTAGGAAGCTAATTGACTGAGAATTGTTGAACATTAATATTTTTCCTTTTATATTGTTTAGTCTTCGAAACTTACGATTAAATTTTTATGTTATTTTATGATGAAATTAGTTTATATAGTGTTTACACACACTTCGATATCTATCTACTGTTTTCAAAGTATCTATTAGGAGTAATCCATGCCTCCAGTACACCACTGACAGTGCCAAATGGGAAATATCAGCGTTTTAAAACGCATGGAGCGTAGATTAGCGTGATTAATAATGACTATTTCTGAATTGAGTTTGCTGTTTGACAGCTCAGTTATTTTCATACAGTTTTGTATTTTGTACTAAGCCAATGATGAGTTAAAAAAGTGTAATATAATACTCCAAAAAAAAAAAATTAAAAGTCACTGTTTGAACTGGAGGATGATAATATTTGAGTGCATACTTTTACGAAACTTAAGTAATTAATATTAGTATCTGTGGCCGTTTCTAAACCATTTGGTTTCAAGATCTTTTCTGTCAAAAGGTTATATGACGCAAGTTAAAAGATTCTGAGAACCTCCGATTAAGTATATCCTATGTCTCCAAAAAATTCCTATGGTTAATTAATTCATCAGGGGCACAATAATGATGAAGAATACTTACGCCTTAAGAAAAAGACATGACATAAATTAATTTTAACTTTAGAAAAAGGTTAGCATATATATTACATGTCTTAACAAAATATGTATGTGAACCAATATTTTTATGATACTAGTAACACTATTCGTATTTTACCCAAACAAAACCCCATCCAGACACACCTACCTACCTATACACACCTGCAATGTTAGGTACGTACCTATAGTTATGAATGAAATAGTGCAGTTCACACGTCCGTGTGTATTATTCATGGATAGTGCCGCGTCCACACCCGCGGGGGTTCGCGCCGATTATGCAGCGAGGTGTCGACGCAGACTATTGATGCAGGACATGAATAGTGCACCATGTTTTAACAAGCAGGATGTTTCAGATACAGACTAGCTTTGTTTTGGGAAAAAAATGTGTGATCTGATCCTAATCGTGGTATTTTTGTTACGTATTATGCTGGTAAATACCGACAGTCCAAATATTTTATTTCGAAAGTGTTGTGTTGCAACAGTGGGAATAGTCTGAAATAAGATGAAATTGAAATGTATAATTTTTTTGGTGCGTCAAACAAGCTTAACTTCGATATTAGACTGATGTATTAAGAATTCATTCGATTATGTCGACGCGTTTTATTGATGAAGGAAATTAATAGTGCAGGATGTTTTAACAGGGCAGTTTTGGTTATGGGGGAATAGTGTGGTCTAAGCCTAATGTGGGGAGTTGCATATTTCGACGCATAATATATTTTATAAGCTGTGAGACGTATGATTCAAACTATAGTGACATAAACATATATATGCAATCTAAGTCCACTATGATACTCTATCATAAAGGTTGAGGATAGACAAGGTGATTTTGTACAACTAGCGACTCGCAATGAAATTCGTGTTAGTTCGGGATGAAAAGTAGCCAATGTAATAATCCAAAGTTTAATCTACCTCTATACCAAATAACTTCCATACCCGTTTAGCTGTAATATTTTTTTATTTTTTTTTTACATGATATAGGCTTACGCTTGACTACAAGTTGCCTGATGTTGAGCAACGTTATAATCTACGATCTATCAATAATATATACAGGAAGTTGTATTTATTAAATCCAAACATAAGTTCTCATAAATCAAAATGATAACCAAAGATTCAAAATTCTTACCGTTAGGTTCATGTTTTTGTTGAGAATTCAATATTTCACCTCTAATCAGGCTGTCACAAAAAGACTTAACATTTTTTATCGCCACTCAGGATAGGGAAAAATTGAATTAACATTGTAACCTTTTCAATTGAATGGCATCATCACAAAATGACAGTCACCTTTGCAATTATTGACTAAACATGTTTTGTTACAACAAATCAATTGGATTCGCAATTCTCGGAATTGAAATTCACAATTCGCAAAGTACTTTTGTCGATGTCAATTATTTATTTTGAATGTTGACGTCGCGGCGTGTCGTTAGCAGAAAAAAGGTACTTATATTTTGATTTTATGTTATTATGTGAATCCGTAACACAGGTGAATCCTGTAGTAATTTGTCGATGAGGTGGTTGATATAAAACAAAAACGAGATAAAAAATTACCTACCGTGATTTGTGGATATTCACAAATATGTAACTCAAGAACATCGAGAAAGCAAACTTGGAGGAACATTTAGCCTATCTTATAGACCGTTTTGAAATAAATACCAGTCATTGTATGAACATTACAATTCTTAGTAATGTCCATACAAAAGGTTGCCTGGAAGAAATCGCCTAAGGCGATAAGGCCACCCAATGTGCAGCACTTTAATATATTTAAGTTTATTTCCTGTTTTGTAATTTCTATGTATATGGTGTACATTAAAGAAATATGTATTCTATTCTACAATTAAATGTTAATTTAACTCAATATAGTCAAAAACCTGTTACCTAATAAATTCGTATGAGAGGGGTCTACTATGGTGTCGAGGGTTGCAAAACCATCCCATGGGCCTCTCGATATAGTTTAACAACTGCCTTACTATCACAGCGGAAAAGCAAATCATATTTTAGTAAAAATTAAATGTTATCTATGTATCTAGTATTATTAATGTTTTATTTTTTTATTTCTAATATATCTAGTTATGTAAAAAACTGTGTCTAGTAAAATGACTTGTATGACTAAAGTGCCTTAACCCAATCAGAGGTAAGCGCTCGGTCACCAACCCAGAGCATTCATTAGCAGAACCTGTCAAACGTACACCGCCTGACCGCAACATAAACTTTTCAACTTCTTTCCTGCAACAAACACTTCAAATTTTCAATAATCGAATGTTATTGACAGGACACTCTCGGATTTGACGCGTCGTTTTTTTCATAATGACATAGTACAGTAAGAGACAGGCTTGGCTAATACCATGTCTGTCTAACTAAAATGATATAAGGAAACACCGTTAGACCAGATACAGGAAATATCTATGTTGGGAACCAAAATAGCATGATTTGTGAACACAGTAACTATATACGTAACATTAGGTAAAATAGGGTAAATGAGTCATGTGAGGACGCATCAGTAACTTACCCGTAGTACATACGCTCGACGTAGCCGAAATCGGCTTAGATAGCATTATCATCATCATCATACGTAACAGTATGACGTTAAGTTGTTAACCAAATTATGTATCTCAAATCAAATCAAACATTAATTTTTTATCAACAATTTTTAATTTATTATTGGAGATATGGTTTGTTCAGGTTGTTGCACGTGCTCTTAGGAAAGGGTTCGCTAAGCTCAGTTCAAAACTGTACTATGTCAATATTTTTAACCTCCGGCGCATCTTTTGATCGCGGTGATTTGACATTATGCGCGTCGGCGCAGGCGCACGTTTGACACACGATGCACGTATCTAGAAATCTCCATTAACGAAAGGCGTGGAAAAAATTGAGCACAAAGAGACTGAATCGTCAATCGCAAGGGTGCTGGCTACTAATGGGGAGCTGGGCACAGGAACAGAGGATGGCGTGGAGATGTTTGTGTTACAGACATGAGCATGATGATGAAAAAGGTAAATAAGGTTACGGTGTATGCCTTTTTATTGATATAATCATAAAAAAACTAAAAACTAGATATAGAAAAAATAATATGTGCGATAATAGGCTTGTGATGTTTTACCTAATTAATAAATTACAAATTTTCTGATCGCTATACTCTTCGTATGTTTTTATGTAATTGACATTGTAATATTAGCATAAGCTTCCGCTATAGAACGAGCTTAAAGAAGGTTATTGGAGCAAACATTTTATAAAAAAATGTTTCATCCTATAACTACTACTACTATAAATGGATATGATGTTAGAAAAAAAACTACACATACGTCTCCATAGTTTCTCATCAATCTATCAGCCATCAGCGCTAGACCTAATGAACTTCCAAATGGAAGCCGCGAGACGGACTCACGGACAGTGAGGTTTTTATGTATATAGCTATCAGATGATATCAAACATCTTGCATAATGTGCGTTAAAAGGCATTGTTGTTTCCCATGGGCTTCTGGGGCGTTGTATACAAAGATGTTGGGTGTAGCTGGGAGTGAATTAGCTAAGTTATCTTATGAAAAGGAAAAAATCTGATGTTAAAAAGAGTTTTATTCATAACTAAGTTAGAATAGATGTAAGTAGTAGATATTTCTTTTGCAGTTTTCACTATGATTTGATTGCTATATTTAATGTATCGAGGTGAATAAGAAGAGAAGCTTGTTATATTTAATAAAATAATTTAATTCACAATACAAATAATGTTAGTTTACACTGAATTCAGAAATAAAAAAAAAGTTTGAGAAGACTCTTTAAGGACATAAAGACAGCAAAACATAAAACACAAGTCATTCCGTGGAATTTATCGACGACATTGCCATCTACAGCCACAAAATCACAACAGTGACTCTCAGTATTGGACAAACGTAACAAATACATATTTCATGATACTCCCCCTTCTATATTATGCGATGACAATCGGCTTTTCCGGATTCCGGGATTTCATTTTAATTACAGATGGTGGGACTGGAAATGACATGAAAATTGATGATAGATGACTTGATACATGGTAGAAATTGAAAGCTTTCAGTTTCTTAATACGAATGAATTAATTAATAACAAGCAGTGACTGCACATCGGAAGTGTTATTTTACCATCTATTGCCAATGTGTTAGTTATTATGTATTTCATCACTTGTTGATATATTGCACTATATTGTAAATCGCATATACAGTTGTGCAGTTTTTAATGAATGTAGTTTTTAACATTAATCTATCGACAATGCTGCCTCAAACACCAATAAAAATACATCAGTATGAAAATAAATTTACTTATTATATTGTTTCAATGATTCTTTTCATTGCTAAATCAACTGCCTCGTTTACACTCAAAGTTAGCCAATAACAAAAGAAAAGTATATAAGTATTATATCCGTTATCTAATACCCACGACACAAGTGTTTGCTTAGTGTGGGGCTAGATGGCACTGTGTGCAATGTCCCGGAATATTTATTTATTTAACACTTAAGTATCGGGTTTTTATCACAGCTGCGTAAAAAAACCTTCTGTAACCTTAAATAAAACAATTCTCATAAGTAATCAATATCAGGCCTCAAAACTCATAATTACAAACACAAGTTTGTATACTTTCAGAGGTCACGCCACCACAATACTACAGTATAATATAATACGCCGGTAGTGGTCACAGTATCCTCGGCTCCTCATTACGGTCGGCAACATACATCACAGTCAGGAGCTGCAAGTCATCCTGGCTCCGTCGCATTGTCTACCGCTTTGTCGGTGCTCTGGCGGTATGAAGAAGACTTGTACGGGAATCACATTTATATTTTGTAATATTTAAATACCATAAATTCAATTTAAAAACAAAATTTTAGTAATTAACCATACCATTACATAAAAGCGGACGAGTGGTTTATAAAATTTAAGGTATACCTATATCACTCAATACAATAGGTCTGCTCTGTCCCCAGCCATAGATCTCTTTTCTAATGACTTTCATATACAAGTATGTTCTATTAGGTTGTACTAGCGTGACCCTTTTCTGTCGATATGGAATTGTATCTGAAACAGAAACGTAAAATAATTCAACTAAATAAACTTAGTACATAATAAAAAAAGGTAAGCACATAAATTATCTTAAGCTTTAAGAGATTCAGCAGCTACTAATATTTTTTATATAATAATACAAAGTCCATCTCCACTCTCACCAGCAAATGACAAAGAAATCAAAGCAGTGGCTTTTATAAAAATTATCATAGCAGCCGTCAAAGCAGCCGATCATTACTGCGCTCGTCAATCCCTCCTTGATTACAAACGAAACGACAATCCTTTAAAGAAAATACATCATCATCGCTGGTAAATGGTCAGGTGTGATTTTTTATCACGTGGTCAAGGTTTTTAAGGAATATTTTAGGAATAGATTACAAATTTAAGTATTGTTTTAGGTAAGTTTTTTTTCTTATTACAGTTGTATTGGACATCTTATTGATATTTTGGAAATGTACTTATTATACAAAAGGTACAGACACAAAGTGCAGGCTAAAAGATTACAAACAAATAACACTGTGATGCATAAGACTAAACATACAGTTCAATTAAATCCGTACTCAACACTCATGTTGGATTCTGAGAGTTTAGCATATTTTTTTTGTGAAAAAGACCTAATCGTTAAAAATAATGAACAACATAAACATCAAAATAATGAATCTATCTACCAGGCTTCTTCATAGTTGCTAGTAGGAGTATTGTTTGCGGAGGAAGTATTGCTTGGGCGGAAGTTGCGGAGGAGTATTGCTCGCTTGCCTGCGAAAAACGCCCTAACCCGCCTAACCCACCTTCCAAGACGAAAAGACATCGTGGTAAGTTTTAGTCGGTAATGGAGTCGCATTAGCTTTGAGCCCGACATACCCCGCTGCCCAAAAGTAGTAGTAGTCAAAGTTACAAACCAGTACTGTACCTGTTTGGATAATTCTCTAGTTTTAACAAGGAAGCTGCACGTACATTATTACCCAGTTTATTTTTTATACAAAAAAAATTATTTTTTATTTACAGAGAGTGATCATCGATAATGGGACCTTTATTAGAAATGAAACGACAATCCTGTGTATAAACTACCGCATCATCGTTGGTAAATGGTCAAAAGGTTGAGGCAGGTGTGATTTTTTACCTGATGGTCAATAATTAGAAAATACTTTTTTCAAAAATCACCTTCCCTACAAATTTATTAAAGACTTTTGCCGTCACTGTCTCTTATGACGTTTAATATAACTCCTGTGATTGAGATGGACTCAAGGAATTGCTTCCCTTTCTTTCTCTCGATGGACTAAAAATATAGCATTTTTAATCAATATAACTTTGGAGTCCTGTGGCCAAGATAAATCCAACTATGACAAGGCCACCCAAAATCAATTATTCAACTATTTTGAACCAAAACCGTAGCTGCATATTAAAATCATACCGTTTAAAAGCACCTGTGGCTGCTGCGATACAGGGGTACCTAGTGCAGTAGCCACTGGTAACTCTACATTAAGGTCAATTGTAATAAAAAAATTAAAAACTCTGTTAGTTAAGTTATCTTTAAGGTAAGAAATAAATAAACTCTAAATTCTAAAATTCTAAATTCTAAAAATCTTTCTTTACACTGTAATCTTAGTTTAATAAGAAGCACGTAACAGATCATTAGTCACATCGTTTGTAACACGTTCCATTAGAGGGGTCGGCAACCATTTGCTATAGCAGGGCCAGATATTTTGCCAGAGTAATAGTGCGGGCCGCACTTATGTATAATTTTTTTAATATATGAAATAAAACGCATATATATTCATACAATCATGTATTTTTAAATTAAATTACTATACTAACATAAAAGTAATAACTAGTGAGATTTTTGCGGCTGCATTTGACTTGCAAGTTTTTTAACGTCTGCTTTCATTTTAGTCGTAGACACGCGCAGTATCGCGTCTAAATGTTCATCCGTTAACCGTGAACAATTCTTATTTTTGCGGTAGTTGAGAATTGAAAAAGTCTGCTCACACAAATACGTACTACCAAACATAGTGATTATCTGCTGAGCAAACTTTTTCAATTCTTTGAAGTTTTCAGAACTTAAACCTCCGTAGAACTGTACCAAGTCAGTGCTTTCCTTAAATGCCATTTTAAGTGTACTATTACTTTGCAAATCTACTATGTTCATTTGCAAATTGCTTGGTACATCATTAATATCAATTGCAAAAGGGTTTTGGAATATTTGCATGTTAAGGGAGATCTTTTTAAAGTCGGTGAATCGATTTACAAACTCAGTTTGTAGTTGTGTTAACACGTTTCTCATTGTAATATTTTGCCACTCAAAATTAGCTCCAGCTTCTTCCACGGCTTTCTCGCAATTAGGAAAATGGTCAAGCTTTTTTTCATCAATATGCTTGATAAACAGTTTCAGTTTCATCTCAAATGACTTTACATCTGAATACATATCGCAAATCAATTTATTTTTTCCTTGTAAGTGTTTGTTAAGCTGATTCAGTTCCATAGTCAAATCAGTCAAAAAACCAAGATCGATAATCCACTGTTTGTTAGTGAGCTGTTCCACTGGCTTTCCTTTCATCTCCATGAAGTTGCCAATTTCTTTTCTCAAATCAAAAAACCGTTCCAAAACGGCACCTCGACTGAGCCACCTTACTTCACAGTAGTAAACCACGTCACCATGATCAGCTTCCAGATCTTACAAAAAATTTTGGAACTGACGGTGTGTGAGCCCATTTCTTCTTATAAAATTAACAGTGGATGTTACAGTATCCATTATTTCTTTCCAGGATATAACCTTGGAGCACAATGCCTCTTGATGGACAATACAGTGAAAAATCAATGGCACAGTAGATCCAGATTCTTTCACTTTGCTGATGATTCTCCCGACAACACCTTTGTTTTGACCGCTCATGTTCTTACCTCCATCGGTAGTGACACTTGTTAACTTTTCCCAACTTAATTGCAATGAATCCAGAGCTTGTTCCAAATGGTGAAATAAATCTTCTCCCGTAGTTGTACCTTTCAAACTGCACATTTTCACAAGCTCTTCGTAAACAGTAAAGTTATCGACAATGCCGCGTACAAATATGAGTAGCTGTGCTGTATCCGACACGTCCGTACTTTCATCCATCGCTAAAGAGAAGCAGTCAAAAGACTGTGCCTTATCCCTGAGTTGTTCACACAAATTAGCACCCAAGTCTTCGGTACGTCGGGTGCAAGTTCTGGCAGAGAGACTAAGACTTTCAAACATTTTTTTCTGCTCTGGGCATATTTCTTCTGCTATAGCTAAGACACACTCTTTAACTAATTCACTATCGGTAAACGGACGTCCACTTTTTGCTAGAATCTCTGCTACCCTGTAGCTGGCACGAACATTCGATTCGCTGTTGTCTGCCACAACCTTAAATATGTTTTGTTGATTTTTTAATGACGATTTCAAAGCAAAAATTTTCTTTTTTCGTATTTCTCCTTCAAGACAGTCAAATTTAGCTTTGTGCTCAGTGTCGTAATGTCGCTTCAGGTTATATTCCTTTACTACAGAAATACTCTTTTGACAAATCAAGCATAACGGTTTTCCTTTAAACTCGATAAAAAAGTATAATTCTGTCCATAATTCGTTAAAAATTCTTTTTTCTTCTTCTATCTTCCTTTTTCTTGAAGCCATGTTTCCATAATTATTCTGTAACAATAATGAAGAAATTTAAATTCGGTGTAAAAAAATAAATATGTTCGATTTGGCACCTACAAATTCAACTCCCCATTAAAAAATAGGTAATGAAAACATGACATAACTATCTTCATGTCGTGTCTAGTACTATCCCCGTCCATAGAATATATTTTACCCATCAATCTGAAGGTTCACTTTAACAAGCAGTAAACAAAATATAACAAATTGCTCGCGAGTGCATACAACGTATATATATATGTACTTACCTCATACGTCGTGAGAAGCTATTAGCGAAGGGAAGAAAGGTGAAACGAATCGCGTAGCTGCCAACCAGATGAGACGTGATTTTCCGGCGAATTTCCACAACAGAATGAGGAGAGAGCGGCGTGTGTTCTTCCTCTACTCCTTGTGGGAGAGGTAGGGACCTCCTCGGGGCTTTCCCCTATGGAGGGACAGGGCTCCGGGACACGCAGGTCCCGGGGAATTTAGGGGAGAGAGTTTCCTTACACGTCTATTTCTTTTGCGTGTTTCCTTTTTTTTTTTTTTTTTTTTTTTTTTTTTTTTTTTATAAATGCTGCGCCAGTTCAGCTCTTTTCCTGGTGCTGCTTTTTAATTATTTTTTTTTTTTTTTTTTAATTATAGGAGCTTGCTGATTTTTTTTTTTAAGGAAACTCCCCCCCCAGGTGACAATGTCATGGTGAAATTTACAGATGGTGTGAGCTGATGATGATGCGGTCGGATGACTCTGGCGCCAGTTGAACAGCCGCTCGGAGTCCTGATGGTCCAGTTTTGGGGCCGGCTCGTCGTCCTATGTGGTCCTCATCTTCCTCTTCCCCAACCCCTGACCCCGGCGCCAGCCATACGGCCTTCACGGGATCCAGGGTCGGGGACGGCGACGGCGTCGAGTGGTCATCTTCTTGGTCCCCTTGTCTGTGTTCCAGCGCCAGTCAAGCTGCCGCGCGGAACCCAGGTTGGCTTATATGGTGTCACAGTGCGGGGTGAGGTCGCAGCTGTAAAACTAATTGAATTATCTGGGAGTGGGGGAAAGGAATTTACTTTGATCGGGAACGGTTGAGAAGGAAGATGGGAGGTGGTAGGGGGGGAGGGGGGGGGGATATGGGTGGCATCATGCCTTTTCCCTCTTCATCCTTGTGCTTTTACGGCTGGTCCAGTGTTGGGTTCTGGCGCTTCTCTCGACTCCTCTGTATCAGAACAAATTAACTCTCTCTGGAGTGTGCGCCAGTTTTTGGGTGTGTCTGGGGGCCTGGCGTGAAGCGGTGCTATGCCGCGTAGGTGAGGGTGTGGTCCGTTGTCAGCGCGGTCGAACATGCCGCGCGACAGACGGACCACAAACTGGTAAATGGTCTCGACTTTAGTGTCCCGGGCGATGATATCGTTCCTGACGTATCTTCCTGCTTGGGTTATCGTCCGGAGGGCTTGGTTTTGTACCCGCTGCATCTGCACCTTCCCGTGTTTGGGCAGCAGCGAGTACCATGCTGGGGCTGCGTACGTCAACCGGGTTCTGACGTACGTTTTGTATATGTTTATTTTTGTCTTGAGTGGGAGAGACGACTTCAATACCGGGTATAGCTGAGAGCTAGCCGCTTTGGCCTGGCCAATGGCGTTCTCTGCGTGCTTCATCATCTTCAGCTTTGAGTCTATGGTGACTCCCAGAAATTTTACCGTCTTTTCCCATTTTATTGGTTGGTTCCTGAGTTTAAGCGGCTCTTGTGGTTTCCGGAGTATTTTCCCCGTGATCATCGCCGTCGTTTTCCCCACATTGACGGCGATTCTCCATTTGTCTAACCAGGTGGGTAGTTCGTCTAGTGCTCTTTGGACTCTTCGGTGTCCTGTGCGCGCGTTTATCGTTGTCGCGAAATAAGCACAGTCGTCCGCGAACAACGATAACTTCACGGGCTCTGTGCCTTCGAACTCGGGATGTGGGACCGGAATATCGTTTGTGAAGTGCGCGTAGAGTAGTGGCGATAGGCAGCTCCCCTGGGGGACTCCTGCCGCGATGTGTCTTCGTCCGGAGTTTGCTCTCTCGACGGTCACGAAGAACTCGCGGTTGGCGAGGAAGGAGGCCACCAGGTGTACGAGCTTTTTCGGCAGAGGGGAGGCCATGAGCTTTCTGAGGAGACCCTCATGCCATACGCGATCGAAGGCCTTTTCGACGTCTAAGAACACTGCTACGGTCCTCTTTTTGGTGTTCATACCGTTAGCCATCTCATGTAAGACCCTCGTCAGTTGCAGTGTGGTTGAGTGGTGTGCACGGAATCCGAACTGTTCGTCGCGTGCTTGTAAGTGTGGTCGCATCCTTGTCAGGACCAGTCTCTCACACAGCTTTGCCATGTGGGGCAGTAGTGTTATCGGGCGATAGCTGGCGGGTGATCGCCTATCTTTGCCTGGCTTGTGGAGGACGATCACCTTGCCCGTTTTCCATGTCTGGGGGAAGTGTCCGGTCCGCAGCACTCCGTTGAAGAGCCGGGTCAGACACACGAGCGCGCGCTTGGGCATCCTCTTGTAGGCGGCGCTCGGGATTCCGTCGTGACCCGGTGCCTTCTTGGCATTGAGGCGTGTGGCTGCCCGGATCACTTCCACCGGCGAGATGAACTGGTCTCCATCTAGTGGTGGTGCTGTCGTTTTGAGGTACTCCTCCACTTCTTGGGTTACCTTCTCATGGTGTTGCCGAACTTCTTGGCCCGCCTCGGCTGGAGTCGGGTGTAGCTGGAATTGTTCCGCGAGGTGGTCTGCCAGTAGTTCGGCTCGTTCTAGGGGTGAGTAGTGGTTACGGCCATTTTTGTCGACCAGTGGGCACACTGTCGGTCTAGCCTTTGTGAGGTGGCGGTTTAGGGCATGGAGAGAAGTCCTGTCCTCCTCGCATTTAGACAGGTGTTCGTCCCAGGTGACTCCCCTCCATGCGCTCACTTTTTCGGCAAGTTGTTCCGTTACTCTGTTGAGTTTGGTTTTTACTCTGGGGCACCTGGATCTGGCCCATAGTTTCATCAGGTCCGTCTTCTCCTTCTTTAGGGCTTTCAGTGAGGGCGGCAATGGGTCTCTGACGGCGGTGTATGATTCCTCCGTTGTCGCCCTATTCTTGGCATCTTGGATGGCCGTAGTCAGTTCCAGTGCACAACGGTCTACGTCTTCCGGTGTTGACAGTGGGCCCACTTCTAACTTTTCCATCTCGTTCAAGAATTGGTCCCAGTTTGTCTTGATCTTAAGTCGTCGAGGCACCGCACTAATGTCTCCTCCTACAGTGATCAAGATCGGGCAGTGTGGTTCGTTCAGGGCGTATATCGTTTCTACGAGTATTGGTGTTGTGATTCCCTTCTGCACCACGATGTCCAGCACATCAGCTTTGTGCAGTGGGTGTACGGGGATGTGGGTGGGCGAGTCTGGTCCCAACACTGTTGCGTCCAGAGCCTGGGTCGCTTTCAGTAGTCCCACACCATTTTTCTGCGTACTGTGCGATCCCCAGGCTGTGTGTTTGCAGTTCAGGTCTGCAGCAAGCAGTGTTGGGTTAGGACCTTTCAGGATCGTTTGAAAGTCCTTCGTGGCTGCTTTGTCTAGTTTTATTGGGGGTCTATAGCCTGCGTAAATGTCTGTTTCAATCCCTGCTATTTGAGTTCTGATCCCCAATGTACGAGTTTGTTCGAATTTCAGGAGGGGGAGTGGTTCGTGGATTATGTCCCGTCTCACCAGTGCGGCGACTCCTCTATACGCTAGCCCTTTTGGTGATACCTCGTCCTTCCTGTAGCATTCATAGTTGCGGATTTTAAATTTGGTCTTCTGGGTAAGTTTTGTTTCTCCTAGTAGTATAATGTGGATGTCTTGGTCTCTTGCAAGTTCTTCTAGGGGGGTCTTTTTCTCGCGTACTCCCCCGGCGTTCCAGTACAGAATTCGTGTTGGTTTACTGTTCATGTTGGAACGCTTGGAGGGCGGACATTGCTCGCATCGCCTGCTGCTGGAGCTCTTGGGCTGCGCTGGCGATGGCTTGTAATGACGCCATCAGTATGCCCACCAATTCTGTGGTGGGGCCTGATGGGGTCGATGTGAGGAGAGAGCTGCGCGCGGCTGTGATTTTAACTAAAGCCCGTCGCTTTGAATTTTTTCGCCGCCGCACACCTGCGTCTAATCAAAGAGTGCCGCCGCCTATTGTTTCAAAGGAGCTGCCGCCGACGGCCATGTGCGGCGGATAAGCGCAAAAAATATTGCTAAGAATTTGAATACAGCAAATCTTTATTTTCGGTAGAAACAATACATAATATCACAGTCTTGATAAACAGTTGTTAAGAAATGAAATAGGTAAAATTTTATCACCCCGCGTTTGAGCGAGCTTTCAACGTACTCTCGTACTCTCATGGCCCAACGCATGGCCGTATAAATTCTAGTGAATTTTTGCCTTTTGCTTTGGTATTTTTTTTCTTACGGACCTCAGGCTTGCGGGCCGCACCAAGATAGTCCACGGGCCGCATACGGCCCGCGGGCCGCCGGTTGCCGACCCCTGCATTAGAGATACAACCGGGATCAACCATGATAAATAATAATGAAATTTCACTATTTTTCTCAAAGTTGTTGTTACGTATTAGCTGTCTTTTAAATTAGTTTCAAATCTGACGATATAAATATATAGTTTATCTTATTTAAGTATCAGAACAAACTTCGGGTAGCTATTAGTTTTGTATATATTTAAAGAAATAAAGGTTAGGGCTTATCATCAAAATTGTTTTCAAATTTTCTTAAATTAATGGTTCCTATTTGTTGATAAATACATATTAAAAAAGACGGACGGCAAAGCTTTGGAACACTTTACCATAAGCTGTGTTTCCTGCGAACTACAATCCAGGGGTTTTCAAATCTAGAGTTAATAGGTATCTTCTAGGTAAGCGTGTTACACCCTAGGCTGCAGCAATGCTTAACATCAGGCAGGCTGTAGTCAAACGTAAACCTATCACACGTAAAAAAATTAGATACTTGTATAATTGTGAAAATGATATCATGTTTTATTGCAAAATAAATGATTTTATCACTACTGTTTCCTTATCAAACTGATAACCACATTGCAGTGTCCCACCAATCACTTCTCTCAGACCCACTCCACCCATCCAGACAGCGGTCGTATCACTCACAACCCCCATCAAAACTGAGATCCATGACGTCATCACTTCCCAACTAGAATTGAATAGTGAAAAAGACATTATACCAAATTTGAACTGCAATTTATCAAGTTCAGATCCTCTCTTTGACCCACCGTGTTATGACAAGATGAAATATATCCGAAGATGATATTTCAAAATGCTGAGATACGGTTGCGTGTGGTTTTTTAAATGTACTGGGTTATTTGTGATACCTATCTATACTAATATTATAAAGCTGAAGAGTTTGTTTGTTGGTTTGTTTGTTTGAACGCGCTAATCTTAGGAAGTACTGGTGCGATTTGAAAAAATATTTTTGTGTTGAATAGACCATTTATCGAGGAAGGCTTTAGGATAACATCACGCTGCAACTAAAAGGAGCGAAGAAACCATGGAAAATGTGGAAAATATGAGGAAAATTATTTATCTTTGAGGGCTTTCGTTCATAACAATTCCACGCGGACGAAGTCGCTGGCACAGCTAGTATTTGATAATTTTGCAAAGCAGTAATTCAGTTTTTTTTATAACATCAGTGTATCTACATAAGATGGTAAAATAACAAAGTTTGTACCTATCAGCAGTTAACAAGCTTACGATTATCACTTAATTTAATTTATATCATGATGCTCACACTATTATTAAAGTTTTTACGTTTCTATTTTAATACAATAAATGCATTTCATTTTATTGAAAACATCGATAAAAATAGGTATACCAGGAGAATATTACAGTACAGAAGTACCAGTAACTAATTAGATGTTTATACATACTTTTTTATTTATCCTATAACTCTGTATTTATCAGGACAAAAGAATTGAAATAAAGTCCCAAATAGTGATGGGACATCCGGCGTAACAATGTGTCGATGACTGATGGTGGTCGAATAGCCTGACTGTTATTGTCGTACTTTTTTAGGGCGACACTATGGCTACTGCCTGTCATCGCTGGGTAAAGTGGGTAACACCCTGGTTTAGAAGGGCTAGGGTATACTTATTGGTTACAATTTGGGGTTTAACAGACTTAATGTATTTAGGTGCATATCATTTTTGCTGTTTTCGTCTACGGTGACCATTTTATGAAAAGTTATTATTAGACGAATGATTTATTTGTACAAACCTTGTATATCTCTACAAGAATACTACACATACACTAAAACTTTATACAGGTATATGTGATTATAATTTGTTTGCTAGAATTTAGCATTTTAAAACATTATTTAAGTTCATAATATATGAATTACATCGGTCAAGTTGTGTAACAGTTTCCTGGAAGCAGTAGCTTAAAGAAAACTCGTGAAGAATAAAAAATGGGTTAATATAATTGGATTGGGAAATATGTAATTTGTTTTTGAAATCACATTGAAACCAATATCACACTGTTCGCGTAAGAAAATAATATGTCGTAAGTCATGAGCAGAGAGCGATAAAACTATATGTTTTTTCAAGAGATAGGCTCACGGTTGACTACAACTTGCCTGATGTTAAGCAACGTAATCTACAATCTGATATATTCTAATAATATATAATCTGATAATCATGCAATAAGATGTCTGTGTTTTCTTAAAATATACATATTTTGGTAGTAATCAATATCTTTTTAGCATTATTAGCCACTATGATTTCGTAATGGGTATAATTTTTCAGTTCATTTTTTTTGTTGTTCAATCGATGTCTCGATAAATAATAGATTACACTAAGCTCATCCTATAAGCTTCGTGGCGATGTGTCTATAATATTATTTTATTAGACACATTGCATTAAAAATCGCTATCTCATATCACATAGAGCAAGCGTCCAACGGCTAAATACAAAGGGAACCGCGATCGTTTGTGGCGTGGCCTTCATTGCTCAGGATGACATTCACAAAAACAATACATAGAGCAGTATAAGAGAAAATAACAGATAAAACAGGGTTTTCTTAATATCACGTTAGTTTTTTTTTACTATTGTTAATTATTTATTTAATAAAAGTAAACAAAGATGTAATACAAGAAATATAACATAAGTACTTTTTTGTACTTATCCTATATTTAGGGGAAATTACAGATGATAATGATGAATGATTTTTTAAAAGAAACTTTTGATTTTCTTAAATTAATAAGGAATAAGAGTGTTTTCCCTCTCGATCTCATCACGAAATTTAATGCAAAGAACTATGTTAATTTAATAAAAACTGTTGACAATTGCTTAAAATGCCAATGCTGTAACTGATTGTTCGAAAACCATCCCATGTACAACACAAACTCGTGAAATAAAAATCGAAACTGTAATTTCCTGGCAACGTCTGATCGAGGGACAACAATTTGCGGTCGAACGAGCTGATTACTAATACGAAAATACTACTTCATATCTCCACTCCATTCTAAACTCTATCCCAAATCAAATAAGAGTGATTTTCGTCGTGTAACTTTAGAGGTGTTTAGGTTTATTTCGAGAAGTCGTTTAGTCGAAATTCGTCACGTCCGAAGACATCTGTCGCCAGTAATCGAATTGGTTTGAATCGACATCAGTTGCATAATTCGATTCGATGACAATACAATGCGTATATTTTGAACCGTGATTATACGTAATAATACCCCAATCAGGTGGAATGGTTTCGATGCAATTCGATGACATTCTGATTATGGGAATCGAATTAGATTTTTTTTGGAAGTTGACGTTGTTTTGTTTTACTAATTTTTAAAGGAATTAGTGATAAGACAAGCATACATATTTTGTAGAACACGTTATATGCCTACTTTAACTAAAATGATGTTTTAACTATAATATCCATAATTTATTATTAAAATGATGTACCGACTATATAACTTGCAATGTTATTTGAAACTTGGACTTACAAAATAAACCTAGTCTAAATTTTTAATCGAAGCTTAAACACTACAATACAAGTCGGTACAGCAAAAGAACTTAATACTAAGTAACATCAACTTATCTGAGTAAAAATCATTCATGAAAATTAAAATTACCTACTTCCTAACCTCCTTTACCCAAAAAGTACATTTACGAGAAGGCCAAGTCAATTTAAAACCAATTCCTCAAAGACAGTTAAAATTTCCACAATTTATTAAGTAAATAGAGCGCGCCCGTAATTGGCACCCTTCTTGTTGATTAATAAGCCACAAATTGAATGAAGATCCTTTGACAGCGTCAATTTTCGGCACCGTTTGTGGGACCCCTAAAAATCCACTTTGGCTCCATTTGAAATTTTGATCGACCCTCTGACATGACACCACGAGTCTATTTACGATGTAAATTGTCAAAGTGATTGAAGAGTCGGTTTACATGGGATGAAAATACACAAGAGATTGAATGCGTACAATATTATTGTAAACTTGTAAAAGTCTATAAAAATCCAGATTTACGCACAAGTAAGTTAGCTTTTTTCTGAGCTCGATGCTCTTTGCTTTATGATGGTATACGATCACAGTCATTTATGGTCTATTAGATATATAGATCACTTTCTATGGGAATATGACATAAGTTTTATAATATGTTGATGCTCTGTTGATCTTCTACTTAAAAATTTATTTCGTCTTTTAAATATATATAAATTTCTTCTAAATACAAACGTTTTTCTATACTTCTTGTAACTACAACTAAAACAACGTAGACAACAACAGTAACAGTACAAATAACACTCAGCAAGAATATCAAATAACAAGCTCCATGTAAACTCCACACAAAGCTGTGTTCACATCCCCCAGTTTTGCATGGGCCGGATTGTCTCATACGTCAAATTGTCACGAGAGACGTTGATGGATCGACGCACCTGCTGCTGACTTCAACCCTTGTATACTAACCTTAAGGACTTTGTCGAAGTTAAGAATATTTTGAAATCTAACCTAGAGATATGAAGTAGGTATGTTATAAGACTATTTTTTGAAAATATATTATTAGGAAGGATCTCAATACACTTGGTTTTGTTTCATATTTATTACTGCATATTACCGTTATTGGTTAGTGATTTTTGTGTAATTTGACTGTTTAAATGTAATATAAAATTTAATAATGGGAAGTAAAAAAGTTATGTAATTCAATATCATTCAGTTTTAAAATATCGTTATGATAGTTTGTAAAATCAGTGTATTTATTTACGAAACGAAATCTAAACGTTAACATGAGAATTCTTCTAGTATCGTTATTTTGCCAAGGTTCTACTGTGATCGTAAGAAAGAGTGAATGATTTCGTGTGTGGGGTCTGAAAATATGTGATTTATTTACTTCAAGACGAATCGAGTGAGCGAGTGAAGTTATGAAGTTAGAACTTGTATTATTCAAAACATGTTAGATTTTTAGACAGATAATTTTAAATTTGAAATACGACACTTTCATTCCTATCTTTACATAAACATTCTCGTGGCAAGCTGAAAAATAAAGATTTATTTATTTCTTACAAAAGATAATTTATTTTAATTACAGTAAATACCTTAGCTACTTATACGTATTACTCGTTCTTCGCTAATGTCTTTCACCTTATTTCTAACAATTTCACCGATATTTTTCCAACCAAAACTAACTTTTAATCTATGTCGCTCACACAACCTTTATTTTACAATCTACAAAAAATACGTGTTATTCTTTTGTCGGCATCAAAAACGGCTCAGTCATTGCACGACATGTCCATGTGAGATTAAAAACATACTCAGCGCGTATCTTCCTCCATGACGTGACAATTTCTTTTGTCAACTTATTTTTTGATATCTCAGTACTTCTTACACATCACCGTCCAACTATAAACTTTATACTTTAAACGATAAGGTTGATAGTTCTGTGGTGAGTGTATAAAATTGAACATGTACGTCGCAATGATAACAATTCAATATTATTCACGGGATTAAGACCACCCGTAAGTTCAATATGAATTAAATTAGCTCATTATAAGGTTGTTGCTTTTTATCGCATATGACAGGTGTCAAGGACGGGACTTAATTAGCGTGGCATGAGCATAATTTTATAAGATATGATCATGATTCATGAGTAAGGGTGTACTGTGTCTTTTGAGCATCGAAAAGTTCATAAACTGGAGAGAGAAACAATATTTTTTATTATTATTTTTTAATTTTAAATAGATAAACAACATTTCTTTATCAGAAATACGAGTACTTATATGACAATAAATAAGGTTGGTACAAAATTATTTAATTTATTTTATGCAGACTTTGCAAGCATTTTACTGCCAAACGTAGAATGCCACTATAATATATTAATCAAATATACTCAATATTTTTTTTACTCACCTTATAGTTTACAATAACCAAAAAATAAAATTAATAATTAATTATGCATATTAACCCTCTGGGACTGACGTGCCCTAATTTTCGCAAATCTGCTGACGTGGTAGTATAACAGACACCACTTTAACTACTCATAACTTTGTAGTTTTTTTTTTCAAACCTGGTTTAATGGTTTTTATTTAAGCATTACTATTTTCTTTATTGTCTTAGTTGAGAACTAAGTTTCAGGAAAAAAAAACAAGGTGATATTTATAAACATTTATTAAGTACGTCTAAATCAGTCTCAGAACATAGAGATCTACTAAAAATTAAAAAAAAATAACAAGATTAGTACTTTTTATAGGAACATTAATTATTTGTGAAAGACAACTGTTTTATCATGAAAAATATAAAAAAATAGCAACATTCAATGGTTCAATCAAAATTCACATGACTACAAACTATTACATTTTTTTTGGCAATTTTCACAAAGTGGCTTGGAACATTGAAGACAAATCGGCTTCTCACAATCACAGCATCGATATTTTGTCACTCTTTTTATGTTTGTTGGACAAATGGCACATAATTTTCTTCCACTTGGTGGATTTGGTGTAGTCTTTGGAGGTGGAGGGGGTAAATCTTTACCCAAAACTCTACTTATCGTCATTCGCAGTTCTCTTGGTAATCTTTCATTGTATACGCGGGCTTTCATGTGTTCTAGCACCAATTCTCTTGCCATATTCAACATGAAAGTTCCTCTCCTCATTTTATCATCACTGTCTGCACATGACTGATACAAGACAAAGCTATTTACTCCTGCCATATCTAGTATACGCTGAAAAATTGCCATAGGCCAGCGACGAGTTCGAGCACTTCTTGTTTTTTTGAGAGAGAATTTCGTCAACTCCTCCTTTTGTTCGATTATAGTCTGCAATCATAACTGGCTTCCTTGTGTACAAAAACAATAATACTGACGTGTAGTCTAGGAAACACTATGAAAATATAATGATTTTACTGAGATGGTTGTTTCACAGACACATACCTTAACACTGACGTGGTTGTCTCGTAGACACCTTCCCTTGTAGCGTGACGCGTACGCACCCCGCGACTGCCCGCGGGTCACTGATCAACGCTTAAGCGCGCGCTCGGAAGGTACTGAGAACGTGGCGGTTGCAATTTAAAAAATAACGAAATAATAATAATAATAATAATAATTTATTTAAATCAAACACTTATGAACTATAACAATGTGTTCACTGCACTCCACACTAGGATAACCTGTGTTGTGGAGGGCAGGCTATGTTGTTTATAAATAAATGTACAGTTTACAAAAATACATAGGAAATTCAGGAGGAAAATGTGTATATAAAATATATCGAAGTGTATGTTTATAATGTGATATGTATAGATAATATATAATTATAAATAAGGAAAATTTGTACGGAAAAATAAGTATATTATTTTATATATAGACATTTATTTCGAAAAAGGCACGTGAGCTGAACATTTTTTCTTTTTTCTTTTTTTTTTTTTTTTGTTACGTATTTTCAGAATCTAACTTTAACATGAAAAAATTATAAAATAAAATAAACAAGGAACAAAGTAGTATTGGTAATGTAAAATAGGGTTTACTACAGTCGGATTACGCGAAACTGGGAACTATCGTAATGGGGATCCGATTGGAGTTTTTAGACATTGCGTGTTGGATTAGAGTTGTGGTAAATAAAGAAAAATTGTTTGTGTGGCCTGGGCCACAGCCAGTCGGTGGGCCTCACTTCTGTGCCTGTTTCACCATAGTTGGTATTAAAACAACGGCATGGGGATTACAGTGAGGGGCACTGACTAGCTGGGAGCCAGGCCACTCATTGTTATGTATTATTAAATTTTTCAAAAGTGTCTTCCGTTTCGTCATAATCCTGAGATTGTAGCCATGTTGTTATTACTTTCTTACAGACATATCTTGATAGCTGTAGTATGTTAAATTTGCGATCCGCAATCTGGTAGAGAGACGGACCTTTATATGAAAAAGCACGACCAGCAAAATGTGTTCTAGTTCTGGGAGCACGCCAAATATTCTTACGGAATGATCTAACTACTTCTGATGTGGCAGTTTTATGATAGCGAAGAATGGTCGATGTTATGTAGAGCTGACGGACTGTTAGGTGGTTTGTACTTTTATAGAGCTCAGTAGTTGGAAATCTGTATGGTTTATTGTAGGACACCTTTAGGACTGCTCTTTGCGCTCTTTCTAGATTCAGGATTCTTGTTTTAGCTGCTGAGCCCCAACACACAATACAGTAGCCCAGTATTGACTGACATAGGGCCAAGTAGACTAGTCTTACTGTTTGTTTGTCGGCGACAGCTCTCAGTTTTTTGAAAGTATGTAGCATTGTTCTTAATCTAGTACGTAGCATTACTATGTGGTCTTCAAAATTAAGCTTGTGGTCAATCATAACTCCTAGGTACTTAATACTATCAGCTGATTCTAGTTCTGGGCAGGCACACTTGGTATTATGGGGATAGCAACAAGAATGAAGTCGTAGCGATATGGTATTAGGCTTTGATCTATCAGTGATTCTGAACGCCACGAATTTTGTTTTCTTTGCATTTAATGTTAGCAGATTTCTCTCTAGCCACGCTGATACTTTAGCCAAGCCTTCCTCAGCCAATGAGACCACTTCTTTCCAGCTCTTACCATAGAAGATTAGAGCTGTGTCATCAGCGAAACAGAATGTGCTTGCATTGGTTAGGGTTAGTTGACACAGGTCATTGATATAGGCCAAGAATAGTGTAGGTCCAAGAACGCTGCCCTGTGGTACACCGAAATTTATTTGACTGTAATCACTACAACAGTTAGACAATTTGACTCTCTGCTGCCGGTTGCTTAGGTATGATTGAAACCAGGCTAAGGCCGTTCCCCTTACTCCAATAGCTTCCAGTTTTCGTAACAGGATCCCCCAGGATACGGTGTCGAAAGCTTTGGCTAGGTCAATGAAAACACCCACACATTTTTTTTTGGAATCTAGGTGATTTGTGACGTCATTTACGAGCGCTACTACTGCATCCTCGGTCGATTTGTTGGCTCTGAAGCCATACTGGTTTGGTGATAGTACGTCGTTCCTTTCTAGATAATTTAGAAGTCTTTTATTTATTAGCTTTTCCAAGACTTTTGATAGCGAAGGCAGCAAGGATATAGGTCTATAGTTAGAGACTTCCAAATGATTCCCAGATTTATGAATAGGACAAACATCTGCTATCTTAAAACAGGCTGGAACTACACCTTGGGTCATGCTCAGGTTACAAATGAAGGCGATTGGGTTAGCTAGAATGTGGCTAGCTTTTTTCAAGATGTTATTGCTGATTAGGTCATGTCCTGGCGCTGAAGCAGTTTTTAGACTTGAAATGATTTTAGATATTTCCACTTCATCTGTTGGTGAGAGAAATAAGGAGCCTACTGGTGAGTGCTCAATACTTGTTGCTTTCGCCAAATCAGCTTCAGTTAGGTCAAGTTTATGGAGAATTTTCTGAGCAAGTTTACTTCCAACATTTGTGAAGAAATTATTAACGTGGGCTAGAGCGTCGTTTGTATTGGGCTTGCATTTGAGTAATTTGGAAGAGTCTGATTTTGTTTCTTTTCTTCCACAGATGGTATTGACAGTCTTCCATAATTTTTTACTATTGTTTTTGTTAGCGGCAATGAGCTCAGAATCATACTGGGTCTTGTAACTTTGAACAAGTAATCGGTACTGATTTCGATATTTTTTGTAATTTGATAATAGTAACGGGTTGTCAGGGTTCATTTTGGCTTTAAGGTGTAGCGAGTCTTTTTTCCTTGAACATCTGAGCAGATTTTTTGTCATCCAGGGTCTAAGGAATGTGTTTGAGTTACTCGTGTGTTTAGTGGATGTTCCGGATTTGATAGCTTGTTTAATGATCTTTACAAGTTCCTCTGCTGCCTGATCTACTTTGGAGTGGTTGAAGAAGTTAGTCCAGTTGAATTCACTTAGAGTAGCAACGACAGCGTTATAGTCTATTCTTTCGACAGTTTTAGCTTTAGGTTGACTTGGACTAGAACATTTATTGATACCTGTAATGATAGTGACATGGTCGGTAGTGTCTGAGTCTGATACTACTACGCGAGCACTTTTATTTGTTCTGATCATAGAGTGGTCAAGACAGGTTCGATCACGTGTGGGCAGAGAGTGTCCAGGAATGAAACCATGGTGTGCCGTGAGTTCTAGATAATATGGAGCCTTTTTATCAATTGATGTAGGTCTGATGTCTATATTGATGTCGCCTGTTATAATGCAAGATTCCGTTTTGACAGTTCTAATGGTAGATTCTAGTGACAATTGAAAAGCTCTTGTGTCAGTATAGGAAGGGCTTCTATATATAGCAATAATGGTTAGAACATTATTAAGTTTAAGTACTAAGCAATTCGCTTCATTAAAGTAAGGTTCAGAAACTTCAAAATTTAGCTCCTTTTTCGTGAAAATTACTAGTCCGTCGTTCTGGTTTCTTAGTATCTTTGAGGCATGACATTCATAATTTGGTAGGTTTATTTTAGTAAAATTGTTGTTAATCCATGTTTCGGATAAGATGATTACGTCGGGCATGAAGTTAAGTCGAGTTAGGTATAGTAGGAATTCGTCGAAGTTTTTTCTAATACTTCTTATATTTTGGGCTACTATTGTTATCTGTTCTCTTAGGTCTCCTAGTGCGTCCCTACAATCCTCTGCAAAAGGAACTCTTATGTTTTCAATCAAGACTGTGTTATCAATGTCACGTATGAAATCAAGATTATTCATATTTCGCAATAGTTATTAAAGGACACAGGATACACACCTGTGTAGATTTGATTGTTTGGTTGAGATTTGACATTGAATACAGATGGTTTGATTGACAGGACACTTGAGGTTGATTATAATTCATTGCAGAATAAGGGTAGCACTTTGCAGGTACATTGGGATGATGTTCTTGTATGGAGAGTGCCGATGAACAGACGTTTTTATGAGAGTTTGTATGTTGATATATGACGGTATCAGAAGCAAATTGTACCGTTTTATATTGACGCGAGCACGGGAGTATATACATGGCTGGACGTGGTAAAAGGTCGGAAACTATACGTAGCCTTTTTCTTATCTTTTGTTGGAGTTTTGTGTAACAAAAAGTCACGGTTAGCATGAATTTGGCAAAGTGATAGATATATAAATAGCACAGATAAAGAGTAGTGTAATACATAGATACAGGTTTGATTATAAAGTACATTGTACAGATAGATACATTTAGGAAGAGTGCAATTGAATATTGGCGAGCAGCTTTCTGAGACATATCGGTTATCGTTATCTCTAACGAGGGTAAGAAGTGTAGACACAGTGTTATGGTTATTAATACAGTAGAAGAGAAAGCTTCTTTTGAGCTCTCGCAATGTTCAGATACTGTGCTCTCGGCTAGTCACTGGGACTTCAATTTGTCGAGGTCGTTTTCACTGGAGATTCTGAGCTGAGGCGATCCTTCTGTCTTTCGAAGGAATATACGCCCGTAAGACGTCCAACAGAATGCGAAGTTATTTTCTTTGGCGAAAACTCGAGCAAGACGAAAAAGTTTCCTCTCGTTAGGCGTTAGGTTTTCGGACAAGTATATCGGTTTGGTGGGACCTTCTAAGTTGATATGGGTAGTACAGAACTTATCTTCTTTGCGGTCTTTGTTGAGTTTTTTGAAAGAGGCCAGAATCTCATCTCTCACAGCTGCTGTAGTAAAGTCTGCCACGATTGGTTTGCTTTCTGACTTGGTGTTTCTGCGGTACACGTCTTTAATTGAGGCTTTGGTTAATGAAATTTTTAAATAATCTGCTGTGCTGCAGACGATCTTCTTCAAGTCTTCCTTGGATTCTTTTTGTGCTGTTGGAATATTTCTGATTTCAAGACTTGATCCACAGAGCTATGTTGCAAAGTTTCAACTTGATTTTTCATTTGAATTGATTTTTTTTCTCAATCTTGTTGGCAGTGTTATCTTCTTGTAGGATTTTGATTGTTTTACTCTGCTCTTCAATTTTTGTTGTGAGGGAACCGACGGATGCCGTCAACCCATTTACAGAATTAATAATTGTGTCAAGTTTTAGATCCTGCTCGGTCTTTAGAGCTTTAAACATTTCCAAGAATTCTGCTCTGGATATGTCTTCTCGGTCACCTTGTTTCCTCTTAGTCACTCGGAAACTTTTTTTAATGGTTTTTGTTGCCTTGCAGCTGGAGTCACTCATCCCGGCTTCATGGCCAACCTCTGCATCCGAGGGGTAGTCCATTGGCGTAGAAAATGTAGATTCCGATCGCAGTAGGTTATGCTGAGGTGGTGTATGTTGAAGTGACATTGTTGTATTGATGCGTAGTAGATTGTTACTGTAGAAACTCGAGTGCGAGATCGCTTACCGATTGGTTATTTTACCCGCAATGTGTGGAATTTTTCGAACCTGGCAATACAGAGTGACAATAAAATGTCAGAATTGACGTTTGGGTGTCGATGTCACTAAGGATTACGTTCAGATCACGTAAATTGTTCACTCAGTAAAAAAAAGGTTTTTATTATTGGATTTAGGGTAGATGTCCATAAACATTTAGCCATTAATTTTTGCAAAATAGGATATTTTTAGCACTTTCACAACTTCTTTTATATTCAGAACACTGTAGAATCACTGTGATATAAGTTGAAAACACTTTCAGGTTTCGTAGGTTCAAGTAAGTATTTGTTTAGATTTTTCTGGCAGTATAACGTGTTTCTATGACAGAGAACGAATGAAAAGAGGAATAAATAACGAACGTTTTTACATTTTGCGGTGTCTGACACACTACCACGTCAGTCCCAGAGGGTTAAATAAGTTAGCAAATTTTATACAACGCCATCTAGCCCCATACAAAGAAAACACTTATATATAGTTAAGTACCGTAATGATTGCTTTCCTTCAGGCGAATTACGGTCAAGTGCAAACCCATTTCTTGTAAAAAAAAAAGTACTTAAAAAGTCAAAGAATCTATCTTATATCAAATGACATCTCTCCTATCTCAATAACAGAAGTGACATCAGCAAATATCACAAGGGACAATAGTAAATCAACGTCAAATGTCAACTCGCTCCCTTAACACAACGCCCATCATAACTTGAGCTCTGAAAACTTTCAACAGAACCTAGTTTCAACGCATAATTTACTTACTAGATAGGTCTTACTAACTGGTTATAGTGGTGACTGGCAATTCTTCTGTCGCCTCGCCACTTACTGGTAATGATAACATTAATGCTATCTCAGAAGGAATCTTAATAAATGTGATATTTTAGTGACAAAAAGCTTTTGAATGACAGCTGTTACTTTGTCTCGAAGATACATAGTAGATAGATTAAATTAATTATACTGAGACTTATGCATCTACGTACATTAATAATTATTGCACATTTAAATGGGTTGGATTTTAATTCAAGTAGTAAATTAAGTATTTGTAACGTAAAAATAAATATATTAGCATTTATGCACAGCTAACATTACATCAGTGTAACTTATGTTACGTTTGTGACTATAATTTATTATAAAAACAATCTGAAACACGATTTTTCTCGTCATGCCTAGCTCGTAACTGTTTAAAGCCGGCTTCTCACTGCGCGTGTTGACCCGCGCCACGCCGCGCCGGCACGCGCCTCGCGCAGTGTGAAGAGCTTGGCGCGGGCAGGCGCGGCGTGGCGCGACCTATCCGCTAAAAGTCGGTAACTTCAAAGGCGCGGCGCGGGCTCGCGCGTGTCGGCGCGGGCGCGCGCGGCGCGGCGCGGCGTGTACCTACCCAGACAGACGAACACGATTGAACTCGTTCATTTCATTTTGACTCGTCCTACGTTGAGGTACTGTGGTGAATATGGAGTGGCCGAATGAAACGATCGCCGAATTTTTAACTTTGTATGAAGGCGAACCCTCTCTGTGGAATTCGAAAAATGCGGAGCATAAAAACAAAAACGACCAGCATGATGCCTGGCTGCGAATTAAACAGAATTTAAAAGGTGGTACCATACCGTTACAAGAAATTAAAAAGAAAAGGGATTCTTTAATGGGAACCTATAGAAAATTAAGAAGTAAAGTTTGCCAATCAATAAAGTCTGGCAGCGGTGCTGATGAAATCTATAAGCCCGACTGGCCATTTTATAATGTGATGGCCCAATTTTTGAATGATGTGTATAATCCAAAGAAAACGAAGGATTCTGAGGTAAGTACTTTATTTACTTAAAAAATTAATAATTATTTTGCCAGGCAACCGCACCGTTTGTTATAAAATATTCTGCAAACTGGTCTCTTATATTCTTGGCGGAAAGAGGTGCTCTTCTTGGCCGATTTTGGAGTGGTAGTAGGGAAGCAACTCCATTTTGGTCATCACGCCAAGAACCGGGCTGAATCTCGCCATCATCATTTTCGGTATCAAAGGATCCAGGAGGGGTATATATAAGTCTAGACCTTTTAGACCGTCTCAAAAAATTGTGTAACAATGCACATGTCATCACAATATCAGTTACAATATCTGGTTGTAAAAGCATGGGTTTTCTTAGTACTCTAAACACCGCAGACATAATGCCAAAGACATTTTCAACAATCCTTCGAGCTCGTGAAAGGCGGTAATTAAACACGCGTTCTTTAGATCCCTTATTATGAGTTCCTGCGTATGGTTTCATCATATTTTCCGTTAGAGCAAATGCACTGTCTGCAACAAATACGTAAGGTAGAGGTGTTACTTTCAGCGGTAAGCAGTCTGGCGGTGGAAAACCCAATTCCTTTCTACAGATTTGTTTATATAAGTTGGTGTTTCTGTATACACCACCATCGCTTATTCGGCCCTGGCACCCACAATCCACAAAAATAAAATTGTAATCCGCGTCGACTAAAGCCATTAATACAACACTGAATGTTTTGTGATAGTTGATAAACTCAGATCCACTATGAATAGGACTTTGTATTAGCACATGTTTTCCGTCGATAGCTCCTAAGCAGTGAGGAAAATTCCAAATTCTGCGGAATCCTTTCTCTATCCTTAACCAGTCAGATGATGTCCGTGGCAGCTAAAACAAATAAAAATATTGTAAATTATCATGAATATTTCTTATTTTTAGGTCACTGACGACATAGAAGAAATAGAAGATAACCGTGATTTAGATGCCTCTGAAGATAGTAAACAGGATGATGAAGAATCAGTTCAATTTAAAAGACCAAAACCTCTTCCTAAAAAACGTGCTAAAAATATTGATATAGAAAATAAAATGAACGAAGCATACGACTATTTAAAACAAATGACTCAAAAACCCCAAATCCCGCAAGATGAATGTTCATTATACACACAATTATTGTGCAAAAAATTGAGAGGCTTACAAGAAAATACACGTGAAATAGCGATGTTGGAAATTGATAGATTGATTTTCAATCTGAAGCAAAAAGAACTATCGTCAAACCCACATGCACAAATACTAATCAACCCACCACAGCCCACGAATTTTGGACATTCCGGCAATCTCTACTATCAGCCATCCACATCCTACCATCCATATCCTTCTCCACAGCAATCCCCAAATTTTCGTCCATCGCCTTCTTCACAGCCATCCCCAACCTATCATCCATCGCCTTCTCCACAGCCATCCCCAACCTATCATCCATCGCCTTCTTCACAGCCATCCCCAAACTATCATCCATCGCCTTCTCCACAGCCATCCCCAACCTATCATCCATCGCCTTCTCCACAGCCATCCCCAACCTATCATCCATCGCCTTCTTCACAGCCATCCCCAAACTATCATCCAACGCCTTCTCCACAGCCATCCCCAACCTATCATTCATTATCTTCTCCACAGCCATCCCCAACCTATCATTCATTATCTTCTCCACAGCCATCCCCAACCTATCATTCATTATCTTCACCACAGCCATCCCCAAACTATCCATCTCCACAGCTGTCGCAAGTCGAAACATCAGCTTCGCAAAGTCTATTAAAAGAATTCTATGAAGAGGAGGGTAGTAATTTAGTTAAAATGGATGATGTCAATTTCTATTTGTTTACGATTTAAAAAAATAAATGCTTAATTCTACTACTTACTTTTATTTCTTGTGATAGTTCTTTTATCAATGCTTTACAAACGTCCGTGACACAACTTGAAACTGTTTGGATAGATACTTTGAAAAGATATGAAAGGCTTGTGTAACTATCTCCGGTTGCTAAAAATCTGAGAGCAATTGCAAACCGTTCTTGTACTGGAATACATTTTCTCATATGGGTATCTTGTTTTGCAATTATAGGGCCTATTTTATTCATTAGATATTCGTAATCTTCTGGTGACATTCTACAGAAGTTCTCAAATTTTCTGTTCGGTTCTTTAACAAAATCCGATAGCATATCTGATCCATTGTATCTGAAACAAAAATACAATAATTTTTACTAAATTTTCCGGCAGCAAAGTTTCATTTTAAAACGCGCCAAACTTACCAATAGATACCATCAAATATATTGATAGGATTCTTAAAAATTACGTACCTATGTAATTATCTTAAAATACAAACAATGATTACCTTGACCGGCTCTTATTGAACGTTGACATCCACCAGCGTCTCCTCTTCTTCTTTTTGTTAATTTTATTAAGTAAACGATATCCACAAAATAAGACAAAAACGGCTGATGCAACAGCCATGCCTTCTTCTTCAGTGGCATTGCTCCATGGCTGGAGGTGGCAATTCGACTCACAAGACATAGTGCGCTGCGCTAAACAGACTGAATCAAACTGAGGTGTAAAGCCAGAAGGCACGCGCCGCGACGCGCCGCACAAACGGGTGGCGCGGCGTGTCGCGTGGCGTGTTCTTGCGCGTGGAGCGGCGCGACGCGTAGTAGCACGCGTAGTGAGAAGCCACCTAACACATAACAGACCTCTTTTTAAAATGAATTTATTATTTTGTTTAACGCGTATTGTAACATGATTGATAAAGTTACAAACAACAAATGTTTCTAAAACAATTGATGATCTAGCACATTTAACAATCTACAAAACAAAGAAGCGTCTTCTAAGCACCGACTTAAAAAAACTTAGCCATAGGTATACTATCTACGTATCTGTAACCTATCTCAAAAATTTAATCCCACATCTCTCCCCAGAGATGGCGCTCTAATACAAGAGACGATACAAAATTCTAACACGGCGCGTATATTGAGACATAAATTTTTCATTCGGCCGCCGGCCACTTGTGATAACCTACTTGACCAGTGCCTCCCGAGGGATACATAAAGGACCTCGCTTTTATAAGGAATCGCATATTTCATAACGCTGGTTAGAGATGGGGTAAAGTTTGGTATAATTGGTATAATGTCGATATTGAATATTCAGAGAGAAATGGTATTTTGGAAAATTGTTATCTAGCGTTAGATCGTTGTTTGAATGTTTAAGTGACTGTGTTTTATATATTATATACCTATTTACTTTCGGGCAATGTACAGGCCAAACGCATATTTTAAGTGTCTTCTGAGTAATGTATATAGTTGCTGTTGCTTTGATTGAGAGGACAAAGCAATCCCTCCCTATTGAACAATCGTTACAGACAATAAGAATGAAAAAGAATGCAAAAGAAAAAAACAAAAATCCTCAATATATAGAAGCCATTATTTAATCAAAAACAGTGTGTCAATTTGACTGAAGTTTTTGTATGATTTTGTTAATTTTTCTTCATCAGTTAATTCTCAGTACAAAGCTACAATCGATAACATTAATTTGTTATCCCATCACTACCGAGGCATGTTCTGTTCACACCCCGAATTTTTTCTTCCACAAAGGGCAGAAGGGCTACCGGACACAATAATAAATATTTTGACGATAGCACATAAATATTCTTATTTTATGAATAAGAAAACGCCGAAGTGCCACTAGCTAAGGGCTGCTATCATTTCGGTGGTATTTTGGACCCTTTATGGTCATTCGCCTTTATAAATCGCATTCTATTTATAAGTAGAGGGTTGGGACGATTTGTTTGAGCCTCGTAAAATTTACGTGATAGGGATGGAGTTTTATATGAGAGTCAGGTTGAGGCTTCGTTTTACGATAGGTGAACTAAACGTAACAAAATGAATGGAATTTAATGCAAACTAAGCATTTATGTACTTATGTATTACAAAAATTACAGCAATCTGATAAGGAATATCTTTGTTCGTTTGCTTTCTGTTTTCGATTCAAGTGATAGTCAACTCAGTCTCAAGATAATCCGAATAAAACGACACTTACCTAATAAGGTACATCGAACAATGTCCCTCAATATTTAAAAATTAAAAAAAAACACTTTTACTTCTCGAAAAAAGTGTATTCGCCGTAAAATAAAGAATGTCAAAAAACATCAAAAACCATAACAAAATGAATCAAAAACTTTGATCCTTTCGCTTTTTGTACGACTGCAGCTCCGCCTACCTTTTGAGTTGATGGCGCTCTTTCATAAAACCAAATTAAGCAGACCTCTGCGTTTTCAACAAAACCATTCACATTATTCAAACGAAAGCAGAAGTGGAGCTCTCCTTATACTGGTTCTAGGGTCATAATTGGTTCGTCTCGTTAAAAATTTTTAATCAGCCAACAAACTTTTATGAGGTTTTCTGAAAAGGTTTCTTTGTTAAAAGTCAATGGCAATTATGATTTTTAATTGTTGGATGGTACTAAGTAATGAGGTAAATACTTAAACTAAGTTGGTACTTGGATAATATTATTTATTTATTTTAATATAAAGTTTTGGGAGTTTACGTCATTTTGAATTAGTGATTGATGGATGATAATATATATTTATTAAAAAAAAACATTTATACTGTGTAGCCGCTGTGTGTACACTACAAAAAACATTTATACTGTGTAGCCGCTGTGTGTACACTACAAAAAACATTTATACTGTGTAGCCGCTGTGTGTACACTACAAAAAACATTTATACTGTGTAGCCGCTGTGTGTACACTACAAAAATCATTTATACTGTGTAGCCGCTGTGTGTACACTACAAAAAACATTTATGCTGTGTAGCCGCTGTGTGTACACTACAAAAATCATTTATACTGTGTAGCCGCTGTGTGTACACTACAAAAAACATTTATACTGTGTAGCCGCTGTGTGTACACTACAAAAAACATTTATACTGTGTAGCCGCTGTTTGTACACTACAAAAAACATTTATACTGTGTAGCCGCTGTGTGTACACTACAAAAAACATTTATACTGTGTAGCCGCTGTGTGTACACTACAAAAAACATTTATACTGTGTAGCCGCTGTGTGTACACTACAAAAAACATTTATACTGTGTAGCCGCTGTTTGTACACTACAAAAAACATTTATACTGTGTAGCCGCTGTGTGTACACTACAAAAAACATTTATACTGTGTAGCCGCTGTGTGTACACTACAAAAAACATTTATACTGTGTAGCCGCTGTTTGTACACTACAAAAAACATTTATACTGTGTAGCCGCTGTGTGTACACTACAAAAAACATTTATACTGTGTAGCCGCTGTGTGTACACTACAAAAAACATTTATACTGTGTAGCCGCTGTTTGTACACTACAAAAAACATTTATACTGTGTAGCCGCTGTGTGTACACTACAAAAAACATTTATACTGTGTAGCCGCTGTGTGTACACTACAAAAAACATTTATACTGTGTAGCCGCTGTGTGTACACTACAAAAAACATTTATACTGTGTAGCCGCTGTGTGTACACTACAAAAAACATTTATACTGTGTAGCCGCTGTGTGTACACTACAAAAAACATTTATACTGTGTAGCCGCTGTGTGTACACTACAAAAAACATTTATTTATTACAACGCTTGTATCGTGGGTAGGTACTAGATAACGGATATACCTAGTACTTATATACTTTTTTTGTAAATACATACTTATTATACATATTATAAACGACCAGACTCAACACAAGCAATCAAATCCCCGTGAAGTAGTTTCAGGTTGCATGTGAAGGCTGTGACAACGCCGGAAATTGCTGCAGTTCAGACTTCAAGCTGTAAGTACTTGCAGTGGGGACACGAGACACAGCACGCGATACTGTAATTGCATTTGGGGTTTCAAGTTGCTAGCTATGTATAGGAAAAGCTCTCTCCCACACTAAAACATTCGTAGGTATTGTTTCTGGTGGTGTAAAGTTTAAATCAGGCTTAACTGTGCAAAAATTGTTCCACTGCAACAACATAACAGCACTACTACTTATTTCTCCAAAGTTTACATATGTACCTACGTCTTCAACATTTTGTTGAAAGTGTACTAAAATTGTACATTCAATTGTTTATTTAGTAATATGTCTTTATAGACCTGTATAATCTGAACTATGCATAAAATAATATGTATTAAATTGGCATTTTAGAAACGATTGTAGGTACTCTTATATTTAATGTACAAAATGATCCATAATATTGTGCTTTAAGATACTATCAAAAATAAGAGACTGCGTTCTATACTTTCTTTATTTCTTTTATTACGTACAATACGAGACAATGTAAAATTTTTCCATCGTCATTTCTATGCACAAAACTTCACATACAACCGCTTTCTTTACCAACCTTTTGCTATCAAATCTTCCAACCCTGTAATTTTACCATATCGAGATCAAAGGTCATAAAATTGATTGGAAATCCCTCCACGCTAGTAAAGTTCCCTTCGGACGATTGACCCTTTGCATGGACATGGAAGAGCTACTTAGCAGATTGGTCTTTTTAAGTCAATGCTTTTTAAAGAAGAAATGCTTTACATAACAAACAACGTACAAAATGTAATGCTATAGTAATGATAACAAAATGTTAAAAAAGCATTAAGAGATTCTTCGCCTATTTTACTTTTGATTTACCTAATGATTTTCAAAGCGCTTGTTATTTCCTCAAAGTTCAAAGCAAAGTAGATTGTATGCCTGGTTTAGTTATGTCTTCGTATTTGTTATTGTAATGAGATTTTACAAATATCAACTACCAGTTAACGAAAATTTGTGAATAATTATTTGAATACACGAACGAACTAATACTGATAGAAAAATAATTATTATAACATGTAAATAAAAATCAAACACGTGATGTAAGTTCTTTTTTAACACATGCCTGTCTAATATAGTACGCTTACCTAGAAGAAACCTATTCACTCTATGATATGTACTGTTCATATAGATTGCCTGGAAGAGATCACTCAAGGTGATAAGGCCGCCCACTTGTGCATTCATTTATAGTTTAAGTTCATTGCATATTGTAATTTATTTTTGGTGTGCAATAAAGTTATATTGTATTGTATTGTGTTGAATAGTCATCGTTAGGTACTATAATATATTGAAATGTATATACAACTGTAAAAAGTAGCCTTCCTGTTCACCTACTTTCCGTGTAAACAGGTAACATTAGCACACTCGTACATAACTGAAAGGAAGTGCAATATAATTAATAAATTACAGTTAAGTAGGGTTGTCTTTAAAAACTTGAAGTTGATGTTGAATATGCAAAATAATTTTAAAACGATAGGTTCAATCACATAACCGAATTGCAATAAAATGTTGTCTTATTTATGCCTAGTTAGTAGTTATAGGTACAAAGTGTCAGTTAGAATTTTTACTATTTTTGTAGTTCTTGCTTTATGTCGAGATATATAGAGGTCCGGTTACGCTTGAATGACAATTTTGTGGCATATTTTATGTGGGTTCCACATACGCCATTTTAACATACAAAATTCTTTTTTTTTTATTTGATTGGATTCTTTATTTACAATAATAAAATATAAAAACAAGGGAAAAGTAACTAAACATACTACTACTACAAAAAAGGGGCACTTAGAAAATCTTTAGAAAAGCCTAAAGATAATCTAAGTGCTCCAGCCTTGCCACCAGAGGGCAGCGTGCCCAGCATACTGGTAATAATTCAATTAATTTTAAAGTTATTTTAGCCTAGCAACCCTGAAGAATACAGTCGCAGCGACAAAAATTGCGTATGCAATTTTGTCACGCGATCATGCGATGCCGCTACTGTCCCACTGACTGAAATGTTTACTAATCATTCAAATTGACAAACACATTCGTGTCGCTGTATGTAATACTGTTGAAATGAAGAAAAAACCGTTGATTTATGACTGTGTGTTATACAGTTATTAGTTGGCGTCGAATTGCAATTTCTGATTATGAAATCGAAATAAATAAATATTCCGGGACATTGCACACAGCGCCATCTAGCTCCACACTAAGCAAACGCTTGTGTCGTGGGTACTAGATACCGGATATAATACTTATATACTTTTCTTATGTAAATACATACTTAATTTACATACAGATTCAACACAAGTAATTATAAATTTTAAAATTCATTATTACTTATGTCATTCTGGAATCGAACCTGCAACCTTTAGATAAGAAGGCAGAGCCACTACCAACTTAGCTAACAGGCCCGTCAAAAGGAAGAAGTGCATGTTGTAATTCCTAAAAATTACCCTTTACTAACGTATTTATTGAACATTGGGGAGGTAGTTACAGGTACCTATCTCTTCTTCTTTCTTAGCCATTAGTTGTGCATTTTTGAACATAGGCCTCTCCTAATTTTTCCATGACTCGCGATCTCTACTCTAGCCGTCCAGTTGTGACCCGCGTGCTTCCGGATGTAATCAACCCTGCGTACCAGGTTAACAAAATAACGAATTATTTTAAAAATGAGATAGTTAAGCTGTTTCTCCATTACAAATATATGTCATACCTACTTCATTTACTCACAATTTGACACCTTTCAATACTTTAATGCCTAACTACCTAATTGTAGTAAATTTCCCCGATGTGACCACAATAACAGCTAAGAACAGTTAACATTCAGTACGGCGGGGTGCGCGCCGGAGCATGCTGTGTGTTAGATTTGTCACGCTTCATAAACGGTGACATAAATTATAATAGAGTAGTATTACTAAGGAGACTAGTGTTGGTACTGTTGGTGAGGTGGATTTATAGAAGGTGTGTTTTTAACCAACTGAAGCTTTTGAGAGTTACTACTAAATCAAACAGTCAGATATACATAAACATTACAATCGATATCCTGTTTTCCTTATCAATGAAGATTTCAGAATTTTTAAGTTCAATCTTGCTTTACTAAAGAAAGAATAACAGTAAGTTAACTGTTAGTTAACAGTTAGTTTTTTTCTGTTTGGGATGATTGATTTAAAATTGTGAGGATACATTTTATTTATAAAAATGTAAGAATGTGTTAATACTTTTAGGGTCAAGATTACATAAATAAACGATTGAAAACCTTAATTTTTTCAAAGCGTTTTAATTTCATTGAAACTTTGCTCTATATCTTCAGATTATGTTATTATTATCAGATTATATTATCGATAAGAGGAAATTCAACCTTTCTAGGCACGCTAGCTTATATTAAACTAAATTGAGGTTTTATATCAAGTAACTTTGTATTCATTCCTTAAAAAAATTATCTATGACCTGCCGCACAAAAACTAAATAAAAAAAACTCAAAATATATTCACTTCAATATCTAACAAAAACTGCCCATCGCGTAACCTTTTTCTAATTACAATCTGTCTAGCCTAACCCTGCAAAAACAGTGCATTAGAAATGTTCCGAGAAAGACATTACGTTACAGATCGCAACACGCCGGTGTGACCGACCCGCTCCGATGCATGCATCCATAATGCATTAGATGCACTTGTGACCACCGTGTAATAGGGATAGTGTGTTAGTGTCTTTATAAAAAGTTTTATAAAATTAAAAGCAAGACAACAACAAGGCAAGATAAGACTGGTGCAGACTTTTGTATTCTAGGGATAACCTCGGCATTTCTTTGTTGCGGTTAAATAAATATCCAAAATCAGTTACAGAAGTCTTTACATTGTTGTGTATCGATTCGAAGGCATATTTATTGAGTTGGCCTTTGATATGTTTATTTCGTATTTCATTAACTTAACTCAGAAGTTATCGTTTGTTTGCTTTGGACCACCGAGCGCTGCAGATCGTTGAAATTAACATATAATAAATCTAAATAAAATAAAAATATTATGTATATAAAACTTGCACTGATTTTTCATTTGGTTGTTAAATATATATAAATAAAATAGTATATACCTAGTAAAATAACAAATTAATTTTCCTAATCAAAATTAACATGGGACACTGTGTGATATGTTATATTAGTATGTAGTTTCTCAATGCCGTAACATCACTTTTACTTCTACAATAAAATTATTTACAAAGTTACGTTAAGTTGACCATTTTCCTACCATGTCAGAAGTTTTTAGGGTGCTTTAAAAACCATCAACACCAGAGTTGACCACTCTCATACTTACTCAGGTACTTACAATAAGCAAGTAGTTAATCTATTTCCCTCTAATTAATTTCTCGGCGGGACTGTATAGTGTGACCGACATGCTGGGGTAACTTCATGAATAGTCAATGCGGCTTTATTGCAGCGCTGCACTTGTGACCGGCGACTTATTTTAAAATCAACAGTTAAATAAATAAATAATAAATAAATATTCCGGGACATTGCACACAGCGCCATCTAGCCCCACACTAAACAAACGCTTGTGTCGTGGGTACTAGATAACGGATATAATACTTATATACTTTTCTTTTGTAAATACATACTTATTATACATACAAACGACCAGACTCAACACAAGTAATTATAAATTTTTAAAGTACATAATTACTTGTGTCATGCGGGAATCGAACCCGCGACCTCTAGATTAGAAGGCAGAGCCACTACTAACTAAGCTATCAGGCCAGTCTGTTGGTTAGATTTTTATATTGAAAAAAACCTTAGCCTGTAATAATACAGTTATTTATTGATCTAATAAAAAATTATTTCAACCCTTTTGATTTAAAATTTTCTGTAAACGATTGTCTAATTGGTCTAGCTGTTTTTCGTTTGTTTTACTATCTTATATAAAAATATACTTATTTAAAAAAACCGTAAATCCAGTGTTTTAACAGAGGTACTTGACTAGTTAAATAATGACATAAGTTTATTTTTATAAATGTAATTAAAATACCTACCTTTAGAAACAGCCATGTCTCTGCAATCTCACCAATGTTCATGCAATACTGACCATTCCCAGTGAAATTTTGACACTGAACATTGTCCAGTCAACGTTAAAACACTTCGCAAGAAACGCCAGAAAATATTTTATAACTCAGTAAATTCAACTCTGGTGATATAAAAATTGGCAAAATATTTTTGGGTACTGTTACATCCTGTTTTAAACTCTGGTTAGTTAGTTTTAAAGTTGAATATTGCTTGAATGGTCAGTGTCTGATTGAAAATGTGTCCCTTTTTTTCGGTAAAAGGCTTTGACAGTTCGTAGTAGGGACCGCAAACGGTAGATTTCACAATTTCGATGACGGTAAAGAGATACTGTGTCGTTTTTGTCAAATGTCAACTTCTGAGGTTGCCCCCGTTTGTGTTTCGCCGATTTTTTATCGTGTCTTTTAATAGACTGTCAAAAAAACTAATTTTATCTACCACACACCGAGTATTGTTTATGTTTCGATGCTTCTCAAGGATATTTGGAAGAATGTATGAATTCCGTTAAAATTAATGTTGTTTAGTTTCAATATGATGTAGGTAAAGATTGATATTAAAATTCAAATAACTAGCTATGTGTTCTTTAAATCACAATTATTATTATTTCTATGTTTTTTTATTGTTTTATGTGTGGTGTTTTAATGAAGAATTAATCTATCTATCTATGATTAATACTAAAAGAACAAAGTAGTTATGTTCTAAAATAGCTACAAAATTTTGTATACTTTTTTTATAGGCAACGAAATATGCATATAAGCATACTTACACATTTAAATTAATAAAAAAAAATTCGTTGGTTATTAAGCTACTTACATAACATTCATCACTACGAGTATATTATCAATATTAAGTAGGTACTACATAAAACATACAAACAGACAGGTTAATTCTGTGTTAATACATACAATATAATTCGCCGAAAAAAATGTTTACATTGAATCAAAATAAAACTTTTAAGTACCACTGTTACAAGCGACATTCCGAAAAAGCTCATCAAAAGCTTCCCGTGGACATCAACCCCGATTCACTAAACACTTTTTGAACTTTTAGTGCTTGATTCGCTAGAAAGTTACTTCAAAGCCCTTTGTACTTGTTTATGACGTATGAGAGGATATAATGTCAGTAAGGTCAACATTGATATAAACTTTTTAACTGACTACAAAAAAGGAAGAGGTCCTCATTTTCATTGTTTTTGGCGTTTAACTAACAACTGTTTCGAAATTAAATAAAAAATTTAGAACTGTTGTGTATAGTTTAAACTTGATTATGTGTGATAAAGTATAGTTTAAAAGCAAACTTGAGCCGCAGCTTCAGTCTCGGTAACGAAAGGTAGATAGGTACGATGCTTTCGAGAGTTACACGCCTAAAGTCACGGCAATTTGGTGGTTCCTAATCTTATACGACGTAGAAGAAAAACAAATATACTTAGCATCAACAACCTTAGAAACATCACATATTAAACCAAATCCGGCAGTCGTTTTAAAAGTTCCAAGTTTAAAGTCATATGCTTTATAGAAAAGAATATTAATTTAATGTACACCACAAGACATGGAAAATGCAAACCAGATAAAAGACTTAAATTAAAGTGCTGCAGATTCAGCACCCTTATCGCCTTGGGCGATTTCTTCCAGGTAACCTTTTGGACAAACATTACTTAAAATGAATATAGATTTACCAACACGAGAGACTACTTTCTCTCAGCGTAGCAGCTGCTCGACATATTTTTTGTATTCTAAAATGTCCTATTTTAAATTAGATAATAAATAAGTGTAAATATTTATTATAAGAACTTGTGTGTCCAATAAACATTTATTATTATTATTTGAGTTATTTATTTATTAACAACTATTTTTAAATTTTTTACAATATATGTATAAAAAAAATAACAAATATCATAAAAAACTTAAAACTAGTGATGCCGCCGGCAACGGGGCAGGACCCAAGCAACCGGTGGTAGAGGCTACAAAGAAAGGAACCTCCGGACAATACGCGCCGTATCAAGAATCACTGCCTTCTGTATCTGTCCCCTAACCCAACCTTCCAAGGAGAGCCTCTTAAGGTGTTGATCGAGGCTCTTCGCTATAAGACCGTTCACCGAAACAACTATCGGGACAATTATCGTCGAATCAACATCCCACATGGCGGTAATCTCATGTGCCAAGTCAAGGTACTTGCTGACTTTGTCCTTCTCGGCCTTCACGAGATTCTCGTCATGTGGTATGGTGATGTCAACAATAACTGCCCGGCGCTGGGGCCGGTCCACTATCACGATATCAGGCTTATTGCAAGCAATAGTCCTGTCCGTGATAATGGATCGGTCCCAGTAGAGCAATGCACGACCATTTTCGAGAACTGGCTCTGGTACATACTGGTAGTACGGTAGCTGAGACTCAACAAGGCCATATCGAAGAGCAAGTTGCTGGTGGATGATCCTGGCTACTAGGTTATGCCGGTGCAAATACTCGCCGTTAGCTAGATGAGAACAACCTGAAACTATATGCCTGAGTGACTCACCGGGACGGCGGCATGCTCGACAAATGTCGACCGTACCGTCTTTCAGGATAAATTTCCGATAATTGTTCGTCATCATAACTTCGTCAGCAATTGCACAAGCAAAACCTTCGGTTTCCCCAAAGAGGTCTCCGAAACGTAGCCAGTTCACTGATGCCAAGAGATTCACATCCGGTCCAGTAAGGGCCTGATAGAACCTCCCGTGCAGCTCTTTGCTCTTCCATATCTCCTTGCGATCCTCAACACTAAGTACCACCGGTCTGTGCCAGTTCTCATTCGCCAAGGAGAGCGGAGTAAGGCCTTTGTCGACAGCTACTACATCGCGATGTATCCCACACTCATTGTTAAGGAAATAATCCCTGAGATTGCACACCTCGCGGTTGTGAAGGGTCTTAGCGTTTAAAAAGCCACGACCCCCCACTTTCCGCGGGAGGTACAATCTCATAACAGACGAGCGTGGGTGTAACATGCGGTGCAAAGTAAGCTGTCGACGGACCTTTCTATCCAGGGCGTCCAGCTCAGTTTGAGTCCATTTCAGTATGCCAAAGGAGTATATCAGTAGAGGCATCACCCAACCGTTGAAGGCACGCACCTTATTACCCCCAGACAGAAGGCTGTTAAGCACTTTTGTCAACCGGCAAAAGAAGCGCTCCTTCACCGTTCGCTTGACGTCCACCACTGATATACCCAACGACTCCGACATACCAAGGTATTTGTAGGTTTCGCCTTCGGAGAGAGACTTTAGAGTCATTGTATCAGAAAGTTGTAAATTCGGTGAATTTACAACTTTCCCTTGCTGCACATGCATGACCGCACACTTATCTACACCAAACTCCATCTTGATAGCGCTACTGAAAACCTGCGTGGTTTTTAATAGCGTCATCATGTCAGGAAGTTTCTTTGTAAACAACTTGAGATCATCCATGTACAGCAAATGACTAATGATCTCACCCTGTCTCCGGAGTCGGCAGCCTAATCCTGTATCCTTCAACAAAGTGCTGAGAGGATTCAGTGCCAGGCAAAACCATAATGGGCTCAAACTGTCACCCTGGAAGATTCCTCGCTCAATCCTTATAGAATCCTGCAAATCAGAGGGGCTCTCGATACCAAATGGATGATGAAGAACTGTGGTCCACTGTCTCATACATGTACATAGAAAGGACCTCAGAGTTGCATCAATTTTATACAACTCCAATATCCTTTCCAACCACGAATGAGGCACCGAATCATAGGCCTTCTTGTAGTCAATCCAGGCGGTAAACAGAGCCCCTCTGTTACGTCGGACTTGCTGGCTAATGGTCGTGTCAATGAGGAGGAGCTCCTTAGTACCGCGGGACCCAACCCTACATCCATTCTGAGCAAAGGCCAAAATATTGTTCGCGACTATATGAGCGTTTATTTTAGTGGTCAGAATGGATGTAAGGAGCTTGTAGATGGTAGGTAAGCATGTGATGGGTCTGTAGTTCTTAGGATCCGCAGTACTACCGGACTTATGGAGCAGGACAGTAGTACCAGTAGTAAGAAAAGCAGGGAGGGTACCGAGCTCAACGGCTTCTTGAAATTGTGTTGCCAGGCGATCATGAGAACATCGACACCATTTAAGCCAGAAATTATGTAAGCCATCAGGTCCAGGACTTTTCCAATTCTGAGTTGAACGAATCGCATAACTAACGTCCTCTGGGACTATCACGATCGACCCCATAGATTCAATGGTCTCACAGTTTCGCTCAATAACACGTATCCAATCACCCTCTGTGTGCTCAACGGGCACCGACCAAATACTACGCCAGAAGTTAATCATGGCGGAGGCATCCGGTCGCTGACCATCGATCACACGATGATCGGCTTCCTCCCACTTCCGGTACACTCTCCTCTGATCGCTTTGGAAGACGCGATTCAGCCAATATCGGTCCGCACGCTCTCTGTAGCGACGAATACGGCTTGCCCACGCATAAACTTTTTGTTTCAGATAATCTATGCGTTCCGTGACATTGACCAAATAATCTGGGGGTCGGATTTCGGTCCCAGCAAAGGCCTGTGTCACAAAACGCATGACTCGGGGACGATTATTTCCCTGTCTGAAACAGATTAGCTTCGCAATGAAAGTCCTAAACGTAGTGATACGCCTTTCGATTCTTAACTGCCATGCGGGTACCTCAGCAGCGGGTCGCGTTGTTCGATCAGAGTCTGGAAACTTGACACGAGCAACGTGACATACCGCGATGGCACCACAGTAAAGAATCGAGTGCGTATCTACTAAATCTTCACTATCCCGTATATACGGTATAAGTAAAGAGTTTAGGGCTCCCATTAGCGCTAGATTTCGTTTATGAGTAGGTAAGCGAGGTATTCGCGGCCTAGACTCGGGTGTATATCGATATTGCCGAATAGCATCCTCCAAAGCCCTCCTCAATTGCTCGCTCACCTGGTCTGATACAGTGGTCATACTTGCACTATCTCCCTCGTCACCCACGGGATCCGCCAGCATCACTGGTGTCATCTCTGACATTGGCCTATGAGCCGAAGTCGAGGTTGACGCGACGGGCAGGTCCAGTGGGAAAGACGGAGCCGCACAAGCATGTAGCACCTCCAGGCGGAGCCGATCAAGTACGGCCTGATCCAATAGCTGGCACCGTTGGATAGCTCGCACTTGATCCGACAGTCGTTGGGCGGAGACAGTCAAAGCTGGCTCAAGGGCCTGAAACAGAAGTAGCATCCTATCACGATACGCAGTCCGTAAAATTCCCCCCTTTGTAGCCTCATAATAGGCGCGCATGCAATTTTCATTATTTGATGGTGACCATCGCATGCGACGCACTACACCACCGGTAGCGGGGGCCGGGCGCGGAGCGGGTTGCCCCACAGGCCCCAAGCGTGCCGGCAGCGGTGGACGTCCACGTCGCGCAGGTCTCGGCGGCGGCGGTGGCGTCGGCGGCCCGCCCTCGTCGCTCGCCTCACTCTCTGGCGCGGTGGCGTACTCAGAGGAGGAGGAGGAGCTGCTGCTGGACGGGGTGGGCGGAGGTGGTGGGCGTGCGCTTTGTTCATCACTATGTCCCGCTGTGATTCTGTTTCGTGACCTTGTGATCATTCTCCTTATTTATTTATTTTTACTTTTGGTATGCCATTATATATATGTGTCGTAGGATAATTCGATACTTCTAATCTTCGCGGAAATCATTTTTTATGTAGAATCCTGTTAAAAACAGTTATAAATGCAATAATATTTAAATTTTAAAATAAAATTTTCAAAAAACATGTTTGATAGACAGCGGTGACATTTGACAGACATTATTTTAGACATTATTTTTTTTTTTTTATTATTATTATTATTATATGTATGTTAGGTTCACTTTTAGAAGGAAATGTACGTCCGTAAGTTTAGCTTTATTATTATTTTAAGTTAGTATTAGTACATTTTTAGTTTAGTGAACTTATAACTATAAATAAATAAAAAAAGGAGATTTTACATAAATTATATAAGTTTTAATGTTCCTTACTGTTAAAACAGTCCCCATGGGTGAATGTATGACATAACGAGAGACAAAGAATGTTAATTGTAAGACGCTCTCTTTGATACCAAGCGTAAACAAAGGGGGCGCTTTTTTAATTCGATCCTAAGCAGAGGTTTTTATAGAATGAAAATTAAAACTTTGCTTACGTGTGGTTGATAAATTAAATTATGTTTCTTTGAAGATAAATTGTTGAGCAAAAAGTGGGCAGGTATGTCGTGTTTTCTTTATAAATTATTACTGTGCACGGTGCATTATTGTTCTTTTAGCAATTCTTATTAACGTTCTTTACATAATAACGAAAATATATCTTTTCAATTTTTACAGCAAAGATTGACTTGAAATCAATTACAGTGTTTCAAATCATTATTTGTGTTAAAACGTTTTTTACATTATAGTACCAATTATTCTTATTTTTAGTACCTACCATACCACAAGTACAAGAACCTTTTTTATGGTAGATATACCTTGATGTTAACCAACATTATAGTCCACAATCTACCGCATTAGCTTTAAAAAAATGGTCTATATTTTTTTTACAATCTTGACATTTTTGACCCTTAAAGGTTATTACAAGAACTCATAAAACCAAAATTAAAAATTTGAACGACAACCCAATAAAGAGCAATTGAAAACCACGCGTTCACAAGTACATAGCACTAACTGTTAATTATTCTGTTCAGGTCAATGACCGGGCTAATTTCGGTGCACTTCCTTGCTGTAATGCACTGTAAGTATTGGGTTATTTCGGATTACGATTACCGGTCTAAAGGATGATAGTGATTTATAGGGATTAAGGAATGTACGCGTTTATCTATCTATATATTGGTAGGTATAGAAGTTCAATAACTTAGCTACGAGTATTAATATACTAATCTTAGTTAATATAATGCTAACGGACTACTAACGTTTGAGATGAAGCTTATGATATCTTCTTCTTATCGAATGCGAGTGGCCAACTCTGGTGTCGAGAGTTTATAACAAGTCGCCCTAAGGGCCTCTGACATGGCTTATGAAATAAAATGTTGTTTCATTGAATATTTGGATACAATCAATGTGCTTGCATATATGTATGTATGTATGTGCTTAGTTTATGTGGTCATCAAGTATTTCTACGCGTTGATTAAAATCAAAATCTTCCAAATAAAATCAGTGATAACCAGATAATTTTTCCTATACTTACAATTCAGACAAAGACAAGACAAGCGGCTAAAAGTCATAGACGTGAGTAAACATCAAGAGTCTTTTCAATCAACGCTAACCTCAACTACGACCAGCGACCCTGTTAAACCTATATTCCATGCCTGTGATAAATAGCTTACAGCTTACAGCAGAATCAACAAACAAGACCTCCAAGAATCCAATGAAAACTCCCTAACACCGATCTATTAGTTAATATTCCCAAAAACCACTATACTGAACGCTCAAAATTTAACGATCAGTTCAATTGACGCGCGGGTGGTCTATCGTAAAGGCAAAGTCTGGGACAGTCGCGTGTATATTTAGCTTTATGATCGGTTTAATAACTTGATGTTTGGAGGTCGGTTTCACTTGTAGGTTAGCACGTGGGGCTTAAGTCATGGTCATATTATGTTAAGTGTAGTATGGATATGTGCAATCAACAATTTGGCTTCAGACCCGGAATTGGCACACGTGAGGCTATCTTCACTGTAAACACACTTGCAGAAAGAGCTATAGAGATGCAGCAACCAATGTATTTGTGCTTTATTGATTATGAAAAGGCTTTTGATCAAGTACAACACTATAAAATGATGAAAGTACTGCAAAGCAAGGGAATAGATCAAAAAGACCTCAGGTTAATTAGTAATCTTTATTGGAAGCAGGAAGCTGCAGTTAGAGTAGACGGAAAGTTGACTTCGTGGAAACCAATTGCAAGAGGAGTCAGACAAGGTTGCATATTATCGCCACTCCTGTTTAATATATACTCTGAGAGCATACTAACTGAGTTATTAAGCAGTAAACCAGAAGGCATTTGCGTAAATGGACTCAGAGTCAACAATATACGGTATGCCGATGATACCATATTAATAGCAAACTCAGAAGCTGGCTTGCAGAATTTGTTGACTGAAGTGGCTGAAGCAAGTGAGAACATGGGACTCTCCATCAACGCCGCTAAAACGAAATCAATGATTATATCAAAGACACCGCAAGTACAACCATGTCTTCATCTGAAAGGCAGTCAGATTGAAAATGTTAGCAAATTTAAATATCTGGGGCGTATCTTTACATCCAACCTTTGTCACTTAGAAGAAGTAAAGTGTAGGATTGGACAAGCAAAAGCTGCTTTCCACAAAATGTCCAGAGTTCTATGCGACCCCAAAATTAATTTCAAACAAAGACACCGCATCATGAGATGCTACGTTTGGTCCACCCTCTTATATGGATGCGAAACCTGGGTCCTGCTAAAAGAAATTTGTGACCGGATACAGGCGTTTGAAATGTGGACTTTACGTAAGATGTTCAAGATTCCTTGGACCAGCTTTACTTCAAACGTAAAGGTACTGCAGAAAGCCAATCGCAAGAGAGAGTTAATGTCGATTGTCATGAGACGTAAGGTCGCTTTCTTTGGACATATGCAAAGAGGATCCCTGTATGAATTCCCACGGTTGATCCTCGAAGGCAAGATTCCGGGAAAAAGAAGCCCTGGCCGTCAAAGGATGAAATGGCTAGACGACATCAAGAAATGGACAAAGCTAAGCTACCCGCATCTAAAAGAAGCAGCATGGGATCGCAAGAAGTTTTGCCAACTGACCTCCGAACTTCAATATGAAGATGGCACCCGATGATGATGATATTATGTTACTAGGAAACCGGAATTAATAATTTTACTTAGGAAAGAGCACATAACGTTATATGTGACTTATATGTTTTGATTCCTGAGTTTGTTCATTTAGTTCATTGATATTTTGGTCTAAAATATAGCACGTGTCTAAATTAATAGTTTATTTTATGCATTGTTGGTCGCTATGCGAGGAATGTCTCAGATTTTAGGTTTAGTTTTAATGTCTTCATTTTCAAACTAAGATTACATTATAATCACTTACGTGTGAACATTATTAAGTGACAACATTTAGACGTCACAATAACTTCAAAAATACTAAAATCTTAATGTTAACATATATGGATTTTTATTATACGGCTTACGTTTGAATACAATTTGGCACCACTAATCACTATAGTCTAAGATGTAGCATAGTTGACAAGAATAAATCACGTCTACAAGAACAATCTTATAGTTCAGGATCAATTTTACTGCCATAAATAACAGAATAAGTTTTGAGGTATACTATCAATCTTCAAAGCGAGAGTGAACCGGTTCTCATTGGCTTAGCTCCATTTTAGAATATAGCATATGGTAAAAAATACCTGTTTTCGTTTCAAAAAACTAAAAAAGTCCAAGTTTAAAGTCAAATTAGTTCTTACCCGCAAGTAAATAGTAACAGTTTTATTGTGTAAGTAAGTTTCGTGGTTTACTCAGAAGTTGTAACCGCTGTGTAACAATACCACTTTACTGAAACTTAAGTGTTTGAAAAATAACTTTAACGTTTTGTTCAGACCACACACGAAGAAATGGCTAGATAATATGTATGGACGTTGTAGAAAAAAATACTATTGTAAAATTGAATCAGAATAATTTTGTTTTTCTTTGATCATTTTGTTGATAAGGTTAAAATGCTATTAGGTATGTGTAATATGTATATTATTGCATATAGATAAATTTTAGAAGCAATTACTTATATTTTAAACGCACCATACTAGAACACAAAGAATATTTTCTTTATTGAATGTTATCAAAAATTACGTATTATTTTTTAACATTCCTTTATAATGACCTATTCTTGTAATATCAAAGACAAGTCCAATCAACAATGACCTAAATATTCCGCGAAAAATTAGAACATGTCTGTCTCTCTCTCTTAGATGAATCACGAAGTCTTCATTTCAAACACTGGAAATGTCTTTTGGACATGACATGTAAACATGACCCGTCTCTGAGAACAAAAAGCTAATTTTGTCACTTGTCTCGTCTAATGTCCCGTTTGCTTCGTCTCTGCGTCAATAAACACTGTTTGAGATATTTCTGTCCGTCCGTCTGTCTGTCTGTGTACATTACGACCTCACTGAGACATCCGACGACAGAGCATCAATCTCACAATAAATACCAGAACAACAATAAATTTTATTGTAACATAAAAACGGCAATATACAAATAAAAACAGATCTGAAGAAACATATTCTTTGTTTTCATTATATGTGACTTTTAGTAGAAGACAAACATTTTACGAGGGGTTTTATATGTTTTTCACACTTTTTTTAGTAGTAGCATGTGTTGCTGGTGGCAGTACTGTTAAATGTGCGTTATGACACCATTCGAGATGTATTTAATATCATTTTTAACGAGAATGACTAAATAAACAACGGCGCTCAGAAAATAGTCGTGGAAAATTTGAATGATGTTTTTAATAGCAGAATCTTTGTGTGTGGCCTTAGGATGGAACCAATTTGATATTCATAATATTTGAGAGACAAAAACATGTCTTCTTTTTGAATTACATAAAATTTAAAATATATTTCATGTTATATAAAAAGATGTATGTGTCGTAGGATAATTCGATACTTCGAATTTTCGCGGAAATCCTAGGGGTTTTGCGAAAACGCGGATAATTAGACATAGGCGAAAAATTATCAAATCTTACTGGACAAAGTCAGGATTTTTGCCCCACCACTTGCACTACAACAGGACTTGGCTCCTCCTCGCTTCGCTCGTCGTCGCATGTGCGTGGTGGAAAGCAACCTAACGAACCTAATCTACCTTCTGTCACAGACAAGTGACTTCGAGTCCAACACTAGCACTACAACAGGACTGATAATTTTTCGCCTATGTCTAATTATCCGCGTTTTCGCAAAACCCCTAGGATTTCCGCGAAGATTCAAAGTAACGAATTATCCTACGACATATATATCGTTGCTACATTGCGTAGCAGCGTCTACGCACAATGCTACGCTAACTACAACATTTTTTTTTACATTTCTATCCAAATGCTGACTTTATTCTCTCATTTTTCTAAATGTAACGTTTTATACACAAATATTCTTTTTTCTTTGCTTGTCTCAGTGACATTTTCTGGCAATTGAAAGTACGTACAGATATACACAAAAAGGTAGAAAAAGGTAGGTAAAGGTATTCAATATTGTTTGCATTTTTCTTATCTCTCTTCAATGAGTGTATACAACCGCCATAACAACCGCTGATATGCGTCAAACAAAAACTGGCTCAGCTTTGACAAAAACTTTAATCACTTCATAAAAAAATCCCAAACGAGTTTCTTGTCACAGTGAAACTAAACAATAATAAAACTGTAACGGAGTCATAACTATAACTGCTGAGTTCAGTCGACTTTTTTTCGGCTTTTCGGCTACTGTGATGCTACTACATTTTAATGTTTGTAAATTATTCTGGTAAGCTTAAAATTATATTCGGAAATAATGAATTAGTAGTTCAACTAATAAAATTTTATAAGAGATCCATATATCTTGATATGAGCACAATCGCACAAAGATTTAATACATTTATGAGTGTAGGTACACCTATCCTTTTAGGTAGGATTCAATGAAAAAGTTCGCAAAGTTGATATATTTTAGATACACTTAAATATTAAGATGAACAAGAGGTAGTTCCACAACAACCTCAAATATTTTGCCTTGATAATTGCATGATAGTTCAAGACACATTTAGCATTATACCGTCTTATAAAGCGACGCATTTAACACGCAACCGTAATCCAACAAATACTTTAAAAACTCTTTTATCCATTTTAACTTAAAAAGCTACCTAATTCAATCGCAACCGTTTTTACCACTACCCTCATTTCGAAGCCCATTCAAAAAACGAACACATCCGCCATGTTTACGATGACACGAAATTAGAATCCCCATCAGCGAGCATTGTCCTAAGGCGGTCAACATAAACAGCGATCAAATTAAACTGGCAATCTACCAAATGGCACGCATGACTTGTACCGCGATGGATTGGGGCGACAGATCTTGTGGAACGATGATCTGTGCAGCAGAGGAAGTGGGTGCAGAAGTAGAAAACTTGAAGACACAAGGCATTGGTAAGATTTTAAGAGCCACGGAGGCCACTTTGGTTAGGAGGAAAGGTGTATCAGTGGCATATGGAGAAACACACCTAAAAACCACCAAGTTTGACGCCGGTTAAGGAGTAGTCGCAGCGTAAAAACACTACATTTCTCCAGAGTTTCATTTATAATGGCTTTCCGCAAAGTAACGCCTGATTCAATTTCATATCTACAAGTTGAGTTTTTTCCAAGTGTGACTTTATGTCGGACTCGGTGCTAATGAGACTCCTCTATCGATTGAAATCTACGACAATGTCCCTTCTTCTAGCCAGGACTGATTTTACGGGCAAGCGAGCAATATTCCTCAGAAATTCACGTATACAGACCAAATGTGTTCATAGTCCGAGTGAACCCACCTCAAGGCTCGGGGATATAGCTTACCAAAGTTAACCATAACTCGCAGTAAACAACAGTATTATATCAATTCACCTACAAAATGTAAGTTAGTTCGTATGAGAATGGTCTGTGTGGTCTGGTGTGAGAGTTTTCAAAGTGCCCTAAAGGTCTCTGACATGGCTCAACGTCTGCCGTAATATGAAAAACTGTCAGGACTAACAATTTAACGTTTTACCTACTTGTAATGCATACGTATATATGGATTAGTAGTTACTGTTGCGGTCATTTTTTTTTGGTACCTACTATATTAATTTTACCATTTCACCTCCAACTTAGATTGTCAAGTAAAAAACAAATATGTATTCCAAAAGATGACTCACAGCGCCATCTGGCTATTTATATTGTGTTCAGTGTCTGTATCTCACTATTCAGTGCCGTACCCAGACATACAATTATAAAGTGTCAGCAACGTTTTGTACGGATGTAAGTTGAGGTACAATTATTTAAAAGCTCTGACTGGCAGAGCTGCAGGCTACTCGTTGCCACTGCAAAGTGCCTGTTTTATTGCTAGTATCGTAGTCATTCTGTAATGATTGGTTGGAGATTAATCATAGTTTTTCGTGTTTGATATGATATTTGCGATTAAGTGGCTTTAAATATATCTAGAAAGTGTTCAGAGGAATTGCATAATTTCATTCCTGCAGCCCCATTTCACCATCGTACGAGTAGGAGTTCGGCAAGGAGGCACCGTTATACAGTTGAGGTTCCAAAGACTCGCACCAAGCGTTTTGCTTCGATTTTCATCTTGCGAACAGCCCAACTGTGGAACTCCTTGCCCGAATCTCTATTCCCCTTGAGCTATTTGTCGGTATTCAAGTCGAGAGTAAACCGGCTTCTTCTAGGCAAGCGCGCTAGATCGTAGATTATAACGTTGCTTAACATCATGCAAGTTGTAGTCAAGCGTAAGCCTATAGGTAGGTATCATGTAAAAAAGCAGTTATTCGTATTACCAACCAACGCAGCAACGGTCGTAGCTTTAAACCGTACAAGTTTTTTTCCTGTATTTTTCCATGGTTTTCAGAAAAAGACGGATGTTATTCTTCATTTACCGGTTTATTCGTATAAAAGTGACACACTTTGTAACATGCTATAATAGTTAGGTATATAAGGAACTTGCCTAATATGTATTAATGTTATATCTGCATCCGTACAACTTTAGCCTCTGAATGCACGTTATGGTCACCCATCCAGATACCGACCTTGTTGGTCGTCGCAAACTTTCCTCCATCCACCGGTATACCAGATAAAATTGTGTACACATTTCTTCTGAAACATTATACCTCAGGAAATCTAAACATAGTTTGGCAAAGTCACTCGCAACAATAGCAACAATAGATTTTACTTCCACATCATAAAGCGGCCGTGTGTCACCGCTCACACTTTACTACTACTGATTCTGCGAACTGTACACCTCTTGAACATGAGTGACGACTATTTTTGAGCTTGAACAAGGCAACAAAGTAGGCAGTCAACTTCTCCAAGATATAAGGTATCTTTTTGTGTCATTTTATTTAATCTGAAGAGAGAAGAAAAAAATAGTTAAAAAATAAAATTAGTTCCGTATACTAACATGCTGTGCTAACACATGAGCATATTAAATTTTAAAAAGATTAGTTTTTGATGCACTTGAGATCTACTTCTTTATACTAATTTATAAATGTAACCCACATTGCTATGTGCAGAACTGAAGAAAACTACTGATGAAACGTAAAAAAATATTTCGCTCACTTCACTCGCTCTGCCACTGAGGTATTCACTTCAATGGCGTCCTATTTTTGCCTAATTTATGGACCAATAAACTTTTACTCATTGTCACTCATTGTGGATTTATGTCGCCGTCCCAAATGTGGTTTCTTCCGTTCACATTTCCTTGTCAACGTCTTTTGTAAACATTAGGTACAATTTAAACAAATCTTTTGACCAATGACATAAAGAAGAACTAAAATTTAAATTAGAAAATCCTTCGAATCCCTTCAGGAAACGCGACACTGGCTCCCTCAATCTGTTCTTCTAACAATTTACACGCCATTTGCTGTCACTTATCTGTTAAACGTTGGGGGAAAACAAAGGATTTTGTCTTTTGGGTTAGAGTAAACAAAGTCTAATTTCCTGGTCGTGTCTTTGATTCTACTGGTCTAATGGGATGTCACATCTTCACCTCACACGTCACTCCAATCCCTGCCTTATCTTTAGCACACTAAAGTCTCAATTCCCATGTCTTTTAGAGGTGGTTATGCTCAATATGTTATAGAGAGTGTTGGTAAATTGTACAGGCGGCGCCGACGACGTCGTCGAGTCGCGACCGCTCGTACAAACACCGACGAAGCGCATCGAGGAAGGATGCTTAGCACTTGCACCTCTAATTATAAACCACGGAACGTGTACAACGCATTTTATAAAAGAATACTCACACTTCATTCAAGACCAGTCGAAAACTGTTTGTAATTGAATGATTCTTGTTCTCCGTCGAGTGTATTCGATTGGTGAACGGATTCTAGGAAAATAAATACAACGTGATTGATTGAGGAATTCGCTCAGGTTAGGTTCGGTTACGATGCATTTTAGATTAATTACAGATGCATTTGGTTCGGATTGGATTTTCGTGTAAAAAAGGGATTTTGGATGCAATTTAATGGATGTTTTGTCTCTGTTTCAGGAAATGCATGCCTTTGGAATATTGGAACCTGAAAAAAATTAAACAATTTGATAAAAATTTGATTAATCACTGGTGAGAACTTTCCTACTGCTGTAAAGTTTGATAATTGTGACCAAAAATAATTTCAAATAGATATCACCAATGTCTATAGAAAAACAAAATGACAAAATACCACCCAGCTAATTCGCAGAAACTTAAAACCAAGTAACGCTGCAAAAGCTTTTAAAACACCTAAAATAGATACAACAAGACTGGTCGAAAGTGTCTCCGGGAAAAAAGTTTTAAATGTTTAAAGTCGCGTTAAAGTTTCCCAGAACGAGTTTGTTTTGTTTATGTTAAGACTAACAGATGTCGCTGTGGTGAATGGAAATAGAAGTTCAGGTGAAAGGAGATGACATTTCATGTTTTGGACTCGAAGAGAAGAATTATGGTTTGGTGAATATAAGACAGGGTTCTTAGATTGACACTATTGACATATACAGGTTACTTCCGGACACATAGCAATTTAAGCCTTGGTTTTCCCAATACTATTACAAAATTTAGCCTTTATATCATAGATTAAGCTATGCTTAAAGATTTTAATTTTTTTTGTTGTTCTTCTGGTCCATTTTCTAATATCTAGATGGGTCAGATTTATTTTTTTGCAAACTTTATCTACTTTCGTGAAAAAGTTAGTTGTAAAAGTGATCGTAAAGTCAATGCTATATATAACTATAGGTATTTACTCAGTTTGCTAGTTGGTACTACGAACATTTTTAGCTTGCAAAGATTATTTTCTCACAAGCGAATGAATGAACATTCCGATCATTCTGATCGTGGGCGTCGTTTCCTCAAAACTTATTTTCCGTTAATATTTTTTTGCGTTTTCACGTGATTTCCTTCCTATTGGATTGGGCATAACATCCGCGGCACTAAACTTACCAATTTGTCTTTTGAAACGTAAACAAACCACATCAAACGCTTGCGAATGGGAACAAGGGAAATAGATGGACGACAGAGTCGGTTAAATTGTGATTTGGAAAAAATGGGCAGACACCAAAAATATATTACATTAATTTTGATAAAACTGTCACTGTCATTCCAATAAATTTTATCCAACAATGTCAACAAATATGCATTATTTACTTTGTTTTCAAATTTGTGATTTAATATTTGTGGCTATTAAGAAATTTGTCATTTATAAAAGCTAACTTTCGTAATTTTTTTCTTTCTGTAATATTTACACAACAGAACCCTACAAAACAATGAATAAATCCTGTCTTCAAACTTACAACTACCCTCTTTTCCCAATCCATTAAAGCGGGCGTGATTAGTGGACAATGTAAACAAATGAGGCGAGTGACAGATCGCGCTGGCAGCGTGACAGCGACGTCGGTGGCACGATGCTATACAGGGTTAGTCATATTTTTTTGTTTTTCCACATCTATATATATATATATATATAAAACTCAAAGGTGACTGACTGACTAACTGATATAGTGATCTATTAACGCACAGCCCAAACCACTGGACGGATTGGCCTGAATTTTGGAATGAAGGTAGATGTTAAGACGTAGGCATCCGCTAAGAAAGGATTTTTGGAAATGCCACTTTTAAAGGGGTTAAATAGGAGCTGCAAGTTTTACTTCTCAAGGCGAGCGAAACCGCGAGCGCCCACTAGTCAATAATAAAGAACTAGGCAAATCTCACTTGACAGTCTGTTTGTAAGATGTATAAAATGAAAAATATGATCACCCCTATAATTTTATCATTATATATTATATACTGACATATCTAGCAATTTTATAAAATAAAGACTACTTCAATATTATGGCAATGACTCTTTTAACAAAAATATACTAAAAAAAATATTTTTACTATTATCATAAAAAATAAATAAAAATTCCTAGAACCACCTAGAAGCATGCAAGCTATGTAATCTCATATTTCTATTATTTACTTATTACTATCAATACACAAAATAATCTTCAAGTTACCCTGTATCCGCAGTACTTTCTGGTTCAGATTTACAACACGGTCTCGCCGTGACACCGATCACAGAACGAGAATCAGATGAAATATGGCGCCGGTTGATGGGAGTTTTATAGCTATTTCATATCTCATTGTATACCATGGGTGTCCTAGTGTAGGTAAATAAAAGAGAAAAAAAAAATGAAACGTCTAAAGGTAAGTCAGTTATATCAAAACAACGCGCGTCCAGTCGAATTGATAAAATATCCGTTTAAAAAACGCATTGAAAAAAAGAGTCTAATGACAATAATATGTTGTAGTCTGTGGTCAAATTAAATCCCCAAGAAGTAAAAAAAAAAAAAAAAATTATATCAAGTGATTTCTATTATTTGAATTGACGACCAGGATACCAGTAAGTTTGTTATCAAAGCGTGTACTATGCCATTCAAGCTAGATCAACCCACCGGAGTTCAAAGTAGACACATGTGAGATCTCATCCTGAAGGGTAAGCAAGGCTACGTTTAAACTTTCAGTAAAATGATGAGTCTAGTAATGTAAAAAACGAAAATTAGTAAGATATTTTATTTGAATGATTTGTTGTGTGTTTAAAGCCGACATCATATCTTATCTTCATATGCAGATAAGAAGATGTCGCCTTTTGCTCCTGGCACATGGTTTTTATTTCACATGGCTTCCTCAGCGTACCTGCCTACTGCAACTAAATTGATAGCAAATATGTTTTTCTGATCATCATTATTGGTATTATACTGCTTCGAGAAATCTGTTGTACATATTCAAACCTTAATTACAATTTGGCCTTACCACTTACTTAAAAAATACCTTACTGATATTTGACAAATTTACTCTAAACAAGTAAAATAATGAATCACCAAAACGTGTCCGTCCTACGTCCGCAGCATCTCTGCGCAGGCGCCGGTGACAGCTCGTGAAACATGTGTCCCGCTGTAAAAACATCACAATAAATTTCACGCCGTTTACAACGTTCTATTTTAAATTAATGACAATGTTGCTCGGATTAATGGCGATGGATTTGTACGGGGACTGTAATCGTTACAGAATGTGTAATTTGCTAAATTTTAACATGTTGTTGTCGATTTCGCAGGAGAAATGTATACTAACGGCACCCCGCGATGGTAACTGCGTTAATCTAGGAATAATCATTTCCTATAATATGTATATGTTAATTCAAGGTATTCTCAAATGCCTATCTCCTTACTAAATTGAACCTAAATTGTTCGGCTGTTCGAGCGTGGAGACGTAAGAAACATTTTTTTTAAACTTGAACAGGTTTGCCCTTGGCCATAGTTTGCCTGATAGCAAGCAAAGGTTATGGTCTAAGATAGAGCGTGCTTACCCGATGAGAACCGATTCACTCTCAGTTTGAAGATAGCTGGATTATAGTGCGTGGGGAACAGAGAGTCAGGCAGAGTTCCACAACCTTGCGGTACGAACAATAAAGGGGAATACATAGGTACATACACGAAAAACCTTTACCATTATAATATAAGTGAGACTTGTGAATTATAGTGATGAAAAAACATGTTATCAGATATTCAGCCAAATTTATATCTGCAGTTTTTTTGGTTACAAATTTATATACAAAACTCATATAAACGACAAGATCCATCACAATGACGCTTACTGAAAAATACCTACTACTCTATATTAGAAAAAAATCTCGCATCAACTTATTAAAAGCACCCAATTCATTATTCCAATTTCACCAACTAATTTTCGACTAATTATTGCAACTACACGCAATTATAGACCTAACCGCTTAAAATTTAAGATTCAAAATGCCATGCGTTTGTGTAAGCGGAAGCTTGTCACCATTTCTCACTTTTAACGCTGTTTGTCACATGTGTGATTGGAATCAATTAGCGCGTTTTAGTTTATTTGGTGTGTTAAATGTAAATCAGTGGTTACAAATGTGATGGTGTGAATTGTGTTTATGTGTTTTATGTTACATGAGAATGGTGGATGTGACAAATAATAATGGTTGCGGTAATATGTTTTTCGATTTGGTATAAAATTATAGGAATCAAACATAAAAATCCTTTTTTATTTTTTAACATGGATATAATATATGAGTGCATAAAAGTGTAAATTGATTATTGTAAGAACATAACTAATAGAATACAATATAATGGACAAATTAAAAATTCGTTATGTTCTAAATTTATTTATCTTCACTATTAACATATTAATTGGTACGAATAAGGGTTTAATCAAGACGGGAAGACATTATAATTACAGTCAATGTCTTTATTCAAATATTTTTAATTCATTATGTTTGTGTTAATATTTAAATATAGAACTTGATCAGTGTCAAAGTGAATAGTTTGGGTAATAAATTTTAGTTTAAGTCTTAAAACCTATTGTTTCAGTTTAATGGTGTGTGCGAAACGTGTAGGTTTGACAAATTACTTTGTTGTGTTGAAAACTCATTGAAAATGGAGATTCCGTTCCTTTGACGTACGGCAGCGGGTTCTGAGTATGATTCAATTGTGTATTTTAAGAGTTAGATACACGTAACTACTTTTGTTGAGTACCTACATATAAATGTATTATGTAGGTACTCGTATTTATATGAACTAAGCCACCATTACACAATCTTGTTAATCGCTATTATAGCCATTGGTACCTAATGTAATTAGTTATTAACTTTTAATAAAATTAAATATCAATTGTATGGCCATTACTATTATTATTTACTAGTAATATATTCAATAATTTAAAAAAGTAATTGTACTATTGGAATCTTCTACTATATAAAAATAAGTCGGGTTTTCCTTCCTGACGCTATAACTCCAGAACGCAAGAATCGATTTCTACGGTTTTGCATTCGTTGGAAAGGTCTTGGACTCCGTGAGGTTTGTAGAAAAGAAAATTTGCAAGCGAAGCCGCGGGCGTCCACTAGTAAGTTATATTTTTATGCAGTAATACGCAAGTTCGTAGAATTAACGGCAACAAATTAATATAAAGCTATTAATGGGGCTGATCGTGTTTTCAGTGAATACTATCTACATAATTCGAGCCGAAGAAAATTAATTTCATTTCATATAACTCGCCTGAATTGCTTCCTACTACAAATTTTTCGTTGTCCAACACACCACACTTCTACCTACATTTTTTATACCATCTGTAACCTGCTGTGGTTGCAAAACATTATGAGTTAGAATCATATTATGCGACTATATTTTGTCATGGGACTAGATGTTGATATTGAGTCTCGATGTAGTTTTAAATCGAATGATTCTTTCTTTCTTTTTCTTTTCGATCTGTAAGCTCGTATCCTTTTGATAAAATACAAGCTTAAAATATACAGTAATAAAAATACATAGTCATTAGTTGTTTAACAATTCCATAAAACTCCGTCGTTAGCCACTACTGATTGTTCAATGTCCAGCCAGCACCACGCGTCAACCTCCTAAAATTTTTTTCCACCATCCGCAGCCCGCAGTTCAGACACACACGCAAAGAGTGTCGTAATAAGCTCACTTTCTTCCGAGGACTCGGTGCGTGAAACCCATACACTTGGCTGAATTAATTGTTTCTGCTTGGCTACTGCGCGCTCTGAGAGAAGATAAAAAGGATATGATGATATGATAAGGTTGAAGCTGGTTTTTGATAATACAGGCTAAATGTAAGAAACAACAGTGCCTGCTTCCTTAGTGTTTATTTTCTGCAAATCTTTGCATTCTCTCAGTCAAAAGTGAAGATATTTTTCTCATGGACGTCTCTCAAGTGGTTTATCTTGATGCCATGCTTATGTAAACTAAGCAAAGAGTATTAAATCATTAAAAAATAAAATAAAAAGATATGTCTTTTTCACTAGTTCCCTACAGTTATCAACTAGTGAAAATGACAGACGATTGCATAGGTAGTAAATGTGTGCTATCAATGATTTGTTTTCAAATACAAGTTAAAATGAGAGATAATACAGTTTCAGTAACACCACAGACTTTACTGGGCTCTGTAAATTCCTTCCTCCTTGCCAGCAGTGGTTGCGCAAAAACTTCCGCTTGCAAACGGACGTTGTCAATATTCGTGATGGAGGACTAGATCTACATAATGATAGTGAAGGAACATGGAATCTATCTGCGGTGGTACTTGTGGAATATGTTTTTTGTCTTTGCAGGAAAAGGTTTAGTGTAAAAAGAAAAGAATATGGAAATGTCAGGAGTATGATAAAGTAGTAAGAATTTATTTAGTTTACTATACAAAATAGCATTTTTAGGCAGGTGGACATGCTGATAACACTGTCGAGCATTTCGACTCACAGTAATATATTTAGGTAGGTAAGTATTAAGTTTCTTCTAGGCAAGCGCGCTAAATCGTAGAGTCGGCAAGTTGTAGTCAAGCGTGAGCCTATATCATGTAAAAAAAGTACTTGAAAATAAAAAGTTTTCTTGAAGTAGATACTACACAAAGATTAAATAACGATTTTCAAAGTGCTTTTTACTTGTAATTAGACAGTACTGTGTATTGTAAGTAATTGTTTATTCTACTTATTTTTTTCATAAAGATGAAGACAATGTTAGTAGAGAAAACGAACTAATAAAACTACCTCACAACACGGTTATAATACCTACTATATTCCATTTACGAAAAAATATTATGTCAAAGCCATCCAAAATATGACTCACGTAAGCTCCCATTTGGAGTAGTTATTGTGCCTCACACTTTTTACCACAAAATGGTAGTTTTAAAACCGGTTGGTTGTGAGCCCACCCCGGTGTGAGAGCTTGTATTTGTTTACGTTAATTTTTACAGCGACCACGACACAAACCAGAGCAAGAGCTTGTAGCGATATCATTATAAATAGATACCTCACCTACCTATAAGAAAATTCTACATCAAATATGTATATGATATCATAGCTAGTATTTTATTTTGAATTGCGGAGGGAAAATACAGTACCTTATTTTACAAAATCTAATAATTATAATAATCCCAATCTATGCAATCGGCGCCTGAAAAGGAAAATAAACAGACCAACAAACGGTCTGTATTTTTTCTTTTCAGGCGCCGATTGCGTAGATTGAACTTAGAAGATGTGACATATTCGTATGTTTCTTACTTTTAAAATAAGAAAAAACATATATCACGCGATACAGATGCATGCTAATTGGTCCGTCAATGGCCGCGTGATAGGTCTGAAAGCGAATTGTTATGCACTTGCTGGATACAGGAACACCTGCTGAAAATAATTAAATTATTTAGTATAGTATAGTAATAGTTTTGCGCCGTTTTCAATAACTTCGATGATAACAGTACGTTGCTAAAGATATCTGGATTCTATCAGAGAACAAAAGTGAATCTAAATAAGGAGGAATATAATTGGAATTTAGGAGTCTTACGGTAATATTGTCTACGACTTGTAAGTACGTACACTAATTATAGATTTGTTTTAACCTTACCTCGCGGGGTCAACGCTTCCTTGGCGTCAGTGCAACATCACTTTGGATTGAGTGATTTTTCCTTTGCCGTCAATAACCGTGTTTGAAGATGCTTGCGTTTTTAGATCCGAAAGTATGCGCTTCGGTAGCTACGGATTGTAATTGTTTGAGAATGGTATGCAGGATAGAATTAAAAATTGTTTTAAAATCTGATCAATGGAGTGTATTATACATATTTATAAAGCTAAAGAGGTTCGGAAGTCTGTACATAGATTCGAAAAAGATATTGATATAATAGCGTTATTAAAATGCATCACGCAAAAACGCATGTTTTTTGGAAAAGAGGTAGTATGGTATACTGAACATAGGCTACTTTTTGACATGCATAGGTCCAGGCATCCACTAGTTTATAATAAAATTGTACACCAAAAATTTTGTGGGCTTGAATAGTAATTTGTGTTACATATAAGGATATTTTGGTAAACATACAAGTACCTACCATATTTTGCTCCGTTAATGCATTTCACACTAAAGAAGTTTACTAAATACTGTCAGTCTACAGTTTGTTACTCAATGTTCTCATTGACAAATGTGACAAACACTTCTCAGTAAGCACATTCAGTTCCGCAGGCGGCGCGGCGCAAGGCGTGGCGTCGTTCCGGCGAATTTCACGAATTCCCAATGAAGCTCGCTGAATTCCCATTAAACTTACTGCATTCCCATTAAAACTGAGCGAATGTCCCTTTTAAGGGTTAGTCGCATGGGAGAATTTATTGCCGAATATTTTTTAAATTTATATTTAAATCATCTCAAAACCCCCTTATAAGAATACTGTAGGTAGTGGCTTTGCATACTTTTTCTTTTTCGAAAACATACTTTTTTGCACAATCAGTCAACAAACTTTTATTGCGAAAGTAGTAAAAAAATGATAGTCAAATAGTAGGGCAAGATTTCAACACCATCTTATCAAATAGGTAGAAAAAGAGTTCAACATCGTGAGCTACATCTCGCTTGGGACGACTGAAGATTATGGCTTAAATACAAGACTTTTGAAGCCATCTTCAAATGCCAAGTACAAAAATCTGCCCGGATAACTGGACCTAAAGCCGACTGGTCGCGTGTGGCCGACGGATGCGTATGAATGGGACATTGTCGGAGTTATGACACGATGGTATTATGCGCGGATGAGGAAGGACAGGCGCGCACTATGGGACTGGATGTCTTTGATTTTATGCACGGGTGGATATCATAAATCACATATGGTGTATGACTGGCCGGTGTTGACCAGTTTCTTCATAAAAATATAGAAAAAACCATCATAAACCATTTATTTTACGTTTTATTATATAGCCACCATTCGATATATAGATGAGAACAATACAAAAAGTGTTAAAATAACCAATTGATTTAAATTAAAAAAACAGGACGTATCACACAGCGCCATCTAGCCCCATACTAAGCTTACGCTTGCATCATGGGTACTAGATATATTCTTTATAAAATACATATATTCTTAAAAAAAAAAGGTTAATCGCGATAAAAAAAAACTAAGTATCATATTTTTTTTAAATACCAATCCATGATTTACTGTATTATTTCCTAAACTGGACTGTTATTGTAAACCAAGGAGAAGTATATAGAGATAAGAATATTGCATCACGAATTTTACGTGGTACCATACCCTTTAATTCTCAGCAGTTACTAAAAATATATGTTTTTAATCAAAACTGGGTATTTTATTATCGTCACTTCTTATTCTACTGAGCGTTGTTTCACGGACCTTGAAACACTCATAGGTTAAGAACCTTGTCGCGAAGGGGCACCTCGACACAAAAGATTCAAAACAATCGTATGACCTGAACAAGTGTTAGGTACACTGATTACACCCTATAGATACTAATTTAAGTTACGGACTGACATACTCGTATGACATAGTTGTGGGCAACACAGAAAAATATGTATAATGGACTTCACATAGAAGGGCTGTCCTGTAAAATAGGTTTTAGCGCGCCTACAACAGTGTTTTATCGTTTTAATTGAATCTCACCGTCCGAAATTGCGAGGGAACAGCAACTTCTAGAGTTACAGAGAACCCCGCGAAGATTTCCTCCATGACATCTGACGTTGACATAAGGTGTGGCAAGACGTTTAAATTAATCGAACAAGGGTCATGTTCATATTGTTCATTGCGGAGGAGTATTGCTGGCGAAACCCCTCGGCATGGACGGGTTTCGCGGGCAAGTGAGCAATACTCAGCAGCGAATAATAGCAGTGAAGGGACATCGTGGTAGGTTTTAGTCGGTAGTGGAGTCTCATAAGCCCCGAGCACGATATGAAGCGACTTTCAGGAGCTATGAAATAAGCTAAGAAAGTAGGAAAATGCTATTTGTACTTGTCTACTATTAAAACAAGTATTCAGTTGCACCATGCCAAAGATCCCTGAAACAGTTCGGAAAAAAAATGTTAGTACTTACCATGAATTTGATATTCTACTCAATCTTACATTAATGCGTTCTCTGGTAGAGATAATCCACTTTCAAGCTGTACAAGTGGCTACAATAACTATAATTGAGTTTTTTCCCCGTCACGGTGGGGATGTCCACGGACGAATCTAGATGTTAATCTCCGTAATTGGCTGGCTTCGTAACAAGTGCGGTAATTCAGAGTCCACGGAAATATTTTACGAGTATGTATGAGTCTGCTGTCACGGACTGTTTCACCCGTGGCGGGAATCTTAATGAAATGGCGACGTTTTCCGACATTTTTATCGAGGTCTCTGTAAACATCTCGTTCTAGATTTTAGTTGTACTTTAATTAATATAATTAGACTATACTATACATTGTTATGATATTCTGTTTATGACTACCAAATGGCAAAAAAATATTGATATCTTTAACAATACAAAGATATTTTTTTATCATGACTTTTGTGGTGGTAATAATCTCCGGTTATTTAATATATAGAAAACAAATACCTTAACACATCACAGCGTTTTTGCATTACAAATCTACCTACTTCCATTAAAGAGCTAATCATTGATATGAAAAACAATCTTTTGATCCATATCGAATAAGGAAACAGATGTGACAGGCGATGCGTGTGCGCAAATACAAACCAATGATCTCATCTCCGTATCAGCTTCCTTTAAACGATGACCGAAAAGGTGCGTCATATCAATAACTCTGATCTCTTTTGACTCACTTAATCTCACCCATTAATTAATTCACACGATACAACTTCAATTCTCCACAATTCTACTAACGAGCGCCAATAGGAGCTCCATAAAACCCAAATAATACTCAGTTTTTCCATGACGTCATTACAATCCTGTCCAAAACTTGCTTCAGCGGTTTGAGTGACAGAAGTAATTACTCAAATTATATAATTTGATTTAATTACCCACGTTCCGAACAAAATGTCTAGCTTGAGGTCAACACACTGTCATTTTTGTCTTGAGTTATTTTCCCAGCCTAACTATGACATCACATTCTTCGAGCCGCTCTTTTGTTCTGTCAAAATTATCTTATCATCTTAATTGTTCGCAAAATCCGAGAATTGCCGCTACCGAAATATTACGAGTGTCGATTGTCTTCATCTATAAAAGTCGTACTTAGATACTTAAAGGCAATTTCGAAATTGGATGCAACTTCGTTAAAGTAACCACTCGATCACTCAAAGAGATCTGTACCACATCTTTAGATACATGTTTAGATTACAATCTTTATTCTTACCGGTGCCATTCTTTTTATCATAATGGACTTCTTACAATACGTTGCAAAGAGCCTTTACTTGATTGCGAAAGTGGAGTAATTATGCTCCATCTAAAACTTCGGTTTCGTCACCTTTGCGTGGTGGTCGACAGTATTTTACGTCTTTATTTTTCATGGATCATCTCTTTTAGTGTTTCTTTTTTATCGACCACTTTATTCAGACCTGTGGATTTGTCAATCCTCTCGCTAAGTTCATCAAAACGTTTTGTGATGGACAAAGTTCAGGGTTCAAAAGTTTTTGGTCAATTAATTTATCGGGTCATCTATTTTGCGAAGGGGTAATTTGTCGTGTCGTGATTTTTAACAGTTTGCGCAAGTCAAAAGTCGTGATCTTGTTTTGATGAATAATTGGCTAAACTGTGGGAGTGATATTTAACAGAAACTAGATGGCTTAAGTTTGATATAAGAAATATGAGCTTGCTCCAGTAGTTAATTATACATTTATTTCGTTTAAAAATAATGAGCATGTTGCTTTTATCTTTTTTACATGAGATAGGCTCACGCTTGACTACAACTTGCCTGGTGTTAAGCAACGTTATAATCTATGATCTAGCGCGCTTGCCTAGAAGAAACAGGTTATTTTATTATCGAATACCGAACGAATAATATTGTGTATTCTTTTAGTTTTCACACACATACCTACCCACTTAGGTAAGTCAGTAAAATCGGAAAACGCACTTGAAATATATTAAAATAATATACCCAATAATTTACGTTCGTCCAACTCTAACTCTTTAAGTTTTTATCCCACTCATTGCTTAATTACCGCTACTAATTGAGCTCAAAGCGGCTTCCATTGACATCCATCACTCATCAAAGCTTCCGATCCTTTCAACATTCCACAATTTCACTAACAAGTGTGTCGTTTGCAATTAAGAGCCAAACATCTCACACCAGCTTACCTATGATTACTAAACTACCTTTAAAATTTAATTAATGAATGCTTAAAATAGCCGACTTTGATAAAAAGTTGCATGGTAGTAGCAACTGCTCGGTTCGTACCCAGAAACTAGGCAACTGTCACATATCTGTACGTACGAATTTAATCGCGGCGGCGTCCTTTGTACACCTTATGACGCAAGATGGCGGATGAACATCAAAGGTGCCGCGCGTTCGAGAGGTCCGCGGTGAAATGTCACCACGGTCGATCAATTAACGGTTATACAGTCCTTAATTCGTTATTGATATCGGAATAACACAACTCGGACAAGTTGGAATGACCGTAGCTTATTCGATTTTTTGTCGGTGAAAGGAAGAGGAGCGGAGCGGTGACTTTTATGTCAGAGTGAAGTGCCAGGACTTTTTAAAATCTCTTCAATGTACCGTAGAAAGCAAAAAAGTTAAAATACTCTTAGTATTGGAAAAAGCTAACTGTAGATAGTTAAGTGCATCCTAACATTGTTCATTTTGTCAATCACCAAACTACAACAGTGAATGTTGTCTAGGAAGTTTTATTATCTCACCCAAGTTATCATTATGATTTACATAGATTGATTTGTTAGATATCAAATAATAAATAATAAAAAAAATTGAATAACGACAAGAAAACTCGTATAATTATTATGAATAATTTGGAAACCTATTCGCTATTTCCTATAACTTGCACTGGCTACCCCACGTAGCAGTGTATAGTGGAAACTGGGCTTAATCGGTGCCTGATGTACAAACTAACGTCCAGAACAAATTGTAACAGATATATAGTAAAATACAGAGTTTCTAGAAAAGTGTTGGCTTCTTTTTTCCTTCGTATAGAACAAAGTAAAGATCGGCAGCGCAATGTGAGCGCATCTATGTACATTGCAAAGTCAGAGGTGGCGGGTTCAAATCCCATCGTAGGACAAATATTAATAATTTTTGCTAAAATATTAGACGCATTTTCCCAAAGCGCCCGTAAAGTCTAGTTCACTAAATAAAGTAGCTTTTGCAGATGTTGCATAAAAAAACCGAGTCTTACTTACTCCACTTGCGCAGTGACCCGCGGTGAGTCTTGGCCTCCAAGAGGAAGAATCAATGTTTTGTGTCGAGAGTATTCAAATCAGTGCCCTAATTTTTTTACCTCTAATTTATAGCTTATTCTCACTTCAGTTATAAAAAAAAGACATTTATAATTTTGTAAGGAGTAATCCATATCATGTAGTCCTGTATACACATACGTGATGAAGCCAACTATTAACTTTATTGGTTGTTTTGAAACGTCTCAGCTTCGGCGGCTTTGAACTGTCTTAATTTTTTGATTAATTAACAAACTTGTTCTATATGTAGTTTGACATAACGGAGTAATTCAGTAGGTATAGATGCGCAATGTGTTGATTGGTTATGAGTCTGTACAAATGTTTTGACATTGCATTCAAAGTTATGGAATCATCATCTTTGTGTAGCTTTGTCTGGTGAAATTGTAAAAAAAAGACTAGCTGGGTCAAACCTCATTAGAATGGTGACCTCTAATTAGAGTATTCATGACATCCTAGGGGCCACTGACATGATTATTCATTTTTTACTGTGTTGACTGATCCACGATAATCTTTGACACTTAAGCACTTTGAGGGTATTTATTAAGAATTCTTCTCGACGACAATACGTAAATTTGTGAAAGTGTTCACTTAAAATAGGTACTCAATCTACAGATTCACGGGTTCACCACACGCTATATAATCCAGAAATAAGCACCATTACTAACAAAAGCTACATTGTTTGTATTGGCTGTATTGGGACATCACAATCTTAGTATTTCAATAAACTTGTATTGTGTGTGTCTTATTAAAGATGCTTCTATTTCTGTTTTAAAGATGGTCGTGCTTCAAAGACTTATTGGACCGTCCAGTCTGACAATGACGAAAGTCATACTTCATGTGTACGGTGGCGGCCATTAAATGTTGCCGCTCTGTTAGCCGGTCTCCAGCTTGTAGCGGGTTATAACTGGACTCGCGGCAATCGTATCTGTCTTAGGTAGGAGCTTTTAGAGGTGACGATACGGATGTTTTTGCTGAGAGTGTGTGAAGAAAATATTCGTAGGTGTCGCCACCTGTAAGTTTAGTGAGTTTTGGTTTTTTTTTCTTTAAAGAGATAGATGACAGTGACAGTGACAGCTTTATTAATTTTATAATATGTCTTGGGATGGTGCTTTTAGACGTGGCGATGCAGAAAATGCTGGTAGATGTTGGATAATGTAAGTTGGTTTTAAATTTTCTTTATAAAAACTCTAGAATCAGAACAAAAAGACATCGTAAGGTGGCGGTGTATTGAACGTAGAATTATTTGTTTATAAAAGAAGTCATTTATATAATACAGAAGCTGGGTGGTTTTGAAGAATCCGGGAGTTTCGCATTCGGAAATAATGAATTGAATATTTAAATGTATGCAATTATTTAGGTGATGCCAACTCAATTTAAAAAGTTTTGCTACCTTAAACAATTAAATTTCATCAGCCTCTCAGTCAATTTCAACATTTTCCAATAAATCGTATGATATAAATAGCAGTAGTAATTAAACTGGTACAGATAAGTTCGTCCCGCACACGACTGCCATCAGTATCGAATTAGTTTTGTTTCTGGTTTCTATACAACATTCAATACAATATTGTATGAGAATATGCCATGATTGAGTGCGGGTCTAATGACAAGTTTGGAATGCGGTACTGTTACTATTAAGACGAGAAATCCATTTCTTATCATAATATGTATTACTGCTTTTAGTATTCATAAAAATAATTAATATTGTAAAGTTGAAAAAGATTAAAATTATTATTACTATTCATGATATACCTCCATTTATGTACTTATAATGGTTCTATGTACCTAACTGACAAACTTTTTAAAGTAATAGTGTGATAATTCACCAGATGGTAAGCAATCATTTTAAGCTGGAATGAAGCGTGCTTTTTTTCTGCTTACCCAGTAAGAACCAATTCACTGCCGGTTCGAAGATCGCTAGATTATATGCGCCAGCGAAAGAGCTAAGCAGGATTCCATTCCACAGCTTACGAGTCCGTACTCACAATAAAAGTAAGTAAGAATATAGCCTAGTATTTGTGCAGTATTTGAGCATTAGAAATCTATACTAATATTATAAAGCTGAAGAGTTTGTTTGTTTGTATGAACGCGCTAATCTCAGGTGCCATTCACCAGGCTCTACTGGTGCGAATTGAAAAATTATTTTTGTGTTGGATAGACCATTTATCGAGGAAAGCTTTATAAGCTATATAACATTACGCTGCAACTAATATGAGCGAAGAAACAATGGAAAATGTAAAAAAAAAACGGTGAAATTTATTCATCCTTGCGGATTTCCGTTGCGTGTGTTGCAAAAACGGTTCAATATAATCAAGAAATGTGTATGAAAGAATAATTTCTCTTGAAATCATCTAACAAAATGTCCGCAACAGTATATGTAACTTTAAGGTTAACTCACTAGAACCGTTTTATGGTAATAACTATTCCACGCGGACGAAGTCGCGCGCACCAGCTAGTTTAGAATAAATTGACTAAGTTGTGTATAATACACAACTTAGTCAGCTAATCAATCAAATATACGGATATACCTACCCAATATAATATTTTAAACCAATATCCAGCTCAGACCTCGACGTCCAACAGACATGGACATGACCCTCTGACACTCGCCAAGACAAACAAAACATGCAAATGTACTTTAATAACAATAATCATAAAAAACTCACAATGGTATTGAAAATATCAAGGCATGGTATAATAATACAGGAAAACGAAACAATGCCCCTAAGTGACCTCTATCGGGCATATCTATGAGTTAACGTTTAACATTTCGGGAGAACGGTTTAAAGGGAAACTACAGACAAATTAGATATTCAAGGTTGTGGTAGAAGTTGTGAGAGATAGCGATTTTGTTAACGATAGCGATGTGTTCGTATTACGTTATTTTTACTGGGAAGACAATGAAGATAGTATGACACATACAATGATGCACAAGAAATGTCAGACTTTTAATACAAAGCGTTGTTTTATTTATGTTCAATTAAGTTTTATAGCACACTATTTTCACTTGACATCGGAGCTAGTAATGACAATTGCATATTGTTTGACAAAGAACTTTCCGTTTCTGCAGCGTAAATGAGCTTATTTTAAACTCATTTCAGGATAAAACGTCTCTTTTTCCAATCTCTTTATTTTAAAAACTAATTTCGAAAGAATGCCAATAACTAATAAGTATTTTTTTGTTACTCGGTACTTTGCATTTTAAACCGCCCCCTCCTCACCCTTATCCCCCACCATAGCCCGCGCAAGGTGTTATTATGTAAATGATGGGAGTTTAGTTTCGGCCGAGTCAATACTCCGCAGTAATTGGCGACACGTCCGTACACCGGGGCCGCCCACTTACACCTAGGGCAGATGACCTCTGTCCATTTTTATGAGTATTTAGATGGAAAGTTGGTATATGACGGTCTTTTTGTTTTTTTTTTCACAAGCCTGTATTACCTAGTTTTTGTCTATGGTAGTGCTGAATACGCGTAGCATCAAAATATGTTTATAATTATATTTCCTCTATATGGCCTCTAAACTAGGTTTCACTATCATTTTTGACAAGAAGTTAATTTACATGCCATCAGAAAATAGGAATACTCCTGTTACGAGTAGGTACGTAAAGTTATTAATTTGCTTTGAAACTAATAACAAACTGAAATATTTATCACAGGATTTCATACTATAGGCTTTACTTTTGTTTGCTTTTGTCTGTGTTGCTGCCACTTAAAGTTTAGAGGCTATATTCGTCTAATAAATTGCCTTAGCTTATGAATTTCGGATAAAACTTAACTCATTATGCCTTTCATTTATTATTTTAATTTCTTGTTTTAATTTTAACCTTCATAACTTATAACTCTACCTTAAACTAGACATACCTATAGCTAAATGAGTACCTGTATACATGGTATTTTTCATAAATATTAATGTAAAACTCTCAGAATCCAACATGAGTGTTGAGTACGGACTTAATTGAACTGCAGGTTTAGTCTTATGCGTCTCAGTGTTATTTGTTTGTAATCAAATGTTTCTATGATAATAAGTATGTATATTAATAATGTCTAACTAAAATGATGTGAGAGTGGATGCACTTGCGCCTCAGGCTCTTATGAGACCTACTGCAAGGTGCAAACACCACACAGGTACAGATAATAAATATATTGTATCGTTATGTTATGTGTATCGTAGTTACCTAGATGTAATTTTGTATTTTGACCCAATAAAAGCTTTTTGTATTTGTATATGTAATCATTTAACCTGCATTTTGTGTCTGCACCTTTTGGAATTATTTTTTTTCTACGTGGATAAGATCGCGCCGTCTCGCCGCGTCACATGCGCGGGCGCTGGGCGGCACAATAGCTGTGTAATTGACAAACCATGACTGGATAAAGTCAAGGCTGGATTGTGACTCCCTGTGAACTTAACGTGGATTAGATATAGGCATACTTATAGGTACTTATGCTTATCGACGCAGATGGCACATACAAAGGGAGGCCTATACGCAGCAGTGGGATCCCAAGGGCTGTGGATGATGATGATGAAACTACATTGGCTTAGTACATTGCCTGATATGGAAATTTTGTGTACATAGTGAAAATGTACTGTATGTAGTTAGTAGGTAGGTACAAGCGTTAGTAGTTTAGTGTTATAGCATTTATATTAATCTAAGGCAGCGGTTCTCAAACTTTTTTGGTGACGGAACCCTTTTGGAAAGCAAAATACTTGATGGAACCCTACAATAAAACAACAGTTTTTACAAGTGTATTAACAAGCATAATACTTAAAAGTTACATTGTACTTTTACAAACACTTCATAATTTTAAACACTTCATAATTTTAACTACTTTACCACCACTTTGCGATCGCCTACTCGAGTCGGCGGCTTTCGTCGGGAAACAAAAACGAGCGAAGTCAAATGGTTCGACCAGAGAGAGGTGTTTAGTTATATATTTTCAAATTCTTGCTGAACCCCTATAGGGGTATCGCGGAACCCTAGGGTTCCGCGGAACACACTTTGAGTATAGCTGATCTAGGGTATGTCTCCGTTCTCTATTTTGTCTGAACCAAATAGATATTTCATTTTGAAAAATTTTAAATTCAGCGGAGAGGTTCAAAAGATACGTTCAGTAATTTTTAAAATGAAGATGGTACAGGACCTGAATTTATAGTTTCTTCCGGTATCGCGATTTGAGTATGTACTTGCTGCAACCTAGTACAGTGCACTTTTGAAATATAAGTTTTTGTTAACACACACGATATTTTATCAAATTAACACAGAAAACAGCCATACTTTGCTTCTAACCCTACATTTTCCACTAGCACAAAACTATACGTTGTCAATCCACCGTCATCCAATGATAAAGCAAAGATGGTCGCATCAGATTATGGTCGTAGTTGTTAGTCATTATAGACGTCCATCTTGCTTCTATCTGAAGACACATCAGTCTTTGGACTGCAATTATTGTTCAAATTATCTGCCATCTTAGACGGAGGAAAATGGCGTTATGTTGGATTGGTGACAAAAAATGTATTGGACGAGTGAGTTGGCAATGGTGTTTTTTTTAACTTGAACGGGTTTGCACTTGGTCATATTTTACCAATTTTTTACATAGTTTTTCTACTAACGGCACGTGGTGTTACGCGCTGTTATTAAAAAGCATATGTGATACTCAAGAGAATCTGTCTTCATAACTAAATTTGGTAGGTCCCGGCTATTTGTCTAGTACGGTATTCGTAAAGCAATTCATGTCAGAGGCCCTTAGGGCGGCTTGATAAACTCTCGACACCAGAATTGAATTAGATAAGAAGAAGAACATAACTCAATATGTACCAAAAAGTTTTTAATAATAGCGTAAACAGTTTTTAGCTTGCAAGTACAGAAGAGTTATCGTATTTGTACACAAAAGTACGTGTACATTTATACATATATATATAATCGTACCTATATACGTATGCCAAACATATTTATATATTACCAAATAGAATACTAGGCACATTCATAAACCGAATTGTACCAAACTTTTTGCGAGTAATATTTTAATTATAATCTCCTTTGACTGATTAATTTAATTTGATAACAAGAATCACACATCTCGATGTAGACGCAAGATAAAATGTCAAAACAATTGAATGTGACATTCATGGTTGATACACAGCAAAAAGTTAATTAAAACAAAAACATTAAAAATGGAAAATTAACTCGCGTAGGACTGCTTAATTTGCTTGTCATTTATCTCGGTAATTAATCTATGATTTTTATAGAGACCGTCGCGTCGTGAGAATCATAAAAGGTAGAAATTATATACTCATTTGAATGTCTAGTCTGTCTACTACCTAGCTATACAGAGTAATCAGTAACTGACAACCTTTTTAAGTGTGGGTTTAGTATGACAAATATTACAACACCTTTGGTCTACGAATTTGGGATATTTGAGAAAAATACAGTAGTCCCATACAAAAATTTCATAGCATTAACAAAATGTTAGATATATATAATTGTTTTCGGGAATTTCCACAAGTCATAGTATAGAAGTTTATGCGTTACTAGTGAGTGCTCGCGGCTTCATTCGCATTAAGAAGTAAAACTTTTATCCCCTATTTCACAAGGCATTTCCAAATATCCTTTTTTAGTGGATGCCTACGTCATATACCTACTATTTTTTTTCAGCCTGATCCGTCAAGTGGTTAGGGCTGTGCGTTAATAGATCACTATGTCAGTCACTTTTGAGTTTTGTATATTTAGATTTATAATAAAACTGTATAGAGGAAGTCGTTGTATAGTATAAAATTAACTATGATGTCATTTACGTCTGGGAAATTCAATCGTGACTCTGTGACACTTATTTATAAGTTGATGACAATATTCCAATAAATAGCTATTGATACTCAATAAGGATTATGTTTTGATTGGGTTTTACCGCTTATGGTTATTATCGTTAATGTTTTATGTAGTTTTGATGTCGTGTCATTGCTTACGATATTAATCAATTTAAAATGTGGTACCTATTAGTATTTTTTTGTTTGTTATTTTGTATCAAAACTGTCGCCTCACGTATTAGTCAAGGATACGACTCATACTCGTACTAGTAAGCTAATAAAAGTGCGAGAACCCCATTTGGTTACTTTGAATCTCACACAACAGTAATATTAATTAGGTATAGATATATTTATACGAAGACTATTTTTCAGTTTCAGTTTCTTAAATGCTAGTATTACTATGTGTTCTTTATTTGTTTCTACGCGGCAAAATCAATTTACAATGACAATAAATAAAAAGATAGTTTTGAACCTGTACTAGTTCCTATACCACTTTTATTCCACATTGCCGATAACACTGCAAAGCTCTCTATAGCACAAAAACAAAACAAAACCTCCAATAGCATCCATAAAGAAGTCCTAAGCTACCATTTAAAAGCCTCCAAGGGCAAAGTCATCATCTCCCATTATTGCTGCTTCCGCGTCAATCCCGCGATAAATGGCGCGGTATCTGAACACGATCTTGTCATAGGGTATATAATTCTGGCGTGCGCTTGCGCAGCGGTGGAAGTGGGACAAGTAATGCGCAGGTTTTTTGTAGCTACAGTGAAGGTACTTGTACTTGTTGTTACTAATAACGTAGTTTTTTTTTAATTAAACGTTGAATGACATCACTAGAGTCAAGAACGCTGGCTGGTTCCTTGCGCAAAGGATTTCTATAGCAATCCAGCGTGGGAATGCAGCCAGCGTTCTTGGCTCCACACCACATGTGCATGTATTAAATTTATGTAGGTTAAATGTAGGTACATACTCTTTTTTAGTTTAGTGTATATATCATAAGCGTTTATACAAATAATAAATAAGTAATTGTTTTCCAATAAAAAAAAATAAAACGACTACAAAAGGTAAGAGGTTTTCAAATCGACTAACTCATTGTTTTTGATATGTTGCCTATCAAGCGTGTACTAAAAAAATACCATCAATATTGTCCTTATTTTTTTCGATTACAATAGTTTTAATAAGACCCGTATAATTCACTCATAAGTTGGCGATGTCAAAATTTATAACAATTAATTAAATCCTTTATCGGTCGATAGCTTCTTTCTCTAGAGTTATCTTACTGTTTCTCCCAGTGTCTCTGTGTCCATAGATCATAGTCTATAATTCAGTGCGACTGTCACTGCGCAGCTCTGATTATATTGCCAGAGTCGTGCCGTGACGTCACTCGATGGAATTCCATCGATAAGCGCGCGCTTTTCAAGTGTCAGTCGCGCAAATGTGGGAAAATTTAGTAAGGTATAATGTATGCAAATATTTGGGACAAGTGATTGCTTGCTTAGTTTTTTTGAGATTCTCTAGCATCACTGTATTATAGTTCCCGTAAGGCATGATTTAATTTAGTTGTATTAACCGGCTAGCACTTACGTCAAAAATTACGTCGAAAAATTAGCTCGACTAGTTTCGGAAATCTGAGGTTTCCATCATCAGGAGGACGAGTCAGCACGCGCGTCCCGGTTGGCCGCCTCGTCCAGACTGGTTCGCCGACTCGCAGCGGGGACGTAAGTGCTAGCCGGTTAATACAACTAAATTATTCCCTAGCATCTTCAAAGTGAACATTTTCTTCTTCGTTGGGGCGGAAACACTACGACCATATCGATTAACACATATTAGAATTGTATCCTACTACCCATGTGAGATTTAATATGGGTTTTGGTATATTTTTTGTGTCAAAAATAAAAAGTATTAGCACAGTTTGTTTAGTATTATATTAGACAGATTTAAACAAAATATTCAGATAAATTACACATAAAATCTTGGTGTATGTTTTAACGGTATAAAAAAAATTGCGCTTTGCTTAAGTACTTATCTCAATTTTTGTTCTTAGCAGATTCTACAAAAACCACAACACAGACCGCAATCACCGCCACTTGTCTCCGAATCGATTAGCCATCATTATTCGATAACCTTCACCTCCCTTATCGTGTCCTACACATCGTCATTCGATTATCTTCCGTCAAAATCGATACTTCCGTCATTGATTGCGACCTCAGAATCGATTATTTAGATGTCACGATCGCTACACGATTCTGATCACGACTGGCAAAGGTCAGGGTTATTGTAATGGAGCTTTTGGGTGTTACTGGCCATATTGAAAATGGTCGGATTGGATTGCAATATTTGGATCGTTAGAATGTTTAATTGTTGCTAAGCTAGTAGTTATTTCAGATGGATATGCAAATTTTTTTAAGTAAAAATATTCAGTTTGATTAAAACTCCGTTTTTCCTATGTTATTTATTTATTTATAGTATGGTATTTATTTTCAATCTCTACTGCAATAATATATTGTTTTTAAATACGCAATTGCATCTGCAGTTAAGCTTTTAAAATTTTGTCCGTCAAACTTGGTTAGAGGACAGTCAAATACTACGTGCCGGACAGTCTGCTCGGGAGCTATGTTGAAGTTAAATTACAATAGAACGTTTCTGTATTTGGAATAACCCAATATTGGAATGCTTTAATTTGGTTTTAATTAGGAAGTAATTGTGTTTTAACAATATATTATGCCATAATTAATGTAATCTATGCACATGATTTCTAACTGCCGATTGGTCAACTTTGACGCCAAGATAACCTTAGTTAAAAGCCCTACCGGAAGCGACGTAGATGTCCAAATACAGTAACATACAGTTAAATTGACGAAAGATGATCTAATCATAGATTTATTACACGAGTCGAAGGCACATGTCCATTGCCAGCGGAAACCAAACTAGTCGTTAACCAAAATATCTAATTTTAATGTCATCCAAAATGAGTCAATTCTGTATGACTGACACATTCGTAATAAGCTTACTGCGGCCGTACTGACAACCTTACACTTGAAATGATAAGCAATATTTACAAATAACTTGAACTCTATCACCTTGTAATACAGTACAAGGTCGAACCAAATGTAATTTTAATGGCAAATTGAATCAAACTAATAAATGTAGTAGTTATGCCCGCTGCGGCGAAAATAGCGGAATAAAGACCAACGTTCACTGACAGGCAGGTCTTTTGTGATGACCACAGTTTGTGACCATCAATCATTGAGCTATAATGTACTTACGTACTAGAGATGACAGCACCAAGTAATAATATGCGGGGCGCCTTGCAGTCCACGTGACTGCAGTGAACTTAGTCCGGGTCAAACGCCTGTGACGCGCGAACGTGTTATACAAATACGCAATTTCAATCAAAATGCCGAACTGTGTCTTAAAAACGTGCACAAACCATTCGAGAACAAAAAACAAAGATAGCGGTGTAACATATCATCGGTAAGTAATCATTTTATTTGTTTAAGATACATTAACCTCAATGGTTTAAGATTATTGTTTGACAAAGCTTGAGTTTACATCGACGCGCCGCCATTGCGTGAACATCATAGAATATACACAAGTTGATGCAAAACATCGAACGAAACGCGTAAGCGCCTTGAAAAATCACGGCGCTTTCGACCTTTTGGTCGCAAGAAAACTAAATCTTAAAGCGTTCTAGCGCTGCGTGTTTATACTGGCTGGTTAGACGACCAATTATTGTTTCATTGCTGAAGCGAACTTTAGGTGAAATTCTTAACAAAATGGAGCATGACTTTTGGCTTGGATAGCTCCTCTAGTACGTAAGTACATTATAGCTCAATGCCATCAATCACATTTTTTTGTCAACTGATGCACAGAATAGAAAGACTCCGAAGGGTATTTGCTAGCTGGCCCAAAAAACTAATATTTTTTCTTGATGATGTTCAGAAAGTGAAAACTGATAAACAATAGTAACTCTGTAATAATATCCTGTAGTAGAAGAACTTTTTATTTCCTTACAACAACTATTTATATGGAATTTTGCAATATCCATTTTTACATACAAGTACATTTCGCTTTAAGCAAAAACATGATAGATCAAGGCAGGACACCACATCTGACCGAGACATATCTCTTTCCCTTAGAAATACCATAAATATATCAAAGCAGGTCTCTGTGACCAAATATTTTGTGTTGAAACCGTCACACAAGCGTCATGGGTGCTTCTTTACAGGCCTAGTCATCGGGACCCATAATTAGTTTTCAAATTGGATGTGAGCAAAAAATCCAAAGTCCCCGCGAACACCACCGTTATTATCTAACAGAAAATTTTATTTGGATTCTCTCGTGATTGGATTTGACAAATTACTGCGCACGGTCAGCCAATTTATTTCGTCGTGTTTGACGGTTCCTCATACGAGTTGGAACTTGTTTTCATAATGTATGTCCCCAATAAAATGTTGCCTTGCATTCATTTCATATATATTAATGAGTACTTAAGTAGGTACCTACTTGTAATTTTGTTTAATATTTTTCGTGAAAAAGTAGAAGTAATCAAACATTATAAGTATACGTTTTTGTAAGTTTAACAGTTTTTAATCCCAATTAAAACGAAGTTCCTAAGTTTAAAAAGTAAGGTGACTAAGGTTTTTATGTGAAATTAGTTGATTTTTCAATTAATAAAACTAAAACATGAAAATTATACCTATCCTTCTATCAATTTTTTATTAATTTATTAATATTTATTTGATTAAATGGACCTTCGAAACCATGATTGTAAATTTGTCCCCCATATATAAACAATTTAATTGCGCAATGCGAAAGAATTCTAGAGAAATGTGACCGTCACTATTATATTCAAAGTATTCTGAACAAGACGTCAATGCGATTTAAATACGTTTTTCTGGCATCCACACTATGTCGGGCTATTAAACTTGCGAGATTAAATAAGATGTAATGTGTAAATTTGCTCAACTACATACATATGTACCTATAGTAACGTTTTCATTCAATAGAATATAATGTTATTTTGGCAAGTTGCCGCTTACAACAATAAATGTAGTACTTACATATTATGTAAAATACATAAATAGATCCTTTAAGTAAAAATAAATATACCAAAATTATTATAGGCGAAGTGAAACTACAATAAAAATGATAGCTCAGAATAATTTATTATTTACTTTACGGTATATCTTTGCGTACCAATCAAATAAGTACATGTGTAAACTTCAATGTACATTCATACATACTTATCTCAGTTTGTATAACAAAGTCGATGCCTACGTTTTTTTGGAATTGTTTTGGGATTACATGGCTGCCATTATTCAACATTTTGACAAAACGATGTGTTAATTACAGATAAGAATGTTTTATGTTTTAACTTGAGGCTTCACAATAGAAATTTCATATTTTCATAGTAATATGATTAGTGCCGGCTGAAACATTCCATTAAGTACTGTTGTTTCAATTATTTATTTATTAATGCTGTTTCATTCAAACATGATTTTCGACTTCTGTGCATTAAACTTTTTACTGACATTCATTTATCATTTGACAGTACGTTATAACACTTTCGTATGACCCGGCGACCATACGTCAAACGATAAAAAATGTATTCAAAAACGTGAGTAATAATCGTTCAATATCTTCATATTGCATATTTGTTGTTGATGTAGAATCCGCGCAAGATTACTCTGCGCATGGCTAAAAATGGAACTGCAAATATATTGGCTAGAACACCTACATGTCGTACAAGTGGTGCCACCAGTCTCAAGCAAAACAACCTTGTACAGTCTTTAAAAAAAGTATGCTCTCACACTGGTGCGTTTGAGCCGTCTATCAACGTATGACGTACTGAGAACTTTATTTTTACACTTGAAATTATTAAACTAAGCCTTATGTGTATTGCTATAGGGTTGAAATAAGATGTGTAGTTAAAGTGGTTGGTGTGTCGGGATGTCAAAGCGTCGCGAACGAGCGCGGACGGGACAGTATCGTGCTGAGAGTAATCTCAGACGACCCCGGGGCTAGTGATGTGGTGGATGCAGGTGGGTGTCGGTGGAATTTTATCGATATGAGTATGAGATTTTTTCATTAATAGTAAGTTAAAAGTATTAAGTCAAGAGAAGTGTAGTAGACAGATCGAGTTGTTGTGTTCAGCATGTGAGTCTTATGGCAATTATGACAGTATTTTCTTTTGTAGGTAGTTAAATCATAACGTTAATTTTTTAAAAGACTTGTATGACCATTGTTATCCTTAAATTTTCTAAAAAAAACATAGATATTAAAAAGATATAAGCTAAGTTATTAAGCGATATCATTGTAAACTTTTTAATAAGTACATTCAAACGTAAATGAACAAGGATGTTGCTTCAAAATCCATCGATATCGATAAACCTCAGTGTTGTATCGCCATCATTAGAATCTCGACGGGGTGCTCGGGTCAGAGAGTCGAGACAATCTGTCAAACGAAAGAATCACACGAGTCCAAGCCTCATCCCGCCGCCCTATTAATCATATTCCGACTTTTTTTACTCATCCCGAACGTGTGTTCTCTTCGATAATAGCTACTATTCTGACGCTGATTTCACGAACATCTCTAAAAAATCACCAATCAATTTTATCACTTATAATTTTAAAGTTAGAGTTTACTTTTGCAGTGACGGTGTCTGAGGTTTGCTTTGTCCGGACGAGCGGTAAAATCTTTTAGACAACACTTGTCGTTTGATTCAAGATGTCATGTTTGTAGATAGGAATCTTGACGAAAATTTTTCTATGACGGGGTCATTGCTGTACATGTACTTCAATTACATTTGACACAGTTGCGCCGTTTCGACGCCGTCTGTTCAATTTGTTTGGATATTTAGATCATCTATCTTTGTGATTAGTGTGCTTTCGAAATGTTGTGGTCGTGATTGTGCGAACTGTTTTCTTCTGGAGACCATTTTGAATATATTTTATTCATAGTTTATTCTGAATGTTTGAACTCCATGTTTGAATTAAGAAGGAAAAAAAATAATGGACATCAGCAGATTTGACGTACTATGTAGGTAGGTATATTCTCACTCAAACTGACGTTTTGTTTCTACAAATTTACAAAACCTACAGTTATTTTAATTTGAAAAGCTTCTTGTCAAGTCGGTTCATAGTGGTTGGTTTTATATCATCATATTTTTTTAAACTTAATATCATTCACTTGCAATGAACTTTCGAGTGTTACCAATTTTAATTACTAGTTTGATAAGTGTGCATCAAGGTTGACGCCATGAACAACAATATTTATCACATCCTCCTTTTAAAACATGTGCTCTTTAAAACCTATAATTTGGATGTCCAAATGTCTTTTCGTAATTAAAAGTCAGAAGGCAATAACTTAATTTGGTAATTTATTCAGATGACATTGGCTTCTTGCGGAGTAACATTATGATATTTGTTCGTGACAAATCCATAATAGGTGTACCTTTGAAAAGCTTACTCATCTGCCAAAATTGATTTATTTCTTGTTTTTCTGTTTGGTTTGTGTTCTCTATTCCATTGTGATAAAAGTGAAATTCCCTTGACTTTTTGTTTGCCAATGTTTATAATGTTTGTATTTATTGGTCTTGACATAGATTCTGGTTTGAAACTATCTTCGCCCGAGGCGTCAGAATGTGGGCGATATTGATGACATTACGTATTATTGTAATACTGTCTGCTTTATTTGACTCGCTTTGTAGAAATATTTGTCTGGGAACGTTTGATAAATGTGGGCCTTTATAGTTTTAAGTATGATTAAGTATTTTGTTTATATTTGTCGCGTGAGAATATTATTTGGCCATGAACAATTGGACATGTCAAAGCTTTTTAGTGTAAGTTCGCTAAAGCTTCATAAATAACTGTCATAAAGGTGTTTTATTGTTTTAACTTTCTTGGTTTAGGTACTTTTTGTAATGCATATATCCAGGTATTTTCAACTTTTGTCTGCGGAGTGGTTTGTGTGAACGTCCTTATCGAGTGCCTTACAGTTTTTTTGTAAAAAAAAAACAAAATATGACGTGTAAAAAACAGGTCCATTATCCAATATTAAATTAAATTTGCACACACACACATCACAAACAATCTATGCGGTTCCCATCACACATTAGTAACCAAAGATTGATGTACTGAACATTATGACATGTGACCTGCGGTTCAAACCATCATTCTTTTAGATACCATCAAAATGTCACTCTATAACGTATTCTGAAATGAAAAGACATTTGTGAAGGATACATAGCTAATACAGGTACAACAGGTATAGTTGAGCAAGTGCATTGGTTATCATTGCGAGTTTAAAAACAGAATGTGATAGAAATATTACTACAAATTGAGTTCGGTCATTTCATCTGGTGTGTATAAATATTGTAAATAACAAAAGTACTTTAAAATAATACTTGGCATAAAAGAGAGGAGGCGTTTACCCTACAGTGGGTCTCATTATGATGATGATGACTTTAAAATGCTTAGGAAAGCTTTGAGTTGTTAAAGTTTAATTTATTTAAGTTTCAATTATTATTAGCGTAACGTTTACAAATGGAAAACTATAAGATCTACTAAACACTTTGATGGATATCTTTTTAAAGGTAAAGTCAATAAACGACGATCTACCGTGTCTCTAACTTAAATGCAACGAAGGTCCCACAGATACCTACATGTCCGTTTAATTGTGACATCATTGTTTCAATTCATCAGTCAAAGCTGACTGATGGCCTTCGGGAATCGTGATATTTCGATGGAAGCCTTCATACATTTTAGACATACCAGTCATTCGTTTAAGGTACAAATTCTTTTTTCTTAGACTTTACTTATTATCATAGATATACATACATCATAATAATTATCACCCACAGCATTCTCTATCCCACTGCTGGGCTTAGGCCTCTCTTTGAATGTGCCAGCTGCGTCGATCTTGTGCAGATCTCATCCATAAAGAACCCAAGACTCGAATAATATGATCTACGTATATTCGATTTTTACTATTTGATTTTCATTTTTAGAATTTCTCTGATTGTTTTCTTCGTCGTAAATTTAGCTTATAACGTAATGCATAAAAATACCAAAGATGTTAAATTCTTATATTGCTTGCTTTGTGCTATAAGTATATAAGTTACTACGAATGTATATAAGTTTTATTTCTAATAATTTCATGCCATATCTAACAGTTAGTATCACTACAGAAGCGTGTGTGTCCCTATCAAACCACATCATGTGAAGCAATCAATTGATTTCTTATTAAACGCTATTCATTATAGTTTTTGTGAACTTATATCACTTACTAACACGTACCTTGCTTTGTCTTCTCGGTGAATAGTTTATGATGGTATTCATTGCAGTCGTTTTTATCGTTATACCTTGATTTATTGCGTTTGTAACGTAGCTTGAGAAAAAAGTATTCATATATTGTCTTAGCGTTCCTGAAAACTGTTTTTTTTCCTTTGCTGCCGAAAAGAGGTTGCTAAATGCTAAATACACCAGCCATTTTGAAACAAGAACAGTTTTCAGGAACGCGAAGACAAAATATGAATATTTTTCGCTCAAGCTACGTTAGCTTTAGTTTTATTAAAAACAATAATAAGTACAAAAAGTCGTCCAAAATGGATGGTGGAATTATTTCTTTGAGCAATTATACTTTAAACTGATTACATATGAGACATAAGTTCACATCTGAGGGTGTCTACAGACATAATTGTTTTTAAAAGTTCTCACATAATAATACAAAAAGCTCATACAAACAAACAAAGCTTTCATAAGTTATATTGTCTCTTTAATAAATTAATCTTCCTAAAAACTTAAACTTTCACCAACCTCCCAAAAAGCTCGTTAACAAAAGACATATTAACAAACAACGGTTTCCGAGTTTCAAACAGCAAGACAAATAGCTCGATTACCAAATCTGCATATCAGAAATATTCTCAAGTAAAAACAATGGAACATTATTTAAAAGTACAAAAGTCCCTTTCTTATCTTCGTGAGTCGACATCAACGAAATCTGGATGTCGCAACAATGCCGTGCGAAAGAATACGTTGATTGTTGCTAAAGAAAAATGTCTGATGGTGAAAAGCTACATATAGCCTGGAAGAAATCGCTTTTGGCGATAAGGCCGCCCATTTGTACGTTATTATTTGTTCATATTTTACTTTGTACTATATACTTGTGTTGGTGTGCAATAAAGATATATATTATATTATTATTATATATTTATTGTTAATTTGTCGCAAGTACTTTTGAGAATTCAATTGAAATTAGGAAATGAAAAATTTTAAAGTCGAAATAAATAATAGTTTCATTTACTAATTTAATTAATTTCATTAACTAAGATTCTCGTTACCTAATTAAGACAGTGTGCGAAACGAAAAAATTATATCGAAAATAAATTTCCAGAAAATGCCTGTAACCTATTATTATAAAATATATATAAAATACATATTTATTTGATTTGATGATTAAACATTAGGATAATAAACGAAATATGTATTGGGGTAGAAGGTGGATGATACTTATTATGCGTTTAATTTAAAATGATAATGCACCTTTAACCACTCTGGTACTTTTGCTTGTTCGTACTGGACTGACTTTGGGTCTCAAAAGAGGCTGCCTGAACTCACTGCATCATATAACACATAATAATTATAATCAACTACGCTGGTTTTGGTTACGGCCGAACGTGTGCTCCTTAATTTAAAATCTATATATTTACCCTGGCTAAGAACAAACCACATAACACATATTGTGCAAATAAATGTGATAAAAGAAAACTTATAAACCGACACCCATTTCATCAAATCAAGAATAATCGGACCATTCCTAAAATCGTCTCGCTTTAGGCAATAGAAGATTCCAGTACAGTTATGCCATGTATTGCGCAAATTTGACTTTTACTATGTCCATCACGCGACCTCATTTTACCCAATAGATATCATGTTATTATTGTGACAAAATTCTGCCAGACATATGTCAAATCTATCTGATAGGTTAGTTACAAATGTCATACGAAAATAAAGCATATCTTATGTAAATATATTAAAAACAATAAAATAAAATGATGAGTAACATTAATTATAATTTAAGTAATGTGTATGTACCTTATATGTACCTATATATATGTTTGTGTTTGTCCTGTATATTTCTGTAGATTGGTTAGCCATCTTTGTTACAGAAAGCTAAAAGGGGGAAAAAAACACTCGACTGTGCAATGTATAACCACCGTACATATCGATATTTCACTTTGAATTTTTCGGTATGATGGCCTATCTTCCCTCTTGACACTGGCAGAATTGCAAAGTCAAAACTTCGTGTCAAACTTTATGCTATAGGGGCTTTTCATATGGCTTGAGAAATGCCCTACTAAGTTAAACAATTTTTTTTATCAATCTATGCTGTCCCACTCCTGGCAAAGGTTTCCCCCAACTCCCTCCGTGAATCTCGGTCAATAGCCGCCTTACACCAGTCACTCCGAAAATGGTCGAGATCTATTAAAATTGTAATGCTTGTCTTGTAGCCGTTTAGTAGTAGTCTCTAAATAATATACCCAATACCATCACGCGACCTCCTCGCTCGAGATGGACATTACGACAGTTCATACGGCACGATGCAATTACCATTATTACATACACTGCTCTATATTACGAGGCATGGCTTGAATTTTTAGTCATGCATTCATGGGTTAAGAAAATTGAGGTGCTAGCGGTGAAGAATTTGGATTTTTTTTTTGTTATTTTGAAAGAAAAGACAAAAAATATAAATTAGGACAATAAATGACGTAAGAAACATGAATATATATGTACATATATTGGTCATAATACAACCCCAGCTCAGTCTAATGCTTGCTACGTAAGCAATCAGCGCTTTTCTTTAGTTAGGGTTCACGGTGAAAATATTAGAAAACAGAATGTTTGTTGTTGTTTTTTGATATCACCATATGATCGAATTTACATATGTTAAAACTGTTAGAGCATGAAATAGGAGAAAAACAATCTACTCACAAACTTTCATCTGTATGGTAATATCTGTATTAGGTGTGTACATAATACTATTACAATTGAGTTTAGTTAGGCACCGCAGTCTACCTGAAGATTTAAAAAATCTTGACACCAGACTCCACTATCCTCATACAAATCTTACTTCACCACATACACATAAGATATATAACTATAGCCTGCATATTCAATATACAGACAATGTCTCGTGGATGTTGCGGTGGCGGGCCGACAAAGTCCAGTGTTTATTTGCACCAATACCCTGCGGTCTGGGACATGTACCTCATTCTCTAATACCCTTGGAAAGTTAGACATAAAAGTGGCCAGAATGTGCGGGGACTTGTGGGAACTATGGTTTTGTGTCTTTAGGATGTGTGGGTCTGATAGACTTGTACAAAATAAAAATAAAATAAATGTTCCGGGACATTGCACACACCGCCATCTAGCCCCACACTAAGCAAATGCTTGTGTCGTGGGTACTAGGTTACGGACATAGTACTCATGAATACGTTTTTTTGTAATTGTGCAAAATGTTGCAATGGTAAATTAAGATTTTCATCGATGTCTAGAGATTGAAGATGAAAACCAAATATTTTAGGTAGTGGTAACAGTAAACCTGCTTTTTAAATAGATCACATCCACCTTTTCCCACTAGACACATCTCTCTTTTGAGTCGTATTTCCTCATGACTGAGGATCGTGACTACCCTGCTGGACTAATTCGTTAGGGGAGTTCTCTTGGGCAGATACATCGGGACTAGGTACATATGTATCTGTATAAAAGCATATCTCTCAGTTTTGAACATTTATAATATGTATAACTGTTGTGTACGAAAGGACGGTATTTATTTTACTGTTAAGAGTAACACTCACTAGTTGATATCTTACCTATACCTATATATACATATACATATATACCTATAATATATCTACATATATTGTGTTGTATGTACTCATGGTAAAATAACTTATAGATTTTCCGAAACGTGAGTATTTTCCCTCATTTCATTTGGAGAAACAATATTAATTTCGCGTGTCAACCGACAGTCAACACTTTCAAGACGGTGTAATTTTTGTATTGGTTTAAATCATGAGAGTTTGGTTGTTATTTTTGTCTCAGTGAAAGGCTATGTTTGAATACTTATTTTTCACGTAGATTTTCAAATTTGGGTTTATTTGCTAATATTGTTTCAAAGCTCCGTTTGAATAAAGGTTATTGTTTTTTATGTAACTGCTAAGCCTTAGGTCACCCGTAATGATTACAACTAAGAACGCTTTTCACTTACTTATTTACTCAAATTATTTTATTAAAATATTTATATGCTAACGCTGCCTCTTTCACTTAGGCCGTCGATAGCGAGTAAAGCCGGGGGTGCGATTATTAACTGTCGTGTGCTTCTGCGAACAGCTGATCAATCATACACCCTTCAGTTATTAGTGGAAGTACTTATCGGAGGTGTTCTTTTGTTTTTGTTGACAAAAATTGCTACAAGAACATATAAGGATGGGTGTACGATTTACAACTTTATGCAAGCTTTATTGACTTAGCATAAATCTTCAAGTGTGTTATTTTGAAAGTAAGCTTGGTAACCAGATATTTTTTTCCTACCTATAATTCCTATATGTTATATTTATATCATTTTCAGTAAGATAAGAAACTATAGAAGATTCGCTTTCCTGTCACATTTAAATAACATGCTGCTTCAAAAATAAAAATAAAATCTGCAAATAAACTATAAAACATATCCATGAATGTTTTAAGTAGTTTAGTAATGGAATCGTTTTTTTTAACAGATTCATACTGGACAGTCAGATATTTGGCCTTCAGATCTCCTGAAAATTCAGCCGCACAAATGATACAGTAAACAAAAGTAAAGCCTATCTTTACTGGAATGGAATAGTTTGTGAACTAAATACATTTTTTTTTATATATTATAGGCTTACGCTTGACTACAACTTCTGATGTTAAGCAACGTTATAATCTACGATCTAGCGCGCTTGCATAGAAGAAACCGGTTTACTCTTGACTTAACATTTACGTAGGTAATATCTTATACATATTGGTAATCAATATAGGTTATGGAAAGTTCACTTATATATTATTGAGCCTATTTTTAGAATATATTATAATGATATGAACAGTGATTTGCAGATTTGTGCCTAATAGAAAAATCCTATCACACATCGTGGGAAAAATACAAGATGGTAGTCAAGTGGACAATGATTACAGTGATATCATGTGATATTGTGTGATGTGATAGTGATATTAAATGACAACTAGTGAAATTACACCTTTAATCTCGGGTGCTTGAGGTTTATTATATGTGATAAGCTTGATGAGGTTTTGAGATAATTGCGACGTGACAAATATTCAGTTGACTAAGTTTTTTTTTTACGTGGAATAGGTTTACGTTTGACTACAGCCTGCCTGATGTTAAGCATTGTTGCAGCCTAGGGTGTGACACGCTTACCTAGAAGATACCTATTAACTCTAGATTTGAAGACCCCTAGACTGTAGGTGCTCAAAACTTTTTGCCTTCTTCGTATTTTATCATTAATGACAGTTACATGTTGTGTCAAATAAAATTAATGGAAGTTACCTATAACAACTTCCAGCAGTTGTAAAAAAAACATTTATATATTTTTTCTGTGTTATGATGCTCACCTTTATTACAAACTAAAAAATATTTAATCAAAAAAACCTACTAAATTTGTTTCATTTGCAGTGCGTCTGATCAGTCACGTTGCAGGCTAGGCCTATTAGCTATTTAAAGTACAATATAATAATAACTTGCATATTTTTTATGAAGGTACTTGCTGTTTAACATTATAACATTTCCAGAATCTCATCAGAAACAGTGACACTAACACATTATAACATTCTCCTTTGAAACAGCACAACTAACAAACAAACGCTCCTACGTTACCGTATGTCTGTCACTGTAATAAGCCACACATAAGGCCATATCTATTAATACCTATTTAAGTATTTACATATTAAACCTAGTGTTGTATTAAAACTTAAACTTGTGCTTTAATAATAACACACAATAACAATTGACTGGCCTGTTAGCTTAGTTGGTAGTGGCTCTGCCTTCTAATGTAGGGGTTGCGGGTTCGATTCCCGCGTGACACAGGTATTTATGCATTTTAAAATTTATAATTATTTGTGTTGAGTCTGGTCGTTTGTATGTATAATAAGTATGTATTTAAAAAAAGAAAAGTATATAAGTATTACATATGTCCGTTGTCTAGTACCCACTACACAAGCGTTTGCTTAGTGGGGGGCTAGAAGGCCCTGTGTGCAATGTCCCGGAATATTTATTATTTTATTATTTATAATAATTTTCGTGGACTTTAGCATCATAAGACAGGACCCCAGATACAGTAAGACACATTATAATATAGTCCTTAGCTACTTAACTAAGTACTTACACACTAACTAAATTCTGACTTAAGCATTAAGTATAATATACCTCAGAAACTGTGCGTCTAAACAAACTCTCCCGTGTTAGTCTTTCTGTCATTGAAATTAGCCACACATAAGGACATATCTAATCTAATATGCAAAAAAATGTAAACATAACTAACATATAAAATAGCTGAAGATGGTCGAAAGCCTCAACACTGATGATTTAAAAAAAAATGTTTGGAGACACTTCCTATTGCAGTAGAACAAGTTTCCTACAATTTTTAGAAATGTTGTCTGTTTATCTGTTTCTCTGCTGAACAGATCATCATGATTTTTGGTATGTGGGTAGTACGAGGTCATAGAGGTGTCATAGGTTTACCCTGAAATAATGCGAGAAAAGCCGCAGCCGTCCATTAGTTGAATAATATACTCTTGCATTAGATCGCAATCTTATGATTTAACAATATAACATCTAAATCTCTGACACCAATTTATGTGAACCACGTATATGGTATAGTTTATTACTAGACTTAAGCATAATAACATCTCCAGTACCTCCTTATAATGCGACTAAACAAACGCTCCCCCGTGTCCGCCTGTCTGTCACTGTAATTAGCCACACATAAGGGCTTGTCACGTCACTCACTCGGACATTGATTGCGGTCCAAAGCGCGTTAGTGTGAGGATATTTTAGCTGGTGTTTGGTGTATGCGGGATGTGCTATCAGTTATACTCATAACTAGGATTGGATGTGGATGATATGTGTATGATGGTGCTTGAAAGCAAATGGCTGCTTTTATTCAAATTTATAACTGGTCCATTTATTGAGTACTTTTACTTTGCATTTTTTTTTTGTTATTATTTTAGTATTTACCTATTACCTATTTGCTTTTTTTATCAAGCATCGTAGATAAATGAATCTATATATATAAAACTCAAAGGTGACTGACTGATTGACTAACTGATATAGTGATCTATCAACGCACAGCCCAAACCACTGGACGGATCGGGCTGAAATTTTGCATACAGGTAGATGTTATGACGTAGGCATCCGCTAAGAACATAGGATGCGGGGGCATCCCATACCCCCTAACAGAGATAAGGGCCTCCCGAGGAGTCGATGCTTGGATGTCCCTGGGCATCGCTCGCGCAGTAAGAGGGAGGGTGTCCTCCTGAGGCGGGTCCACCTGGACAGTGGACTGCGGTTGGGACAGGAATTGCAGAGGAGTATTGCTCGCTTGCCCGCGAAACCCGTCCTTGCCGAGGTGAAGGGACATCGTGGTAGGTTTTGGTCGGTAGTGGAGTCCCATTAGCTCTGAGCCCGACATACCCCACGGCTATTTTCAGAGTGATATTAGCAACTAATAAAGATTCGCTTTCCTGTTACATTTAAATCAGTTGCTGCTTCTAAAATGAAAAAAATCTGCACAAAGACTGATGCTTTGAAAGTTTAAAGTAGTTAAATAATTTAGTAACTTTAAGACTTTATTGCGGGCTTACTGCAGCTGAAAATAGCAAGTGTTTTGCTATTCATTAAGTACGTTCGCTTCTCATTTACTTAGCCTTTGAAAAATGCAAACCCGGTAAATATATACAAATTGTTATATAAATACAAATACAAAATACCCAATAAAAGTACTACTACTGTAGTAGATATAACGAACCACCCGCAACAATCGGGGACTAATCAAAAGACGATCACACAGCCGCAGTTGATTGGCACCGCCATTATCTTGCAACACACGTAGATCTGCCCCCATGGACTGGGATTATGCCGGCTTGCTGTTGACCCGGTCAAGGGGGGTGAAGTAGGCAATTAACAGACACTGAGACTTTGTTTTGTGTCGTTTAGGATATTGTGATAAAAGAAAAGGTGTCGTAATTGTTTTTTTTTTTACGAAAAACAGGCATATTTTGAGTCATTAGATCGTCTGAAGTAAAATACGTTCAAGTATTAGTATCATCATCAGCTCATTGAACCCACTGATAGGCATAATCCTCCTCCATTTTATGTCAATAATCCCTACCTTACGCTGGTCTTGCTCAAAAGTGTCCTTCATTTTTTTTATCGTCCAGTCACCGATGCAAAGGTCTTATTACATTAGTACATGAGGCTTACTATACTGAAATGTAAAACTGGAATTTTACCGTAAACAGTACTTAGGACACTGGCATCCATTCAAAATTATTCCGCCCTGTCTTTTAAAGCTACCTACAAGCACTTGATACCGCCACGCGTCGGCATTTCCTCCCAAAGCTATCCATTTGTGAGCCAAGTACTAATATCCTTAGAACCAGAATCTTATCTCACAATGACCATTTCATTTATTTTCGGAGACACAGGAGTCATACCACCTGCACTTGAGACTGTAGATGGAGCTTTTAGAGGAGCATCAATAGATTCTGATTGCGCCACTTCAGATACACCTGCCAGGCTAAAACAAACCTTAAAACGGAAGGAATTCAGTTGGTATTGGTTGGTAAAGACAATGTTGCTGACAAATCCTGCAGTGTTAATGAAAATGATCCCAATTTAAGCGATACAAAACCGTATGCAGTATAAGTTAGAGTTGGGTTTGGTGTAGCAGTTGTTGATAACGTGGAAATTAATAACATCGATTTGAGATATGGACCTAATAGTTATGCAGATAAGGTTGATATTGAAACGTGCGTAGGTAAAACTTTCCTGGCGCCACGCTTTGTCATGCCGATACAATCTATATCCGGTGCAGTTTCGGGATGAAAATATTTTTACTTATCTTAAGTGGTTGTATCTGCTTATTAATTAGGCTTACAGGGTGAACGCAGAGCTGTCAAAAGAAACACTTTGTCGGCGTTCTGGTGATCTTTAAACAGTAATAGACGATGATTCTTTGAAAATCAAATGGGTTTAATGGTGTGTCAAAGTTTGATGTGTTCTTGCTAAAAAAAGATATAAATACTTAAGATCTAATGACCATTATGTTTTAAGTGGTGGGAAAGATAAGACAAATGACAAGCGCGTGTGGTATAAAAAATGGTTGAGCTGAAACTTTTCATCATAATTAATGTAATTTATGTAAATGGATACTACTAAATTGTGTAAAGTAAGTAGCCAGATAATAATAACGTATTTGTTTATATATAACATTAAATCTAAGTAACGCGACAATGGCAGGTAAAATTTAATTACTTGTTCAACTAATTCAGGTAAAAAATAATTATTGGTTTCAAAATTATCATGCTTTTTTTCCAGTCAGTTAAACTCAACTTAATATACATATATTTTTTGCCATTAACAATAGTTATAATCCTAAATAGATATCATAAAAAGACGATATTAGTTTCATTAAACATAAACGTACAAACATGTAAAATAACTGGTTGGGCAGCCATTACCTGAAAAATCCACTGTCACATACAATAAGCTGATCGATGAGTGTTTCCCTCCGACAACAGTTTTAACACACAACAGTCGTAGTAACATGTAGATGTTTACCACGAAAAATAATAAAATTATTAAAAAAAATAGTATAATTAATGAATTTTTAATGAAGTAGGTACCTACCTTCTTATGAATTTAAAAAAAATATTTTACCTAATTACGTACCTTATGTGAGTTTGTAATGGTGAAACTTTATGATAATTAATTACTACTGAACCCATTTTACATGCGAATAAAATGACATCTGAATCTGAATCCTACCGCTACATAGTCTACAATGTTCAAGTACTTACATATAACAGGACAACATGTCATATACCAAGACAATGGAGTTCCCAGTCGGTACAACCAGCCCACAGAGCTCAAGACACCAATTACCTGTATCACCAAATCAACGGCCAAGCGAGGTGACCGTTAAGACAATCATCAAGTACCGTCACTTCCTGCATTACTCGTACAGATAATACATAGAAATTGTATATTAAAGTCACCTTATAAATATGTATATGTCTCGGTCTGTGGTCACAGAGAACGCTTGCACAATCTACGTGCGGATGGCCTCTGGGGACTGGGGCGGCTGTGGAGTATCCTTATTACGAGTAATTTTATAAAAGTTATTTTTATAAATTGTGTTTAGATATATAGGTGGTTATTAAATGTAGTAAAATAATATTGCGACACTTGTATGCTAGCATGGTTAACTGATAAATAAAGGCTATAGGCTGTTTGACAGCGACGTAAATTAAATAATTGCCTGGGTGTACAAAACCATTTTTACACTAAGTACACAATTATTACTTTTAGTATTCCAATTTCTAGTCACAAATATAAGTCAATGAGAATGCTAGTCGTGTGTTTCCATAATCTTTCTTCTTTTTTGTTACGAACATTGTATTTTTTTGTTACGAAAGCTCACATAATTTGGGTTTCAGGTAAGACAGCTGTGGTAAAACTGAATATTATGCAATATTCAATTTTACCACAGCTCTCTTATACTTAACCAATTATTATACTTATACTTTGCTAATTATACATTAACCTGATTCTGTACTGCGTCTGCATATATGCAATATAAAAAAAATATGCTTGTAGGAACAAAAATGTAAGTATGCATGATGACGAGTGAATTTTGTGCATGTGTGCGTAATGTATGACGCGTTACTACGCACTAGTGGTGGATCCTACTTCATATGTTTCTCATTATCCTTATCTCGAACTTCCATACAAAATAGCCTAAAAATAAACTATCCAACATCCATTCTTCGACTCCACGCCACCGTACAAGTCATAAACACAGTGTAATAGAAAAAGTGATACGCGGCTCACCGCGCACACGACCTCAACAAACACACCGACGTATAAAGCAATACCACTGGATGTATACATGTATGTACATATGTATCTTGCTGAAACATACATATATATGTTGTATGTGGGTAGATTCTGTATTTGTATGATTTTGTAACTACTTGCAAGATAGCGTACGACATTTTCCGGTCATATTTGTTTTTGTTTTTATTAACATTTGTTTTTATCAACGATATTGTAAAGATTGACGGTATAAAGCAATATTACTGTTTATACCGAGCTCAAACACTATGTCTGTTGTATAATATATGTAATTATTATAATGTATCGATATGGGATATATATTTGTATGATTTTCTTCGTGATATTACCCGTAAGAATAGTTTCTGTTATGGTTTAGCTTAGCCCCTTGATTGAGTCTCGGTTGGAAAGCTTTTGAATTACAAATTGGCCTACACTAATGACTTGTTTCCCAAGTGTTTTGGGTGATTTTGATTGCATTTTGTAGTATTCAGTATCTATAAAGAGATATTCTCTTCTCAATCCGATAGTCGGTGTGTGGTAGCCTTTACGACGTCATATTGAAGTGGTCTGTTTTTACTCGCGATATTGTTGCAACATTGTGTTTCAGATTGAACACATGAAATCTCGAGTTCATTTCATCAATTTCACTCGAAGTTTGTCTGAAAGGGTGATAAAATTGACAATAAACTGCAATCAACGGTCTTGTTATCAAAATCATGGAACTTAAAAATAATTCATTGCAATATACAGATTTATCTATGAAGAAAATTACATGTGAGAACAAGATTTCAGTCATAGATTCAGATAGGACATTTCGATCTATAGCTTAAAAATTGTTACAAAAATGTAGATAACTGATTTTACTATTTTTAACCGACTTGCAAAAAAGGAGGTTATCAAGTCTTCTAAAAGTTTTTTTTGGGGTGTTACGCGATTACGCCGTTGTATTATAAACCGATTGCAAAAATTCTATTTTTATTCGATGAAGATAGTTTCCGAGATGATCCCATAATTTTTTTAAACAGAATCTTCTACGTGACAGTTGCCAATGACAACTGATAAAACAATATTTTAGTAAAACGTTTGCGCATGATATTTTAGAGTTCCTCGATAGACATCATTCCCAGCAAGTTTTTTTCACGATTAATTGGATGATCGGCATCATCATCATCAGCCCACTATCGCCCACTGCTGAGCATAAGCTTCTTGTACGCCACTCGTCCCGTTCCTGCGCAGATCGAATCCAGATAATTGGATGACCAATAAAAAATAGTACTAATAAATTTTCGCGTGTTTTCTTCGTTATCATTTACTAGAAAGTAGTTTAATGGCATCTTAATCATTATTTAGCAACTTTTAACATGGTTCTAAAAATTCTGCAATCTCACTCCGAATCTTCATGCACAAACCAAGCTCCTTAATTCTTAACAAATAAATCAATATCCAAATAGAACGATTAGTTTTATCTCTCAATTTCATTTCTGATAGAAAACCTACCGGTTGCATACCGGAATAGAAACCTATCAAAATTAACATGTTTGATTTGATTGATTAGCATTCTCATAGAGGCTGGATTCCGATTTTAGTATTGTGATTTATCGGTGGATAATTTTTCAATTATTTAATCAGAGGTCTGATGGGAGGTCACGAAATTATGAAGCATGTAAAATTATAAAATAAACGAAAAGCATTAGCATATTGAACGAAAGGTTTCACAGAAAAGCTAAGTCCTGACACAAAAGCTTTTGTTATCTCATTTCCTTCTCAAACTTTGTGTTAATTTGTGGTTTTAGCAGAGAAAGAAAACATAAAAAATGCATGTTTTGAGGACCTCAAATTCTGAAGGCAGGTATCCTTGTAAAAACTTGGGCACATTATTCGCAGTTCAAGAAACCACAAACCTCACTAAATTATTACATAGCATCACGACCTCAGTATTTTGTAAGCAGACATATTTACTGCTAAACATTCAATACATAAAAATCAATGATCTACCTTCTACCAGAGTTGAAAGCTGCCTTACAGAAGATAAGGCAGTAGCAGTGGCAAAAGCCTGTTTGTACCATACCTCGAGGAGGACAATTATACTGTTCCAGCTATACAAACTCCAACAATCCAAGTACCAGTCGCAGAATCGAAATCGGGCCGCAACCCTGCCGTGACGGAGTTAGGTAACTTCCTCGGTTTCCTTCCGCCGGCGCATCGGCCGCGGCGTGTAACGTACTTATATACGTGGCTATCGACGATTCGCCCTTCCTCGTTGCAAAACGACCTTACTGTTCATATGAACATACGTTTGTAGTACATAAAGTACTGGAAGACACAATGTTGACGGCGTTAGGCAGTCGACCACTAAGTCATCTGAAGCGATACCCGCAGAAGTGAACACAAATATTGTCAATGGTGTACAATGGTGTCTGTATCGTATTGAAACTGGTTCACAAACAAAGATTTTTAATTCATCTCAATGATTCTTAATCTCTTTAGGATTTGGATTTACGAAATTGCAGGGACGAAATCATTTTCAAATCTCAATTACATAAAAATTGTCTAGTTATCATACAAAATATATGTAACTATCTATATTCACAAAAATGACATCGATCTATCTCTTAAATAACTCGAACTTAACGTTCTTACTAACAATTACAAACCTAACTTCATCTAAACATTTAATTCATGTATCGTACTCTCGATCAAACAACCTCTACCTGCCCGTTCCACCTGTGAAAACATGACTTTATAATGATTTTTTTAATGTAAGAAAGAATAATATATTAGCATAAGTGTTCGTTGACCGGTGACATCGAGGGTTCCCAAGGCATCGCTTGGTTGCCTCTCGAGTCTTGTCTTGGTTGCATTTCACTGGTGGTTTTTATTACAGAAGGGCTGGTTTTACTGTGTAAACCGATGGTAAGTTAAAAAAAATGTTGCTTGGAAGTGTACAAACAATTTGATTTATTTTTTTATGAATTATATAGATATATAGCTAAACATTTTACGTACACACCAAGGGGCTGAACTTAAAATAAATATAAAAAATTTAATACCGATCTATAAGAGGTGGATGATTATCTTAAAACAGTAACTAGAGTCAATAATAAACATTTCAGAACTTATCGCTATATCTTTTTTAATAAATAAGTTTGAAGAATTTACATTCGGTTCACAGTAGCGTTTTGAGTTAGTATATAAACACTTATTTATACCATAATATTTTCATATATAATCCCCGGTTAACACTTTCGTACAACCGGCCCGTTGACGTAAGTTTTAATTAAATAAAATCAGGTGAGCTGAACTAATGAATTCAGTTTGCTGCGACACACTAATCACAGTAATTGTGTGACCGTTTTAATGCTAATATGAGCAGTCGTCGGATCGCCTTCCTGTCGCCTTTTAACTCCGGGTAACTATGGGTTAGGTAAGGGTCAAGTTGGTGTTTTTGTGCGATTGTCGTACACGCGATTCAGAAAAGTAATTAGAAAAAAGGTTGTTTTTAACAGTTTATTTCGTATAAGTCTGGTGTCATATAAAAGTATATACATTCCAAATACATATATAGGTACATACATAATCCAAATAAACATTCAATTATATCGATAGGAATATAGGTACTTATATGAAGGTAGGTATAATTATTATAGAATTGCAGTTTGTGAAAGTAATTGTTGTATTTCTAGGGGTGAATTGAATGTTTATATTATATGCTATAATACATTCAATAATAGGGTAATGACACAAAATGCTATTTCAACTTGTTTTACTTATTGAAAATTATGCATCATTTAACCTAGATAAAACAAATTAATTTTGTTTGGGCGACGACAATCGACACTTCACATATTTACATGCAGCCTTCATTATCTTAACATTGAAAAATAAATTCAAAGACTTAACAATCAATCATTAAAACGCTCGTGTTAACAAAATCAAACAAATTGACCACCCATTGCAAAATCAAAACAAAATCACTTCTCACGGTCGGTAATGATTTCATATCATTAGAATTATCATTAGAAGTACACGAGTTTCTTCACAAATGTCGCATCAGACGCCCCTGGCGCGGTGGTAATGTGGTCACTTAATCACGAGGCTTTTGTGATGGACTTAGGATGAAACGGGAGCAACCGTCTTATTACAAAACGCGGTTTAAATATTGGTCCAGGACTTTAAAAATAAAAGTGTGTTCTTGTTGATCAAACATTACATACAAGCAATAAAAATGTCAACAAAGAATTGGAACTTTGATTTAACATTGGTACATTTTGACAGTTTGATAATTATGACAGTAGACAGTCAATTTTCGAACAGCTAAAACGTACTAGGTCTAGACTTATATTAAAACCACGTTTTGTACTAAGGCCCTATGTGTTCCAAGTTCCTACCTAGTGCTAGCCAATAATACTAGAATAAGTATAACCCTATATTTATAGGCTAAATTCTGTTGGTTGAGTTTGGTGAACGGTGTTAGTTATTCTACTACGATATTCTCACAGTGTATGATTCTTATTGAAATAAGTTATAAATATACTATAAAGTATCCTACTCTATGCTGATTAGAATGCTTAAAATTATGTTAACCAGTGACGAATAAAACTAGATATAATTATTAGGCTTTTTCTAGAAATGTACTTTGCATGTCTAGAAAAAACCGGTTCGCTATCGCTGGTAGCGAACCAGTTTACTTGGCGAAACGATTTTGTTGAGGCAGCGAGCAGCGCATGGAGGAGGTTTACGCTCAAATTTGGGTGCCCAATAATACATTAGGAAAAAGTAAAATTTAATAATTAAATAATAAATCTTCACTAACTTAGAACCAATAACACCTGAGTGTTACTTAAGTTGGGAAATAAATGGCTTCATTTATTAATTTAGGCTTTACAAATAGCCCCTAAGTTCAGCCCTGGCAGTTTAGGGGTCAGCAAGCTGCCGTGTGAAAGGCCTAAAGCGTAGTGCAGTGCGTCTTATGATCGCTTGTCATGTCATTGCATTATGAAAGATATGTATAAAAGACAGGGTGATCTGTAGTGATAATGTATTTATATGTTACTAGTGGGTGCTCGCGGCTTTGCTCGCATTAAGAAGTAAAACTTGCATCCCCTATTTCACCCCTTTAAAAGTGGCATTTACAAAAATCCTTAGCGGATGTCTACGTCATAAATCTATCTTCATTCCAAATTTCAGCCCAATCCGTCTAGTGGTTTGGGCTGTGCGTTGATAGATCACTATATCAGTCAGTCAGTCAAACAATCAGTCAAACACCTTTGAGTTTTATATATATATATAAAACAAATATCTACCAGTACTAGTATTGTGACCTTAGTTACTAAGCCGTTTAACAACTTTTCCATATCAGAGATTTTTTTTACAGTTTAAGGACTATTGAAATTTGACTTACTACGCTATTTTCTATTATTTACTATAATGTTTTTGATTAGGCAAATTAAGGGCAAAACCAAGTCCGTTTTGCTTATTGATATGTCGTCGAACTTTGGAAGTTAAATTATTAGCAATGTTTTCTTATGGGTCAAATAATTCTTGGGATATTTTGTTTACATAAGTATTCCATGCATGTCACCATTTTTTTTCTATAAATTATCCTTTTTATTTTAATTTAAAAGCGTTATTAACATTGATTGATAACACACAAAGGTATTATTATAAAAGGCAATAATTACCTAAATTTGGTCGTATACCTTTTGACATCCCGCCTGAACCCAGCCACAAACAAATACTTCCGAGAACCGCTCGTGGGCACATTTTTCGAGCCCATAAATCCTTCTATTACTTATACTCATAAGAACTATACAAGGTTATATCAAATGGACTAAAAGACTCGTAGAAATGTGTTTGGTATTTTATCACACATACCTAAGTAAAAATAAATAAACAAAAATTCCACATCGCACAGTACATCTACTATTTAAACTACGTAAACTCAAGAAAAACTTTTCGAATAAAACATTACACCAATTTTTTTATTTAGTAACTTCCATACTAAATTTGATTGTAAAATATTTGGCCTCTAGGGCAGCTTGATAAACTCTCGACACCAGAGTTGACCACTTTCGTTCGATAAACAACAATACACTATAAAATTACGTTGAGCTTAAAAACAATATGTACCTATTAAATTTCGCCTACACTAATAGTAGACGTTGTATGAATGTAAGAGGTAAAAACGTTCCTGAATAGTTTACACTTTGCTATTCCTATTTTCCTACGTTTTGTGTAACCCTGTAGATATTATAGTTATACGAGTATTTGCGTCATGATAAATACTAGCTGGGCATTATTTACGACTTGTGTGATCGGATAAGGAGTGTCCACTTTTGGGCTAGGGGCTAAATTGGGGCAGTAAATCATAGGAAGATACTATATGACACGGAAATTAAGAATGTGGGCTGCTGAGATTTTCTTTGTGTTTCATGTCATTTTTCTATTTTTAGCTGTTGTTAATTGTAGATATTTTACAAGTAACAACACTTCACAGTAAGCTTCACTTTATTAAAACGCTTATTCATAATCTAATAGTATTCGGTCGATTAAAGAAACTCTCACATGAGCTAAAATGGAGTATGCCAGTAAGTACTAAAATAGCTCCACAAATCTAGGTCATGGGTAACAAAATACACCTTTAATATAAGAAAAAAATATAGCGCCAGGGTTGTCAACAAGAAGCCTAAGGTCTAGTTTACAGAGCTTAGGTTTAATCCATACTAAAACTGTCTTTTATAATACAATTATCTTAAAAACAATAAACCAATAGAATAGATTCATATAAAACGCAAATATAAGTCGTGTTACCGCTAATATAGGTAAAGGATAATCTCATGAAATTTATTTTCGACCGATAACAGTGTGACACAAGGGATGTGACTGGTTAGAAAACAACCAAACATATTTGCCTAATATATCTGTTTATATTTGTTTCATATATATTTTTGGTTGTTTTCGTCGAATTTAAGTGTAATTTTTCAGTAAATGGTTTTTATTCTTATTCTAATTCTAAAAGATTTTCGTCAAAAAATAACATCACTATCGACCAATTTCCCAAGGTGTGTATAGTGTCATTTCCTCCTATTACTCCGCGCCATCAATACTGTATCGTTAAGCCCCCTCTCCCCAAAGACAATGTGGCTAATGATGCCCGTCAATATTGCTTAGCGCACGACATGCTATCACTGCGGTCTTGGTATTACTTAAGAAAATAGAAGGTGTAAGTAATGGGAAATAAATAGTATAAAATGCTGATGTAAGCAAAAATCTATTTTCATGGAATCCCTTTTTAAGACAGTTCAAAATATTTTAATGCTACCTACTTAACTAATAGGCTCTCAGATATGGCCCCAAAAACATGTAGGGTAAATAATGTGTAAGCTATGTATGTATGAACGGTGAACCCTACGAAGTACATTTATACAAATAATATAGTAAATTACATATTAATATAGACTGGCCTGTTAGCTTAGTTGGCTCAGCCTTTTTTTTTATTCTCCTTTTTAAGGGACTTTTGTTATTACATGTCAGTCCCATTGTATATACTATACTAATTACAAAAATATTAAACTATTATGGAGATCACTGTATTATAGTTCCCGTAAGGCATGATTAAATTTAGTTGTATTAACCGGCTAGCACTTACGTTAAAAATTACGTCGAAAAATTAGCTCGACAAGTTTCGGAAATCTGAGGTTTCCATCATCAGGAGGACGAGTCAGCACGCGCGTCCCGGTTGGCCGCCTCGTCCAGACTGGTTCGCTTCGCCGACTCACTGCCGCACCCCCCCCGCTTCTGCGCCCGCTCCGCTCTCGCAACCGCTCGCGCACCGCGACGGGTGAGGATAGGCGATCGAGGCGCCACCGGCGGATCGTGTATTTCTTCCTCATCGCTTGAGATCCGTTGCACCAAGATATTGGGGTCTGCGCACACTATGCTGACCGTGTCTAGTGGCAGATGTTCAGCTACATCGTCCTCCCGGCCAGAGTTTAAAACAGGTCTCCACGCAGATGCCAATGTCCATCCTCGGTCACGATTAAAGTTTGGATGTCGACCTATTTCTATTGCTTCCCGAACTTTCCTTGGTACTAGATGGACTATTATGGAGATGACCTGTTCACCCAAATATCTCACTTAAGTTGAGACTTGTAGGATGGCTCTGCCTTCTAATCTAGAGGTCGCGGGTTCGATTCCCGCATGACACAAGTAATTATGTACTTTAAAATTTTATAATTACTTGTGTTGAGTCTGGTCGTTTGTATGTATAATAAGTATGTATTAACAAAAGAAAAGTATATAAGTATTATATCCGTTATCTAGTACCCACGACACAAGCGTTTGCTTAGTGTGGGGCTAGATGGCGCTGTGTGCAATGTCCCAGAATATTTATTTATTTATTTATTTATATCATTTGTATACATCGTAATACATATTCGCACATCACACATTGAAACACACACACGCGCACACACACATATGAAAACACCAAAGGTTCTTAATATTTAAGTAATAAGTTTTAGACTTTATTCAAAACATTATTTAAGAACACAATATGTTATTTTCATCTGGTCCAGTTAGCAAATAAAATCAACACATCTCTTTAATCAAAGTAAGTTAGAGGAGAAGGTAGAGTAGGTACAGGTAAACAATATAGTAGGTATACATTTACTGTTCATAGATCACTCACTAACTAACTTGAACATCATCACGACTTTCCTTGTCTCACCAAATCAGATCCGTTTGAGTCCCCAAACAATACTTCAGTGACCCGTGAACTAAAATACGTCTGTCAAAATATCCATCGACTAAAAGGGACCTCATTTGTTAGGGAGCGGCAAAGGAACAATACAGTTAATTCATGTACAAGTCTTGATTGATGGCTAATCTTATTTTGTATAACAGTTGACGTGTCAAGGAATAATGGTAATGTTGAAAGGAATTTTTGGGTGTGATCGAATTTTAATATCGCTGATAAATGTTTTGTATCTACCTGATTAAATCTTGTAAGTTTGACTTTTAAGGCACGTATCTTAAACTGCAGTTTAACTAAACAAGATTTCAAGATAAAAATTATTGAAATTTTGAACAATATCGTTTTGTCAGACCATAAAATAATTGAAACAATTGAATTACTCGGTCGTTGGCTTCCGCCTGTGACTATCCTAAAACGTAAAATCTGTCACCTATCTCTGTATGTCCTAGCATTTTCTTTAGTTTTCATTTCATGCCTTCCCTTTACAGACATGTTTCTCATGAACTAGTACTCAAATACCTGGCTGTAAGGTGCAAAAATTTTCACAAGACCAGTTTTTTCGTTTCATGTTTGGTACTTCTTAAACTATGAGAAATTCTATTTTGTAGTGGACTATCTTCAAATGCATTTACAAATAGCATGATTTGATCATATCAACTATGTATAAAAGGATATGTTAAAAAGGCAGGGTGACCTTTAATAATAATGTATTAAATGTTATAGTCGTATTTCTTAGCCTTATGAAGTCTAGTTCCTAATCATCTAAAACTTCGCCGTATGACACACACACACACACACACTGAAATTTCAGTTGGACTACATTCGAGCACATTTTCCTTCCTATAGGCAAATAATGGTCAAGTGCAAGCCTGTTTTGTATAAAAAAAAGTTTTATATGGCGTCTTTGGATGCTAATTTACTAGCAAATTTGTTTTCTTATGGGTTATTTAATTCTTCTGATATTGTTAACATAAGTATTCCACGCTGTACATATTTTTGTATTATTTTTTATTTTAATTTAAAAGCGTTAATAATATTGATTGATAGATCAAAATCATTTGTAAATGACTCATATCTACAAACTTCAAGCTAACTCGTATTGACAAAAGCGATATTAATCTAAATAAAAAGAAGCGGGTCCATATCACAAGTCATTTGAGGTGTAAATATGATATTTAGATAAATTGAGATTGTATGTAGAATACAAGTGATGAGAATTGATGCAAGATATGGAATAATATATTTGATCTTCTATTGTTATGCAAATTTTATAAATTAGATGGTATATATCAAGATTAACCCTTTGGACTCGGCATGACAATGTAAACAAGATTTTTTATTGATGTTGATAGTTCGGTTTATAATGATAGTGAACGCTTATGACTTCGTAAATATACTGTTTTGTGATCGTGGGTAAATACCACCGAGCAAATCACTTGTGTCAATTGTGGGTGTACCCATTTATTTGACTGCTCTGTTAGCTTAGTTGGTAGTGGCTCTGCCTTCTAATCTAGGGGTGCGTGTTCGATTCCCGCATGACACAAATAATTATGAATATTTAAATTTGTAATTATTTGTGTTGAGTCTGGTTGTTTCTATGTATAATAAGTATGTATTTACAAAAGAAAAGTATATAAGTATTATATCCGTTATCTAGTACCCATGATACAAGCGTAAGCTTAGTATGGGGCTAGATGGCGCTGTGTGATATGTCCTGAAATATTTATTATTATTTATTATTTATTATTTATTTACTATTTTACTGATTTTTGGATAGGCTAACGACGATTAAGTACTTGATCTTTTAATTATAAAATATCAAGCACTTTGTTACTATTTTTATCCTTTTTAATACTGTCTTTGTATTGATTTTCAAGTAACAATAGGTAAATGCTTTATTGTCGTATTTGATTTTTGTTCTTATCCAAGTTTACTTTGGTCCGTAGCTCGCAAACTCCTTGCCACATTAACCATAACGTATAAAGGTACTAAAAGCACGTCTGCTCCCTGGAGGCCGTTTCGGCTGTCAATGCGAAAATTTAAGTCCGAGCCACACCCATGCACTCTGGAAGGATGGAGGGATGTAGGGAACTGGATAAGTTACAGGTTTACACCCTGTTTTGGTCACGAAAGTTATTGTTCCACTTTAAATAAGTCGTAAAAATAACTAAAATAATTACAAGTCGTAGACCAATGTAATAATCAGGTATTTTTGATGAGTATTTTTTTTAATGCGAATTAGTTTTTAATCATTTTGTACACATAAGTTTAGCAACAGCCCGCCTGATGTTAAGCACCGAAGTAGTAGGTAAGGTAGGTAGCACGCTTATTTAAAAGAAAGCTACATAATATACTTTGGAATTAAAAAACCCAAAAAAAGCGTTTCTGGGATCTGGGAAAACATAATAAGCATTAAAACCACATCGTAATCTTTTGTGAATTATTTGTTTTAGTTGACAATACTTTTTTTACATTAAAGATAAATAAGGTAATAACTAATAATACCAGAACTAATAATCTAAACAGATAATAGGTATTTAACAAAATAATGTTTTACTCAAATAACCTTTTCAAAACTATCCTATAGATTAGTCCTAAAGTACAATTGTAGGTCCCGGCTGTTTGTCTTGAACGGCAGTTTGTTAAGCTATGTCAGAGGCCCTTAGGGCGGCTTGATTAACTCTAGATACCAGAGTTGGACACTCTTTTTAGTTAAGAAGAAGAAGTTCTAAACTAAAAGTAAGAAAGTTGATGCAAAATTTTAAATTTTGCTATCATTATTAATAAAAAAAACCGGCCAAGTGCGAGTCGGACTCGCGCACCGAGGGTTCCGTACAAACCTGCAAGGTTAAATATTTTGTGATGTAACTAAAAATTTATGGTTTTCGTAATTTTTCCTTTATCTATGCTATAAGACGTTGCTTCGTACCAAATTTCAAGATTCTGAGTTCACGGGAAGCACCCTGTAGGTTTTGATTCCCTTGCAAGTGTCGAAAATTTGCGGCATAAATGGCTGTATCTTTTGATTGCGTTGGCTTAGAAGTTTGATTTTTTCACAGCTTCAAGGGACAGTAGACCTGAGTAATTGATATAAATTTCAGCTTCATACCTCTACGCGTTCCTGAGAAAAAGGGTCTTGACAGACGGACGGACCGACGGACAGACGGACAACAAAGTGATCCTATAAGGGTTCCGTTTTTTCCTTTTGAGGTACGGAACCCTAAAAACAGCCAAATCCAGTCATACCTATATTAAAATAGTAAGTCCAAGGGTCGAGCTGCGTGCCCTTTGTCTTGATTGCTCCCTCTCCCGGCCCCGTTTGTCTGGAGTCCGTCATGTGCTTAGCGGAATGTTGGTCGTGTGCTATTGTTTATTTGACCAACTTTATTTTGGTTGTGTTGTGTTTTTATGTTGCTTGACTATTTTCTTTTCAGAATTTGTAACTTGCATGAGTTGTATTTTTAGTATTAATTCAATATGATACTATTAATCAATATTTATCATACAATGATACAATAGAGATTTTGAAATTAGGTTTATAACCCATCTTACTGTCTTATGTAACTAAATTTGTGGCTTTGATATAGGCTAATATAGTAGTAAAGCAATTTCTAGACATACTCCAAATATATTAACTATTTTAGTAAGTAATTATCAGATTTATTTAAATAAAAAAGGAACGGAAAATAATTTTGATTACAATGTTCGAGGGGCTACTGAACAAAAAGTTTTTTCTCTGTTTAGTTCTACGAGTACTTAATAGATTTTCTATACTCTATGTTAAAATACTCGTACCTAATCTTCATTCCCTCATTTGAAGATCAAAAGATGTCCGACAATTTCCCGGTGAACAAACTGAGGGAAATGTTTCGCATTCAATGTATGCAGTAATTTAGTCAATAGATAATGCATATTATGAAATACGAAAAATCATTTTACCAACCTTTGATCCAGTCATTAAGCTGCCATTGAAAAACTTTAACACAAAATTAGAACAAGGCCATAATCACCTCTATAACTAATCACTGACACTTTGTTAGCATTCATCTACTTCCATACAAATCCACAACAAACCATCTAACACATGTTTACAAAACATCCATACTAATCTGTTAGGTGGAATGTTACCGTCGCACCATTCATCTTATATTAACGACAATGTCTTGATATATTTTATCACATTTAGCTGCGGTAGAAATATTTACTACTATTGACCAGAACTTTTAGACCTCCCATCACTTTACAACTATTAAACATTTTTGTATTATTGGAAGGGTCTTCGCATAGTGGTTAGTGGGTGCCTTAGTCGTAGTGTGAACGTTCTTATTTGTCATCTGTCAATTTGCTCTATTTTCGGGGGCGATATGAAAGCATCGTTTTAACAGGCTTGTCGCCGTGTTTTGTCATCGTTATTTTTAGTCATAATGAGTATTGACAGCGATTTGAGCGGTTGGTTTAGTTCAACGTGTTTTCATAATCGGTTCATGATATTTTTGACTTGAGGGGTGGATGTGACTTGTGTATCTTGGGCATTTGGATGGGGCATTAGTGGTTTAAAATAGCATAGCAAACGGGCACACCTAACCGATTAACGATATTTTTATGATATTTTGTCGTATCTTCAAATGTACGAAGCGCCGTTATTGTCTATCAAAAATCAAAGTTGTAGGTTTATTATTAACGTTTGCGAAGTGTTTTTTTTATACCAGTTTGAAGTATATGAATGGCCTTTTTTCTACTTTTGAAATTGTAACGGTTAACGGTACTGCTCACAAAAAAAATAATAGGTACAACCCGCGTAGATTTTGTACTTAACTACGATATCACACGAATATGCTTTGCATTACTTTCTTTTCATATCAATTGAATTCCCAACAAAGCAACGTCCACACAATATCATTCAACACAAACCAAATTAACGACCTTCCCAGCGAGTACAGCACAAGTTCGATTAAAACCTCTTTAATTTAGATCCATGAGACCTCATGCGTGCTATTAACGTATAGCCGCCCGAGCGCTACTTCCATACAAACTGTTGTATAGTTAGACTCAAAAACTAAGAAATATAGACTGATGGTTTACGTCTCAAATTCGTGGTATTTTAACAAAGATCTCGCCTCTAGAAAACCAAAGAAAACGGTTTTGGTCATTTAATTTTTTATCAAAAAATATGTTTACATACAAAGTGTTTTTTGTAAAATCTTCAAAACTACAAAATCTAAAGGCGAGATGTTTGTTATTTTTTGTCAAGACCTAATTTTTTTTCCCCTTTTAAACCTTCTCTAGACCTCCACGAACATTTCAAGACTAAGATAAGATAATTCCGTTCAACCGTTCTCGAGTTTTAGTGAGACTAACGAACAGCAATTCATTTTTATATATATAGATAATCTCTCTTAGTTTTTGAGTCTAGCTAATACTAAAGTTTGTATGGAAATAGAAGCAAGGCGACTGCACGTTAATTCAGATCCCGTGGACCTCATACGTTAGGTGCTATTAAAAAGCCGCCTCGTACCTGGCCCAGGGTCCCTTAATCCCTATAATTAGAGTCCCACCACGTGATTGATAGTCGCAGGAACCATTCTGTGCGTCAAACGAGAATCTAATCAGTTTTTATAGGTTTTGTTCTGTAGGGACGTGAGAGATCGTGGAGTCATACGAAAGGGATAATACGAGTAAATAGTATTATGTGTATGTATGGTGTTTCATATGTATATACATGTCATATAAGTAAAAAAAATGTTTTATGCAATTGTTGGTCTGTAGAAATTTTCCAAAACCAAGCAAGGATTTAAATTTATTTATAACACATTACAGCACAGGTCTCCACAGACTTAGTGTGTTGCGCAGTCATCCAAAGGTGTACAGTACTATTACGTAAAATAAGTATAAACTAAGATGAATAGTCTTAAAACTACATACAAACATTGTATCTTGGCATAATAAACGAATATTTATTTATTATACAGCACCCGTAAAGGTGTGATGATTTTTCGACGTATAAGTAACTTTATTAGAATAGTGTTACCATATCTACCTACTTCAAAATTCTTGTCCAGTTTTTTTTATAAATTAAGTGTGAACTTCGAAGGCTTGATAATGTTTGCGTATTTTTCTAATATTTTAATTCGGAATAATTATTTTTTGTAACGTTTTCTTTCACCACTTTGTCTTTACAATGCTGTGTGATATAAGTCTTAGACCAAACAAAAAGCTCATTAGCACATAATTAGGTAGCTGAAACATGAATATCCGGCAACAGAACGAGAAATTGTTGACAAAACAATTATTATTACTCTACTTCGCCCTACATGTGAAATGACGGAAATACTCTAAACCAAAGACATCACATAACAGACTGCTTATTATTGTGGAAAAATGATTGTAAATAATGTTGACTACGTTTAATCCGTCGCTGCCTATAGACGCCTTAAGAGGCAAAGATAACTATAAAAATCGGTAAACAAGACATAAATTTCAATTTCAATTTCAAAACATCTTTTTTCAATAATGATTATATCTACATACATACAGTCACTAGTGTACATTTTATCCTAGTAATGCATAATCATAAAACATTCGTTCGTTTAACAAGCTAAGGCTTATTTATAAACTTTTGATATTCAATTTTATAAATAACTTTTACTTTGTAAAACATTCCATAAAATATATACTAATTTAGCAAGTTTTAGTCTAACATTGCTATTCATAACATAATCCTATTACAGTAAAAAACAATGCCAAGAGGCGGTAGATAAACAAAATGTTGGCCCGTCGTCGGCCGTCCGCAACCAGCAGCGAGAAACCAGTTCCGAACATGAGGTGATCACATTCACAAGCGCAAGCGACTCAACGCCGCTCAAGACACAAATTGGTTCACTTTATTGTATAACAATTTTGATAACAAAATTATCTCTTAGCCATAAGGCCTTCGTTGACAGTGGCAGTTAATTAAGTTTTATCACTTGTTAAATAATAAAACAAGTGATTATTGTAAACGTGTAAAGAAAACTATGAAACGACGTCTAAAAATGTATAGAGATGACACATCCATTCCACAGTCAAAGTCAAAATAATGACAGTCAACTGGAAATGTCAACTTCATAATTTTTTTGCGGAAATCAATAGGCACAGAAGAAAACAAAAACGTTTGACTAAGCTGGAATATGTCCACTGATATCGAGACTTTTCATACCGCATGAGCGTAGTTTCAAGTCTCAATATAATTTTATCTATGTCATCAACTAATGTAAACGTTTTCTAACTACGTAATTTTGTTACACCGTTTTGAAGTAATTTGGAGTAATTTGCATTGTAAGTGCTTGTTCTGGTCGTGTGTAGGGCGCTGATGCTCTATGAATTATTGAGAATGATCACAATCGAAATTATATATGGAACAGCAAGTTATTATATTTAATGAAAACATATCCAACACAACTACTTTCTAAACTTAAATTTAAAAATCTAGGTAGTATAGAGCATTTGATTAAAAATGCAGATACACTAATGTTTATGTTTTGTATTGAAATCCAATGACAAAATAAACGCCCTCTAAGTTTTCAATTGCAAAATCCAGCTTGTCACTATTGTCACGCATAGGAATTAAATAATACTAGAAGAAATAAAATTAAATCCCCATATCGGGCAGATACTTATATCAAATAATTACAGTAATGTAAATTAACCTAAGAGTTATTTTGGCTTAAATTTTCTGCCAAACTGCACCTAAAACTTAAACCACATTATTTTTTACGTATATTTTTTACCTAAAACTGATCAGCTCCCATACCTACTGTAAACTAATAGCGACCCCTGCTGCCGGTTCAACCCCCAAATACGAGAGTCTATTAGGAACGCCTTTGTAACCCGGGACGCCATTAAAACCATGTAATTTTATTAAATTGGTAGCAATTTATCTACGAAATCGTGCATCGGACCTGCCTACTGCATTGTAGCTGTAGCACAGGCTTAGAAGAGATTACATCTTCAGATTTACACGTGAAGGCGGATTTAGTTGTGTACGGCATTACTTGCTGATGTACCGATCGGATTTTATATCGAACAATAATACATTGTATTGAAAAATCTATGAGGAAAACATAGAAATCTGAAATTTGATATATGCGTAAATAGTAGCTATATAGATAGCAACGGAAGAAGGTATATAGGTATCATGTTTATGTTTTTGTCGAGTAATGGAAAGATATACAAATTTCATGAGATTTTGGCTTATAATTTGTCATACCATAAAAATACATAAGTATGTAGGTACTCTAAAATATGATATGTGTTAATCGTTGGTATAAATTGTTTAATGATAAAACAATTGTTTTTGTGATCAATAGGTACGTATTTTTAACCCCAACACTATTTTTTTTTACAAGAAATGGATTTACACTTATCTATAATTCGCCTGATGGTAAGCAATCATAACGGTCTAGGATGGAACGTGCTTACCCAGTAAGAACCGAGTTACTCTCGCTTTGAAGATCGCAAGGTTATATTCCGCGGGGAACAGGAACTATTATAGAACATGTCCGAAAAAACAGACAAAAAATAAAAGACACCGCAAATAACCTATTTCACCAATTTTCTGTTCCATAGCTCCGTGGCATGTGCTATAAAATTATGAAATATTATCATGGCTTTTTTTGCAAAGACCGGTCACATCGCATAAAAATATTTGAAAAATTCGTCGTAAATTGCGTCCCTGTCCCTGGATTGTCTATTCGAGTAAAAAAGTTTTATAAATCGATTTAGTGCGGTATAAAAAATAAGGGCATAATTACGGTCACAATGCGATGGTTAGCGAGGCGGGACAATTAGATTTTGACGGCTCTTTGATAAATGGTCGAGGTGCTTTAACCATAGAAAAGGTGTGGAGTCGACTATAATATGAATTAAAATAAATACATATTCTGGCACATACCACACAGCAATCTGGCACCAAACTCCATACTGTAGATATTTGATAACTAATTCACATACTCTGATTAAAAGTGAAAATGAGCTTAATAATTTGATAAAAACAATACCTAGTCTCTGAAACACGACTCAATTTTTGAGTATTCAAATCATTCCCATACAAAAACTCTTAAACAGTAATAAATATTGTAAAAAATATGAGCATAAGTACTTATTTTTTAAAACTAAATAATGCGATTCCGCTCCATTCGGGTTCTGTTCCATAAATGATTCACTAACAATACGACCCAACTTATGATTAAAACGATCGTTTCTAACCGCGAATCATCAAATTTCTTCTTTGCCCTAGCATTATCACATAAGTCCAAATGTCTCGAAGCACCGTTTATCGCGACCAGTTTCCTTAGACCTCCATAAACCACATAAGCTCGCTCTATTTCAATGCAACTCGTCAAGTGATCAGTATCTAGATATACTGGCTAAGTTAAAACTTGGCCGATTAAGAGAAAATTGCAAAAGATTATAGGCTGGATCGTAATCCTTGGATCATGTAATTATCAGTGTTCCTAACTTTAAATGTAGGCATTAATTAGAACAGTGATTTAGGTGAACAATTTCGGTAACGTTTTTGGAAAGTCAAAACTTAAATGCCGCTATTATGCCTACTGCGCTAAGAAATGTGAGGGATGGTGCTTATTTGGAACAAGCCGTCATTTAAACTGGTTAAATATATAGGTACGAAGGTAGTTGCGCCCCGCGGCTTCGCCCGCTGTTAGGCTATTATCCCCATAGAATTTTAAATGCTGATAATTTTAGTAGGTCTTCTATTGAAGGATTGGATCGAGATAAGTAAATGCCAAGCTTGATTTCTGAGCTGCCCCCGGCTTCCATTCAATGAGCATGCTCTGGTGTCATGACTTCGACATACTATCTGCTCTTATCACAATCATCGCGATCTATAGTCTACTGTACTATAGTTAAAGTATTTTATTATTCGTCGGTTTTTGATAAACTATAGAATTTGTTTGTGTAGAACATAGGCCATGCTTCAAACACAATAAATACTTATAATCCTTGTGTACAGTGCTTAGAATGAAAAGGTTTTTGAAAAATAAACTTGGTATCGAGAAATAAAACGCCTTATGATTATGAGATCTTGTGGTATCACCACTGTTTATTAAGAACACGTAAAAACAAAAATGTGTGATCTGGATGATCAGCACCTTGCAACTTGGAAAACCAAGCAAACGTAAAACAGTTCTTATAAGACAAGCACGTTCCATCCGTAGGCCTCAATTAGTTACCACCAATTAAATTATACAATACAAAATATCTTTATTGCACACCATAATAATCTAACAATATCAAAAAAAGAAAGAAATTTTTTATTTATAGAATTACAGCTTTGATATTGATATTAAATATCAAAGGACGTAAACTAAAAATAAATGTACAAATGGGCGGCCTTATCACCTTGAGTGATCACTCTTCCAGGCAACCTTACTAAGAGAGCGGTGAAAGAGATCAGTTTGGTCGGAAGTATAGTTAAACCCATATAGATTAAAAAAACATGGCTGTACATACATAAATGTACTTATTTATACGTCGTTGGTGTCCGCTACTTGCAGCGTTCTGTGACCGTTCCACTTAACACGCAGGTGAATATTCAACGACGTGTAGATGGGACACTGGACACGTAAGTAAGGTGCTTTTCTAGATAACATACATAGGTAAGAAATATAGATAAACCTTGATTGGAAATATCTTAAAAGTAACTGGTATCGTTCTTATAAAAAGTTAAAAGGTTGGAAAAATAGAAAAACACACTAAGCACACGGAAAACTAGAAATTCACACAAAAAAGTTCCGTCACAAACCAGCCTTACCAGCATTTACTAACTGCAGAGAGCGCTGGTCTTCCATTGAGATCGACGATGTATTGGTGATATTCTGTCAATCTATCTAACTAGTAAGTGAGTTAAAAATAAAATAAACAAATAAAAATAAAAGTCATTTATTTCAGGCTTGTACCCATAAACTTATACTATTACTTAAATAAATACAGAGTATAGGGGTGTCATCGTCAAGTTAAAAGTAAAGTAGTCATAGTCAAGTTAAATATTCACCTATATAAACTACCGTAACCAGAAAAGCCATACGAACTACCTGGATTCGATCTACACAGGACCGTGACATGTGATAAGTGACGTACTAAAAGTGAAGCCTAGGTTTAACGTTGGCCGTTAACAAGCTGATGATGATGATGACGGCAAAACTACCGTCTCACTTCCATTCTACGTCCAAGTTACAATCACCTTATCTCCAATCAGAGAGGAGTAATAAACGCGTCCGATATGTGACCGCTACTCGCAGTCTGCTGTGACCGTTCCAGTGGAAGAACACTGCATTATGTATGAGAATCATATGAAGAACAAGAGGGTGCTCGCGGCTTCACTTGCATTTAGAAGTAAAACTTGCATCCGCTATTTCACCCCTTTAAAATTGGCATTTCCAAAAATCTTAGTGGATGCCTACGTCATTACATCTACCTTCGTTCCAAATTTCAGCCCGATCCGTCCAGTGGTTTGGGCTGTGCGTTGATAGAACACTATATCAGTCAGTCAGTCACCTTTAAGTTTTATATATTTAGATTTTAGTGGCTTGGAGGGACAATCTGTAGTGTTAGTAGTAGACAAGTTCTAACTTGTCTACTACTAACACTACAGATTGTCCCTTCGATTGTTCAGATTGATTTGTTTGATTTGTTCAGATTCCCCTTGTCGTTCTTTTGTTGACTTTTTCTACCCACTATTTTCTAAACATCTTCTAAGATGTTTAGAAAATAGTGGGTAGAAAAAGTCATAGATATCAAAAAGTTTAATTAGTTGCAGGTTAATTTGAACTGTTAAGATTACTAGTTACTCCATATAGGTACTTACATGGATTAGATACGTCTTAACTGTCAATTTAATGTATTAAAAGAATACTGGAAAGCTTTAAAGGCTTACTTTTGACTAAAGCCGCCTGATCTGAAATGAAAGAGATCATAGAATTCGATGGTTTTTTTCATTACCTCAAGAAGCATCTATAGTCTGTTTTTTGCAAATCGTTAGTGAAGAGTTTAAGAAGATACATAAAAACGACTTGTAAGTCATTCGTGCGTTTGTCTAATGCGAATTTTGTTTTATTTTTATAATATTTATGTTACTAAATTTAAAACAGAAATTGACAATGGAATGTCAAAAATTCCTCGACAAAATGTGACCGCATAAATTCATCTCGTGGGAGATTCGCCCGAAGACAAAACGTAAATGACTACTTACGAACATAATAACTGATGAATCATTCGCATATTTTGTTGCGTTTTTGAGAACTATTCGTAGGACTTGTTTTTTTTAAATTATCTAGACAAATACGTTTATGCATAAAGTTATGAGCAAAAATAATGACTTAGAATCAAATTACTATACCTAGGCACAATTGAAGAGCATCCTATCTACAAAGTTATACATAAGAACCTTAACTATGTCATTTGGGACACAAATCTGCAATTGGCACTGTCTAATTTTTTTGCATTTACAAGTAATATACGGTTCATCAATAACGGCGTAATCGCGTAACAAGCACGCAAAAAAACTTTTAGAAGAATTGATAACCTCCATCTTTTGAAGTCGGTTATAAAAATTCTAACATATTGTAGTTATTGTCAAACATAAAAAATGCATTCACTATACAATAAGGCCCCTGCTCTCGGGGCGTTATAAGGCCTAAAATTCTACTTTGAAGAATGGCCCTATAATTAGCCCTGGACTTAGAAATATGGGACATTAGTTCTAATTCCCTTGTCCGGGATATAGGGACATTTGCATAATAACACAGCCTTAGGGCGTTCGCGCCACTTTCGGACGCATTCTGTTGTTTTACGTTCCATTCCAAGGAATGTTTGGTCATTTTTGAAGCATCGAGGTTTTAGAAATTTTAACATTTTCAGAAACTTAAAACGATGGCACTAAAAAGTATTTGCTTACCTAGATAGATATTCAACAAAAGTATTAGTATAGTTTCTTATATATTTGTGTTTACCTAGGTACACGTATAAGTTATATAGTTACATGAATATTTAAGTACATATTTACCATAATTAATGATAAACTATATATATAGCAAACTGAAAACTGAATCATCATTAAAACACATCACAAAAAAATACAAAAATAATTATAATTCGATGAAACTCTATCGCATGTTTCATTTCGACCATTTATCATACAAGACGTTAATTATTTACGCGATGAGCAAACAAACAGAACAAACAAAACAATATTCTGACAATCATTTCCGATTCAATATCCAGTTACAGTAATTATGCTCTTACATAACTGTCAGGAAATACGCATCCAGTGCGTACATATACATAGCAATACGTGATACATTATGTAAAAATCTGATATTAAATTGAAATTGCAAACGTGTCTTTAAGAAAAAAAAAACGTGCGACCTTTACTTCAATTTGTCGAAAATAGTTTGTTTTACCCATTTGTTTTTACTGAAACTAGAGATGAATAAAAAGCATTTAATCTATTTCTAGAGTACAAAAAACAACTAATAACCGAATTATTACGAGGCCATGCTATCATGTCACGTACAGACGAAAATATCGACTAAAGTAGAAGCAATATGCCAGAGAAGCTAGAAAAAGTAAAAAAGACGGTATAACAGCGAACGGTCACGTAAAGCGACTCCGTTACACATATAAGTGTAATCATCACACACTACATTATCTACGACAGCTTTTGCAACCTCGGACGGTGGAGCAACAACAACCTACCGTGACGGCTGACAGTCACCGACTGGCCATCTTGCGTTTACTGCATTCCAAATTAAAACTCAATCTAATGACAATTGAAATAGCGACCATTCTAAGTTTCAAAGACATCTTGCCGGCCAGTCCTATCCGCACCAAAGAGTATGAAAGACAAAGATAATTGCAGACGTGAAAACGCTGCCTACTGGATTCGTACAAGCACTTATTTGGTACATGGGCCGTTCCGCTTTATGAATTTGTCGCTTCTAATTGTCCGTCCACCAATCAGCTCGCAGGAATCTCGGGACAATAGACATACGTTATGTGGGACGAGCACAGATAGTAAATAATGTTCTTTGTAATTTTCCGGTAAGTGAGTGCAACAATAGACGTCTGCAAGTAAACAAAAGAAGATCTGAGCATTGTTCTCAATTTAAATAATTTAAAAGACAAAAGAACGATAGTATCCGACGAAGGAGCGATTTTCGTTGTTTGTGGAAAAACTGCGCAAGAATAAAATTGCAGCAAGAAACCATGTAACGTACCTTAGTATATACATATACCTAACGCGTTAATTATTGTTAGCTCAACTTAAACGCCATTACTTTTAAGTGATATTTTTTTGAAAATAATAAAAACAAACTCATGTCATTCAATTTTAAACGGAAAGTTCGATAGCCTCTTCAAAACTATCATGAAAAGTGTCACTTAATGAATATTTTTAGCAGTTTTTTTTTAGTTTTTATTAAATTAATAATAATTTGATCACTCACTTTTACTTTATAAATACATTCTTTCTCACATGCGTCCAATTTTTCCATCGTCCAAAAATCCGTGAGATAAAATTAAAATCTTAATTCACGAATTCGCCATAGTGATTGGCAAACATTTCGGCTATGTCGAATAAAAAATTGTCTGTTTAAATCGCAACTAGCATGTTTGTCAAGATATCTAAATATATAAAACTCAAACGTGGCTGACTGACTGATATAGTGATCTATCAACGCACAGCCCAAACCACTAGACGGATTGGGCTGAAATTTGGAATGATGGTAGATGTATGACGTAGCCATCCGCAAAGAGAGGATTTTCGGAAATGCCACTTTTAAGGGGTGAAATAGAGGATGCAAGTTTTACTTCTTAATGCGAGCGAAGCCGCGAGCAGCCACTAGTTTTATACATATTTTTACTTTCCACTAATTGGTGAGGATCTTAAGTGTGGGTAATTGGTTAGTATACATATGACATGTATTGAAATTGCGCAACTAAAGATTTCTACAAATTGAAACCGTGGATAATGTTTTGTTCAGTAATCAGTCACAGTCTGTGGCTCGCAGGTCAGACAACTGTGATTATTTTTTTTTATTTAGTAATTGTAATAGAAAGGCTTAAGGCTAAGAATTTATGTAAAAAGTTTTCAAAGGAAGGAATCTAAAATACGTCTTTAGAAAATTGTTACGTTAAAAAGTAAGTTCCGTCTGTCTGTCATAGTAATAAACATTGTCTGACAGACAACAGACACTAACAGAGCACTGTTAGCTTAGTTGGTAGTGGCTCTGCCTTCTATTCTAGGGGTGCGGGTTCAATTCCCGCATAACACAAGTAATTATGCATATTAAAATTTGTAATTACTTGTGTTGAGTGTGGTCGTTTCTATGTATAATAAGTAAGTATGTATTTACAAAAAAAAGTATATATGTATTATATCCGCTATCTAGTACCCATGATACAAGCGTAAGCTTAGTATGGGGCTAGATGGCGCTGTGTGATATGTCCTGAAATATTTATTTATGTATTTATTGTTAAACCATGTTAGATGGCCCTTCGAACGATTTGTAATTTCTAGATACCCAAAGTCAACCAAACTCATATGAACTTATTTTTACTAAATTATAATACAATATTTCAGCTATGATTTCACAGTTTTCTACTGAAAAAAGACAATGAAAACTATTTTCCAAAGAGAACTCGATTAATGGCGCTGGACACACACGACTCCTCCACGACTCAGAAGAGAAATGCTAAAACGACAAACATTTTGAATTTTGATACACACTACACCTACACTCTCCATCCTACGGATGCCTGGAAGAGATCGCTTTTAGCGATAAGGCTGCCATTTGTGGCATTAGTTTTAATTATTTTTCTCCGTTTAGTATTATGTTTTTTATGTGAGTGTCCAATAAAGTATTAGTCTCTCTATCTATCTATCTACACCTATCGAAAATAGGAAAATATCAAAATCTTCATAACAGTTTCACCGACATCTTTAATTACTAGAGAAGAATATAAAAATCGGCATCGACATAAATAGTAACGATGGTCACTAATAAAAAGATTTAGTTACGCACTATTATATCGATAGTAATCGTCGATAGGTATCGATTAAATGCTACTTAATTGCGCCCGCTCCGATTCGATAAAAAAGTTTTTGTCGTTCATCGAGACATTTTAATCGATTTGAATAGTTAACAGACATTCGGTGGGTTTTAATCGAATAGTTTTGGAAGACATTGAATTTTATTTCGACAAATAATGGAAGAATGAATGCGGCGGCACACTTCTATGTCGTTTGTTCATTGAGGTCAATACGTTAACAATTTAGAAACAAAAAGATATCACGAATTTTATTACATGTACATAAATTAATAGACTAGCTGACGGTCTAGATCTTAGACAAAGCCTAAAAATTCTTGATTTTAGGTTATAACTACTACCAAATCGCAACAAATCATTGTAAATTTTTCCGGTGATTTAGGTACCTACAGATAGTTGTTAATTATGAATATAATTTGAATGAAATTTTAAATAATTTTCTAGTACAAATCAGTGGCTGATAATGTTTTTTCAATTAAATAATAACCTGTGAATTTAACATTGGTTATAAAACTCTTTCAAAACCTTTATGTCGCCGACAAATTTACAATCACACTCCGATTTTACTCACATCAATTGCGCATCGAAAAAGCCATTCACATCAATCGTATACGACTGTGTCACCGACATCACAAGTTATAGATACCTACCTCGTTATGGAGCTGCAATTTTAGCAAAAGTGAAAAAAAATCAAGTACTTACCTAAACCTATAAGATTGATCAGACCGACCTATAAATAAAGAATAAAATTAAAAAAGAAACATTTATTTCAACAACCACAGAGAGTTAGAATATGGTACATGGAACGGTTTAAAATTAGCAGCTCCTCGCAGTTATAAGTCTAGTTTATCGTCATATTATCAGACTTCGTACAAATCAGTTGAGCACATTAGATGGTAAAGAAATATTAAATATAGGTACACAGTGCATGCATGTACTTACGCTAAACATTTACCCTTTCAATATGTTAACTAAAACGGTTTTCACTCACGTGTCGTATCCTTCGCGTAAATAACATACGCGAATTATGTTAATTACGCGTTTCGGATGTTATGACATCCATCTTCAGAATTACACGTGAGTGACAACCGTTTCAGTTAACATATTGATCAAATGTCTCACGAAAGTACCCTTCCGCTAAAAATTCAAAAAATTCGCGTAAAATTTTAATAGAAAAATTTCAAATTGAAAAAAAATGAAATTAAAATTATTCAAAATGACAAGTAGTAGTATCCAGGTTTGAATGTCTATTAGTTACACATGCGTACCTATCGTACGAAGCCAGTCTGGAGCAATCACAATTAACGGATTTGTCATCGCAATTAATTTTATAGGAATTAATATTCGGTCGGCGAACGCAAAGGGGCACTTTTTATGTTATTTTTTATGTAATAAATTGTCATAAAATGGAGCCGGTGACTGAGAATTGATTGACGAATTGCGTGACCAATCCGAAATAGGTGGATTTCTTTTGAGAGAGAGGCGGGCCTTAGAACGAGATATAATTCTGTGATGTTGTGATGAGGACTCAGATTAATGCCAAGTTCATTGTCCGAAACACGCTTGTTTCTTGTATTTTGAGATAAAAGAGCTATTTTCGTCCTCTGAATAGTATAAATGGATCTATTTATAACTTGTTACGCGAACGTACATAGATACGAACCTGTTGGTGTGTCTTTGTATTATACAAACGTTTCATTTCTTTTCAAATAGACACAATCTTTCTAAGAACCTGCAACCTGATATAGAACAATGTCACAAACACACACACACACTCACACACACACCCATGCACACATTTACTCATACATCTAATTACACTAGGAAATACAACACCAGTTACACAAGGTTATACCTATCACAATTCATCTCAACTTTCTTTCTCCGCTGACCGATCTCATCTCAATTTGATCGTTTCCTAACTCCCACTATTCATTACATTTACACATCCAAACACATTTAAATGTTAACAAACATAATTTTAGAAATATTATATACCTTACATCTACTCCATGAACAGATATTATACCCTGTAAATATCTTTTACAAACTTTGTATATTAAGCCTGGCAACACAAATGTATTTTAAAAATTGAAGGTTATGTTAGTCTGTTCATAGAGAAATCGACCACTACCTACTCTTAGTCTATTTACAAACTTGTACCTAAAGTGAAAAATGTTTGTGTGTTATGAGTTTTACTATTTAAATTTAATAAAAGGTCACAGGATATATTATGTACATTGTCTCGCAACACAAGCCCATCTATGGGACTTAGCGCGGAACAATGGAAAAATATAATATACTAGATACTGTATAGTCCTAACCCCCATTTTATAGTTAAATTTCAAATGTTCACAATTAGGTACTACAACTGTATCTTTGTAAAAAGGTCAAATAAACTTATTATTATTCTCAAACTGTAATGATCCAAAGTATTTTCCTTGGAAAAGTTTGTGTACTATCAAAAATTTCGCATTGAATGCGAAAAATATTTTTAAAGAATAGAACTAACGATTGCTGGACCGTAATGATTGCTTACTATCAGGCAAATACGGTCAATTGCAAACCATTTTCTGTGTAAAAAAAGAATATTCACTGCTTATCGATATCAAAATACCTAACCTACTCTTTATACCCGAAACCTATCATCATCAGCATCATCAGCAGCACGTACAATCTACCAACAGGCTACATAAACTCCGCTGTTTCCACCGCCTCAGTGGCGGTTGTAAAGCTCTTAACGGTTAGCAGTTCTCACGACAGATCGCGCCGATTATCGAATCGTGTTCATTATTAGTCAATCTGTTTTATTGAAGCACCGCCTTTGATATATCGAAGACTATAAAGTTGTATTGACTGGTTATATTGCTATAGGTTGTTTTTTTTTTACTATAACGGGTTTGCACTTGGCCATAGTTTACTATCAAGCAAGCAAAGGCTTACGGCCTAAGATGGAGCGTGCTTACACGATAAGAACCGATTCACTCTCGCTTTGAAGATCGCTGGATTATAGTGCGTGGGGAACAGAGAGTCAGGCAGGGAGTTCCACAACCTTGCGGTACGAACAATAAAAGTAGAAGCGTACCGTTGATTTCGCACAAAATGAAAATCGTTGAAAATTACATACGCAAAACATTAGTAGGTAAGTTTGTTCTATGATTATGATCGTCATATAAATACTTCCTTTAGTATTATATATTTGTTATCATCAATGCATTTTATTTGTGTTTTCAAATCTATCGGATGACGACAATAAATCACATCAAATCAAATTACTTTATTGTACACCAATAACAATATAAGACAAGTATAAAGAAATTTAGAATATAGTATTGGGACAGAGGGCGGCCTTATCACTTGGAGTGATCTCTTCTAGGCAACCTATTCCAGAAAACAACGATAGAAAAACAGTAACGCTGCCGTACCTATAAAAAATAAAACTGAATACCAAAAGCCAATTTTAATAATTTGAATATGAAATCTACTTAAACATGTTATGTGAATCATACATAACCGGCAGGTGTTCTGGTGCATGGTTTCTCATACAGAAAATGCCTAAATGATCTATCAATACGGTAAAAGATCGTAGCTTCGGTACGACTATGTCAATTTCTTCATAGAAAACTGAGTCTGGATAGTTATTGTTTTTGGAAGTCGGTGCCTTCTAATCTATTTTAATTAATTCATTTATGTTTTAATGTCGGGCTGTTATGAAATTAATTGATTCGTTACTTGAGTCATGAAGCTTGCGTTAGTCAAAATTAATCATTTTGTTACTACCATATTTATGGATTTACTAGCTGGTGTGCGCGACTTTGTCCGCGTTTAATAGTTATTACCATAAAAACGGTTCTGGTGAGTTAACCTTAAAAAATAGACATTATACTGTTGCGGACATTTTGTTAGATCATTTCAAGAGGAATAATTCTTTGATACACATTTTTTTAATATCTTGAACCGTTTTCGCAGCGCACGCAACGGAAGCCCTCAAAGATGAATAATTTTCCCCATTTTTTTCCACATTTTCTATTGTTTCTTCGCTCCTATTAGATGCAGCGTGATGTTATATAGCCTCAAACCTTTCTCGATAAATGGTCTATCCAACACAAAAAGATTTTTCCTGTCTTTTAGATAGGCTCCCTTTGCGAAATAAGTCCATATATCACAAGGTACCATGTTAATTAGTAGTATACTGTAATTTATCATTACAATTTTACTTATAAACCGGTATCACATTAAAATTTTCAAAAGCAATTCAAATTACTAAACATCTAAACACTTAAATACATCAAACACGTTCATAACTTATGTGATTGCTATTTATCATGCATCAAAAATTAAGTTCTTCAGTTTTTACTAACCAAATTATACTTCGAAAACATCGCCATAGGTGGCAAATCGGTCACAAACCGTCAAGTCATCATACAATCTATTCAACAAGCAATCACTCCTCTACATGACATTTGACATTGACATTCTAGCTTTGTACTCGCCGCTACCAAATTCTTTTAATTTATTTAATTTGCGCCTCTAATTACGGACAATCAGCGCTGAGCGTGACTTCTCGTGACGCCGCAGACTTACAAGGTAGTCTTTTGTACTATCGTCATTTGCTGTCAGCCGTGTGTTTTGCTCTGTAACCTTTCCATACGTCACTTTAAAACCAGCCTAGATAGACCTATCACTTACCCCGCAAACACCTGAAATAGTACACAAAGAGAGGGGGAAGAAGGCCTAGATATATTGGCTAGTAACCACCATTATCGAAGACCAGTAATCAGTCGTAATCACAGAACATCGAATGGTTTTTCGTCGTGACGCGTTTTTTTGTCAAATTATTTTGTAATATTTTTTTTGTTCGATTCATGAATGGGTTTTTGATTCAATGTCAGAGAGCGTCGTACGTTCGATTGACATCAAATTATATGTGATTATGCCTTGTCTGGTAATAAATAATGTTAGGATGTAACTAGTTAAGGAGGTATGGTAGAACAGCATCCTGGTCCAATAGTCCAAGATTCATCTTCCATGGTGTTATTAGGCGGTCAAGGATGTGTTGTTATGAAAGTAATTTTGTTAGGAGAGATGAATCCCTTGTTGTGCCCTTCGTAACGTATGTACCTAGTCAAAAATATGATGGTTCAGTCTATGTACGTGTTAGTGATTACGTAAAGTTTATTATTATAGCTCTTGAATTCACTGATTGCTTGAATAAACTGATATGGAAAGAACGAATGTTGAAATTGATGTTTAAATAATCTTTAATTTTAAAATATCGCATGTTATACCTATCCAAATAACTTTACACTTTACCGGAAGCTGTGTTTCCTGCGAACTACAATCCAGGGGTTTTCAAATCTAGAGTTAATAGGTATTTTTTAGGTAAACGTGTTACACCCTAGGCTGCAGCAATGCTTAACATCGGGCAGGCTGTAAGTAGTCAAACGTAAACCTATGCCACGTAAAAAAACTGGGATGAATCGATAATTACGATTATTATCTTAGCAAGACACAATAGCTGCTTTGCCGGATGTTTATCTCGTTAGATCTCTCGTTACATGTTCATCCAATGTTTATACGTTTATCAGAAACTTTAAATTAGATAAGTATTTGTACAGACCAATATATTCACTCTGTCCATACATTTTCACTCTGTCTTTTCCAGATTAAATCTAATTTCAAAAATATCGTCATTCCAGGTGTACAGGAGTAGACTAGGCTCCACGCAGTGACAGGCGGACCGCCGCGAGCGCCGGTCACAATGGCGATTGTTCTCCATTGCTGATGCGCAGGCGCTGTTATACGTACAATTGCACATTAACTGGACCCGGTGGAGTATCGTGCAGGGTTAGTGCTTACGTTGTATTAGAAATACAGAGTAAATAGGTTTCTTCTAGGCAAGCGTGCTACATCTAAGACTATATTGGTGCTTAACATCAGGCAGGTTATAGTGAAACGTAACCCTATTTAGTGTTTAAAAAAAATACAGTAACAGTATTGCGCAATAAATAAAAACAGTTCGGTCCTGCCGCTAAGTTGACATTTCGATGTCCAGTCATTTCAAAGGGGTACGCTTGTAACTGAAAGAATCAAGTAGATCTAGTTTTTAGAAAGTAAAAGAGGAAAAGGCTTTGGTATCTCACTCTTCATATCTGAAACAAAACTCATCACTTTGTGTTTTGAAACGAGACCGTAAAGTCTAATAGCGAAGAAGCGAGATTTTTGTAGTTACTGCACTTCAATGACAGATTGATCAATATACCGGCGCCATACTAAAGAATAACTTTAGGTCAGACCTTCATCAAGCAGATGGAAAAAATCTTAGAATTCAAATCGCCGATTGGATTTATATTTTACTATGTAAAGATATCATTATAATCCTGTATATTCTATGCCAATAGTTAAAATATAGATTTAGTAGAATGCGAAGCGGATGCAATTCAATAAGCTGTTTGGTGTATTATGAATAAATAAGGGAGGGACTGAGAATGAGTCGATGTTTTATGGCGTTTGTATCGGATGACACATGGTTTCCAGAAACCAAGAAAGTGAGTATTAATATACTGGCAGTTATATTATTAATATATATAATAATATAACTGCCAGTACCGACGCATGACCAAAATACTGGCCTTTTTCTGGCTCAACGTATCAGCATTGCCATCCAGCGTGGTAATGCGGCCAGTATGCTGGGCACGCTGCCCTCTGGTAGTGGGCTGGAGCACTTAGCTTATCTTTAGGCTTTTCTAAAGATTTTGTTAGTTCCCCATTTTTGTAGTAGTTAGAAGTATGTATAGTTTTTCTTCCCTTGTTTTTATATTTTATTATTGTAAAAAAAAGGATATTTTATATACTGGCGCTAAAACCATAATTGACCTTGATCTTAGACTACAGTGAATAATCATCATGGCATGAACGTTGAAACTTGCCTTGCCAGCATAATGCTGGCAAGGCAAGTTTCAACGTTCATGCTGAGTTAGGATTGTACGAGTATTTGAAGCAAATATGTATTCTTCTTGTTTATTATTTGCTCCAGTAAAATATTATCTTTCTTTATTTCTTCTTCACATAACTTACCTACTTACGTCTTCCATGAACGTCTCTTCATAACAAACGTAGCCAAAAATAGCTCATAGTATGAAAAGCTTTTCTGGAAGTTTATTATTGGCGAAGAAAGAACCTTACCATTTTGCCATTATTTTACATTTGACTCGAGATAACAATGTGGCTAGAAGAATCAATATGCCTGAATAGAAGATGCAGTATACCTTTAATGGAATTGATTCTCATACATGGCTTTCTAAACACACATTTGAGTGTGAAATTTACTTATCAGACAGAAATAAATGAAAAATAATAGGATCAAAGACTCACACTGAATTGTAAAAAGCGATTTAAAACCACAAAACACGCCACCAGTTTTCTCAACACCGCAAATCTACGACATACATCTTCTACATTAGCCTCTAGCTGGCGACACAGCTAATAACATATTCAAACAACATAATCCAGAGGCGTAATGATAGCAATCTGCGGGCAATAAATCCGTAATGGCCGATCCACTGTCCACTGTTGGTGGGTGATGCAGGGGGGTATTCTGGTGGACTATGATTTTTTTTGTTAGCATAGTGTTTTCTAAGTTGAATGCAGTATAACACTAGTTTGCGTATGGATTAAAAAATGAGTGTCGACTATTTGTAAAGCCGTTAGTAAGAACACAACGGGGCATTACTATTTCAATGTCTTCTTTCAGCTTTAGAAGTGTATAATTAGAGACGTATCATCGGGTGCCATCTTCATATTGAAGTTCGGAGGTCAGTTGGCAAAACTTCTTGCGATCCCATGCTGCTTGTTTTAGATGCAGGTAGCTTAGCTTTGTCCATTTCTTGATGTCGTCTAGCCATTTCATCCTTTGACGGCCAGGGCTTCTTTTTCCCGGAATCTTGCCTTCGAGGATCAACCGTGGGAATTCATATAGGGATCCTCTTTGCATATGTCCAAAGAAAGCGACCTTACGTCTCATGACAATCGACGAATCGAATTAGAGACGTGAATATTTATAACAGCTAAATAAAATAATACATTATCTACTTTGATGCGATTATATAGAACTTAACCACTAAAAATCAGAAACGTATTAGGCTTTAATAGTATTAAAATCGTTAATCCAACAGGTGAATTGGAGAATTTAAGTACAAACAAAATTAAAATAGGTAAGACAAAGTTTTTATGAACAGAAAATATTTTATTTAATAAAAAGAATACTATTACTTCATAACTATGGACATCAAAATAAACCTATGACACATTTTTATCAATCTGATCAGACAATTCAAAATCTTCTTGAATCCATAAAAAAACATCACAAACATCCTTTCAAATCCCAGAATACCACCCGCGTAGGCTGCAGCCCGCAGGCTCTATCCGAGTGAACTTTCACCATGTGTCTGCAGCTTTAGATACCTTACGATTTATTCTGTACCCGCCCTTACTTGCAAAGGTTAGTCTGTGATAAACTTGTCACTGAACAACTTGCTTTGTGGTGTGATAAAGTACCTACAGCTAGACGAGGTTATTTTGGCTGGTACAGTTATACCTAATATGTATATTTATTAATAACAAAGAACAGTTATCAATGTCAATAAAAAAATAAAACAAACACATACTTAGTCGTAATCAAATTACAAATAAAATCACTAAATCCTGTATACCACGTCCTTTGTAATCTCTTATTTATTCCTTTCCATCCAATGGTTGCCTGGAAGAGATTGCTTTTAGCAATAAGGCCGTGGCTTGTGGCACTAGTATAAGTATTTTTTTCTTTGAAATTATTGTCGTTTGTTGCAATAAATAATTTTCTATTCTATTCTAAATAAATTCAGTTGTTAAAACTGGTATGGTAACACTAGTCAGAGACTCTTAATATGGTTTGAAAACTTTGACACCAGGTTTGGCTACGCTCATACGAATATACTATTTTATTAAGGGATAGACTGCCAAAATTGACTGGTCGTATAGTAAAGTTTGTAATAGCCAGGAATATCCGAATGGTTGTACATAAATTATTGGTCAAGTGACTGGTTTAGCGTACCTAGGTTTTATTATTTACATGTAGGTAGATAGAATGGGAGTTGAATGGAAATGGCGTGACTTGGGAAACCCTAATTAGTGGACAATATTGAGAGATGTTTGATAAACAAATCCTATACGAAAAAGACAAACCATTATATATTAGTTACAAATAATATAATGGTAGTGGGCTGGAGCACTTAGATTATCTTTAGGCTTTTCTAAAGATTTTCTAAGTGCCCCTTTTTGTAGTAGTTAGAAGTAGTATGTTTAGTTTTCCTTCACTTGTTATTATATTTTATTGAGATTCATATTAATAAATAATAATATAATCATTAAAATGGAAAAGTATTACACTTACTGATTGTTCTAAGCCATAAGGCGGCTAATAAGAGTTAGTAAGATAAGATATGTCTTTAATGCACACCAAAGAAATAACATAATAAAAATAATTTAAAAACTAATTTAATGCACATTGGTTAGTTAGTAATTATTAGTTTATGAATTATTTTTATAAGTTTTTTTTTACATGATATAGGCTTACGCTTGTCTACAACTTGCCTGATGTTGATTGTTGATGTTTCAGTATACCTAGTGTTAATTTATTAATCTAACAGCCTATTTTACTTTTTTTATTGGGACAAAAACAAAGCTAATTTCTCCCAAAAAATAAAGCTTTACTTAGTCGGTCGGAAGTTCGTATCAGAGGCCACAGAGGTCCTTTAATTGCGATCCAATGAAGCGCCACTAATGCTCCCTGTTCTTCATAGACGAAATAATTTAGAAACCTCTCTGTTTCCTTTAGAAATTTCATAAATCATACGTCACGAATCCATCTATGATTTGGTGACAGCTAGAATTCAGTATTCCGTTTTCAATTTATCCTTCAATAATAATTTCTTTCACATCGTTAAAATCTGAGTTCGAATAGTTTCATATTGTAAATAACAGATACCTTTATGGGATGGTGACGATTCGGTAGTAAGACAAAAATATATGGTTCCATATCTATTAATTATATAAATGAGAATTTTTTAATTAAAATTAAATGAATGTTCGACGAGACATGATTGATGCCAACTCTTATTATGCCGCCTCTACACATAGGCCAGCGCATTCGCTGACGCGCTGGCGGTGCGCTTGCCAACGCGCTTGTGAGTGATCCACACATTGGAAGGTCGTTCTAGGTCGTTCAGTATGGTTTGGTTCGGGCCAATGTGCGGACGGATTCAAAATGGATGTTGAGTCGCTAACAGCTGCAGCTGTATATTTATTTTTATGACATTTTTATTTTTATGGTTCTTTTATTTTTTGGGTTCCAGGCAGTTTTCACTCTGATAGAGCTCAATAAATTTAAATGTTTCCTCGTTACTCATGTTCGCCATTTCTTCAAGTTAGTTAATTCGCCGCAAGAAGAAAACGTGCACTCTTGATCGCTGCTCCGGGCAAACTAATCGCGCGGCCAATGTGTGGATGGTGCGCCAAGCTTGCGACAAGTGTCCTTTGATGTTGCCGACACCGCGCGGCTAGCTCGCAAGCGCGCCAGCCAACGTTCAAATACCTACCGCCAATGCGACAACGTCCGTTCTACACATTGGGCCAGTGGCTGGGCCAGCGCGCTTGCCAACTCGTTGGCCTATGTGTAGAGCCGCCATTATATGAATGTAATAAGTTTGTTGTGATTCTTTATACCTATTAGGCTAGCAAACCCGGCGAACTCCGTTTCGCCACCAGATGGCTTCGTTTTTTCTTTCTTTTTTTATAAACCTCACGGAGCCTGAGACCTTTCCAACGAATGCAAAACCGTGGAAATCGGTTCGTGCGTTCTGGAGTTAAAGCGTCAGGAAGGAAAACCCGACTTATTTTTATATAGTAGATTTAGTTTATTATCATTATTTAGTTTAATAAATGAAGTTATATCTTATATCTATCTATTAGAATTATTTATCAGCTATTTTAGGCGTCTCGTCAATTGTGAGTATAATGCTGTTGTTGTTCCCCTACTTCCCTTGTTTGGGAAGTTTTCTTAGTTTTCGTCCCTCAGATAACGTACTTAGTATGTGGGGCAGTTAGGATGAGGTTACATTGTAAGAATACCGTTAGTAGATATTATGTGTAATTTTGTATTGTATAGTTAGCTTTTCTACTACACAAGTAGTATAAAAGATAAAAGTTAAATATCACTGACTAATGTTATGCAGTTACTAGCGCTTATGAACACAAACATACCTATATGTTCCAACAATCTGTGATAAAAAAAAGTGTTGTCTTACAGGGCTACAGTAATTTATATTTTTTTTTTAAGGGACATCTGCAATTTCTGAACCGAATATATCAACAAACCTACAAACACACTTTCGCATGGAACGAATAAATAAAAATAAATAAAATAAATAAATATTGCGGGACATTGCACACAGCGCCATCTAGCCCCACACTAAGCAAACGCTTGTGTCGTGGGTACTAGATAACGGATATAATACTTATATACTTTTCTTTTGTAAATACATACTTATTATACATACAAACGACCAGACTCAACACAAGTAATTATAAATTTTTAAATTTCATAAATACTTGTGTCAAGCGGGAATCGAGCCCGCAACCCCTAGATTAGAAGAATCTATCTAATATAAGAATAATAATCTAAATATATAAAACTCAAAGGACTGACTGACTGATATAGTGATCTATCAACGCACAACCCAAGCCACTGGAAGGATCGGGCTGAAATTTGGCATGCAGGTAGATGTTATGACGTAGGTATCCGCTAAGAAAGGATTTGTGGAAACGCTAATTTTAAAGAGGTGAAATAAAGGATGCCAGTTTTACTTCTTAATGCGAGCGAAGCCGCGAGCACCCAGTAGTCAATTTTTTTACGATTTTTTTATTCTTATAAAATCCAGTGTAACCAAGCCCCAACAGTTCACAGCAATCAATAAGGACAAACTGCGTGCCAGAGGCCAAACTACACACGCGTACGTGCGATCAGTTATTGCAGTTTTTGTCTATTTATTGCGAATCACGTGTGTAATTGTTTTGTTTACCTGCGGTTCTTTTGTTCTTTTATTTCGGGACAGAAGCTGTTTTGGCTACATATTATTTTATGAAAAATGAAAAAATCTCTGGAAAAATTTTCAGCGTATTTACAAAAGGCAATTTATTGGTTCGATTATTTTTTACAAATCAAAGGTTAAATTGTAGCAGTAATGTCCGCTCTTCCACTTCAAACGGATCAAAAATAGAAACAAAACAAATTTTAGGTAAAAAAGCTTCCATGATTGTTCTTATTCTTATTTGTTTAAACTTTTAACTCATTCTTACAGGTACTACTCGTACTAAGATGAATTCAAACAAACAAATGTATCCGCTTTTCAACGAAATCTTGATTCATTAACTGTTACTGATAAACACTTTCAGATTCACTAGAATATTCTCAGAAATTCAACGTAACACAATCATACTCAATAGTACCGAATATTACTATAAAGTGTTGGCAGATTCATCAGAAATAGTTTAGCTACACTATGGCCAAGGGCTAACCCGTTTTAGATAAAAAGTGACTACAGCAGCTACTTATTAATGTTTGCAAATATCAGATCTGTTGTTAACCTACTTTAAGATATTCAAAATTTTAAGTATTTATATTCCAATAGTGTTCAGCTCTTAATCTTACCTAATAGAAAAAGTGTCTCGCCATAATTTTTTGTGTATTTACAGAATAAAACGAGTGTAACAGAATAAAGAGTATAACACAGAATACAGAGTAGGTCTAAACTAAGCTATGTATACCTACATTATATTGTAAAGAAAGTTGTAAGTACACAATAGTTAGACTTACAAATTAAAATTTGTTCGATATCTATAATAATATTATAAATACTGCTATTTGTTATAAATAAATATCTGTATCTGTAAAGCTGAAGAGTTTGTTTGTTTGTTTGAACGCGCTAATCTCAGGGACTACTGGTGCGAATTGAAAAATTCTTTTTGTGTTTAATAGACCATTTATCGAGGAAGGCTTTACGCTATATAACATCACGCTGCAACTAATAGGAGCGAAGAAATAATGGAAAATGTGGAAAAACCGGGGAAAATTATTCATCTTTGAGGGCTTCCGCGCTGCGAAAACGGTTCAAGATATCACAAAAATATGTATGAAAAAATTATTTCACTTAAAATAATCTAACAAAGTGTCTTCAACAATATATGTCTATCTTTTAAGTTTAACTCACTAGAACCGTTTTTATGGTAATAACTATTCCACGCGGACGGAGTCGCGGGCACCAGCTAGTATAAGATAAAGTTTCTATTTTATTTTAAGTTTTCTTTTGTAAGTGGTTTTTGTGTCTGCAAATAAATAAATAAATACACCTTAGGTTAGGTAGGATAACCTATATAGAAGAAAGATGCTTCAGTTTGGTCTACAGTCATATCACAGACAAGGCCACAGTTACTGCAGCAGAGTTGTTATTTGAGGAATTTGTCGAGAGTCCTGCGAAATCTCAGCCACGGCGGGAATTCTCGGAATGTGTTACTGACACATTTCCTTAAGAACGCTCGTAGATAGGCTGCGGTGAGACTGGATCTATTTCTGGATTGTATTTGAAATGTATGGAGAGATTTTTCAAGGAACGTAATTGTTTTACATACTATGTTACATGTATAGAAATAAGTTTATTGACGCCCTGTTTCCAAATTCTAATGGAAATGTGATCAAAGGAGTCACTTCACTACGTAGGTGCGTTTGAAGCAAAACTTTTTTAATTTCGTTTGTCATGTAAATTACTTTTGGGAAAATTTATATAAGTAGTTTGTTTATTTGCGACACAGGTTCGCCTAGTGCGGTGTTTAAATAGTGCATTTATGTATAGTTTTATTATGTTTTGGAGCAATAAACGAAATTTATTATTATTATTATTAAAAAAAATTACTAAAGTAAGGTTGTAGCCAAATTGATCAAATTAAATATTTTTTCTATCTTCATGAAAAGTCGCATTTTTCTAGATACAATCCTATGTGGCCAACCATTTTCTTCATACATTATCACTAAACCATTAAAAAATAAAAAATAATAATAAATATTCCGGGACATTGCACACAGCGCCATCTAGCCCCACAATAAGCAAACGCTTGTGTCGTGGGTACTAGATAACGGATATAATACTTATTTACTTTTTTTTGTAAATACATACTTATTATACATACAAACTACCAGACTCAACACAAGTATTTTTTTTTAATAATGTATAATGTTAAGAAATTTGTTATATGTCACGACCCTCAGTCATGAGGAAATACGACTCAAAGAGAGAAGAAAAAATGTTAAGGAATTTGTAGAAAAAAGATATTATTTCCCTAGCTCTATAAGTTATCCCCCCTGCAATCGAGCAGCAATACCGGGCACTTCCACACAATTTCGCACAACACGATATGTCCACGAAGTCGTGGAGTGGACCGCTTGCTTGAGGTCCTTGGTAGGACTTTTACCGAATGTGGCGCGAGAGGTAAGCGGGGAGCAGTTTAATTGTTGAAGTAAGTATAGTTTAATATTGTTAGGTAGATAGGTTGTAGATATATAGTAAAATGCGTATGATTCTTAATCAAAATCTGAACGATCTGAAAATCATCCAGATCACAAATTGACCAAGAATTTTATTTATACTCCGTTCCTAATTTCTTGTTTATTACTATTTTACAGTAGCTAGTTTTAAAATAAAATAGATTTTACTTTTTAATATTACACGAGTAGTAACCTATAGTTTTTTTTAGAACGGAATAGGCCAACGTTTGACTACAGCCTGTCTGATGTATAGAATTTACTACACGTTAAGCTTCTTCAGTGGAGCTGCAGTGACACCTCAACATTTGAAATTCAAAACCCACATAATACGGTTTTTTCAGTAAGCATTAACTAAACGCCACCGCTTCCCCTAACACCACAAGCCAAAGGAAACTCAAGACGTCCTTCAAACATTACAGCGAGTCAGGGCCGGACTCGACATATCACGCGGTAAATCACACAGATTGCCCGCACGTGACCACGGGAGAGGCTGAGATGACATAGTGCTATAATCTGGCAGGTTTCTGGATGTTCTCAGGTGGATTGGTGATGAGGTCATTTGTTTGTTAGTAGCGAGCAGGTGGATTAGTCGTGAAATATTATTACATTTTGTTTGAGTAATAAATATTTTGTGTGTTTGCATTTTAAATTAATGAAACTAGATGTAGTGTTTTAAGTATTTTGTATTTACGGAATCACTTTGCTGCGGAATTATGCAAGATTTACAGGTAGTGAAAGTCACATTAATCATTATTAGAATGTAGCCAAGGACACGTTTCTTTGAAAATTAAAAGAGATAAAGAGAGAAGACAGAAAACTTTGAAAGTCACTTCTACACAATATACACATACAAATTACACACACCCACACAAAAAGCATCACACTCAATTACCCATCCCTTGAATCCGTCCCCACTTCAGAGACATATGGCGTGACACAGAGAATTCACCCTGAGAGGTAATTACTGCTCCTGTGACAGACAGACCGACCCTTTCTGTTATATATATGTATAGTTGTGTCTGGGTACAACTTGCACTTTTCTCGTGATAGTTGATTTGGTAAGATTTGGAGTTAGTCAATATTATGTGTGAAATCTTGGATGTTATACGCAGTAGCTCTCAACACTTGAGTCAACTACTTTATGTGATTAAAAAGAAGCAATGTTTCGTGTACATGAATTTATTAAACACTAGTGGACGCCCACGGCTTTGCTTGCATTATTTCAGGATAAAAAACTATGGCAGTCTATAACACTTCTAAGACCTTATACTATCTACATACCAAAAATCATGATGATCCGTTCAGCCGTTTTTGCAGACACAAATTCTGAAAACTCCTGCAATGTTCTGTTATGGATTAAAGTATACCCAAAAAAATTATTGTAGTTTCTTCTAGGTTCAGAATTTTGACCTTCTTCAGCTTTATTATATATTATGTATATATAGATAAGATTTACACACAAGGCTAGATATGCTAAATAATAAATCATGGTCAGAGTTAAAAATCACTGGTTTGGTTTAATCTAGTTTTACGCAGTAACTCTCGACACTAGAGTTAACCACTCTCATACGATAAGCGCAGTAAGTAACAAAAACTTACAAGTTTGAAAATACCTTCTACCCAGGGAACTGAATATTTGAATTTTTATACCTTCAGTAGTTTATTTTGTCCTAACAGTATTCGTTACCGAATCACGACTATAATTACCTCACAAAGCGGCAGTTAAGGTAGCAAATGGAGCCATTATAATCCTGAAGGCTCCAATATTTCGTCGGAACGTGATAGTGCAGATGAGTTTAAATCCAAGCTTACTGTTGTCACGTAAACGGGACAGCAGCATTAGGAAATAGCGGATTTCAATAAGTTATTAACATATTTCTATGATATACATTTCATTTAGTATTTAATTATGATGTCATAGTATATAAGTTAGTGGTTTCATTTTGAATTAAAAACAATAAGTTTTTTCTGCTAGATATCACAAGCTATACGTTTTACACCTGTGTCATATGTCTTAATTGCACACCAACACAAGTTATATAGTACAAAGTAAAATATGAACAAATAATAACGTATAAATGGGCGGCCTTATCGCCTTAAGCGATTTCTTCCAGGCAACCTTTGGATGGACACGACAAGTAGAGATAAACAGGGTCAGAGGTGTACTAATTACAAATACCTATATAACGATTTTTTTATTATTAACAAATCAAAAGAAGCAATCTGAGACTAAGATACTTTATTAATGGACTTTCTTTATTTAGTAAGACCATCTATTCTACTACTATACCTACAACAAATACATACCACTTCTACATAACACAGTTTAGCAAGCACCTACAATACCCATCAGCTAGACTCCATTAAGTCAAAGACAGTGATTGCAAGGAAGCTCGGCCAGCGTTTAACTCACGACCTAGTTGCAATGCCCATCATGTTCTAAGTAGGTATATATTATAGGTATAGTATTATTGTAATACAAAACAATAATTCCCTTCCCAGCGCATGACATTAAGAAATTATTAGGTTGAGCTGCATCCGCGTAAGGTTTTCGCTAGCGGCGGTTAGGGCTAGTACAGAAAGCTGGAATTAGATATTTTGGTTGATATTATTCTGATATTGTGAAATTTTGTTTTGGACTCTGAAACCATTTGTAATACAAGAATTAAGTAAAGGTTTCAAATGTTTTTTCCGTAATAACTAATTTGTCGGTCTTCAACAGGTCTTCAAGTCGAGAGTAAACCGGGTTCTTCAAGCGCGCTAGATCATAGATTATAACGTTGCTTAACATCAGGCAAGTTGTAGTCAAGCGTGAGCCTATTTCATGTAAAAAAATCTTTTAGCATTTTGTGCTGCTGTGTGTGTGTGTGTGTGAGTCACATTAAATAGACAACCATGTTAGACGATCAAAAAGGCTAGAGGGAGGATTGTTTTATGATGTTTTAGGCTTCCGACATGGCTTAACGTAATGGTATCTGTCTACATAATAATAAAGCTGAAGAGGGTCGAAAGTCTGAACATTGATGATATTTAAAAATAATCATTTATTTACACTTAATAACTAGGTACAGATCTTAATGCTATGTAGGTTACCTGCTTAAAGTGGGCTAAGTACAATATTTAACTAATATAATATAAGTACAATAATACCTACTACATAGACATTAAGCACTGGGTGCACTACATTGCACACTAAGTCGAGACTTGTGTCGTGCAACGTAGGCTCTTTCCATTCATGAATAGTATGAAATAAAATAAAAAAAGAACAAGATAACTTAAATATAGCTATCGCTTAGATAATATACACATTTATGATAATTTGTTTTATTATCCAAGACATCTCAAAACAAATACAAATAAGAGCACATCTGCACAAAACTCATGACATTACATTAAGTACATCAAATTCTAAATATTCTAAATAATATTTGGAGATACTTTGAATTGATAGCAGAACACGTTCCACCTATTTCTAGCTTTTTTTTCTGTTTATCTGTTTATTTACAAGTTCATGACGCAAAACGGCTGAACGGATCATCATGATTTTTTGTATGAAGGTGATATGAGGTCTTAGCAGTATCATAGGCTACTTTTTATCCTGAAATAATGCGAGGGAAGCCGCGGGCGTCCACTTGTATGGTAATAATCGTGTTGTGTGTATGTGTTCAGCTTTACAGTATCCAGTAAGACAGCAGACGTATAAGCCCATCTGCATGTGGGCGCTGCCTCGGGCCGGTATTCTCTACGATTCACTCGCGCCCCGCGAGATGGCCTGTGATTAAAGCGGACTCAATATGTTCAACTGAAAGATGGGTGCTGTAGAATAGGGCTTGGAGTTGTTATTAGTATTCTAGTGTTAGAGATGTTGGTTCGTATAGTTATTATGTAGTATGACAATGAGGCTGAAAGGTGGCTTTAGTGGGCAAAAATCCTACATAACTCGACTATTCACGACATCGACACCCCATTGTGGTCGGGTATCTTAGAGAAGATTTCCCCGTCGTGAAAAAAAAAAAGAAAAAGTGATCAATTAAATGCTAAAAGTAGCTAAGTTGTAGATTACCCAAAAGATTGTCGCTTTTGGCAGAAGAAACATACGAATACGATGATAACAAATCGTTAGTGAGAATTTCAAACTAAATTCCGAAAATGTAGCACAAGTCTTCTAATGGCGCTTTAGTAATATGGCTAAAATAAAGCACTAGTCTATTTCAAGGGAGCTTTAGTAACGTCACGAGTTTTGGACTTCAAAACCAAAACATACGAAATAAGTATTCTTAAAAGCTCTGATCTAAAAGCTTATTAAAATTCTTTTGACGAGCAACTTTAAACATTAAATCAGCCATCGCCAAGCCTCAAGTGTAAGTAACTAAGTAAGCAATCAACAGTTACCCCACAGCTATGCCATTAGTGAAACAATTCATCACTCCATCACTTTGCAACATCGCAATTCACAAACAATACCGCTGCTATTGTACGGTAACATTTAAAACAACTCGTGACGATTCCTAGATATAACGAATTAAAGGTGCACTTTCAAAGGCATAACGTCGTTAATATAATTATAATTGCTTATTTTTCATCGTGTATCTATAATTTATGAGATGAGATACAATTTTATTCGTTTCAAATTATTCACGGGTAAAATGAAAACAAATACTTACTGCAGAAACTAAAAAATTTCAAAATATTCGTCACATTTTAGTTAAACTACTGGCAATATTACGAGACCTCAAAAATGACAAACACAGTCAACACTGCAATATCTGGTAACTTATTTATCTGTATACAAAAATATTGATATATATAATGTTACTTGTATGCGTTTTTTTCACATCTATTTCTCTTCCATACATCATTTCTTGAATTTTGTTATTCACACATTTACGATAAAACATAACCTGCAATTTGCTAAATAATGAAACTGTACCTTAAACTTAAGGCTTTTAAATAACAATATAAACACGCCTCCCGTTATTAAGTGTGTAATCGGCAGATCTTTCTCAGGGATGGTATTAAGTATTAATGGCTTAAAACATGAAGGGATTTCTTCAAGGCTACCCGATTTGCTTTGGCTTGTAAAGGATATAGGTAGTCGTGAGCTGAATGGTGTTATAAGTGCTATGAAGTCATCTCAATTTGTTTTGATAGATTATGGTGATAATAATATAAAGATTTATTTATTTCCTAAAGCTTTGTGCTGATGTTTGTGTTCAGAAACAAAACATAGTCATTAATGTAAACCACTTCTTTAGCTAGTATTATCGTCTTTACTCATCTAATGATTATTTAATAGAGATTTTCGAATAAAATAAAACTTTTACATAGATTTAGTTAGATCTATGAATATCCCGTATAAGAAAGCAAATTTTTCGCACTATTTTCAAAAGGTCCTAATTAAAAGTTGTGGGTTGAGCTCTAAAGCCAGCCTTATAAAAGTTCTGCCTATGTTATTAATAACCATACATCGTCATTTGCTTTTTTTTTTCAATTTAAACCATTGATCCTGTCCTGCGTGCTAGGTACTTCATCCTATCACGCAGGACCGGATCGAGTAGCGTACTAAAAAGGGAGGCCTATGCTTTCTATAGCCGAAAAAGCAGAAAGACCGCAGGTAGACACCGTTTTATAGTGCATGTTTCGAAGTGTCAAACACAGCGCTTTACCTCTACGTTTATTGTACGGACGTAAAAACTTTGGAACACTTTACTAGAAGGTGTATTTCCTGCGAACTACAATCCAGGGGTCTTCAAATCTGGAGTTAACAGGTATCTTTTAGGCAAGCATGTTACTCCCTAGGCTGTAACAATGCGTAACATCAGGCAGGCTGTAGTCAAACGTAACCTATCACATGTAAAGAAAAAAAAATGTTCATCACAGGGCTACAACAGGCTGATGATGATAAACCAGACTACGGAACATAACTACATTGTATGCAGCTAACTAGAACCAATCAGCAACCCTCTCTACCTCAGCAACATTAGCACGTAGAGCTCAAGCGTGGCATTATTTAGCAAAGTACGCCATATTATGGTATTTAACAATATCTAAATGCTGGCATTGTGTTTAACATTAGGTACGGGCGAGGATCGTGGCTTGAGCTTGGTTCGAGCGTAGGTGGGGCAAAGAGTAAGTGGTTGGTTTAGTGCCTAAAGTTCTGTAGCCTCAGTGAGAATAATACTAATAATATAAAGAATAAATAATATAATTCGACACAGAATGGAAGGGTTACTTGACCTCCGCAGATAAATGGTTAGTCATTTATATAAGTGCAACTAAAAACAAAAATATATTGTGTTAAAATATTGGCATTTGTCATTTTTAGAGCAGTTTAACTCGAACAAATAGAAACAAAATTAAAATAAAGAAGCATTAAATAAAACAGGCATTCAGTTTAAAATTCTTACCTTCACTTTTAATTAATTTCACGGTATCAGAGCCAAACTCATATAATGTTATATAAACGATATCTATAATAACAATCATAGGATCTGCACATATATTTTTCAGTACACACAATTAAGTTGAGTTTTTCAGTTTTCAAAAACTAATAATTCAAAGAATAATAACTAAACACACACCTTCTTATCCAATGAGAGTGGCGAACTCTAGTGTCGAGAGTTTATCAAGCAGCCCTAAGGGCCTCTGACATGGCTTAACAACTGCTGCACTAGACAAACAGCCGGGACCTACAATTTATTTTCTGACCCACGGAAGCACACATATCGCTTCAGGTGACCTAGAGATCAAATGCTGCCTACATACATACATTTATTTATTTACTATCTATTCTGTTTTAAATATTCTTTGCTTCGTCTTGTCATAGCGTAGAGGGAACTCCGCCTGAGGCGATGAAGTCTCTAAGAACGATCGCTGTAGATAACAATATGAGATTAATTTGCGTTTCGACATACTTATTATTGTAATCGAAATACAAAGACAATCGTGGGGAAGCTATTTATAGGAAATATGAACTCGCAACCCAAAGGTTTATAATATAATTATGTTATGAACACACTTTAATAAGACAAAAACATATCGGTTAAAAAAAGGTTTCTAAAATCTGTAGCTGGCAAGAAGAAAAAAAAACCATAGATTTAAATCCTGTAATATTATTATGTGATTTGCTGTTGTGTAAAATAAAATAGATTATTGAAATATGTCCATATATGTATTTGTGGTTTATGACATACTGCTGTAAGTTCAATTGAGTTCCCTGTTCTGTCTTCAACTATTAATTATAGACAAAAAAACGTACTACATAAATTTGTATACCCTACTTGGTGACCAAAATGAACCAAAATGACTTTGAAGATCTCTGGATTATAGTGCGTGGGGAACTGGGAGTCAGGCAGGGAGTTCCACAGCCTGCTTATACCTGTATGTTTTGTTAGCCATTATTTATTCCACGCGTACTCCCCGCCAATACAATCAACATTAACCATCATCTTTACAGCCCTTGTAAAGAATCTTGCCCCAACCCTTGATATTTCACGCTCACCTAATACAATTACGGTGTACGAAGGACAAGCAATAAAATAGCAAAGAAAACGGTCATTCGACACTTGAAGGGCCAAAGGACTGGACTGAGGGAGTTAAGAGTTGGCGCTAGTACCTTCATTTCATACACATACATATAAAATGAAAGTTTCTTTCTTTCTTTCTTCTTCAACCGCATTCAATGCCATGTAATGATAAGTTATTAACAAAATAGTGTTACATGCATTTTTTTTCCTACTTCTATATATGTATTTTACAAATAGTAAAGCAGTATCAAAAAACCTATTTAATGCATTCAAACACGAGTTTACCTAACAGTTTACCTTGTGTTAAGCAACGGTGCTTGCTGATAAGAAACTGTTAATTATAGGTAGGTACATTGAAATTGAGAGCCTTTTTTAGAAAACTTTGACAGGCAAGCAAATTTTAAGCTCCCTATTAGGTACTTTATCTTTTTGCTTACTGTGTTTCCTGAAACAACAATCTGAAATTCTTCAAATACATTTAAACATGCTTTCATCGTGGACTGGCTACAAAAATAAAAATGGTTGTAAAACACAATTCAGCAAACAGCTTTTATGGTTATGATTATATCGAGGAAAATTTGTATGAAACCCAGTTAAAACAGCGCGTACTAGCGCCGAGCAACTAAAGGGCTCACTCGGTATTCTTCCCGCGGCCCCTCTGCCGCACAAAGGGAAGAGGGCAAACACTTGAGGCAAAGGACCAAAATAGAGAGCGAATTGAGTCGAGAAATAAAATAAGGGGAAAGAGTGCAAGTTTTTCGTATGTGATATATTTTTAGAGATGTTGACACCTACGTACAGGTTTAGCTGAAAATGAGTGCGTGTTTTTTAATATGACGCTTTCTTACGTTATGATGATTTTAATTATTGTAAATCATAAGCATTTTCCAAAAATAGATTGGTATACCGCTTTTCAATACAGCACTAATAGCAACTTAAGTAGATGCAAAAACAGTGACATTATTTTTTTATTTGGGGTTTCTTTGAGTATCTGCATTAACCAATAAAATGTTGACTCCAAGGGCGCAAGGATGCATTAACATCTCTAGATCATCATGACAAAACTAAACCTGAAATTTTACTTATATTAACTTATATCTAAAGTCATCTCTATACAGATCTCCAATCAAGTGGACATACGTGGTGACCGCAGGTGCTCGGCCAAACTTTTCAAATATTTGCTTTAGCGGCTTTTCCCATGGATTTGTTCGTTTTTCCTCCCCAAAAGCCAACTATACCGTGGACCAAACATTTATTCACGGGATCAAGTATGCTTTGACACAACAAAAGGGAAAAAGCAGTTAAAACATCTTTTGACGAAATATTTGTTTGGGTTCTGCGCGGTTTAACTGGTAACTTATTTTATTGGGTAAAGGGTTGGGACGTTACTTTACTTTTGAAATTGTTGAAAATATAGTAATTAATCTCTTTTTGAGTCGAGTTGAGAGTATTTCCTCATGACTGAGAGTCGTGAATTCCCCACTGAATTAATTTGTTATAATACAGATAACAACTTTTAGTAGAATTGTAGAATCTTAGAAAACATAACATTACCTATTACAAATATCTGAATGTGCCTAGAATAAGTTTCCAAAGCCTTTTGTTGGTGTTGAGTTTCAAAAATATTTTATTTATTATTAAGACAAATTATAGCCAAATTGCCAATAGTCATAAAAACCTCACAATATAGGTTATTCTAATGCATATGGCAGCATTATTGTCAATTATACCCGTAAAGTAATTTTACAGTAAGCTTTATTGAATCATGATGAACCTGACCTTTGTTACGTTTCCTGGTTTTGTTCGCGTTTTTTGACTACTTTGGTGTGAAATAATATAGGTCAAGAGTGTTAAAATAGATTTATGTTAGGGTTTCGTAGGCTTAGATTAGATTTCAAATTATTAAAAGTACGTTAGTTTGAATGTGAAGAAGCTGATTGAAATCAGACAATATAATAGTAAAATAATATATAAAATAAATATTACTTATCCAACCCAGCATAGTGTAAAAAAAGAAGTTATCTATGATAAATCTGGCATAATATTTTTTTTCTTTCGTTCTTTGTTTCTTTCTACTTAATATCGAGTATATTAAGTGGAAAAAAAGAAAGAAAGGCATAGGCAAAAAATTTGTGAAAATTAAAACTGAAATACAAAAAAAAATAAAAAGAACATTAGACATGATACAAAAGAGCTTTTAAAAAAACAACACATACATACAACAGACCCCCAAATCCAATGTCAAATCGATCGCATTGAGTTGAATCGATTTCCTAGTGTATGTGTGTTAAAGTCGCAAATTGGACAAAAAAATGAAACGTGCACAATTAGCACTCGGATAAAGCACTTGTCGTAATAGTCGTGGGAGACGGCTTTTTGCTATGCAGCCTTAGATATAAGCTTAGAGCGGGTTAATTTTAATCATTATACCAATATTATGAACTAGTGGAAGCCCGCGGCATTGCTCGCATTATTTCAGGCCTATGACACTCCTAAGACCTCATACTACATTCATACCAAAATCGTGATGATCCGTTCAGCCGTTTTTGCGTGATAAGCGTTAAAATAAATAACAGACGAGTATGCTAGAAATTGTTGGAACGTGTTCTGCTATCAATTCGATGTATTTCGAAACATTTCTTTTTAAATATCGTCAATGACTTTCGACCCTCTTCAACTTTATTATATTTATATATGCTTGTTCCATTACTGGTTATTTTTAAGACTTATGTGTTGTATGGTTTACATTTTGATAACTAAACGAATAAGTTTATAATAATATACTGGTTCAAATATTAGCCTCATGTTTCAAAGTTTCAACAAATATTTATAATAATAATAAATAAATATTCCGGGACATTGCACACAGCGCCATCTAGCCCCACACTAATATAAGTATGTAATTGTTTCCTATCGTTTTTCTCTCATCTTATTTTACAACGGACTCTTATGCCTTGCGTCCGATGATTGCATCGAACAATCTATAATAACATCGATAATCGTCCGACGGCAGTCGACGCGTTTCGTGTCAAATTCGACAAAATTAATGTTGCCAATAACCGTTAGAGGCCAAAACTATGGCCAAAGACGATTCTCACGAGCTTCGTTTCGTGAGTTCGGTGCATTACGAATTTGTCGCATTTGAGAGGTATGTGATTTCATAGGTAAGTGGGCGTAGTGATGGGAAAAGAATGTCGATTTGAACGACAATGTTAATCGATTGAAGGATCAGGGTAAAATGTGTCAATATGTATAAGATATGTGGCATTCAGTTTTGGGTCAGATGACACGTTAAATTGTAGGTCCCGGCTGTTGTCAGCAGTCGTTAAGCCATGTCAGAGTCCCTTGGGGCGGCTTGATAAACTCTCGACACCAGAGTTGGCAGAGTTTCATTCGATAAAAAGAAAAAGTAAGTCGGTATAGTGATCAAATAAAATAAGCGATTTCAGATGCTATATCTGTAAGTAGATAAGTAATTAAAGACAAACAGGTTATATGAAACTACTTTCCTCCAACAACAACGAATTCACTTTACTTTTTGAGAACTATCTTAACTACTAAGTTGAACATCGTTTATCCAATGCCGTTTCTAGTCCAAAATAACAATTTGCATGAACATTTGTAGGCCTACCATTTAAATTTCCATCAAAGCCCAGTAACAAAACGAGGTTTATATTCGGCACCTCCTATAAAATTTTAGAGGTCAAGCACCTACCTAACTTTTTATTATTTATTCTATTAAAACTCTGTTATAACAATTTGCCGACACCCATAAATCCGCACATAAACAATCAATGCAAGCAATTATATATCGATAAATATTCATTTACGATAAATTTTAACTGTCATAAATCGATAAGTTAGTAGGCTACGTTACTATTTTATGGGACGCGACAATGTAGGAATCACGCCACAGACTGGCAACATCGTATAAATTAGTCTGTGTTTCTGTCATTTGAAGGTGCTAAATGTATGCAAATTATTTAGGCTTCATTTATAACAAACAGTTGAGTCATTCTCGATACTATCTGATTGTTCTTGGGAACTTGTCAATAAAATCTTTCGGTAAGTACTCAAGCTGTGTCTTGGAAAAACAGAGTTTTTATATTTACGATGATTGTGATAATTGGAAAATTTGTTGAATGGAAATTCCATTCATTCGTCATAAAGGGTTACTAGCAGAAGTCAAAAAGTCTGATTAATTATTTATTATGTTTATGTTAGTTTTTAGGAATACTGGAATAAAAAAAGTTACGTATTTATATAATGCTGATTTTTTAAACATTCTACTTTAACTTTTTAATAAAAGATAAGACTAATATTAATACATACTGATACAGAAATATTCTACTATCAATTTTCTAATCGTGAACAGAATTAGAATCATTGGTCATAAAATGAATATTCATCAATTTGGAAACAAAGTTATTACATAAAATCAATTTCCACAGTTAATAGTATTTATGAAGTGTGCAAGTCAGCTTCGTCACAGATTGTGTGAACTTTAGTCCGGCGCCATTGCGACACTCAAACTCAATCATAGACAATGTAAGGAGACACATAACTACCTATGAATCATGATGAAGACCAATAGTTATATCGACGGACCAATCAGTTGCATTTATTTGATGTGCAGGGCTCAATCTCTATTTCTTACCTACAACGAGTTTGCACTTGGTCATAGTTAGCCTGGTTGTAAGCAAAGGGTATGGGCTAAGATGGAGTGGGCTTACCTGATAAAAACCAATTCACTCTCGCTTTGAAGATCGCTGGATTAATGTGCGTTGGCAACAGATAGTCAGGCAGGGAGATTCAAAACTTTGCGGTACGTACAATAAAGGTGGAAGCGTACCGCTTTGTGCGGGTCTGCACGGTGGTTGTTATTTTTTCGGCCCCAAGTTCCAGTTGATAAACTCTCGACACCAGAGTTACTTACTCTCCTTTGATAAGAAAAAAAACAAATAAATCTGTGAATTTGTAATAAAGACCTAGATAGACTTATGTAACCTCTAATGTGGTAATATTGCCGTTTTTGCCAATTAAAAACTGTTATTTTTGACTTGAAAGCTGATAATTGTAAGGATCATTTAAGGTTTTAAGTAACATTAGCAAGAAAATTGTCTAGTTTCAAAAGTATAAATGACAAATTAAAGAGTATTCACAATAATAAGGCGTCTATATGGATGTTTGTCATCAGAGTCACAGAGTGTAATCATGAAGACTGACAATCGTTAAGTTTAAGCACTACGCCTACAACTAAACTTAATGTGAACTAAGCACGACTGATTTATACATAATTATCTTCAGATTAAATGAGATTATAATTATCGTTTCCAAAATAAAACCTTTTTTAAATATTATTATTTTTAATCTAAAAGCAGAAAATAATATTGACAGGAAGAATGGGTAAAGCTGCATTATTGCTACTTAAGTTTTTGTTCTTTTTCTTATCGAATGAGAGTGGTCATCTCTGGTGTCAAGAGTATAACAAGTCACCCTTTAACATGGCTTAACGACTGCCGTTATATGACTTGATTTTGTTTTATAGTTTTTTTTTCTAATAATTTATAACTTAGTTTTAAAATAAATGATATTCTTTCTAAAACAAATTGTAAAGTAGATACAACACTTCCTAGAACACACAACAATAGCTAAGTACAGTGTATGTCATGTCAAACCCACATTAGAGGTTTGTGATGTTGATTATTTCGTGGTGTCGACTATAGTTCAAGGTTGTAAAGGTCGTTTACAATAGGTAAAAAAGGTGCTGGGTAAATTTTGCCTAAAAATTAAAAGCTGATAAAAAATTGTGGAATAGGCTCTTTAATGTTACAAGTTACAGTAGCTTTATTTATCATAACATAACTAACAAATACAAATACAAAAATATTTATTGACATAACCAATTGTTCAACAATAAACTAGGGTCCACAATGTCCCCGTATACATAAAGCGTTAATGTACTACAAATAATACAATACGTCTCAGAATATGTTTTATATTTATAGAATGTGTAAATACAGAAGTACAAAAATAAAAGAAATCTCGTATATTTTTAAATAAAAAAATATTAATTCAATACAAGCAACCTTCACAGCGCTTTGCTTCTACGTTTATTGTACGGACGGCAAAGCTCTGGAACACTTTACCAGAAGCTGTGTTTCCTGCGAACTACAATCCAGGGGTTTTCAAATCTAGAGTTAATAGGTATCTTCTAGGTAAACGTGTTACACCCTAGGCTGCAGCAATGCTTAACATCAGGCAGGCTGTAGTCAAACGTAAACCTATCACACGTAAAAAAAAACCATAATTAATATACTAATATTAAAATTACAACAAAATAATACTTCTTATACCATAAAAAACGAATACAGAAGCAACTACTTATTTGTATTCTCGCAATAATTCCAAGTAGCGTAAAAGCCTCTTTAGGTCTTTGCAATGTTAATAATGTCCCCCGGCGATGCTTAGTTTCGGAAGAGACAATTACAAATGATTGTGCCCTGTGGACGTATGTGACTTACAGGCACACGTAATGTTTTTTGTATGTAGTGATTTATGCTCCTTCTCAGGTTTATGGGATTTGCGTGCAGATGATTTTGTAAGGTTTTTAAATGAGATCAGATGTTGCTCAATACTGTAATACATTAATCATGCAATACGTAAATGATATAAAAAAATTTATCTGCTTAATTCAGTACATGTATGTAGGTATTTAAAAAGATAGCAAAACTATGCGAGTATACAACATCGTACACGTAAATACTCACAATAAATCAATTATAGTAATATTTATAATAATATATCACACAATGTATAGGTACTTCTTAATTTCATTTCAAAAAACCATAATATATTTTGTAACCAATTTGGACCAAACCTAACTGTCAGTTAAGACACTAGGCTTAGGTTTTCATATGTTATGTAAATTTCTGTATTGTGCTGGTGTTTTTAATAAAGTATATATCTTTCTATCTGTCATAAGTTTTTCAAATCATAATGAGCTGTAAAAATTCTAAAAAGAAAGGTTTCCTTTTGGAAGAAAGAAAGAAAAGAAAGAAACGTTTACTTCTCAGACATTTGTGTAGATGAAACAGGAAAACCCATTTATATTCACTTATGCAAAGTTCGATTTGATCCACGATTTGACCTGCACCTGAATTACAATACTAACTCAAACCAAACAGTCTAATGGAACCGACACAAACACTTATCCCACTAAATCTCACAATATTAAGCAATTTGATCCCACATTGACATAAACCCCAATTTAAGATACAATAAGTTAAATGCAAACTCTGAACGATCGGACCATATCTGGTATCCCTCTAATATAATAATGCCGAAAGCTTTTGCATGTCTGTACGTTTGTTTATTCATCTCGCTTAAACGTCTGAATCGTTTTCGATTAAATTTGGTATCAGGATAGATTAGACCCTAGATTAACACACATTACTTTTTTAGTGGTGGACACTGCGGTGCGATGTTACCTATATAATAAAAAAAAAACTTTCAGAAGACTTGATAACCTCCGTTTTTTGGAAGTTGGTTAAAAAGGCAAAAGTTATAGTCATAGTCATTTATTCATATCAGATATTTGATACACGTCAATAATCAATTAACATAATAGTAAGTAAGTACAATAAAATACAATAATTATTGCAAACAAAAAATATTAAATTGAATTATTGCACAAGTTTATGCGTTATATGTGTTTGCATGTTTGTTTCTTCTTCATTCTCAAACGGCTGAACCGATTTTGATATAAATTTGGTATGCGGATAGATTAGACCCTGGATTATCGCATAGACTATACACTCAAACGTGAAATCATCCGTGATTTTATCGCGGATTAACACAGATAAAACCACGGGGCATCGCTAGTCTCGTAGATGTAATGAGAAACAATAAAGGGCTATTACGCTATGAGTCAACACCAACGCTTGTCGTTCTCACTCGGATTTGGCTGTAAATAAACTTAGTGTTATCTTGTGGTTTATCTTTAGAAATTTGCATAAGAGGTCAGACTGTTTGTCACAGTGTAATCAAAAGGGACAGATCGTTTCATAATAAAGTTATGGCTAGGAACTTTATCATTCTAATCTAGGTACTCGTAGTTGTAAATTTTTACTTTAGATGACTGCTCTGTTAGCTTAGTTGGTAGTGGCTCTACCTTCTAATCTAGGGGTGCGGGTTCGATTCCCGCATAACACAAGTAATTATGCATATATAAAATTTTGTAATTACTTGTGTTGAGTCCAGTCGTTTATATGTATAATAAGTATGTATTTACAAAAGAAAAGTATATATGTATTATATCCGCTATCTAGTACCCATGATACAAGCGTAAGCTTAGTATGGGGCTAGTTGGCGCTGTGTAATATGTCCTGAAATATTTATTTATTTATTATTAACATGTAAGTTATTTTTTTAATAGTGCTTAGTATATTTTTGTATTCATTGTAAGATTTCATAAGTAGAACAAAAATTAGTTGGTAATGAAATGAGTAATGCTTTCGTATAAGCTTTTTAGAAAAAAAAAATATTTTGATCAATTTTGTTTTGTGACAGAATATTTATATTTCCTTCGATAAGTAACGAAGAATCAACCATTTTAATGTGCAAAACGTGCTTTAGAACCAGTTTTATACTAAAAACGATTCTTCAAAATTACTTACATATCTAATCAATAGAAATCAAAACTCAGTTAATCAAAATTAAGTAAGAGTCACCGGCGCCTGTATCTATTTAATCTTCCCATTAATAGTAAATAAGCTTGAATGTAAAGCCGCCATAGCGGGAGATAGGCCCGCTTTATCATTGTAATGAACTATCAGATAACACGATTTAGTTAACACATTGTTGCTAAATGTGGATGTCCAGTGAGTACAGTTGAAGCTATGAAACTTAATATTTTCGCTTATTATAGTAATGCTCGTTTATTTGACATATTACCGTATTTAACTGACTTCAAAAAAAGAAAAATATCAACATGACAGAACTGTTTTTTTTTTTGCAAAAGTATTCTTATCGTAGAGGGAGGATCAAACCTCTACGATTCCTTTAGACTTTTATGTATGCGCAAAATAAATAAGGTGTTAAACTTTACTCATGTGATGAGTAATTTAGTATGGTATAGGTAGTTTCACTGCTTTCTAATATTTTCATTGAACCACAGTTTATTGAAGCTAGATTTTAGGTAATGGGGCCATTAATACAATTTAAAAACAGCCACATTTTACCGTTATGGTCAAAAGGGATCAAAAAACCAAGTTGTGACTCGAAACGTGTATTTCTATCTTTCTATTTTATTGTGTTCTGTTTCTCGTGTCTCAATAAATGTACTTTATTCCTATTCTTAAAAATCTTACTATCCTACCTGGAGAAATAATAAAAATAACTATTTATTAAAGTAGCCTAGTAGCCTTGGGTCATAATATTGCTTGTGCGGATATCCCTTTAGGTGACCTGTGGACGAATGTATGTATAATTGTCCAGAGTAAAAAAAAGTAGTAAAACATTTTAGCTACCCATCTAAGGAAATACAATGGAATACTAAATTGCCAATTACAAAGCTTCACTTTAAACTATCAAGCTAAGCAAATACTAGATCTTAGCACGAACTGTGTTCTCAGTCTAACCTAGGACCTTATATCGAGGTAAATTCGCGTAGGCGCGTTGACACGGGCGAGTCAAGTTGCCACTTGACGTTGCCACACCGAGAGCCCACTGCCGCTGACTCAGCACTAGCGTTGTGCAAACGAGGCATGGCTTTGACATTGCAAATGATAGTGATGTGACATAAATGGTAGATTGATTAAATGATGGCGCTGCAGCACTTCTTCGTCTTGACCTTCACAATCGAACTTGACTACTGATAGAACTTTTTAGTTATGGATTTCCCCGTCTAGCGGTGGATGAGTGAGCCATTTTGTAACCAGCTTTGGATAATAATATCGATGGCAGGAAATCTCAAGAGTGGAAATTTGTCGGGGATTCACAAAATACTAAGTTAATTTGCATGTTTCTGCCTAAGACATTATTTAGTTATTTCTTTATTGGAAAAATACTTATAGTTGTGAAAGTTGAACTTCTTTTCGAAATTCAAAAGTAAACTAAACCATACTTTCAAGGTATCAATGTAATTGCATAATATAAAAAAAACTCTTAAAACCCAAATTGATGTGATTACCAACTACCCTTTGACAGAGCAATGTAAATCTCCCATGATTACGGAACTAAGATCATAAAAGTATATAGCTAACTAAATCTAATGTTTCGGCCTTGAAATCAGCTACCAAATCTGCACTTATCTGTGATCAACAGTAATTATGATCAGATATCATGTTCAATAAAATCCAATAAAAAAATAAACACTTCTCACGCTCACGATTCCTGACATCATAGTTTGACATTTCCATACAAAAACAGCTTTTCCTCGTTCGACAAAAACGTTTTTTTAAATAATAATTTAATGGTCTTTAATATTTTTAAATTATCCAGTGTCATGCTATTGTTACGTGAAATTAATAAAATTGCTTTATTGGCCGAAACATATTGAAATAACATCCGCTATGTATCTGTCACTGTTTTGCGAACCATTTGAACCTGTCCGGAATGTTTTGTATCTTTATTTAACAACTAGCTGGTTCCCGCGACTTCGTCCGCGTGGAATAGTTATTACCATAAAAACGGGTTAACTCAATAGGAGTTACCTAGTTAGTTAACCTTAAAAGATAGACATATACTGTTGCAGACATTTTGTTGGATCATTTCAAGAGAAATAATTCTTTATCACATATTTTTTTGATATCTTGAACCGTTTTCGCAGCACACGCCACGGAAGCCCTCAAAGATGAATAATTTTCCCCGTTTTTTGCACATTTTTCATTGTTTCTTCGCTCCTATTAAATGCAGCGTGATATTATATAGCCTTAAGCCTTCCTCGATAAATGGTCTATCCAACACAAAAAGAATTTTTCAATTCGCACCAGTAGTTTCTGAGATTAGCGCGTTCAAACAAACAAACATACAAACAAACTCTTCAGCTTTATAATATTAGTATAGATTTTCTTATTAGGTTCCTCGTCTATGTACACATTTTACCTGTCTTAGGAAACAATACACCTAGTTCTAGACAAAAATATAAGAAACTGTAGTGCAAACGATAAACTATTAGGATACGTGCCATCCCAGCAGAGCAAAGAGCTATGGTAAGCAAATACTATAAGATCCGCAATAAATTTTCGCTGAGTACTAATATCGTTGACTTATCCTAAGCACTTCAACCTTCTTGTACAACGGACATTGCAATGCATCATTATGCAACCGCTATCTCGACCCATAATCACTTACAATCTCCTATTTTCGACCAAATGCAAATTGCCTTGAATCCAAACCGCTTACAAAAAAAACAATGGACAATCGGAGACATACTCTTTACGTAATGACGTAAAGAAACTAAACGCAGCGAAGAAAAGATTTAACTTTCAATTGTTTGCGAGGCGGTTAAGTCGTTTTTGAGTTTGGTACATAAAAAATGGTAACATTTGATCGATGGCATCCATTTTTAGATTCGCTGTGTGCAGTTACAAAAGTGGAACTCTGTCATTAGAGGCTATTACCAAAGAGGTATGATTCATTGAGCGTTCATTGTCTTGAGTTTGTTTGTTTTGGGCTGTCTGTAGTGATGGGAAGATCTATCATATTCGTGAATATTACGGTATTGTACTTATGTATTTAGCAGTGTATTTATACTTGCTAATTAAGCGTAAGAAAAATTTATCAAAGAAGCTTTACATTTGCGTCATTAGAAACACAAAGTTTATTTACATCTATGAACAATAGCATTATCATATGGCCGGAATCATGAGTCAATATTTGTCTCTAGTTCCTGCAGATTGGAACTTTAGTTAAGTATTTTATTAACCCAAAAAAATAGTGATTAAATTCGTCTTTTTCTTGTTTTTCACAGCACTATCGTTCCTATGGGTGGATTTTTAGTAAACATGTATTGTTTGCGCCATGATTAGTGGTTTGGGTGCTAAATGAATGTAAATTGTGAACCAGATCCAGTGTGTGAAGAGAAAAAGTGCCTGCTTGTTTCTTAAATTTTATTTTTTACCAACTAAATGTGAAAAGACGCGTGAACTATTGAGTGATTGTACATTCTACCTACATATAGATCGTCACATATTTGAAACAAAAAGTTTTATTCGTTGCCACCTAAGTTGGCTTTGTGCCTATCAATAACGAATGTATTATGCATGTGCGCACTAGTACAAGAAAAAAATCTATTAAAGCACCATCTAGATCTAATAAGATTTCCGTTCAGGCACTTGCTAACCTAAGTACATATAATAAGCACTAAATAAAAAAAACATAAGATAAACAAAATAAAAAAATAATTTAATTCATTTCATCCCATCCCATAAATCAAAATCATCTTACGTGACCTACATATTATCTTCAATGACACTAACACATTTTGTAGAACCTTGAAACACAATGAAAGAGGACAGATTTAAATCCGCTGATTCACTCCAATCTAGGCATAACATTAAAGGCTAATGGCAGACGACGGAATTAGACAATGTCCTTCACACTTCCATTATTTTTTTACAACCACAATAATAGAACTAATGTGACCACAAGCTGTGTCGCCGGCCGCCGCAATTTGAGTCAAATGTCGCAAGATTAGGTACCTATTGAACTGATACACTAGAGGTGCATGCGGTGTTAGTTATAATACTTGTAATACATAAAATTGACAACTCAAAGAAACTAGTCATGTAATTTTTGACAGTAAGTAAGTTTAAAAGCCTCAATTTGTTTGTTGGTTTTATGAGCGGTTTGTTTCTTCTTTCACACGCAATGCAGCGAATGATTAACTATCGTAATCTTCTTATTTATAAAAATGAATCGCAAAATGTGTTGGTAAGCGCATAACTCAACAACGCCTGGACAAATTTGGCCATTTTTTTTAGTTCTTGTTGAAGTTCAAGGATGGTTTTTACGGCGAGAAAAATTCGATAAAATGCCGGAAAATCCCTAGAAACCGCCCTTTTTTTCCCCATACAAACGTTTTCTAACTAACTAAAGAGTAAAAGAAAAAGAGTCAACAGTCAGGACGAAGTCTGACGGGTCCGCTAGTATTAGATATAGTGATAGCAACCTCTTGGTCTGTAAAACTGGATCGAATATACATAGTATGTACCTCAAAAAGTATTTTTTTTTTTTACTTGTGATAGGTTTACGTTTGACTACAGCCTGCCTGATGTTAAGCATTGCTGCAGCCTAGGGTGTAACACGTTTACCTAGAAGATACCTATTAACTCTAGATTTGAAAACCCCTGGATTGTAGTTCGCAGGAAACACAGCTTCTGGTAAAGAGTTCCAGAGCTTTGCCGTCCGTACAATAAACGTAGAAGCAAAGCGCTGCGTTCGACACTTCGGCACTTCCACCATAAAACGATGTCTACCTGCGGACTTTCTGCTTGTTCGGTTATATAACAACCAAATCAATGCAGAAGTTTCTTTGACAAATATTTTCGATAGCTCTCGTAAGACATACTCACAAACTATTTAATAATAAATAAAAGTGTGAAAGCCACAGATTATTAGATAGTAAGTGAGGAGGCGTGAAGGTTGCATCCGAGACGTGACGTCATTTATCGAGTTTACTCGTAATTGTCATCAAGGGAATAGGGTTGGCGGATGACGGTAGGCTCACCTTTTTTTAAGGAGTGATAGTGTTCTTTGGTTTTTATTGTGATTTTCTATAATCATCTTCTTATCTAATGAGAGTGGCCAACTCTGGTGTTGTCAAGCCAACCTGAGGGCCACAAATGACATGGCTGACAAATAACATTTTCTATAATGAAAATAATTCAAACAAGGGGAAAAAACTAAACATACTTCTACTACTAACTACTACAAAAAAGGGGCACTTAGAAAATCTTTAGAAAAGCCTAAAGATAATCTAAGTGCTCCAGCCCACTACCAGAGGGCAGCGTGCCCAGCATTCTGGCCGCATTACCACGCTAGATGGCAATGCTTATACGTTGAGCCAGAAAAAGGCCAGCATTTTGGTCACGCGTCGCGTCAACCAAGCGCTCCAAAAGGTTTTGGAAAATAGTGAAATAATATTCAAACAGAAATATGACTTATGTTGAGGAAAGATATGACCCATCATAAGATTCCCGCCTGCAATTTCGTCAAAAAATCTACAAGTCCATTATAGGCGTGATTTTCATAGATTTCGTCATACATATTGTAGCTTTTCATTTCTCCTTTCATGTACCTAGCCCAAAAAACAGACCTTTGGAAAAAGTTGTTCCTCACTTCATTCACAGTAAAAATGGTAATTATTTGTTTATTTAATATTTTGTTTATTGTTCTTTGAAATTTGTACAAGTACTTATATAACAATTTTGATGGAGGTATACACTGGGTCGTACACTAGGCTCGCCTGTGTCGTAAGCTTTTTTATTATTCGTATATTACGTTGTGTTGAAGATCCCGGTTGTTGATGACATTACGAAGGCTGTTAATAAACCATGTCAGAGGTTTAATGGGCGGTTTGAAAAATCCACACTAGAACTGACAATTATCATACGATAAGAAGAAGATTCGTATTTTCTACCAGCCCTGACTGACAGTTGAGTCAGCCAGTCAGTCGGCCTTGCATAGTCACGAGCGTTGACAAACAACATGGTTTTGTTTAATTTTAGTGGAAACCAGCGTCGTGCGCGCACTAATCAGCCGATGGATTGCCACTGCTGAGGTGGTGGACAAAGGATGAGCGGAAGCGTGTAGTATAAATAATAAATAAATATTTCAGGACATATCACACAGCGTCATCTAGCCCCATACTAAGCTTACGCTTGTATCATGGGTAGTTACTAGATAGCGGATATAACATACACATATACTTTTTTTTGTAAATGCATACTTATTATACATAGAAACGACCAGACTCAACACAAGTAATTATAAATTTTAATATGCATAATTATTTGTGTTATGCGGGAATCGAACCCGCACCCCAAGTATATTAATGATGTATCAAAACAACAAGTTGAATTTAATAAAGAAGGTAACAAATTAACTCCATTTTTGAATTTTCATTCAATTACATCCCCTAGGTTTATGGAATCATTGAAATTTAATGTTTATTATTGTGAAGCATTTATGATTTTATTTGCGCTCATTGTGAGAAATAAAACTTGTCTTTGTTTTTAAAATTAAATTACTTCTTAAAAGTGTAATAATATAACTTAGGTTTAATCTCACCACATACACATATCACACATAAGGACATAATCAGAATCACAACAAAATTCAAATTGCACATTTTAACAACTTAAACCACACAAAATCGTCATTCATAACATAAAGCTAAGTGGCCACGCGCATTTTCTATGCAAATCTCGATTACTTTAATTGGAATGGCCTTTACAACAATGTTCGTTTGTCGTTGCACGCGTAATATTTTTATTAAATAACATAACACAAGTTTAATAACCGTCATAAATAAACCCTAACCAGATTTAAGTCGAATATTCAAACTCAATGACAGCTACAAGGTTTTCTGTGGTCTCCATAACAATGTATGTGAAAAAATATATAAGATAGGAAGGTTAGTTTTCACGCTGTTATTATTTATTTTGATGATCTCACTATGTGTGATCTTGTGTTCTTTATTGTACACCCCGTCTATTGGTCTTTATGATTTCCTCTCCATCCTACGGTTGCCTGGAAGAGATTGCTTTTAGCGATAAGACTGCCATTTAATTCATTTCACATTCAATATTTAAATTTTCTCTTGTTTGTGTTGTGTTCTATTTTATTTGTGTGTCCAATAAAGCGTTGATCTATCTATCTATGTAGTGGGTGCTCGCAGCTTCGTTCGCTCGCACTTTTAAACCTCATACCTCAATTCTAAAAACCATGATGATCCGTTCTGCCGTTTTTGCGATATGAGAGTTTAAATAGACAGACAAAAATTCTAAAAATTGCTGAAACGTGTTTCTTTATTTATTTAAAGTAGGTACCTAATGTCTTTTATGTTCAGACTTTTGACCCTCTTCAGGTTTGTTATATGTAAAGATTACTACCTACTAATCCCTAATTTGAGACATACTCTTACGTTTTAATTCGCTAATCAGTTTTTTTACTAATTACATTTTTGGCAATATTTGATTCTAAAACCGAAAGCTTCATTTGAGTTAAGAGCTTGACGGTGTGTTTGGTCAAATAGTTTATACATTTTATTCAAATTTTACCAACGCAATTCATCTAATGGGTAATATAAAAGGGGCAAATAAGGGATGCAAGTTTTACTTCTTATTTCGAGCAAAGCCGCGGGCACACACTAGTTGATAAATGTAATGCTTAAAAATTGGGGACAGAATTAAAACATTCATATCTCATTCCCAAAATCCTACCAATTAAAATAATTATTATAATTGTGTTGACATACTCATTAAGATGACATTTTTGTGAGAAAATTAGCGTATCAGATGACTTTTCAATAACGAAACGACGGTTTTTATGTCAAAAAGGCGATTATGTCGTATAAATTTCCATAGTATAATTAGTAAATTACACTAATTTGATTTTAGATAAATTATTCATAGGTTGAGATGTGATTTGAGAATAGATATGACAAATCATGCAATGTACTTCGTAATTGAAACCATTTTTTTAATAATACAACATTCACATTTATGCATTAATTTAATTGTTACTTCAGTATGAATTTTGATAATATAGCAGTATCATCATCATTTCAGCCTTTATCTGCTCAACGCTTAGTATAGGCCCCCTCCAACTGATTCTATTAGATTTTATTTATATTTTCTGACAAAAATTCACTCACTGATTCGTTCAACTCCTTGACACATTGAGAACCAAATGTGAAAACAGTCTAAACGAAAGCAAGAAAATCTTTTTTTTTTCATCTGTAAAAGATATACCTATGCCACATCCAGTAAGAAATTCAATCCATGTTAGTAACGGGCTTTTATTTACATTTTTAAATTGATATGACATCATCAATAGTCTAAGCTAAATAAATGTGACACTCGATTTGCATCAGGATCTCAAAACAGGTAGTAAACACGCTTTATGGTGTCAATTAAAATGAATAATATCATTTTGCGTACAATATTTATCGTAATGTAAGCAATAAATTGTATTACGCTTGTAGTTGTAGGAACTACGTAGTGACTTAGTCAGTAAGTTAGTCTCGATGTTACGGTAAATGTGGATAATGCGGTAATTATGTATAATTACCGGGAATTATGCATAATTACCAGTGCTCTTTGTAAAAGTGGAAAAAACTTCGAATTAATCACATTTACCGGTAATTATATATAATTACCATACCCCTTTGGTAAATGTAGTAAATAAAGAAATCAAACATCAGAATCAATATGTTATTAGAATAAATACAACTATAAATAAAATAAAAAAATCGCACGAGTAGAGGTTCGGCAAGGAGGCACCGTTATACATATGAGGTTCCAAAGACTCCCCCTGAATTATAATTTGTCGGTCTTCAAGTCGATAGTAAACCGGTTTCTTCTAGGCAAGCGCGCTAGATCGTAGATTATAATGTTGCTTAACATCAGGCAAGTTGTAGTCATGCAAGCGTGAGCCTATTTCATGTAAAAAAAACTCTAGTTTTAATTATAACTAGCTGTGCCTGTGACTTCGTCCGCGTGGAATAGTTATTTTGGGCATTAATTCTTTGAATTTTGAACCATTTTTGCAGCGCACGCAATGGAAGCCTTTAAATATGAATAATTTCCCCCGTTTTTCCACATTTTCCATTGTTTCTTCGCTCCTATTAGTCGCAGCGTGATGTTATATAGCTTAATGCCTTCCTCGATGATTAGTCTACTTAACAAAAAAATACTTTTTCAATTCACACCAGTAGTTCCTGAGATTAGCGCGTTCAAACAAACAAACAAATTCTTCAGCTTTATAATATTAGTATAGATTAAATTTAGTTACGAACAAAATTAGTCTAACAATAATACTTCAAATATCAAGAGATCAAACATTCTGTTTGGTTAAGCAAAACATTAAATATATTCTTATTAATTAGTTAGTTGGTGAAATTTTTGTACTAGCTTTAAAGTGCCGCCATCATTCGGTATTTGCCTAAATAGGCTCACGCTGTCGCTAGTCGTGCGATTAATTTATTTTATTTATAGTTGTATTTATTCTAATAAACATTTTGATTCTGATGTTTGATTTCATTATTTTCTACATTTACCAATGAGGTTTGTTAATTATATATAATTACCGGTAAATGTGGATAATTTACTACATTTACCGTGTGCGTTGGTAATTATGTATAATTACCGGTAATTATGCATAATTACCGATTACTTAACTTTACCGTAACATCGACATCGTGCTTAGCGTATTCATTATTTACTATAATATTGTTTTCAATATATTTTTATTTTGAACACACATTTTATGTACAGAGTTTATTAAATACCTATATATTACAGTTACACATGACGCAGTGTTGCTATAACATTAACATTTATCAATTTAAGTTATAAAATAAAATAAATAAAAAAATAAAAAATAGAAAATAGGGAAACTATTTAAAAAAGTTTCACATTACAGTTTTTGATGTCACTTTGTTCATTTAAATATTATTATTCAAATTTTTATAATATTTCTTTATACATTATAATGTAATTTAAGTAAGGATGCATTTAATAGTTACATTGTGTGTCCTGCCTAAAGCTGTAGGATTCCCTGTGTTGCAAACTAATATTACCTACTAGGAGAGTAGATATTTCATTATATTATATATTTATTATATATATTTAAGTATAAAGATTCAGAAACTTATAGAATTCACTATAAATTATCTGTGTTTCCTGCGAACTACAATCCAGGGGTTTTCAAATCTAGAGTTAATAGGTATCTTCTAGGTAAACGTGTTACACCCTAGGCTGCAGCAATGCTTAACATCAGGCAGGCTGTAGTCAAACGTAAACCTATACCAAGTAAAAAAAAAACTTGCAAGTGTCTATGTCAATAATTATTAACGTAATGAACTATCTCCTCTTAAACGGATCCCCGAATATTTTGGTTATATTGCCCGGAAAGATGGCGACAACCTGGAAAAACTGATGATCACAGGAAAAGTAGAAGGCAATCGATCCCGAGGCCGCAGCCCAACACGTTGGTCGGACCAAATTCGCACCACTTTAGACACTACAGTCTATAATGCATTGCATGTTGCCGAGGACAGAAGGAAGTGGAAAGATGTCATCAAGGAGAAGGTGCTGGGAGGTCGTGGTCACGATCCTCAGACATGAGGGATACGATTCAAGGAGGAGGAGGAGGAATGAACTATCTGAACTTCTTTATCCAACGACAGGTTAAAAAAATACAATATAATGAAGTATAAAAAATCATAGTTTGCGTTGGCGACCATCTTGAAATGTTAGATAGCAACGTAGACACAACACAACACATTTGATTCTTCAGATACGACTGAATGTTACGATTCAAAAAATGTGTTAAAAATCTATCAACACTTCAAACGGGATTAAGTGTCGCATCACATACTAGTTTTATTACCGATTGACATTATAAAAAATCGTTTACGATGTCCAATATATGCTACTGTGGGAACTGGGTCGCGCCGCCTCTTTGTGACGCGACGCAGGCGCCGGCTGATGACAAATGTACGTGGTACAAGATATAAGGGTTGGAGAATTAATATTGTCAGTTAATTAATTTGTTTTTTTTTTGTCGGTTAGTAAAAATAAAAAACATGATGGACATGTTTAAAATAAATGAATTTAGTGCATTCAAAAATATTGTTGTACGGATTAGATATTGTTATAATTACAGATGGTTTTCAGTCGGTGTCGGTAATATTATGTGTTTCAGAGATATCTCGATCAGTTTGAAAACTGATAACACAGCAATTTGCCTACTTTGTAAAAAATATTCCTAAGGTTTCTTGTAGCACTCCTTTAAACCCAAGTAAAAAAGGAGGAGGTTCTCAATTCGGCTGAATGAATTTTTATGGGTCGGTCTATGTAACATAATAACTGTAATTTTTGAAACAGATTTTAATTAAATAAAATAAAATAAATAAATATTCTAGGACATTGCACACAGCGCCATCTAGCCCCACACTAAGCAAATGCTTGTGTCGTGGGTACTAGATAACAAAAGAAAAGTATATAAGTCTTATACTTATATACTTTTCTTTTGTAAATACATACTCAATTAACTCTTCAAGTAAAAAATGTGTATAAGATGTTAATGTTTTAACTTAAGTATATACTACACTTATGTACATAGATACTTTAAAATAATTCCTCAGGTAAAAAAAACAATTGTGTTTAGTTATCCGCTACATCTAATCCCTTGGGCCACTGAAGGACGTTTGACAATAAATAGTTGATTAGAAAGAAGTTCCAAACCCAATTCGATACGTGACTCGATTTCGATTCGAAATTGTTTAATGACTCGCCGATACTCGATCGAGATTATATCGATAAGGTGTACGAATGAGGTATCGATTCAGGAAATTGGTTACATCCTTACTACAAGCTTGTATGTGATGATTTATCACAAACGGTTAATGCTAATATCATTTGATATTACCGACATATGTACACTAGGCTAGTTTATTTTTAATGAAGATGCCCAATTTGTGAAGTTTTCGGAATATCACCACCTATCGTGACTTGATTATATTTACTGAAAATATCTACAAATGTCTATTATCTTTTTATGCTTATTTTTATAATAAATAGGTATGGATACTTAAGCGCCAAAAACTTAATAGTCCATGCTTATTTTTCTCAAAGAACTGAGCTAGTTTCTAGAACCTCAAAATAATTGTTTACCTATTTAATGGATAATACATTTTCAATTAAAGAATGTTAAAAAATTAAAGCTTCACACATAACACCCTGTGTTACATCTATGCGATTAATGTAACTGACCTACCTACCTTTTCAGTTGGCTTAATTTTTTTTAAACTTTTCTTATAACATCCTGTGTTATATCTATATAATTAATGTTGTAGTAGTAGTTTTCATTTTCATTTAATATAACAATATGTACACATGTATACTCCATCAATATATTCTACATGCGACATCCAGACGGTCCGTCACCCACCACGTTTCAATCTACGCGAGATAAAAATCCAATTATGTGCCAGAAGACAATTCTCACTCAAACTTCTTTGATAAAAAGTCTCGTCATCTGAAGATAAAGCCGCGTATCAGCTATCAATCTACGATCCCGGCAAGATTATTCTGCGAGTGGACAAAAGTAGAACTAAAAATTCATGCCCAATTAGTTATGTATCTTATGTTTTGGCGCCTAACAGAGTTAGCCGCTTTTATCCAAGCCAGAAACGTCTTGTTTTATTTTCACGTTTTAATTCTAATTCTAATCTAACCGTACACTGAATTTAATCCAAATCCATTCAGCCGTTTGAGCAAGAATAAGGAACAACCGTACACACATACTTCCAATTTTGTCAATTTCATAGAAAAGTGCTGCCGCAAGTAATGTTTACAATTATCTTGGTTCGTCTCAACCATGGAGCAGCAGGGGTCAGCTTTTAAATTCGGTTTCCCACTTGGACATTGCTTTGTTATGTGGTACGAGTTCTTTGGTTTTGTTCTCTTTGGAGTTTCTGAAGATAATGGATGCGAGATGTAGGTACCTAATTAGAATGGGCTTGGTAGTGAAAACAACAACAATACGCGTTTTGCTAAAGTTTTTAGTTGTGGTACATTTTTACAAGGAAAACGCATTTAGCGAACATAAGTATAGACAAAATATAAGCAGTTTATATAAAAATATATAAAACTTTGAAAAATTGTTGGATGGATGTGTTTTTATAGCATTTTTTTATTGTAATTGCCATCGACCCAATTCCCTGCATCAGATTTGGTCTTTCCGAGAATTCTCTGAAACCAGACAGAGTAATCGAAATATTCCTTGAACACTTCCAGCGACCACAAAGCACTCCCGAAAACAAAACACAATCAGAAATCGATCAGAAACTCTAAATACAAAATTAGATCTTTTACGAGACCGCACTATAAAAATAATCATTCGATTCTTGAAAAACAAAATAAAATCGTCCTAACAAGCTTTTAATTTGTGTGTTTTCACGCTTATTTCGATTATGTAAGGTTGTTTATCGTTTGTCATTGATGTTGAATGGTACAATTTGTTGGTCATTTGTCATACATTGGGTCAAAAGGTGATTCGTCGTCGGTTAATCAACGAGGGACGGACAAGATGATCAATAGTGATATGTAAAACGTGGAAATGTTTTCTTCGGAGTGTGTTGACCTGTGGGTGGCTGGAGATTTTAATAAGGAAATTGAGATAAGTGAAGGTAGGGTTTAAACTTTAGATGAAGTAAAAAAATCGTTTGAGTGTCTTTTTTTTACATTGACATCTAATTTGTAGATCCAGAAGTTTAATCTAGTTTAGTGTTTAGAAGTAATGTTTTATTACTAAGACAATATTTTTGATAAAACGTTTTTGAAAGAGTGTTTATTTTATTAATTTAATACTAGTACATCTTAATTGTGAGATCCTGTCATCTCGTTAGGGTCATTTAAAATCTCTTGACACTAAAATACTTACATAAAAATCATATATCCTCAATCCTTATTTGTTGAAGTCGGTTTAAAAATAATTAAAAAGCACTGCTATCTCGGCCTCCCCAAATAATTCAAATATTTATTTGCAAAGTAAAAGGTAACAATATGGTGGAATATAAAATAATTTTGTGAAGCAGACACTAGAAAAAGAGTTAATAGCGGAGTATTGACGTAACATAGCCACGAAAAAACTCTCAAAAGAATTGATAACCTCCTTTTTTGAAGTCGGTTAAAAAAAGTAATCAGCACCGCTCGACCTCCCTAAAAATTTGATTCAGCCAAGGAAGTTTGTGCAATAATTGCATGGAGCATATAAAATGTGATAAATATTTAATGGCTGGTACCGGCTAGGAGTACTTGACAAGTAATAATGTATTCGTTATGCTAATCAGTAGTGAGGCTGGAGCGAGCGGCCTCGTTGCGAATGATGGCACGGAGGTTGGGTGGGTACGTTGTTCAGAACGGTACGGATTTTTAATAGGTAAACGCAGTAGTGCTTTTTCTTGGACCTGTAAGTAGGTATATTTTGGTGGCGTTTTTTGGCACTAATGTGTCTGGACTAAAGGTCTAAAATAAATGACATTATTTTTATTTTATTTATTTAAAAAAAAAATATTATCTTTTTTTGTATTGTGTGTGTTTCAATAAATATATTTCTTTCTTTCTCTCTTTCTTTCTTTCTTTCTGTCTAATGTCTTGAAGCAGAGAATGAAATAATATAATCATTTTGCATTATTAAAAACGCATTTGGATCAAAATCGGTACATTTTAATTAAGCTTGACATTTTCGATTGACCTTTTGTTAAATTTCAGAGACATTTTTTTTACAAGTTTGTACTCACTATTACCTACTCTAGACGCATTTTAGAACACATTTCTTAAAGGTTATTAATTAATTTTAATCAAAATAGTTCTTCAAACATTGTATACTATTTCATTTGATCGGCAATTGCCATTCACTAACTGCAATCACATAAATCAATGGAAACAGTCCCGATTAGTCACATCACAATCAGGTGTTTGCTCAAAACTCTATCGGGAGTTCACGACTTCTCAGCAATTATGCACAGAACTATGACGTCATTATACCACCTTCTCATCACGACTGCACTGACTCGAGACAATTCACATGTAACAGGATTCTTATGTTCAATTCGACTAATATAAATGAAAAATAAATCATCATCATCGTCAGTCATAACCTACCTTTATCTACATACGTTTTGAATCAAAATTTGTAAATCTCCAGTTAAAATTGGTCATTTTAAATCATGTTTTTACCTTATCCGTCACAACCACCTTCTCATCACGATTTAAGTGACTCAAGACAATTCTCATGCATTGCCTGTGTCAATTCTCATGGAACAGGATTTTTCTATTCGTTTTGAACAGGATCCGGTTATAAACTTTCAATTCACAACAAGTTTGATTGTAGGTACTATTTGACTACGAACCTAGATTTCAGAATCTTGTTAGAAACTAATTATTGAAACAAAGAAATAACTTCGTAAACTTATCAAACTTACTAACTATTCACTGATTATTATGGAGATAGAATGCCGTATTTATAGCTTTACAGCTAAAAACACAAAAATTAGTTATCTATTTCAGTTAATTTTATTTTTTAAATTTGATTGGCAAAGTATTGTTGATACATACAAAAGAACTGTTAAAAAATGTATTTAAAGTATATAATAGACAACTAATCTAGTCTCTACAAGTTAGAAATATTAGTGCAGTGGCAACGTTTAAAAAACCGTGCTCAAAACACATGAATGTAAATGGAACTCCTTGCCCGAATCTCTATTCCCCTTGAACTATAGTTTGTCGGTATTCAAGTCGAGATTAAACCGGTTTCTTCTAGGCAAGCGCGCTAGATCGTAGATTACAACGTTGCTTAACATCAGGCAAGTTGTAGTCAAGCGTGAGCCTATCTCATGTAAAAAAAATATAATTGGTAGGTATTTGAGCGTGAGATTGTACATGGAACTGTTACCCATCTATACATAGTATACCAGTAAGGTTGGTAGTATATAAAATAATAACATTATACCTACCATAGATTCAGCGATTATAACTCGGTGGAAAAATGTCTGATTGCTGGCGATTCTTTAATGGCTTCATCCCGGTATACCTTAGGTTTGAGTCTTAAGCTGTAATTCGAGTTTAAGGGATCACAGCATCCAACGATATATCGTATGTCCTCTGTCTTTGTGCAGGGATTTGAATGCCTACAATTCATAAAAACTCAAATAACCTTACCACCAGTACTTAGTTAATTATGACCATTTTTAATTGCTACAACTTTATCGAGACTTGAAATGTCATTCGTCAATTCAAAAAAGTTTTTCCCAAGTTCACGGGTAATCAAATAAATCGGTCAATTTCGACTAATTAAACTATATCTGACAGGAAACAATTAGACAGTCGTTGTAATAAAAGTTTAATAAACGTGAGGTCATACATCGACGGCTAAAGAGACCGACTGGTGAGATTCTTAGCAATTACTAGTGCTAAGAAGAACTTACAAATTACTTATTTATTTTTTGTTACCGTTACTTATTAGCTGCTTACATTTTTTTGTTTTCCTTAACGTAAGTAGACACCTCGTCTACCATTTATATTACAGCTTAGGCCAGCTCTACTGCGCATCATGAGACCGAGTCGACGAGACGTCGAGAGTCGACGAAATCAAGACGAAATTTGGATTTGCCAGCCACTTGAGAGCACACGCCAGAAAGACATAGCCAGGGTCATCGCCATCGTCGGATACGACTGGGACGACATCAAGATCACACCCTGATCCCTGCCAAATAGGTTACCTCTAAGAGATCGCTTTGAGCGATAAGGTTGCCAATTAGGACACTAAATTTAAGTTTTGCGTGTTTTTTTATTGTTAATTGGTGTTTTCGTAAAGCGTTATCTACATGTGGTGTGATCTGGCTTTACTCGTTTGAAAGCTATTCTATGAGCCACAGTGTAATATGGGTTGTTACTTTAGACTTGACTATGACTACGACTTTAAAAAAAGATATTAAAACATATTGTCTAAAATAAAAAAAAACTGAATTTAATCAAAATCAAAATCTCCATATATAATGCAGTTTCTTAAAATTAATTACATTTTTATAATATACCTACTCTTAGAAATATACATGTACCTACCAGTCATAAGCGCAGGTTAAGTTGTAATTTTAACATACAAGCACAAATGTATGATATATTGAAAACGTGACGACTATCGCAAGATACAAGCAATTAGTATGTCATACATCTTTATTATTATTACTGACTACATTTTCTTATGGAACAAAAACACGAATTACTTGTAAAATGATTACATATAGGTATATGTATTGTATAGCGTTAAAATTAAACCTTTGACTTTTATATGACTTTGTTGTACAAACTAACTAGGTAATAAAAAACAAGAACTACTTACTACATCCATATACTTACTACTATTACTACAGCTTTTGTTTTTTTTGTTACTTGGTATTTGCTTATTTTAAACTTCAAATCAATCTTAGCCAATTCCACTTTCTAGGTGGCCTATGTCCAATAACGTCTCACGTCCAGAAATGCTCGGTTACCGATATAATATAACTCATAAACTACTTAACCTGTTTTCATGACTTGCTATTCTCTAAGTTTAATAAGAATCACATCGCTATAACTCATAGTTTTCGAGAAATACGTGATCAAACTTATATCCATGCAACTCACGAAATTTTGCACACATACTAACAAGCCCGAATTCATGAAATTCAAATTTTTTTTTTTTTTTTAAAACGGATTTGACTTTACCATAGTTTGCCTGATGGTAAATTAATTTAAAATTTTAAAGGCTAAGACCTGAGGCGAAGCGTGCTTACCTGATAAGAACCGATACACTCTCGCTTTAAATACCGCAGATTGATTCCGACAATATCACAGAATTCACTGACATACCTAATTAATTACACAGTTTCATTTACAATGGATTTCCGCAAAGTAACGCCTGATTCAATATCTTATCGAAGTAATCACCTCTTTTTTGAAAAATCGGTTGAAAACGACAGAAAACTACAAAAACTCCAAGAAAGCTTTTCAAAGTTTGCTAGTCCAGAGAAATATTGCGAAACAAGTTCATATCTCTCGAAGGGGTTGGACAGATAGCTGGGAATAAATCTACGTCCGAGAGGTGCATTTGCTACTGGATTGGAAGTAGACTGTATATACAGGGTGTTGTGACTTCATCTATGATTATCCATCATAAAAAGGGCCTAAGGTAACTTTTTATAATGAGTTTTTTTTTACATTAGGTATATGGGCTTGCGTTTGACTGCACCACGCCTGATGGGAAGCGACGGAAATGTCGAAGATGTAGCAGGCTTGCCCAAGTATTATAGATATTATGGAAGTTTGTGTATGCCTATCTTACGGTCCTAAGGGAAATAAAATTTGGTATGGATAAAAAGGAATCTTGAATAAAAACTTTTGTATTTTTCTAAGGTCAGGTACTTGCAGATTTAAATGAAATATTGTATTGTTCCAAACATACTTTCTTCCTTTCTCCTCCTAGTTCCTCAAACAACAACAAACAAAACCACTGACAAACTTTCACCTTCATCATAGGCTTGATTGTGATGTGTGATTCTTTTCATCTAAAACTAAAATATATACCTACTTTTCCACCCTGTATCACCCGGACATATCACCGGACAGCAACAAAAAGTGCTAAATCTCCAGAGATCGTGATTACCATCCGACGGACAGACCGCATTACTTATGTATATGGACGGGACCGCTGCAAGTTTATCTTGCATACTGCAACCCCTTTAATAAAAAGCTACTCGGTGTTTCTGGGCTCCTGGTACTTTTGCTGAAGTGAGATGCAAGAAGAATTGAAAAAGATGAACAAATAATAACATTAAAATATTGCTGTGCGTTTTTTAAATAATATGTGTACTATATACTTGTTTTGATAATTGTTCAATATTTATTTTAAATATGTTAGCTTACGGTGAACATTTTTTTTCTCTATGTATACAGGTACCAAAAAATATCTAGGTAAGTGAAACGTAAAATCACAAAACTCCAAATAAACGTGCTTATAATATTTTGTGACAACAAAACTGGTCTTTTAGACAGTATTAAGCACTTGACACTATAATCGTATTTACTCTCTTATGATCCTCCTTAAAATTATTTGCCATAACATTCAACTAAACAACGCTTTTACATCTCTAATTTTTCCACCAAACTTTTACCACCAAAATTTTACGTCATCGTTCCCGGAAGAACTCCAAAGTAATGAATTCCAAAAACTTACCCAGCACGCCTAGTCACTTCTATTTAAAACTTAATAAAATAAATCTGAGCAGCGATTTGGGCAATGTGGTCGTGATCTGCCAATACAGCGATGGCGGTGGCTAATACCGTTCGATCCATGGGCCGTATGTAACCTACATCGAAAATAGATTTTTAAATCTACACAAACAGCGCACTTGTTTACAGGACAATCCCCGGCTAAGAGGTGGGACCAGGGTGACTATGAAAGTCAAAGTTTTAGGATAATAAAAAAAACTCATCTACCCAACCTACTCTTAAATCTCTTTTTGTTTAAATTTGCGAGTTTAAATTTTTCGGCATGTTAAATAAACATATAACATATGTTGGATATGGTGGATATTAGTTTCTTTCTTTCCGAAGCTGGATAACAGACAGCTAAAGAAAACGCAGTGAGTTCTGCAACACTTACCTTTTGAGCACCATACTGAAATCTCAAAGATGACAATTATAAATATAAAGGTCATATACACATACAATCTATGACACTTTACAACAATGGCTAGATTTACACACATCAGGCGGACTGTAGTCAAAAGCAACCTTCATAAGCGTATAAACCTGTCAAAGTAGGTAGTCGTATGTGCCGCAGTCACATAATGTATAACGTCCAGCACTTGGAAAGCTCCAAAACTAGACCCAACGTATCCCGCGATGATGGTGTTACTGGTGTACACTGTATGTGTCAAGTGAGGCGCGCCGCAGTCGCACAGAAATAGCACATAGAAAGAAGGAGCACGAGATAGAAAGAAGTACCGAGAGTCCTACAAGTTACTAAAAGTATGGAGTAACTAGTGTACACTGTATACAGTATGTATCGAGTGAGGCGCACCGCAGTCGCACAGAAATAGCTCGACGCTGTATCGCGGCGGCGCCTGTTCACTGTCAACTTTACAGAGTAGAGGGAGTCAGAGAATTGCTTGATGTGATGCTACCTAAAGTAAAAAGTTTCATAGCAATACTTATTTACGGCTATTGTTTAGATTTAGTAAGTATGGCGTATCGTTCGGCATTTTTTTTTATTTGAGTGTGAAAGTTAGGTTAGCACTAGGCAGGCCATACAAAACAAGTATTTTCCTAATAATTTTCTTGAAACTTGGAGTTTTGTTCGTTAAAACATGTATAAAACAGAACGTACATAAAAATATTAGTGTAGACAGTCGAAACAAAATACATATGTATGTCAGTCATATAATTAAGTACATGAAAAGTTTTTGACGTGTTGTTGATTATTACGTTTTATTTTTTAGCGTTATCAACAGAAATATGTACCTAATTTGTCAGTTACTGCATGGTAGGTACATAGCTTAGTGAGGGTGAATATAGCCCAAGACTATATTCACACTCACTCTAATAAAATTTAAGACTTCTTTGTGAATAATTTAAAAAAAACTATCCGATTCTCTGTATCTCCCTGCTCTGCCCGAGTAAGGAGGGCGCGTTAAAATTGAAAATAAATTCAATATCAATTTGAGCGCGAGCCAAGTACTGTATCGCGGCGTCGATACATGACGGACACTCGACCTGCGGCAGAAAGAAATACAAGGATATATGTTTAACACACACCTACTGATAAATGTACCAGTAACATAAAGAAAAAACTCAAGAATTTATTCCTCTGACTAAATGCTTCGTACTGTTGAAGAAGAAAAACAAATCACATTGACTAAAGCATATCTATAATAAATCAAACACTGCGGTGCTTTGAAACCGTCACAACAATTAAATTTTCAATCAGTCGTTAAAATGAGTCAACAAACACAAACAAAACTAAGTATAGGTATTAGTATGCCAAAAACCTGATTTAAACCGCTCTTTACGGATTACTTATATTAAGGGCTATAGTCCGACAAAATCAACATTCGTTCTACGACATTTGGAAATATGGAAAATTTCATTCAGTATTTTATAGGGCTTAACTTTGCGATGTTATTATTTAAAAATAAGTTTAGTATATAATTTGATAAGTGGTGTTTATAAGTATTATATAACTTTATTTACAATAATAAAAAAAGAATTAAACATACTACTTCTAAATACTACAAAAAAAGGGCACTTAGAAAATCTTATGAAAAGCCTAAAGATAATCGTCTGAGGAAGAACTGGCGCAACTACTGTCTAGAGTAGAGAGAGAGAGAGTGAGTTAGTCGGCCTCACCATCAACAAAGCCAAGACCAAAATCATGATGGTAGATAGACCTGGCTTGCTAATTCGCTCCAATGAACTCAGAGACCTGGATTCCGTTGACCAGTTTGTTTATCTTGGCTCACTTCTAACTAATGAGGGTGGCACGGAAAGAGAAATAGCCAGGAGGATCCAAATGTCCAAAGCAGCTATGACTAAACTCACTAGAATATGGAAAGACCGTAACATATCCCGAAAAACCAAGGTGAGGCTGGTGCGTACGTTGGTATTCTCTATCTACTTTTACGGCGCCGAATCCTGGACAATTAGGAAGAAAGAAAGAGACAAAATAGATGCGTTTGAGATGTGGTGTTCGAGACGGATGTTGCGTATCCCGTGGACTGCACGCCGAACCAACGTATCTATTCTAAAAGAGCTCAAGATAACCACAAGACTGTCTGCTATCTGCTTTCAGCGAATTCTCAAATATTTCGGACACATTGCTCGTAGGGACCCTGACAGTTTAGAAAAACTGATGGTAATTGGCAAAGTCGATGGGAGAAGATCACGCGGCCGCTCACCTACCCGCTGGTCTGACCGAGTTAAGACCCTTACAGGCTTGCCAATAACCCAAGCTCTCAAGACCGCGGAGGACAGGACATCATGGAGAAGCATAGTGCACCAAGTGATCAAGACTTCAAGCTAGACACGACCTTCAGCAATGAAGATAACGACTAAGAAGAAGAAAGATAATCTAAGTGCTCCAGCCCACTACCAGAGGGCAAATAATAATTTATAATAATTTATATTACTTAATTTGATCGAATTATCCTATCCAAGGGTGTAGGCGAGTTGTTTTCTTATTTTAAAACAATCAATGATCACAAAGCTATTAAAATCGGATTTCATTATCGGTTCGCCAAAGGTTCGCCCCAACTGTTATAATATTGGCACATCACAATTTGTCATTGGTTTGTCTTTCCTTTGCCAAAACAACACTCCTACCAATATAATTACACCTAAAAACGAACAATACTAGCCCTTATTACCATTGCATAAAGCCTATTCAAATGACAAGTGAAAACTGCTTAGCCACTTTAATTAAGTAGATTTTTAAGCAAAAATAGCATTTATTGCCATGGAATAAGGTCTACTAGAAATGACAGATATATTACAAATGCCCTTTTCATCACCCAGTAACGTGTTTTGAAGGAAGTTATGACATTCGGTAATGGTTGTAGCTAAAAGATGTTACTTTATTGTCTGATGTACGAAAATAATAGTTCAGGTGAAAGACAGATTCCTGAGCGAGCGATTGATGCTTCTGGAAGTACTGTAGTAAGAACTGGAAAAGGCGTATTATGCTGAAAAGTGCGATATAATGTTATGCAACCCTCTTCTGAGCTTATCGAGCGAATAATGGTAGCAAAAATCTATATTTCATATGCAAGGAAAACGTTGACCAGTAGGTAAGGTATAATCTTGAAAAGAAGTTAAAGCTGTACTACTTTTACTTTTTTTTAAAAAAGGCTAATATTTCCTGCATAACTGATGAAAACTATCTTGTGCCAAAATGTATAAAAACGATTAAAAATCTATCTAATTTCTAAAAGAAAAACATCTATCATTCTTCTACAGCCCTTGAACAAAGCCGTAAGGACGTTCTCTAACGTCGGTGCCAATAATGTATTTATGAAATATTTTAAGTCCAATGAAAACAATCGTTTCTCTGAACACATTGAGGACGCAAAATATGGAAAGCACAGATGATCAACTAAGTATTTTACATAAGGTTCTGGTTACTTTATTGTCATGAGTAAGTGATAAATAAATTTTGTTGAGAAATAAAAATTAATTATTATTTTTGGTACTATTGACACCTCTTTTAAAAAGAAAATTTATATATATCAGTATAGAACATTGTATGTTCAAATTTCGTATAGTTTCCTAGTTTCATAGTACCCTTCCTGCCCTAGAATGGCATTATTTATACAATGTCATTCATCCACAAAGCTATGTATATATGAAGTTGCAAATCTGCACTTCAAGTCCTCCGCTCCCGTCGACATAGTATTTGAGAATATGTCCGCATGTCTTGTTGTTCCAACATTTGATGGACGATAATTGCCACAAGATCCCGGGACGCGGGATTTATACCCGGATTTCGAGGATGTTCTGTCGAATTATTTTGGACGCGTACCAAGCAACGCGGGATGGCTTTATTTTAGTACCGGGTATGTGTTTGACAGAAGGTTGACTTGGGGTAATGGTGTTTTTGGTTTACTGTGGTTTACTATATAAGTTCTTAAAGGAAAGTTTTCCATCTAGATTTTCGTTTTTGGAAATCTTTTGCTATCTGACTACTTTTTATTTCTTTGTAAAACTAAAACAGAAGCCTTAATTATCTAGTTAGTTAAAATCTAAAACTATGGCTATACAAAACAGACAGTAAACTCTTCTTCTTCTTATCGAATGAGAGTGGCCAACTCTGGTGTCGAGAGTTTATCAAGCCGCCCTAAGGGCCTCTGACATGATAGTAAACTGAATGGTCATGTTTCTATAGTCTATCATCAGACTGCTTCTCAAGTAAGCAAGCAAGTATCCAAATGGCTGAAGGTAGCTTCTCTTCTGACTAGGCACTACTACTAAGCACTACATGTTCTAGGCATTATAGTCTCTATCGTCATACAAATACAGGCTACCTATATTATTTCCTAGGCTAGGAACAAGAAGACCACACGGAAAATTTTATACCCATGACGTCCCCTCATCAAAATATCGTGTAAACTTTTACGATTCAATATCGTCGATCGTATAAAAGACGTCATAACGCGGTCAAATAAATTACTAAGTGTTCCGAACGAAAGTGTGTTTTCTATTTCCGTCGCATTGAGATGCTGGCATAGTTTGTGCTGCGGGTTTACTTGTATTTTGATGGAAATGTTGCGTATTGTAAGTGCGACAAATTAATATTTTTTTATCCTAAAGGGTCAAGCATGTAACCCGAAAAAAAAATTAAACAACGATAATTCATATCATGAAATACGATAAACGATACAAACTAAAAGTCAAATTAAATACCTATTTACTTATGAATGCCAAAACATGCCGTCCGTAGGCAAGTACTGATTTTATTGGAATTCTATCTTAATATTTGGAAGAGGAAACAAACATTGTCAGAAAATTAAAAGTTTTCATCTACCTTTCCTAATTAGCACAGTAGGTAAACACTATCTTTTAAAGCCAGTCCTGCAATTTACTGTTATCTAGTAGATAAAAACAAACAGACAAACAGTCCCAAATTATTATTAGACAACTAAGACAACACACAAAGACGTGTGGCATCAGTCAGGCGCCGCCGTAACTTTTCCGCCGATCGATATGGGACGAAAATAATAAAGTCGTGGATCATCGATAAATCTGTTGACAACACTCACTTTGAAAGCATGCCGTGCTGGTCAGCGGTGACTCGGCTTTCAGAGGCAGGTGCGGAGTGAAATTATATTTATTTTAATTCGTTAAGCTCTGATTTCCTAGGAAAGCGGTTCCGACATATAGCGGCCGTAATACAGCGGTGAATGAACGTTGTCTATGTTAACGTAATGGCGCGGTTGCCTAGAGAGCGGTAACTTGCACCGTAATTTACTTTAATTATTTTTGCGTCCGTAATATTACAGCCGCTATATGAAGGCACCGCTGTCCTAGGAAACCAAAGCTTAATTCAATAACTGATATTAATGTCATCCGCGCAGATGTAATGTTTCACGTATTTTACTGTATGTAACTCTTAAACAGGTTAACTGGTAACCATGGCTTAAGCTTCTTAGGAATAATAAAACGCCAATGAAAACTATAGTTAGTCCTAGTAAGTCATAGCAAAAGGACTCTTGGTAAAAAAGTTCGGCGGTAATGACGTTTATTGCCTAGTAAGTGAGACAGTTCTTAAAAAAAAAGAATATTTTGTTTTACGAATTTTAGTAAAAGCCACATTGTTATGTGAGCTAAACAATGCAAAACTACGAGTATAATGATTTTCAAATTTATCCATTTCAGAACAGGCTTGCTCATTGCTCACTTGTACCACTTTACACCAGTGTCACCTATGCAGAAGCTTCAAGTGACCTTATGATCAAATGTCTGACTGACCAGAGCAAAAATACTTCGTTTTACAGGTTCGCCGAGAAAGGGCTTAAGAGCATAAAACATTATGCAGATAGTGCTCGATAAAACTACTACGGTTGAAGACATCTAGCAACCTATTTACCGTCGCATGCTCCAGTACATCTCAGACATTTGAATAAGATGTTATCTCGAGGTCCAGTTGTTCGCCCTAGTCGTGTCGTGTCGGTGTCGTGTCGGACACGGGGCGAGACAGATCGACCGATATCTCCTCACTTGACAAAGAGATGCGCTGTTTGAACGCGACTTGATGTCTGTACTGTAGATAAAATATTGCTTATACATTAATATTTAATTTACAGATAGTGCATCAAGCGTTTCCTATTGATATCAAACGTGCCTTCGAATAACATGCAGACTTTTGATATAGCCCCTAGTTTAAGTTTCAAACTTACAAAAATCTGTCAAAAAATGCTGTAGATTTTGTTTCCAGTTCTTCTACATATGTATGTGCCATTTTTAGTTTATTTTCAATCTGAAAATCTTACATGTGCAGAAGGTACTTTACCTTCTTATAAAACCAAGTACTCTTTTAAAAGTTCAATGCTATATTGAAATAAGCAATTAAACGTTGAATCTTAGTTGATTTAGTCTTCAGATATTTAAATCACATTTACAGCCTGTACTAAATAAAATCAATCACAGTATTGACGATGATAGAAAAGATAGATTAAGTATTCAAAACTTAAAAGGTAAATTAACCTTAGAACTTTACAAAACTATAACATCGAATAAAAAGGTGTTATGGCCACGCGAAGTGATCTTCAATACATCAAGTTTTATTTCTAAAACGTCCATATTTTTATCGTACCCCAAATAATATTCACACCCATTCAAATGGCAATAGACAGAGCGTGCGTCAAAAATATCACTTCCGCGTGTCAGGGTTGCGCCATAGACAATATAAGCCGTAGAAAACGGTAGCCAGAGACACCTCTTCTAATTTTTACTATTAACCTAACCTTTTTACATCCCTAACTTTCTACACATGTCTTATATTTATTTACAAACAGTTCTATCAAACAGGTCCTATGCGAAACCAATTAGAATCAAGTAGTATCACGCGCTCATTGCATTGTAATGGACCAATCAAATAGATGTGAGTAGAATTCTGAAAGCGTATTATTTGGTATCCTCGTACCTTAGCTATTGGTGTGAATTGGCTTCGTTTGAGCATTCCATTCAAACACTTCCTTACATACTTTAAATACGTCTAAAAAGCATTATATCAGAACTGGTGAAAAAAATGTTATTGAGACACACAGAGTGATCTATCAACGCACAGCCCAAAACACGGATCGGGCTGAAATTTAACATGCAGGTGGATGTTACGACGTAGGCATCCACCAAGAAAGGATTTGGAGACGCCGCTTTTAAAAGGGTGAAATAGGGGATGCAAGTTTTACTTCTTATTGCGAGCGAAGCCGCGACCACCCACTAGTTAGTTTATAAATGCAGTGTCTCTCAGTAATGTAATCGTTGTTTGCCTCTAATGCCGGCTGAATTTTGCATCTGAATGCTTCACGCGGGGTTGGTAATGTGACAAGTGACAACCCTACGCTTGTTTACAAAATGAAGGTTAGGAGCCATTGTTTGCGGTTTAACGCCGGATTAGGATTTTGTGCTATATGAATGTTGTTTAGTTTTAGGGTTAACTTTACAGTAGGTACAAACTTACATATTTTCAAATCAGAACATGGAATCTCTTCTAATATAATCTTATTGGAATCTTACAATGAAAATAGATCGGTTCGTTTTGTTTGTCTGTATTTTGTGGACACACTTAGTTATTGTGTAATAACGTAATTAATGTTTGTATCAGTCGTCAATCTTTATGAGAATAATAGAAAGAAAATTATGAACACGATATGATTTAAAAGTGATTAAATGGCTACCAAAAAAGTACAATATATCGTCTGAATTTCAATTTAATAAATGAAAAAAATAAATATTCCGGGATATTGCACACAGCGCCATCTAGCCCCGCACTAAGCAAACGCTAAATGATCACTATACAACTATATTTCGTAGCACCTTCGTAGCATATGGGAGCGCAGTAATAAGTTTTAACTAACTATTTATTCATCTTTACAAAATAATCACATCTAAAGCAACATTGTGACAAATGCGCATTGTAATTTTTTTATAATATATTAATTAATAAGTATATTTTTTTTATATATAAAATATCAATAAGATTATTATCACATCCACAATTACATCATAATGCTTAACATCAGCGAGGCTATAGTCAAACATAAACCTATCCCATGTAAATAAAAATGTTTTTTACCAAAATAAGTAGATACATCATGTCACTATTTCCACCACTACCAGTTTAAACTTACCATAATCCCATAGCCTCCCCATGTGATGTAATACTAACGCACCGCTCTTTGGGGTCCCTTGACCCATGAGTTTTATGCACACACATCTTTGTTTTTGTCTAGTCCTTATACCTGAATTAAATTTTCGTTTTGAAACTGTCGTCTTGAATAGAATAAGAGAATAGTAGAAAAACAAATCAAACGAACACCACTAAAAACGGATTGAAACTATAATATACTCGTATGTATGTTTTAAAACAATCAATGTCGTAGCACTTTTATCAAGTTTCAAAAACCATCTATCTTTCCACAAAAACATCGTATTTTTTATATACACAAGAAGATACAACATCTCACTATTTCCACCTCTACCAGTCTTTAAACTTACCATAATCCCATAGCCTCCCCATGTCCCCTTCAAGTGATGCAACACTAACGCACCGCGGTATGGGGTCCCCGCGTCATGTTTTTATGGTTATCTGAGTTTTATCGCACGATTTGGGGCTGTTTGTGATGTTGATGTTACTGGGCTTTAAGTTTAAAGTAGTGCTAATATTGTGCAGCGATTTTCTTGTTGATTTGCAGTTTTGCTAATATTGTGTAGTGATTTTCTTGGTGAATTTCAGTTGGTATTTTTTTGTTTTATTGGTTTGGTTTTCTTGCGTTTTTTTGTTGGTAAAATTTACAATTCATTTGTTTGATCAGTTATGATATATTTTTGGGTAACAGTAGTTTAAAATATTTATCCTATCTTTTTTATTTTATTTGACATCAAACTACCAATAAAACACGTTGGTCTTAATCTGTTAAGTTTTTTATTAAAGTAATTAGAAAATGCACAAAATTCAAATTGTTGTTATATGTAGCAATCAATATAAGTACCTACATCCAGTATTAGGATATGAGTGTTTCAATAACATATAACATAAACAATATAAAACAGCAATAACATAAACAATATAATACAGCATTACCATACGTCAAAACCAGTAACAAGTATTGCTTTCCATCAGGCGAATTACGGTCAAGTGCAAACCCATTTCTTGTAAAAAAAGTGTATCCTACAATTTCAATTTTCAATATGTATATTGAACCTACAATTAAAATAACGAAATATTATCTAACAAATTAAATAATCGTGTCCATAGCTAATAGTGAGTAATTCACCTCGACATTTACACAAGTAAATAGCTAAATAAATAATTAATTGACTGAAGAGAACTGTCAGTGGAATGCGCCTGAGTTGATGATAGATCGGCGGCTGATAGGTCACAACACAATGTTTTCAATGTGATTCCAATGTTAGGGGTGGTAAAAAAACGATACCTACTGGTTTTGCAACCAACTTGGAAAAAGGAGGTTATTAAGGAATCTGCAAGATTTTTTTGTTGAGTGTGCTACCTTCTCTAGCAACTATGAAGTAATTTTTGCTTTAAAATTGAAGAAAAATATCATGATACAGGACACGTAATAAGTATTTATTTGTCATTAAAATTGTAAAATCTTATCGAAAAATAAAAATTATAGATAAATTATGTAAAGTTGGCAAATTTTTTTTTAGCAGCAGAACGTAACAAATTGCGGCAGCTAGTCCACAAGATCAAAAGGAGTCACGATCCTCAGAATTGAGGGTTACGACTAAGAAAAAGAAAACTCAATTGTAATTAATATCGATAAAATTACAAAACTTGAACATATGAATACTTACTTTTAAATTCTTAACAGAAAGTATTACTAGGTGACATCAATAAGACCAAAGTATCTATAAAAAAACATTAAAATCTATGCAATATTTTCCAATAGAAAGAATAGACTATACATGAGCAAAACAGCAACAAAACGCCACTAGCTACAGAGTGTTGCAAAAACTGACGTTGACTCGCGGGATCCGTTTGACAGCTCAATTGTCTTTGATCACAAATACGTGAATTATTCAACGCGTCACAGGCGAGGGAATGGAATAGAAGATATGACGGGTTTGAACACTTTGGTGAAGAATTGGAATACAATGTTTTTGAGTATGATACTGCTTGAATAAAAATGAAGAGGAGGAAAGTTTAAAAAAAATATACAAATAATGTTGCATGTGGTCTTATACCTACTTAGTTAATTATAGTCAATATTTAGATGAAAAGAAATTAAAGCCATTTAAGAATAAAAGTACAAAAAATACATTTACTTACCTAATCTGAAACTTGAATTTTACACTTCAGTTATAAAGGGCATCTATAGATAAATGTTGGTACAAATTTACTTCACAAATGAAACGCTCGATTAAAATAATAATTAAAAACCGCTGTTTGTTTTACAAAAACTTGTGGCACAGCTTTGGGCTGGCAATTTTCTTTGGCGTTTGAACTTCTTTAAGAATTTTTAAGGAGATTACTGTAATCATTAGGTATTCTCACTTAAGAATTCGTTTGAACAGTTTTGCAAGGGACAGGGGGATTAAAGTGAGCCCTCGGGCTTGCCTTTGCGACTCGAGAAATGTACTGTTTCTTTGGATTTTCTTAGATTATGAGGGCATAAATTAAAATAGGACAGTTAATTAACTTTTTCTGTGTGTAAATACTTTCTTGTGATTGTAGACTTCGAGTTGTTTCGCTCAACTACAAGAAACATTAAAATGATCCTTAGTTTGATTATTTTTAAAATTAAATAACATAAATTAATTTCTGCAATTTGCTTACGACGAATATATTAAGTTTAAAAACAAAAGTTATGAGAATAAAAATATAACTAATTTAAACCTGATCCCTTACAAATGAAAATAAAATGATTCAAATATTCACCCAAATCTTAGAAAATAGCTAATCATCATCAATTTATTTTTTCATCAGCCAGAACCCAAAGGCCCACCTTTCAACGATGCAAAGACCTCTGTAATGGCAACCACAGTCATTAGCAAGCCGCAAGCAAACTCAATCAATCACAGCAAGCAATTAAAAATATACGAAACAAACGACATCTTAAACCGTCCAAAGCGTTTTGTCAAATTTAACAGCGTGTTATTAAGTGTCAGGTGAAAAAATGGCAGCGGACAAAGACCAAGGTCCCCTATTTGTGATACCTTGATGGAAGTCTAAGGGAGTATTTCTAAACGCGATTATGAAGGAGAAATTCTCTATTCCCTTCGAACTATTTATAGGTCTTCAAGCCGAGAGTAAACCGGTTTCTTCTAGGCGAACGCGCTAGTTCGTAGATTACAACGTTGCTTAACATCAGGCGAGATGCAGTCAAGCGTGAGCCTAGTTAAAAAAATGTTATGTGTTTTTTACGTGGGATAGGTTTGTGTTTGATTACAGCCTGCCTGATGTTGAGCGTTGCTGCAGCGTAGGGTGTAACACGCTTACCTAGAAGATACCTATTATCTAGATTTGGTCCCTGGATTGTGTGTAGCATAAATTTTGGTAAAAACTAAAGCACTGTTATATTAATATGGATGAATATGCGAATAGATTTATGAAGATCCTTCTGTATTAATTTTAAATACAGACACTTTACATAGCTAGCTACACTATAAATCATAATATTATTTCTCACTTTTTATCCTGAAATCGAACAGAAAGCTCCGCACTCCATAGAACACAAGTTTAGTAATCTTGTCTTTAAAGTCAAAAAGTTTTATCAGGAGAAAATAAGGAGGTACATATTTTATGCTATAAAACGGCGTTAGATTCAGTTTTAAATCAATTAATAAAATTTGAATCACCTTGAATAAATTAATCCCAATACACATAACTTTTCGCCGTTTCACCGCGTTTCACCAGCGTTTCACCGCGACCGAGCATCTGGCAGAAACCGGTCCTAACTTCAGTATTTTTTTCACCGCTTATATTTCTTTACCGCGGTCAGTCTTGAGAAAAATGTGTTCATATTAGCATTTTGTCCGACCCACTGTTATTAAATCACAACAGGTATTACACGACAATTAGCGACTATTCTCACGGTACAGGCGACTATATATAATTGCAGGTTTGCTTTTTGGAAGCTTTTTTATGAAGCTTTAGAGGTCAAGTTGGCGTCATAGCATTGGGACTAGACAGGTGTAATTTTTAATTGAATTATGTGTTTTTGATGCGGTATAGTATAAAGCTATGATCTGTAGATAGTCAAATTCAAATTCAAAATTCAAAATTCATTTATTCAGAATAAGTGTAACAATAATTCTTAATTACTTCCTAACATACTGGGTGAGGGCACACCCGTGCTATGTTAGCTTGTCCCTTCCAGTGAACTTGATTACATTGATACAGTTAGGAACAAGTAAAAAATATTTTTTTGTATGTCAAAAGATATTTGTCATAATATTTTAAACATGATTATGTCTTAAAAATGCCCTCAAAAAGTCTTAATAATATTATATTATATAGTTAGTTAGTTATTTAGTATTTACATTAATATTTAGCAATTTCAATTAGTTCTAGATTTATGTTTATGTTTAGTAATAGATGTTTATGACAGATATGCTGTGGTACGACACTGTATCGACTTTTCTGTTCCTTCGTAAAAAATCTTACGTTACTTTGTTAAGTTCTGTGGACGCTTTCTATACAATGTTACAATTTTAGAAAATCTTTTTGATAAAATATTTGTTTTTAAGCATTGTTTTAATAGCATGCCTAGCTATTTTAACTATCAAAAACAAACACTGAAATTTCATACAATAACCTTCAAGTCATCTCATCTCACCTAGACTTTTCTCACATCACCTTAATATGTCTAAATCCCCAACTTACACTTCACATACATTGTAATGTCTACGCATCATCCACAAGACGACTGAATAATTTACTCCCAAAATTCCCGCACCAAAAAGGCCAAAGATTTGCTTAACCATCTTCAAAGATAATCCCGGCCTGAGGATTACAGAACTGAACTCATACAGGGTTATATATAAGCATTAATACAATCTGTGTGTCTGTAATTCCGTACAATATCTAGTAATAAATATAAAAAAAAAAATTGTTCATTTACACAAAAGTTTCCGCTCTTCTTTTGTATCTTTGTGTGAAAAACCCGGAAAAATCGATATTTTCTTTATTACAGGCTAATTTCTAGTTCTATATAAGCGAGATAAACAAAATCTATTCCTAAAAGAGCTTTGAGCTGATATTGGTGTTAGCAACTTTATCTAAGTATTCATATTTTTTTCTTCAGTTACCCAGTACACAATATCTTGCTAATATGTATCTTAAGGCACATCTCACTTGAGGCATATCTTCATTAAGGCTTGACAAAATGTACAAAGTCCCGCCTCGGGCTGCAGAGGTAAAGGGGGCAAAAATTATATTATGATAATGTAATGTAATTACTTACTTACACTGTTCAAATTAGGGTAAATTTCAGGTAGGAATAAAAATAATTAATTGAATAAACTTATAAGATGGCGAAATTATAAATTATATTTAGGAATTGAATGTAGTGGTAGGTACATTACAAGAATCACCAGAATGTACAAACACTAGAATCGAAAGTACCATATTTAGCCGTATCAGATAGTTCAAAATCCGATCACATCAAACCTAAGTATGTATATTTTGAGTACAATGTATTTTTATTACGTAGGATTTGTTAGTACTTGACCATAATTCGCCTGATGGTAAGCAATCATTACGGTCTGGGATGGAGCGTTCTTACCCAATAAGAACCATCTATCAAACTTGTTAATTTATCAAATAATAATACATGTAACCAGTATTCGTCATATTTTAACAGTTACTTAAAGATTACAGTGACATCTAGCTGATGACATAATTTTCTAGTATACCTACTGCTCGGATATCTTTTATGTTACATGTATCTCCATCAACAAACAGAGAGTTAATTCAATAACTGCAGAAGCACGGAGTCAGCTTCTGTAGTAAATAGTAACGCATAACTCCTTGTGGGCCAATAGAGAGGTCGCTTCATGATTCTATAGTAAGTAAGAACAAATCATGGCATTTCACTGTCTCGGTCCAGCCGTTACACCTTTTATTTATAATGTTACGATTGTAGGGAATTGACAACCTGATACGAATCCTATCTAACTACACATAAAATAAAATCATTTATTTATGTATTACAAAGTGTATATACATACCACTAAAATTACTAATATGTAAAACTAGTAAGTTCTGAAGGTTTGTCCGTAAGTTTTTTTTTTAACCGAAGCATTAATTATTTTATGTACATAATTAACTTTTAACATACACGCAGTGCAGTGAAATTTGAAACGAAGACCTAAGGTATTCTTATCGAATACCACCTGTTATTATATATGAATATTGTGCCAAATTTCAAGCCTTACACAAATAAACCACAACCCTTACTGTCGACACAAGCTAACGAACCTCTCAAGCCTCCAGGCACGGGTTAAGTTAGTTTCCTCCGGCAGTTAGTTTATTAATTAGGCTTTGACAAACAGCTTCCCTGTAACCCTCTGTTTAACATTGGATTTGCATGGAAATTAATAACTATCATGTCGTTTGTATTGCATGTTAGGTAATGTTATTTTGTTAATAAAATAATGCTGATATTTATTTCCATTACAAAAAAAGATTATTTATAATATCCACGGAGGTTTGTCGGAAGAGCATATTTTTTGTATTTACGTATCATCCATTCGGATGCAACTTTAAGATTGAATTTGAATATAGCAACCCTTTATTTTACGTTACAGAAATTAGATTTTTCTCACTCAAAATAAAGTGCCAAGCATAGAATATATTACCTATTCATTGGCAGCTTGATATAATAACATCACTTATACCTAAATCTGTGATCACTACAACAAATATTAATTTTATGGACATAAAGTCATATCCAATATTTCGGCAAACTATACGGTATAAACTTCAACCCTTTGTTTAGTTATCAGATCTACATGGGATCAAATTAATAATTCAGTAGATCTTTTATAACATTCAAATTCTGCCCAGATTAGAGTAGGTCACTGACATTTTGTCAAAATAAGATGAGTGTTTAATTAATCATGAAGATAATATTAATAACACTGCTAATATCCTTCTTGTTTCTTATTACTCCTTTCTGCGGGTCGTGTCTCCTCTGCGAATTGCTTTACTCATTCATATGAGGGATTAATTTTTGGTTACAAATTTGTTTGGCTCAATGTTCTGACAAAATTAATAAATTAGTTACCTATAATATTTCATATGTGTAGGTTGTATCGCGTGTTTGTCTTTCACCACTAGTCGTTTAAAACCATAACTCCTATCTAATTTGAAACACAACTCAAAGTAGGAAGGTACGAGTATATCTGCTAACCTTACCTATGAACTTGTGTCAAATGGAAAACAAACTATATAATATATATACTTCCGCTTTTAATTAGTAAAACCAATACTATTTGAAGCAGTAACATGATATTTTATTCTCTGTAGACCAGGTCCATAGTTTAAAAGTCAACCTAGAGGCCATTGAACAAGCCTCATCAACTTAAGGCACTATAAATTAATACACATGTTTTTAAATTTGTCAAACGTATAATTTGCGTGGGGTGATTATAGTTTGCCTTGACATTTGAACGCATCTTTTAGTAAACGTCCTCAAAACCTCATGCTTCATTGAGTTTTGATTATGTTCATTATGATTGGAGACATTATTATTCTTAGCACTTGACAAAATAACTCATTATTAAACTATGTTGGTTTTTTGTTAAAATTAAAAAATATACTTGCGGAGTAATATCAGGTATTTAAAATGATAGTTCTTAAACTTCGGAAACTTACTAGTAGGTGCATACATTACATTATATTGAATTAATTACAGTTTTTATAAGTGCATACTATCATATATGGAATACTTTTGCTTACGCAAAACGAGTATGATGGTATTTTATAGTAGGTAACCTACTATTAAAATAGCATACTGCGATATCCTAAACTTGTATAACTATTAAATTACTATATATATTACTAAATGTGTATATTAACATTTTAAACTTTTATCAAATAATATTTAAAAGCTGACCTTCAAAAACGAATGTGTTGTATGTATTTTGGTATTAAATAATGCTGTAGAATAGGTGTTAGTAACCAGACAACTATAATCATACCTAATACTTAATCACTATTTGAGCTTTCTGAACCTTGTGGAGTAAGAAAATTAACTATTACAGAATTACTAATTACTTTCCCTGGGCAATAAAATACTAATGAATTCATAATCATATTCAAATAGCTTCTGTAAATTAAGATACACCGTAATATAAACTAGTTTATTGATTATTCATAGTTCTAAATTGAATGCCAAAATTATCTCTGTAATGTTCAGCATGATATATTTGACTGGGTTTTTGATCTTCTGACGTCTCAATTCGATGGTTTGCGTGAAACAACTTGTAAATTTACCAAAATTACAGCTTTTTAGTCGGTGAATAAATATCATATCGAGTTAAATGCTCGAAAGCTCGGTGAGTAAAGCAATAACAACTTTAACGGCAAAAAACGTGAGGCAGATGTTATTATGTTTCCAGTCGAATGACTCCGCCAGAACCGCGCAACTTCGACATTTACATTGTTATTTTACAAGCGTAACCAGATTATCTGTTCGCTAATTCGGCATACCACTTACCTAGTCTCAGGCGGAAATAAAAACAATTGTACATTTTTTCCTCAGTGAGTTTATTGCGCCAGAACAATAAATGAAGCTGATCATAACGTTTACTTTCAACATCGATTACTTTACTACACGATACCATATTATCGCACGAGTCCATTAATATTTATAATATTCGAGCCAGTATTGCACACTTCGCTTCACCGGCGCCAGCTCGACACCGAGCGGAACTATCCCTAATAACTTACAGTTCGTGGGATCGATAATTATCATAATATTTGTCTAAATATCACAAGAAAATACAAAACGAAATACGATAGAATTAACACAATTAAAATTATTAACAATTGAATATACAAGAGTCCGTCGCTCGGTAGTTTAGTGGGGAAGGGTATCACCAGTGCGAGCGAGCGTAGCGAGGGCGTCATGACACGGGCACGTGGTGCTGGTAGAGTTGCTCCTGGCGCTCGCACAGGGACGTCATCTTCTTGAAGGATTCAGAGGTCTCGCGAAAAAGCAGCTTGGCGTCGTCTCTGGGGCGAGCGTGCGCCGCGTCCAGCCGGCCCGGGGAGAGCACCGGCGGGGACGAGGCGGACAGCGGGGACAGGGACTCCCGCGCGGACTGCGCGCCCGCCGGGGACCCGTACGGACCTCCCTGCGGCACCCCGCTACCCATCAGAAACGGGCTCGGAAAAAACCCTCTCTCTCCAAACTGCGGAAACAACCCCGCTTGCAGCGCACCCAAGTTCCTGCTATAAAACTTCATAGTCTCTGTGACATAATTCGGAACCTGTGAAGGGTCGTCGTTCCCGTATCGCAAGCTCTCGAGTGTAGTCGCAAGCCCTTTGATGTCGGCGTACAACTTGTTGAGTATTTCAGCGTTCACTTCGAGCGGCGGTTTCTGTTCTCGAGAGTCGGGCGAGTTAGTAGACAGGAGGCGGCGATGCAAGTCCACGTTGGAGCTGTGTCGGTCGCGACTGCGCCGCGAAGGGAAGGCGGCGTCGCAACCACTCACGTCGCAAGGGTGGAGTAGCTTCAAGTGGTCGTTTCTGTAATGCATGCGCAGCGTGAAGTGGTTCTGAAATACTTTCCCGCAGGCGGTGCACCTGTCGGGGTTCTCGTCGTCGATGGGTATCTCAAGCTCCGCAATGTCAGGGCGGTCGTCGGTGCGGTCGCTGCCGGCGGACGGTGACCGCGGGCGCGCCAGGCGCTCCTCCACGGCGTGCAGGTCGCTGCCACTGTCGCTGGGCGTGTACAGGTCGGAGCGCAGCCGCAGCCCCTCACGCACCACGCTGGGTGCACTCGACTCGTCGTCTGACTCGCTCTCCGCCTTCACTCGTGTCACCGGCGAGGAGTCCACAGTAGCCTCCTCTCCGTTCTGAAATGGCTCCCATTTCTCAGGTTTTTGTTTCTTGAGTGATAAAGGTTCATCGTCCGCGCGGCTCGAACCCGGGGTGGAGAGGTTTCTAAATAAATCCGGGTGACACTCCTCATCGGACGGGTTGTATTCGTTGTTTTGAGAACACCGAGTAGGGTTGCCACTTTTTCTCTTACGCTTATTTGGAACTAACGTAGACTTATCGTCCGAGGCGGTGGGTTCAGTGCGGCCGCTGGCGCTCGTGGCGCGTTCAGCGGCTAATTTGGTATCGTCCTTATTTTTATTTACACTCAGATCCTCCGGCTCATCGTCATAATTTAATCGCTCACCTGCCGGAGACTCGGTCCTATCGATATGCTCTTTGATTTCATCGTCATCGGAAACATCATAATTTTCGCTACAGTTATTAGATTCATCTTCATGCATCGCTGGTGGTTTCACTAGGTCGAGAGCACTCCGCGACGGCTCCTGCGGGGGCGGCATTTTTCTGTACATCTTTTCAATTTCACTGAAGTTACGGAGATCATCGAGCGGCACGCGGGGTGGCAGCGCCGAGTGTCCGGGCGGGGCGGCTAGCGGGGGCGGCAGGCGCGCCGCCAGCTCGGGCGGCAGCAGGGCGGGCGGCGCCAGCGGCAGCCGCGCCAGCGCCGGCAGCAGCGGGAACGGCTGCGACGAGCGACCGTCGTGCGCTGATATCTTGCGTCTCACATGCGGCGAATGCAGCTTGGGATTCGGATTAGCACTGTGTCTGTTTCTCGAGCGCCGCGAACTGAACATCATCGTACATCCTTCCACCGTGCACTTGTGCATCTCGCGCAGGTGCACCGCCGAGAAGTGGATCTTGAGGGCGCCCTTGTCGCAGAAAGTCTTTAGGCACACGTTGCACTGCACTCTCTTCTTGCCTGTGGCGGGGTTGACGAACTGGACGCCGAGGCCGAGCGGCCAGGGCGCCGGCGGCGGCTCGCGCCTCTCGGACCCGTACTCGGGCGAGTGCCGCTCGTCGCTCTTCTCGTCGTCTCGGCCGCTGAAGCTGGCGCCGAGCTTCCTGAAGTCGAACTGGGGCGCGGGCTGGCTCACTCGCGGCATCATAAAATAGTCCAAACCGGCCGGCAGGCCGGGAACCGCACCGAACTCTTTGCCGTCCATCACGTCACTGTCATAATAAGGCGAGCACGCGTATAGCGAGGCGGGTGGCGCGCGACGCGGCCGCTGTGCGACTGAGGACGTGCGACACAGGTGACCGCGCGGGCGCTCGCGACACGCGGGGGGGGCGGGGGCGGTGGGAGGAGCGAGCGCTGGGCGGAGCGGATCGATGCGCGGTGGGGACACGCGACACTCGCCGCGTCGCGCCGTGCTGGCCTGCCACACACACACACACACGCTGCCGCCGCGCCACCTCCGAGCAGGCCCTACACTGCCACTGGAGAGGACACCTGCCACCAATGCAGTACACATACAAGTGATATACTAGATGTACGAACTCAATAACGTACATACACACGTACTAAAACGTATTCTATATTAGCTTCAATACTTATAGTTTAGGATTTCAATATAGATCACATCATCTATAAAATGTAGACAAATACTAAGAAAAAGTCTCATAAACTGCATTGATAAGACCCAAAACTTAAAGTCATCTCTCAAAACTTTATCCAACTCTACAAAAGTCGTAAAACTTGGAACAACGTTCTCAGCAAAATTAACTGCAACTTTAAAATTAGTTCGCACTTTAGGTGAAAATTTATTGGGAAGTTTGTTCAGGGAAATACGGTAACGCTTTCTTAGAAGCGTTCGGGAGGTTTATAATCGTGGTAAACAAACTATTACCTAGACAGGTACGCACGGTTCAGCTGAGCTGGTAGAAGCAGGGGTTCCAAAAATGAAACATTTTTATATGAACCAAGGACGTTTATTCGCCTACATGGCTACGCTAATACTAACTTACAAAACAATACTTAAAACTAAACTTAGTTACAATACTACCTGCGTACAAAAAAGGGACAGCGTGCACATGTGTGGGTCGGGAACCGACCGCGCGGCAGGACACTGGAGCCGTCTCCAGTGTTGATAAAAAACATTGGTTACTGCAGATGGCATAACATAACTCCTCCGTCCATAAGAATGAAATTTGACGATGATGAGTAAATCAGAGGAAAATTACATTTGGGTTTAGAAAGACAATAATAAAATTTATATGGATAAGTGCAAAGGATAAAAAATACATTAAGTAAAAACCTTTAAGTTACATATTAGTGAAAATGCACAGACTTTTATCAAAACATGAAGAACTCAACTAAAATTTACCATTAGTTTGAGACAAAACAATTGATTAAATTCATCTAAATATAATGTGATTTTCTGAATTAATTTTAAACAACATAATTGCAAAATAATCATGGTAGATAGGTATAAATAAACAATTGAAGTATAGACTATTAATGGAAATCATAAGTAGCGTTTTTAAAGTATTATGCTAGGTAATGTTACTATTATTTAAAATACATATTCATAATTATTATGCTATTTAGTATGGATTTAGAATAACAAATTCACAGCAGGTAATAATATAAATATTGCAAAAATAGTCAGATCACAAATAATATGGACAAACATGATTAAATTCTTTCTATTACACAAGCAATAAATGTTACTAATTAATATTAAATTTGATTGTCTTTATATTTCCTTATTACAAAGTTACGCTTTTTGTTCATATTTTATTGTATGTGGTCGTTACATTATGACACGTACGCACTTTGAGGCAACAAATCAAAAGATAATGCTTCAGCAGACGAATTAAAATTAAATTATTAATAAAAAAATGTGTTTCTTTTTTCTCAAGTTAAAATGCCTTTTACATATTTCAAAATTAAAAAATAGAATTAGGATGTGCGATAACATTTTTTTATAATTAGTTTAGAAATTGAATATCTACTACATTATAATGGTATGTGTGTTAACAGATCGCGGTAATATAACATTATTTGTTACAACTTATTATCAATTACATAGTTTCACTTCGGTGGTTGCAATGTATAAATCAACGTATAAAAAATTAAAATTTTTGCATATGAAAGATTGTTATTGGTATTACTTAAACAATTTTAATAGAATTACACATAAAGTAAAATTATACAAAGTTTTACATGTAGGAATGTTAGATGAATGTGACCTGTTATAATAAACAAAAAGTTAGTAGTACAGTGTATATAAAATATTTCAATGCAAATATAAAAATAATTAGAGCAAGTGAAGCAGACTGTAATTTATAAACAGGTTTGGGCAGATTTTACATTCAATTATAAGTTACTTGTTAGAAACTGCATTTCAACATTTTATGGGGCAATTTTATAGAACAACACATGATTGTTTTTACATGAATATGCAAATAAACACATAGGCAATGCAGTTACGAAGAAAATTAAATAGTTAAACTAAATTTACATATAAAATTTTAGAAAACGAACACAAAAACCTGTTATAATTGTCCATTGTCTGTTCTGCATTTTTTTTTTCTCTTATGTAACGTTGTTTAATCACTCCAGTAACGTTATCACAAATACGTTTTTAAAGTACGGCACTGATTGGGATTTCACTGTTGTAGACTAAATATTTCACTAAACTAGTTTTAATTTAACGGCTTGCACAAACACTTTTATGTAGGGCAGTTTCAACCGCCACCAGAGCTGGAACTTATTTGATGTATCAGGAGACATCATGAAGGCGATAGGCAGAGCTACCTGCATCACTTTGAGGATAGGATTGGATAGGTTTTTGGAACATAAACTGTTTTACGTATGGGACAACCATCTAGTAATTGAAATGATCTCAACTTGACAGAAATACTGACATTATTAACTCAAAACAGTAGTATGTAACTAAATTGATACCTAACACACAAAATTACATTATACACATTATAACTTCACTAAGGTGGCTAGATTTTGTAGCCTCATCTAATGCTAGAGCTTAATTCTACTTAGCTAAGTCGCTATTGACTCCGCCGATTTCTAGTGCAGAGTGCAGCGACAACTTGTTAGCAAGCGATGCTTGTCTCACTCCCAAGTTACCTAGTCTAAACTTACCTAAGTCACTATGCATCCCGCCGATTTTTGTGCAGTATGCAGTGACAACTTGTAAGCAAGCGATGCTTGTCTCACTCCCAAGTTACCTAGTCCTACTTACCTAAGTCACTATGCATCCCGCCGATTTTTGTGCAGTATGCAGTGACAACTTGTAACACGAGCGATGCTAATCTCAGTTACAAGCTCCCTAGCCTAAGATCTATCTAAGTCGCTATTGATTCTGCCGATTCTAGTGCAGAATGCAGCGACAACTCGTAAGCGAGCGATGTTTGTCCCACTTACAAAGTTCGTGGAATAGGTAGGAGGTCATGGGATTAGTGATGGGTACTACTCACATGCCGTCGCAAACCCTCCATGAGTATAGCTGCCGGCGCCGTCCTCTGCTCCAACCTCGAACCAGTTTCTTCTACAGCTGCACACGCGTCCAGGAGTCGTATTTGTTTGGTTCGCGGATTCAGGTTCCAGAACTTCGTGACATACACCGGCTGATGATGTCACTAAAGAAGTCTGGACTTCCTTTTATCCGCACCGGCTGCGCCAGACAGGTAAGCACGGTTCAGCTGAGCTGGTAGAAGCAGGGGTTCCAAAAATGAAACATTTTTATATGAACCAAGGACGTTTATTCGCCTACATGGCTACGCTAATACTAACTTACAAAACAATACTTAAAACTAAACTTAGTTACAATACTACCTGCGTACAAAAAAGGGACAGCGTGCACATGTGTGGGTCGGGAACCGACCGCGCGGCAGGACACTGGAGCCGTCTCCAGTGTTGATAAAAAACATTGGTTACTGCAGATGGCATAACATAACTACCTACCTTAGTGGGAGGAATTGCATATTAGTTCGTGAAGAAAACAAACTTTACAATAAAGAATCACTAGATTTTAATCTCAGTTAAATATAACTTGTAGGTATTTTATTAAATGGTACACATAAATAAATAAAATAAAAAAACTTTTATTTTCGCTTACCTACTTAAAAAAAATTAACAGAGTTTTTGAACTTATGTATTTAATGTTAGTAATGACGTAATAACATGAACATGAACATGTTCATGTTCATGTTCATGTTCATGTAATTGCGTTAAGTATAGGGACCGCATAGTGCGGTAAAAGCCTCCTCCATTTTTCTCCATGTTTGCCTCAACGAAGCAGCTCTTGACCAGAGCGCTCCTGCCACCTGCAGTATGTCCGTGTTCCACCTCTGTAGCGGTCTTCCTCTTCTTCTTTTGGCTTCTCGAGGCACCCAGTTTGTAGTTATGTAAGCCCATCTATTTTCGACCATTCTTTGCCTTTCTTCTTCCTTCGTCCTCTTTTTGCCTTCTTTCCAAATGGTACACATATTACACATTAATTATGTATATATTTTATTTTATTCTGATTTGATACCAATAATCTATTTTACTGACTGCACAACTACTTGGATTTTATTTAGTTTTTCAGTCTGCGTCTGATTGCATATAATATAAAATGAACCTTTTTATTCTAATCTGCTGATTTTGTGACTAGCAGCGCCATCTATGAACGGGTGATAGATGCAACGTGAGAACTAAAGATAGTCAAGTGTAAGTTGTCCTGATACGTGCATTTATTATTACTCGAAGGACATATTTTATATGCTTTAGTACCTAAATAAATAATATGTACATACATTATTTCAAAAGAAATATTTAAATTTCAATATTGCTTTGCATAAAAGTCCTGATTTGAAGAAGAATTATCCTTACTGGAATATCGAATAAGAATTTATAAAAAAATATCAAATTAGAGTTATGTTGGTAAATAAATGTATTAAATTAAGTACACAAAATTTTAATATGATGATAGGAAAATTAACATAAATTAAAATTAGTGCCACTGATAAAAAGCTGCTACCACAGTTAGGTTATTTACAATGAGTGGTTTATAAAAACCATGTTTTCTGGAAAGACCAGATTTCCTGAGCCTATCTGAAGAATAAAGAAAGAAACTGCCAATCCATTCCTGTCAGATTGTGTACCTATTCGTAGAGAAGAGAAAATGAGGAATACAAGTTAAAAGATCATTATGAAGCCAATTTAGATAACATTTTGTCTGTGAACGTAAAAATCTTAGTGCCATCAAACATTTTATTTAATTTTCGTGAAATTTTCTAGAAAACTGATAACGCATATTTGTGTGAAAATACAATAATATATTTATCTTTAATGTGCAACAATGTTATAGCAATACTGAGATAAGCTTAGTAACTAATTAAAAATGTGTAATTTTTTTTTTATTAAGCTTGGTAAACTTAGTGAATCCCCCTATATGTATATGTTTTATATATTTATAGTTATTTGCACGTATATGTAATATGTGTTATTGTATGTATATGTATATATATATATTATTGAATATTTTTATTATTTGTATATATTTTCTCTTTTTGAACACCCCATCCTTTATATTTCTTTCGACTCCTGTCCATCCTACGGTTGCCTGGAAGAAATCGCTATTAGCGATAAGGCCGCCAGTTGTGGCACTATATTTTTTTTAAGTCTTGTGTGTTTCTGTTTGTCTTTTTTTGTCAATGTGTGTTACAATAAAGAGTTTATCTATCTATCTATCTATCTATAGCATCTGTACCTACGTAATATTCATTATCATAGATTCATAGATAGATAAACTTTTTATTACACATACAAAATACAAAAAAAAATAAACTTGCATCACAAGTGGTGGCCATCCATTGGTTTCCTAGAAGAAACCAATTTTAGTGATAAACTAAAATTGGTTTCTTCTAGGAAACCAATGGATGGCGAGGAGTAAGCAATGTATATCTAACTTCAGCGTCAGATAATATTTCCTCTCGGTCCGCCTAACTAGTCTGTTCCCGCGAGTCTGCTCGCTGTCGGCTCGCACGCAATAATCGAACGCGATTATTTTCGAGTTCGGAAACGGTTACAATTACTGATCGCTACTCGGCCGCGTAAACAACTTCACTTGATAAGTGTGGTGTAGGGGATGATAAATTAGCGATAGAGAATCATAATAATGGCACGTTTTATCTTCCAACTCAAAAGAAAATAAAGGGCAGATGAATTAAAGACCTTGTTTAGTACTCAGAAATGGTGACTTTTCATTATTATTTAACCTTAATTGACACGAAAGATCACGAGGGGGGAGGGGGCTGTGTAGTAACATATCACGTGTATTTATTTTTTCGACAAACGCGTGATATTCTACCAAAAAGCAAACACAATCTGCAAGTCCTGTAACCTTTCTGCTCACCTCTAGGCATTATTGTAATATTTAATTTCAATAAAAGTAGAAAAATAAAATTCTTTGTATGTCTAAAAATACACGTGATATATGGGGGGGGCGGTTAGTCTTAAGCCTCACCATGTATCACCACAGGGGAGGGGGGGTTAAAAAATGCCAAAAAAAATATCACGTGATTAATGGACGGCCCTAAAGGTAGACAGAAGTGTTATCATAAATAGGTAACTTATCTGTCAGTGATAGAATATCAAGAGATTTCTGTTTTAGAAATCTGCATGTAAATTTAAGTAGCAAGGTCTCGAAAAACCCCGTTTTTTGTCACGTCTAGTATCCTTTTTAGTTTCGTGTAGATATCATTTATTTGTGAGAAAAGCAACACAGTTGAAGAAAAGAACTTATGGCTTTGATCTTATTTCCTCACTCAAAACATTTTTATACAAACACTAGTAGCTAAACACCTGAATAGAAGAATCAATTCGCTATAATCTTATAACGTGTACCGTTTCCTAGTCCCCATATTAAACTCTCAGTTTCGCGGTACGTAATGTAAACATGCTCTCTTTTTGTCCTAAGTGATCTGGCTCTGGTCAACGTTGATTTTTATATCACACTCCGTAAAGGAGGGTTTTCACTATAAAACATTTATTTTTTCTAGAAATAATAAAATACATATATCTTGCTTGTAGAGTCACTATGGAATAAAATCAAATAAAGCAATGGATGTGCCGTACAGTGTTTCGATAGAATTTTCTAATCGTGACTACTAGCGCCATCTGTTATGATTAAGCTGCAGCTGTAGAAAAAAATATGTAGATTGTAATAATAAAGTCTTTAGCGCTATCGTAAAAAAAAACAGAGAAAATCTATGTCTATGACAAGTGTGGGCAGATTTTTTTATTTAAAATGTTATCATACTATCGTACATAGAAAACAATGCCGTTTCGTACGAAAAAAGATCGGAATAAATATAATTATTTATTATGACTCCCTAAATTCTTAGTTCTTAAAAATATGCCTCACTTACTACAATATAATCACATGACTAAATAACATACCTAACGTCAAAGACTAACAAACTTACAACAGAAGATCCACGCATCTCTCCTACGCTTCATTCTAAAACAACAAATAAATCTCTCGCCCCAGATATGAAGCCATAAAATATTATAGACAATTACAATATCAGCCAATATAATGTATATTGTATAAGTTCCTTTATACTTCGGCCGACATATTTATTTTAAAGAGCGACCGCGTAATGTTTAGATTAAAAATATTTTTGGAAACTTGCACACGACACTGTTTGAAGACAGAAAGCATTTACTGGGTGCTTCTCAATCTTGTGTGTGGCTTCATCTGGTGTTTGTTTAGTTTCTATGTACATTTTCAGGTGCAAATTTTACTGGTTTGGTAAAATAGGGATAGCTTGACTCAATACTACGTTCTATCAAAAGTGTGAGTAAAATTTTCTATGAAATATTTGACCTTGATATAAATAAATAAATATTTCAGGACATACCACTCAGCGCCATCTTGCCCCATACTAAGCTTGGTATGTATAATTATGCAAATCACTTTGTACTATTACTTCTTTGTTGATACAAATACTCTAGCACAGGGTACGATCAAATCTTTTGTCTTCAATTGATTATGATTTGCTAAGGAATAAAAATTATCATGATTATGTTCAAATTAAACACATTTTTCGATAACTCTTTTAAAAATATTTTTTATCCATGACATTGAGACCGTATATTAAGATTCCAATAAGAATACATTTCCAATTTACAACAAGTAGTTTCACATTTGAAAATTTTTGAAAACGTTAAATTCAAATAAAAATATTAAATGTTTGCTTTCATAGATTTTCATTAGCCAGAAACCCCAACACAATGAATAAGTAGCTAGTATAAGTACATAAGTTTTTCATACATTCAGCTAAACATCTAACACATCCAGGTGTGGCTTCCGGTGGTGGAGCGGATGTGCAGGCGCACGCAACTCGCTCGAAAGTGTTATGCGTTGATTGATACTAGTAGAGTACGTGTGTTTTTACACGCAACTGGCACGTGACGCTGAAATATATGTACTTATTTATACCAATGAATATACCAGGTTCTTACTAGATTACTCCCGCTTCCGCAACACAAGCCCATCTACGGGACTTGCGCGGAACAATGGAATACCACCCAATGGAATACATGTAAGATTTAAACTCCTGTAATATACATAAATCTAAGTACTAACTGTGTTTATTCTGGCATAATCAAAGAATTTGTATTTGTATTACAGGCTTCGGATTTACCTGTAACAAAGCTGAGAATAATATACCTACATAAGTTTATAATAGAATAATAGAAATTTATTCACCTTATAACATCTCGTTACATTGGGCAAGTCAATTTACATTTTTCTTAATTATATGGTAGGTACATACTTAAATTAAATTAGTAAACTTATCAAACAATTTGGTCATACACAAATGATGATTCTGTCAAAGGCAATCTCATGTATTCGTTTAGTGTATAAAATGGGTTGTTAATAAAGAAATTTTTAATAATGTTCTTAAAAGCGTTTGGAGGCAAGTTAATTAATCTATGTGGCAGTTTATTAAACATACAGACTTTATTATAGATCCCTTGTTTTTGTACTTTCTTTAATCTGGTGTTTGGTAACCTCAATGCGACTATATTCCTTAGGCTGTATTGGTTATCTTTTTTCAGCGCGGACTTTTCATTATAGATCTCCAGTAAACATGTGTAAATATACAGAGATATAACAGTCATAAGTCTTTGTTCTTTAAAGTGCTGCTTGACCGGAGCGCGTTTCCTCAGGCCAAGCATTGTCCTAACTACTCTTTTCTGAGCTCTAAGTACTTTTATTATTTCTGATGAGTTTCCCCATACTGTGATGGCATACCTTAACCGTGATTGTACATATGCATAGTATACTGATTTAATTGAGGGTTCATCCAGTAAAGGCTTTAGTTTAAATATAGCAAAGTTGGCACTTGCTAATTTTTTGCAAAGTTTGGTTATGTAAGCCACATGTGTAATAGTGTGGTCAACAGTGTATCCGAGGAATACAGTTTCTTTAACACTAGAGATATCTTTGGCATTTTTCTTAGTTCGGTATTCCATAATTACACTTTTATCTGTGTTAAGTATTATGCCATTAGTACTAAACCATTCTTTGATAACTGTCATAGTTTTGTCAAAAATAACCACTAATAACCACTAATTTCCAAAAATAACCACTAATTTACGGCAGTAGAAAGCTCAATTTATTTTATATTAGTATAATATGTTTAGGTATATATTAAAACATCATTGTCCGCAATTTAGGTTATATGGAACTAATTTTTGTGTTTCAAAAATATTAGCAGTTTATTTTCCCCACTCAAACTCGTTTTTCATTATATTTCAATGTTTTGTCATCCTGCTTATAAAGTACAAAAATAAATGATTCATAAATCATATTTTAATTTAAAAATACAAATTATATCCAATCTATATTAACTATAATCATAAATAGATCGTTTCTATCAAATAAAAATAAATTATTCTTCACTTAATCACCAAAAGTACAAGATTATGATCATGCGAGGATGTACTATTGAGTACAATACTCAGACCAATTTTAGAGCTAACTTACACACAGTAATATAGGCTTTAGTTGTGTGTTATAAGGTACATATTCACATGCATTTTTTTACGATATGCTAAGTTACTGTTTAGCCTTGACAGAGTTTTGTGAACAAAGATTGATATCTAGAACGCACAGCTAATTAAGGTAATCTTAATCATGGATGCTCATTGCTTAGAATGCATAATAATGCTCATTTAGTATGTGCTATGGATCAGTAGATGGACATCAAATAATAGTTAATTAGGTATCTATTATGTAATTATGATTTTATTCGGCGAATATTATAAGTTGTACCATATTAATATTGTAATTTTTTAAATGGGAAATTTCAATATTTTATTGTAAATTTCAAACAAGAAAAAATTTCGACTACTTTACGCTATACTAGTTAAATATAAATTCATATAAAAGGAATAAAATACAGATAAGTTTTTTTTTGTGACCCATCAATAATTATAAATAGTAGTAAAAGGTAAAATATAGGATGGAATTTGCTAAAATGATAAAGGTATACTGTACTAAATAATTTAAAAAATTAGGTCAATTCTGTCGGCAGAGTAAGCTACTTCCATTATAATCTTATACATACGAACTTACTTACAAAATAATATAAATATTCAATAAATGCTAGTATCCTTAATATTTCCCTTTTTAGACACAATTTAAAAACTCCGTAAAAAACCGTACCAACTTGACTCTTTTTTAAACGTTACCTTCAAACAGTTACCTCACAAACAATTAGGCAACAAACACACGTACCTACAATCTGCCATTTTTGTTGTGAAACCAGCTCGCAGTGGCAATTAAAGCCGGTGGCAAATGAAATCGCATCCTCTGCCATCCGTCCTCCAAATGTGAAGACAGGACACAATGAAATCGATATGAACGTGATGTTTGATATTAAACCTTATGTGTATATTTTTAGAGTAGGTTTTGATATGTCTTTTAAGCGTAAGGCAGTAATAAATAGTCGGTTTATGCATCAGTTATTTATATATTGTTTAGCTAGTTTCATTACAATAAATAAAACATCGGTACTTCAATTTGAAAGTGTACTTTTAATGCTAAGGTCTTGTAGCAAATTTTTTCAAACGAATGAATATTCCAGTCTACAATTGTGATTTGTGGCGAAAGATTTAAGTATTTTTTCTTGTTGTGTATGGTGTTTATAAATTTATTTTTGTCTAATAAATCTATGCTCGTATATCTATATAGTATAGTGTACCGCAGGACATTAATAATTAAGTAATAAATAGTTCATTTATGATTAGATTACTCATTAGAACATCGTGAATTATTTGTCCTATTTCTCGCAAAACACATTACTTACTTTAAAAATAAGACAAAGATAATAAAATGCTAGCACACTACTAATCCGCACAGTAACCTCGCTGCATCGCGTGCTGGGGTTGCGCAAGCGCGCGCTTCAGTGGGCAAGCGGGCCGCCTGAATCACTTCCTGTGAACACATGTCCGACTGATACTGGACTCATGGACACATTCTCACGTCTTATAAGTATAAGTTAAGTAAAGAAAGAAAGACAACATTTGGACAGTTTTTTTTACCAGGAATAAAATAAATAAATAAATAATAAATATTCCGGGACATTGCACACATCGCCATCTAGCTCCACACTAAGCAAACGCTTGGAATGGGTTTGCACTCGACCGCAATACGCGTGATGGTAAGCAATCATTACGGTCTAGGATGGAACGTGCTTACCCAGTAAGAACCGATTCACTCTCGCTTAGATCACAAGGTATATTCCGCGGGAACATGGAGTCAGTTTGAACAGAAAAACAAACACGAGTACATATAAACATAATAAACAATCAAACATAAAATCTGCCACAACACAGCCCCAACTCAGCATTATGCTGGTTGTGTGGAAGCAACCAGCGCTGGTCTTCCGTTAGAGCTGGCTGTGACGTCACGCACGTACAAGAAGGCAGGCAAACAAACAAACAAGATGAAACGTATACAAAGAGGATAATTATTTCGGGATATTCCATACAGCGCCATCTATTCCCATACTAAGCAAACACTTTTTGCGATTATGCATGGAATTTGACCATCAAGTCACCTGAACTTACATCCGATCAAATGATAGGTATTGCAACCAAAGGTGGAACATGTTTGTCCTGGAAAGGGTCAAGATCTTAAGCGAGACTGCTAGAACACACCGTTAGGCACTTGGCCACAAATTTAACTAGCTGGATATCAAAAGGTACGTATACTATTACCACGATGCAATGTATATTTTTTTTAAGAAATTAGCACACCATAAAAGAGACGCTAGTCGTGGGGATGCGAGCATGAAAATTTACGATCACTCGCAGAGTTGTTAAGAGGACGGCGTAATGTGCCCCATTCATTTTACCATTAGATTCCGGTAGAAAAAATAAACTCATGAAAACTTTTTATGGCATTACTACATATTTGTAAGCTATATGTAGTTACATATTTATAACAGAATTAGCAAGTGTATATTCATATATTATCTAGTGACTATTCATAAATATTATAATATGATCAATTTCTTTGAACAATCAAGCAACTAAGTATGTGAAAAATAAATCAGAAAACAAACCCACATACAACATGTTGTATTTTTAATACCATACCACATGTATGTACATATACTATAAGCAATATATACCATACTACATGCAAAATACAACTAGATTGTATTTTAACATATACCTACGAAAAACGAACATGATGCATACTCAAAGGAAAAATTATTTCAAATTGATAACTAACTGTTTTTTTGTAGTCGGTAAACAATTAGTAAAAATAGATGAAAATCCGCAGTCACTCAACAACTTATCATCCGCAGCACGGCGCCACTTGTCACCATGAAAGCGACATGAAAGCATGGTAAAAGTCTCCAGTCACCATCATTTGTCAGTCACTCTCGACTTTTCATTTAAGAGTGACAACGACACTCATTTAGTCGAGTCATTAACGGAGTGAAGCACAATTTATTATGTAGGCATTAGGGGACGAACGTAGAGTGATTTGGTGTTCTAAAAAGAGGACAATATAAAAAATCGGCCAAGTGCGAGTCGGACTTGCATTTGGCCGATTTTATTTATTTAGTTATTTACTTTGAAAGGTAAAATACAAGTTAATATTCTGTGAAAATTTGAAGCGTCTACGTTTTGATATTTTTTATTTTTAGTATTTGTTGTTATAACGGCAACCTTTTGTGAAAATTTTAACTTTTTAGCTATCACGGTTTATGAGATACAGCCTGGAGACAGACAGACAGCGGAGGCTTAGTAATAGGGTCCCGTTTTACCTTTTAGGTACGGAACCCTAAAAACTATACGTATCTACGTATCGGAAAAATGGGCAAGTTTAACTGAACAATAAACATTAATTTTATAAAAGAAAACTTTAAAAGCTGTGATAACCTCCTTTTTTGAAGTTAGTTTCATAAAATGAGATTATTGTGCATCAAAATGTCATCATTAAACTATCATAATACATTTGTTTGTTATTACTATATTTACTTTGTTTACAAAAGATGTGATCTAAATTTCCCATACTAGGATACCTACCTTTTATTATCATCAAAAGAAAACTATAAAAATGTATCTAATTATACACTTATATATATATGTATGTAAAAACTACTTTAGTTATGTATTCTCTAAGGTAAAAACGAACAACAAACTAAGGTATAGCAAAGAAAAGCTACGAACTACAATAACAATGTACTCGTATTAAAATTCTAACGTAATTTTGTCTAAATCTGTTGTCTTATTAAAAAACAAAAAGCTAAAGCCAAAATGCTTCTCTAAAAAGCTTAAAATCGTTCCAAAACATTGAACATAACACTTCTCCATTACCGGGACAATTTTATCATCGAATGAATAGCAGTTCCTAATACCTATTAAAGTAAGAAAATGTCTTCGTCTAAGGGCAAGTCAGCCGAGCGTAATAAATGTTTTAATGACTAACATTATGCAAACACATTAAGGGGCCCTCGGATATCGGATTTGGTTGGATTAATGGATACTTTGTCAGAAAGTTTACTTTGAAAAATATGTTGCAAATTGAATTCGATCTAGGAATCTATTTGGTCGATTTTTCTGTCGTATGTTGTCATGAACACACTTGCATTACGTATGTATACATTTTTATTAAAATAACATTAAATCGATTGACTTGTGTTTTTTTTTTCATTTTAACTACTGTTAATCTAATATTAGTAATACAATTAAGCTATTTATTGTATTACTAATATTAGATTAACAGGTACTACTTACCTACCTAGGTTAGGTAGGTTACTTAGGTGGTTTAGGTAGACTACTTTTCATCCTAGATAGACGTGGACAACAACTTGAAGTAGAAAAAAGAATAGAATAGAAATTTCTTTATTGCAACACACGATAATAATTAAAAAGAAAGAAGAAAAATACTTATAGTAGTGCCACAAGTGGCGGCCTTATTGCTAAAAGCAATCTCTTCCAGGCCTTACCTTCAGTACAATAGATTTATTCGTAAATGTTATTTACTTTAAACCCAAATCTCAATAAAACCCAAAATTACAAAACTTCAATGAAAATTAAGTAATACACTACATAAACATGTTATCAACACAAAAATAAGCTACAACCGTGGAAACCCTCGCCCCCAATTTCCATCCATTTCCCTCTGAATCATGACTGAAACCTTTTATACACGACACAAAACACTATTGTTAGCTGACGTGTTCACAAAAAACCGGACAAATGTCAACAGCGTTGTTCAACAAGTTGTTACCAGTTTGTCACGACACTGTATTGGAAAAAGTTTCCATTTCCATTGTAAGCTTTTATCCCTTATCATAAAGTTCATTTTCAAACACCAATGTTCTTGATATATGAAAATATAGTTCAGTTTGGCTTAGGCGTAATCAAATTTAAAACTACAGAACACAAATCATTACGTAGAGGACGTTTTTAGTCTGTGACAGAGTTAACCCCTCAATACATCGGGCTATTTTCCGAGGGGAGCGTAAAAGCTCCGCGGAAAAAATAATAACACGGACTTATCGCCTTTTTACGTAGATCCTTACATAAATAATGATAAAGGGAAATTAAATCAAAGTCTTATTAGAATATTAAAAGTTTCGAAGGCGTTTTTTAATGTCTTTGGCGGTGGTTAGGGACGCATATTTCACTCATTTTAGTAAATGGAACGAGGTGGTATGTTAGACCATGCCTATTAGAGGGGTGGGTGCTGGCTTCCTTCATATTTTTTTGGTTTTATTAAACGCGTTTATTAATTAGATCGTGTGACGTTTATTATTTTTGAAAATGATTTATTTAGGTTCCATATCATTAATATCGTGCATTGTACCCTTAATTCTTTGTTTATTTTTGTAGTAGATATTTTTTAGCAAAAGACGATAATTTATTAAGATCTTGAACGTTATCTTAGATGTTTGCCTACATGAATTAATGCAAAACGATTAATTAGTAAGATCGTATGACGGTGGCCAACTCTGGTGTCAGAATTTTCAAAAACGGTTATTGAATCTTTAGCATAATGGTATTCTCTGGCCAAAAAATCTTCTTCTTACCTCCAAATGTCTTTCTATCTCTATTACGTTCACAGAAGTAAACGTTATCGTCTCTAATTCAGACGTAACAAACATAAAACAGTGGTTTTCGAGCCACTAATTCGGCCGAGGCCGCTTCGAAGGCATAAATTAAGGCAGTACGGGTAGAATCGCCGCAGTGACCGCAAAACCGATAGTTTAAGAATATTCACGAGTATAAATTAAACAGCATTCGCTGCTGTGCAGATTTCCCTAATGGTTGACCGGTAGAGGTAGGTGGATTGGTAAGTTTTGGTACTTTCAAATAGTGAAAATGACCGATGCTAATGTCTATGTATCGAAACGAATTTGAGCTAGTAAGTAACAATGCAGTTTAGACACTTTAGATAAGGATAAAGATAGAAACTTTATAAACCTTATGGTATCGCACCATATAGGGCAAGTCATAATACAATTTTCCTTGAGTATCTATAGTTCTTAATGTGTAAACTTATGTAATACTTATATAATATATCAACTATTTTAACATACACGAGAGAAGTTCAATTAAAGAGTTCTAGTCTTTGGATTAGAAACGGTTTTCATTAAGATAAAACTCGCAATTATAAAGTCACCAGTATCGTATTAGTTACTGTCGAATGTACTAGTTATTGCGCATTAGTAAATAAAAAAATATATTTATTGACATTGCACACATCGCCATCTAGATAACGGATATAATACTTATATACTTTTCTTTTGTAAATACATACTTATTATACATACAAACGACCAGACTCAACACAAGATATTATACATTTTTAAAATGCATAAATACTTGTATCGCGCGGGAATCGAACAAATATTACTTTCCTTATTTTTCAACCAGTCCCACCCCTCCTGTTACTGACACTGTTACTGATTACATATAATTCCTAATAACACATTCCAAATAGACCCGTTTTCAAAATATTAAGACCTCCCCCGCACACGCCACGGTACAAGGGGGCGCGGTCCGGTTGCAAAGACAAGACACATGGCCGGCGCTGCGACCTCTCCAGAGAGCTGCTCCACTATTGATAGGGGCCCAGTACCCACGCAAGATGGTAAGGGTTACGTGGGCTAAAATACTATTCAGATATACTGTTATCAGTATAAATAATAATTAAAACTAAATTATTAATAAATGATTATTTTTTTTATAGTGATAGTGTTTTATAGTTTTTGATAGTGATTATTCATTTTATTCATTATTCGTCACACTATAAACTTGTGTGGCATAGAAATAACTTTGAATTAAAAAAAAATCAGGGCCTGAAGTACCCACGCAAGCTGGTAAGGGTTAGGTGGGCTAAAATACCATTCAGATTATAATTCAGGTAATAGTTTTGTATGGTGGAATTTTCTAATACCCCCCTCGCTAGCTTGATAGCTAGACATTTACATTTGAGAGTGATCTCTCAAATGTAAAATCTGTTTTTAAGCACCTAATGATGTGTTTCTGGAGCCTCATTTGATAGCCACTTCCGATTATGTTTCTAATATTTTCTAGTACAAATAAATAACAATACCACCAAATCCAAACCAATCACACTAAACTAAAAACTTATTACTAAAAATACTTCTCTCTTACAAATTGAATTTCAATAAATGATACTCATTAGTATTCCTTCAAAAGTAGCTGAAAACTTGAGTAAAAGACATTCATGAAACATTGGAAAATAGCTGGCATTTCAGTTTCACCGCATTGTGCACGTTTAATTTTTCAAAGCGTGTCAAAGTGTCATACGAAAGAAAATTCACTGCTCGTGTAAGTGACACGAAAAATATTGCAACGCGTATATTTAATACAGTGGTTTCCAAAGTTTGAGATATAGTGATATTTTTTAAGAGCTTATCTTTTTGAGAAAGCTAAAAATAATCTACATACTTATTTGTTTAATCCGGTTTGTTCAAACGCTTTAAGTGGATTATTCATCTTTACACCTTATCTTTACAAATTAGTAAACATTATTTGACATAGGAACTAAGAAATGTGAAAGATGCGAACCTACTACTTTTTATTTAATATTATGTTGTTATAAAATCTGTTAGAATTACAAGTTTTCTTCGAAATTTATTACTTAATTGTGTACATATAACTGTAATATATTATGACTTAATGGGTTCTACAGATACTCTATCTAGCTTGCTTGTGTGCTCTCTTTATTTCTAACTTACTGTAAAATGAATGAATCTTTATCAAACCACCAATAAAGAACAAACCGTTCTAAACACTATTTAAGAACTAGGCTAACTAAAACAAATAAGTTAAAAAAACGCAATATATCACAAGCCAAGTTAGAATCCAGGCGGGGTTATTCTCAGAGACGTGGCGTAAGTAAGTGCCCACTGGAGTGGCATACTCGTACAATTCATGCATAATGCTCTACACCTCTAGCCGACCGGCCACCGAGCTGCTTGGCTAGTCCGGGAGATAGTGGAGAGGTTTGTTACTGGTCAGTAACAACAGATAGAAAAAAACTTGTAGAGTTTAAGAAACTTTTCACTAAAGGAAAAAGTTTTGAAACAATACCTACATCATACAATTCGCATGCATAATACTCTACACCCCTAGCTGACCGGTTACCAACCTGCTTGTCTAGACCGGCAGACAATGGTGATGTGTGTTACTATTCAAAAAATAGGATTTTAGTCAGTAAAATAAGTTAAATGGAAGAAGTTTTCGAAAAAATCCCCACATCATACAATTCGCATGCTTTACACTTCTAGCCGATCAGCCACCAAGCTTGGCTAGACCGAGAGACAATAGTGATGTGTGTTACTATTCAATAAATAGATTTCAGGGGATAGCGAGCTATGGAAGCAAGAGTTTGAGAACATATCGACAGTTATACGAGTACTTTTATTAACAGATACAGCTCCTCGTACTTAACTTTATCACGGAGGGCAGTTATCACGGAAGCCTAACTAACAGAAATAACAAAAATACTTGAATATTCTTAATCTTTTTTTAATAACTCAACCGTTAGAAAAGAATTACAAGTTCCTTCCCTAAATAAAACATCATCATGACCCAATTCCATTTGTAATCTACTCCACCTTTGCTCCCTGCCTAGATTATATTCCGCCACTTTCCACAGTGAAATCGTTCGAGAATACATACGATTGTTTCCACTCGCTCCTAACTCCTAACATATAAATTATATGACCCGCCGCGATGCTGCATGAATATATGGATGAGAGGCAAATTGATATTACAAAAGCTCATATGTTACACTTTGGCTTTTTTACGCCACATTTTTCCACCGAAATTGGCTTTTTATGCCACGAAGGATAAATTGTGACCGAGATGTGCAAATTGGAATGATAATGAGGGTGATAGAGGGTTAATGTGGGTGTGAAATGATATCGTGCAGCCGTCGCTGTAGGATTATCCGTATTGGAAGTGATGATAAATTACTACATTGCTAATACTGTATTACTACTACATATATGTTGTTTTATTATATTATGTAATACACTTCGGACTTGTACGAAATTCGATTAAAGTGAGCCACTAAAAAAATATTATCTGAAACTACATTAAACAAAAATGTTATAAATTCATGACATCTTGAGATTATTATATTTTTCAAAATTCATTACATCGTAGTTCTTTACTAATCTGAAGTGGTAGTAAATCAGATAACAGAGCATTTTTTTGTGATTACCAACATTAAGCAACCGCAATCACAGTCAGTTCTTGTATTGGCGACCTATAAAAAACAGACATGATTGTCTATGTACGAAGTAATATCACATTTCTAAAATGGATCAGTAACATTTTCCCTATTTTTTCCGTACTGTTGATAAGGAAACCAATACCTAAACACGAAAACGGAATTAACATAAAATTGGGGTCAATATTTGCAATGACGCAAATCAAAATATCCGGTTGATTAACATTTGATGGGCTAGGATTGATGTGGCCTGAGGGCTTCATTTGCTGGACAAACAGTGACCGACCTTTGACAACGCGAGTAAACAGGCAGCTCATTAACCAGCGGTAAACAAGAGTTACTGCTTCGTTTAACCCGTCCTGGGAAGGCTTAGTAGAAAATATAATTTTCATCCCATCGTCTCGGAAAGAGTATTTTTGCTCTTCAATATCTGAGTGCAAAAGCCGTTTTTATTCTCTAGAGGATAAAGTAAATTGAATTAAGAACATCGTTTGTTACAAGTTTTTGAATTAAAAAAATCATTAAACCTATTTACTGCTACCTCTATGGTGCCGAATATATCATACAAGTTTTTTTAAATTTGTTAAAAACTCAGACTCGGAACCTTCTTGGTGTTCTTTTTTTCAATTTGCTTTGTACGCGGTTCTTTACGCGGCATATTTTCACGTCATTGTTAAATCTTATATTAAAAACAAGAAACTTGAAAACCAGTGAAAAAACTAAAATGAGTGATTCCAGCGACGAGGAAGTTTGTTTGACGCCAACAGAATTGACTGAAACTGTTAATAATGCGCAAATGAGCTTTCTCCCTCAACAATCACGCGTTTTGCATTTAGTCATTTCCTCGCTGAGGTGGAATGAAAAGTTACGTGTTGCACTCGAGTGCAAAAATTTTTCACCTCGTGCTCTTTTGATTCCCTCGCTAACGCTCAGGATTCTAAATTTCAGGATTCTAATTTTAGAATCCTTCGCTTGCTCGGTCATCAAAATTGAGCACGCGGTTAAAAAGCAACTTTGCACTCGTGTATAACAAATAACTATTTATATGTATTAATTGTTATGGCTGATTATCAAAAATAATAAAAATGTGCTTGGTTTCATGAGCACCCAAACAGAAGTTGTTCAAAAGCAACTATAGCTTTGAAATTTATATTTGTTGTGAAGAAATAAGGACGAAAAACGTACAAATATAATAGCAATATATATAGGTATGATATAACTACACATGTAGGAACATATATACTTTAGTAATTTATTGTTCAAAATAGGTGTATCTATACTATTTTCACTATTTTCTGGTAAAGTGCATATCAAACTTTGTGTGATAGTGAAATCAGAAACTACTTACCAAAGTAAATTAATAAAAAACAACCAACAAACTAATAAGCCCTACACTATCATTGTCATTAGAAGGTAACTCTGGCTAGTTCTCAGGTGCTGTTTAATTAATAAACGCGAAGCTGAATTTTTTACGCGGTATAAAGTACACTCGCTTTGAGTAGGTGCTACTTTAGAGATTATTTTACTAAATATTTTTTTTTATCTATAGCAAATTTATTTAGGTGTGATAAGGAAGTATAAAATAATACTGTTTTAGATAGGGCAAGTTCGAATAAGTGCATCAAAATCTGGTGTCAAATTTTTTTTAAACTGTTATCACTGTAAGTAATCGGTTTTTTTTTATTGCACGCTATAAAACGGTGTAGCATGTATAAAAAAACATTTAAAATATATTTACATGGTACCTTGAACATTCTAAAATGCAGGTAGTTTAGTTTTCGTTTTACTACAGATAAAAGATATATTTTTATATGTATTTGGGGTTAAAATCGTGTATTGCAGTAATTTATTACATAGCTTAGTTCAAAGTCGCACCTTAGCCTTACAGTCAGACTGCACTAAGGTAACAAGGGCCGTGTGGGTCCTGAATAAACCATGTGATTCATTCCCCGAGGGCCGGCACACTGCGTGCTTAATGGCAACACTGAGTTTTCTTATTAGTGGTAAATACACGTCATTGCTATTTCAGAAGCAACAAACAAGGTTAGTGTTGCCAGATCTATCTCTATGGTGAGAGGGAAAAGGTTAATTGGGTAAAACTTATTTGTGAGGGAATCCAGGAAACTATGGGTAACCGTAAGTGTGTTTGCCGTGAAAATTTTGTCTTAGTAAGAAAATTTAATTATGTAGATAAAACTAAACAAGATAAAGCAGATATAATTCGTCGACTCTAAAAAAAACCACAGCACAATAATACGATGATATACGGGATAGCGAAATGTAGGAAGACCTGTGCAGCGGTGTATGGCCGATATAAGAAAGTTTGAAGAAAACATCTGAGCAAAAACAGCACAAGGCACGGAGTATTGGCGTAAGAAGGAGGAGGCTTATCACCAACAGTGGGCACTAATGAGCTGATGATGATGATGTAACATGAAAAAATTGTTGTTACAATTACTTTGTTAAAATTTAGTAGTCCTAAACACACTATTTAGTAATCAATAAAATATTTATTTACTGTTTAACCAACTTGTACTAAGTTAGTTTCTTATATAATTTAATTAATATTTTGAAAACGGCGGAAAATTTTAAATAGATTGATACGTGAATGTAACTACATTTTTAATTATCAAAAGCACCAAAAAGCCCATCTATCGGAATGAAAGTTACCCTATCAACATGTGGCAAGCAGTTTGAAGCCAGTTGGTAATTATTTCTGGTGACTGGGCACTTTCAGGCGTAGGAGCTACGAAAATGCGTAGCAAATTGTAACGTAGCACTTTTCATAACTAAGTGTTAAAGGGCAAGTTGCTTATAAGAATGTTAGTTTTATTTTGTAAAGAGGTGTAGGGTTCTTTTTAATTCAGAGAGGCAAAGTTTTGTACGTATTCGGTGTTACCCGTATCAATTCGAGACAAAAAGATTTTTAGCCAGCCTGAGACTTATCAATCTCCATATTATTTTTTATAAAAATTTGGAAATGGTTTAAGCTTTTCAGCGTGAAAAGGTATTTATTTTCTTTTATTATATAAATGAGACAGTACAGTAAAAAAAAGATATAAAAAATAATTAGTATTAGGGAAAATAATAAATTGCTTAGTGGCATATCAATCGACTAAAATATTGAAGATATAAAATATAAAATGTAGTATGCCTTACACATATTCGTTTATATTCTATTTAGAAACGTAAAAGTCGTAGCTCCTTTCCACGTTACAAGTTGCGGGCACATGTTCACATTAGGGTCGGATGTTGACCGCCGCGGAACAAACGACCTTCTCTCGCTACTAATTATAACAAACTACGTGATAAATACTATACTTATTTTACACTACTTTAAGTTTTAAAAATGGATTCAGTTGAATTGAGTATCCCTATTTTATCAATTAAATAAAGTAGATAAAAACTTTGTGACGTTCTTTTATCTACGTAACATATTTCTCGAAAAAACCTTATATTACTGAGCAGATACACTGTGATAGATACTTACCTCAATCTGATGATCTGAATTAGATTACTTTTGCTGCAAGATAAAATTTAGGAAGGCGTTAATCAGAAACATTCTTCCCAATTGTAGATAACGCTTAGCTGTGATAAAGATTGTTTTATCTACTCATAACACTTTATACAAATTAGGTTACAGTACTCCTATATTTACGACTAGCTGTGCGCGCGACTTCGTCCGCGTGGAATATTTAATTTGGGCATCATATTTATTTTTGCAAACGGAAGTCCACAAAGATGAATATTTTTCCCCGTTTTTTCCACATTTTCCATTGTGTCTTCGTTCCTATAAGCTGCAGCGTGATGTTATATAGCCTAAAGCCTTCCTCGTTAACTGGTCTATCCAACACAAAAAGATTTTTTCAACTCGCACCAGTAGTTCCTGAGATTAGCGCGTTCAAACAAACAAAAAACTCTTCAGCTTTATAATATTAGTATAGAATAGATAATCACCATGCATGTATGAATGAACAAGAGAGCGTATTGAATGAACCGATTAAGATGTTAACACTTGTTGGTGAGAGCGTTACCTCGGTATTTGTGTGTGGGTGCAAGTCGGTGCATTATACATATTGTTGATTATTTTATTGTGCATTTGTGAGGATAGGGATGGGTCTTTGTGTTGGTTGCGAGAGAGATCAGTTATAATGGTTGAATCTAAACTTTGTTTGACGATAGTTAAACTAGCTTTACATCAAATAGTTCGTGAAACAAAGGCTATCTAATAGTTTTTCCTGATTTTACAACATAAACCGTAATCAAAAATGATTGGTTAGCGTAATTAAAAATCATAAGCCAATAAGTATAAAGATAACATGAACTGAGGACATAACTATATATGTATGTTTCATTTCTCAAAAAAATTACAATTTGAACCACTCAAATCACAATAAATGACTCTCACAAATTCTTAAATATTAGTTAGCACTCTCATGAGTGGTCAAACCTGGTGTCAGAGTTTTCATTTTATTGTGGAAAGTAAGTAACAAGTGATTAAATTTTTTATTATTAATTTGTCTTACAAATCTCTCTCTTGAGTCGTATTTTCTCATGACTGAGGGTCGTGACTCCCCCGCAGAATTAAATCGTTAGTTGAGTTCTCTTGGGCAGAGACATCGTAGTGGGCGCCTAGGTCCTTTTCCTTCACCGCTAAGCGAGTGCAAATCCACGCGAATATTGTGCCAGATGTAACCTCCTTAAAATAAAGCCGGATGGAAAGTCGTAGTTACTTTTCAATCGCACTTATCCACCCACGCACAGATTGATTGAGACATTGAAGGGATGTGGCTGAAGCATCATAATTACCATGATTAACTATATAATAACTGTATAACCATCGACAGGCCATTGATACGAAACAAAGGGATTGGTGAGTCAGGGCGTGAGAACTTGAATATTAATTGCAATGTGGAGAGAATGTGTTTACTCTTTTTTTTGGTGAATTATAAGCTCATTTTATAATCTTCTTAGTAAGAGTAATCAAAACTTTTTGTAAGAGAGTGGCCAACCAGAGTGTCAGATTTTTTTAAACTGCCCTAAGGGTTTCTGAGATGGCTTAAGATGGCTTTTGAGTCAGTCTGATATTTATTTATATTCAAACACATGTTATACTAACAGCGTAATGCCAAAACATACAACAAGTTATACTTAAGGTTAATACTACTGATTATACTGATTGTCGGTGCGGCTTACGGCAAACACGTAATCAAATTGCTCCACATTAAAAAAACCTTTTGAGATAGAAATAAGTCAAGATACTGTGTGCAAAGTGTTTTGGGAGTTCCGAAACAATTGGATGTACCTCTGGAGTATATTATTTCCGCAAATACTAGAAGAATATCGGAATAATCACCAATTATATGCTCAGAATTCTGTAAGTTTTTTCACATCTACCTGCATTTCATCGTTTGGTCAATATAATTGACAAGAAACACATCAAGTAAACAAAACACGGAACTGTTTCATTATTTCGTCAGTTGAGACATCGGAGCGGTGGCGTAGCGGCACAACGACCCGGGTTCGAAATCAACAGATCGCGTGACCCTAAGATCGAATCTCACCGAGTAACTATCTTTTTGCACTCGCATTTTTATCCCTGACAATATGTCCACGAAGTGCAGTGGCTGTGGGAAAGCTATCCAAACTCTAGAGTTTTTGGAATGCAGCTGTTGTCAAGATACCTATGATTTACTATGTCTAGGTATGGACGGAGACACTTTTGTTAAGCTCAACCAAGACGACAAGGATAGTTGGGTTTGCCCACTGTGTACTAGCGCCCGGCCAAAAAAGGACAACACTCACACTCCAATCGGTAGCCCTATAGGCTCGCTGAACAGTACCTACGTCACATCTGATCAGGGAAACACCACCATAGACCGTGTAAATCAGCTTCGAGGTAATAGAAGACCAGTAATGCCATCTGATCCAGCGTGCTGTAGCTCAGACTCTGACAATATGGTACACTTAATTGCCGAAGTAAGAGCGCTCAAAGAAGAAGCAAAAGAACAGAATAGATCCATTACTTTGCTCAGACAAGATGTGCACTCGTTAAAAGATCAGATCTATTCGGTTCAGCAGACATTTGCATCAAAGGTGGATACTCTAGAAAAAAAGATTGAATGTCAAGACAATGAAATAGCTAAGCTGAAGGGGTCACTTAGCTCCATGCAGGCTCTCTTCAACATGCAGGAACAAAACAACCTGCGGAACGAACTTGAGATCGCTGGCGTACCGGAGGCTGAAAGTGAGAATCTCCTCCAGGTAGCACTTGTAACAGCTTCCCGAATAGGCGTCGAGCTCACAGCAGCTGACATCGACTACGTTACGAGAGTGGGCCTCAAGCGCCCCCAAGGTGCTATAAACAAAGATTGGATGCCCAGGCCTGTGGTGGTGAAGCTCCTACGGCGCTTGAAGAGGGACGAGATGATACAAGCTGCCAAGTCCAGGCGAAACTTAACATCAGATTTACTGATTCAGGGGTCCTCGCATAAACTGTACATAAACGAGCGACTAACCAAATCCAACCGTGCTCTCTTCAAAGAGGCAAGACTCCGGGCTCAGCAGAATAATTTTCGTTTCTGCTGGATTCGCAACGGAGGAATATACGTTCGCGAGTCAGAGAAGAAACCAGCTTTTCTCATTCAGTCACTTCTTGACCTCGACCAGCGTGTGGGCCCCGCCAGATCTGCCGCCACAGAAGCCAAAGAAGGGACTGCCTCGAGTTCGTGAATTAATCAATCCTAATTCAGTTTCAATGTTCTCAACAATATCAATAACATTAGCTTTATACATAATTTTGGCAATTGCTCTTATTACCAACAATACACGACACAAATCACACAATTTACACATTAACACTCAGCATCATTCACACTCTCATATAAGCAACACCACAAATCCTAAAACTACTAAAAGTCATCCCATGTCCAGAAGAGCTGACAATCATCTACTTCTAAAACCTAGAATTTTTCAATATTTCTAATGACAAGTTTAATTTTAGATACTGTAAATGATTTTGACAAAACATTCCAAATTGATTGTCAGACTTGTGACATGTTAGAAGACTGCAGCAAATACATAACCAAACTACACAACTTCAAACTACTCACTTTTAATATACGGAGCCTAAACAAAAATTTCTCAGAGTTCCTTGTAGCATTTCGACGACTTAAACTAGATTTTGACATAGTTGTATTAACAGAATGTTGGTTAGGATGCAATCCACTAATTGGCCAAATTTCAGGTTACGAAAGCCACTACACAGAAAACATTAACAATAAAGCTGGTGGAGTGGTAATTTACATCAAAGAGAATCTAAACGCAACTGTATCTGAAATTATGATTAAAGATGCCGAATGCTTAAAAGTTGACCTGCCTATGCTAGCTACGCTCTTTGCCATTTATCGCTCACCCTCATTTAGAGATACTCAACCTTTCTGCGACTCTTTAGGTAAATATCTCGAAAAAACAAAATCTGCTATGCCAGTAATTGTCACAGGTGACATAAATATAAATATAGAAGGACATTTAGACGACGAAGGAAATGAATACCTATGTATGATGACAGAACTAGGCCTCGTGCCTGTTATTACTGAAAATACCAGGAAAAATTCATGCCTTGATCATATTTTCATCAAAGATAAACCTCAAATGCTGCAAGGAATCATTGGTTCAACAGATGTTACTGATCATGCACTCGTGATGATGGGTATGTCAACCAATGAGACAGGTAAAAAATCACAGAAACATAGATCTGTTAAAAAAGTGGATTTTCAAGCAATTGCTAACGATCTTAAAGATGCTGACTGGTCAGATATAATACATGAACAAGACGTCGATATAGCAGTTGAAAAATTTGAGAGCATCATTATCAGATCTATTGAGAAACACACCTATGTAAAACGTATAAGTAGGTCCCAGTTTACACTAAAGCCATGGATCACTCCTGGTTTAATGCGCTGTATGAAACATCGAGACAGGCTACATCTAGACAGCAGAAAGAACCCTTGCGATGAGACCAAAAAACTAATTTACAAGAGGTACAATAACTTTTTCACTAACCTACTCCATCGATTAAAACAGCAACACGAGAGTGATGACCTGGAAAGCAATAAAAATAACCCCAAAAAGCTGTGGAAGTCAATCAAATCTATTATAGACACATCTACTAAGCACTCGTCTATCACTGAACTTTCAAACTGTAAGCCAAATGTCAAAGAATCAACAAATCACTGTAATGAGTATTTTGCCAATGTTGGTTCCAAACTTGCCCTTAAACTGCTACAAAAGCAGAATAAAACAGAATACGATTTAACTACAGACATAGAAAGTGAAAAATCTAAATGCCCTAACTCATTTTTTCTCCAACCTACAGACGAATTCGAAGTCGGAAGATTAATAGACAACCTTAAGAATGATAGTGCTCCTGGTCGTGATGGCATCAAACCAGGGCTTATAAAAGCAATTAAATACGAAGTTCTAGCTCCTTTAACCCATATTTATAATACTAGCATCTCTAGCGGTGTATTTCCCCGAGTGTGGAAGTTGGCAAGTATTATACCAATTCACAAAAATGGCTCCAAAAACGTCCCGGAAAATTACAGGCCGATATCTTTGTTAACCATTTTTTCAAAAATGCTGGAAAAAATTGTAAATATTCGCCTTACTACTTACCTGGAAAAGTTCAATTTCATCTCGGAAGATCAGTATGGCTTCAGACGCGGCAAATCCACGGAAGACGCTGTTGAACTGCTGTCTAGAAAGATAGGAATGAGCCTCGACCGGAAAAAGAAAACAATAGGCGTGTTTTTAGACCTGGCTAAAGCCTTTGACACCATTTCAGTGGAAATACTACTAAAAAAACTAGAATCTTCTGGAATTAGGGGGTTACCACTGAAGTGGTTTCAAAGTTATCTAGACCAGCGAAGTCAATTTGTGAAAATTGGAGAAAATTTAAGCGATACACTACCTATATGTTTTGGGGTACCTCAAGGCAGTGTTCTTGGCCCGACTTTCTTCATATTATACATGAACGACATCCACCTCAATAAACCAGTAGGAGCAGAACTTATCTGTTATGCAGATGACACCATAGTTCTGTACCACTCTGATAATTGGAAAGACGTTTTTCAGAAAGCAGAATCTGGTATGACAGCAATAAAAAGCTGGCTAGATAAAAATCTTCTGACGCTTAATATGATCAAAACAAAGTATTTATGTTTTCATATTACGAAAGCATCAGAACCCAACCCACTACTCAGCCTTAAAATACATTCCTTTTGCACAGGAGGCACATGCGACTGTAACACTATAGACCGGACCGCTTCAATCAAATACCTAGGAATAGTAATTGATGAAAAACTAACATTTGACTCGCACATCGCCACATTAGGTAAAAGAGTCCGCAAACTGATATATGTTATGAAAGCTCTTCGAAACTCAGCTTGCAAAAAGACTCTACAGCTAGTATATACGGCTTTATGTGAGTCGATCTTATCTTACGGTATTACTACCTGGGGATGCGCCGGAACCACCGCCATGATACAAGTGGAGAGGGCACAACGAGCTGTACTAAAAGTTATGTTTAAAAGACCCTACCGATACCCGACGTGTGACCTATACGCCAACACAGGCATTCTTACAGTACGCCAAATATACATTCAAAAAGTGACGCTCTTAGTGCACAGAAACAAAAACATCTATATCTCTAACAGACTCTCTAAGAAAAGACCTCTACGTGCCGAATTGCCTGCTGTTAGAACGGTATTCGCTCAACGCATGCCCAATTTTAGATTCCCATATATTTATAACAGAATAGACAATAAATGTGACATAATATCGAAATCATACAGAGAATGCAAGATAATTTTAAAAACGTTTTTACAGCATCTAACATATAAGGAAACAGAAGAACTTCTTAAAATAATAAAGTAGGAACTCTTAGCCTACAATACCCGCACACACACGCTCACACCAGGTAAACACATACATGCTCTCTCAATCTCTCTCTCTCTCACACCCACACACACACACACACAGACACACACTCACACATAAAGTGTCTTGCTGTAGAATTATTTAAAGAACATAGCTGGAACTTTAAACTTAATTTACTGTAATGTACGTTTTGTGATAATGTGAATTATAATTTGATAAAATCAAAAGGTTCGCACCACTTTTTAGTAAGCGCATCTTGAAGTGGGCGCCTGCGATACAGGTTTCGTACCCAGTGCAGGGCTCACCAGAACAAGTTAATGTAAATAGGTTTAATATACAATTAAGTTAGCTTAAGGTTTGTAACTGCTTTTGTTTAATAAATAAATTTGATTTGATTTGAAAAATTTGAAATATATCATACACTTAGTAAAACAAAACAATCTAAAGACCTACATATTTACAAATAATAACTTATATGATGTAAAATAAATTTTTAATTAACTACAATTGGTTTTAATTTACCAACCGAAACCATGAATGGCACCAAACTCAGAAACACAGTGAAAATATGCTACTAATAAAATAGCCTAATCTCTTCAGAAAACATTGTTCAGTAATTAAATTATACGCTCAAATAGTCGACTGTTTCCAAGTTCCGCAGTATTTCATAACAATATCAACTAATACACCCTCTGTTGAAATAAGTAAAGAGCAAAACGACTTTTGACCCCAAGTTTTATTGCAATACTCAAAAACGTCACAATACCTTACCAACTGTCATTTGACTCTTATGTAGTTGAGATAAAGTCGAATTTCTCAGTCAGTTAGAGTATTCTTACTCACGGCACGCTTTTATAGCACAAAGATGCTGATCAATAGCGAAACATCCTCTTTACATCGCTCGCTAATTGCCTAAGAAAAATTAATTCTCCGAAAGGGTTCTGTATCCGAAACGAGGCCCCCAGGACCTTTAAGGGCCCCGGAACAAAAGTGAGCCGTAACCAGCACTCGAATAATTGAACATTGTACACAAAAATATGCAAATGAGACTTTGCCTGTGAAAATTAACTTTTTCATCATGAATTATGTCCTCTGCTGTCTTCGCAGTGTCTTCGGGGAGTTTTTTCCAGATTTTTACAGCTTCCTGTTAGGAAGGGTTATTTTTATAGCGGGGTGGAATCCGGTCGTGGAGGGGTAAGTGTTTTTAAGGACGGAAGTTTGAGACAGTTTGGAAATGAGTTTTCGTTATTGCATTGACTTTGTTGGATTTTTCTTGGACTTGTATACTTTGATTTTTTTAACACGTAGAGTTTAATATGTAGGTTTTTGCTCGTGACAGATATGAAAAACATACAAAAATGGTTGATTGTATGTATTGTAAATGAATATTTACATTTTAGTAATTAATTGTCAATATTTTAATGAATTTGTTAATATTTTAAATGATGGATCTTATGTGTGTACATATCTAATATTGCTTTCCATTATGCAAACTACTGTCAAGTGCAAACTAGTTTTAATTAAAAGAAGAACTATTGTTTAAAAAATTTGGCATATCACCTTTTGACATACTACCTAACCAACTATTGCACTATGGCTATATCTACACGTAAGAAAGCTCCCTAAACCTGAGCACCATAATCTCAAGCCGTTTTGTCATCCACCGTCCTATTACTAGGCAATATAGAGATTATTCACGGCCATACAATGTGAGGCAACGGGCCCTAATACCATAGGCTTGTTACTTACAGGTATTATGGAGAAGGTATGGTATTCGGGAAGCATAGTTATCTACTAAGGGGTACTTGCCAAGAAGAATTTTACATTAGTGCCTATAAGATAAGGAGAAACTGTTATTCGCTATTAAATTAATGATAATATCAAATTAATTATTTCTTAGAAAAATCTTTTACGCAATAATTAAAAATATTTTACAATAATTATTTTTAAATGGTAACATTATAAAAGGAGCATTAGTTAAATTTATTAAAATAATAAGAAACAATATTTACACAAATATTAATTTATTAATATCAAATTGATTATTATGTTTCTACACCCGACAGGGTATAAACTAGAGATTGTATCTATTTTTAAGACCACTGTTAACGAAACCTAGTTTTACTAATAATAAATGAATATTACTAAAAAAATACGCACAAAAAGTTAGATTTCTAAAAATGTTACAAAGAAACTTTGGACACGCCAGAGGTTCTCTATTTTTGTAGTTTTTGTAGCCTAGCGCCTCGTGGATGTTTCGGAAGCCTCGTTTAAGAACCAGTTCTATATCAGTTCAGGTTGGGTCTCCGTGTAGGATACAGAAGTCGCTTCAGCGGTGTGTTTCACAATGTGTCGGATACGGATCCGATTCAATTGCAACGGAAATCAATCGGCATGGAAAGGATGTTTTCAAATCACAATAATTCCATACGATTCTTTTGACAAAAATATTTAAGAGAAAAATCGGAAACGTTCCCTGAGCCAAAAGCTAGCGGATTCTTTTCCGTCGATGATAAGTTCAATTTTGTTTTTCATGATATTAGACCCAATTTACACTTAATTTTATATTGATTAAGGAAAAGTTTTATTCAATAAAAAGAAAAAAATATTTACACATATTAACACTAATAGAACTAAAAAAGAGTATTTACATCTAAACTAAATTTAAACAATCTACATGTGATATGGAGCCAAGAACGCTGGCTGCATTCCCACGCTGGATTGCTATAGAAATCCTTTGCGCAAGGAACCAGCCAGCGTTCTTGTCTCTAGTGATGTCAATCAACATTTTATTAATTTTTTTTATAAAAGACTTCGTGCTTTACCCCACGGACCAAAAGTTTCGAAGCCAAGCGGTACGAAAATATAATCAGTCGATAATGATGTATATTGATTTATTATTTTTGTATATAATTATTCATATGAAATGTATAGTAAAAATGGTAAAATTAGCCTTAAAACTTATATTTTAAATCTACCATTGTATTTAATTTCTAGCATTTTTACTAAGAGCGGATTGGATCATATCCGACTCATTGTGAAACACCATGCAGGTGACCTAGTAAAAAATAATCATGTTACATTGATTTAAAATAATAAAACTCGATACCTGTTAAAAAATATATTTGTTTGTGTAGGTATCAGTCGATCAATCGATGACTTTGGCTGTTAGCAAAATTTTTTTTTCATATTATATTCAACAGCTTGTATAAAATTTGTCCAGGAGAATGGCCCTTAAACTGGGTAAGTACTGTAATTTATCCTTAATCGGCTAAGTGTGACAAATCTACGTAGCATTGTTAAGTGTGTAGTTTACTTGTGTCTTATGATTGTCTGCACTAACTATGAAGGTGCCATTTTAATGATAAATAGTGATAACGCACGAAATACGTTCGTTTTACACGAGATTTTTTAAAATGAAGTTTACAATTAAATCATTAACCATTTATATACTGGGTGTTCATATGTAGCCAAAATATGCTTAACATTACTGAAGCAAACATGCTCTTGATACCATAATGAAGAGATAAAAAGGACTCCATCAAAAGCAAACAGAATTCTCATTCAAAACGCAACCCTGCAAAGCTCCGGGTCTTTTTGACCCAGCACAAGTAACACTCCTCTATAGATACTATATCTAGTTATGTTTAGATACCTTTTCCTTTGTATATAGCCTAATTGAGACCGAAACGACCCACTCAGACGTTATTCAAGACATGTATACATTTTAATAAATGTATCGCCGGTGAAAGAGCTTTTTATCAAAAAAGGAGCTTCGGTAAGCTTAGGGTTACCATGATTGTCATATTTTTGGGATTCAATGATAAGGTGAAACATACATACGATTATATGCAGCTAGATTTGCTCGAGTGTGTTGCCCAATAATAATTGATAAACATGCTAACTTAAACGTTTTGAAACTAATAAAATGTGATATTTCTGGGCGTCTTGGTATAAATTACTTATCATTAAACGCCAAAAAATAAAATGTAATATTTTGTCGCTTTTCCAAAGGCTAACTGCATCAAAAAGTTTGTAATGAATTTCCAATACGAACATTATTCCACTGGGCTATGGACAACGCTTCTTTATTGTCATGTATTTGTAAAACTGTTTTTTAGCCTTTTTGGATCGAAGATGGAGCATGCATTATACATACTGAAATATTATGAGAGTCTCACAAATTACAAAAATTATGGCCACTCAACTTACATAACGTAAAAAATATACAAATTAAGTGTAGGTGTCTGAATGGGCGAGTATAAATGAGAGCGGCGTGTACTTTAGGGCTCAGTATACAATATGGCGGCGGATTGAGATGTTCTTTGATAAATAACATAGTAAAGAGATTCAGCGCGTCATCCTTGGATGCCGCGGTTTTTAATTTTGCGGCGAAATTATGGTAAGAAGTACTTTATTTTGGATTTAAAATGGGTTGAAAGTATCGCACTAGAGGACATAAATACTTTATAGATGAATTATGTATATAGACATGTATACGACGTAAAATGTGGAGAATATGAGTCTATTATCTGGTAGAGTTTTGATCTATTGATTTTGATTTGACCCAATGTATAAATTAGGTATTCGAAGTAAAACCTAATTTTACCTAGACTTTAATGTTAAGCAATGGTTGACACGGTCAGTCCTTGGATGGGTGACCAAAAAGTGGCATTCCATTTGGGCGCTTTCGTGGGTCGGATGACACGTTAAATTTTAGATCCCAGCTGTTTGTCATAGTACGACAGTCGTTAAAGGCAGAGGCGGCTTGATAAACTTTAGACACCAGAGTTGGCCACTCTAATTCGATAAGAAGAAGAAGTAATAAATAGCATATTCAAATATTATTAGATTTATATGGTACATTAATTATGTCTAGTAAAATAATACTCTACTACTTTCACAAAATACACTTTATTGGCCATGAAGTCAACATAATTATGCACTGGTTTTTATAAATGTTCTAATAAAGTATTTTTAACAGGACGAGCTTAAATATCAGCACGCTATTATTCTAGCTATAGCAAACTTAAAGATACCACAAAACGACTCCTAAAACCCCCGGCAAGTTTTACATAAAACCACTATTCCCTCATCCAAGATTCAAAAACCTGACCCAATGACTTCCGGCAAATAAAATACGAACTCCGACTTCTTTTTGCCCGGAACAAAGGCTCTGGTGCGGAATAAAAGGAGCGGAGGAACCCCCCCCCCCTCTCCTGGCCCCGGGGGGTGTTGGGGGTGCTGGGAGGTGCTGGGGGGTGTCGTTATACGTCATCTGGTTATCTGGGATATATGCTCCGACGGAATGCGGGGACGGACAGAGACGGGAGCTTAGTTTAATGTCCTACTTATTAAAAAATATGTTTTTCATCTACTTATAATGATCATCTTGTACTCAATGAATGGTTTATCTAGTTTGTCAAAGCTGAAAATTAATTTTAGTTTACCGTCCTACAAAAAATAACTCATCAAGATTAAACGGGCTGGTGACCGTACTGTATGGTGCGTTGAAGGGATTCAGAGCAGTGAGTCGACACGGGCTGATTATGATGATGATGATGATGATAACCTACATATTTTCATTGACTTGGTATAAATATGGTGTTTTCAATAAATGGTTTGTGTAGTTTATTAAACCTTAACAAAGTTATGAAAGACATTTCTTACATACTCGTTTAGATTGAGATTGTTTTGGTTTCTGACTAATAGAAAAACATTGATACAAAACTTTAGGAATATTGCTATTTCTACGATTAGATAGATAGATAGATAAATACTTTATTAAAACACCACAAATGAAACAATACAAAAAAACATACAAATTAGAATCAGCGTCTTAATTGGCGGCCTTATCGCTAAGAGCAATCTCTTCCAGGCAACCAATCTGGCAGGGATATATTCTTCAAACGAAACGAGTAGGACGAGGTGTTTCAGATATTAAATACAATAATGAAAAATAGAACAAAGGTTTATACTACTTATAATTAGTAATTTTCGATCAACTACGTACGATTAGTAATTTTCTTTCGTTTCAACTTGGAATAATCCAACAAGAATACTAAACCAATAAAATTTTCCAATATGGTAAAATTTTAACTACTTTTATGGTAAATATTTAACTAATACTACTAACTGGCGTAATACAGGCTTTTTACTAGGTATACATACGCACATATACATACATAAGCACATGAACAAATCCCTAACTCACGTTAATATATTTGCAAAACTTCACAACCATCTCCAACCGCCCACGGCGAGCTTTTATATCAAGAAAGCCCGCCCAGCGACCTGTGCATTAAAGTTTTCACGACACGAGATTACGTAGGCTATAAAAAACCGCCCGTCTCTGATTGGTGGGAAATGTCGCCATGGGCGTGGCCTAAGGCTTTGTCGCCAAAAGGCGTGGCAGAGTGAGACAGCTCGGTTTTGTCACTGCTAAAAAGCCTTGGGAGGGACCGAGTGTATGTACACTTCTTTATAATATAAGGCTGTATACCGGTGAGATCGGTTCGTATATACGTACCTAACTAGTTTTCATGTTTGCTTTGAAAATATATCACATGTTTGTCGTATAGACAATAGTTCAGGCCTTATTGCATCTTTATTGTACATTTGTTTGTACACGTATCAGTAATATAAAGTCTCATTACTGACGTAGCTACTTAAGAGATAAGAGACTTTGGTTAAATGGCAAAATTGCCAATATATTACATACAATCATACTGAATCTATCTGCAAGTGTATTTTATTTACTATATAATCTTTATATTCATACTAGATATCTCTACATACATATGTATGTATTTATATGCACTTACCTACTGTAATAAAACCTCCCTTAGGATATCGAGTTTAAAGCAAATACGCACCCCCATAATAAGTACATCTCACAAAGCAGCTAATTCACTTACGTTTTTTCCCGAATAAAACTGAAATAAACATAAAAACGGCAACATAACCTCCGCCCAAGACTGTGGGGGGTTGAATGGGGGGGGGTGGATGTCTCCCTCCTCCCCGGGGGAGTGGGGGGAGCAAAAAGCTCAAGTGCAGGAGGCTGTATCGATCGGGGCGACGGCGACATGGCCGGGTCACATGGAGGGGGCTAGGACCTGCGGGTGGTGCCATCTAGTGTGCTCTCGTTGTATGTACGTAGTATATATAGCTATTGATAAAGTACAGATATAGATGCATATATAGATGTAGTTTCAGGACAGTCAAACAACACTAGGTGCTTTCGTTTTAGCGACGACCAAACGTGATTATATGAATCGCTTGGCTAGACTTGTCGCGTCAACCCAAGTCTTCACGTTGTTAGGATAATGTAGCCGTTGCCAAAGTTAGTTTTAAGACAATATCACAACTTCATCAATTACTCAGCCGCTGTAAGCAGTAACAACCAAACACTGTTTTGAATGTATTTTTTTGAAAATCACACCCATGTGTAACATAACAGCGCCACAGTTTCAAATTCTTGACTCGATGTGTCCGTAATAGGCAAATGTATGTAATTATCACCATCAGTCAGACAATCTTCCTGCCAGTTCAAGAAATCAATATGACAATCGGATATCGGATATAATATGACGGTCTCAGAAATGAAAACAAAGGAACAGCAATCACACAAACAAAATTAACAGGGAAAACCATAAAATTTTCGCAACGACAACAAAAACAATTGACTGTCTTCAAACGCGTCCCCAGAGCTAAACAAAATGAAATATTAAGCTCAAATTGGAGTTAATACCTGCGAAGGTGTCTTGTAAATCATTCAGAATCGCGTTATGGAAGCGCGAACGAAATTAATATCACTTTTCTTCGTCTCGGCGGCAATTACTGTTGTCCGTATCACTGCCGCCTCGGTGTGCCAAAGATTAGTACAAATATACAGAAGTAAACTCCTGACTGGCCTGTTAGCTTAGTTGGTAGTGGCTCTGCCTTCTAATCTAGGGGTTGCGGGTTCGATTCCCGCTTTGACACAAGTATTTATGAATTTCAAAATGTATAGTTACTTGTGTTGAGTCTGGTCGTTTGTATGTATAATAAGTATGTATTTACAAAAGAAAAGTATATAATTATTATATCCGTTATCTAGTACCCACGACACAAGCGTTTGCTTAGTGTGGGGCTAGATGGCGCTGTGTGCAATGTCCCGGAATATTTATATTTTATTTATTTTTATAAGCTTAACAATGTTTTTAAATGCGAAATTTGCCTACGTTGTACTGCAGACTGCCTAATGAGATGCTATGGTGTTGGTGAAACACACTTGCCTACAAATAATTTGAGGACCGCGTTAGGTAAGTTGGTTAGGTACTTATGAGATCCAGATAACTCTAAACTATTTGATAATTATCATTATTAATGAACAACTTAAGACATTGTCCATTTCTTTGTTTAATCTGCCAAATACTATGTACGTCTCATTATTTTATTAAAATTTGATAAATAAATGACCCACATATTACCACTATTCGAGCAAAACTCTAAAATTAGCTTTAACAACAAACTAAATCATTTGCAGGTTTTTTTAACGTGAGTTAGGTTTACGTTTGACTACAGCCTGCCTGATGTTAAGCATTGTTGCAGCCTAGGGTGTGACACGCTTACCTAGAAGATACCTATTAACTCTAGATTTGAAGACCCCTGGATTGTAGTTCGCAGGAAACAAGGCTTCTGGTAAAGTGTTCCATAGCTATGCCGTCCGTACAATAAACGTAGAGACAAAACGTAGCTACAAAGTACTTCGAAAATACCTACAACTTGCCTACTAGTTCCTGTCACCTCTGTACCCTCATCTTGTCTGCAGTCCCCAGCGAGCCTAATTCGACGCGCGACACCGGCCGATTAAATTTTAATATTTGAAGCGAGACTTCGAGACGATTGCGTGGGGCTGTGTCTCTGTTGTTTTTATGCTGATTGGACTTTGTTTGGTAGATTTGTACTTCGCTTGTCGAGGGTAAGTAGGGAAATAAATGTGTAGTGCTTTTTTGCTACGGTATATTATATTACAAACAGGTGTACTAGGTAAGTAACGTCTTGTTGGAATAGTTTTCGCCTAAAAACTAATACTATTTGGAAAGAATGTAGCATTAGCGTTACTAGCCGCTTAGACTTCGACTTGTAACTTAGACTTACACTTACTTGACCTCGGATTCGGAACAAAATCTTGGTTGTAATTTTTTTCTTGTGCTCGTATGCTATTTAGTGCCTTGCTTGTTGTGTTCGTAAGTCTCAATGGGCCTTATTACAAAACGTGGTTCAAATATAAGTCTAGACCAAGTCCGTTTTAGTTATTCTAAAATTGTCTGTTTACTGACATAATTATCAAACTGTCAAAATGTACCAATATTAAGTCAACGTTCCAATTTTTGTTGACATTTTGATTGTTTATATGTGATGTTTGAATAACAAGAACACATTTTTTTATTTTCAAAGTCCTGGACTAATATATAAACCACGTTTTGTAATAAGACGGAATGACTCCAAAATTTTCCATCCATTCACCAACCTAATACTACCTTCGTGTGAACAACCGAAACAACGACTGACTAACAACTAAACACCGTCAAAAAATGCACCTACACAATTAACCCCAAACAGATACCGTACAATTTCTGACCATTGCACTACTCCATGTTTAGTTTCCCAATTAAGAAGCTCGCGTGATGAGCTCTTTCTTCATTCTAATGCATGCAAAACAATACCTTTGTTCTCCTTACTTTAACGAAGGAAAGTATTGCACAAGAAACCACAAAGGCATCACACACCTGCGAATTAGCATACGAAATTAGCATTTATATGCGTGCAATTAGAGGCCAGATTGGTCTAAACCGTTAATTTAGCGTCGATATCCACTGGTTATTTCTAAGGCGGTTGCCATTTTGCCATTAGTCTGATCTGCAGCATTCGGTACCGGATGTCCTATTAAAATAATGGCCGATTTTCAATAAACAACCATTATACTGGTTGCTGGCATTATTTTGGATACTTGAATCTGAATTTCGCGGTCGCTTTGTGAATTGTCTTGATAGTTGAGAAAGATTTAAGAAATAACGACTCTCGACAAATTTCGTACGCCACTAATGATTTAAAATGTATGTGTCCATTACAGTGACAAAAAAGAATAAAATATATCATAAGGTCATATGATGTGCCATCCGCACAAAAGTTAATGGTTTATATTCATAGGTGCAGCATGTTAAACTAACATGAAAATCACCGATTTAATTAAACCAGATATATTTCGTAAAAGTATCAAGACTGCTTGCCCCTCACATTCGCGACTAACCCTGGCTACCTGTTTTACGCCTGGAGGATATATTTTATTTTGTCTGCTGTATCGCATGCGATGCTTGAGCTTTTTGGGAATTAGACCTTTTGGAACATTAAGCTGTCCTTGGAATATATTGTTGTGGTTTTGATACACTCAAATGAGTTTAAGGAAAGTAGCACAGATTAAGAGGTATCTTTCTCATCATAAGATGCTTTGCTTGGTTTTTTTTGTTGTTTATTTTGTATAGGAGTGGACATCAGACTCCACATCGCCTCGATTACAAGTTTTGCGTGAATTTTTTATCACATGTTTGCTAAATCTATCTATCAATGGATAAGCTTTAATTTGTAAGAACTAGTTTGCAGAGATCTTATAAATGTATTTTGAATCTCTGAACTATATCCGCAGAGTAGGGCTTAGCTTACTTAGCATTCTGTATAAGATAACACTTTAAAACTTATGTAACTATTTATGCAAAAATCACATACCTATGAAAGTACTGTAGAACTCATATTCTCAAATGACCGAATCCGTTTCAAAAATGGAATGCAGCAAGAAATATTCATAGATTCGAGCTTGGAACGTGCAACGTACATAAAAGTCGTTAACTGGCAATATTTCGCGTACGTCGGGCAACACCGAAGAGTTGTTTACAACGGCCAACATCCCTAGGGAGGGGAAGGGTGAACGATAGATTTACCGTTTTTCCAATTAGGTAAATAGCTGACCCAGCTTGGGACTTTTATTAGCTCTTTAAAGTGGTATTTTCAGTGTATTGATATATTTAAACAGATGTATTGTGCTATGCAGCAATTTTAATTTGACAGCATTTAATAAAAGGCAAATTTTGTATTTGACCATATTTTTTTTCATATCTTAAGAAAACCAACTAACCTACACTAGTTTTATCGCTTTGGACATCAGAATCCGTTTATGCGGCTGTTGCTTACGGTGGCCTAAACTATGCGTACTTCTGTATCCTATACTCATGCTGCAATGTGTGATGTAAACTTTTTTACTTGCCGAGAAATTCGTGGACCCATACCCTCACATAATTTCAATTTAGCACAAACCAATTTATATATTTGCTATGCCACACAAAACAGAATAGGTATGTCCTTTAATGAACAATTATACCTACTGAAATACATTTTAAGTTGGTTTTGGACCCAGAACAAATTTCAAACTATGAGTACCTATATATTATATACCTTACGTGGGTCGGATGACACTTTAAATTATAGGTCCTGGTTGTTAGTCTAGTACGGCAATCGTTAATCCATTTCAGAGGCTCTTAGGATGGTTTGAAAACTCTCAACACCACTCTCATTCTCAAGAAGAAGAAGAAGTACCTATACGTCGTGGTCTAAGTATTAAAGTATCATTCATTGCTGTGTTAGTATTTTCTTCGACTCCACTCTGGCCAATCAATCGCATCTCTTGCAAATGTGTTGGTATTTCTCACAGGACAATCTTGGCAGTAAAGTAGCTCACCTCTGCGTCTAGAGAATTCCTCAAATCCCAGAGCACGGCCGGGGACAGCGTGAGGGATGCTGCTCCCTTTGTCTTTTCATCTGACACACGGATAGGCGAAATGGAGGACATTTGTGATAATTAGGATTGGATTGAGGCTTGGATAAAATAAAAATACTGACATATACACAGCACATCACTCTGATGAAAAATTGATTTTACAGGGCCTAAGGGTCACCTATGTGCGAAAAAGTTTACTATGACTTTCATGCAATATTAGTAGTGAGATTGTAGGTAATCATCTTTTTACTTCAAATTCACACTGAAGAATCTACTGGCAAAGTCGATAAGAAGTTGTTTTGTCTGTGTTTTCCATAACAAAAACAAACACGAAAAAACTCAATATATTAAGATTTCTGACCACAATCATATATAAAGCACTGACATTGTTGTGATAGCCTAAAAAAGGTCGAATAGCTAGTACCAGAGAACAAAGTGCACAAACATGTATACAATATTGGCCGTATGCTGATTAGTGACATATATTTTTATTAATCACTAACAAATTTATCCATATTTAATTCAATTACCTACTTTAAAAAAGCTTTCCATATCACCAGTCCGTATGTCCCAGCTTTAACCCCTATCACGCGTGTGTCACACATCATTTCGATTGTCGCATTTCATCACACGACCAGAGGGGACATCACTACAAGCTGGCGGGAGTCTTGTATTGTGGTCTACTGGTATTTGAACGCAATTTCTTAGAGGTCAACTTGGGTAGAAGTCAAGGAAGGTCTTTAAACGGTTTTATTGTATTATTGGAACGGAATCTCTCACAGGTTTTATTGGGTAGTAGAAGTTAAGGTAAATATGTCCTAAATAGTTTAATTGTATATTGTTCAATGCATAGTTTTTGAAGAGTTTTTAGAAAGGGCATATTAGTATGTTTTGTGTGGGTTTCATAGTCTTGACAGGAAATCTATAGCGTACATTCCGAGCGCAGCTTTCAAAGTATAAACTAAAATGAGAGTGGCCAACTCTGGAGTCGAGTTTATCAAGCCGCTCTAAGGGACTCTGACATGGCTTTACGACTGCCGTACTAGATAAATAGCCGGGAACTACCATTTAACGAGTCATCCGACCCACGCAAGCGCTAAAAATAGAATGTCACTTTTCGGTCACCCATCCAAGAACTGACGGCGTCGACCTTTACTTAATTTTGGTAATAGCATGCGATTGCCTCATCTAGCTAAGCTAAGATGCATCATTAAACTAAAAGGTAAAAACTACTTCACCATCTCACACCACCATAACCCATAGCATCCTATAGCAACTAACCTCATTGACCCTCGCGAGCCATTTCACGAATGGCCCATTATTTTTTTCCTTCCCATAAAGGTTATGGTAATGTTAAGGGGTTACAGACTTCCGTAGGGGCGTGTGACAGATGTTATGCCACTTTCTTTCACACTTTAAGGTTATTAGTATGGAGAAGTATAAATATTGTAAGTTTAAATGTGAGTATAATGGTCTGTTGGGTGATTTCGGCGTAGTTTTTGGTTGTCAAATATGTGTATGCTGCCAGTTTTAAATATCAAAATCCAGTTCTAAGCTTTTATCGTTTGCTAGGTAGTTAAGAAAGCAAATGCGCTTCTACTAAATACATTTGTTACTGGCATTCAAAAATATTTTCTGTAATACCTACATGTATAATACACGTATGTAAGTAAAGTAAGTATTGTAAAACTTATCTCTTGCATAATGGATCCGCCGATAGGTTCCGTAAGTGATTGATAGAGGCCTTCTTAGACCTGCACTCGCGGTCACGACAGAGCTTTGGATATACAGAAAATATAATTTGTTCAGAGTATTTTTTTTTCAGAGTCTATATTTATTTATTGTAAACCAAGACATGACAAATCCTAAATGGCTTCATAGGACGATATACAGTTTAGCAAAAAACACGACGAATTTTTATACAGAAGATTTGGTTTAAATATATAAATAAAAACAATTGTATGTTAGTTTTGTGATTAATTGAGATCTTGACCACAAAAATTATTAAGTTTTAAATTTTACACCTAGTTTCATTGCATTATAATGACACTATCGTAAAGAAGCCGACGATAATATTTACTTTGCTAAACCGAACGAAAAATCCTTAATACGTACAGAACCCAAATCCCGGACAAAACATCTCCATTAAAATATATCAGTAGTCATAGGATGACGGATCGGCGCGGTATTGTTGTGCTAATGTGGTCCAGTGCTGCCAACCTAACAACGGGAAACTTTTTAATGTGCCCACGTCATCTACACTCCGTACCACATAATATCTACACGTGAGCAAAATTGGAACTAAAATTTGTGATCGAGATAAAGCGATGAGTGATAAAAGTGCTGCTATGGTTCTTGGTACGAATGGTCGTGCAAATATTCTGCCCACCCTCGGGACTGACGAGATTTCCAATGATATATTTGTGTTGCCAGTTGTTGCGATACATAAATCAATAAGTTACGAAGGTAAGACAATGTTGTTTACAGTTTTGTTTGATGGCCCCGAAGTTGGATGTAGGTGCTGTGGAAATGTAGGGCTGAATTAGATCAATGATGTTGAGAAATCAGTTTCAACACATATCTAATGTGTGGGTAGGATTACTTTGTAGTCGTATCAATATTTGTTAGTATTACTAGCCTTATAGCCTTATGACAAAAAACATGGTGCATATTTTCTTTGTTTTTCTCCGAAACTATTCTCAAAGTTGCGCAATTTCTATTTATAAATCACGACGCGTTAATTCCGGTATTTTCCCGAATTTTCTCGAACAGCATCGTTTTGGTATCGCGTCCCCTTTGTGACGGACTATCCATCATTGCACGAACCTCTGAAGGGTGACGAATGTTCATTTACAGATAGGAAATATCGCAAATGGTGAAGTGAAGGGCCACACAGCCAGCACGCATTGAATCACATTACAACACACTTGCCGATTCAATAAACATGGAGTTTACGACACCAGCAACCCTTCTAATCCACGAGATTGCCTCCAGTACATTCAAACCCAATAACAATTGATAAATTGACACCCACCGCCACAAACAAACGAGCAAAGCCGCAGCATGCAAACCAGATTCCGAAAGTCAATTTCCAAATTGGCCGGCGACTATAAAGTCAACCCTCCTTAATCCAATCACACCCCGGCCTTGTCAACGTTTTGTTTCCTCTTTTGCTTAACCCACCACATCAACCAGACCTCCTCAGCCATAGACGACCGCAACATTACTACTTAAAATAAGAAACCGAAGGGGTCACCTCTGAATGGCTGCAACGCATAAAGGAATCAACTGCGCCACCAAAAAAGACCGAAATCGCTTCACAAAAAAAGAACACACGAAGAAAATAATCCATTAGTTGCGTGCCGCGCAAATGCCTCGGTCGTTAAGGGGATACAACACGCGAAAAAGATCAAAAAGGATTCGTTTTCCGAACACGGGGATTCTATTATTTCGGCCAGTCAAAGCCGGGGGTCTGGAATTTAAAATGTACTTAAATTCAATTCCTATTTTCAGTTCCGTTTTTGAAAAGTATTTCTTTTTAATTTTAATTCGGGACCGTGGCCAGCTTGTTTTCGTCCATTCATAGTTAGCGTGAGTGACCTTTTGTAGGGGCTCTTTGCGAAATTGGAGAGGGCAATGTTTTTGCTTTTTTGCGAGATCAAAATTGCTTTTCTGTCGCTTATGTTCACAAAACTCCCTACACAGCTACGGTATATGAAATATCTACGACAGAGCGCGGCATTTCAAATAATTATTTCAACTATTTTTGTACTTTTGTATTATTCCAGTCACACGTTCAAAAACTTTATCGGTGCTTACCTATCGGATTCAAAAAGCAATTGGCACAAGTCAAAGCTATCGAATACTTTAAAATCCACCGGAGACGTGACCCCTCGTTCTGGGGTGAAATGTGGCCTCTTAGGGACTCGTGACATACATTCTAATAGTTTTATTGGGGGAGGTTTACTTAGGGAACTCACAAGAGCCACTCACAGTATTGGGGACCGCGGTATTAATGCCACTTTTAAACTTAGCTTGACTTCAATATGTTTGAATTGTAGTTTGTTTTCGAGGTATTGATTCCACTATCTAATATGTAGATTGCTGATCAGGACTCGTCGTAATAAAATATTGTTGTGCAGTTTCGAGACGGAGATACTTAAAACATTATTTTGAGCATTATGTCGCATAAAATAAATAAAAATTAAAACAGTACAATATTGATAAAAACGAAATAAGAAGGTAATGGTTTTTCTAAATCGTATCACTTAACCTAAGTCCCCAAGTATACCTCAAGTTAACACGAGACGAGCCTAATCTACCGTCCAAAAAACATCACTTAAAGAATTTCCCCTCGAGCGGAACCGGAAAAATCCGGTTTCCAATTGAATTTCATGTCAGAGGGACGTCGTCACGGTAGATTAACCTCCGCCGGTCAAGATCTGTGTGCTCGGTTGATTCAAGTTGGACAACCGTAACATGTGTGCGGATTGATAGCCTCTTACAATTTTAAACGACGAATGTATTCTTTTGTATCCTTTTCTGGTAATGGTCATTTTTTTTCTGTGAAATTAGATCTAGTAGTCTTTTTTTCCACGGCTCAATGGAGCGACAGGTAGTCGTGATTTTTCGTATAGTGATAGGTTACTTTTTATTTAGAAATAATGCTATCGAAGCTGAGTTTGTATAGACTATTAAGAGTCACACATTCTATTCGGAAAAATTGAAGCCGTGGCAGCTGAAACCTAAATTATATTGTATTGGAGCTGTACGACGTTTCCCGTCTACAAAAAACAATTGTAATTATTAAAAAATAATGTTGCAAAATCAGATCATAAATTAATTTATCTGACGCGAATGTCCTTTTATGGACTCAACAAATTGTTGTTAACACGACTTTGTGTCTTCGATATTAAAAAATCTGAATTATTAATGTTTAACTGACAACATTTTCATAAGCAACCAATTATGAACCTTACAGCGGTATATCATAAGGTCTAAAACATTGTTTATTCAATATTTTTGGCAAAGAGTTTTGTTAGATGGTGTGGGGTGAAGTTGTATCGCCATGTCTACGGATTCATCATCGCGACAGGAGGCCATTTTACATTGGCTTCCCGCAGATACGTACGGCTAATATCGTAATACACCTTTCTTGGGCTTGTCTTTGTCTTACGGGGTTAACAAGTTTGGTGGCATTTGGAAAAAGTCTGTCTGAAACATAAAGTATTTATTCAAAGTAACTTAAAAAATATTTAGGTAATTAGAAAATCTTAAGAAAAGCCTAAAGATAATCTAAGTGCTCCAGCCCACTACCAGAGGGCAGCGTGCCCAGCATGCTGGCCGCATTACCACGCTGGATGGCAATGACGTTGAGCCAGAAAAAGGCCCGCATTTTGGTCACGCGTCGCATCAACCAAGCGCTCCGAGAGGTTTTGGAAAATAGTATGGGCTCCCGGACCCCACGGCCTTAAAGTCTCGACTCCAAAAGGCTCAAATATGTAACCTCGGCCGAGGTTAGCATATTTGCGTCTCTTTAAGTAATTAACTTACTAAACCAAACTTATAACTAAAGCCGCTTGCTTGAATCCGAATAAACAGTTATTTATTAAATTAGTAAGTATGTAAAATAGACTTCATAATGGACAATTTTGACCATTCATGTTCATGAAATATAAATAGCAGATTTACTCTCAAAATTTTTACTACTAGTACCTACTTACAAAAAGGAGATCGAGATCAAAGTTCTTGTAACATAGCTAAGTTATACAAATAATGCTCACATACACACATACCTACAAAAACTTATCACAAAAAGTAAAATCTAAGATTACATATTGTTTTTCGCTGGTTAATACAATACGTTGTTTAGTTCAATTAATAAATAACTGTAACTTCAAACAAAAGTATGTCGCCTGATGCTATGCATTTCTTCTAGCAAAATATCACACATTTTCACAGCAATAAAAATAAACATTTTCTCAACTTTTTTTCGCTTTCACCAAAACAATTCCCTAGCAGGCATCTCATATTTCTGTCAAATGTTCTGGTATGCCACAAACGTCTCGCGGTTTCAAAACGTCGAAATTTCCACCTCAAGGGAAACTTTTCAACGGTAATATTTCACCGTTACTAATATTCAGACGAAATAACTTTCTGTCTTGTTGTTTGCTCTGTGGGCATTCCTTTGAAGGGAGGGCTTGTTATTTGTTATTTTAAACAATCTTTGTCGCGTCGCGTTTTTTGTGTGTTTAATAAGTTTAAAAATAAATCCTTCTGCAATATGGAATTTGATGTGAATTGACATTGTTTAAATAATTTTAAATAAAACGTGATTGCAATAAAGTAATCGAAAATATTAAAATTGTAGGGAATGAAATGGGAAGCTAATTATTCGTATTATATAACCATATTTTGTCGTAAGTTAGTACACGCTTTTATACAATACTTGCCAAAGTACCAACCAACGACATTAATAATACCTAAATGGACCGGCCTTCTCAGTACTTTACCATCCAAAAATATAAGTCGACATCTGTTAGATTTACATGTTACGAAGTTCTAAGTAAACATCGTAGCATAATTGTTAAAACGAGATAGGCACTACAAAAAGTTGCAAGAGAAAATGAGAAAACAATACAAACGTTTATTAGTCAAAATCATGTCAAAATCAAGTCAAATTGGCCGAACACAGAATGAAGTACCAAGTGAGAGACGTCTCTCACTTTTTGTAAAAAGTACATGCTTATACTTTTTGCTCGCCTAGGCCGATCCATTAAGTACTATTAATGTCGTTGGTACCAACCAATACCAACTAAACCATTACATTGCAGAAAGCTATTTTCTTTCTTGACACACAATAAATAAATAAATAAATATAATATCTCAGGACATATTAGACAGCGCCATCTAGCCCCATACTAAGCTTTCGCTTGTATCATGGGTACTAGATAACGGATAATAATAATATGTTCTTTTAAGTGACAAAGTTTTGCAGCTAATGTTTTGTTCTTTACTTTTTCAGCAATTTGCTTTTCTGAAGACCTTCACGACACATTCCTTCCGTTTGCCGCCACACTGCCATTTCCTACCGGGCAGGAAGTATCACACACTGGGAGATAAATCGGGCGTTTAATTCGCGCTCCGTTTGTTTGTCTAATCTAAACACGGCTGACGACATATATAGACAAGAAAGGAATAGAGAAGACATAGATTTTTTACAATGCTTAACTATTTTGGTGACAATCGTATTTTGGTGTACAGTTATTTATTCGTCGAACTACACTTTATGTAAAACCAATTTGTAATTTTAGATGCAGAACTGAATCTCAATAATCTCAAACATGAATTGGTAGTTATTGTAGTGTCATTCTAGCGTGACAGAATCAGTTGATTGTTACTTTTTAGAAACATCATTTCAATTTTGAATTTATAGATATTTTCACCATATAAACAAACACTTCTTTTTAATTTAGCTTTTGGTCTAAAGACTTGCTTCATACAAATGAATAAAGACAGTGTTCACTTAGTAATACTTTGTATACTCAGGCTAAGTTAACTTTAGGATAGCCACATGTATTTGTATTTCACATCAAATGTAACATATTTTAACTGTAAACAAATTGATCCCCTGGAAGACCCTGCCTTCTACAACACAGGCAACACTACAGTAGAAGGCAGAGCAACACTAAATTGTATCACATTTACCTGTTTACTAATAAACATCTCTCATATTATCTAGTGTTACAAAAAGTAAACAAAGCAACTCACAGGAAAGTCCAAACTCGCTTCACTCATTTCCTCATTTGTTGTGCAAGATTGGCGACCATTCCATCACAGTTCCAGGGAGGGTACAGATGGTTGTCCCCGGCGCGGCACGTCGTTACGCGAAATGTCTAATGAACCAGGAATTGGCAGGGAGTGACCAACTGGCGATGTGTCTTGAGATGGAATACTAGATGAGGTAAGTTAAAATAAAAAAAACTTCGTTGTTTTGCCAGTAAAGAATTCTTCTTGACTTTAATTTTAATTGAAACTCACACGTCATATGACGTTCTCAATTTAGCAGTAGGTAGCTATAAGTTTTATTTTTTTCTCTTTTGAGAGCAGAAATATCAAGGTAGCACCTGATCTGAAGATGATGCATAAGTTTATTGTATTTTACGATGATTCTGTAAATTTCTTGCTCATAGCACAGAATACAGAGTAACTAATAGATAGCTTTGGGCACAGACTTAAATATCTTATGCTACTAAAAAAACAGGAGAAATATCCTGGTTAACGCGGGCAACATCACAGGGCGCTGCTAGTACAAAAATATAGTTACCAAAGTATCGAATAAAAGAAAAGGATTCCTAGTTTCCTGTCTTGAGTGAAGTCTCTTCTAGTCGTCCTACATGTGTGTGGAAGGAGACTGCGGACATTGGTTAATTACGTGCGATAGTCGGAGCTCACGAGAGAATGATTGCAGCGCGGTAACGACTCTCGGACTTACGCCGAGGGGCTACCGACGTGGCGGACTACCTAATATCTACTTTTACGTATATTTTGTAAGATCATTAAAGGCTTGTGGACAAAATCGCTAACCAAACAAAAGAGAAAAGCAAACTTTAGATGGAAGTCTGTTACAGTAAAGGTAACATAAACATCTTGTCACTTGCGTGGTTAGGATAGCACTCTAAATTGTAGATACCGACTGTTTTCCATATAACAACAGTGATTAGTTTATCCAAAAACAAAACTCAAACCCTTTGGTTGATAAAACACCGGACGAGATCGCGTTTCTCATACGAACTATAAGTGGTCGTTTGAAAATGGTCGCCTCTGAAGTCAACACATTTCAAACCATCTTAAGACCTTTGGAGGCTTGTGAATGACTTAACGACTGCCGTGCTAAGACAAACAGTCGGAACATATGAATGTATCGTGTCATACGAACTTACTTTCTCTTCCCTCTCTTTGAGTCGTATTTCCTCATGACTGAGGGTCGTGACTTCCCCGCAGAATTAATTCGTTAGGGGAGTTTTCTTGGGCAGATACATCGTGGTGGGCGCCCAGGTCTTTCCATGGAAGACACATGTCCTCGGATATTGTGGTCCTCAAACATGTCGGTTTCCTCACGATGTTTTCCTTCACCGTTAAGCGAGTGCAAAATCCACACTTAACTTGAAAATACAAGTCATTGGTGTAGGGCTGGATTTGAACCAGAGTGCGTCTGGATAAAAAGCAGACACTGGAGCCGTTGAGCCACACTCGGTATATACGAACTTACTTATCATCTTATTTATGTAAGGTATTTCTTACATTTCTCCGCCTGTTTCCTAGCCCCAAACAGTGAGCACGTACCCAGTAATGTCATTCTGTGAGCACAACAACTTGTTTATGGTCGCATTTCGCTGCTCACTCCAACTACTAACAGCTATACTCCACTCCACTACTGCTTCTCTTGTTTTTAGGTATTTGTAGTGCAACTTAGTGTGTATGTGTATTGAAACGTCTAGAGAGAACTTTGATCTGTAGTGAAATTAAAACATTGGATCCACAAAAAACATAATATGAAGATACAGTGGAACTTTGAGACATTCTATCTACTAACTATACTTACTTAACTGCTACTTCTCTGGTTTTTAGGTACCTATTTGTAGTGCAACATAGAGTGGGTGTCGATTAAAAGAGTTTGGAGAAAGCCTTTCCACAAACCAAAATCAAATCTAATCAACATCAAATGTTTTAATTTTAAAACAATTTGAAATTAACAACATTTGCTGAGAATAAAGTGGGAGGCAATGGTGGGACTTTGAACAATGATAGATCAACTTTATCTCTGCAGTACAAGTGTACTGCAGAGATAAAGTTGATCTTGTTGTATGATGCGCTGGATATGAGGCCTATGCTTATTGCTTAGTGGGTAGATAAATTGACACGTTAAATTGTAGGTCCCGGCTGTTTGTCTAGTAAGGCAGTCGTTAAGCCATGTCAGAGGCCCTCAGGGCGGCTTGTTAAACTCTCGGCACCAGAGTTGGCCACTCTCATTCGATAAGAAGAAGAAGAAGCAATGCAATGCAATCAAGTTATAGATGATGATGATGATGATAGATAGAGTTGTCTTTTATTAAAAAGAGAAACTTCTTCTTATCGAATGAGAGTGGCCAACCCAAGTGTCGAGAGTTTATCAAGTTTATATCTTTATTGAGACACACACAATACAAGTTAAGATTGTGATGCCCCAATGCAGATTAAATCTATATCCTTTAACAAATTTAAAGTTCTTTAATTGATTCTGCGACATAAGTTTGTAGGATGAACAATTTAGCATACTTGCTAATAATTATTTTACAGAATTTTTCACGTGATAAATACATTCCTGACTGTTTTAGTCAGGATTGTATTAATCAAGTGAAAAATACTGAAAAATAATAAGCTTTAGGTAAAAAAAAACTAATAAAAAAAAACAGTTGAATAAAATAAATAAACAAAATCGTACGCATTAATCATCACTATAAATTAACTACCTACCTGTATTTTTGAGCTTTTTTTCGTATACCTAGTTTAGTTTTGTTGCATCTAAATACCCCGCAACACTCCACAGTGGTACCTTAAGTAGAGAACATTAACTTAAAGCATTTCCGTCGTTACGAGGTAAAAGCTTCTGACGGGAGCTTTCCGTCTCTATGCAACCCACCACACGGTCATTTAGAAAGAAATAAATGTCTTTGTTGAAATAGTAGAAAACTCGACGAAAAGACAATAAAACTAGATCCGACCCTAAGCATAATTTCATTGGTTAATAAACGTATTTATACTTTACTTTACCCTAAGAAGAAATATATGAGTCAAGTTAAGGGGTTAGACTTCGCTTCTTTATTTATGTTGCCTAAAATTGAGCGATGATTTTGTTAAATTTGGATTATAATATTTTTTTAAATATAATATACAAAAAATAAAAATTGATTTATTTTTCTAGAGTTCAGAATGCAATATGCTACCAATGTTTTTGTTTAAGTATACTATTTTTTTTAAATCATTCTATACAGACATTTGCTTAAAAATGACCAAATAGCTACAAAACCCTATTTAAAACAGCAACATCAATCGCTCCCCTGTAATTAAGAGTCACCCCGAGCGGACTCCGAACAACTGCATTATATCCCTCTTCTCCTTCGAGTGACAAACTCATAAACATTTGTCACTAGATGGACCGTCCAAGTAATTGCAACCAAAAACCAAACAATGTTGACCCCTCATTTTCATCTTTTCAGATCTATTTCTCATTGGTAAAGGGTACAGTGTGGGTCAAGTTAAACTGGTGAGTGCATTACTTATTGGTGCCCCGAAACGTTTAAGCGATCCGGTTCTAAATTTGAACAAATAATTTACGAACGGTCATTCTTTGACACCGCTTCGAGTTTTAGGGGTAGCAGTAGGCTTTAAAGTAGAATAAAGCTTTTTAGAAAATTAAATTTTATGATAATTTAAAGAACAAAATATCGTTACATGGTTGAAGCGATGAAATAGCATATTTATGTCATACTTTGAGCTATATTTTTTTTATTCCGAAACCTAATAAGATATATCACAAGATAATATTCAAAACATTAAATTATGTTGCACCTACGACCTACATAGTTTCGCCATACATCTTTCCATGTCACATACTACTTTTAGTTACTTGTACCGGGACCTGGCCAAGCGTTTGGTGGAAGTGACAGGTCTCCAGAATGCTGGCTGCTACTTTGCTCAAAAGGTGAGCATTGCTATACAACGCGGAAATGCCGCCAGCATTTTGGAGACCTTTCCTCTACTTAAGGCATTTTAGATTAAGTATTTTAGTTTTAAAAGTAGTTAAAGTTTTTTATTCTATAGTTAGTATTTAGTTTTTTTTTTTTTTTAATGTAAGTTTAATTTATACAAATAAAACAACTTTTAGTTTCCAATTTTCTTAGATTTTTTTTTATTTAAAATATTTATTCAATTTTTCTTAGATTGTATCATAAATTATTTTAATGATATAAAATAAATAAAAAATAAATAAATATCACACAGCGCCATCTAGGCCCACACTAAGCAAACGCTTGTGTCGTGGGTACTAGAAAACGGATATAATACTTATATATACTTTTCTTTTGTAAATACATACTTATTATACATATAAACGACCAGACTCAACACAAGTGATTATAAAATTTAAAATGCATAAATACTTGTGTCATGCGGGAATCGAACCCGCAACCCCTAGATTAGAAGGCAGAGCCACTACCAACTAAGCTAACAGGCCAGTCAATCCTCCTTTAATATATACCTATTTGAATATATTATTTGTATAAATAACACAATGTATGCAACCCTACCGTTGAGTAATGTGAGTATATCCCGCGACAGCCGCGAGCGTCTATTGATGAGGTCCGCAAACTGGGCCCTAACGTGCTGTGACGACAACACGGATAAATTAACTAAATAATTGTGTTATTATTATTTGTGTTCTCACTTATTTGATTTAGAGTTTATAAATCTTTAAAATTGTTAAGATGTGATGTATGATATTGGTTAAGGTATGATGGGACTGACATGCCAATGTTGGCCAAAGCCCCAATAAATAAAATTATAAATTAAAAAAAAAATTAACTAATTATGTTGGGATATTGTTTTTACTAGTAGTTTCAAAACCATACATTACATTCACTATTTCCTCATATACACCTATAAGATAAAAACTTACAAAACAAATTTTACTAATTAAAAATAAAAAACTTAACTAACTTATAAACTAAAACTTATAATAAACTTAAAACACCTATAAAAAAAGTATATCTGTAGGCAACGTTCCCAGCATGCTGGCGGCATTGCCACGTTGGATGGCAATGCTTATCCTTTGCGCCAAGAATGCGCCAGCACGCTGGTCACGGGTTGCCTGAACTATTTGTTCTACTAAAAATTTATATATTATTTATTTATTTATTGTTTTTGGTATATTTAAATTGCGATTGTTTAATAAGAGGGGTATGTTAGTAAATTTAGAAAAAAGCTTTTAACAAGGCTGCCAAGTCCTGCAAGAAGGTCATGCAGAAGGCACGTTTTGACCATATTAGTCGAATAGGAAACAAACTAGCTTCGTACCCAGCGGGTAGCAAAGCGTTTTGGTCCCTAGCTAAATCGGTTGAAACAAACTTCTGTCGCCCCTCACTGCCTCCACTGCTGAAACCTGATGGTACACTGGCTCATACCGCTGAAGAGAAGGCAAACTTGTTTGCTTCACTTTTCGCGGAAAATTCACGTCTAGATGCTGGTTGTACGATACCTCCCACATCACCCGGTGTGGCGGCTGTAATGCCGGAAATATGCATACACCAAAAGGAGGTTCGGAAAACACTGCGTAGTCTAGATGTGAACAAAGCTAGTGGCCCTGATGGTATTCCAGCTATAGTTCTGAGGGCGTGTGCAGCTGAGTTGTCTCCTGTGTTGACGCGCTTGTTTCGGCTCTCTCTTGCAACTGGTCAAGTGCCGAAGACATGGAAGCTGGCTAACGTGCAACCTGTGCCCAAAAAAGGTAGTCGTGCTGACCCTGCCAACTACAGGCCCATTTCGGTCACCTCCGTGCTCTGTAAGAGTATGGAGCGTATCCTGAACGGCAGGCTCCTGGCGTACCTAGAGTCTAATGACCTCCTCAGTGACCGGCAATTTGGCTTCCGCCGGAACCGGTCCACTGGGGATCTTCTAGTGTACGCCACACACATCTGGAGTGAGGCTATTGAGAAATACGGGGAAGCCCTGGCAGTTTCTCTAGATATTTCTAAAGCCTTCGACAGGGTTTGGCATGACGGCCTAATCAGCAAGCTTTCATCGTTTGGACTGCCTGCTGGGTTTTGCGTGTGGATATCGGATTTCCTGAGGGATAGATCTATTCGGGTAGTTATTGATGGCTGCTCGTCTGATCTAATGGCGATTAATGCCGGAGTACCCCAGGGATCAGTGCTTTCTGCAACACTTTTTTTGCTGCATATTAATGATCTGTTAAAGCCTGGTATTTTTTGATATGCAGACGACAGCACTGTTGTAGAGAGCTATATGTCCACCGCTAAAGCTAGTGCGGCCGAGATCCAGTCTTGCAGAGAAGCCATGATTGAACGCTTAAACTTTTCCCTCATGGCAGTCTCCGATTGGGGCGATGCCAATCTGGTCAAGTTTAATGCCTCAAAAACACAAGCGTGTCTTTTCTCTGCAAAGAAGAGGCCATTTGTAATGGCGCCTTCTTTCCGAAATGTAACCGTGCCCATCACCGACCATCTAGAGTTGCTAGGTGTCACTTTGACTCCGACCCTCAACTTTGGCTCCTATATTGAGTCTAAAGCTCAACTTGCAGCCAAGAAGCTGGGTATCCTCTCCAAGGTGCGTCGATATTTCACTCCGGAGCAGCTGCTGACCTTGTATCAAGCGCAAGTTCGGTCGTGTATGGAGTATTGTTCGCACCTTTGGGATGGATCTGCCAAGTACCAGCTTGAGGCGATAGAGTTAATTGAGAAGCGGGCTAAAAAACTCATCGCGAAAGACTCACTCTGTAGCTCAAAATTACAAAGCCTTGAGCACCGCCGTAAGGTGGCCAGTCTTTCGGTTTTTTACAGGTTGCATTTCGGAGAGTGTGCGGAGGAATTGCATAATATAATTCCTGCAGCCCCATTTTACCATCGTACGAGTAGAGGTACGGCAAGAAGGCACCGTTATACAGTTGAGGTTCCAAAGACTCGCACCAAGCGGTTCGTTTCGACTTTTATCGTGCGAACAGCCAAACTGTGGAACTCCTTGCCCGAATCTCTATTCCCCTTGAACTATAATTTGTCGGTCTTCAAGTCGAGAGTAAACCGGTTTCTTCTAGGCAAGCGCGCTAGATCGTAGATTATAACGTTGCTTAACATCAGGCAAGTTGTAGTCAAGCGTGAGCCTATCTAATGTAAAAAAAAAAAAAAAAAAAAAAAAAAAATTTGACTGCAAATGTGGAATGATAACGATTATATGTACATGTACATGATGGAATGGGTACCTATGTAAATAAAATATAATTTTTCGTCTGCAAAAGTGGAATACAAATGGCTGTATACATACAATGAGGGTAATTCTATAGAAACGTGTTTTTGAAACATATATGCATGGTCAAGCAATCACTCATAGTTTAACTATTATAGCAATTCCATTCACACTGTTTCTAGATCCGGTTATGTAAATTCAAAACACCTCATAATTACAAATGGACTAAAATGTAAATATAAACATAAATCTAGAACAAATTGAAATTAAACTTTTATTGGAAAATGAGCGAAAATAATCACGACCGGCAGGATTCGAACCTGCGTATTTCTGCTACCGTCAGAACGCCTTAACCACTAGGCTACGGTCTACTAACTGCCAGGCGCGAAAATCCACACTCATTTCCATACACTTCAGACTGAGCGGCTGATTGAAATTGAAATTGCTAAATATTAATGTAAATACTAAATAACTAACTATACAATGTGTTTGTCTACCCGTGTCGGAGCCTGAAATGGTAAAATATACGATTAATTTTATCGACAAATCAAGCTCTAAAATTTTTTTTTTCCTCCTCATGGTGGAATGGCAGCCATTTTGTTATTTTTGACACCAACCCTTGGGCGCTTGTATTAATTTAGTCATAACTTATTATGTAAAGGACATATTGATTTAAAAAAAATATCATTTGATAGCTGTTAGTATAGCTGTAGCTATTCAGGCTCCGACACGGGTAGACAAACACATTGTATAATATAATATTATTAAGACTTTTTAAGGGCATTTTTTAAGACATAATCATGTTTAAAATATTTGGACATTCAAAAATTTATTTTTTACTTGTTTCTAACTGTATTACTGTAATCAATATCACTAGAAGGGACAAGCTAACATGGCACGGGTGTGCCCTCACCCAGTATGTTAGGAAGTAATTAAGAATTATTGTTACACTTATTCTGAATAAATGAATATTGATTTTTTTTGAATTTGAATCCAGTCTTATTGTACGAGTAATACCATTTAAACAATTTGGTAAGGCAAATCATTATACTCGATTTAAAAAAAAAGTTTACAAGTTCTTTTTTTTAGCTAAAACAGATAACAGATTTGATATGAAACCTGTATTAGGTAAAAAAATCTTGTATAATTACATATACATATATTTTTAATCGAGTATAATTATTTGCACTAAAATGAATAAAAGTACAAGAGTCACTTTTCCAAACAGCAATTCCCAAATCACAAAATCGTTCCCAAAATTGAAACGTGCCATGATGACGGTCCCAAATTTTGATAATCGCAGAACAGTATGTCCATCATAACCGTCATAATCTGATAATTCATATAATTTCCGCTCTTTAAAACGTTCTTCTAAAGTGGGACATGACATGGGGCCTCACCATAAATATTTATGGTGTTTTATTAATTTCGGAAGTGGTTCGGTTGATGTTGATGTTACCACGGAGGAGACTTATTTTATGGTACATAAGTATGATGATAGATCGCTTAAATTTCTAATTTGAGCTCAGTATAGTGCGTTAAATTAGTATCATTTTTATGACGGATAAGCTAATCACATGGTGCTGTAGTCTTTCCAAAATACCTACCAGTTTTTTAATTTATTTTACTTTTACTGCTTTATTTCTTATTATTATGTCTATTTCTTAACTCAATTCAAAAGTAATATTAAATCCATTGCGTAATTTGTATCATAACACTCATTACAAAAACCTATCACATAATAAAAAAACAAAACAAATCAACAAGCCCAAATTCCGAGCCCCACGAAAAGAGACCACAAACAAAAAACGATCGCTAAACACGCCAATAATTTTGTCACGTACCCAAATAAATATGGCGATATTTATCACCGGCGCGAGACAAAGGTCTTTGGTCCTTGTAATTACGTGGAAGTGTCCCGCACGGGACTGCCCGGGGAGGGACCATCACGCGATGTGTCCAGACTGGATAGGATGATGGTAAAACATAAAAAGATCGTATTAGCTTGGTGAATTCTGGTGGCCTCTGATATATTTTAGAAAAGTTAGGTAGTTTAGTTCATTAATTATAAGAAACAGTCCTAGGAGCTACTATTGACAGTGTCATCTGACCCACGAAAGCGATTTATGCTACCGAAACCTTATAAAATAGGCTACTTTTTATATCGAAATCTCATGCATCACAAGAGGAGCCACGGCGTCGAGAACAGACAAGAAGTCTTAATAATATAAGACAATAATTATTTAGATTTATTTCTATGAGTACAGATTATAATAGTGTGAAACTACTTTTCTTTTAATTACTAAGTCTACAAGCAGTACAAAAACGAAACTCCCAAACACCTTAAATTATAACGACCTACCATCAGCGACTCCTCAAGGTGACGTTAATGTTAAATTAGGTGATCCATCCAGGAGCAAAGGGCGCTAAGGGCCCAATAAATTAGTTGGGGACAGGACGGCTAATAAACACGGCAGAAATGGCCGCGCCAAATAACTTGTTACGACTAGCCCCGGACTCCCCTATTGACTAATTACTGTACTTTGTTTTGTGAGCACCCTGGGCTGGAATGGACATTGGACATAGCTTTAAGACAACGTAAGAAGGGCCGGTAGATGTTAATCACTGAAGGAGTTGCTACAAATAGCTGAGTTATTGATATAACTATCTATAACATAGTTTTCGTTGTGTCTTAACAAAAAATATACTGAACTTAACATCAGCTATTGTATTGTGAAAAAAGGAAATTCTAAATTAATATGGTTACAATCAGTTAGAATAGTATGCGTCTAACGAAGATTTATGATATTACAAGTGGTTTGAGGCGTCATTTTATTTAATTTGGAAAGCAAGATCATCAAGTAAAACAATGACGTCGACCAACATTTAAAATGTAGTGTAATTCTCACAAATTAGTCAGAACTGCACTTTCTTCAGCTTAAATCCATAGCCCACAGCCCTAGCTTTAAACTTTGGTTACTAAAATATCCTATTTCAAACCTAAAGGCCATATTGTAGGTGTTTTGTCACCGCTCGCAGTACACGGCGCGTCGCGGGCGCACAAAGCGTTCGATCCCACATCGATCAGGCTAATCTACGGTGACTGCGCGCGCGCATAAATCGGAGTCCGGGCGGCGGTAAACCACTCCCAGGTGCTTCTACTTACTAGTGGCAGTACCCTGGAGAATGTGAATCGAGTTGGGGATGTTAGCCATGCAACGCAAATCTCTGCAATGCATGCAAAATGGAAGAGGATATTTTTATTTTTACATTTATACAATAACAACAAATTCTATTTTATTTGTTCGTCATTCTCTATTGACTGAATGACGGATTTAGCTTTTTGATGACAAGTTTTGGTATAAGTGTAAATTTTAAAGAGTGAAGTGAACTTGACTACATTTTACGTCCTAGACAACCGAAACGATACCGCAGGCTTCCCTGTAAATATGATTATATTTCTTATCTCTTTTATATATTTTTATGTCTTGTTTTAAACTTTCCCAAATCCAAATCATACAAAATTAATTTGTTTATTGTAAAAAAACAAAATGAGTGTCGATTTGCATGAATCTTGTGTACTGCATTCCACCCATGTTTTTGCATGTCGGTGTCCAAGGAAGGCATACAAGGATGCCCACTCAGCGGTATCAGCGCTGAGTTTATCAGGGGACAATACCGCCTGATAGCGAGATTCATTGTTACTGAGATGACTCGTGTTTACCTAGTGCTAAAGGATGTACCGAGGAAAGCAGGAGAGTAGTCGATATAAGAGCTAAGGTGGGTATTGGTAGTCGCATGGATGGTCTTTGTAGATTATAGATTGACTAAGGGATTATCCTTACTTAAATGTATATATCGCATAAAATTATACACCCACACAGGATGACTGATCGTTATACACTGACTACTAGATTACTTTAGTATTTGTGATTGTTTTTCTCCTCAGCCATATTTGTGAATGTTTTTGTGACGTGGGTTCGCAGTTTATTAGAGGACAATGCGAAGCGCCCGTAGCTCAGCTGGCGGAGGTAATCGCATGCGATTACCAATGTTAAGCAACGGTCGACGCGGTCAGTCCTTGGATGGGTGACCGATAAGTGGCGTTCCATTTTGGGAGTTTCCTTGGGTCGAATGACACTTTAAATCGTAGGTCCAAACTATTTGTTTAGTACGGCAGTCGTTAAGCCATGACAGAGGCACTTAGGAGAGCTTGTGATATACTCATCACCCCGGAACCTTTTTGGTTTCGTGTGGAATATAACCGCTTTCGCTAAGACGCGGAATAATTACATTGGCATTTATAATAAAACTGTCATAAGGGAAGATTTGTCGTCCTTTTCTAACGCATGATTATTTTATAGCTTTGTTTCAGCTGTCTGAAGTTCGCTTTTGTACCGAGGGGCTTATCGGCCCGATAGTTATTTGCATTATACAAGGTGTAACAGAAGGGTGTGACAATACTTATACTATACATACCTATGTATATATAGAATACAGCCCACTAGGTTTTAGAATTCTAAGTGTCATAGATTTCGAGTAATCATAAGTTGAACTTTCATTAAAACTTTAAGACTTGCAACCCTACATCTTATTTATCATTTTGAGCGTTCATTGACTTTTGACGCTATCAAATGACACGGCGCGGCGGTGTCTCTCTGAGAGCGCGAGAAGGAGAGAATACGTTGCGTTAAAACTAATGCTAGAACGGGATGAAAGAATGTGTGCTTATTTCGGTTTCGTTCGGTCAGTGATCACTCGCTAGGGCTGCCACTAAATCAAGTGAAAATTATTATCTAACTTTTGTATGGTAAAAAATATATGTGATTTAATTTTTCATATTTTGGTATATGACTCCTTACATGATATATATGTATACTCTTTAATATTGTCACACCCTTCTGTTACACCTTGTATATTTGTATTAATAATTACTACTATTGATAACACAGACTTGTTCTACGCTATGATTGCATGTCTCACCACAATCTTACAAATATAAATGTAACTAAATAATGAAATGTAAATGAATGAATGTGTGAATGTTTTGATGTAGATAATATATAAATTTGACTATTATTATTTGATTATTATTAAGTTATATTTGATTATGTGTTTGTAGAATAAGTATTGTTTTAAATAGTTAATGTAATTGGCTTAGGCCGTTTTGATTGTTATTAAATAAATAAATATATAAGTAACTTTTAGGTTCTTCTGAAATACTGAAAATAACATAGACTTGGTAAGCTGCTACTGCATATTCTGTGTCGCCTCGCCACATATCTCTCGGGTGACAATATTCCCGCTGCGTTATCGAATTTCGATTTACTGCGGCGCTGATATCACTTGAAGCTCGTGTCGATTCTTTTTATCTTTTCTCTTCTACAGAGGCAAGGGTTAAGGTTGATTGTGCGAGAAATATTTTTTGCGGATTTTATAACCTTGTAAATAATTACGACTAAGTCTTTATAACATACCTATATAAGTAAGGTGGATAAGACCTCGTAAATTATAATACACAAAAATAAAAGTTAGAATTCAAAACTAGCTGTTGCTGATATGCTACGATGCTATACATTTTATAGAATGTATTCGAAGTTACAGGCAAAGTAAAAAAGGTGAACATTATATCTGTTCTGGCATTATTTTCTACTTCCTTATTTGTAATTTTGTTGTTCGAATTTATACAAAATCCGTGTTCAAAAACAATTGTTGTCATGATACATTTGTTGTTAATGTATAGACCTAAAGTAGCTGGTGTGTACTTAGTTAGTTTTCCATTAAGGTTTTCAATAACCCTGTAGAGTGCAGAAATATTTGTCGCCGTTCGATATTTATGTAGAGATTGTGTAACGACATGCGTTTTTGTTTCTTTGCGGGAGGTAGTTTATGTATGTCTGCTTTCAGATGGTTTGGGATGTCAGTGTGAATTACACTTCTAAGAAGAGATTTAGGCATATCTTTGTTGCTAATATTTATTCAAATATCGATTGGTAATATCGAACTTTTGGTCCGTGGGGTAAAAGCACGAAGTCTTTTATAAAAAAAATAAATAAAATGTTGATTGACATCACTAGAGACAAGAACGCTGGCTGGTTCCTTGCGCAAAGGATTTCTATAGCAATCCAGCGTGGGAATGCAGCCAGCGTTCTTGGCTCCATACCACATGTAGATTGTTTAAATTTAGTTTAGATGTAAATACTCTTTTTTAGTTCTATTAGTGTTAATATGTGTAAATATTGTTTCTTATTATTTTAATAAACTTAATTTCATATACCTATAAAAAAAATATCGATTACATTATGTACTACAAAGATTATCGAAACGCTTATAGCATACCATAGAGTATCTTCTAACTAACCATAAATAACCACAAGTTACCAATTGATACTTACTCACTACTTTTATATTTACTTTATTTATTATTTTTGCAAGGATTGTCCAAAAAAACCAAACTTAAAATGTTACATATAACATAACCCGAGCCAAGCCTATATTCTTTCCAATATCAGGTAAGTATATATCATGTAAAGTTGTGACATTGAGACCAATCTAAAGGAAAAAGCAAACATCAATAAAGCTTGTACGATAACTTGGATCATGTTGTTCGGAGTCGTTAAACGTAGGTTGAGCTTCTATCACTTGTATGTCCCATAAGTTTGACCAGGGATGAAGCAAGGGGAGATACTCAATAACACACTATAATATGAACATTTCATACGTAACAACAGTATACCTTGATTTAGAAGGCATGATGTGAACTGAGACAAAAAATTTGGGACAGTTTGGTTCAGTTGACAAAATCGATTTTTAGAGTATCTATCATTCACAGCCACCATATACCATGTATTGCTAGGTATGGGCTTCTTTGCTTTCAATGGCTTCATTATTTCATCATTCATATAAAACCTTGCAGGAAAACCTTAAATTTGTTGTCTATAAAATATATCTAGTATTTTTTACTAATTTCGTTAGCTAAGGCTAGGTATACATACATATTCAATCGCCGAGTCTGGAATCTACCGAATACCCTTTCTACTCTACTGATCTACTGGAAAACCTTTTATAAAACACAAGCATCAAGTCCTTGAGTCCGTCCCTGGGCCATCAATACTAAGTGGCACCGGGAGAGTCGTTGGTCGCTCGCGCCGATTCCTGCAAAATATCAATAAAACACAAACGCGCGCCGCCTGCAAGCCCCCGCCGCCTGCCCGCCAGGCAGCTCCCGCGTCGCCCCCGACTTACAAATGGCCTCAAATACAGCTCTGCCCTTTTGATGGGACACTTTATTTTTTTACGGGTAGATTTTCTGTAGTGGGTTTTCTTTTCGCTGTTTTAAATGCATTCTATTTATCTAAAATTATAACTAAGCAAATTTAAGGCCATGATAAAGAGTCAGAAGTGAGAGTGTAATTTAAGGGCATGCTTTCCTTTCTGTATTCTAAAGATATATCACTTATAACCTAACTTGTTTTTGGTTCTTGGCCCAAATTTAGTAGGTACAACATTCCTGAATTCTTTCGAAGTTTTCACCACTCCTACAGATAAATAGATAAATCTTGATTGCAAAAAAAATACGTAGTAATGAAGGCCTAAAAACTCGTCAGTAAAAGTATACATTTCTGTTATTTGCTAACTTAAAAACGTATATAGTGACAAACTATTCTGTCTTTCTTTATTTCGTGGTATATCACTGACTATATTATATGAAAAACTATCTTAAAAATCTCCAAATCTACCCTCCCGTCTGTTCCCTACCGACCTCAATTTTTTTCCCATCCCACAAGCTGATGTTTTGGCAACATTATGAGATTTACATTTAGTAATGTCGTTTTATTGCCACCATAACGGGAAGGTATTGCCATAATCTGCTCTAATGTTAGAGGGAAAATCACTTTCGGCGTGTGAAAAATTCAGCGAATGAGGTCGAAATATGGCGGTATTGGGTTTATGAATGTCATGTAAGAGAGAAACCAAGTGTTATAGGGATAGAGGGAGAATATGTTCGAGGTTTTAGTCTATATTGGATACACGAATTGGTAATATGATGGAAAGAAACTATTTTAGGTATCTGATAGCAGATTGAGTGAGCAATGATGAAAATATTATCATAAGTGTAAATTATTTGTCATTAACAAAATATGGTATTTACAAAAGAAAATTATGTAAGAATTATATCCGTTATCTAATACCCACCCACAATAATATTAATACCATGTCTGCAATAGTTACTTTATATACCTAACATCCTCTATCTGTAATTTTTACTTAATTTTAAGTACCTATAATATTGTAAAAGGCCTCTCAGTGTTGGCTACGGCCCCACTGATGCCTTAAAAATACCGGGCGTAAGGCCCGAGAATCTGTGAAGAGAAATAAAGACATAAATATAATAATAATATAATAGTATTATACCCACGACACAAGCGTTTGCTTAGTGTGGGGCTAGATGGCGCTGTGTGCAATGTTCTGGAATATTTATTTATTTAATTTCAAATTTGAAATAAACAAAGTAAATAAAAATAACTTTTCTCCTGGTGAAAAAGTGGATGATGTTTGAGGGAAGTGTAGTCGTATCAACATAAAATATATCTATACAAAACCACAACTCTAAATGACACCAGTCCATCAACAGTGAAATGAAACCACCAAGCGATATAGTCTTACCACGATCAGTTACCGAAACCTGCGCCACAATACAGCGTGACCACGATCAGTCACTCGATGTGCTATAAACTTCCCATGGGGGCTCGCTCGTGCCTTCAATACAGTTGTAAATCGATCTGAGAGGACACCTTGAGAAATTACCTGGCTTAGAACTAGTGCAGTTTTACTGAAATATAGATAGAGAGAAAGATAAACCGCGTCCACTCAACTTAAAAACTTCCTTAGATTACCTATTTTGATACAACATAACTTATAACTTTTGTGAATAAAGCATAAATACATATGTCAGTGTTTTATAACATAATAATCAGTGCAGCTATATTGGTACAAAAAGAACATTCGTTTGTGGAAACATATGAACAAAAAGACTAACAAATGAAATATCAAACGGAAACGCTAGTGACTCTAATATTTTAAGAGTATGAATTAGTCAGAGCATATAATCATATTAGGGTTTTATTATATTTTAGGAATCCGAAAATCAAAGTTGTTAGCATTATTGGTAGGCAGCCTCCTCCAAAATGGTTTAAATTAAGTATTTTTTACATTACACACATTTTTTACAATACACAGACTACCTATGGAGATTCAGAGTTAAATTTAGTGATAAGTATAAGAAGGTAATGGCATCTTTAAGAGGTACAAAAACAATGAGTTCTCAAGTCGTCCATCGAATATTGAGTGTGACCGCTGACTCCCTGAGGAAATCGATCAGGGAGAGGACACCGAACCTCCCTAGATTAAGGTCCAGTCATCCGGGAGAATTTTGCTATAAACTATCGTATATTATTTACCAATCAAATAGTTAGGAATAATAAGTAAGTTAATTACCTCGTTTACAAAGGGTGCAGACAAACTAGAAGATGGGAATATGCCATCAGAAAAATAGCAGGTCCAATATGAACCCGCATAGCGAAAGATAAAACAGAATGGAAATCTTTAGAAGAGGCCTATGTCAAATGACAAGCTGAAACGGAGAAACAACCGTACTAATACCTAACTTACGTATAAAGGAACTGTTATAAAGTAAAGAAAACATATTTAGTAAGGAAAATTATTATTATAATAAGTTCAGCAATAAAGACTATTTAATTTAATAACAAAGAGTAGATCTAACACTAAAAATGAAGTGCTTGCAAAAGTTATTGTCAATAAAAACCTGGTCGGTGCAAATTACTCTTCAATGCCTAAATAGCAGAAGTAACATTCAAGCAGATAGTATAACTTGGTATTTGATGTAAATTCATGCCGCTTTTTTTCTTAGTTTTTAAATTATCTAACCAATAGTTTGTACGACAATCTTCCCTGGTGAGTGGGCATTTAATAGAACCTCGCAAAGAGGGTATTTATTGGACGTAATTAAAAAGAAAACAGACAAAGGCTCGCAGCTGATCAGGACGTGCCTCGAACACGAAGATTTAGAGATGTGATTATTTTATCGATAGTGAACTATAAAGTTAATAGATTATCCTAATTGTTGTAATAAATGAATAAATATAATTAACTTCTTATTATAGATATAGATTAGCAGTCTGTGTGGTTATTTGCCTTTATTTTACTCCCGTATAGATATGAAATACTTTAGAAATATAAATATAATACTTAGATAGTTCTTATCCTATCGAAAGTCAGCAAAACGAGGCTATCTAAAACACCAGTGGTTGGAGCACGATTCTTAAACGTCGTTCGTATTATCACAATAAACTTTCATGCTTCTAATGTTTTATCTAACTTAACTTTCATGATATCAGCCCACTGTTTGTTTGAAGTAATTTTCATGTTATCTTTTGCGTCTATTCTGCGGTCTGTGTATATTTAATGATTACTTTTTGTGTGGTTATTTTTTTTTTTAGAGAAAGTAATCTTAGTTCTCTAACTTTGATGTGTTGGACATATGTAAGTTTATATTGTGGTCTGTACCTATCTGTCATGTTACGTCACAACACTTAGTTCTTTTGGTAAGTTTTACGTGTGACTTGACCGAAAATCATAGTAAGTAAAAAGGCTTGAAATGTTCTTACACACATAGATACATTCCCTTTGGTATACTTATAGTTTTGTTCAATATTATGATATAATAGGTCTTTGCCTATGAAATTGCCATTTTTATCTTACATTTTAATGTTTGTAACTTTTACGTACAGCTATATTTTTTCCAAATACAATTTTTATTGTATCAATTGTTAAATTATGTACCTTTTAGATAAAAAAAAATGTATTACTAGTGCATATTACTTATAGGGAAGTCATTGAAAACACCTCTTTCAATGTGTGGTCGGTTTCACTACTTTAACTAGGTATATTCTTATCATATACTCTGTTTTTGAGAAATTGATATACGCAATGCATAGCTTTTTTTCCATAACTACAGTTATCAATTGCATCTAAATCTGTTCGAACATTTCCATACAAACATTAAAAATGTTTGTATGGAAATATCATTTTTCTCAATTTCGTCATACAAATCGGCAATTTCGTAGGTAAAAACCTATTTTTTTTTAAATACGGCTCGATAGTCACGATACTCGTCGATAGTTAAGAATCGCGTAAGTTAAAACTTATCACAAATTTTATCGACATCTTGAATCGTCGACAAGACAACACTAATGAAAGATCACAAGCCGGTCGTGCAAAAGAGGACTTTTATCAGTGACCGATACGAATACTCCTAGATTCCGAGACTTAATTTATTGCCACCCTACTTTTACTACCATTCTATTACACTTACCTTCACCCTTATTTTAATACCGATAGAGACTATTTTGTTTTAATAACATGTTGTGGAAAACTATGTGAACGTTGTTGACGTATCTGTAACACTCATTTTGAGTCTTATTGCAGACCATTAAAGTTCAGAATAGAAGGGAATGTATTTAGTCGTATAATTTACTGCAACCCCTTCGAGTGAAAAACGATTGACAAATAACTTTCGGGCACTCCGTTTAAATGATAGCTGTTTGACCAATGATTGATTTGTTTTTTAACGGCTGATTAAGTCTTGTCTTTCATCTGAATGGGTACTAAGTAAATTGATTTTTACTTCTAATGTGCAGATTATTTTTTACTAAAGTGGGGAAATGAAATATGATGAAAGTTGGTGTTTCTATAGTGTATCTTTGGTGGTAGGGGTGCTATATTGATAATTCTAGATATCATTCATACATACAAATGCATTACATATCTTTATGGATTTTAACGAATATCTTTTCTAGTGTTTTTTAATAATATTTAACAATGACTCATTGTTGCTGTTAAATAAAATATATAAATATATCAATTTATAAAACACACATACCCACATTTCTGAAAAGTCCTATTACTGCTACTTATGTGTCTGTCTCAACATGCTCTATAAAAGCTGTATTTAAAATTATTTCGATATGCATAAAAATGAAAATGTTAATAACGTTCATTGTTTCGCTTTCGAGACAAGATCTCAATATTGAGATAAAATCTCTTTTCATCGTTTATGTCGGGCGTGAATAACGGGAGTTACAGTCATAACTTCAGCTGGGTATGAATTTACTACTGAAATTTAAAGATATGAGAACTGTGTTATTTTTAAAGTAATCTAAAGAAAAGGTCAACTACAAAAAAACGTTAATATTTTATTAGTTCGACTTGGTTTACCGCAAAGAAAAATTTTGTTTGATCCAAGTCCCAATACTATAATTTATTTTAAATTAAAATTATGATTTGTTTACTTCCAATATAAACCCTCCTAAACCCATTTTTTGTATCTTTTCATTATTCGAATTTAATTTTCCTTTCACGTTAGGTAGTAATGGTCCACTATTTTAATTTCTTTCAAACTAACTACTAAGTTTTATTCCAAAAATCTCTTCAAAGACATTTCCCACAATAGCTACATGATAGAGCTCGGATGCCTCCGCTCACTCCGGTCGCGGGTTCGACTCCCGCCTCGCGATATAATGCGCAAAGAGCGCCGTAATGCGTGTACATGCGAAATATTGTAGCGGAATATGCACTTCAAATGGATGTATGCTCTACTTAGCTGTATGATTTTTCTATATTTTTTTTTTAATAAAGTTATAAATGTTAGTTCATGTGTATGGTATACCTAGTGGTTGCATTTAGTTTGTTCTCAAAAACTAAACGCTGTTTTATGTCTATGTATTAGATAATAAACACAGCTAAACAAAAACTACTAGTAACAGATGTAATATGAGAAAACTCCTTGGAAAACCATGTGACTAATTTAGAGACATAAAGCAAAATATGTAATACGTAACTTAAAATTTCCTTAAACTTTTATTGGAAAATGAGCGAAAATAATCACGACGGGCAGGATCCGAAAAGCGTATTTCCGATCACCGTCCGGCGGTGTGTTTCACAATGAGTCGGATACGGATCCGATTCGATTGAGACGGAAATCAATTGGCACGGAAAGGATTTTTCCAAATCACAATGATTCCATACGAATCTTTTAACAAATTTATTCATCTGAAAAATCGGAACCGTTCCGTGAGCCAAAAGCTAGCGGATTCATTTCCGTCGATGATAAATTCGATTTTGTTTTTTCATGATATTTAACCCGATTTACACATAATTATACATTGATTTATTTCTATTTATAATTATTCATATGAAATCTACAGTAAAAATGGTAAAATTAGCATTAAAACTTATATTTTAAATTTCTACCATTGTATTTAATTTCTACCATTTTTACTACGAGCGGATCGGATCATATCCGACTCATTGTGAAACACCATGCAGAACGCCTTAACCAACTAGGCTACGGTCTACTAACTGCCAGGCGCGAAAATCCACACTCATTTCCATACACTTCAGACTAAGCGGCTGATGGCCTTAAAATTTCCTGTTGGAATTGACCACGAATTTTATGTAAGAATGGTTTGCACAATTACTAACTTGTATAAACATTTTGCCATATCGTAGGTGTGACGCTAAATTCTTTTGAGAATCGCTCGCATAACAGGTTTTAATCACATTTAGTTATCTTTTTACTGCGTGATATTGTCGCTAAGTGAGTTTGTGCAAATGAGTCTGACTACCATATAATATAAACTATTCACAAAGTAGAGCAACACTCCATTCCTTCGCACGTCATCATCTCACAGTAAGGGCTACTTTATAGTCGTGTCGTATACTTTAATGGCGTCTTTGTCGCGCGACGCCGCTGCGTTTATCATGCGTATCGCTGCGACGCGCGGCACGACAACCGACCTACAACGGAAGAGCTTTATGCCGGCTCTCGACGCCTATAATCGTAAATCTACATGATAAATGACTTAATTTTGTAAGGCAGATTATTGGCGCTTCCTTAGGAACTGGTCAAGTAGTAACTAGATATAATAAGTAGGTAGTCAGTCTAATCTATAGGTCGCGGGTTCGATTCCCGCATGACACAAGTATTTATGTATTTACTTTAAAAAAATATAATTACTTGTGTTGAGTCTGGTCGTTTGTATGTATAATAAGTATGTATTTACAAAAGAAAAGTATTTAAGTATTATATCCGTTATCTAGTACTCACGACACAAGCGTTTGCTTAGTGCGGGGCTAGATGGCGCTGTGTGCAATGTCCCGGAATATTTATTTTTTATTATTTATTTATATATGCCTATAAACACAGATATATTGGTATTCTATTCCACCCACCTAACATTGCCTATCGAAAGTTTGTGAATATGTAAAACAGAGTAGCGTATTTCGACCTTGAAATAACAAAGAACACTTTTTATCCCGGATCAATTTTACGTTGATATTAACAATCTCCAGTCTACTCTTATTTTTAATACCGTTTTTTTTTATTACTCTTTGGAATGAATGAAATTTAACACTAACATGAAATTGGAACAACTTAGCGAGGAGTTTAATCCAAGAAATGTTGAAAGTGTATTCGAGCATAGTATTCAAGTTTTGCCACAACTCTGTCAGAGAAACTCGAGTTTTTGCAGATTCTCGCCGAGTTTGTGAAGTTGCCACTTCTGATAGCTACTTTTAACTAGTAAAATAAAGTAGGTAAAAACTATGACTTTTAAAGTAAAAATACCCAAGTTAATGATAAATGCTAAAGTTAACGTTATCATATCATTCTCATCTGTAAAATGATTTTAATAAATTCTGATACGGTAAAAGTATTAATTGCACATAACTGATTTGGCATCACTAAAAAAATCATTATTCAAAATCTAGTACGGGTAAAATTTAAAGTATTAGTCATATGTAAAAGAAAATTTCAAAAATCAGAAGCTAAATTCGTTTATTTTACAAAAATCGTTTAATTTAATTCAAACTCAAAACCTTTAGCCACAGTTTTCATATTTATAATATTAGTACGTTTACCCCTCTGTAGCGTTAGGTTATATGTATATATATATTCCGCCGTCCTAACAAGTTGCCCGCAGCGCAGGTCGTATTTTATAGCCTAGTTATACCTCATAATACTTTTAGGGCCGTCATCGACTCATCGCTAAATACCTCATCAAAAATACCAGCACGCTACAAAGTATGCAAATTATTAAAGGAGACAAAAATTCTTCTCAGAAACACAATAACTCCTTTGTCCTTTAAAAAATCTAATAAAGTGTCACATAAAGTAAAATAAGCAAGGTCGTTGGATATGAGATATGGCGGTTTGAGGCTGTATTTAAGCCTTTCGAGGAAAATGATACTTTGTCGCTGCTGTCGTGTGACACATCGGTATTTCAATTATTGGAGGATAATTTATGAGGCTGTTTCATTGCATTTTATAGGCTCAATTATTCATTAAAAAAATGGACACTCTATGGACATTTTTGAAGCGTCTGACATATGTGCTTAGTTTGTTTAGTTTTCTATCTATTTTATATTCTTTCTTCATAGATTGTGTTGCAAACATAATAAAGAATAGAATGTAGCCACAAATCCCCAAACAATGTGTAAAATAAGGACAACATCCCGAACTAATTAGCCAACAAGCCAAAACTATCTCAAACCCCATTCCACTAAACAATCATAACTATTAACGTGAAACCAGCGACATCACATACAATAGACGCTTCATTATAGCTAATTTAGATACACATATGTCACGTGGAGTGCACAAAATTTTTAATTGAGACAAAAAGACACCGTCTACTTGTACGTGCGGTACAGTCAGCCTAATCGAAGGATCCGGCATTTGCAAAGATCTCGTAACATTAATGTACAAGAACATACATAATATGCTCACCCCGTAAGACATTATGGTTAATTTAACAGTATGTAAAATACTGGCTGGTGAAATACGACCCACCGGTCATCTTCCTCTCATGTAAAATAAGTAATTACTTTTAGGCTACACTTCAACCTGTAAAAAGGCACATCCATCAAAAGGTGGCCTACTTGTATGCAAATTATGGAGTAAGAAATCTCCCAATTATTTTATCTATTCGTGAACCGGACACAGAACAATTCCCGAATTAATTTTAAGTCCCGGGACAAGGGACAACCGGGAATAAATATTAATTTGGAATACCGGGATCATATCTCCGGTAGTGAATAAGTGATGTAACGGTTATGTTATTAGGGAGGAGAAAATTATCAATTTAACGGAGTCCCCGGGACCGGGACCCTTGACTTCGGGACGTTTGACGGGATAGGGTTGGCGGGATTTTCAGTTACATTATTCATACGGTATCATTTCTATATGCTAGTTATAGTTATTAAATTACTAAAATGTCAAAGATTATCTAAAAGTAAATTCATTAAGAGAGTGTTGGGTTCTAAAGAATTTCATAAACAAATGTTTTGAAATATGCCCTAAGTTTGACAGTCAAAGATAGTTTTAATTTTAATTAAGTAAGTAGTTACCTAATTGAAAATAAAACTGCGTGAAAATTTTAAATTATACGGGCGTAGCAATAGTTTTGTATTGTAGAAGTGTGGAGACACAACAGTGTGATATAAAAATGTTCGTAAAAATATTATACAATAAACTTCTGCTAGGTATTAGCATAATTATTTATAATTACTTTTGTTGAGTCTGGTCGTTTGTATGTATAATAAGTATGTATTTACAAAAGATAAGTATATAAGTATTATATCCGTTGTCTACCCACGACACAAGCGTTTGCTTAGTGTGGGGCTAGATGGCGCTGTGTGCAATGTCCCGGAATATTTATTTATTTATTTTGTATTTTTACTTAACTTTAGTTACAAAATAAAACAGTTCATATGTCCTAAAGTACACACTTATTAACAAAAAAATATCAATGTGTCATACCACAAAGAATCGTTTCTAACCAGCCCTAAGCCCACCCTTTGACTCAGCACAGCGCCATACAAGTAAATATACTGCACAAACTCGAATAGCGCATAAAAGCAATTCAACAAATTGTTATTGACATGTTAGTAGACACTACGACCTCTTAGTGTGTACTTAAGTACTGGGACTTAGGTGTATTAATGTTAGGATAATTTTATCTCTAGATGTAACATTTAAATGCAACCTAGCAGGAAAAGCAAGGAAATTATGTTAGTTAAATATTATAAAAAGCCTAGTTGTAATTTGCTAGTGTAAAAATAAATTAAAGTAAAATATTGTGTTAAGGTTCTATGTTTTTATAATGCACAAAACAAATCCTTGCCATAAATTATTGTATATGACAACACTTTATATCGTAAGCTTAAAGTATGTATTTATAATATGATCAAGGCGCCCATCTATAATAAATAAATATCTGCTGGGGAGTTATGAACCTCAGTTATGAGAAACACGACTCGAGAAGGAGGATCCAAGTATAAAACTGAATATTATTTCTGGATGCCACATCTAGTGTATATTTTAACTTAGAATATACCACTAAGTTACGGTGACTTTATGCCTTATTTCGGATCATTTTAGGTCAACATTCTGGACAACTTTACGACCGTTCCGAGGATTTTGCAGATATTTAATGTGAAGGGTTAAGTTTTGGGTGAAACCATATATGCGTATAAATATAGGCTACATGTTGTTTTGTAGGTAATGTTACTGTTTAGGATGTGAAAATATTATTTTCATCTGCCTTATTAGTTTAATTTGGCTGAAGCCAAATTAAACTAATAAGGCAACACAATCGCACAGGTAAGCAAGTAGGTACCTACTCGTAAAATAAGCACAATAACCCTTTATTTGGTTACCGCAACAAGGGCCCAATTAGCTGCAGGAGCTCCCCTTCTTAACCAGTTGTTATTTATACTGTGATCTGAGGAACAGGGTCACGCCATCTTGGAAAATATTTATTTATTTTACGATTTTTCATTCTACGTGATTTATTTTTTAACCGACGCCGACGTCATGAATGGTCTCAATTCTTCTGAATGTTGCTTTTCTTTATTCTCTCTCTGTGAGTCGTATTTCCACATGACTGAGGGCGTGACTCCCCTGCCGAATTAATTCGTTAGTGAAGTTCTCTTGGGCAGATTCATCGTGGTGGGCGCCCTTCACGGGTGGTCCGTCCACGGAAGACACATGTCCTCGGATATTGTGGTCCTCAAACATGTCGGTTTCCTCACGATGTTTTCCTTCACCGCTAAGCGAGTGAAATCCACACATAACTTGAAAATACAAGTCGTTGGTGTAGCGCCGGATTCGAACCAAGGTGCGTCTGGATGAAAAGCAGACACTGGAACCGCTAAGCCACACTCGCTTAACTCGCGTTTTTCTTTATTATAATTTTTATAGTACAGGTGCATGGTGCGGGCTTAAATTAAAATTTAAGCCAATCCATGTTAAAAAACATGTTAACCGGTACTGGTACTAAATAATACGTAATCCGCAGTTAAACGATATTTTAATATCCGGTTGCTAAGATACCAAAGTATTTGTTACTAAAAATCTACTTGTACTAGATCAAATACCACTCAAATACCATAATCGTAAAGATTTTTACAAACATCTAAGTTACTTATCATAATAAATTAACTTCTCGAAGTGCTAAGTAAACACTCGAAAGAAGTGACCGTCACGTCCCGAGGAAGGCACTTTCACAACAAAACTTACTTAATGACGTCCTTACATTTGTTCAGGGTTAAGTTTAACATAACAATATTAACGGTTGTTCAATGTAAAGCAAACCTATCACACTTTAATAAAACTGTGTAACGTAAAGTGTTGTGTAAATTGTATTAAATTGAAGCTAGGTTAAAGTTGTGAAAAGAAAAGTATCATTTCGAAACACATTTGAACGAAACAATACACAATCAAAAACAAAGACAAACGTAATCATGCACATATTTATATCCTGAAATACAAAACGTTTAATTAAAATCAGTATGAAAGCAACTGCGTTTATCGAATTTAGACAACTGTAATGGAAACTAAATTCTTACCACACAAACACACTAAAACAACACATACACAACCAACACACATTAAAAAGGCGGTAATCTGCAATAACTCTGTATAAATCTACTTACAATACTAGTTAGAAGTCAAGTCCGTAATATGAGTGAATGGGTCCGCTATAAATAATTCACTTCATCAAGCCATATTGTGAAGTGATAGCCCCGAGAGCTGTTTACACAAACCATTGTATAGATGGCGTTGTTAGATATATTACCATGCATTTAGATTTTAGACTCATGTATGTTGTCAATAGTTTATTAACCTGTAAATTGATAGTTATTTATAATTGAAATACATTTTATGCGACTTCAAAAAAAGTGATAGGTTCTGAATTTGATTAGTAACTAGTAGAATTTTTAGTATCAAAAGAGAGGACTATGCTTAGCAGTGGGCAGGCAGATGATGATGATAGTAGATTTTTTGAGCATATGATTTCCTGCAGAAACTAGGTAACTCTTGTGACCCAGTTTAGTGAGTGAGTGTGTGAGTGAGACAGTGAGAAGCAATGTAGGTATTGTTTCTGTTGATTTTATAGATATCGTTTGCCTTACATACCTATCTACCTGCGATTATGTTGCAGAAGCAGCTTGCAGCCATAGAAGTATACTTCTATGCTTGCAGCTATGTATAGGTAACTTATCAGCTAACTTAAAATTCTCTTAAGCGCAAAGTTATTAGTTGCGGAATATCCCAGAAATGATTTAATACCCCCGAAGCCGCGGCCCTTCAGATGAAACATTTAATTACTGCCTTATTTATAGCCCTCGCATTAATCCGCAAACCACTCTAGCCCCAGTTTAAAACACAAAAAAAAACCACCGAATCTATCCCCTTGATTACAAGCTGTCACGTCGTAGGATTTTTTCTAAGCCCTCATTTGTAATTAGTCACGTCGGTTTGCGCGCGTCTTCCTAACATCCATTTAGCTAAGCGGCCGCCGTAATCGGCCCCACCTCGACTCCAGCCGCTAAATTTATTGCTTAATTACCTCAAGAAAACTCGTCGCTCCTTACCCATGCGCCGACAGATGTTTTTTATTCGCGCGGAAAACAAAAACGCGCTTAAGAATGACATTAATTAATTCTTAATGAAATTCATCTTCACCCTCCGCTTGTTTTAAATTAAACGGCCGATTTATTGCTTGTACAATTTGTCGTCGGCGCCCGCACGAATAATTAAAACAGAGCTATTCGTTATTACGTTTATTAGCGACAGGATCCGCGGACACCGCGTGAAATGCTTACAAATTGATGCCAAAATAAATACGAAGTTACTTATATAATGTTTCGCTCATACATCAAATGAAGCGAGTTAATGAAAATAATTAAGATCAGTATTTCCGTTGGTAGTGGTCGTCCACGGGTGTCTGGAACAGAGGTTCTTCAAATCGGAGATATCCATCATCAGTCCTCATCGAGTTATGGAACGCCTTCGCAGCATCGCTGTAGCTGTCACTGCTGTCATGGTACTGGTGACTGTTGATCAGATTTCTGTTCACGTTTACATTCCTGGTGTTGCCAGCGTTTCTGTTCTTATCGTCTTTCTGGGGTAGGATTGGAGTTGGAGTCACTTTCTCTTCTATCTTCTTGTCTTTGGTTACGGTTCCAGCCGGAGCTAAGTCTCTGTAATTCCGCTCTTCTTTCCTCAAAGGTGAATACGGGTACCTTCCGTTCCTGAATCTATAGTCGTACCGTCCATTTCTCGCGTACACATCATCATCGAAACGCCTGTAAGGATCGACGGAGTAACGGTATCTCAAATCTACGCTTGGTGGAGTTCGTACAACTTCGGGCAAATGTGCGTAGTAAATGATTCGCTTCGGTTTTCTCGGTACAATGTTGTCAACATAAGGAGGGTCGTCGTACCTATCTACTCTTGGGACTCCAGCAGGGTAGGCTGGGTAGAAGCGTCGCGGATCATAGACCGAAGGACTGACGTAATAAGGGTCAGAGCGTCTGTAAGCATCGTCCATGGGAAAGTAGCCACGCTCGTCATAAAATGGCCGTCGAGGCTCATCCGGGTAAAATACCGCCTGTCTTGGATAGACTGGTTTATATTTAGCTCTGTCCTCTTCTTCTGGTCTCACAAATTCTGTTCGCAATTCTTCTGTCCTTGTTGCTCGCTGGATTGCCTCTTTGTCGTTGCGGGATTCTGAGGCTTCTAGGACCTTGTTTTGTGTGACGAAGTTGACTCGAGGCATTCTGGAGTTGATTAGTTCTCCGGAAGGTTGAGGTGGAGTGAGGATGTCGCCGGAACGGGAGTCATCATGACCAGGGAAAGGCAGTTTGATCCAGTTTTCATTGGATGCCCTAGCTCCACGACCTGTAGGTTTGTCTGTGACTCTTTCTGTAGTCTGATAGAGAGGCAAGGCCTCTTTAATATCGTTGGTAAGAGATATCTTAGTAGTAGGATCTTCTGGTGGCAAAGGGCCAGGGATCCAAGGCGTCGGTTGGTTCATTTGCTGGCGGTGGTCTGAGTGGACGTTGAAATACTTTTCTTCTTCAATGACGCCACGTCGGCCTCTCACGGGATCGGAATCGACGTTGGTTATTACCTGAAAACGCGAAAATGCTTCCATTAGTAAGACATAGGTAGGATAGTAAATAGTCTCCTATAAGGGAAAAACCTATGTGATATGATATTACTCAAGAAGCTAAAACATTTTACAACTACAGCAATTTATACCTAGTTAACACTTTTTTAAAATACTCTTTAGGTATTTTTTAGGACGATGCTTGCATTACTTGATTTCATCTAAATATATAAAACTCAAAGGTGACTGACTGACTAACTGATATAGTGATCTATCAACGCACAGCCCAAACCACAGGACGGATCGGGCTGAAATTTGGAATGAAGGTAGATGTTATGACGTAGGCATCCGCTAAGAAAGGATTTTTGGAAATGCCAGTTTTAAATGGGTGAAATAGGGGATGCAAGATTTTTTTCTTAATGCGAGCGAAGTCGCGAGCACCCACTGGTATTTTGTAATGATGATGCTACCATCAAAGGTAATGTTCTTACCTCAGTATGTTCTTCGAATCCATGCTGCAGCTCGATGCTGAGCGCGGCCGGTATCAGCAAGCTCCACCACAGTATCATGGCTCTGGGGTTCATCTTGCTCAGCAGCTTCTGAAAACATATGGTTTATACATCTGGTAATTGGTTTTGTTGTTGATTTTTATGGCTTTCCTGTAGCAGATAGAAATAAAGTTTGTGACATCTTTTCATACCCCGGCAAGGGCTAGTACGAGGAAATTATATTATCGCCTATGAAGTTATGAGTCACGATAAGTGCGATGGAGTGACGTTTGCACTTTGACTTTTACTGGGTTTTGAATTTCAAAATTCAAGGTGTCATTAAAGATAGGAAGTAGGAAAGAGTCAGCCTGCTTTTCATCAAGCGCAGTTCTTGTTATTCTAATTTCCCACTTTTTTCGATGTTTTATAGTTAGCAGTAATTTATTTATTATAACCCATGGTACCTTGGCTAGTTTGTTTGGTGACGGAAACATGATGAAATCAAACGGAAGCGTCGCAGGCGCAGCGCGGCGCGCAGGCGCAGCGCGGCGGACCGTGGACGTTATCTATATTGTAAACGTTTCGACCTCGCTTTTACCTAATATTTGGAGTAATTACCATCATTACGTGTGGTGTGAGGTGGTCACTGATAGTTAAATTTGCGAAATTCTATGTTATTACATTTTGAAGCTTTGTTGTTTTTGACGATGCCAAATTACAAGGACAACCTCCAAAATGTATTTTCTCGTCTTTCAGGGTTTTTAAACAACATCTGAGTCTACAATTGATCGAGACAAAGACGTGCCTGATGTTAAGCTTCCCGCATGATGCCCCCATCCAACTATGACCTCAATAGTTGAACGTTATTGTTCAGAAAAATGAACCGAAACCAAAATCACACGGATGCTACGACTTACTTTCATATGCCAATTTTTCCTTTTATAAATCTCAACAAAGCCTGAATTTTCCCACCGGAGCTCGACAATGGTGATCATATGGAAATTAATAAATAAATATCCTGGGACATTGCACACAGCGCCATCTAGCCACACACTAAGCAAACGCTTGTGTCGTGGGTACTAGATAACGGATATAATACTTATATACTTTTCTTTTGAAATACATACTTTTTATACATACCAACGACCAGACTCAACACAAGTACCTAATTATAAATTTTTAAAGTGCATAAATACTTGTGTCATGCGGGAATTGAACCCGCGACCTCTAGATTAGAAGGCAGAGCCACTACCAACTAAGCTAACAGGCCAGTCAATTATTTGTACGGATTTAACTAAAATGAAGTAAGTAGGTAGGTATATATGTAGGTAAGAACTTGCACACACTCGCAACACAAATATATCACAAACACCACCAGAGGATCAGCAAACAGATCCTTCGGATTTGATGAAGACAGGTTATAAATACAACACCGGAAGCCATCATAAGGGAACTCATGCAGTGGATATCACGAGTGCAAGACATCAAGTACGAGACATGCTTGATAACTTTTCTTTCTATGAAAACTCTCATATTAAAAGGAACATCTGAAAAAATATCATACCCATTATTTGCGTAATGCGAATGGCCCAACATCCTCAATCCCAAGAATCCAGAGATAGCAAAGTAATCGAGCTGACAATTGACGAATAAAAGTGCCTTGTATGTAATTAAATGAATACCTGTATCTCAAGAAGTCACTATAAATTCTGTACTGAAGTATAAATAGTTCTTCTTAACTGCCACACAAGTCACTTTCCATGCTCCACCTTCCACCGCGTACTACCGAATGGCCCTACATCCACAATCCCACGGGTCCAACACCAGTCACGCTCCACATCCCCCACACAACTAGGTAGCTATTGACAATTGTCTATTTACTATCGATCACCGTTATAGAGCTGAAGGCGAATGGCCTAGTTAAAGGTGCAGTTTGGGCAGGGTCGGTGGACATTGGATTTGCAACGTCATATTTGGGCCCCAATTTTGGGAGGGACATGTGATCTGTGGGAACCTCTTAGTATTGTAATGACAGGGTATGATATCCTGATGGTGACAAGTTTGTTGCCGGGAATTAATCGGCAGATAAGAGAAACGTGAAAGATAGCCAGGGTTAGTTAGCATTAGATATTGCAAAGCTGAATTGCAATGAAGAATAATTTCGAGAAAACGACAGTAAATCTGCGTATTGTATAAGTATTAGGTACCTATATATATATATATATTAGTGTAGGAGCAACAGAAACGGTATCCATGTATGTACCTATACCTATTCTATCTCTCTGGTAGATATCAGTTCAATTACTGTGTTAAGATTATGACAAAACAAACAACAAATATAAAAGAGGAAACCCGAACGAATAGCGTCTCAGAAAAGAAAAGTCCGAAGGAAAAATCTCCTTGCGTCGTAGACCTCATGAATTTCAATTCCAATGAAGGAAAAACGTTGAGCACCAATAGGGATTCTTGCTATACAAAATTATATTGCAATAAAACGGTGCAATCATAGTGCAATTAGGAATTCAGACATATTACATCGCTCATAATTCCAAAAAAACATATAAGGTAATAAGCTCTGTGTCGTTTCCATGGCCGAATATAATAACAACGTGCAATTTATTCATTAAGCCATGTTTGAGATCGGTATAATAAAAAATCCACTTTACGTAGGTACTTATAGAAAACAAAAATAAATAAAAAACACGAATCTAAAATAAAGTTAAAGTTTTTGACGGAGACGCAGATCAAATGCCCGTCGGATACGGCGTACCTGCTGTACCCGGGTTACAGCCTAGAGCATAACTTCAAAGCTCGGGCTGGGGTGTGCATGTACGTCCGTGACGACATTTGTTGTCAGCGTCTCCGTAACCTTGAAGATCGCAGATTCTCTGTGCTTTGGGCGCTTGTGGACACAGGAATAGACAAGATTCTATATGCCTGTGTCTACCGATCACACAGCGGCGATCAGGAGACAACCAGGCTTACTGAATACCTCAATGAGGCGGCGGATAAGGCTCTTCAGAAGTACCCTACAGCCCAATTAGTGTTTCTGGGGGATTTCAATGGACGCCACCAAGAGTGGCTATACCCATACCAGATCACTGACCATGCTGGGAGAGAGACGCGTAAGCTCGCTTTGGCGTTAAATCTCACTCAGCTGGTCCAAGGCGCTACTAGGGTGCCTGACGTTGAGTCTCATACACCTAACTGCTTAGACCTTCTGCTGACAACAGATCCAGACCGGTACTCAGTGACAATATCGTCACCCTTGGGTAAGTCCGACCATTGTCTGGTGAAGTCTGTGTCCGTATATTACCCATCCGTTCCGAGCCCTAGCGGTAGTCGGCGGTTGTGGAGATACAGGTCAGCGGATTGGGATGAGATGCGGTCTTTTTATGCATCGTATCCTTGGCAGGCTGTCTGCTTCTCTTCTAAAGACCCTTCAGTCTGTGCGGATGCCGTGATGGATACTATTCGCCTAGGTATGGAATATTTCATTCCTTACTCGGATGTATCCCAGTCCGGCAAAGCTCGCCCATGGTTTGGACCAGAATGTAGACGTGCAGAAGCGCTGAAACATGAGGCATACCTTGCATGGGTTGATGCTCGCCACCGCAAGGCTAGGAATACTAGCAAGAAGAAGATGACATACAACAAAGCCGCCAAGTCCTGCAAAAAGGTTCTTCAGAAGGCACGCTTCGATCACATTGGCCGAGTAGGGAACAAATTAGCTTCGTACCCCGCGGGTAGTAAAGCCTTTTGGTCCCTGGCAAAGTTGATCGAAGGGAACTTCTGCCGCCCCTCATTGCCTCCACTGCTGAAACCTGACGGATCTCTGGCTCACTCTGCAGATGAGAAAGCAAATTTATTTGCTTCTCTATTTGCGGAAAATTCGCGTCTTGATGCTTGTGGTGCTTCGCCTCCTCCTCCTCTTGAATGTCCGACTGCCATGTCGGATTTCAAGATTCGCCAAACGGAGGTCCGTAAAGTGCTACGCGATCTGGACGTGAACAAGGCCAGTGGTCCTGACGGTATTCCAGCTATAGTACTGAGGACATGTGCGCCTGAGCTGGCTCCTGTGTTGACGCGCCTCTTTCAGCTTTCTCTTGAGACTGGCAAAGTGCCGATTTCATGGAAACTTGCTAACGTGCAGCCCGTGCCCAAAAAAGGTAGTCGTGCTGACCCTTCTAACTACCGGCCCATTTCAGTCACGTCCGTGCTCTGCAAGAGTATGGAACGTGTCCTGAACCGCAGGCTCCTGGCGTACCTTGAATCGCATGACCTATTCAGTGACCGACAATATGGCTTTCGCCAGAATCGGTCCACTGGAGACATTCTAATGTACGCCACTCACATATGGAGTGAAGCCATTGAGAAATACGGGGAAGCCCTGGCGGTTTCCCTGGATATTTCTAAGGCTTTTGACAGGGTTTGGCACGATGGCCTTATTAGCAAGCTTTCCTCTTACGGCCTGCCCGCTGGGCTTCGTGCTTGGATTTCGGACTTTTTGAGGGATAGGTCTATTCGAGTAGTCGTTGATGGCTGCTCCTCAGATCTAATGGCTATCAATGCCGGAGTCCCTCAAGGGTCGGTGCTCTCTGCAACTCTTTTCCTGCTGCATATTAACGATCTGCTGAAACCCGGAACCTTTGGGTACGCAGACGACAGCACCGTTGTAGAGAGCTATACATCCACAGCGCGGGCCAGTGCGGCCGAGATCCAGTGGCTCAGGGAGGCGATGGTCGAGCGTATAAACCTGGCTCTCAAGGCAGTCTCCGATTGGGGTGATGCCAATCTAGTCAGGTTTAATGCTGCGAAGACCCAGGCGTGTCTTTTCACCGCTAAAAAGAGGCCATTCGAGCTGGCCCCCACTTTCCGAAATTCGACTGTGCCGATAACTGACCACCTTGATCTTCTTGGTATTACATTGTCCCCTACTCTTAATTTTGGCTCTCACATTGAGTCTAAAGCCGAAGTTGCAGCCAAAAAGTTGGGTATCCTCTCGAAGGTGCGAAAGTACTTCAAGCCGGAACAGCTGCTTACTTTGTATCAAGCACAAGTTCGGTCGTGCATGGAGTACTGTTCGCATCTTTGGGATGGATCAGCCAAGTACCAACTTGAGGCACTAGAGGCCATTGAGAGTCGAGCCAAGAAGATCATTGATAATAATAAACTGTGCCGAGCGAAACTTCAAAGTCTTGAACACCGTCGCAAAGTCGCCAGTTTGTCGGTTTTCTATCGGTTGCATTTCGGAGAGTGTGCCGCGGAATTGCACGGACTAATTCCGCCCGCGCCCTTCTTTCACCGGACGAGTAGAGGTACGGCAGGACGACACCGGTTTATGGTGGAAGTTCCTAAGACCCGCACGAAACGGTACGCTTCCACCTTTATTGTTCGTACCGCTAGGTTGTGGAACTCCCTGCCTGGCTCTCTGTTCCCCACGCACTATAATCCAGCGATCTTCAAAGCGAGAGTGAATCGGTTCTTATCGGGTAAGCACGCTCCATCTTAGGCCATAGCCTTACTTGCTATCAGGTAAACTATGGTCAAGTGCAAACCCGTTCAAGTTAAAAAAAAAAAAAAAAAAAAGTAGAATACAGTTACAAATTCCCAACATTCGTAGTACGCGTATCAATCAATATTGTAAAATGAAATTGACAATAATCTGTAGATCATATGTCACAGGATAATCTGCGATCAATTACTTCATCTATAAATATCGAAAATCAAAATAAATAAGAAATCTCTTACCTCCAAAAGCTCGGTACAGAATATAATTAAGAGGACTAAAAAACAAATACGTAAAGAAAAATAGGTAGGGATAATTTGATTTGATATTATCTAAATTATTCTTATTGACAGTAATCCATAGATCATAATCACGGGATAATCTGCGATCTGCGACTTTATCTATAAATATCGAAGATCAAAAAATTAGTAAAACTATTTTTATTTTGACTAAACAACTAAAATACAGCTCTATCAATATCGAAAATCAAAAATAAATATAAAAACTCATACCTCATAATCCAGCAGCGACATCGGGCTCCTGAACCACAATGCCAGTTCGGTTTGTCCCCAGGCGGCGCGGCGGTGTGATGGTCACGGCACACGAACTTATTGTTTGACCAGACAATGTGACCACAGTTCCACTATGCTCTGGGTGCGATGCTCGATCCTTCCTGGTTCGATTATTATCTTTTTTTTACATGATATAGGCTTACGCTTGACTACAACTTGCCTGATGGTAAGCAACGTTATAGTCTACGATGTAGCGCGCTTGCCTAGAAGAAACCGGTTTACTCTCGACTTGAAGACCGACAAATTATAGTTCAAGGGGAATAGAGATTCGGGCAAGGAGTTCCAGAGTTGGGCTGTTCGCACGATGCAAGTCTTCGGTATGTTCTGTGTATTTGCTTTTTTTTATAGTTGACTCACTTTTAATTCCTTATTATTATCAGTATGTAGGTAAATTAAATATAAGTAGTCTATATTTACTTTTTATAATGCCATCTTTAGTTTCTCATATGCTCGCTACTACGAAACTCAGTCGAGATGTAGTTTCTTGAAACCAGTACAATGATGATAATTTCTTTTTTATTTGTTTTACTTTTTTTGTACTTTGTAATTTACTTTGTATGTAATTATTTTTTACACCAACCAAAAGTACTACTTAGTTTCTTATCTTATATTACTGTCACAAATATTTAATTATAAAAGCTTCATCAAAGCTGCATTAATCATACTGCACATAATAAAAACAAAAACCTCAGTCTACAAAATAATAAATCCCGTGTCCAATAAACCAATGGAAACCCACTGAAATAACAGTATCGTTCAATATTTGTCGTAGTTTGCGGAACAAAGCGACATGTATGTCTGTCAGACCTAGATACAATCATTGCTTTATATGTATGGATGATTCATTAGGGTTTAATAAACTTAGGTTTTTGATGCTATGGTTATGAAAAGCTTTTGTTTTATATTGTTACAGATATAAATATTGCTAAGTTATTTTAATTGTACTATAATAGATTAGTAGCCATTATTTACTAACAATAAAATATCGAAATAAAAAAAAATACATCTGAAATATATCGATACTAAAATTAATGAATAAGCTAAAATTAGTAAAAAGAAAGATGCTCAACATACATTTTTAAAGTGGACTGACTCAATTGAGTCCAAAATTGATTTGTAATCATCTATAAGTATGATCTCCATTATAAACCCAAACTAGTGATTTGTTGAAGCATGATCATTGATTAACTAATCTATATATTTTATGGTATATGGCTATATCTTATGGCTATCTCACAATAAATTCTAATTACGACAAAAATGACTAGTTATCTTAATTCTAAGATTGAAGAAAACTTACGACACTATCCTTTGAAATCAAACACAAAATTTGTTTAGTTTATATAAAATTGTTTAATACTATAATTGTTCTTTTAAACCATTCATTTGAAAACGTAAATGCACTCCTGTGATATAATCCAAATCGTGTGACCATAAATAAACAGATAACAAACAAAATATTGCTGGACAGAAAAATATACGAGTTCTTTACATAGAACTATATAAATAAGGCATCGTTAGCACTAAAGTTACGCAAAGCTAAGTTTGTATGGAAATGATGTCGGTGTAACTTGAAAGTAGGTAATATCTTTGATTCTCAAGCACCCTGACCGTCACTCATACTTAAGCTGGGTTTAATACAATAATAAACTGTTTGAGGAGGTCATCAACATTATTTCATTATTTGCTTCTCTGTATAAATGGACGCGTTTGCTTAGAAAATTAAGCTATTAGTAAGCACTGGGCAAATATTCAATCGACCATTAGTAATTGAATATATTTTGCCAGTTATTTTACGACCACACTTGGTTTTTAAGTTACGTAAGTTCTTATTAAAGTGGCCTACTCTGGCGTCCAGAGTTTTGCAAACAGCCCTACGATCCTCTGACATAACTCAGAACGAAAAAAAACATTATAATTTCATTATAGTGTATCGTACATCTACATAATACCCCCTCAAACAGTTAGACACGTGAATTAGTTACACTAGCACATTCTAGCAGTATCTAGAAGGTAGAAGAAGTTTCTAGAAGGTAGTAGAAGGTTCTAGAAGGTGCTACTCGTGCTGCGCCATGGCGGCGGGCCCGGCGGGCTCGTTGCCGTCCTTCTTCTTGGAGCCCGACACGATGTCGTCGATCCGCAGCAGGAGGATAGCGGTCTCTACTGCTGTCTTGTACACCTGCAATTATAATTAGATACACATGTAAAAAGTCTTAATTATTTATTGCAACTTAACACAATATATCCTAATATAATTTTTGCAAGATAAAAGATTCCTATAACATTGGGGTAGTGACTTTTTACGTCGGCTTAGACAAAATCATCATAAAGTTTTACAATGTTACTTTTGGAAGTCATTTGAAATCATCAACTACGACGTAGAGACAGTTGTCATCAGCTCATCATATAATCCATTACGCTGATCAAGTACAGTTTACTTAGAAAGATCTCAGATCGCTGTTAAGTTTTAAGTGATTTGAGAGAATGCTATACGCATCGTTCTCTCTCTCTCTCTCTTTGTGTATCGTATTTCCTCTTGACTGACGGTCGTGTCTCTCCCGTAGAATTAATTCGTTTGAGGAGTTTTCTTGGGCAAATACATCGGTAGGCGCCCAGGTCTTTTCACAGAAGACACATGTCTTCGAATATTGTGGTCCACAAATATGTCGGTTTCCTCACAATGTTTTCCTTCGCTGATAATCGAGTGCAAAAATAAATAATCATTGTTGTAGGGCCGGATTCGAACCAGGTTGCGTCTGGATGTAAAACATACACTGGAACCACCGAGCCACATTCACTTATGACCATTTTGGTTTACCGCTTCCATTCTTCGGCGTATCCATGTGTAGTGTCCTACCACCGCCTGCAGTTTGACGGCGAGCGGCTCCCAGATCCCCTTGACGGCCATGTCGACGATGTCCCCGCTCTCCCCGTCGATGTATATATGTGTAGTATACCTGCAGTTTGACGGCGAGAAGCTCCCAGATCCCCTTGACGGCCATGTCGACGATGTCCCCGCTCTCCCCGTCGATGTATCTATGTGTAGTGTACCTGCAGTTTGACGGCGAGCGGCTCCCAGATCCCCTTGACGGCCATGTAGACGTTCTCCCCGCTCTCCCCGTCGATGTATCTATGTGTAGTGTACCTGCAATTTGACGGCGAGCGGCTCCCAGATCCCCTTGACGGCCTTGACGGCCATGTCGACGATGTCCCCGCTCTCCCCTTCGATGTATCTATGTGTAGTGTACCTGCAGTTTGACGGCGAGCGGCTCCCAGATCCCCTTAACGGCCATGACGACGATGTCCCCGCTCTCCCCGTCGATGTATCTATGTGTAGTGTACCTGCAGTTTGACGGCGAGCGGCTCCCAGATCCCCTTGACGGCCATGTCGACGTTCTCCCCGCTCTCCCCGTCGATGTATCTATGTGTAGTGTACCTGCAGTTTGACGGCTAGCGGCTCCCAGATCCCCTTGACGGCCATGTCGACGATCTCCCCGGTCTCCCCGTCGATGCCGGCGCAGCTCCCTCCGGCGGCGTGGCGCGCGCGCAGCGCCGTCAGCGTGCGGATGGTGTTCGCGCCGCAGTTCTGCGCCAGCGTGCGCGGGATGATCTCTGCAATAAAAAAATAAACACTCATATCTCATTTCATATATCACACATTCTTAATATGTGGACATAATCATCATCGCCTATAGACAGTTGCAACGCCTGATAACCTCACAGTTTACACAATAAAACTTAATACAGCGCTAATAGGGAATATGCACAACTTTTTATTATTACTTCAATGAAAGCTTTTGAATAGACTATCAGCATAGTGAAATTATTTTTCAATTAGCTTTAACAATAAGGCAGTTAAATACACGTTTTTAGTTTACGATTAGACAGAGAGAACCGACATGTCATGTGACGTCACATGACACTAACGCCATACAAAATACATAGAAAATTCTGTTTTGAAAGAAAGAGATGGAATGAAATCTTCAATTGGTCATAGCTTCTTTATTTTTCAGTGGATATAAATGCGGTTTGCACAGCTCGTTTAGTATTTTGGTATACTTTTATAGTTTATTTACAAAAATCAAATTTCATTTCCATGCATATTCCCTATTGTGTGGGTATTAGGAAGCTGGCGCAAGAAACGATGGTATCCTGTATCTCTATTCGATTCGGACGGTTGCAAAGCCATGGACGTTGCAAGCATAACTTAACAGTAAGATTAATGAAAGTCGACATGTATTGCTTATTGTGTGGATTAGGAAGTAAGCAGTCAACACATAGCGCTTAGTGTACTCAATTCGTATTATCAAGAGACAGGCGGGATTATATCGTGAATTCCGCAGCATTCTCCGAAGTGCATCCGATAGGAGAGCGATAAATTTGCAATACAAGCTATGTAGCCGCACACCTTACTAAGCGTCATCGTTTTGTTGTACTTCCGCAGACAGCCCCTGTAACTGCACCTACCACTCTACAACTATCACTCTCTTATGTCGTATACCTCATGACTGAGCGTCGGGACTCCCCCGCAGAATTAATTCGTTAGGGGAGTTCTCTTGCGCAGACACATCGTGGTGGGCGCCCAGGTCCTTCCACGAAAGACACATGTCCTCGGATATAGTGGTCCTCAAACATGTCGGTTTCTTCAAGGTGTATTCACCTTCACCGCTAAGCGAGTGCAAATCCACACATAACTTGAAAATACAAGTCATCGGTGTAGGGCTGGATTCGAACCAGGGTACGTCTGGATGAAAAGCAGACATTGGAACCGCTAAGCCACACTCGCTCTTTACCCTGCAAGTATAGTGCTGCAATATTGACCTAGTGCCTGTGCGACGGCGCGGTAGGGCGTGTTGTGCGCCGCGTTCACTCCCAGCAGCTGCGACACCGCCATCTCCACGGAGCCGCCGCCAGCAACCAGACGCGGGTTCAGCACCTGCAGTGGAACGGGGAATGTGTTGGTGGAATAGTCATTTTAAGACGCACAGTAATGGTTATAGTCTAAACATATAATAGCTTTAAATTACTCTGTTTTCATACTATAATTACGCTGATTGTAGAAAAGAAATAGTAGTTTTAGATATCGGCACAGGCGTTACTTTTGCGGAACATACGTACGTCTTCCATCAATGTTATCAAAATTACTTAGATTTTTGGAAGGTTTGGATTTCCCTACACACGGATTATTTTGTTGCTTAACATCAGGCAAGTTGTAGTCGAGCGTGAGCCTATATCATGTAAAAAATACTCTGCTGTTTAGATATAAGCTTTTAACAATACCTTCTAAAAGTACAAAAACCTTACCAAATTCTTAGCAACATGGAGCGCGTCCTGCAGGTTCCTCTCGATCTCGTTGAGCACATCCTTGGAGGCGCCTCTCAGCAGGATGGTGCACGCCTTGGGGTTCTTGCACTCAGTGACGAAGGTAAAGTATTCATCTCCTATCTTCTTGATCTCGAACTTGCCGGCGAGCAGGCCGATGTCTGACTCCTTGAGCTCCTCTGTGCGGTTGACGATGGTGGCGCCACAAGCGCGCGCCAGCCGGTTGTTGTCGGTCTTGCGGAGTCTGCGATATAGAGGTATTAGTTAATTTAAGAAATATTTCAACATGTCTGCTAAAGAGTTAATATGAAACTAGGAGAGAAAAAAACACACAAACCAATCAGAACAGAAAAAAAGAAGAACAACACATTAAAAAAACCTGGTCCAAAATTAGATTTCCATAATAATAATTATGAACCAAGCTCTGAAATGTTGGAAGGGATTTGGACTGCCTAATTTGATGTGGCAGGTCATTCCACAAGTTTCCAATTGTTTTCCACAATATTTCAAACTGTTGATTGATATTGGCAGTTGTTGGACTTATATGTTAATTGTTTGTGTAGTTATATGACGTATTTACTTAAACTAATATCACCATATTTGTTTTGGAAATACTAGCACACCACACAAACAATCAACCAATGTTTTGATAATCTTTGTTGACTAGGAGGACAAAAACACAAAATCTAGCTGAATATACATATTTATAATGTGCTAAGGAACACGGGTAACCCACCGTCGTATGGCGGTGATCCCCGCCTTGACGAGGTAGTGCTGCGCCAGGTCGGACACGCCCTTCTCCGTGAACACGATGTCGGGCTTCAGTGCGATGATGTCCTCGCACTGGCGCTGCACGTGCTCCTCCTCCAGCTGCAGCAGCTTCGTGAAGTCCTGCACAAATACAACATACACCTTAGTCATGTTTTTTTTTAACTTGAACGGGTTTGCACCTGGCCCTAGTTTAATATGGCCTAAGATGGAGCGTGCTTAGTAGTGTTCCAGCAGTTACTAAGGTTAATAAACATTATGATTTATGATTTCTTCCTTCACTGTAAAAGCGGTCCTTCTTTGGAATGACTTGCCCCTTCACATCCGGCAAGCCAAATCTCTTTCGGTTTTCCAGGGTTTGGTATATTATTACTATTTATCCAAGGTATGATTTGCTATCCTATATTTAATTGAGTGATATATTTATTCTTTTTTATGAGACAATGTATTTATTTTCCCTTTGCTTACATTGTTAGTTGTTTGTTTGTTTTTTTTTATGTGTATTCCTAGCAATAATTTAGTGTTTAGTATGTTTGTTTGTTAAGGTATCTGTTATGTTGTTGTTTGTACGCCACCGACTTTTACATGTTTCTTTCCTAGCGATCTTTACTAAGGTTGCCTGGAAGAGATCGCTCTACGCGATAAGGCCGCCCAATGTACCTAGATTAAGTAATTTTACTATAAATTGTTTCTGTATTTTGTTTTCTGGTGTACAATAAAGTTATATTGATTGATTGATTTATTTATTTATTTATGATTTACTATGGATTGCTGTCTAAAGTTTAAAATCTCTCAAATGAGTGCTATCAAAAACTCGATTATTGTAATGTTGAAATTGGAGCAAACCATATTGTAAGCACAGAGAACTAACAAGAGACAGAACCAAAAGTGATATTCTATCAGTGGATTTAATTATGATCAAGAGAAATGCATTGGTATTGTACTATATACATGTTGAAATAGCACCACATCGTGAGTGCGTCATGTCAGTTAGTAAATCTTCCGCTACTATAAGGAACATTTTAGTATTATCAAAAGAAATACCTGTTCGCCAAGAATCTCACTGGCTTTCCCCCTTATATTTCTGAGTTCAATCCAACAACACAATATCTGTGTTTTCAATGTATCACCGCATCTTAGGTAGTGTGACATCCTTGTTGATGGCTTAACAACTATCAAATTGACTTATTTAAATAATATGTTGCAGTAAAATTAAATTACCTGTTCACCAAGGATCTCAATGTTGGTCTGGCTCTCTCCCTTCTTGTACTCCAGAGGGCAGTCGAGCAGCACGATGCGTGGGTTCTCAATGTAGCGCCGCATCTTGGGGTGTGTGACATCCTTGTTGATCATGACGCCGCTGAGTACGCGCGACTCCTCGATCGTGCCGCCGGGGATCTTTTCTATCTTGGCGTAGCTGGAGACAAAAGTTGGCGAATTTTTAATGGCATGTTTTCAATTCAATTCAAAATAATTTAATGTACACCAATAACAAAAGAACACAAGTAAATTTGGAACATAGGATTGGGACAGAAGGCTTGTTTTGTCAATAACAATGATTTAGACACTCCTACATGATTATCAGGACACCTGTATCAAATCGTACACAACAAAACTGTGTCCCAAGTATTAGGAGATTAATGGAATTGGCTCTCAGGAACTCACCGTCTTGGTAGCATAATACATATAAAAAGTCTGATTGGCATTTTCCCTTACTCACATTAACTTTCCATCATGAAAGTCGCCTAAAATCGGTTTTTATTTGTTTTATTCTTAAATGGTAAATATATCATATTGTTTTTACAAACTTAAGCCTCTCACATACAACCACACACAACCATATGAACCTGGAATAATATGAGTCACTGTGGCGTATGTGTTACTTATTTGTTGTTTGTAGAATGAGACATATTGTTTTCTTGTAAATAATTAATGTAATTGGCTTCGGCCGTTTTAATTATTATTAAATAAATAATTTGCTTATTTCCGATGCCAAATTTAAATTTAAATAACCAAACTTACTTCTTGATATCAACCTCAACCCGTCCATTGTCGTTGACAGTGACAGTGTTGACGGCATCCAGAGCAATGTCCACGGCGAGGTCGGCCCAGCGACCAATGTACTTGGTGCCCACGCAGGAACGGATCTGAAACATGGTGGGTGGAGGCAGTTAGACTTGGTGACTCATTAAAGAAGCTGTGCTGGGTAAATTTAATAAAATGATTGTGTACCTACCTATTTAAGATCTTTACATACCCATGTTTGGAAAGGAATAAATGAACTATGAATTATAATTTTTGAACATTATTGAGTGTTGTCAGGCAATTGATGGTCAAGTGGAATTTAGTTCAAAGTATAATTTTTTGCAAAATAACAAATATCTGTAAAATTTAAGTAAGTGTAAGTGTGCAAGTGTGCCGCTGCGGGATACTGTAGCTCTGAAACACAAGATCTTCTGGATACTTAGCTCATAGCTCAGTACACTTCAGACGTACTAATAACTAGTGCATATGATTCTACTACCCTTGTAATATGTATGCACATGTAAGTTTTTTGGTGAAATAAACAAAATATTAAAATTAAATAAAACACTAAAGTAAAACTAAACTAGTAGTACTGATAAAATGGTGACCTTGTTGCCAGAGTGACCATTCTTCAAGTTACATATAAATAAACTTGGATCAACAAGTGATTAGTGGAATTTTATAACAGTGATGGTTTTAAAATTTAATTTAAAAATTATTAATTTTTAAATTAATAATAAATATTAATAGTAATAAGAGAATCATATGGTTTAACATCAGTAAGTCGAGCAATACTAACCACTTCCTTCACTTTATCTCTGTCATTCAAGTCAATGGGCACAGAAATCTTATCCTGCAGCAGTTTGACAGCATCCTCCAGGGCCTGTCGGTACTCCCTGATGATGACTGTGGGGTGGATGTTCTGCTGAAGGAATGGCTCAGCCACTGCCAGCATCTCACCAGCGAGGACAATCACTGAGGTGGTTCCATCACCAACCTGCAAGTAAATATGAAGTGAAATGTGTTAAAAAAGGCATTACGCTTGTATTTTAAAAGAGTATGATTATCAAAAGATTTCATTAGACATTCTGCTGATTGTTTACAATTCAAGTAAATTTTTATTATGAGAAAAGTATGTTTATAGATAATTTATAAGACCATATCTTCAAACAAAAGATGTCTAAAATTCTAACCTCTTCATCTTGAGTTCTGGCGATTTCGATCATGGTTTTGGCCGCTGGGTGCTGCACTGTGATCTCACGGAGAATAGCATTGCCATCGTTTGTCATTACGATACCTCCCATAGGGTCCATCAACATTTTCAACATAGCCTGCGGCCCGAGGCATGTTCGAATAACGTCCGCTATTGTCTAAAATACACACAAGACACATGAAATGACAAATGTAACAGATTATTTATACCGAAAATTTGGTGGAAATTACAAGAATAGCGAATAAATACCTTCCCAGCGCTTATATTTTCCACTTGAACTTTCCGGCCCGACTCACGTTTGGTGTTTTGGCCTGAAATGATATCACCATTTTAACAATGAACCATCACTTTAAATGTATTAATTACTTAGGAGATGGATAAAATACTCACTTAACACTAATACAGGTTGTTGTCCGTACATTTTGATAGATTTTTTATCAAATTATTTACCGTGAATCAATTATTTTTTCGAGAAGGAAATTTCAAAAGGCAGAGATTCACAGAATCGCGTGGTGACTAGTGTGGTAAGTGCAGAAATACAATATCTACATTTTCTACCATTTGTATAAGCCATGCATTATTAAAGCATTCAAAACTAAAGAGTAAATTTTTAATAATTCATTTATTATTTTTTAAGGCATTTATTATTTAATCAAAGCCTTATTAATAGAAAGTGTATTATGATAGAAAACATTATAAACTAATAAATATACTATCAGAAAGTATATTTTTTACTGGCAGCCCTGTTATAAAAGTAATGAATGTTTATTGCATGACAGCGCTACCTACTGTTTCTTATAATAAGTTTTTCAAAACGGTTTTATCAGCTGTTGCACAGATGGCGCTTGAAGACCATTCGTTGAAAGTCCATGAAAATGCAGTCTTTGAGTTTTTCGTAGAGGTTTTCCAATTATTTGAACCCCACAGATTCCCACCAGTAAATCAGATATTGTTAGAAAAATTAAAGCAAATAATCAATTTGTGTTAAAATACGTAATAATATATGATTAAACGAACTTGCAAAAGTGAAGTTCGATCAATATTATATGAGTATAAAGCCTCATGCGAAGATATAATATTCACAACATGGTAGTACTTTAGTCCTACTGGCAACATTGCACGTCTTTAGAGATAAAAAAGAAAATATATTTTTTCCTACCTAATGGTAACACCCCAGCGGTGTCGCTCCTCATTGTGAAGAGAAATTAAAAAATAACACAAAATTTTCAATATACTTATGGGTTTTTGTGGTGGGTGGGAAGATAAGTATATCTTCGCATGAGGCTTTATACTCATATAATATTGATCGAACTTCACTTTTGCAAGTTCGTTTAATCATATATTATATTTCGTATAGCCTCATGCTTTGATATAATATTCACAACATGGTAGATGTTTAGAGCCAAAATTTTGTGTGAGAAATAAAAGATTTTGTTTTTACAAAGTAATAACAAACAACTTTTATTACATAATCATATTTTAACATGTATGGTAATCTCAATGATACGATTACAAATTAGCTATATCACATTTTATTGGAAATTATGTTTAACTTGTAAACTATACACAAACAAGTTATCATCTCATAACGTATAACATTACAATCAATTAAGTTGCAAAACTGATCTCGCAAAAGAAGTTTCATTTACTATCGGCCGGTTGTAAAATTTGGCAAACGTTTGTGACGTACTTGTCCATCCTGCCGTTTTGCGAATTGTATCTAAGGAAACACCCGCAGCTCGAGCTGCGGAAACTGAAGCATGTCGTGTACTATGGCTAGAAAATATTGATACATCTATGCCGCTCTCACCCAGAACTCTCTTAATCCATCGACTGATGGTTTGAGTCGAAGCTGATTTATGCGGTTGCTTAAAGGTTAATATGAAATTATTTATAGATGGCAGTCTTATTTTTCTAGTTACAAATAGGTAGTCTTCTACTATTTTAGCGGGGCATATAGATTTATCCTCATAAAAGTAAGGTAGTACTAAAACCGGTTGTTCACGCCCGGGTGCGGATGTTTTAATTGCCTCAGTAATACCTATTTCGACAGATGAAGAGCCTATCCTAATGTTTTCTGATTTTATTAGAGAAAACGTTTGAACCCCGTGTGCTGTAGATAACGCTAATAGTGTAACTAACTTTAGTGTTATTTTTTCTAATGAAATAGGACGATTTGGTACCCAATTTGCTATATAATCGAGAACAACCTGTGGGTCCCAAGTCCTAGAATATTTTGGTGATGCTGGTCTTAATCTATATGCACCTCTAAGGAGTCGTTTTACTTGATCATTGGTAGTAAGATGACTTCCGACAAGCAATGATAATGCACTACGGTGGCTGTTTATGGAACTGTACGCAACACCTTTTTGAAATTGTTCTGTCAAAAACAAAATAATAGATCTGATTGACCCCATATATGGGTTTAAACCGTGACGATAAAAAAACCGCCACCACAATTTATACGTCCCGTTGTATTGAGATAGAGTATTTTTGCATAGAGATGCCATTGTTAGGTCTAATGCTTGGTGTGGGGTGCCTGCTGCCGCAAACGCTGTCCTGAGAGCAGCGCTGCACCCAGGGTAAACTTCGATTGTTGTTGTCAAGAATGTGATATACTTAAATCAGGTGTGAAATAAATAATGTCTGATTTCAATAAACTTTTTAACAATGGAAACCAAGCTTGCGAATGCCAGTTGGGAAAAATAAAAATGACTTCTGCTGTGTCGTTGTAAATTTTTTGTAGGCATTTCAATATCATCGAAAATGGAGGGAATGCGTAAAAAAAAACATTGATTTCCAATTTAAACTGAACGCATCTACAGCAATAGAGTCTGGGTCTGGTTTCCACGAGACATAATTTTTGCACTTGGTATCTATTAGTGCGGGACGCAAATAAATCAATTTCTGGATAACCAAATGCTGTCGTGACAGTTTGGAATTGAGCTTCACTAAGCTGCCATTCTATGTCAGGGTTCACCTTACGAGATTCTTGATCTGCTTCAAAATTGTCTTTCGTGTTTATATAGGATGCATACAACCAGATATTTCGGTGTTCGCACCATTGCCAAATATTTTTTGTCAAATTATTTAAATGGGGAAATTGGATTCCTCCCATTTGATTAATATAACTAAGTGCTGTTGTATTATCTAATCGTAACAAAATATTGCAGCTATGCATATCGCGCACGAAAGATTTTAAGCCTAGAAAAACAGCTAATAATTCTAAATAGTTAATGTGCTTTTCACGCTCACTATCTGTCCAACTGCCCCCAGTGCGCTTGTTGTCACAATAAGCGCCCCAGCCAGTTCGGCTCGCGTCCGTAAACATTTCTAAGTTAAAATTTGGTGTTACTAATGTGTTAGTTGTAGATGAAATATTATTCATCCAGCATGCTAAATCTGGCAAGATTACCGCGCTAGGTTTGAATTTGGCATTATAGTTATCATTATTCGCAACTAAGGCCAACTATTAAATGCGCAAAATCACGAATTGTACAAGTGGGTAGTTGGTAAAAAAATTGCAAAAGTAGCGAAAATTTTTCGCGTTTCTCAGGTGGAAGCGATATTGTCATATCTAAAGAGTTATACATGAAGCCAAGAAACTTGCTACATTGTCGCGGTTGTAAACTACTTTTTTCATAATTAATAACGAAACCTAAACATTTCAATAACTTAAGTGTTTTGTTGACGTTTAGTAAGCATTCGTCTTGGGTGTTTCCTAAACACAATATGTCATCGAGATATACAATTGATCTTAGTCCTTGGCTTCTGAGATAACCTACTACTTCTTTCATTATTTTTGTAAACGTTCGAGGCGCAGAACATAAACCGTAAGGCATAGCATTAAATTCGTAGGTTTTTATGTTAGAATGTTCATCTACGTATTGAAAACGTAAGTATTTACGTTGAGAATGTTTTATAGGGACAACTAAGTAAGATTCTTTCAAATCTATACTGTGGCCATGTAGCAGTTTTGTGAGATTATTTTTGATGCTGTTCTGTGGTCTTCCATTTTGAAATGGGTTGTTGTGATAAACTTATTCAATTCTTTAAGATTGAGTATGAACCTATGTCCTCCGCTTGATTTAGGTGCCAAAAAGGCACTAGAAATAAACTGATCTTGTTGCAGACTACATTCAGTAATAGCGCCTAGATCGACTACTTTTTGATAGCTAGCGCCATTGCTTGCTTTTCTATTATTGACAACGAAGTTTTATGAGGAATTCGTTGCTGATATACTTCTCGTAAAAATGGGATATTATAGCCATTACAAATCCAGTCTAAAATTACTGCGTTTTTTGTAACATTAAGCCAACAATCATAAAAATGACGTAATCTACTCGCATGTACCTGCGTTACTGACGAGTTGGGACACGTTTGTTCGAGCTCGCTGAAGTCGGCTGGCGATTCAGCGGCGGTACAGGTGGAGCTGTTGGAGCTGCTCGCGCCGGCATCGCGGAGCGGTGGTACTGGTTCCGGTGGTTGAAGCCGCGCCCTCCTCTCGCCTGTTGATAGCGAGGAGGGCCCGCCCAGTTTCCCTGACGGGATCGGGCGCTAGGTGCCGCTGGTGTGCTTGATGTGGATGTTCTAGGCGGAACTTTTTTAATTTGAAGCCCTTGCTTCTCGATCGCTTTTGATGCCTTTATCTTTTCGGCCAAATTGCTGCCGAAAAGTGTTTAGTCTCTTTCTGAATTACTCTGTAAAAGAGTTTGTATGTTTTTTTCCAATACGGGAAAAATCAGTTTCGTTCTCACTTGAGTTTCGGTGAAATGTAAGTCAGATAATATGCGGCAGCCTTCCGATAAAAAATTTAACACATTCACTTTGTCATCTCCGGTTAGCAACAACGACTTACCTCTATTTATGGCAGTTATGCCGAGGCCAAGTTGATCTTGGTTGTCTTGTAAAATCTTGTCTCGGTTTTTTTTTTTTTTTTGGAATTCTGGCAGGGCTGCAGAAATCTCATGGTTTAAGGTGGGTGCTTTAAGCGCCTTGCAATTATCGGGCACCATGTAATCTTTAAGGATTTTTACCTTTGCTTCTGTTTGGAGGCCTTTTTTCAAAATCGGCTGCCAGCGTTGTGCCAGCGTACCGTGTATGGCAGGTCCATAAGCCGGGACATCATCAGTGGTATCACCAAGTGCACTTAGCAACTCGGGATCCAGTTCGCACTCTGGTATAGGCTCCTCAAGAGGAGCGATCTCGTCTGCTAACTCTTGCGTTGAGGGCTGCAGCGAGTCATTAGGCAGCGGAAGGATCTCGGATGTACGAGATAGCTCCTGCGTTGGGGGCTGCTGCGGATCGTTAGGAAGCGGCAGGATCTCGGATGTACGAGATAGCCCCTGCGTTGGGGGCTGCTGCGAATTGTTAGGAAGCGGCAGGATCTCGGATGTACGAGATAGCCCCTGCGTTGGGGGCTGCTGCGAATCGTTAGGAAGTGGCAGGATCTCGGATGTACGAGATAGCCCCTGCGTTGGGGGCTGCTGCGAATCGTTAGGAAGCGGCAGGATCTCGGATGTACGAGATAGCCCCTGCGTTGGGGGCTGCTGCTGGGACGGTGGCGTTACTAGGTGAAGGTCACCGCCTCGAGACACTTCCGCGGAGCAGTCACCGATTTTTTCACTGTCCGATGACGATGAGTAAATGATGCGACGATATCTCCCTTCATTCTTGGCTTGTAATTTCCTGATTTTATTGTAGTAGTGACGAAGCTTTTCTCGGCACTTCGTTTCGGCATTTTTAACTTTTTGTAGAAATTGAAGGTTGGTATTAAGTATTAACTTTAAAAATTGAAGGTAGAAATTTCGACTGTGCGTTGCCTTGCACGACAAAAGAATGAGGAGCGACACCGCTGGGGTGTTACCATTAGGTAGGAAAAAATATATTTTCTTTTTTATCTCTAAAGACGTGCAATGTTGCCAGTAGGACTAAAGTACTACCATGTTGTGAATATTATATCAAAGCATGAGGCTATACGAAATATAATAATTATATTTCGTAAATTTCATGCTTCAGATATAATAAACATAGGTAGTACTTTTATCCTACAGGCAACATTTGCACAAATTTAGAGACTGGATTTGACTATAGTCAATACCTTTATCTGAGAGTCAATACAAGTAAAATAAAGTCCTTCTAACTTCACTTGGAAGCCATCTTGGTATCCATCTTGGCTGTCGACCTCATTCTTTTTTCGTGCACGGCAACCAACGCACGCGTCAAGCGCAACTTCAAAATTTAAATAAAATATATTCTTTATTATTTTTTATAAGTCACAAGTTTCAACGGATTCAACATTTTAGAATAAAATTCGTTCATTTTTAAATCGTCATAAGATGCCGTAGATAATCTGGGTGAGTCGAAATAATTTCGTATACCGTTCTACCTTCCTGCAAAAAATGTTACCGACTTTTCGAAAGAAAATTGTGCTCAAGTTTTTAAGTGATATAACACTCCCATGCCGGGATCAAAGCAGATAACCTTCGGTTTCTTCTCTTCGAGAGCGCTGCACTCCCGTGCCGGGACCAAAGTGCAAGAACCTTCGGGGTTTCTTTCTTCAAGCGCTGCACTCCCGTGCCGGGACCAAAGTGCAAGAACCTTCGGGGTTTCTTTCTTCGAGCGCTGCACTCCCGTGCCGGGACCAAAGTGCAAGAACCTTCGGGGTTCTTTCTTCAAGCGCTGCACTCCCGTGCCGGGGCCAAGGTGCAAGAACCTTCGGGGTTCTTTCTTCGAGCGCTGCACTCCCGTGCCGGGGCCAAAGAGTAAGAACCTTCGGGGTTCTTTCTTCGAGCGCTGCACTCCCGTGCCGGGGCCAAAGTGCAAGAACCTTCGGGGTTCTTTCTTCGAGCGCTGCACTCCCGTGCCGGGACAAAGTGCAAGAACCTTCGGGATTCTTTCTTCGAGCGCTACACTCCCGTGCCGGGCCAAAGCGCAAGAACCTTCGGGGTTTTTTCTTCGAGCGCTGCACTCCCGTGCCGGGACAAGCGCAAGAACCTTTGGGGTTTTTATTTCGAGTCTTATGCACGTCCATGCGGAAATAAAACGCTAGACCTACGGGTTCTTTTTTGGACCCCGCTGAAGTTCCATAACGGGTATTAAGTGAAGGACCGTCTAAAGTTGCCTCTCTTTCTTTGCGAGACAACTTCCAACAACTTCAGTTAATTTGCTTTTTTAATAACCCTAATTTTTAATGTAAAAATAATTCCTTTGGAATCGAAATTGCTGCTAATAACACGGCGGCCAGCGTCCACACCTCCGGTCATCACAGTACCGCTCTTGCAGCGCTGCTACTAGACCTGCCTACGCAGTAAGACGTAACGGCGTCTAACCGAAACTCAAGGTTCATTACTTAACTTTGAAATCTCAGCAGTACACATAAGTACAACGCGCCTGTCCAGCAAACAGACCGCTGGAATAATGTCCTGGCTCCCATACCCAGCTTGCACCAGACAGTAGAGGACTCCTGCACAGTAAAGCATCGCCCGCCCGCCGCCTCATCATCAGCAAGCGCTCAATTTGCTCAGACAGGTACAAGTCGAAAGATGGTTATTTTTGTCACTGCTGGTTTAAAGACATTAAACCATTAATTTTTGGCTGAGTTTGTAACGGTCATACAATACTTACTTTTTATTTTATTAAAACCAATAACTCAACAAACTTCAATTCAATAGATAGGTATATATATATCTTTTAATGAGTTAAAAGGTATTCGAAACGATAGATTTCGATGCCATATCCGAATGTAAATCACAAGATGATTCGGCCCAAATCTTATATCATAGTACGATATTTTTGTCACGTATGCTTAACCTCAAGACAATGAATAATTTATAACTTTTCAAAAAATCTATAAATGTATCTAAAGTGAGAAAATGATCGATCAGCTTTCAAGATGTATCACTATAGATCTTACCTACTTACGATTAAGTCATAAGTAAAATGTTATATTGAAACTGAAATCATCGATATCGATATCGGCGGAGCGTGGTAACACGCTCCGCCTTGTACATTTTCTACTTTTTATATATTTTCTAACACCATGAAAGTGGTGATCCTCTTATCATAGAAACTATTTTCTCTCAATGATTTCAATTCAATTCAAAACTAACTTTTCAACATGTTTTTACTAAGATCATAATACTTACCTGTATTATTTTTAACTCTGCGCAGCAGTCCGATCGTGTCGTTTGCGTTATGCAAATCACGTAAAAGTACGCTGCTGTTTTTTATGTTAAATTACCTAACCGTTTTATAAATAATTGTATGTGACTTTGTAAAATTACCTCTATCGCGTTAAGATATTTGGCCTTTGTAATAAATTAATTTAGATTTTTGTATAAAAATCGATAATTCAATTTCGATGATCTTTCTTAAAAGCATATCTAATAGAGTATTACAGAGGTAAAACTTATGCTTCTTAAGACATACCATGAGTGCAATACCCGACTTTGCTCAATAAATATTTAAACAGTTGTTCTTCAGCTTGTACAGCCCTAAAATGCAACAAAATGGAAATAATAATAAAAAATAAACAATGTGAGCATAAATTGTTTATAATCAAAGAGCAGACATTATACAAATTAATGAAAGATGCTGTTTTTATATGCCTGCAACGCTAAATTAAGTATTGCTTTTTAATGTGCCCTGTTCATGTCATTAGCAATGATAGAAAAATATTGTGTTGAACTCGTCCAAAATTTTATATATGTACTCGTATATTCAAAAAAGTTCGAAGAGATTATTTAGAAGAATAACAAATATATAAATAATAATAATTGTTAATAAATTACCAATACGAAGTTAATTTCAAAAGTAGGGCCCACATAGTACTGGAAACAGCCTTAAATTGCTTAAAAACCAATAGTAATGGAAATAACTTTTTACGATACCGTATTTCATTATTATTAATTATTTTAAATAAATATATATTTAGATGCTCTTTTTCGGATAAGTATGCTTGATGACGAAGAACATTATTATGTATAGAAATCATACATAAAAATATTTATAGTCGTTTTCTTTTCTAACAAAAAATCATTATCAGTTTGATACACACATATAACGTTTTGCTGAACACAAACGTGATTGCTACTAGCACGTGTTAATAACACTTCTTCTCGCCGAATGAGAGTGGCCAACTCTGGTGTAATCAAGCAGCCCTAAGGTCCTCTGACATGGCTTAACGACTGCCGTACCTACTAGACAAACAGCCGGGACCTACAATTTAATGTAATAGCACTACACTGCTTTGAGCCACACTAATCAAATGGTAGGAACCCAACCCAATTCCTCACCTTGATGAATTCTCAAAACTGTTTGGCAATGGCATACTTTTTTCGCCTCGTAAGCATCGCCATCTTCCTGTTTGTAGGTCAGTCACATGTACATACATATCTATACATACGTAACACTAGTTTCGTACATCAAGACTAATGTTAAAGCCTTTATATTTACATTAAATGTATCTGTTTCTTGGAAACCCAACCTAAACCACGCATAATGTATTTACTTTCGAACGGGGACTATCATGCAGTATGCGTTTACGCCTTTTTCTTAGCTTATTAAAATTTCGCATTTTTTTTAATGACAAAGCTTTGACGTTCCCATTATAATTTTCTAATGTAATCACAGAAATCTAAATAAACAGGTACATATTTAGATTTCTGTGAATGTAATACATATAAACGACTGTATCACATCACTCCCACAGAGCGCCCAGTCAAGCCGTACATATAATAATGGCTTTCCTATCACAACTTAATATCTTAATACAATGGGACTTGTCAACAGTGATGGATGTAATGCCTCAACGGAAAATTAAATGTAAAGGTTATTAATTTTAAACGATTAAATTCGTACCCAGACACGTATAACTCTCTGTATATTCATCGTTCATCGTAATCATTGCTAAAAGCAATAAATTGATTAGAATGAAGTCTTCATTCTAAGATCCACGACTCTAATACATACCTATTACTTAGTCTTGTTTGAGATTTTTTGTCAGCAAAGGTTCTAACCAAAATACACAAGTATACCTGGCGTAATGAAACTTCAGACGCATACGGAAGATCAACTACATAATTATGTAGTTTTGGTATAACGATATATTCACGATAATATGAGTCTGTTTTGCTACCGCATTTAAAGGTTTTTTTTGTACCTTTTAATTAGTAAGCAATTTAATATTAACTTTTAAACGACCACATATTTTTTTTTTCTTTTTTTTTTTTTGACCCAGGAAAACCTTTTAAAAGTACCACTCGACCCCGGGGAGGGCGAGTGGTTATGTGGGAGTCTCCGCCAGAAGGCCGGCATACCCACTAAAAACCTGGGGTGTTCCACCTCTGCATCGCGATCAGGGCCCCGAGAGTGCGATGCATGCGTCCGCAGCCCTGGCGATGCTGGCCCGGAATCAGGCCCCGTCTCGGGGAGCTTTTGCTCGACCCTCTAATGGACGACGTGTCGGAACACGGGACACGTCGTGCATCCTGTGGGGACACAGTCCTAAGGGCAACAGGTTCCCCGACCTGCCGCCCGGAGTCCCCTTTACGGAGGTCGGCGGTCGTGCGCCAAGCGCCGTCCTCCAACGCGCCTCCTGCGCAGGGAGTTTGGCTCCGCAAGCCTCTCCCGTGCGCGCTCCGCCTCCTCCTTCAGTGCGAGAACTTCTTCGCAGAAGTCTCGCACCGCGTCCCAACCAACGTCGCTCTCGACCATCGCTTTCGCAACGGCCGGGAGCGACAGCCTCCGGTCTTTTAAACGACCACATAGGCCAACATCATTTCAACCTATCAGCCAATGGATTACAAGTCTTAGTTGACAGCAGTCCATGTCTTTCGGATGTAGCGGACACGCGGCTACTTCAACTGGCGTCTTATTTTATAAAACACATGAGAACTAACTCTTAAAGCGGCAGGTTTGATTATCAACTCTGCCGTGTTTTCTAAATGTTACAGTTAGCATATTGTCATAATGTTATGATAGCAATTATGGACACTAAAAAGTTAATAAGTATCTGATATTTATCAACCCACTATCTTACATAGGTACCTAAATAAGTTTGTATATTATTTACTGTAAGTTACCTACTAAATATTTAAATTAATTTAATATTTTTATCTCATATCTATTGAGAGTATGTCGAGTTATAGTATACTTAATTTTCTCAATAAATGATTGTATATTTTATTATACCATCATTTCTTAAGTTTATTTAACACAAAATTGTACTCTCTAAACATCTACCTATGTTTATTATATCTGAAGCATGAAATTTACGAAATATAATATATGATTAAACGAACTTACAAAGTGAAGTTCGATCAATATTATATGAGTAAGTTTCATGCGAAGATATATACTCCCAGCCCTCCCAAAATACCCCTGACTATAGGTACATTTTGTGTGCTTGTTTCTATAAAGAATGAGGTCGACAGCCAAGATGGATACCAAGATGGCTTCCAAGTGAAGTTAGAAGGACTTTATTTTACTTGTATTGACTATAGTCAAATCCAGTCTCTAAATTTGTGCAAATGTTGCCTGTAGGATAAAAGTACTACCTATGTTTATTATATCTTCGCATGAAACTTACTCATATAATATTGATCGAACTTCACTTTGTAAGTTCGTTTAATCATATATTATATATGAAATTCTCTCAAAGGTGTCAGAGCGTTGCCAGATACACTGTAATTACATCAGATTTACTGTATTTTCACACGATCTACTGTCTACTCTAATACCTACCGTATAGAGAGCACTGTAATTTTTCTACAAGCAAAATTCAAAATAGTTTAATGTAAACTGAACGCAGACTTTTTGAAAAGAAAAAATAACATGAACGTAACAAAACGTAACTGGCTACTAGAGCCCGCGCCACCTCTCTGCATATGTCACAACCCTTGTTTCTATTGCAATAAGAACGAATATGTCTTACCGTCATAGACTATAATAAACCACTTCTTAGTATTAACCACCCTAATTGTGTCAACCGTGTTCCGTGTTTTAATTTAGTTTTCAAGCCTACTGGCGCTTACTTAAATTAGTATGATTGTAAATTGGTGTCGTATGCACTTTGACCAATGCAAGATGCAAGGCTTAGGTTTTTATTTGGCTCTTTCAGTTTCATTCAATAATTCAAAGTATTCATGACAACCTTTCTGTAAAACTGGTGCAAGTGGTTGTTTTGTTTGAGGACTTGAGAATTAAAAATGCCTAATTCATCTGATGATAGTAATCAAAGCGGACCATCAAGTCCAAAAAAAACAAAAAAGATACATTATAAACAACATTTTAGAGACGAGTGGTTAAAAGACAATAATTTCAAAACTTGGCTGAAACGTGACCCAAAAGACCCGTATCGTGCAGTTTGTGTTCTATGTGAAATTGATAGCTGACAGAGTAGTGATAAAAAGACATGGTGAAGGTGCTAAGCATGTAAGAAGAACCACAGCAGCGCCAGCTAATTCTTCGATTGCTACTGCATTTAAGAAGGTTAAGCAGTCCGATGATGATAAATGCAAAGAATCTGAGATAAAGTTGGCCGCTTTTATGGCAGAGCATAAACTATCTGTGAGGGGGATAGAACACTTAGTTGATTTATTGCCCAGTATATTTCCTGACTCTCAGATTGCAAAAAATATGAAAATGAGAACAAAATGTCAAGCAATAATAAACAATGTTCCAGGAGAATCGGAATAACAAGATTTGTGATCTAAAGGAGCAAAAATTCTCTGTCATGATTGATGAAAGCACTGAACAGTAAAAACTATGTGTGTTGTGGTCAGATATTACTGTGCAATAAAAGGTCAAATTGTGAGCAGATTTTCGGACTTAATTCAAATACATGGCGAGGAAAACTCTGCTCCGGTAGCTACCGCCACAGCACAACATCTTTTCGAAGCAGTAATAAAATCCTTTGGGGAAATTTCTATTCCTATTGAAAATATAGGATTTGGATCAGATGGGTGTAATACTATGATGGGGTGTCACAACTCTGTTTCGAGTCGATTTAGAGCAAAATGTCCCGGAATTATCGTTCTTAAATGTGTTTGTCATTCCCTGCATCTTTGTGCGAGTGACGCATGCAAACAGTTACCAGCTGAATGTGAAAAGCTAACACGTGATATTTATAATTATTTTGCGACCAGTAGCAAAAGACAATCGGCACTAAAAGAGTTTCAAGTATTCACAGAAACAGATATACCTACACAAAATTTTGAAACCGCGATGGTTATCACTAAGTGCTGTAGTGCAAAGAATTTTAGAACAGTGAATGCACTAACACTGTTTTTTTGATGGAAGATGGCTTGAAGACAACAAATGTTCTGAAATCCATATGCAGTTGAATGATCCCATTACAAAATCATACTTTTTATTTTTAAACTGGATGCTACCTAAATTTACCAAAACCAAGAATAGAAATAGATTAATAACCAGGACAATACGAGGCAACATTTTAGCGCAACAAACCATTCGGCGTCACAGCACCAGTTGTGTTAACTTTAAACCAACTGAGAAAATTATAAAATCATTTAATTCTCGGATCTACAAAAAAGAAGCTGATATCGGGCTACACGATTTTAAATCTGACTATTCAACATACCTACCATATTAGATAATAAATATATTACTTACCTTTAACTTATTGTACATATCTGAGGGACATTATGTAAGTAGGTATGTTTTATAGACTTGCCGTGCAGGTATACTTATATCTGCTATTATTTTATTATTCTATAAATTATAGCTTATAAGTACATGCCGTTTTTCTTTTAAATCTAATGGAAAGAGCCTACATTTCACGACACAAGTATCGGACTTAGTGTGGAATGTAGTACACCCAGTGTTTAATATCTATGTTGTACAAATGTAACCTATCCTGTAAAACGTGTAAACCACTTTTAAGTATACTATATAGAATTAACATGTGAGTCATATACTATCAAAGGCGGCAGTGTCCACTGGAACACATTTTAAGGTAAGCGAAAAAAACGATTAGTATTACATTTTATCACTTAGCTATTTTTGAAAAATCTTTAGCTAAAAGCTTTACAAAACACCTAAGACCTGTAAATTCATACAATCTTGGTTATTGAACTCGTTAATCGCAAAAACCTGACGGACACTGCCGGTTTTGATAGAGTCATTTAGACACTGCCGTATATGATTGGAACATGCCTGGACACTGCCGTGTTTGATGTAAATGTCGGCCATGTTTCTTGGCTGTCATAGTCGCAATTATGATTTTGATACTTACGAGTACCTAGGGTGAAGTCGGTAAAAATAAATTAATGTCATAATCAATCAGTAAAAAATATATGATTGATTACATATTGCTATTCAGTCACATTAAAATAACAGGTCTCATACAAAAGTGCCCACTCTCTTTTATGAACAAAATAGCAGAAGTTTAATAACTTTATTTTTACGAACAAAAACTCGCATTAATGATAAGTTCAACGTTTTATTTAGAAATGACCGTGTGATTAAAAGATCGCTATATAACTATCGGATATTAAGAATTGCTTTAAATAAAACAATTTTCTTCTGTTCGTCGCTCACAGAAGGCTTCAGACGAATTATTTTCTTCTTCCGTGGGAGCTTGAAGAATCTTTTTGTAAAAACCTAATCCCTCTTGGTTTTCCCAATCTTCACCAAAATGGCAATAAAGGAGCTTTTTAACGTCCACTAATTTTGCGGGTTTTAGTTTTACCGATTTCATTTCGATTGCGTCGGGGTTTATATCGCAGACATTTTTGTTTTTTCGGGTAACTTTTTTAGAAACTCCCTCACGGTTGTTAAAGTTTACCTCATTCATCATCATTTATTACGACATTTCCTGGCTTAACAGACCGTTTAATGAAAAATCTCTTGCATTTCTTAAACTGAAAGTGCCATGATCCAACATCTTTCATTGTAGTAGCCATACTTTTCTTGAAGTTAAACACCTCACAGTCAGTGCCCAAACGCACAATAGTGCTATGTGCTCCAATTATATCCAGGTAGTTTTCTGGAGTTATAATGCACTCTAATTTTCTGCTCTCCTTTTCCGCATGAGCGAATACTCTGTCCGGAGGTATAAAGGAATGGCCAACAACAGGAAAAACTATTTGTATTTCTTGCACATTGTTTGGAGCCGAAGTGACTAGCCATTTTGAGCACATTGTCAGCATGATCGAGTTTTTGTTTTGTCCTGGACATCCATCGGCTATCAGCCTTATAGTTGATATACCAGTAAAGTCAGTGTTTCTTAGTCGATGGTATATTATGGACGCAATTTCATTGGCACCTTTAGCATATTCGTCTTCAGTCCAGCAATAGGCAAAAACATTTTCTGGGGTTAGTGGAGACTTGGATGAACCTTCTACAACCGTGCAATTATACAGGTACACCTGCCGAGAATAGTATGTTATTTGATCGGGAGTTTTTGGCATTGGGAGATTTTTTGACAATCAAAAGATAGAGTTTTTAAGTCTGCTTGTTCTTCTTTTACTAAGGCAAAGAATGCTTTAGCTTTCAACTTGTGGACTCTCCATTCTACACGTAGTCGTTGTTTGCTGTTTCATCACTCTCTCTTTTTATTTGTTCAATGAGCCGAAGACAAAAAGAACACACATCCGTCCTGGGGCTGCCAAAGCCGAGGTTGTAATTGGTATTAAATATTCTTCGGAAATATTCTTTCTTTACTTTCAGATCTTCTTCCAACCCGACCTGCTTGTTGTACATTTTCCATATTTTATTGATAGAAAGCTCAGCAGGCAAATACCGCCTCTCAGAGTGTCCTCGACAGTAATGCGGCTCATCCACGTAAAACATATTGATAAATAGCATCACTGCTTTTTTCTTCTCGGAAAATTTTATAGTTTTGCGGTCTCCTCCTCTCTTTTCTTTAACCACTTGTCCTCCAGATTCCATAAATGACTTTGCAATATATTGCACGCGATGTTTTGTAATGTGTAAGATGTCCAGAAATGCTGTTTGGCATACGTGGATTTTCTTCTTTTGCATCATACTGTAAACATTGAATTCCGTTTGGAATTTCTTTGGCTTATGATTTCCTTTGCGTGGTCTTTTTCGTGTTGGTTTATTTGGAACACAGCAGTTGAGTAAGAATGCATCTTGAGTTTCTTTACTCGGATGTTTGTAAAAATTGTTATGGAATGTCATCAAATCTTGCATAGTCAACGAATTGCATTTATAGGGTCCTGGAGACTTATGTTGACACGTAGGTTTTATGGGCAGTTGTACAGATGAGTACCTAAAAAATAAGAAGAAACAATGATGCAGTGACCTAATTCTTCCAAAGTATGTACCTACCAAAAATCGTGTGATCTGTCTATCTTACGTTTGTCCGCTTAAGTTCGCAGAGAGTATTTGACACAACACAACAACTTGTTACAAGTTTTGAATGTACAAAATTTTATTATTTCAAGTATCAAACATGCTCAGTCAAGGTAACTTACCGCTTCCTTTTTGCGATGTTTCTTTTCCAGTTTTCTGGTTTAGCTACGCGTTTCCGCGTCTTTCCTGAAGTACAAGGGGACGCTCTACACTCCATATCTTGAGTTTTACTATGAATCTGGGTTAATTAACAGCAATTAACTAATTTAAACCACGAAAAACAACAGACAATTCACTAATGCTGCGCGTCGGTCCGCCATACTAGATGCAGTGCTCTGCAGGCTGTTTCACAATTCAGTCGATTGTGATCCGTTCGGCTCACATTCGATTAACGGAAAGGCTAAGATATTTCCGAACAATCGATAAAACGCGAATCACAAGTTACATCGAAATCATATCGGAATCAATCTCAACCATAGAGTATCCTTTCCGACTGCGGATCACAGATTAAACAAAAATGGGCGCGTTTGGAAATGGTAGCAATTATATACCATGGTAGAAACTTATAAATTATTTTTTGTGTCAATTTTTTATCAAAGTCAGTGTCAAATAAGAAAACAATTGGAAAAAAATTGCAATATCGCCGACGCCCGCCTGGAATATCTCAAAACAAAATATCTGTTTTTTTTTAGTTTTTCTATATTTTTAAGTGTAAATATGAGTTAGCTATTTTTGTAAATAAAGTGCTACTTATTAAAACGCCCGCCTCGTTTCGAAACAATAATAAAAATGAATAAAGTGAGTATCAAAATGTACTTCTTGATTTTGAAATTCTGTTGGAGCCTTTGTCTAATCCTGTGTGTACATTTCGATTTGTAGAAACCGCGTGTTTCCGCCGAGCAGCGCCAGTTCATGCTGCAATTTATGATGGGGCACGAAGACCTCGCTAAAGGTCGCGTGTCAGGGGCTGACGCGAGCCGGCGCAGGGGTGTGATGCTGCAAGAGCTCGCGTCAGCCTTGAACGCGATGGGGAATGGGGCCACTAAAAGCCCGGAGAAGTGGTGGAAGGTACCTTTTTAAATCTTAGCATTTCAAAAAGTTTTCAATATATTAGTACTGTGTTAACTATTTAAACTTCTCAAATGTTTATTTTTCAGTGTTGGCAGGACTGGCGCTGTGACACAAAGGCGAAAGCCCAAAGACACAAACTGCACCGACAAGGCACAGGTGGAGGCCCAGGCCCCGCACCATTGTCACAATTGGAGGAAACTCTCCTCCAATTTTGTGGAATTGAGATTTTGGTGCAGGGTCTGGAAGAAGTTCCCGACCCACTGGAGCAAGTGGAGTTGGTGCAGGTACTCTATATAGTATATTATTTTTATGGATATTTCTTATTATCTTTTGTTAACTACTCCTTCATTTTCAGAATTCAAACGAAGAGGAGTCATACACAATGTTCGTAGAGTTACCCCAGGAGGGCTTGGACCGCCTCCTGAGGTAACTCCCACAGAAAAAGAGAAGAAAAAGAAAAATCATAGTTAGTATACTTTTTTAATATCTATGTTGTGTTGTTTGCTTGTGCTGGCTTATTATAAATGTTAGATTTACATATTACAACAATAAACAACTAGTTTAATTACATTTATAACTAGTAATACAGAAATTAAAAATAAAAATATATAGGTATATATATATATATATAAACAAATTAAAATTATTCTTTCTATGTTTGCAGATGATGAAAAACTAAATAATATACTTGAAAGACAGGCAGCCGCTCTAGAACGGCTGGCTGCCTTGCCTGATGCAATTAATAATTTGGCGGAGGCCCTGAAAACAGGGTTACAATCCCTCGCCTCCAGGACACCACCACCAAATTAATAATGTAAGGTATAGTATTCAAATAAAATATCTTCTTCTAAATAGAAGATATTAGAAAACAAATGTTTGGGTATACTTTAAATCCATAACAACACACTTTTCAGCAGTTTTTTGATATTATGTCTGTTTATCTGTGTCTCTGTTTATTTAAACATTAAAACGGCGGAATGGATCATGATGATTATTGGTATGTAGGTAGTATGAGGAAGAAAAGCAACAAGCTGAAATGATTTGGATGAAATTTTGTTCAAAAATTTATAGTCTGTTTACTATATTTGCTCGTACATTACGACCTCTCTGCAATAAATTGCTATCCTCTGGTGAGCCTGTGTTATCTTGTGTGACTGTAATATCATCTTGTTGATCTTCTTCCCACAACAGATCCTCGTGTGTTAACCTGGCTGTAGTGCATATGTTATGCAGGACAGCACAGGCATTAACAATTTGGCCTGCCTTTGCTGGAGAATATTCCAGCATGTGGCTTTTATTAAGGCATCTAAATCTCCCCTTGAGTATGCCAAAGCATCGCTCAATGCTATTACGAGCCTGAAAGTAGAAAACAAATTCATTGTTAGGTTCTTATTTATTCTCATAATATATTAACATTGTATGAATTCTATTTATTGTCTTACTAGGATGTGCATTTGTGTGTATCGGGCCTCCGGGCTGTTTTCTTCTGCATTCAATATTGGTGTTAACAACCATGGCTCCAAGGGGTACCCTGAATCTCCTACAATTAAAGTTAACAGTATTCATTTTGACTGTATTTATCAGTTTTAATTTTTATTGTGATTAGTACTAATTAATATCATGTTTGTTTTACAGCTTTGCATAAGTACCTAGAAGCCAGGTGTCAGTAGCAGTAGCCATCTCTTTTCTTACTGCGCTAGCTTTCCATATAAATGCATCATGTGAGCTGCCTGGATACCTCGCTAATATATTTAATATCAGCAAGTCACTATCACAAACCTGAAGCATTCAAGATATTAATAGATTATCAGTTGTTTTTTTACTATAATAAAACATAAAAACAAGGGTAAAAACAAACATACTACTTCTAACTACTACAAAATAATAAAACCCGTTTTTATTATTTTGTAGTAGTTAGAAGTAGTACTTATAAAAGCTAAAGATAGTCTTAGAGCATATTTGTATATGTATAGAAAATACATATGCTCAGTACAAATAGTTCAGTTAAAAATATATAGTTACATTTGGAATATTATAGTTTTAATTTATATTTGCAATTTAGATTCATTTTATTCTAATGTTGTTTTATTATAAAAAATATATTGCTTAAATAATGTAGAAAATACTCCTTAAATGTGGTGCCTATTATGAACATTTTAATTATTGACTACAAATATCTTTATATTGTTCCTAAAATATTAGAAATAATTAGTTTAAGAAATGATCATTCAATGATTAATAGTTACAAGATTTTATAATTATTAGGAAGAGATGCTAGTTTCGAACTAGTTTTAATTTGTATTTGAAATTGAGATCTTTTTATTCTAGTCTGTTAATTGTTTCTTTATTGATTAAGTTTACATGTACTACAAGATACTCCTGTAGCAATCTCAACATTTTTATTAATGATTTTCATATCTGTGTTGTTCCTAAGATATTAGGTAAATCCAAGTAGTTCATTACTCTTTTTAGAATATATCAGCTACTCTCAACATTGTTATTATTAATTATTATATCTGTGAATTGTTTGTAAGATAATAGATTTGTAAGATAGATAAGTTAAGAACTGATTATTATTTCAATGGAGACTGAATAAAGGTACAAAGAATCAATGTATGTAATTATTTTACTTTTCAATATATAATGTTTAGTTAACAAGTTAAATGGCACAGCAAATCTATAGCATCACTTTCAGAAACAAAGTATGCTCTAATATTACAATACCAATATTTTGTAAATACATGTATGTTAGAATGTTTGTACTTTTTTTGCGGTTGAACACTTGCATTTTGGTATAAAGGGCTGAATTCATTACCTACCACTTGCACATTAAGGGATTGCTGGCCCTTTCGGTTCACATACAACTCCTCATGAAGCACAGGTTTTTTAATGAGAATATGTGTTCCATCAATAAAGCCTAGAACACCCGGCATTTTGAATTTGTTGTAGTTCCTGTTGAAAATTTATTGATTAGTGCTAATGATAACTTACAAAATTGAAATTTCTATTTTATATTGTATGGATATTATTACAAACTCCTATGAAACATATGATATACTTAGACATGTTTACACTAAATTTGCATATAAATAATAATAATCTAAATTTTTACCCACTTAGCCGAGGGATGTTCTTTCTTTACAATCAAATTAAACCATTTTGGATGATATTTGGTATGGAGATAGATTAGACCATGCATCAACATATAGGCATATACTTTAAGGAAGCATATACTTATATATATATATATATATAGTAACATAAAAGGCTTTATGCTTTTACCACATCAATGCCCATTATAGCCTTTCCGTATGATAGACCTATGGATAGACTTTGATCTGAGTATGAGCTTGAAGTAAGATTATTTTATAGGTACCTACTAACTTTTCAATTATCTGTTGCTTTTCCTGTGCTGTTTTGGGAAATTTTATCCAATTGCAAAGCACCTTTGATTTGTTAAGAGCAACGGCGGTCTGATGAATTGCTCGGCTCACAGATGCCTTGCTCAAGCTCATGACAGCATCTCTCCCATTGCCCTTTTGATAGCTGCCTTGGCCAAAGAAATGAAGTGCAGCTAGAAACTAAAGCATGTAAATATTAGTAGATATGGTGGCTTTTATAAGGTACTCTCCATTGGAATGCAGCCAGAAACTTAGTAGAGCAAGTGAAGATTTGTAAAAGTGGCGTAACTTATAAGTTTATGTAGGTATGTGTTTCTACAAATCTTCCTAAGTGAAAATAATCATTTAACCAGAAATATCTACTTATTAAGAATGTGCACATACCTACTAATGCATATACTTACCTAGGTGTTTATTTATATTATAAAGTATGAAAGTAAATCTATAGGTAGGTACCTTAATTTCCACAGGAATCGCATTAGAATATACCGTCTGCGGATAGTACGGCCGCAATTCCTCAATCACACTCTTTGCCACCTCCGGAGTTAACCGATAGGCGAGCTTGAAGTGAGGGTCGTTGAATGGATCAGTTACGTCTCGTATGGCATTGTGGAGACGTAACGTTTGCTGTCGCTGTAGTTGCGTCTATTGCGCGAACGTAATATCATAAGATATTCCATCTACAATTGTACTTACATTAAAATTGGTAAACACAAATAGGGTCGATAAGTTAACCTCAAAATAAATTTCACAATAGAATTATCATAAAAAAGGAAATAATAACCTTAGTCCAAGCCTAAACCTGTTTTGTTGGTATTACCTTTAATATTGTAGGTAATGAAATTAACTGATATAATGAAAATTAATGAAAAAAAAACAAACTATTATTTCCGAAACGAATCCGTCAGGTTTTGGCTCTCGGAAGCCAAACGATCGAAAATCAGCTGTCAAGTCGAATAAGAATGTCAGAAGTTTTCGAATCCGGTATTGTGAATCGCATAAATGCTTTCCGAATCGAATATTCGGCCTGAGTCGAATCGAATCTTGTATCCGAGTCATTGTGAAACACCCCGCTGATTGGCTGACGTGGACACTGCCATATTTGTTTCGTAATACTACGGACTCTGCCGGGTTTGACATTTGACACGAACTAGTTTATGAAAATGGAGTTTTGGCTGTGACAAAGCCGTTTTTGGCAGGAACAGATTTTTCCGATGCATGCAACGCCCATAGACAAATAAAATGGCATTCATAGTTTAATTTCCTAAATGAGTGGACACTGCCGCCTTTGATAGTATATGACTCATATGCAACTACCTTTTAGTTGTTAAGTGCAATAAATAAAATTATTACAATTATTATTGATTAAATAAAATATGTATCATGCTTATTCGAAATGACAAAAGATGAAATTAAAAAACAGTATTTTAGTTTATAAAAATTAAAAAAAGTTTTTTGAAATCTACTGTAAAATTCATTGTATTTTCATTTTTATTTTACTGTAATTCCTCATCTGGTAACACTAATAATTCTTATCGAATGAGAGTAGCCAACTCTGGTGTCGACAGTTCATCAATCCGCCCTAAGGGCTTCTGACATGGATTAGCAACTGCTGTACTAGACAAACTTGGCTTGTTTTTCTGTATTTTTTTTTTGCAATACAATCAGTAATGTTGACTTGCCACTCCAATTTGCTTCCATCTGTGAAAATCTAATTTAAAGAAGTGACCAATTAGCATGTGCAAGTTTTGACGTGTTATTTTTTTTGGGCTGTACGTCTATTATGTTGACTCGCCACTCCAATTTGTTTCATCTGTGAAAATCTAATTTAAATAAGTGACCAATTAGCATGTGCAAGTTTTGACCTGTTATTTTTTTTTGGGATGTAGGTACGTCTATTATGTTGACTCGCCACTCCAATTTGTTTCATCTGTGAAAATCTAATTTAAAGAAGTGACCAATTAGCATGTGCAAGTTTTGACCTGTTATTTTTTTTGGGATGTACGTCTATTATGTTGACTCGCCACTCCAATTTGTTTCATCTGTGAAAATCTAATTTAAAGAAGTGACCAATTAGCATGTGCAAGTTTTGACGTGTTATTTTTTTGGGATGTACGTCTATTATGTTGACTCGCCACTCCAATTTGTTTCATCTGTGAAAATCTAATTTAAATAAGTGACCAATTAGCATGTGCAAGTTTTGACGTGTTATTTTTTTTGGGATGTACGTCTATTATGTTGACTCGCCACTCCAATTTGTTTCATCTGTGAAAATCTAATTTAAAGAAGTGACCAATTAGCATGTGCAAGTTTTGACGTGTTATTTTTTTTGCGATGTTCGTCTATTATGTTGACTCGCCACTCTAATTTGTTTCATCTGTGAAAATCTAATTTAAATAAGTGACCAATTAGCATGTGCAAGTTTTGACGTGTTATTTTTTTGGGATGCACGTCTATTATGTTGACTCGCCACTCCAATTTGTTTCATCTGTGAAAATCTAATTTAAAGAAGTGACCAATTAGCATGTGCAAGTTTTGACGTGTTATTTTTTTGGGATGTACGTCTATTATGTTGACTCGCCACTCCAATTTGTTTCATCTGTGAAAATCTAATTTAAATAAGTGACCAATTAGCATGTGCAAGTTTTGACGTGTTATTTTTTTGGGATGCACGTCTATTATGTTGACTTGCCACTCCAATTTGCTTCCATCTGTGAAAATCTAATTTAAAGAAGTGACCAATTAGCATGTGCAAGTATTGACGTGTTATTTTTTTTGGGATGTACGTCTATTATGTTGACTCGCCACTCCAATTTGTTTCATCTGTGAAAATCTAATTTAAAGAAGTGACCAATTAGCATGTGCAAGTTTTGACGTGTTATTTTTTTTGCGATGTTCGTCTATTATGTTGACTCGCCACTCTAATTTGTTTCATCTGTGAAAATCTAATTTAAATAAGTGACCAATTAGCATGTGCAAGTTTTGACGTGTTATTTTTTTGGGATGCACGTCTATTATGTTGACTCGCCACTCCAATTTGTTTCATCTGTGAAAATCTAATTTAAATAAGTGACCAATTAGCATGTGCAAGTTTTGACGTGTTATTTTTTTGGGATGCACGTCTATTATGTTGACTCGCCACTCCAATTTGTTTCATCTGTGAAAATCTAATTTAAAGAAGTGACCAATTAAATCCAATGGTTGCCTGGAAGAGATTGCTATTAGCAATAAGGCCGCCACTTGTGGCACTAGTATAAGTATTTTTTTCTTCTTTCCTTTTAATTTTATCGTGTGTTACAATAAAGAATTTTCTATCTATCTATCTATCTATCAATTAGCATGTGCAAGTTTTGACGTGTTATTTTTTTTTGGGATGTACGTCTATAATGTTGACTCGCCACTCCAATTTGTTTCATCTGTGAAAATCTAATTTAAGTAAGTGACCAATTAGCATGTGCAAGTTTTGACGTGTTATTTTTTTTTGGGATGTACGTCTATAATGTTGACTCGCCACTCCAATTTGTTTCATCTGTGAAAATCTAATTTAAGTAAGTGACCAATTAGCATGTGCAAGTTTTGACGTGTTATTGAACGTGTTATGAACATTTTATGAACTGTTAAACTTAGATCTGTAAGACTAAAATTCTTATTCTTTTCACTAATTATTTGACTAAATACTTAACAATTTGACCTTTTTCTGATGTTTGTAATGTTACTATATCTAATTTAATGAAATGTGAACTGTTAAACTTAGATTTGTAAGACTATAATTCTAATTCTTTTCATTAATTTTTTGACTAAATACTTAACAATTTGACCTTTTCTGATATTTGTAATTTTATTATATTTAATTGAATGTAATTTAATTTAAATTCTAAATTCTATTTTATAAAAGTAAATGTATACCTACTTTCCAAAAATAAGACCCCGGAAGGAGCTAATCTCCGTGACACAGACGCACCGGCGTCTAGTACGGTGGTTTAGTGATATTTTGTATGTGTGCATTTTTATGAAAATAAATAAATTTGAATTTGAAATTTGAATTTGAATAATTCACAGCTATCTTGCACGGCTTCTTACCCAACACTGACAGTCCTTAATACATAATAATACCTACGTACTACTATGATTAATAGACTGATTCTAAACACTCTTTGGATGGGTGACCACAAAGTGGCACTCCATTTTGGAAGCTCTCGTGAGTATTCTCGTATGCAATAAATACTTGTTTATACAGGTTAGAATGGATACCTACCATTCTAACCACACTGATTACATGTAAACGGCTGCTATATAAATCATAGAAAGATGTAAGAAGCCTTTACGTTGCAGTTGGTTTGGAAATGCTCAACACTAGAGTTGCGAATAGTAAATGCAATAAGTATCTACTTACCTACGAGTACATAGTGATTCAATTATAACACAAAACAATAAGATAAGAGGGTTAAATTATATTTTATTTAGATAGGATTCTAATTTTTTCTTAAATTATACACATCAACACATTAATTGCTTTAATAGTAGGTATTATAGACAAAAAGGTACATAATATTTTATTTATGATACTTTTATAGATTAAATGACTAGAATAATGACTAAACACATATAGTAGGTACGATGCAGTACATTTTATTATCCTAAACATCTTTATTTCACAACATTTATTAAACCTAGTCTATGATATCACCATCATCTACATCCGACGATTCAATTTTAGTATCTTCATCTTTAGTGACGTCATCCTTTGATTCTTGAGACGTACGCAGGTCTCGGTACACACGTTTTAAGTTCTTCATTATGTAGGAGGTTCCGGTCGCCACGCCTGGCTTATTTTCGAAGAACTTTTCTCCAGCATCTGAGTTATTGTTCCGAACTGGTACGGAAAATGCCGACACGTGTCGTGGACGCCCGAAGTCTCGTCCCAAGCGTTTGTCCAATCCAATATCAGCTGGTGGTTCCGGACCTGTATCAGTTTCTCCCAAACGTTTCCTATCGTAGATGTGGCCAGAAACACGTAGATCTATAAAGAAGTTTAGAGGATCTACTCCGAACTGTGGATTATACAGCGGTGGATACCACATCGGTGGAGGTGGAGGTAGAATCAGATTGGGTTGTGGTACTGAATTGTCCTGTACGTTTCGTCCCACGCACGGAGATGGTTTGGGCAGTTCCTCTGTACCAACGTCTACAAACGAAGACTGCCTGCCAGGCGGTCCAGGACTACTCGACTTGATATGCTCACTCTTTGGTGACAGTCTCCTTGGAGAAGGTTCTCGAACTCTCGGATGCTTCTCAACTGTCAGCTCTAATGGTACTTCCGGACGCAGTTCCTCTTTCTTTTCTTCTTCCTGCTTCGGCCAGTCCCGTCTCCAATCGTTTTCGTTCTCCGCGAAATATTTATGCGTTCTGCGTTTGAATCTGCGCTGGTAATGAGGTGGCCGGCAGCCGTGGCGCGCATTGACGAAAGATCTAAGCATTTCGCTGAAGAAGAACGCGTGAGGTTGTAGTGGTAATGCACCATAAAGGTACGGCGGTGTGGCAGCAAGGAGTCTCGATACCAACTCGGTGTTTCTGATATCTCGAACGCTGGTTTTAGGGACTTCTGTGGGTGGCTTCTCTTCCTGAACGGAACTCATCTGCAACAAAGGAGGTAGATGTAAATCAATCAGCAAATGAGCGCGGAAGCCGCCGGGACGGACTCGAGTGTGAATGGAACGCGGGATGAATGGCTGTCTTGTCTGGAAGGATTAGTTATATGTTACGATTTTTGGTACCATTCACAGAACAGAGATTCTGTATTTCGTGGTACCATTATATGATCATTTACAGATTCTATGCTGGGTTATTATCACAGAAATGAGCGTTGTATATGCGAACTAATTTTTTTCATCTAAATTACACTAACAATTCATCTCTTTTTAAGGTCCATAAACACTAAAACATACATAATGTAGGAAGTATACCTATGTATATTTTTATTTAGGGCGGTAACTTACAGCGGACAGTACAGTACCAACGTTGTGTGCGTTGGTACTGTACTGTCTGAAACGTAATAAACTTACGTTTCTAGTTTTACGACATCAATAAACTATAACTACCTATCTATCTGGCGTAAAAACTATTTTTATCCTCCTATACGATATAAATTTAAATCGTACAGTATAAACGCCGTCGAGAGTCGGCCGGTGATTATCACGGTGAACAATGTTCCCCTAGCTGTAGATCTAGGTACCAGCATGCACTTGTCTAGATTCATCTTTAAGCGAGGACGAGTTTTAACGATGCTGTCTACAGATATATGCAGGTACTAAGTGTATGTGGATATAGATTGTTTGTTGTTTACAGTTCAGAAAATAAATACTTTGATCCTTCAGACAAATGTAAACTTATGTACATACGTCAATACAATTTACTAAGTAAACTATATTCAACAATAAACTAATATACGCTAATTACATATGTAGCCTTTTATGCGTGACATGTAAAATAACTAATACCTATTGTGTAATTGTGTCATATGTACACTCTCCTTTTCTTTATCCGTTTGCTTATTATAGCTTCTAGCGCAAAGGATAAATAATAAAAGAATAGCTTATGGTATTTGAAACAATCTCAGAAACTGTCTTTAAACATCTCTGTGTTTCTAAGGCTAAGCCTTCTGCGTATATTTTATCATCCAAATTCTCGACACATCATAAAACTAGTTTGCAAAAAGACATGTTATCAATTTAAAATTCAAACGACAGTCGCGTGGCGGCAAACATAGGATATGCTATACTGCTATACGATATACATAGGAAACGATACCCCGCATGGCCGGGATTTTTTTTGCTTACGTTCTTTGCGTACAGGGTTGTAATGGAAGGATTCTTAGCAAATATTCTATATATTTCTTTTCTTAGGTCGACATATACAAGTATTGACTTGCATGCATATTTATTACTTACTTTTGTTGTCAAAAACGACAGCCATTTCCAATCGGAGAGGTACTGCAAAAGACTGTTAGATTTTCCTTTTTTTTTCATGTTTTTATGGAACACCTCAGGGAAACTCAGTGATTATTATGTACCTAACAGAATGGTAACTCCGCAAGGAAACTGTGATGTGATATTTATTTTTTAAATAAACAGTATTTTTCTATATAGCCCAGTAAGCCTCGCGACGTGCAGTTCGTCTGTCAACATCGATTTTTCAGCTCAGCGCTGTTTTATTGCCAATATTCGAGTGATGGCCGCGTATCCGTGTTCCACGGCTTTTTTCCCTCCAAATTTTGCATTTTTTATTCCATTTCGCTCCATTTTATATGCGTTGTAGAAGAGTCAACATACATATGCCAGTGCTCTTATAAAACTACATTATCCCTACTATATTAATACTATCATCTTATTTTTTTTTATTTATAAATTTATTTATTGGGGCTTTGGCCAACATTGGCATGTCAGTCCCATCATACCTTAACCAATATCATACATCACATCTTAACAATTTTAAAGATTTATAAGCTCTAAATCAAATAAGTAAGAACACAAATAATAATAACACAATTATGTTAAAGATAGAAGAAGATAAAGCTGATCATAAACACGATATAGGAAACTAAATTAAATTAATTGATAAAGAATAAGAAACAAAAACTTTAACTATAATTATGTTCATGTGAACATTATGAGTAAATCAAATTACCTAAGCTGAATATTTGAATACCTAGTTCCATCTATTAACATTTTATTGAAGTTTTAGCACTAATCAAATGCAAATCATCCTGTGATGTGTCCTTAACAACACATAACTGTACCACAAAGTCTACATCAAACACACACATACAATTCCCAAAGACCTCAAACTCATGTCTGTCACACATTCATAACACCAACACTTGGATTGCTTTATGATGGGCTCTGAATGATAGGAATTAAATGTCACATTAACATATCGCCGGTTTCGAGTGAAAGCGATACATCCCATCTGTGGGACAATAAAGTGGGGTGGGGTTGGGTGGTCGATAGGGCTGTACGTTTTACATTTTGATTGTTTTTAAAATCAAATCAAATTCCTTTATTTATCCTTTCAAGGTGTGCGTACATTTCTATTTACATTTGTATTGCTGCAATCTGTGTTGTACGCTGAAGGTTTTCTGTACACCATACTAGATATCTTTCGACTCTGTATTATAATGTACAGTTTCCCCGCGCCAAAACTTCTGCCTCTTTTGCATATACACTTAATTTTATACTTACATAGGTATTACTAATTACTACTAAAATACTAAAACATATTCTGAGATAACACGTATACATTTAAAGGTAAGTGGAAAGATATGCTTAATCTGATATCTTTTGTTCGGACTATATTTTTTTATATTTAGATTATATACATATGTATATCAGATTTAGATTTTATGCTACTTAATTGTATCTATATTTTCATTTGATTTCTATCCTAAACATATTAAATGAATAAACTAGCTTCTGGTAATATTACCTATTGTACTATTCGTCCGCCTAACAACAAGCAATAATATAAAAGATATATTTTTTGTCCTTAAGTATAACATTTAAAAGGGTTTAAATCGTAAATTCTAACCATAAAAAAATCTGCAATAAGGTTCTACATTTAAAAAAAGTATTTGGCACTTATAATATCTAACAACCCTAACATACCAGTAGTTCACAATAAATCCTTCGCGGCGTATCTCTATTCAAACAGTTGATTCGAGCGAGTCTTGAGTCTTGCAAACAGACATCCCTACTCGTTGCCACGTCTCGATGGTTACCATAGATACAAATATAAGTAGGTAGAACTTTTTAATCGCGAGATGTTGCGTTCTGTATCGATGGATATAATGAGAGATGATTATAAAGATGGATGTCCTGTAAGTTTGCCTTTATTAGGTAATTTATTTGTAGATAAGTTTTCCAAATATGTACTGATATATGATGTTATTTGAGGTTCCCAGTACATAAAGAGTAAGCAATTAGATTATCTTAATACAATAGTGACCACACTTTTGTCGGATGTTTTAAAAGCAAGTTAGATTGTAAGCTATCCTTTTTAAAATTAAAAAAGATACCTATGTACTTTATCTCTAACATTTAACTTTTCCATATCTAACTTTAGTGACGACGATGTGAAAACTCTAACCACCGAAGTTCGCCACTTGTACAAAACTTAACATAGAGTACATGAAAATAACTATGTTCGTACAGTTACTACGCTAACCATTCTTATTCATGCTACATCAAAATCTACGAACATATCCGTAAAACGTATTGCAAATAGAAAATAAACGTACGTGCTACGAATTCGTAGACTATCTCAATGCTACGTTCGTAGCACGTCTACAACAGTTATACGTATTTCGTAGCATTCATGAAAAACACAAACAATATCCACAGGCGTAAAAGATTGTTATCTGCATGTCCTTTGATACAGCTTCCGTAACCGGAGTACAGAAAATTGATAAAAAACGGCAAAATAAAAGAAACATTCGAAGAAACTGAGCGAAGTTATTTTTTAATTATTGGAAATTTCACATTACAGTATGAAATATTTCAGACTAATCTTTTATTTTGCGATTAACATTAAATAAGATGTTGCTCTACAGAGACTCTCTGAAGTTTGTTTGCGTGTAGAACGTGTTTCTATTAATAATTTAGCCTTACTTACAAACAGGCAAAATAATAATAAATATGCCAATCAAGTACTTTATAAAACCAGCTTTATCAAAAGATATTAAAAAATAGGCTTTTAAACGCCGGTTACAATGCAAATCCTGCTTCCCTCAACAAAGCCACAAAACATTTAGCGAAAAAATCTCGCTGTTAGAGTACATAAAAAATTCAATTAGACGGCTCAAAACGGGCGGCAGCGCGTGGATTTTAGCGACAAATTCGTTTCAAGCGAGATTTAGCACCTGGACCGTATTATTCACGGGATTTTGAACCTTATGTAGCATATTTTAAGGTAAAGTGGATGTAAAATCACGCGCTATCGCCGAGTCTCACGGCAAACGTTAATTTCCATATTAAAACCGTCACAAAGGAAGCGGATTCAAAAACCACATCGGTGGTGGGAAGGAAAAAGGTAGAGGAAATTCTGGATATGGTACTTTTAATAAACAGCCGAAAAACGTGTATAATAATGATATTGTACCTAATTCTAATGATTTATTAGACGCTTTTTTCGCACATAGTTGTTACGAATACCAGGTCATTCAAGTCTAATTTTGTCCATAAAGTTAGTTTAAAGTTATTTTATTGATAAAATACTGGTTTATAACTTTTTATGTAACATGATTTCAACATTTCTTTTCACCAACTGTACTATTCCATTTTCCTATTGTTATAAAAGCGTCCTCAAATACCGCCTCCAAAGTTCCGGCAGCCTTGTTCAAACAATATTGCGCTCAGATACCGAGAGCGGTATGATAATCGCGTCAAAACGCACATGAAGTGCCTCCACGGGGGGTACAGGAAGAGTAGAGGACGAGTTACCCCCCGAGGGGGTTGAGGGGGAGAGGGGTGCTAAGCCGATGACGGCTTTAAAACCTACCCGATTATCCCCGCACTTGGAGGTATGATTTATCGCGGTCTAGTGATTCGGTTTGAGCTTTCATTGCGGCGGTTTGATATTGGTTATTTGGATTTAAATGTTATCTGTGGAATTAAGACGTCATTTGCCCAGCAGAAGAAGAGTTAATTTTTTAATCAACATTTTTATAAGTTGTTTGAATAATCGTCCGAAATATACCGACTGCTAAACACGTTATGAAACGAGTAAATAGACAATCTTCGTCAATAACACGACTAACATTCGAGTAGCTAAAGTTGCAGTTAAAGATAAATCTGATTATTAAAATTCAATAGTAAAAATTGGTATATAGCTAGTAATAACACTTTGTCTAAAGTTTTTAATCTCATCATTACCACAATTATAATTTCCAAAACATTAACTATCATCCCTCAAAGACATAATTATTATGATACGGTTGTTGCGCGTCTTTGATTAACATACACGGTATGCCTTAAAATCTACCCCTCATGTGCGAAATTGTAGGGGGTTATGTTAATTAATTAGACGAAAGTAATTAAACGTGCTTAATTGATTTGTATTACAAGCTTTAGAAATGTTCCAGATATTTTGTTTAAGATATTGTAAGCGAGTGTGGTTCAACGGTCCCAGTGTCTGCTTTTCATCCAGACGCACCCTCGTTCGAATCCGGCCCTACACCCATGACTTGTATTTTCAAGTTAAGTGTGGATCTGCACTCACTTAACGGTGGAGGAAAATATCGTAAGGAAACCGACATGTTTGAGGACCACAATATCCGAGGACGTGTGTCTTCCGTGGAAGGACCTGGGCGCCCACCACGATGTATCTGTCCAAGAAAACTCCCCTGACGAATTAATTCTGCATAGGAGTCATGTCACCCTCAGTCATGAGGAAATATGACTCAAGAGAGAGAAACGTAAAACTACACAAGGTTTGAGCTTCGTTTTATATCTTTAACGTTAGTGGTAAAGCTAAAAAAAATATTCATGGTGTTTATGAAATTTAAGAACCCAAACAAATACAACTAATATATTATCTTTACCCAACCTTAAATGAGTCAGTTTTCCAATTTAACTTCAATTTTATTTTGTGCGCAATTCTTCAATTCCAATTCATTTCCCTGCGCCAGCAAAAAAGCTTACATCGTTCATTCAAGCGTCATTACGTTCATTCGTTCTTCATACACTGCCGAGCAGTTATCACGTGATGGATCTGGGTAGGAAATTGGCAACATTCAGATTTCTGGTCGACTGGACTGCTTGATTAGTGTGCTGTGCTTCCGGACGCCATTATCGCGATTGGTTTGCATTTTTCATTGACTTTCTGTTACAACCAGCAGTTTGTGATTGTACAGAGAATGTAGTAGGTATATATCTTTAGTACACGCACAATTTTTCGAACTTAACTGTTAGGTACTTTTAGAAATCAAAATAGTCATTTCCATTATTCCATATCGTATCGATCGTGTTCTTGTGTTATAAAAATATCGTTAATACATAAATAAGTAAAAAAAGTAAAGTAAATAAGTCATAAATAAGTCAGTTATTTCGGAATCAATTTTAGACAACACAATTGTTGTATTATAGTTCCCGTAAAGCATGATTTAATTTAGTTGTAATAACCGGCTAGCACTTACGTCAAAAATTTCCGAAACTTGTCGAAAATTGTGAGCTAATTTTTCGACGTAATTTTTGACGTAAGTGCTAGCCGGTTATTACAACTAAATTAACACAATTGTTGTTCAAAATATTCCGATGTTCACGAACTATATAAAAAAACCTTATTTTAAAGTCTGGATATTTTTTTCTGTACGCTCTTGTGATTTTATTTTGCGGCATAGCATTACTTTCAATTCTTGAAAGGATGTTTATTATTATTTCATAAAGTACCTCAGCTACGTTTCAACAAAGCAGTTGAGGCTCATTTTATTCCTCCCTCGGCTAATAATAATAAAAGCGTTATCGTATCGGTAGACGCGGAGGCGGTACACAATGCCATATTGTCGTTTACATTCCGTCAAAACGTACTACATGGAGCTAGGAAGGTTTCAGTTGTGGATAGACAAGAAAGATGTCGGCGATATTTTCAAAATCAAAATCAAAATCAGATTATAATTATTATTGTATTGTCATCAGAACTAAAGTTCATACATGAAACTCTAGAGAAATATATAGTGTTTTTCAGCTGCGACTGCTTCTAGCTGGGTTCAAACAACAGACTTGTTTGTTTATTGTCAGTCAAAAAGATAGTAGTAATATAAGTAAATATGCTTATTGCCTTATTGACTACGCAACGATCAATATTTTGTTTAAATTAAAAAGTTAGCTTCATATTAAACATGATCAGTTAGGACTATACAGCATAGACAGAGACAGGTTATCGTTATGAAAGGCTACACTTATTATACTGAGTATTGTGCCAGGAGCATAAGGCAATATTTTCTTATCTGCATATGCGATCTATCTGCATATGAAGATAAGATGCTGTTTGCATAGTAGCATGTACCACACGTAGCATTAAGTATATAAGTTAAGATGCTAATCTTATTAAGAACACATTCACAAGACAAGTCACAATATACTTTGAAATATATCTCAATATGTAAGTGTTTAAATTATCTCATCATCCTTGCCGCACCGGCAAATATCCACACAATATTTAAAAAATCACTAACACATAAGACTAAGTTCCTACCAATTTTTAACATGTACTTTTATATTGTATGTTCAGCCAGCGCATCCAATTTATAGCAACTCCTTGGTAAAAGCGAGTCTCGGTTTCTTTGTGTCGTAGCATGTCGTAGCAATAATGGTGCTACGGAGCTACGCGGCGAAAGCTCTACGCCGTAGAACGAGAGTTCGTAGCGAAAAGTCTTTACAAATAAAGGTTCTGCATATTGCTAGTTTGTATTTACTCACTTTTTACTCACAGGAGAGATGCATGCACATTTTACCATTCAAAACTAAATTAAACCGTCTCTTGTATATATAATATGTTTTAATATCTACTGTGATAACACAAAATATATAATAAAATCTAATCAATGATAACTTAATGTCTCTGATAAAAAAATTACTAACAAGTTAATGAAAACTAACCCTACTATTTTTTTTAAATATCCTATGGAAATTATACCTAAAAGTTTTAACTTTAGTTTAACCGTTCTTTTCTATATTTGATAAATCAGTAAGAGAAAGATAAACCAATAAAACAGAGATAAAAATATAAAAGAAACATAAACAAGTAAATCCAACCTAGCACATTGACGTGGGTTGGTACTGAGGGAGTATCACATTCCATCACTCCATGTGACATACAAACTTAACAGATGGGAAATAAATACATGAGTATGTATTTATTTCTCATCTGATTTCGTACTACCCGGTATGCAGCTAATGTTGTCTTTTTTGTACAGATACTAATGCCGTTCCTGGTTTTATCCGCGATTAATCCAGGATCTAAGTAATTTAATTATGTGTTTATTCAGAGTCTGTTCTATCTCTATTGTGTTGTAGCATTTTTCTATACCTTAACAAACAAACAAGCAAGTAAAATAAACATAAACAAATAAAACCAACCTAGATCTTTGACGTGGGTTGGTACTGAGGGAGTATCACATTCCATCACATCGAGTTACATAAAAACTCACTCGTGTATTTATTTCCGAGCCGATACCAGCTCCCATCTGATTTCAAACGTACCCGGTATGCTAATGTTGTTTATTTTACTTATATATAGGTTCTTTATAGGATAGCAGGCGATGAAAGATTTTTGGATGTTATTTACTTCTACAACTCTGCTTACTTCTAATTCTTTCGACACAAGCGTTTGCTTAGTGTGGGGCTAGATGGCGCTGTGTGCAATGTCCCGGGATATTTATTTATTTAATATGACTACGGTATACGGTATACGGTACGGACATCCATATCAAATTAAAATCGACATAGAATGAGAATAGAGAAGTAAATAACACACACCCGCACAAACTTTTGCGTTCAAAATAATATAAAGGCATTTCTATAATATTCCATAAATCAATTGCTAGGAAATGAGAGTAGGTATAATATAAGTATATTACACTTTTACACGCTATTTATATAAATAAGTTACTTATTTTGTAATTTATTTGTTTTCTGTGTATGTGTGTGTGTGTAACACGTGTAAACCTAGAAAAGATCCACATGAAAGCTTTCAAGACATTCAACGACCGTGGTTACTTTCCTAAACAAACAAAACAAAAACTTTCTTTCTTTCAAAGGAAACACCTTTACAATTCACACCTATTCATATACGCCAGGCAAACACACAGTTCTACATTGGAGTTAAAACCCAGTGTAAAGTAAACGTTGGTATCAGTCGCCTCTGTTTGCTCATTAGAATCAAATACGCATACTTGATGAGTGTGCAGTCTCGAGAACGTGTGGGCATCAGGGGGCTTATAAGTTGAAGCAGACAAATCAGTCACATTTTGTGGTTTTTTTTCTAGTTAGTACAATACATGTGGCATTTGTTTTAGAAATAGAATAAATAACTTTATTAATGCAAACACACGCTTTCAGACTATAACATAGTATATTTTTTCTTCAAATATAATATGATTTACTTAATTTTTAGGGTTCCGTACCTCAAAAGAAAAAAACGGAACCCTTATAGGATCACTTTGTTGTCCGTCTGTCCGTCCGTCCGTCCGTCTGTCAAGACCCTTTTTCTCAGGAACGCGTAGAGGTATGGAGCTGAAATTTATATCAATTACTCAGGTCTACTGTCCCTTGAAGCTGTGAAAAAATCAAACTTCTAAGCCAACGCAATCAAAAGATACAGCCATTTATGCCGCAAATTTTCGACACTTGCAAGGGAATCAAAACCTACAGGGTGCTTCCCGTGAACTCAGAATCTTGAAATTTGGTACGAAGCAACGTCTTATAGCATAGATAAAGGAAAAATTACGAAAACCATAAATTTAACGGAACCCTCGGTGCGCGAGTCCGACTCGCACTTGGCCGGTTTTTTGTTTATTTGCTGAGTCAAGTGTTTAGCTACTAATGATTCCGTAATACGTAACTTAAACTTTGGCTAAGAACAGAGTTGTACAAATCACAAAAAAAAAATTCACCTTAAAACTACTGACATGAGCACTATAACTTTTCCTGCATAAATAATCATGCAATAAATGTTTTGATTTGATTTCATTTGAATAAATCAGACATACTATAAAATAAATTAACATTCTACATTCTTTCCATACAACATCAAATTTTAATTAAAACTATCAACCACACCACCACAATACACAGCATTGCAAAACTACAAACCACACGAACAAATACACACGATTAGAGACATTTTTCAGCGCGCTATAAAGGCCCGTTTACAATGGACGGCGGGAGTCGCGCGACAATGCCGCGGGAGACGACTGAAAGGTTTATTGTTTACGGATGACGCGCGCGGACGCGCCGGTACAACGCGCGAGCTTGCGTGGGTTGTCGAGTGTTCTTGTTGTGCTAGATGTGGCAGTAGGTATGATGTAAACGGTGTACACATTTGCTAGTACTGATACTATAATAACTTTTAGACCTATATCTTGGATTTAGGATAAGTTTAGAAAGTTAATATTTGTACCGAGGAAAATAAATAACTTGTATAAAACGATTATTTGGTTATGATAGAGAAATAATATTCCAACTTTGTTTTTAATTGATCAACGTTATCAAAAAAACATTATCTGATAATGAGACGTTTTAATTGCAGTAGCTTTTTGGCACAAAATTTAAAACAATCAAATTTGATAGTGCAATAAATGTGTTAAGCGGTTAATCATCTAGTCTAGACCAGTATCAGTAGGCTTATGGTGTGCAACATCGAATTTATCTCGTCTCGTGACGACAAAATTACGGCGAGTCTACTTCAACTTTTGAAATCCGAAAAAATATGTCACATTGGACGCTCGATGCGCAGACGCTCAAAAGCAAAGAATACTATTACCCTTTTTTTGCTCAAAAGCGTCTGCGCTAGTGGTAGAGATATACAATAGAAACATCTCGATAATTGTCGATAAAAAACACGAGAAACTTTTTTTGTATAAGTAAAAGCCTGCATGATCCATCCAGCGTAACAAACTTCTACCTCCATGTAAAATCACACCGAGCCACATAATGAGTGACAGTGGGAAGTCTCCTTTATGCCAGCGGCGAACAGAATGATATTATCTCTGGGAATTGAAACCGAGACGATTTGGGGACCGAGCTTTTTGCATATATTAAAAACATGGCTTCAAATGACACCTCTATGGTATTTTTTGCGCGCAGAGTTTTGTAGCACTCACAACAATGCAAGATAAAATATAGTATTTGCATTAAAATGATGTTTAGGTTTTACTGTCGTCTCCTATGTAACTAAGTTATGTGTCGTGTACAGTTTAACAGTAAATATGCTAATTAGGTTATAAAAAGTAGATACTTTTAAATATACGCATTAATTATGCATTTTGTTTTTACTATAAAATATTTGCTTTACAACTTTACATGTCATTTTAAATGTTCCGTGACATAGATCCTTTGGCATTAACTCAAATAATCCTAATATTATAGCTATATACAATAGTCAAACAATAGGACCCTATAAAATATAATCTATGCGATGGTAGTCCGTCTTATAACAGAATTAGCGGGCGGTGGCGATCAAACAATGGAGAGGGATCCGGCAAATATCTCGGCTGCGTCTTCATCTGAGAGTAAAACTTGGGTACGAACTCATCAGGGTATGATACATTTAAAGTTCTAGTGTGAAAAGTCTTTTGACGACGAAGCCTAGTGCAAAAGGTGATTTATTTTATACACTAGACAGTTGAACATTTAACCATCAGTTTGCTTAATAGCTTGTTATTCGATTACTTGAAACGATAACTAAGTATGGTTGACCAGAATATGTCTTTCCTTTAGAAAAAAGTGCATAACAAGGCGAGAGTTATTAGTAATGAAAAATGTTTATTGATTTATTATTTATTTGTTGTACTTACAGACTATTTCACCAAAACATACAACATGGATTAATAGAAGAGATTCTATACATATATACATTTACGTTAATCTTTTAACAAAGCCTGCATTGTGTGCTGTGTGAAAAGCTTGATAAATATATAGATGTGGGGTCTCCTTCTTTTAATTTCAACTGTAATAAATTAGTGCCCCTTTTAGACATCTAGTTCGATACAAAATCACTTTTACAACATAAAAATTCAAACTAGTCTGTTTTCGCTGGTAGGCTACAAATTTTTGATAAATCTATGGTGAGGTTTGACCCTACATCCAACCACCGTCTGTCTGTCTCTTTGTCCGCAGATCATAATGCGATCGCCAGTAGCTTTCACAGTGAGACATATTTTACAGAAATGATGATATTTTCCTTTAAATTACATTAACCATTTCTGTTAAAAACAATATAAATTAGGGAGGTAAATAATTTGTACTGAATCTATCTTTCAGTAAAAAGGCTTCGCATATAAACAAATTGAAAAAAAAACACGACTCAACGACTAAATAAGCCTATTTATATAAAAAAGTTTGTTACTACAGATCATAATTGTATTATGTACTCACATTCATTGGTCCCTGTACAAATGATATTGAATAAAAAAAGCGTTCCTTGCGGCAATCTTGGGCAGATGAAAATTTTGAAGAAATATATAGTGTTATTCCGTTGCACCACAACATGACATATTTTTCCAAAGTATTCATAAGTACAAAATGTTCAAGTCAATCCACAGACATAAGTACAATACAAACCTATTATATACATACGTAGATAGGTACTCCTAACATTAATACCTACTACTCTAAGATATTGTCAAGTGTCCCAGACAGCCCGGGGGAGTCCCGTTGACACACTCTGTATGATTAATAGTTAGTAGAGATGAATATCGAGTTGAATTGAATTTACGTATGCTTTCAGAAAGGGATTAAACTGGGGCAAGGATTTTGAAATGATTTGTTCGAGTTACTTAAGATATTGTGCTAAAACTTGGGATTAATTTTGTGAGCACTGAGCAGCGAAAGCATTATTTGGGACTAAAAAGAAGCCTATATCACTTCTAGGACCTCTTAATACCTACATAGCCAAACAAAATTCATAATGATCCGTTCAGTTCAGCCGTTTATGCGTGTTGGGGGAGATCACTTTATTGAAACACTTTTTCACACTGCACAATTCACTTATATTAAATTAATACACTTTTGAAAGAACTTCTTTGATATCAATTTTATAAACTCCTCTTTAACACCAACAATACTTGACTCGACATTTTGCTTACAAATCTCAACTAACCTGCTTTTGCGTGTGTTAAAACTACTACTAGCGCCATCTAGTGTTTCTCCGCGTAACTACAGTTTGTTGAACTGAGTACTCTGTTTAGACAATGCGTGATACGCGTTTAAATAAACAGACAATCAGATAAAACAGATTACTTATGGCACAACGCAGAGTTAGAGATATGTTTTAATTCCGTTGCAGCATAACACACCTAAGTATTTATAAAATATAAAGCATAGACGGCATCTGTCAATCCAAGAAATTCATTTATTATAAACGTATTTTTGTTAAAATACCTACTTTACTCTTTACAAATAATATTCATAAAGCAGTATCGTTACCTACTTGTTGATTTCTTCCCCCTAGCTGGAAATAATCAACCCTATCCCCCGAAAGCTCGTCGCCAAGAATTTATTACCAGCTATAAATATTAAAAAGTTGTTGCCATAAATCTCTGCAATATTAATAAATGCAAAGAAACTTGTGCCGTGTTTGTGGCACATGTAGGTAATATTCTTGAGATAGAACCTCTTTAAAGGGGCCTTGTTTGACTTGTTTGTAAGATATAGGTAGGGTGAAGTTATAATACATAATATATTTATATGTTCTTGTGTGATTTAAGTAAATATTGCTCTTAGTTGCTAATCTATACTAATATTATAAAGCTGAAGAGTTTGTATGTTTGTTTGTTTGAACGCGCTAATCTCAGGAGCTACTAGTGCGAATTGAAACTTTCTTTTTGTGTTGGATAGACCAGTTATCAAGGAAGGCTTTAGGCTATTTAACATCACGCTGCAACTAATAGGAGCGAAGAAATAATAGAAAATGTGGAAAAAACGGGGAAAATTATTCATCTTTAAGGGCTTCCGTTGCATGCGCTGCGAAAACGGTTCAAGATATCAAAAAAATGTGTACGAAAGAATTATTTCTCTTGCAATAATGTAACAAAATGTCCGCAACAGTATATGTCTATGTTAACTAACTCACTAGATAGGATAACTCACTAGAACCGTTTTTATGGTAATAACTATTCCACGCGGACGAAGTCGCGCGCATCAGCTAGTAATTCATATATACCTAATCGTACACCTAAACTTATACACGTGAAAGTGTTTTTGTGGACTGTTTTTGTTTTTGCATTCGAACGCCTAGCGTATGATCCAAAGAGTGGTACGCAGGCTATTTTAAAACAATAATGGTATCGATTTATGTATTTATGCATTAGCTCAAACACAAATAGAAAGCAACAGCACTTTAATTTATTCCTAAATAAAAATCCAAACCAAAATAAATGCCACCCGGCATCTCCCGACAATTTCACTTCCAACTCGTAACTTGTAACAAGCAAATTAATAAACGTAAATTAATCCTTCCCCGCCACCGGATATGTCCCAATATAAAACCGCCGCCATATTGTTTTCCAAAGTTATGGCGGCTGACGTCGTCTTGGAAAGAATAGGGCTAATTAATCAAAAGTCGCCTATCCCGCTGATTTCCATGGAGACTGGCAACATAGAGCACGGAGCAAGACAGAGAGATAGCTTTATGTGAATTACCTCGACAACTTTTCTGTGTTCTGATATGACTGTGTAAACAAGATAGTCACATGACCACAGGTGGTCTAATGCTATGAAACATTGAGGCCTTCAATTTAGCACGCTTGCGTAAAAATAACCGTGTGTAAGTAAAACTATCAAAACAGTGTAATAACTGGTGCAACGGATCTATTATTTTTACATTACCCCAGAATAAATACTAATACAACGCTGAATCTAAAAGAATAAAATTTCGTCTACGTATAGTGTATAGTATGAAGAAATAATAAATACAGTAACCCTTAACATACATTTTTGTAAGTTTATCTCTGCTGAGTTTCTAGTCTGTGCTCTGACCACCCGCGAGTTTGCCCACTAATGGCTTCCTTTGTGAGCTGACAATTTAGGGATTGAATCCTTGTTTGCCAACTCGCGTTTTTATTACAAAACTCCCTCGCTTCGTGCAGTACTTGTATTTTGTAATCCTGCTGTGATTAATATTTGCTCGGGTTTTTAAACTCTTTGATAGCGATACTCCTTCGAGAGTGAGCTAAAAAAAATACGTTGTGTACAGATTTTTTATCCTACTTCGGTACGTATCTTTTGGAATTTAAGTACTGCGAAATGCTTCATGACAATTTATTTAAGACTAGCTGGTGTTCGCGGCTTCGCTCGCTAAAACTTGCATCCCCTATTTCACCCCTTTAAAAATGGCATTTCCAAACATCCTTTCTTAGCGGATGCCTACGTTATAACATCTACCTTCATTCCAAATTTCAGACCAATCCGTCCAGTGGTTAGCTGTGCGTTGATAGATCACTATATCAGTCAGTCAGTCACCTTTGAGTTGTATATATACGAGTATGGATAGAGTAACTTAATGAGTAATATAATAACAGTTAAAATTATTGCTTTAATTTAATAAAAATATGTAATCTCTGGTATTCAAATTAAATACACCTGTCTGAAATTCTCATAAATTAAAGTCTTATTTTGTTCAATCAAAGCATCACTTGGAAGGGAAATGATCTGAAGGGAAATGATCTGAGGGGAATTAATGTCTTGGTTCCGATGGTAATTAACATCGCCTTTCCCTTAACTGTTATTATAGCTACATTGTTTTAAAACAATCTTCTTTGATTACGTATACCAGTGGTCTAAATTTTAAGTACTTACCTATCTGTTGTACGATTTGATATCTAAATTAAGTAGGTACTAAAATATCAATGTAAGAACTCTCTCTGTCTCTCTTTTTAGTCGTATTGCCTCATGACTGAGGGTCGTGACTCCTCCGCAGAATTAATTCTCGTTCTCTTGGGCAGATACATCGTGATGGGCGCCCAGGTCCTTCCACGGAAGACATATGTCCTCGGATATTGTCGTCCTCAAACATTTCGGTTTCCTCACTATGTTTTCCTTCATCGTTAAGCGAGTACAAATCCATACGTAACTTGATAATTCAAGTCATTGGTGACGTGGTGGTCACAATAGCTTAATAAGACCTACTGTTTACTTATGTAGGTACGGTAGGTACTTCATTTAATCTAAACTGCGACTCCCTTTTTCACCCTAACAGAGTTTAGCAAGAACAGAAGTATTTCATATCAAGTAGATATTCTAAAACACATTCATAAACTTGATACCTCGCCATAGTGTCGCATACACACTCGCTACATCAAATACATCTGTCACTCCACTGCTCTGAGCGCAACACTACACAACAAAGCTAAAATAAAACAGCAATTTCATTGAACACACCATAAGTGAATAAGCGCATTGTTAGCTCGAATCCGACACGTTTTATTGAATGAAATTATTGGTTGTAGAACAAAAGCTGCCAAAAAGAAGGGTGGTGCAGCCCTCCGTAATGATATTAGTTCGTAACCTCATATTAAGTAGGGATTCGACCCTTGTGTCGCGGTTAGTAGTTTGAGAGCTACTGTTTTATGAGACAAACTAGTGGGTGATCGCGGCTTCGCTCGCATTAAGAAGTAAAACTTGCATCCCCTATTTCACCCCTATAAAAGTGGCATTTTCAAAAATCCTTTCTTAGCGGATGCCTACGTCATAACATCTACCTCCATTCCAAATTTCAGCCCAATCCGTCCAGCGGTTTAGGCTGTGCGTTGATAGATCACTATATCAGTCAGTCAGTCAATCAGTCAGTCACCTTTAAGTCTTATATATTTAGATTTGAAAGATAAAGGCACTACCAAATGCTAACTTGTCATCATCATCATTCAAAGCTTGCTTTGTCCCTCTGTTAGGTAACCTTGTACGTGACTACTTACATAAAGGTACTTTTGTATAAGTACATATTTCTTTTACTGTAAGTACATTACTGAACAGTTGTATAAAATTGTTTTGCTTTTGCACTTGTTTATCAACCAGATGTAATAATTCACCTGATGGTTAGAGACCATTATGTTTTTGAATCGAATGCAAGCTTAGCAAAATTGTGAGCCTATAAGAAACGATGTTCATACAGTCATAAAAAATTATTTGATTGATTATATTGAAAATACTATATGAATAATACGTATGCCTACTTAGTGATAACTTCAAATAAGTTTGCTCTTTTACTACGAATTGTCCAAAACTTGTCCAAAATGAGTATAAATGTATTGGTTGCGGTGTGCCACGGAGGGGAGGAATGTGTCTAAATGCCACAGAGGCGGTAATTTCACAGATTTGTCGCGGTGCAGTTATTGTACAAGGTGGCGGAAATGTCACATCGACACCTATTTATTAACACTTTGTGTGTTGTAATAGGTTAAAATAAAAAAGGATCATACCGCAGCAAGCGTTAAAACAAAACTGTAGGTATGTTAGACAAGATTAAAGTTAAGTCAAACTTATAACATAACTTTTTTATCTTTTACTAGCGGATGTCCGCTCTATTTGCATTGTCTCGGGATGAAAAGTACGTCCCTCTCAGGTCACTCCATATACCATTGCCATGACAATAAACACAAATATCCGCCGCACAGTTCTAGCATGAAACCGGAAGAAACACACATTCACTTTTAAAGCAGGGTACTCACCTGCCATGCTACGTTACCTGCCACGTAACGTAGCATGTTACGTTCCTAGCCTTCAAGTGAGTACGGCTCGTCCACAGTCATCACAAGAGCTTGTGTTGCCGTCCACGCGCATACTGCGAGCCGCTTTGTGCTCGCAGCGATACCGCCACTCGGCGGGTCGCTGCGATCTCCTTGCGAAACACGCGCGAGCAGCTCGCAGCGGGCTCGTGCCTATGTACTCACTTGATACAGTATCTGATACATTACATGCTACACAGCTAGATGAGTACCCTGCTTAATAGCAAGTATGATTAAATAAACTTTAAATATAAGGAACTTGAAGGAAAAACATTTTTTTTACGGGTTTGCACTTGGGCTTAGTTTATCTGATATCAAGCAAAGGCTATGGCCTAAGATGGAGCGTGCTTACCTTATGTTAAATAAATATGATACATAAAATAACAAATATTACTTACTAAACTTAATTTAAAACCTGTATCAACGCGGATATCTCAGCTACTGTAATGCAAATTCCGCAATGATTGACACATCAGGGTCGGCCGGGTATTATTCACGCAGGGGTGGCAGCACCCTGCATTCAATACAGTACAACGTGCATGTGCACTCGCTTCCTTGCATTATAAACGATAAAAGGATTATGCGATCTGATACTCGATACTCGTGACAATTCAAATCGAGTAACTCCCAAAAAATATTGTTTTTTTTTAATTTTGTGTCAAGTCAATCCATGCAATGGTACGAGTATATACATGAATGTGAATTACGAAAACATAATAAGACATTGCTTTATTTGATTTCTTTATTTCTTTATTTTATTCTCTCTGCCTCTGTCGCTTGATAAATAAAGAAATGCTAGTATCTACAAAATTGGCAAAGTTTATCGCCTTATTTTCAAAAAGATCCACTCGAGAAGATGGCAAAAATGAATTAAAAAGTAATAAAAACACAAATGAGGAGCTTTCAATCATCCCTTGACGGTAGAAAGGGGGGGGGGGGATGACGTCACATGAGATTAAAAACTTTTGACGCCTCTCCCACGGAAATTAGCATTTCGCTCCTGGCAACATTTGCATACGGACCAAGCTAATTTTGGCTTTTGTTATTTTTGACTGGGAAGGGAAATAGATGATGTTCTTAATCGCGTTTGGCATGAACTAACCGAAGTTTTACATAGAATAAATTGTCATGTATAGCTAAGAAATAATATGAATTATAAAATCTTGCGATCTTGAAAGCGAGAGTGAATCGGTTCTTACTGGGTAAGCACGTTCCATCCTAGACCGTAATGATTGCTTACCATCAGGTGAATTACGATAAAGTGCAAACCCATTCCTTGTAAAAAAAAAATTTCAAACGATTATTATTACCTACATAGAAGGATTATTCATGTTAGGTACTAAAGAATGTAGAAATTATTTATCAAAGCCTATATTAAACAGCAAAGTTATATTATTTAATTAAGTATCATGTCTTCGTATGCAATGACGCTAACGCGTTGATATTGTTTGTTAGCGAACTTTCAAAAACACAAGTTGACTAAGAAAGCTCTGATGTCTTTTACTATATATTGGTATGCGTTTTGCTGCAGTTCCTAATCCTTATGTAGGTATTTTAATACTTTCCCCAAGAATCTTATTTCATTTTTCATAGCTTGTGAAATTATTCAACGGAGCCTAATTGTAAAATGAGAAGCGACGGGCATTGTGGCCGCAGTGGCGACAAAAAATATAAAACTCTTCTCAGTACAGCTTTGATAAAATGAAAAAGTATGAGGTAGCTTCACTTGTGTGGAAATTTAAAAAAACCGTGTGTTGCATTAAAGAATTTTCTATCTAACTTATTATCTATCATGAATCCCTGTTCCCCACAAACTCTAATCCATCAATATTTAAAGCGAGAGTGAACCTGTTCTTATAGGGTAAGCACGATCCATCCAAGACCATAGCAATTGCTTACCATCAGGCAAATGGTCAAACGCAAACCTATTTTAGTTTAAAAAATATGGAAAAAGGAGTTTATTTTCCAAATGGAGCCCGTGTATATATGTATTATGGCAGAATCAAATAAAATAAGAACTAAGTATAATGTCCTATGAAGGCCTCAAGCCGCGTGACCCGAATTTCGCATGTAGATATGGTTATTTTCCCTTTATAGTTGTATGTACCTATATACATTAAAGTTGACATAATAGCTAATATGGAGAGCTCGTCAGGTCAATGTTGGACGGCATTTTCATTTAGTAATTTTGTATAGGCAGTAATCGAACCGACCGCCCACCTCACTCGCTGAACCACTGCGTCATTGTATCCCAGCACAGCTGTCACTTAATAATTTAATTGTGCATTTCCCCCTCTTTTCGCGGCACTTTTTGCCTCGCTCTTCCATCTCTATTATTGTTGCAAAAGGCACTCTACTCGTACTATGGGCTTTTTAAAAGCTTTGCACTACTGCGCTTTTAAAAGCTCTTCAAGTGCTTACCTATGTCTTTCACTGTTTTACCTATGTAACTGTACCAACAATTATCTATATGTATGAGTATAGGATTATGTTAAATACGAAATTTACGTATTTAAATTAAGTAAGTTTTGAAAAAGCATGCAAATCAGTTATTTTGAACGGTTTTACACATTGAGAGAATAATTTCAAATTAGTTATTTGTCAATGTATAGTAGGTAGGTATGTAGTTTATATTTTTGTAAAATCATATGTATAAAAAATGCTTGGAATCTTGTTGCAATGCAAAATGCTAGCAACGGGAGTTAATGGGTGATCTTAACTACGAAACAATCCTGAAACTATTCTGATCACTTACAATAATTATACTGACTTAATCATTACTACACACAAAAAACTTTATTTTTTAAAAAGCTGTACGGTCGCGATATAGTTCTCAGTAAATATAATAAACAACTTTGTAACACCTTACCTTGATAGTCAGCCGAAGAACTCGCAGCTGAAACTAGGGCACTTTCAAAATGACACGACCCGTGCGTTCGCTTCTATGGTCAAACGCACACTGATTCGGATGCCAAAATCCAAAGTCGGGCTGAAATCCGCCCAGCTGAGGTGGGCGGGGCCTTGGCTGGGCGGAGACAGGGTTCAGCAAATCAAGTAGCCTTAACAAACTTCTTTTCTTAAAGCTGGCTGAAGACTGGATAACAGCAAAGTGGGCTTATCCGACCGGGATAGTTTAAAACTGTTGATGTGGCTGTGACAACTTTTGTAACGCTGAAGTTGTTGTGAAAGCAGATTTTGCAGAATCTTGTTTTACATTATTTTAATGAAATTAGATTCTAGATTTGTTAAAGGGTTACTGTGGGAAAAAAATCTAGACATATAAAGAGGGAAATACATATCATGAAGTAATCTAATTAGTTCTTAACATAGTTTCAAATATCTAAACCACTTTTATCGAGATACGAGCTATGATCACCTATGATACGTCTTCGCACTCTATTTTGATGGTGTTTCTTTTACAATTAAACTGACTTCAAAACAGGAGGCGGTTTTCAATTCGATTGAATGTTATTTTGTGTACCTATGTTTCTCTACTTACTCGGCTAACTCATGAACCGATTTGTTTGTGAATCGTTTATGATATTTTTGATCCAGGAACATCATAGCCGAAATCGACTTAAAGCATCTTTATACTTTATTCCTCTTATCTTAGGGGGTGAAATGGTTAAGGGGTATATTTTATAATTCTGTACAATACTGTAGGCTTATGATCAACAACATCGACTTTATCTCATATCGAGACGAGTAGAATTTTCCGGTTTTTTAGAAGAATTTTCCATACACACACCTATATTACACAATTATAATTAAATACACAGAAGTCTAGAAATAATTTTGCGATTAAACTGCAAAGAATAAAACTAAGGCAGCCTGGAATATCATTAACAGGAACACAAATATAAAACCTCCAAACGTTAATATATAATGCATTAAATGTAATGATAAAGTATATATTGATCCAAAGGACATAGCGCAGGCTTTTAATGACTTTTACATAAATCAGACAAATCAAAACAATATAAGCAAAAACAACACTAAATTGACAGCCATAAATAGACCTAACTCTATGTTTATGCCACATTCCACATCTAACGATATTTTGAAAATCATCATGTCCCTAAAAATACTCAGAGTACAGGATATGATGATATATCTACAAACGTAATCAAGCATGTCTCGTTAGTAATATCTCCACTTCTTAGTCATATAAATAACTTATGTATTGACCGGGGTGTTTCCCGGATAAATTAAAGTTGACAGTGGTGAAGCCATTATATAAAAAGGAAGACAGAGAAAACATAAGTAACTACAGACCTGTGGCTGTAGTCCCAGTATTTTCGAAGCTATTTGAGAAATATATTCACTCCAGTATCTACAATTACTTAGAAAAATACAATATATTAATTGACGAACAGCTCGGTTTTAGGAAAAACCAATCAATTAATCTTGCTATATATAGATTTTTAGAAAAAATTATGTCAGGGTGTGAAAAGAGGGTATCTGTGTTTGCTTTGTTTATGGATTTGACTAAAGCTTTCGATTTTGTGGACCACACAATTTTAATAAACAACCTAGAGACTTATACGGTATTAGGGTAACGTCTTAACTCTCATAGAGTCCTATCTTAGTAACCGATTTCAAAGAACACAAATAATTCAAGTTTGTCCTAAATCTAAGACAGCAGAACTGTCAATATTGAAAAAAAAAACACTATCCAAAATCAGCTGTTCAGTCGAATTAGAACAACGGAAGTTTTCGATTCGGTCATTGTGACTCGCAAAAAGGCTCCCGAATCGTATATTCGGCCTGAGACGAATCGAATCTTGTAATCTATCCATTGTGAAACACCCTGCCTAACATACTCAAAACTACAATATCATCAAATGTATCTTAGGTACCTCCTACATATACTGTATATAGTCGTAATTGGACTCTTAGTTTAATATTATTCTTAAAAGTGTTTAGTATATAAATGTATAACTTATTGTAAAATAAATAAATATAAGTACCTACAAGGTAATTGGTTACTAACGTATATATAACCTTTAAAGGGTGGCTTCAGTTCAAAAGCAACGACTTTTGTTCAACAACATTTAAGACTTCGCGAAAACAATCATTTCTTTATCAGAAGTTCATCGCGGTTTGGTAAAATATACCTACTCGTATGGAGGAACCATATTTTTTTCGCGCATTTGCTAAGGCCGTATATGCACCAGTGCATCCGACCCACGGAACGCCATGATGTAGAATGAAATTATAACCTAACCTAACTACACCTATAGTATATTAGGGGTTTATTCCATCTGTCTCTTCTCTTCTTAGTCGTATCCCTCACTGCTGAGGATCGTGACTCCTTCTGATTAAATTAATTATTCCATGTAGTCCTACCAGTAGTTCGATAGTCGAACTGCTTGGATGTTTTTATTCCAATTTGTTATACTGACGGATCGAACTAGGTATATGGAAACGCGGATTTTATTCCATAAATAAACCATATCAGGTAAGTACACTAAGTTCAAAGTACTTTTGACCAATTTAGAGTACCTACTGCAACTGCTACTAGGTAGATATACTTTCTATCAAAGGACCACTTGAACCGTTGCTGAACATTTAATTTAATAGTAGGTAAGGAACTTGATATTTAGATTTATTGTGAGTAGATATAAATAATAAGACGTTACCAATATAATATTAGGAATTGTAGGTTTTTTTGTCATTCGCAGGCGTGGTCACTATTTATCAGTAGTAAGTGTGTAGGTAGGTACTCCTTAATAATGAGTCCTAATACCACATAAGTGGTAGGTATTAGGACAAAATGTTGGCAATAACTACAAATTTGGTACATATGTATAAAATAAATATAAAAATTTACTGATAAATTACATATAAATACGTCTTACTTAAAAGTGAAACCCTTTCCGCACCTAAGCATTTTTTTTTATTTGAATTAGAAACAATAATTTAACCTAGGTATTCCTTGTGTAACGAGAGAATTGAAATGAATAAATTATAATGGTAATAAGTATACGTAGTAGTAAATAACAAATTAATCCATTAATAGAATGAGAACGTTATCGGACTTCTGAGTTCTCTCGCGCACAATTCTGCCCCCTTAACTCAAAATGCAGTAAACGACATTTTTGGGATTTTACCTTTTTTTGCAAAAATGACATCCTATGAGTCTAATCTATACCTTAAAAAATTATAGTTTTTTTAATTGTAAATTGTAAACATGTTTTTTACTCTGTATCAAACACAGTACTTGCACAAAAACATTGCTTATGCTAACGCAATCTGCAGTAATCGACGTGTGCTAGAACAATTTGCCGTACTTGCGTCGATTACTGCATTTTTCTTTAGCATAACATTGTATGGTAACGAACATATACTAAAACCAAGCGCAGTATTCTACTGTATAATATGAGAAATACCTAATGGTAGAATTTTGCTTCATGACTTATGATGTCACTAAACATGTACCTACCTATTCTGTGACTAAACACACTAGCGCCCCGCAGCCTCCGCTACATGCATAATGCCACAGAATAAATAATACAAATAATGCGCCATAATTTTATTTTGGTACCTAGGTACTTACTTATAAGCTGATTGTTTTTTAACTTAAGTCTTAGATTACAAAAAATATAAATAATTATGCTTAACATCAGGCGCGAGTTGTCAAGCGTGATCTTGCATAGAAAAACTAACAGATTTGAAAAATAATTTTAATATAATTGTGATAAAAAATATATGAATTTCTTCTATGAATGGGGCCTCAAATTAAGTTTCAATAAAATTATTATTATTAAAAAAACCGGAAAGGATGATCTGCAAAAATATTGGCCAAACAATGCCATCTATTGTAAATTAAAAAATGTATAGCGCACCAAAATAGGCACCTCAGTGGAATGCGTCATTCGATAGTCGTGTTGTAAAATTAGAACTAGTTCTTATTTCCTTTTATCCCAGAAGATGGCGCATGTGTAGCTAGTAGATAGCAATAACAATCGTGTAATAGACTTTTTATATTTATAAAATAAATCACTGCATGAAAATTAATAATAATAGTATGTTACTAAAATAAATGAAATATTATGATCATTTTAATTTAACTATGTTTTTTACAATATTATTAAAGTATTTCTCTTAAAAAAGTGGATGTCATGACTGAGACGCCGCCCCAGCGAGAGGCAAGCAAATGAGGTCGATGAACACCGCCATCTTGCGTGCGCCGTGTCAAGTTGAATGAATGGCCAGAACGCTTGGTGCAGGGAATTTTGTGTTTGGTGGAGATTTTGATTGCTACTAGCCCATGTTTCTGAAGTACGAACTACACAGTGTTTGGAACTGTTGGAAATCATAATCGTAAGTACTTGTGTTACCTTATCACTCGTAATGTGGCGGAAAATTCAAGACAAATATCCCATGGTTAAATATCCCAACATAGCGTCGCCGCGTCCTCAAAGTATTTCTACCACATTAACCTTTTCAACGATCGATTTTTGACATAGATATTCAGACCACTATTGTACAAAGCTACGATAAATACTAAATTGAAACTATGCTACTTTCAGGTGGACGTAAACGCGCTGAGTTTCATTTATATTATGATACGCTAAAGTTACGACGATGGCCGACGAGGTGAAACAAGTGAAAGTAGACAACTGGGGAGTGTATTTTCTCCTAAGGTTGAAACATTTCTTCAATCGCACCGACTACTGCGACTTGACACTCCAATTCCAAGATAATGCTCAGCTGAAAGTACACCGCCTAGTGCTGAGCGCGTGCACGGAGTACTTCGAGCTGTTGGAGAGGACATGTGAGATGTACGAGGACTGCCTGGTCATGCCGGAAGACCTGCAGGCTGACATTGTAGTACCTATCGTCAACTTCATGTACACCGGCCAGTTAGAGTTCAAAATGGAACTTCTTGAAAAGCTTTACCAGTGTTCTGAAATCATGAACATGCCAGTTCTAACCAAGCTACTGGACTCACACCGGCACAAGATGCAACCTGTCAATAAGATTTATACACCTCAAAAAAAAGTTATCAAGCGTTTTGAAGGCACAAAAGAAGTTATAAAGAGTGTAAGTGCCACTGAAATTGTGACTACTACTCCGTTAACATACAAGAAAGGTCCCAAAAATTCTGTCCCAGAACAAACAACTCTCTACAGAGATAAAAGAGTCTACCTGCCTTTGAATGGGAACAACAAGAGAGTGCTCGGAGGAATGAGGATACCATCTCCAATACCATTGGATGTACAGAAGTTTAATAAAAAAGTTATTCCAGGAGAACCTCGGCCAACGAGATATGAATTACCTGAAGAACTGGACTTGGATAATATTTTTGAAAACTCTTTCAGTGACATTTCATATACTTCTCAGCCCTTATTGGTTCATCCGGAGACCAAGAAAAAATATGGTAAGCGACCAAAACTGTCAAATGAACCGTCAACATCGAGGACATATGGTTCATCTACATTGGACATACTACCATGTAATAAGCTTACCAAGAATCAAGAAGATTCCTTGTTTGAAGACACCATGCAGGAGGCAGATGTGTTCACCGAGCAGTATGCCCACAGTAAGCCGGGATCATCAAAAGACTCCAGCCAATTATTTGATCAGATCTTAGATAAAACTCAAGATACAAATATAACAATTGAAACTAAAAACTCTAAAGCATCTGGTAGCTTAGATCATGCAAAAATCATTAGTGAAGTACTCAAAAAGTATCCCCATTTGGTTAAGAGCAACAAAAACATAAAATTGAAAATTCTCAATTCACCAACTTCACACGGTAAGATTGTTAAGAAACCCAAACTTCAGAATGTTATATTGCCCAAACCTATCAAAACAGAGAAGGATGTGGATTACACTTTCGAGACTGATGTACTAGATTCAAAACAAGCTGCAAAACTAATTTCATTGGGTGCAGAGAATATTGAAGGTCCTTGGATATGCCTCATCTGTGGTACACCTGGAAAAGCAATGAACTTCACCAGCTATTACAAGTTCAGGCGTCACTTGGTAGAAGTACATCGTGAGAAACCTGTACTTACAATTTGTGAGTTCTGTGGACATAAATCAACTAAGAGAAACTACCTTCTCCACCACTTGTACACTAAGCATGGTGTTGAACCCCCTGCTAATTATCATTTCCCAAAATGTAATCACTGCAATTATATTGCCATTTCTGAAGCATTGCTTGTCAAGCATAAGATGTCCCATACAGAGATTAAAAGATTCCGCTGCAATGTGTGTCCTGCTGCTTTCCATTCATCCAACCTGTTGTTATCACATATTCAAAACACTGGCCATAAGTACACTGCAGAAAAGAAAACAAACTACCAGTGCATTTATTGTCAAAGAGTATTTTTGCGAGAGACTAATCTGTGTGCTCATTTGAAAACAAATCATAAATCAGCAGCTATTCAAGATGGCATCATAGATGATTCAGATGAGGAAACTACATGTGATAAGAAGATTATAAAGTCTGAACCCAATTCCAATGATTTCCAAGAAGTGGACATCCATTATCAAATACAACAAAGACCTGATGGAAATATTAATGTAATCACCAAAACATCTGCTGACCCACCAACAAGCAGCAAGCAGACTATTCTAAATGCAGGCTTGTCTTCACAAACACAACCTGCAGCATCTCAAAAAAACAAATCTCTCAAACGGCCTGCTCCACCTGAATATGTACAGGATGTGAACATGACTTCCAATGATACATTTGAAGAAATTGTTATGATTGATAATATTGAATATATTATGAAAGATAATCAACTTATACTTAAGGGACAAAAGCCAGTATCAGAGGAATACATAATATCAGATCCCATGGATACTATGGCACATGGAACAACAATGGAATTTACAAATATCCATAATTCAAATGTTCAAGAAAATATACCACATGCAAATATGTTACTAAAGAATCCAGAAAACTTATCAGAGAGCATCCCAATTTATGTATCAAATGAAGAAGAATATAAAGCATTAATGGCTTCAAACCAGCCTATTATATTTGATAGTGGAGATTCAAACAAAACCTTGACCGTGCTAACTGCTCCTCACACGTCCAGTTTAGACAATACTAACATGGATTTACATAGCACTCAAGCAAATGACATGATGATCATTCAAGATAATTATCCTCTCAATGTCTCTGAGGCAGTACCTACAGAAAACTCCAACATAGTTGTTGTTTACAGTCACCCTATTGATGGTCAAAATAAGCAATACCAACTTCTCAATACACAAGGCTTGGGAACTCAATTTGTACAGTCCTCAGCTATTATCACACAAAACTTTGGAACAATTACAACAACTGCACCTGTAATGAACACTCATGTGTTAGATAAAGAAGTTCAACAAGTTTGGCAAGGAAATATGAACCAAATAATCAATACTGAACATCAAGTTAATCATCCAATACAAGAACAGTCTGATCAAATAGCTTCTTTAAGTACTTTACAAAGCAATGATGATACCAGTGAACCACCAGAAGTCCATTTGCCAACTAACATTGTGACTACAACCAGCACTGATATGGTGGTCTCTTCTGTTGATCACACACAAGAAGAAATTGTGGTAGAGGAGGCAACTATTAGTAACGATTTAGACAAAAGCACTGAAATAATAAGTGAAAATAATACAACAAATATGTCCATCATGGATATTAGTGAAGATATTTCAACTGGCCACACTGTAGAGGAAACAGTAGATGCTAATGAGCATATTGATAATCATGAGGAAAATGTCGAGCAGGATGAGGAGCAGGACATAAATTCTCAAAATACAACAGTAGAAGATGTGGAAATAAATTCTCAAAACGTACCAGTAGAAGAAGACCTGCAACTTCCAGAATCACAGACTTATACGCAACCAGAGCAGATGGAAACCGAGGAATATGTCGTGATGGATCCTAATATAGAGGCCAACTCTAATGCAGAGGCTATACTTGAAAACACAAATGAAGTTTCAGATCAACCACAATCTATAGAACAAGACAACAACATTCAAACACCCACTGAAATTGAAAGTATTGCAGTAAGTAATGATGAACAAGTTTGCATTGTCTCTGATGCTTCCCTAGTTCCTGGCAGTGCTGAACAGATGTTAGTGCAAGATACACCCGAAATATCCCAAACAATGGAACCAGAATGGAAGGAAGAAAACAATGAAGAGGCACCACAAGAAAACCCTGTAGGTGTCATTGAAAATACAAATGAAACACCAATGATTAATCAGCCAGCCTCAATAGAATCATGTGAACTAGAGGAATCAATAGAAAATATCCAGCAAGAAGTATATAAACAAATTGCAGCAGGAGTAGCAGCAGTGAGACCAGAGGAGCAATCTGAGCAAGAAATTGTGGATGAAGTGAGTGATGTGGCTAATTCTTCACAAGATGAAGCTGATTATGTGCAAGACAACCCTGTGGCTCCGGTTGTCCCAGAGGAAACACAGGAAAAAATATCTTCCCTATTAAATGATTGGGAAGATAATGACTCGCAAGAAACTGCTGAATCTGGGAATGAAAATGTACCTGAGGAAGAAAATATTAAGAATGTTGCAGAGGACACTGAAACAGTTACTGAAGAAATTGAAAATCCAGAAAAGCAAGATAAAATCAAAAGTTTAGTTAGTGATTGGGATGAAGATGAAGAAGAAAATAAAGAATAGAATTGACTATCTGAATATCAGTCTTAGTGGTAGTTAAGTGTGTATGTTTTTATATAGTAGAAGCATTATTTTATGTGTATTGGAAACTTGTGCTGTTTATGTATGTATGTCATGTTGCTCTTAGGAGCTGTAGTAGTGCTTATTTGCACAAAATCAACTAGCCATAGTGTTGATCCAAGCTGTATATACTGTAAACTATTCAGTACTTAGCAGTACCACATTTTTTAGTTTTGATTGACACAATGAACATGAGTTATGTGCTTTTACTAATTTAGTACTTAGTATACATGTAGATGTAAGCTATAGAAAGATTCTGTTGTGAATACCTTTCAAAGTATATATAATACATCATTACTATTTTATCAAATAAGTATTAGTTTGAGTTTGTTTATACACAACTATCAATTTAATTAATTGACTTATGTATTGATTTCATTGAACAATTTTATTAATTTATCAAGTCACAATGTATTTTTAAGAATGTGTAAATAAATCTATACTAGATTAAAATTAATTTTATTTAAAATACCCTAAAGGCTTTTAAGTAATCAAACAGCTGATCCGTTATAAAAATAACTTTATTTATTAATGTATCAATGAAAGCAATTCAATGTGCTAGGAATAAATAGGTAAAATACTTGAATACTAGGCACTTACTGTCCATAATATGTAGATACACATGCATCTTCACAAAGTAAAATATTGGAATATTTTAATGGAATATCATATTCTTGAATGCAAATACAATTGCACAATTTCAGAAAATTCAATTACAATTTGCTCAGAGAACTAGTCAAATAATTTACAATCAATACAGTACTCTATCCTGTTGATTGGTTAGAATCACAGTAGACACTAATAAATAATTGTGATCACAATAATGGTAACACTCGAGAGATTATAGGGCACTTATCAAAATAAGAAATAGGTACATGTTCATGTAGCACAAACACAGAAGCAATACTAACTCACAAAATTGTTGATAGGTATAGCTACTGTGTCGATATTATAGGCAGGTTTATTATATGACACACAAGATCCCATTTAAATTTCCTAACTAGATTTTTTATGTAGATTCTTAAATCATTAACTTGATTACTTATGTTGGTATATGTTGGTTATTAAAGTTATTGAATAATATGTTTTAAATAAACATGTCATCAAGTTTGGTAGTCTGTATTGTATAATAAACCTGAAAAATACAGTAAATGCAACAAATAAAATAGCAGCTAACCCAATAGTTCAATTTCAAATAGACATTACAAAACATACAACATAAAAACTAGATTAATTTCAATGTAACATAAGTATATTTACATTCATGTGATGAATATCTATTTCCTAAATGCAGCAAGATAGTGCAATGTAATCTACATACATTTCTAGAAAATGGTCAAGCTTTAAAATAAATTTACATTCAAGTATTAACTATGGAATAGCACTTTACAGGATTACATTATAAAATTTTTAATAACAATTATCTAGTGTAGCATATGATGTGCATGATGAATAAGGCTGTAATACTTTTCAAAAGACAAGCCTGTTGCATGTTATCTCACTAAGAAGAACAATTGCTACAAAAAGGCATCTTTTGTTAGCAGGTTCTCTGCCAGCTGACAACAATTTCACTGTGAGAATATCCTTACAGATTTGCCTGTATTCCATTACACCAAATGCTTTCCTTATCATGATTTAGTTAATGCATTGAGATATACACTGTAACTCACAACTATATTGCAAAGAATAAAGTTAGAGTAATTTCAGCACATTAACCATGCTAATTAAATAATGATACAAAATATTCTTGTGCTGGCAAAACATGTAATTTGGCATAAATTATTACATTTGCCTACTGTAGAACCCAATAATCTAGATGAAAATATTCATAGCCCATTCTAGTATATGCAACGTTTCAGACTGTCCTGTACAAAATTTAACAACTTACAATCACTAAAAAAGTTAATAATATGGCTATCATATTGTTCACCTCCGTGTCAAGATCTGTATTATAAAACAGGTGTCTCACTATTTGGCTCTTGAATCATAAGTTTGCATTTAAGTAACAACATTTAACTCTACAGACACAACATTATTTACAAAATAAATTACAATATTTACATTTAAACACATGGATCAGTTTATTGTCTAATCAGATATGGAGATCACTACATATTTGACCATGTAGGAGAGGAATACAAAGCCGATGAGCACAAACAGGTTGGTGAGGATGGAGTGCATGTTGGAGTGCTGCTCGGAGGTGAGGTCAGCGTCGGGCGCGGCCGGCGCCGCCTGCAGCATGGCCTCCTGCCGCGCCTTCAGCAGCGCCTCTATCTCCTCCACATAGTCTGGGAACAGCTCACAGAACATCTTGTTCTTGAGGTTGATCTCCAGCGACTCGGCTGCGAAACATCGCTTCTGGTACTCCGACGTCTCCATGGAGCCCAGCGTGGGAGTCTTCTCCAGCATGAAGCTGAGCAGCCCCGTCAGGATGGTGGATATAGACCACGCCGGGTTCCAAGTGTCCGGGTGGAAATCCGTGATGCTCAAGCACAATCTCGTGTTCGTTTTAAACCTGCCGTTCGGTGTGATCATGTAAATAGACGGAGGTTTGAAGGGAAACTCCCTCGGAAAGATAATCTTCCCGTGATAGTATCCGCCCTCGTATGGGCTTTTCTCGGGCCCTTTGACGACGTAATGCCATTCTAATATATTGGAAGGCACTGGTTCTGCGGTTACATATGGTACGGGGTCGTTTTTTAACCGAAGATAGTCCTGCTTCAATCTACTCGTGGCTCCAGTTACTTTTGTTTTAGCCATGCTATTACACCATACACCACGACAGATGAGAGAGATGTTCAGGGTCAGATCTGATCAGATAAACACTTCAATAATGTGATAAAAACACTTCAAATTGTGAATAGTAGTTTTACAAAACATCGAACAAATCACGAAAAATAATAGAATTACGTCTAATCAAAGTAATCAAACGTCATAGCCATTGTAACTTTTTTTTCAAGTTCCGTTCGAATACACAATCTCTATAGACATTTTTGAACGCAATTTTAAACAATTTCTCTCGAGTAGAACATTGTAGTCGATTTAAATCGACTAATTTTATACTAGCAAGATACAATTTGGATTGCACTATCTCAATGTGTAGGTAGAATAGAATTCTAACACACTGTTGCACACTGGTTGCACCGTCACCACAGAGTACTTTTTGACCGTCACCGAACATCTTTATAATGTTCCTGTTTCTATGAATATATTATATGAATAAAAAAATATATACTCTTAGAAACCTGAAATCCAGTAGGTACCTTGTATCGCTATGATGCGATCACTACAAAATAAAATTGAATAGCCACAATTCAACTAGGTAACAACTAAATAAATTGTACTAATTAAGTATTTTTTTACCTTTTGCTTTAATATGAGCAAATTGAGATAAGCGAGTGTGGCTCAGCGGTTCCTAAATCTGCTTTTCATCCAGACGGACCCTGGTTTAAATCTAGCCCTACACCAATGACTGGTATTTTCGAGTTGTGTGGATTTGCACTCGCTTAACGGTGCAGGAAAACATCGTGAGGAAATCGACATGTTTTTTTTTTAAATCATTTATTCATTTATACAGGGTTTTAATTAAATGTCACCCTTGTAACATTATACAAAATAATCAGCAAATAGATTTTCTTAACTTAACAGCTGTATTGTATAGTTCATAGAGTCGCCTAGCCTCTGGAGACGAGGGTTGCGCCAGTATACTGTTGCAACCCCCAACCTGCCAGAATACATGGTTACAATCAAACAATTTGCGTCTCAAGTCTTTATTCCAGTCACACTCCATCAGAACATGATATACATCCTCAACTAGCCCGCAACGATCACAAGTAGGAGACTCGACCTTATTCATCATATGCGCAAACATGTTCAATGGAACGTGACCCGAACGAAGACGTGCAGCTGTGACTATCTCGTCCCTTCCCATGTCGGCCCGTAGGAACCATGGGGAGCGAAGGAGCGAGGGTTGCACCGTTTTGTACCAGATTCCTTTAGAGAGTGATCTCTCATCGAAATACTCTGACCAGAGCTCAAAACAATTGTTTTTAATAAATGGAATCAAATCGGTGTAACATGGGAGGCAGTTAAATATTATATCTCCATCAACGGATGCTTCTTTAGCTAATGTATCTACTTCTTCGTTACCCGCCAAGCCAACATGTGAAGGAATCCATTGTATTTTAACAACTCTATTTAGATTTCTTAATTTTACAAGATTGTTGAGAACACTGTAAGCCAAAGGAATGCCTCTGGAACTAGACCCACTAACACAACGAGCTAAGTGAAACATGGCACTTTTTGAGTCAGTAAATATATGATAATATGATATGGCTTCAGCTAGAGCAATAAGTTCAAGATTCATAATACTTATCTTAGAACGTATGTTAAACTTCATAGAATGACCAGTCCCTGCAAAATCGACATGTTTGAGGACCACAATATCCGAGGACATGTGTCTTCCGTGGAAGGACCAGGGCGCCCACCACGATGTATCTGCGCAAGAGAACTCCCCTAGTGAATTAATTGTGCGGGGGAGTCACGACCCTAAGTCATAAGGAAATACGACTCAAGAGAGACGTAAAATTACATTCTATATTAATTGTAGTATTAATCGTCAGTGCTTGCATAAACAGCAAATACATAATTTCATACAATGTGAAAGTAAAATTAAATTATCTTATAAGTACCACAGCTTATACTTATATCCGACGTACACAGCTCATATGTATTGAACTAAATTACAATTCCGAAAATGAAACAGCGAATAAACAATAATAAATCATTTATTAACAATGAATAAAATTAAGATCACAATACATAGATCATAAATTATGCTACACATCTAATAATAATATTGTCCATGTAGTGCTATTCCAACATTTTATACAACAACAATAAAAATGTTTATCTGTTTATTTGCAAAGAGGCGCCCCCTGGTACCTACTCCGTGTTAATCTTGTGTATAAAAATAGGATGTGTTGACATTATTATTCAGTTGACCAAATTTCGTAAAAATCGGGTCAGACTTTTGACCGGGAAGGAAGATCAAACTTTCGGCTTCATTTTTTACAGTCAACAGTCAGGCGTTTGGCTAGGTCCTAACAAACACCCATTTTGGCATTTTTTAACCAATAGAAAATAAAAATAAATTAGAAAATAAATGTATGGATTATATCATACCTTAGATAACAATTTATGATGTCAATTAGTATTTCTCCAGCAAGCATTCGATAGTCTGGCATAGAGGACTGATGTGCAAAATAAAATCATACCTACCACATAACCTCTACCTCCTCCTGCAATCCTACTTGTCGGATAGGCTTTTCCAAGTACAAGAAATGAACGCCATGTCGCAGTTCTATGAAATCAAAGCTGGAGTCCCACAGGGATCCGTTCTGGGACCGGTACTGTACACTATCTACACGGCGGACCTTCCCCAAGTGGAAAACGTCACTATGGCCACTTTCGCTGACGACACAGCAATTTTAGCCAATCACAGCGACCCTATAGCATCAGAAAACCTACAAAAAGGCCTGGACGAAATAACTGCATGGCTAAGCAAATGGAGAATTAAAGCCAGTGCGGCAAAGTCTGTCCATGTTACGTTCACACTTCGCAAAGGAAATTGTCCTCCTGTACAGCTAGCAGGAACCACACTGCCTCATAATGACAAGGTTAAATATCTAGGCATGCACCTAGATCGCCGCCTAACTTGGAAAGATCATATCATGACTAAAAGAGACGAGTTAAAAATAAGATACCAAGGCTATTCTTGGTTGCTTGGACGGAACAGCAAGTTGTCTACAGACAATAAACTCCTTATATATAAGAGTGTTCTCAAACCAGTCTGGACTTATGGCATCCAACTATGGGGAACCGCTTCCAAGTCTAACATCACCGCCCTGCAGAGGATGCAAAATACCATACTCAGAACTATTGCTGGAGTGTCGTGGTACACTACCAATGCAGAAATCCATGAAAACCTAGAGATGAAGACTGTGGTTGAGGAAATCGGGGCAATCACTAACACTTACAGCAATCGTTTGGCAACACACCCCAACGTCCTGGCCGCCAATCTAAGAACCTGCCAGTATAAGCCTAGGCTTAAACGGAAAACTGTATTACCCAGTGACCAATAAGAATAACAGAGACCTAAATCTAGTATGAAAAAGTAGAAGCACTCAATGGAGAGCTCACTTACACGACAAAAAGCTCCAAACTCATCTGCTCATAGTGCAATCTGATCGCAGATAGATACAAGATTAAAAAAAGAAAAAAAATAGTATTTCTATAGTAAAGAAATACTAAGTTAGAAATGTTCTGCAAAGTGATGGTAAAGAATTTATTACTCCAATACTATCACTTAGCAAAAAATGCCACTTTAAGTATACAACTTAAACGCAAAGAAGAAGAACACTAAGATCAATGGTAGGTATGAAGATATGTGTATCAAGTTCAGTTGGCACAGTTGAGGAGTAGGTTCCTGATCTCGTGGTTGAGTTGTGTTAGCGCGGCCTCGTCGGGGCTGTCTTGCTGAATGAGGGACTCGCGCTGGGATATCAACTCGGTGATACGCTCGTTGGTGGGGTTGCGGGGCGCGTTCCTGGAACATACAAATTAGTTTATTTAGTTTTTTCGTATTCATTTATTTACAACTATTTAAAAAAAATACAATATAATTATGTATAAAAAAAAACCAATATCATAAAAAACTTAAAACTAGTGATGCCGCCGGCAACGGGGCAGGACCCAAGCTACCGGTGGTAGAGGCTACAAAGAAAGGAACCTCCGGACAATACGCGCCGTGTCAAGGATCACTGCCTTCTGTATCTGGCCCTTAACCCAACCTTCCAGCGAGAGCCTCTTGAGGTGCTGATTGAGGCTCTTCGCTATAAGACCGTTCACCGAAACGGTCTATTCTTCTTCTTATTTAGTTTATTATTATAGTTTTTATTTATACACTAGCTGACCCGGCAAACTCTGTTTAGCCTTAGAACCAATAAGCAGATTTTGCATTTTATTCAATTCAATAAAATAAAATGGGATAAATAGTATCCTATGTCCGTCTTCTGGTTCTAGGCTACCTCCCCACCAATTTTCAGATAAATCCGTTCAGCCGTTCTTGAGTTATAAATGGTGTAACTAGCACCACTTTCTTTTATACATATATTATAGATTACAATACAATCCGTGGGTCGGATGACATGTTAAATTGTAGGTCCCGGCTGTTTGTCTAGTATGGCCGTCGTTAAGCTATGTCAGAGGCTTTTAGGGTGGCTCGATAAACTCTCGACACCAGAGATGGCCACTTTCAATCTATAAGAAGAACTTGCGTTCTTAAAATAGTTTTTGAATATTTGTAATACATCATTTAAGCATTACACATATTCTAAAACTATTTTAAAATAATTACTAATGTTTAATTTATGGATACAATAAGCTGCTTGTTAAAATGTTTTGTAAAACTATTAATTATTTATATATTCTAATTTGTACATAAATGTGATTAAAATAATAATTTATACCACATTGTAAGCGCACAAGATCGTAGATTACAACGTTGCTTAACATCAGGCAAGTTATAGTCAAGCGTGAGTCTATCTCATGTAAAAAAAAATGGTACACAGAAAGGTGAATAACACTGAAAGACGCCACTGGTTTTTTATAAAGTGTTACTTACTTTAAATCGAACATATCCAATCCTTCAGGGCCTATATTACCTGAAACACCGTACAGAGTGACATTAGAAAACGTTACAGAACATACTTAATTCAACAGTAACTATTATGTAGCTAGTTTGGCCTATGCTTATGAATAACTAGCTGTCCGCGTGGAATACTTATTTTGGGCATCATATTTATTTTTGCAAACAACCTCTTTAGTTCTATAAATTATAGGTATGTTGCCCACGACTTGAACCGTTTTCGCAGCTCACGCAACAGAAGCCCTCAAAGATGAATAATTTTCCCCGTTTTTTACACAACTTCCATTGTTTCTTCGCTCCTATTAGTTGCAGCGTGATGTTATATAGCCTAAGGCCTTTCTCGATAAATGGTGTACTCAACACAAAAATAATTTTTCAATTCGCACCAGTAGTTCCTGAGATTAGCGCGTTCAAACAAACAAACAAACTCTTCAGCTTTATAATATTAGTATATATAGTATAGATCTACAACATTATAAAATATATTTATTTTAATTCCTTTTTCATAATATTGTGTGAAATAAGAACAAAATGCAAGCAAGAACTTTATTCAATACCTAGTTCAAACTGTAGAAGTACAATATATTTTCATTAATTGCAGTACTAGTGGACGCCCGCGGCTTCGCTCGCATTATTTCGGGGCAAAAAGTAGCCTATGACACTTCCGGGATTTCATACCCCCTACATTATGAATATCTGTTCAGCCGTTATTGAGTGATGAGCGTTTAAATAAACAGATAAGCAAACTAAATTTCTAGAAATTGTTGGAACGTATTCTACTATCAATTCGAAGTATCTCCAATCATTTTTATTTAAATATCTTTAATGTTTAAACTTTTGACCCTCTTCAGCTATATTATATGTATAGATACGTTCGGATTTAATTCGGTTTGTAATGAATTGCTTTTAAAACGGAAAGAAAAGGATATGTTGCTGTACTTACTAATAATAGAATTGGTGTCTAAAGCCGGTGTGTTGGCCAATAAATCCACGTAGAAATCGTCCTTCAGCTTATTAATGTCGATCGCACTCTTAACAGGGGCGTCTTCGTCAGTTATTGGATCCAACCTGGAAGGAAGACCATGGATTAGTAAAATGTATTTGAAACACTAAAACAGTGCGGCTTTACGCGCATTATTATTATTCATTCAAGGTTTATAGGTAAAATTGTTTTTTTTTCTTGTAGAAACTAGGCTTGACAAGAAACAATATACTTTTCAGTAGGTTTGGTAGTTCAGCTTTCAGTTTTTACTATAGTAAACGGATATTATATGTCGCGTCGAATATGCTTACATTTTTTTTCTATATTATTCTTACAACATTTGAGTGCTGGTGGTGCCACAAGCATTCAAATCTTATTTGTGATTGGTCTCCGACGGTGAACGACTGGAGCCCAATGTCACCGACGATGGCTGTCGCATATCCAACGTCAGGCTGACCACCAAACCCAAACCAGCTGGTTGAGTTCAACTCAAACAGTGGTAGTATTTTTTTAGCTCAATTATGGTTCTGTGGTTGTATGGTTTATTCGTAGGGTTGGCCAAGTGGAGCAGCGCTTTGACTGCTCATAGCGTGTCTTTGCGTTTTCGGAGAATTAACGACATGCCCGGAACGCAAGGATGCGTTTTCAATACCCTTCGTAAATTGAAATTCAAAAAGGAGGCATATATAAATAGACATACAAAAGAAGAGGGCAGCGAATGCGCTAGGAAGCTTTAAGATACAATGATGTATACGTGTGTGCGATCTCAGTGCGCTGGTGGTGCAGATTTTGCAGCAGGCGGCGCCTGTCCGCCAGCTTGTGCAGGTGCAGCTCGCGCACGGCGCGCCCCCACTGCTCCTTGAAGAACGCCTTCGACTGCACCGCGCTGTCTAGCTTCTCTTCCAGGCAACGCTGCGGGCACGAAACAAAAGGTTAATGCCATTTCCACATTGGTACAACATAACGAAAACCAATGGAAGTTCTCTTGCGCAGACATATCGTGGTGGGCGCCCAGGTCCTTCCACGGAAGACACACGTCCTCGGATATTGTGATCCTCAAACATCTCGGTTCCTCACGATGTTTTCCTTCACCGCTAAGCTAGTGCAAATCCACACATAACTTGAAACAAGTCATTGGTGTAGGACCGGATTCGAACCAGGGTGCGTCTGGATGAAAAGCAGACACTGAAACCGCTGAGCCACACTCGCTTATGGAAATAATAGCGCCTGTATATAAGATAACGTAATTAACTTACTAGTTCCTGTATAAGACTGGCAGTTTGGTCTTTCGTCAATCCCGAATATTTGCTGTCTGCTTCCTTCTCCGTATTCTTTATGTTGTTCTGGAAATAAAAACAAGCCGAGTTTGTAAAGTGTAGAAAATTATAAATATGGCGCTGCTACTTGTAGTATTTAAACAATCCCATCTTAGGCCATAGTCTTTGCTTACTATCAGGCAAACTATGGACAAGTGCGAAACAGTTTTAGTTTAAAAAAAGATTCGTTTTTCCTGGAGAATAAACTCTTGTAATCAAGAAGTTAAAAGTAAATCTAAAAAAAAATAGTTTCACTATAAATTTCGATAATGTATCTAATATTTGTAGTGTAGAAAAACAATTTTAAGAATTTCCTTTAGGAACACATTCTGTTTTGTATGCCATTATAAATAAATTTTAAACCTAGTTCCATTTCAACACATTTCGGTTCCATTGCACCATTTAGTTTATTTGCCGGTTAAATGTATAAACAACCTTAACTTCGGCAAATCCACCTGTTTCATATTTTTGTTTCATTACAAATTTGGATAACTAAATATTTGTAGTGTAGAAAAATAATTTAAAAATAGTTCCATTTCAACACATATAGGTTTCAATGTACCCTTTAGTTTCTTTTCCGCTTAAAAAGTATAAACATCCTTACCTTCAGCACATCCACCTGTTTCTCCAGCTGCAAGACCTGCAGGCCTCGCTCCTCGAGCTGCATGTCCTTCATCTTCAGGCGATGGTTCATGTCATCCTCCATCTTCTGCGACGCCTCTCTCAGCTCCTGGTACTTGGCCGTGTAGTGAGCTTCTAGACCTTTCTTGGCGTCTAACAGCTGGAATAAACCAGAAGTTTCTATTTAAAAATAATATTGTTTTTTAGCCATCTTCTCAACCTATGTACATATCTATGTCTGTATGCTTACATATTTAAAATCACACAACATTTTTTTCTCTCCCTCTCAGTGTTCCTGTACCCCCTCAGTCGGAAGTCGTCAGTAGCCCGGCTGAGGTCAGCTGCCAGAGTCCTGCACTGCTCTGTGCCCTTGCTGAGTTTGTAACTACAACACACTGTTATAGCTGTAGATAATGATGATGTATTTATTACCTTTCTCTCCCTCTCAGTGTTCCTGTACCCCCTCAGTCGGAAGTCGTCAGTAGCCCGGCTGAGGTCAGCTGCCAGAGTCCTGCACTGCTCTGTGCCCTTGCTGAGTTTGTAACTACAACACACTGTTATAGCTGTAGATAATGATGATGTATTTATTACCTTTCTCTCCCTCTCAGTGTTCCTGTACCCCCTCAGTCGGAAGTCGTCAGTAGCCCGGCTGAGGTCAGCTGCCAGAGTCCTGCACTGCTCTGTGCGCTTGCTGAGTTTGTAACTACAACACATTGTTATAGCTGTAGATAATGATGATGTATTTATTACCTTCCTCTCCCTCTCAGTGTTCCTGTACCCCCTCAGTCGGAAGTCGTCAGTAGCCCGGCTGAGGTCAGCTGCCAGAGTCCTGCACTGCTCTATGCCCTTGCTGAGCTTAGTTTCTAATTCGATGCGTTTCTTCGTCCACTCGCGAGATAGCAGGTCCAGGTGGTAGTCTTCTTTGCGTTTTAGCTGGAAAATAAAGATACAGATGAGAGATAAGATGTTTTTTTAAATACATAAATCCGACGAAACCTCATGTACATATGTAGGTATATCTATTGTTAGCGTCTACGCGTCTACTCAGGGAAGTATCTGGCGTCGCTAGGTGCAGGGCGCGGCCCACCGGCCGGCACCTGCAGGCGGCTGTCCTTGAGAGCGCCCGAGTGACGACACACGCGATCATAAAGCCTTCCGCTAAAGCCTAGATATTTTGACTTTGATCATAAGTCATTTATGGGTTTTACGCTACTTGGAAAAAATAAGAGATTTCAGTTCAAGCGACATTTTTGCGTGCTTATAAGACATCGAATTTCATAAAATGTATTTATTTTCCCTTTGCTTACATTGTTAGTTTTTTTTGTGCTTTCCTAACAATAATTTAGTATTTGGTATGTTTGGTTGTTAAGGTACCTATCTGTTATGTTGCGATAAGGCCGCCCAATGTACCTAGGTTAAGTAATTTTACTGTAAATTGTTTTGTATTTTTGTTTTCTGGTGTACAATAAAGTTATATTGATTGATTGGTTGAATGTATATGCACGTACTTGATGTTTGAACAGTTCCTGTTGTTTCTCCTTCCAATCCTCTAATTCGTCGACAATCTTCTGCATCACTTGGTCGCGCTCTTTGAACGGGAGAACTTTCTTCACCATCTCTGAAAACAAGTTTTTTTTATTCAAATATAAAAAATATCACTCGCCGTGTAATAACATTTTTTCCGGCAAGGACCTGGGCATCCACCACGATGTATGTATCTGCCCAAAAAAACTCCCCTAATGAATTAATTCTGCGGGGGAGTGACGACCCTCAGTCATGAGGAATTACGACTCAAAGATAGAGAGAGAGTGAGTAATAATATTTTATTCAAAGGAATACCTTAATTTGCTGTCAGCATGTTAAAGTTACCTTTCTCTTTACATACGCAAGTGTCACTTTTGCTCGTCTCTATCTTTACCGGTTCACTGAAACAATGAAGGTATTCAAATTAACCAGCTGTTTTGGTCTAATCAATATCAAGAATAATAAAAATGTAACCTAAAATTGATTATTTTTCACTTACCGTTAGATTATAGAAACCATTAAACGTGACTTTTATGAAGAGTGGTGGAAATAATTCCATCCTATTTGCATAAAATAGCTCTTCCATTCACGGGAAGAGGATGGCACGATTTAAGCCGCCCTTTCACATAAGCATACTTATCTGAGATACTTATGGCGGTGTATTGTCACTGCAGATTACTGTCTGTCAGTATTCAATCATCTACCATCAACATAATCACTCACATACACTACACACATACAATCAACACATGCACTATACCATTCATACAATCATTCACTTCTCAAAAACATACAATCCAAACAGCCAAAACCATATCCTACCTTCATACAAGCATCCCGCTCTTTCACCTGTAAAATTATTACCTCAAAGACCACCTGTTAGCTGTAAATTGTGTACCTAATACTTATTGAAACTCTGCATAATGCACTAGTGAATGTATGTAATATATCTACCTACTGCAATTATTTCTACACTACCTCCCATAAAACTAAATCGTAAATACTACTAACATTATGTATTGTTAAAAAACATGTAGTACATGAAAGCGCGCTAATCTGCTAATCTGTTATTAGAAAAACAAATGTAAGGATGCCCAAGATACAGGCTTAAGCTTAGTTTGGGGTCCACTATTATTGCACTTTGCGCGTGATATGTAAATTCAACATAACTTTATAGTCACAATGCTATGATTAAAGTAATCAACGCTGCATGCTATTGTATAATTATTTCCTAAATCACAGCTACTTAAATGCAACTAAAACTAATCTATAACCTGAATAATTCTTTCATATTTTACTTATAAGTGCACCAATGTATTTAATGTTTCCATGGTAAATAAATATATATTCATTCATATTCATATTCTAAGTCACGTTTGATGAACCAGGTTATTATTGTATTTGGTTTATATATTCGATGTTAAATATAAAGTTACCTTTCACTAAACTCCACATTCTTCCTATAAGAGGTGCGACTCCTGGGCGACATGTTGTCTCTGTCGCTCGCTTTGTCCCCGACATCGCCGCATCCCTCTCTCTCGGGCTCACACTGCACCTGTGAGTTTACAATGAGCGGTTTTCAGATCACAATTTCAAAAAAAGGGTACTAGATGTCGCTATAAGTATCTGATATGGAGCAAAGTAAACAGTTGCCATGCTAGAAAAAACGTTGTCTCAGTGTCATTGGTTACTTGTTTTGTTTGTGTGTTTGAGTTGGTGTGAAGCGTTGGCCAACGAAGAATCAAATATACAGTATTTTGTGGCAATACATCAGACAGGGCAAAAACATGGCGCGCTTGGTGGCGCCATCTCTTAGCAACATAAATTACTAAAATTAACTTGGTACTGGGAAATCTCTCATTACATGGGTTTGAAAAGAAGGCTTGAAAATAAATACTTTGCTATAGAGTTTATAAATAAGGCAATACCTGCATATCGCTAGTGTTGGGGCGTGCCCTGCTGGCGAGCAGCCGCTCCTGGCTGCGTGTGAATGACTCGCACATCTGCTTGATGAGGTCCGCCAGCTCGTCTGTGCGGAGCATGGAGTCTCCTGATGCGTTCTTGTATCTGAGGTGGGTTAGTAATTTGTAAGTTTTATTTAATTTACATTTAATTCGACTTTCATCGTGAGAACTGACAAACTGTGGAACTCCTTGCCCGAGTCTCTATTCCCCTTGAATTATAATTTTTTGGTATATTTCACAAATTAAGGAAGTCGGTTTGAAATGTAGTTCATGTATTGAGCGAGCGTGGCTTGATGGGGAAGTGTCCGCTTGATGTCCAATGACTTGTTTTTTAAAAGTCTTTAGCTAGCGTCTTTTGATTGTACGCAACCAAATCAGAAGCGACAATTTTTATAGGTGGTAAAATGACAAGAACGATCATGATGTAATACCTAGCAGCAACAGCGGAGTAGCGCGTGGATCCACAAGTTTAATATACAATATAAACAACATTGGTGTGAGTGGCATAAGGTGTCGAGAGGTGTGCTGCGCCAAACAATGTGTTATTATTAGACTATTACTTGTAGTAATTACAAGTATGCTTTATCACCTGTCAGTATTCCTAGCCGCCATGTTGGTGTACCCGGCGCCCACCCCCTGCTCCAGGTGAGTACAGCTGCCACTCTTGTAGTCCAGTATGTCGCCAGGTGGCGCCGTGTCTCTGCGACCGCTGGCTAGCTGGGTGGCGCTGCGAGCTGCCAGGACCTTGGGCTTCTAAGGATGTAAAAAAAATATACTTTTCATTCGTAGAGTTTATCATTTCAAGCGAAATCTGGCCAAGTTTCTTAACTTCTATTGTCACCTTAATATAAAGGGCGTTTGTTCGTCTGTTTGTTCCGTTTTTACATCACACCGGCGGGACGTATCTTTTTGGATATTAGTTATATAGTGTTCCGAGAGATATATAGGCTACTTTTTATCCCGCTAAAACGCGTACGAAGGTTGCGAAAAAAAATTAGTTCTTAATAAAAATACGTAGGATGTCGACGATAACTCAGGAGATTTTATGGCAAATCAGTAAATTTTCTTTGCTTTTGTCCACTATTACCTGTTGTTCCTTGATCCCCACATACTGCAGGCTGAGGTTGACGTCGACGTGCGGGCGGCGGGCGGGCTCCCCGCGCGCCCCGCTCCCCCCGCACGCTGCCACGTGGCAGCGCTCGTGGATGGAGAGGGAGCGCCCCGCGTTGCAGAACTGGTTGAGAAAGGTCTGCGGCTCCTCCGTGGGGACCAGCTTGCGGAGGTCCATGCTGCACATGCCTGGAGTTATACACGTTATAGTAAGTGTTGTGGTAGGTACTTCAATATAGTAGATAGGTGAATAAGTATTGAAGGTAATTAATAAATTATCAGTAGTTGTCTGCACTTACGTGTTACACTTACATCACAACAGTACCTAAGTATTATATAGGTAGTAGCGCTCCTAACTCAGCTGGCGGGGGCAATCGCATGCGATTACCAATGTTAAGCAAAAGTAGACGCGGTCAGTACGCAGATCGGTGACCGAAAAGTGGCAGTCTATTTTGGGCGCTTCCGTGGGTCGGATGACACTTTAAATTGTAGGTCCCGGCTTTTTGTCTAGTACGGCAGTCATTAAGCCATGTCAGAGGAGACAGAGTAGGCCACTCTTATTCGATAAGAAGAAGGTACACGTTATAATTAAGTTACAGATGTCCATCTTAAACAATCGTAACAAAACCAGCAGGTGTGTTTTAAAAATTCGTAATCTATCGAAATCGAAACCCTAATCAAAGATTTAACAAGTGCGTTAACTTATGTTGGCTGGGACAGTGATGTGATGTATACAAATTTCTTGACTTGCTTTAATGTTTTGTTGTGGATAAAAATTATTCTAAAAAGGTAAGTAATTCTGAAATACCCTGCTGAATAGAATCCGACAAAAAACACTAGTTTAAAAACACTTCAATTTACTGACACAGATAATACAAAAATGCACACACACTATCTGATTACAGGTACAAAAAGAATACAACTCTCAATGCACAAGATTTGTTTTTTGATTGACTAATCTTAATTTTTGCAGGAATAACTAGAAGAGAGGCCTATGCTCAGCAGTGGACGATAAGGGGCTGATGATGATCTTACCAACATCTTTATCTCCGGCGCATATCCTGGCCACCACATGCGGACACTCCGCGAAGTATCGTCCCAGCGAGGAGAGATCTGACGCGAGTCGCAGCGACGTGCGCTGGTTGAACTGGGCGCACGCACCCGCTGAGGATGATGATGTTATGCCCACTCTGTGGATAGTAAATCACAAATCAAAAATAAATTTCCTACTAACAGTGGACTAGAGCACTTACACTATTATACCCCTTTTATATATAAAAAAATTAAAATAGCCTTTATTTCTACTACTCAATATAATAGATACAGGAATACTTAACTTATACATCTTTAAATGAAGGTAGGTATAAATAGTGTTAATAAAAAGAGTTTTTTAAACATGTCCCTTATGTTTACAAAACAACCCCTTTTATATATACCCCTTTTTATGTTGTAGTCAGAAGTAGTATGTTTAGTTTTTCTTCCTTTATTTTTATGTATTTTATCGTAATTTAAAATCTACCTTCATTCCAAATTTCAGCTCAATCCATCCAGTGGTTTGGGCTGTGTGTTGATAGATCACTATATCAGTCAGTCAGCCACCTTTGAGTTTTATATATTTAAATTTATATATATAGGTAATGGTAACAGTGCTAGACTTGTTTTTAAAGCTGTTTATATACTAACAAGAATAAAGATACCTAAGCCTTTGACTGCCGTTTCTAGTGCTCAAGTGGTCTAGTTTAGTCTACTGGGTTAACATCTTAAACCGCCATCAATCATAAAAGAGTCAAAGTCAAGAAGTAAACATAACATCTTTTCTAACTTACTGAGCTTTGGATCTGTTTGTAATCATGTTGTGCACGCATGTGTGTGATGCACAGAATGGCTCAATACCCTTAAAGTGTTTTGCTGTTCATCATATTGCATTTTCTGTGTGTTGTGCTTAGTGCCTAATACATAAATAAATAAGTATAATCTTACCTTTTTTTTTTTTTTCGTGGACGAAATGCATTTACGCATCCCCGCACTCTCCCCGGGGGGGCGGCGGGGTATGTCGGGCTCAGAGCTAATGGGACTCCACTACCGACTAAAACCTACCACGATGTCCCTTCACCTCGGCAAGGACGGGTTTCGCGGGCAAGCGAGCAATACTCCTCCGCAATTCCCGTCCCAACCGCAGTCCACTGTCCAGATGGACCCGCCTCAGGAGGAAAGTATAATCTTACCTGTCTGTCATTATGTTGTGAGTGAACACAGAGTATGTGACGTAGCAGTCCACTTCTTTACTTGCACTGCCTTCTGGAAGCAACTGAAATAGAGCATTTTCTTTAGCATTTACCATCATCAGTATGAAAATAGCTTAGTTATCCCAAATCATCGTCAGCTCATGTCTTCGCGACACAATTATAAAAAATGTATTTTTCTTAAGTGTTACTGTCTCTTGTAATTACTAATTCCAATAAAGATGAGCTTTAAAAAAAATTTCATTGTCAAAACAGTTGCTGAAATAGTATATCTTTTGTTTTTTTTTATACTCATTGCCAATAACTCATGCAGCTTTTTGACCATTAACTTTTTAATAAATATGAGTCTTGTGTAGTCCAGTTTTATTCTATCATTATTTGAACATACTCACCAAATCAATATTCTCCACAGATCCTATAACGAAGCTGAGCACGAAGTGATGCTTCCCGCTGCCGATCTGTATGAGACCCTCATCACAGAGCAGTTTAGGTTGCAGGTCGAGAGAGGACACTGTCTTCTTACTTTCTGTTATGTATTCATCTGAAAATGGTATATTAATATGTATTTAAAATTCAGTAGCTTTACTATATTTTTATAAAAACTGGAGTATAATCAGGCTCAAAAACTAAGAAAGATAGTGACGATTTAAAAAAAATTAAAATTATTTATTTTGTGACAAAAAATTACATACGGACACATTCTGGAAAGTAAGACAAACACATTTTGCACGTACACAATTTTTACTTTTTTTTTACTTATATACTTCAAATTGTAGGTGTTCAAGATTGGGTTTACAAGATTTATCAAGAAAATATGTTGTCTTATTTTATGTGTCTTCATCAAAGTTTTAATAGTTTCATTTTTTTGTTATATCAGAGTGCAAAATTTGTACAATCTAAAAATAATAGATATACTGTAATATAATTATAAAAAAACTACTCACTCAATGTCATGAGCATGTTCCTAGCTGGAGGTGGGTCTGTGAACTGCTCCACGGGAGGGTAGGCTATCTCATTGCTATGGAACATGCGGAGCTCATTCCTCTGAAAAATAATTTATATATAATTAGTTTCAGAGAAGATTTTGTATAAAATGTGATTGATTTTCTCCTAGATTAGAGAGTAATCTGGTTAGATTATGAGAAGATATAACCCAGATATTGGCCGAGAAAGTAGAGGCTGAGAAAAAAGCAAATAAACACATGAATTATTATTATTAAATTAGAGGCAGTTTGTCAGACTAATTCCTCATTTTACATTTAATAAAATAGTAATATATATAATGGTCTATATTTATCTATCTATAAATTTTTTTAACTAATTTTCAACAAAGGAGTCAGTAAATAACTAAGTAAATTAAATTTTCTTACAGGAGTGGGAGTGTTGGTTCTGTCTTCAACAGACAAGCTCATCATCAGCTGAGGGTGGCAACACTTGCCATCAGACCTCACACCCAGCAGTCTGTGCCACGAGTATTTTACCTGGAATTAAATTATTTATTTATTTTCAAAGTCATAATATAAAACATTGAATAAAATATGATAGAACTAATTTCAATATAGAACTTGTCACTACAGGTGGGTACAGAGTATTTAATTGAGTAGGAACTAGTAGCCAACCAGGATCAAAGACATAGACTACAAACTGTTCCTATAAAAACTTGCCTTCTAATTAACTATAAACCAACTATGTAGTGAATGAATGATTTATTTATTTAAATTATCGTTACTTAAATAGTGATGATTTCATGAATTAAGATTTGTATTCTATATTATGTAAATTCAATTCATAATTACAAATTGACTAAAATGTAAATATAAACATAAATCTAGAACTAATTGAAATTGCTAAATAATAATGTAAATACTAAATAACTATATAATATTATTAAGACTTTTAAGGACTGTAGAAGACATAATCATGTTTAAAATATTTTGACAAATATCTTTTGACATTCAAAAATTTATTTTTTAGCTTGTTCCTAACTGTATTAATGTAATCAAGATCACTGGAAGGGACTAGCTAACATAGCACGGGTGTGCCCTCACCCAGTATGTTAGGTAGTAATTAAGAATTATTGTAACACCTTTTCTGAATAAATGAATTTTGAATTGAAAATGAATTTTGAATAGTAACTAAAAAATAAAATAAATATTTCGGGACATTGCACACAGCACTATCTAGCCCCACACTAAACTAACACTTGTGTTGTGGGTACCTACTAGATAACAGATATAAAACTTATAGGTACTTTTTTTTACATACATACTTATTATACATACAAACAACCAGACTCAACAAGACAACAAGAAATTTTAAAGTTAAAACTTGTGTCAGGATTCGAACCAGCAACCCCTAAATTAGAAGGCAGAGCCACTACTAACTATGCTAACAGGCAGTCAAAACAGAATAATGGATGAATGTATAGTACCTATTGGATAGAGATGAGAAGACATGTGATGTTCTTAGCGAGATGCCTACTACAGAGTGATGATTATGATGAGTAGAAACTTATTAATGGCACAGGGTAGGATAGGACTGTCAAGAAACTATAGAGCAGAAAACAACTTAAATAAACAAAAAACAATGTACAGATAAAATCTTACATCTATAATCTTGTTGGAGGGGCATGGTTGTGCACCGAGCAGACTGAGCAGTAGATAGCCAACTTTATCCTTTCTTCCTTGTGTTCCCATTGTGTACACTTCCACCTTGACTGGCACATTTTGGACCCGGAGGCTGGAATACAACAAATATGATTTTTCGTAAATAAACTGGAGGAGTTATATTATTACCATCTCAAAACAGAGTAAAATCTGCAGTTTATTTAGTGTCATTAACCTTTGGCTGACGACCTGGTCTAAAAAAAACACTAACGCCGAGGTTACGTCCCACAGACACACAAAATAAAATAATTATAAAAAAATCTGTAAACGTGCTAACAAATCTTAATTCTTACAGTTATTAGATGAAAGCCTTAGCTAATGAATATATAAATTAAACTTCAAATTTAAAGATTATCAACATTAATTTATGAGATTGCATAATTTGCTTAACAAATTTAGGAACATAGTTCAATCTTCATTTTTTTTAAACACTTTAAAGTTTCGATAAAGTGACTAATACAAATATGTTCTTCTTGAAATATGTTTCAAAATAAAACGAAACAAGAAACTCTAACTCTAGAAATAAAAAAAACTGAAAACACATGTGTTTGAAAAATTTTACTTTTGCACTTTGCAGTCATTGCATACTTGAAGATAGCATGTAAGGCACATCGACTGTGTCTTCAAAATGGCCGGAAACAGGAAGGTACCGGGAAAAAGGAAGCCACACGCCGCGTATTTTAAAAAATATTGTCATTACAAAAATTTTGACGTCTGTGAGACGTATAGGTCGGCAGTTAAAGGTTAAATAGAGTTTGTACTATTTGTTAATTTGTAGGTCTCAGTTGTTGCCATTCGGTTCAACCGTTAAGCCTGATCATAGTTCCATAAAAAAACTCTCGAAAACTCTCGACGAGTTTATCGTACCTTCGAAATCTCCTCTTGTCTGCTTCCCAAACTAACTCCGCGTCAAACACAGGAGTGTGGCCAGGTACGGCAGGGTCTGTCTCTAGCATATATCCATTCAAGGACCCGCTCACAATAAAAGGAGACCTCAGAAATCCAAACCCAAGACCTGCAATGCAAATCGAATGTTTTGATGACATTGATGTAACTAATAACACGGGTCAGATATTTGTAACAGATAGTTCCCAACATCCCACCTTCTTTTACGTGTAAAACTATCTGGATATTAGGTCCTCGTAACTCGTCCATTTAATATATTTTAAGCAAAACTAAAGAAAACACAAAAGACCAAATCAAATGCAACTGTACTGTAAACAGTTTTCCAAAATCAAAACAATTTGATGTTTTCAAGTTTGATCGCATCTAGATCTGACACTGACATTTTAAGATAAGTTGCCTGAATTAAATGATAGTGATGGTGGTTGGATTCAAAATAGTCGATTTTTTATTTAGTCTAACTAAACTGTAAAAATCTTTTAAGCGCCATCTTTAAATTAAGAGTAAAACTACAACGATCAAAACTTTTGTAAAGTTGAGTTGACTAGCGCTCTTTTATAGGACTTTGGAGGTAAGTACAATAGAAATGGTAGCAAATTATAAAAATCTCAAATATTTTAATTGTTGTAATGTGGTATGTACCATTTTAAAAAGTTTGCTACTATTCTTTGATCTAACGAACGAAACTATTATGTTGTAGCAGATATACATCGTTTTATGATTGTTCAGCTTAAACAGGCTCAATAAATCGAGAAATATACCTAGATTTTAGAATAATGCGGGCCAGGTCGTCTGAACTTTAATATAAATAAATTTCACTAATTTAAATTGTCATCCTAATAAAATATTTTGACGGAAGTGATTGATAGTATAAATCTTTAACTACTTATTTAATAATAAGCTATTATATCTTCAGTTTATTATGGCATATACTAAAGTATATTTTCAGTTTCAGTAAACATTTTTACACTCTTTAACTTAAAATTATATATTCGTCAGTTGCATTTTTTCAATAAGTATGTAATTTGACTTTTTAACTTGTTTTGGAATGAACTCAAAGTAAAATGATCCAAAAGAACGATTTTGAATCAAATCGCTAGAAAACTGAATGAACAATTTTGAAAATGATGTCTATCACCCGCCTACGTCGGACATTTTTTGAATGCTAACAAAACAAAAACAAAGGGACTTGAATTTCTCTGAGGCAAAGCGGAGTGTAAAATATATACTGTATGTATTGTGTATTTTTAAATCAAAATAAGAAGAAGTACAATGAAGAAATTTTTAAACGAATATAAAGCCACGAAGATCCACAAAACCAAATCACAAGATAGTCCTTTTGGGTAAGTACCTAAACATTACTTACACGAATTCGTTGAGTGTCTTATATTTTCCAATTGTTCAAATTGGCTCGGACTACCCTAAAAGTGAGTGCAAAAATAGCGGAATAAAATAATGGAGGTGGTCGGTGCATTATACGGTTGAGGAGTCGCCTGACCGCGGTAGAGTAGAGTTGAACGAGGCCCGGCGCGCGGCGACCGCTCCGCGACTAGTGGATCACCGGACCGAGACGAAAAGTAATTTGTACAAAAAACCAAATTCAAGTCATTCTCATTGCGAATGGCGCGTTGCTTGTGATGTTTTGTGCGACGGTACAATATATCGGTGGTCATTGTTGGAAGCAGTTTTTTCTAACGAACGGAGTTCCAATGCGCCGGTAATGTTCCGCGTGCTTCGCTTCGCCGGCCTTTCAGTTTCGTATCGAAAAAGTTAGTTTTTGTTTAGTAAACACTCGTGATAAGTTGCTAAGTGCATAGAACTTGTATACAGAGTTGAAATTTGAGGACAAGACGTGTAATCTCATGAGGACATGGGAGTGTTCAAGTGGCTACGTCGGTGAGTAAAATTCGACCCTATCGACTTACGGACCTGTTAGGTATTTCAAAACAGGTGCATGTATTGTTTGTTATACTTATACCCACCTGTGTCTGTGAGCCTATTCATAGAAACTTACATATAGGTCAAAGGTCAAGACCTACTTACGTTTCATAAAAAACCTAATAGGTATCACTCTCCTCACTAATTTTACGTTGTCAAGTTAGAGATACGATGAATTAAGTATTACGACTATGTTGCACTCGCCTCATGCCAAATAGTTAAGTTTATATTAGGTAGCTATTATATATATATTATTACCTAGCCAAGATCTTACATTCCTAGATCTAGGACCCCTGACTAGGGTAGTGTTCTCAGTGATTCTGCATCATACCTAGCTCTTTTGAAAACCCTTATCAATATTTATACATAGGTATTAAGTACGTACTAGGTACTTACAAGTATTTACATCACTATTATTTTTCTTGATGCCATTAATTAAACAACTAAATTGTTCAACTCAACTAATAATCTTTTCTATGATTTTAATGTACAAAAATACTCTAAAACTCCTATAACTTTTTTCCTGTAATGTAATTTGCAATAGAGAAAGGCCTCTGTTGTCTATTTCTCATAGTTAAATATTGTTAAATAGCTAAGTAGCTTAGCTACTAATTTATTAAATTTAAATTCATCTTATATAATAGAGAATCGACAGCACTTGCCTACTTAATATTTCTTATAATATCTCTCAGTTTTAATAAATGAAAACTACTACAACTTAGTTGTAGTTATAAATTTCAGTAATTACTAAAGTCCTAGTTTTTCTAATAAGAATCTGTGTCCTAACTCACTCAAAGCCTTCATATTAGAAACCTACAACCACTATCTATATCCTAACATTACCTATTACATTGCAATATCAAAAAATAAATACCTCGCCACTATTTGCAAAAGTGAGAGCTGAAATTGAAATTGGTTTGTAAAATTACCTACATTCCTTCCAACAATGGAGGTTGCATGATGTAATGCCTCCACCTAGCTGAATCATCAGCTGTAAACTCTTTTCAATTTCTATTCAATGGCTATTGGAGCAGTACTGCCATAGAGATCTTTGTGAAGAGGATTCATTTCAATTGCCAATACTAACCATTGTATGACCCATGATTGCTGTTTAATTGTGTGCTACCTGCCTAATCCGCTAATCACATTCCACCTTGAGGTTCTGCAGGATTAACATGTCTTAATTTAAGTTATTTATGTTGTTTTTTATATTTAGTGACATTGATATGAAAGTGAAAATCGATGTAAACTACCCCCATTGTGACTGATTTTTTGTCTACATTTTAAGTAAGTATATGTGACATTTTTTAAAGTAAGTAACACTCAGTTGTACAATTCTAAATTGTAGGTGCTTGCATGCTAATGTTTTTGCAGCCACATACTGATTATATAATAATTGGTATAACCTTGCACTTGACAAACTAACTCTAATTTACATTTTGGTTTTTGTAAACACTTGTACTGATTGAATACGTAACTAAAACTTATAAAAAAAATGGTTTTGAATCAAATTTGCTGTATATCATGATTTTTTATACCTTGTTTGTGTTCTCTTGTAAGGCGCAGTATCTTAAAAACTATCTATCTTTGACCAATTAATTTGTTGTGACATTATCAGTGAATCTGTTCATGATTTTTCCTCAATAAGTACTTAAGTACTGAGTTCCAAGCTTTTTTCTGATTATGTCTGGGGCCCTACTAAAAACCCTAGAGTCCCAGTTTGATACCTACCTAATGGGATGATACATTATGATAAGAATGGTAAAACAATTATGATAAGAAATCATAGTGTTGCATAATGCATAAAATTATTTATTTATTTTGATAAAGATAAAGATAAAAACTTTATTAACCTTATGGTATCGCACCATATAGGGCAAGTCATAATACAATTTTCCTTAAGTATCTATAGTTCTTAATGTGTAAACTTATGTAATAATTATATAATTATCAACTATTTTAACATACACGAGAGAAGTTCAATTAAAGAGTTGAAATGAAGATTCTACTAGTGCTCGGTTCATAAATTCTTTTAGACTATAAAATGGATTATCTTCAAAGAATTGTTTTAATGATTGTTTGTAATGTGATTTCAATAAATATTTCTTTCTATTATACATATTTGGGTTTTGAATGGTTTTTTTAACACCCATTAAAAATGTGTAAGACTCCATCTACATACATAACTGACATCATAGCATAACAATTATGTAGCCACTTAGTGCTAAATATCATCTGTTTCGGAGAAGACACAAATAAATGTACCTATTAATACATCGATTGTATTGAAGCTGAATGGTCAGATTCGGCACGTTTTACACTTTCAGAAGCCATTCATTCGACAGCGACGTCCGCCGAACAATTCGCCGACAGTACCAACCAGACAGACAGACTATTTCGCAATCGGAAATTATCAGAACCATCACAAAAGAATCACCGCCAAAATAACAGAATCGTGACTGACGTATCATTTAATTACTCGCTTCTACCTGAAACCTTTTGACTGGAAAACACATTATAAACTTACCGCGATTTACTTTCACCTATTTGCCGATCGGCACTGCTAATTCTTTATTATGCCCGTCCAAGTTGATGGGCAGAGTTTTGTTTATGTAAACATTATCGTGACACCCGCGAACGCGAGATGAGAAGCTTATCTATTCGAGATGCTTTCTACTTTAATTAGTAAATTGCATAAGGAATTGTTTGTACCCATTTGTACTTATTTCCGAATGTAATAATAGCGCTTCCGGCCCGCGATGACTTATGATCGAGTGGACTTATAATCGTGTAGTCATCAATCTGGCGATCTCATTTGTTTCACGTGTTATCTTGCATCGGCGAGTCTGATCTCAGCTGTTAGCTAACCGAGCGCTTTTGTTCTTGTTCTTTGTAAAGAATGGCCATACTGAACTACAGGCTACATGCAGATAGTGGCCACTGAAAGTAACAATACCTACTAGGTTTGGCGTCATATACCTAATGCGTCGTCAACTCTTAATTTGTATATACCTACACTAGTGGGTGCTCGCGGCTTCGCTCGCATTAAGAAGTAAAACTTGCATCCCCTATTTCCAGTGACCCCTTTAAAAGCGGCATTTCCTAAAATCCTTTCTTAGCGGATGCCTACGTCATAACATTTATCTGCATGCCAAATTTCAGCCCGATCCGTCCATTGGTTTGGGTTGTGCGTTGTTTGATCACTATATCAGTTAGTCACCTTTGAGTTTTATATATATATAGATATCTTATTAGCATTTATAAGCAACTTGTACACTCGATATTACTCTAAAAACATTCTAGAGTAGGTAGTCTGAGCTTGAATAATTCTGTTTCTTTTGCAAAGCAAAGCTTTTTAACCCAACAGCAATCAAGGCTGTTAGACAAATGACTAAACTACTAAACATATTAGGTACATAACAATTTGTTTTTCTGTTCCGTTGACTAAACCATGATAAAAATATATGTAGATACTCTTGAATACTACATCTCCAACATAAGCAACTAGTACATACTTATACCAATATATCAATGTACTACTAATCTCTTCATTGTGTCCTATGCTCTACACCCGTTTTCTAGACTATGTACCTACAGCTAGACAAAAGACTCGCATCTTTCTCTCGAGACTGCTGGCTGTCAGTTAGCCTGGGAACATTTTTTTGGCCAGACTCGGAAGCCTATCAAATTGGTAATCGGTAAAAGTGTAGCGAAGCTCAGAGCCGACCGTTTGTCATGATTACAATCGTTTATTTCCTCCGCGCGCAGTCTAATAAGAACTCGTCTTTTTTGTCGCCATTGTTGTCTTACGTTCGGTAATTAAATATTTTGTACCTTAGCTCTTGGATTTAAGATCCAACTCTTGGTAGTTCTATTTTGAATATGTCGTATGATCTGAGATACTTTCCTGCTACTAGGTATTTGGTACTACTAAGCTTGCACTTTCATAAGTTTTTGTAATTGTCCTCTGCGATTTCTCTGGCTGTTTTTTTAACATCATAACATAATCTAGTCTGCAGCTTTGTTTTTATGACAAAACTTTGTTGTTGACTCATGCATTATTTGGCTTTATATATTTTTATATTAATAACATGTGCGACGTCGTATGTTGCCTATTTGATAATAAAAACTTTTTTCGAAACGGCTTTCGCCAACGTTCATACCACGTTGAAAACACCGGTTCTCGTCCGATCACCGAAGTTAAGCAACGTCGGGCGCGGTCAGTACTTGGATGGGTGACCGCCTGGGAACACCGCGTAATGTTGGCTTTTTGCTGCAGCCATAAACGTATTACATTTATTTTTAAAACATTTTAATGATATGATTCCTTAAGAATCGGTTATTTCACGCGAAATCTTTGTTTCATCGTTCTCGAATGACAATAATATCTAATCGCCAGCAACGTTTACTTTGATAAAATTTCTCGATTTGTTTAACAATCGTCTATTTCTTCTTACGAGTTTTTTGTCTGTTTATATCCTGCAAACAGGTTACCATTGAAAAGGAAATCCATTACCCATAAAGCTCGTCAAGTGTAGCTCTGCAGCGCCACTGACCCGCGACGACCAATCCCACGGTAGTCTACCTGCTTGACGCTTGCTGCTGACGCCATCTAGCGACTGGTTGTCGTTCACGCGAATTCACTTCTGAATACTTTAGACTTTAGAGGAAACTAGTGGGGTAGTTATTCAATTTAAAAAAAAACGGAATGTATCCTATGTCCGTCTCCTGGTCCTAAGCTGCCTCCCCACCAATTTTCAGCTAAATCCGTTCAGCCGTTCTTTAGTTATAAATGGTGTATTTATATGTTTCAAGTAAATTACATTATAACGTTTGTAGTTCTTATTTATAAAGTAAACAATACAATACATATTCTATTACTCCAAATTACGTACCATAAGGAAACATAGCCGTAGATTTATTTTTCTGTCCACTGCGTATATAATTTAGTCCCGTCACTCAAGTTTTTATTGTTGTACCGTTTCTGCGGTCCCATTGTTAGATATAACAAATATGACAATAATTGAGGTGAATGCGTAAGTTTGTTTTTCTGCGTGCGTGCGTGGTTACGGAACGACATTATGTTTATTGCTCAATAGAAAAACTTTATTAGTGGAAGAAAGTTTCGCATGTACCATGATTGCGCTGTTTGTTGGACTTTGGTTGCACTTTGATGTAATAATTAAGTTAATTTAAGAAACATGTAGGTACCTAAACATTAGGTAGGTAAAACAATTTGCTACAAATTATGTTTAACAATTTTTTTGGAAGACGCGTAGTTTCCGAGATTTCGCGAAAAAAGGGTTTCCACCCCTTTTTCCAAGATGACGGCCAGGGGACACGAGTGGCGACCCCACAAACTTGAAGTTAAGCTTCTATTGACCCCCCAAACATGCCCAAAAAAAAATTGCGTCCTCTAAAAAATGCAATATTCGGGCCTAAAATTTTATCATTTCAATGGACTATAAACCCGCAGACAAATTTTTGCCACTATATTGAATACAAAGTATTTTATATATGACAACACTGACTCGATAAATAGTGCTGTCCCCTTTATCTGAGTGCTGTCATATTTTTGACGTTTTTAGCTCGTTTTGGCTGTCAAAAAAGAAAGAGTGGCACTTCGAGCATCCATCAACGGAGTTGTCATGACACCGTCAAGCAATGAGCGTGCGGGACAACTATACCAAGAAAACCTAAGAGCGAAAGAGACAGGCTTAGCATTATGTCTTTGTCTAAATTTCACTTTTTGATTCGTTGGGCGCAACAGTTGGCACAAACATGGCAGTTGCGTGAAAAATATTTTTTGCTTTTATTTGGTGATAACGAGTGCTAAGTGTGAAAAAACTTGATTTACATAGTGAATTATTAGAGAAAAATTCATAGAACATGGTGATGGATTAAAGTAAGAATATTAAAAAAAAACTACTTTAACATACCTACAAATTTACAAAAAATACTTAACTAAAACTGTACGAAATTTTCGGATACGAAATTTTCCTTTGGAATATCTAAATTCATATATTTATTTTATTACTCACAACTTTAATCAATGGAGTCAATTGTCTGGACGTGAATGGGACATTCATCCTAACAGGAGACGTACACGTCTCCATTTGAGCAACATCATATTTCAGCGCAGCCTAGATTATTACGAGTAGAAAATTAAATTATTATAGTAGGGACAAGATAATAGGTCACTTTTGACATTTCATCAAAATTCAACAACGTGACCTTGTAACGGCGGGCATAAAATAAGAACTGCACAATTGCTTAACTTTTTTCAATTACGTTTACATATTTATTGTAATAATGACCGATACGAGTAATTTTACGATTTGCTTTCACTAATAAACCATTCTAAACATAATAAACAATTTCTGATCTAAAGAACTGAACGTCGTTACAATGTTGCGTCAGTCAACCCTTTTTCTTTTTAAACACTAAGGATGTAACTCTAAAAATCGAAAGCTGATAGGATTGTAAGTTGAATCGAATGCAATGATTACTTGTGAAGAAAAATCACCATAAATTTATAACCACGTTGTGATTATAGTAAAACCTAATTACTCTGCTGACTCTGCTACAAACTGCATGTGCAGAAGTCACTACAGAAGACTGGCGAAAAGTCGTGGAGAAGACAAAGAAAATAATTTTACAAGATTTTGAACGAGATGTGAGAATAGACAATATTATTGAAAATGAATTAATAATATCTCTGAGTGCTGACAGCAGTGATGAAGATAGCAGTTCCGATAGTTCAAGTGAATAAAAGCAATTTTTTTGTTAAATTACGTAGGTACTTGTCTTATTTTGCTCCTTTAATTTATGAAAGAAAAAATAATAATGGGACAGGGATTCGCATGATCATTTTTAAAATTCACATATGTTTCAAGTCTGTATCGATTCATTCGATTCATTCATTTAATCGATGTTTTTAAGCAGGTCACCTCACTATGAATATAAAACTGACATCTGTCAAAAGTGACCTATTATCTTGTCCCTACAATAGTTAGTTAGAAAACGTTTGTATGGGAAAAAGAAAAGGGCGGTTATTAGGGATTTTCAGGCTATTTTCGATATTTTCTCGCCGTAAAAACCATCCTTGAACTTAACAACGAATATTAAAAAAAAATTATTGGCCAAATCGGTCCAGGCGATGTTGAGTTATGCGCTTACTAACATATTTTGCGATTAATTTTTATATTCATTAAAATTAATAACTTGGTTGGCCATTGTACCTAACCTTCTCTGGTATTATATCGTCCTGGTAGATACTGCTCAGACTTTGCCCCACGAAGCTCATTTGCGTCGCTTCATCTAACGTCGCGAACCACAAAATAAAAATAGGATGATTTTGAAGTACTCGCATAAACTTACGGATTCTTCTTTATATCTATGGACTCCTAGTCACTACAGCTCTTTCTACGTCTCATGACGCTCATGTATTGTGCGTTCTTGTGGTTCTTTTCACTGGACTATTTAGTTTCTTTAACTTTGAACTCCTCTCAAATCTATAATCCTGGTAATTACGGCAAAATCTATGCTCCATGACGCACTACTGCGTCCTTGAACGGCAGGGCTATTACGTAAAAAATAGCAGACAGCGATATCATAGCAGTAGTCGGGCGACCGGTCGGCAAACGTCAAAATAAAACCGTATTACGTAAGCCTTTTCGTGGTCGTTGCTCATCGTCTGCTCTGTTGTCGTGATGCACTTGGTTTTGTATGGAATGTAGCGCCACTAACGATCGAACGGTAACTGGTGGTACTACGTAAGCTTGTAAACAACAATCAAGCGTCTATTTTCCTTCAGTCCTTCACACATCAATCTGCATTTCAAGAGAATATTTTTCATTACTCAGTGTGAATCTTTATTGTTTTGAAAACAAGTAGGTATAAGTTTTTAGAGATACATATAATCAGTAAATACGTGAAATATTTATTTATTTATTCACGAGATACATATTGAGAATTTTTAGAAGAAAATGGAGATGATGATGATGATGTTTTTTGTGTTTTTTTTTATAAAATTATACATATCACTTTTATTATTTGTTTTCTAAATAAGTATTTATAATTGATGAAGTTCATAACAATAACAGAGTTGACACATTCAATATTATTTTCCCCCTAAAAATACCTTGAATTGATTCTAAAAAAATCCTAAATGGGCGTAAATAAGATTTTATGCTATATGTACGAATGATTGAATTAACCTAAATCCCTAAATTATAATAAAAGCATCTCTAAGCCATATCCAAGATGATAATTTTCACCCGTTAAAAGGGCAAAATCCCTAATCGTAGAAATACTCTAATAAAAACAAGTAAGCAATCACTTTACAACTAGTAAAATAGCTGTCGCCAATTTGACAGATCGATCGCTTGGCTGCTGCTGTCGTGTGGCTCGCAAAAGTCTTACGTAATACGATTTTCAAGACAAGCGTAGCAATTACAATGGCGATGAATGCATTTTTAGTTTATCAGTTGCTCGACAGAGGCAGCACTGTTGATTGCTGACTGGCTGCTGTTACATAATACGAAATTGGCATTTGACAGTAGCTATTGCACGATTTTCGGCTGCTGCTAACCGTCTGCAAGATAGGTAATAGCCCTGCGGTTTCCAAATCGGATATGAAGTTAAATTGTACTCTTCGTAAATCATGCACTCCTGATAAGGTGGGCACAACCTTGTGCTCTGACGCACATGTCTGTTCTGGCCAAACTCCTTTGAATCTATGTGCTCCTGGTAAACGGGGCACGTTCTCCGCCTCATGACGCAATTATGCGGTTTGATATTATCAAAGGCAAGTAATTTTTTAAATTTCATTTGGTTTTAGAAAACAAGGGGGTTTAAATTTTTGGGTTGTAGTTTCGAACTTAAATAACTCAAAAATTAAAACCAAAACAAAGAAAGATTTTTGTTTATACTCAAACGGCCAAACGCTAGGCGTGAGAATAAATTTATATAAAAGCGAAAATGTATTTCTTGGTTTGTTGGTATGATTGTTTTTCTTACACGCTTTGACGCAGTGACAGCTGCATTCCGAAAGTGACAAATAGGCTACATTTTATGTCGAAATGCATTTGTGTCAATGCAGTTCTGCTAAGTTCCATTCAATTTGTAAACGATAGGTTTTGCTTAAGTTATTAACAAAATAGCTTATAGACCTATGTTTATTGTATGAAATATCGCTGCCGTGCTTTTAAACAAAATATATAATATTATATTTTGTGTTGCTATTTTTATGAAGCACATTAGTTGCATATTTATAGCCGGATTCGTTTCGGAAAGAGGACAATATTATATTATGCAACTAGTGAATAAAGGACGGATTTAAAGCGAGGGCCGTAGATGAGTCACGAGCAAGTGAAGGATTCAACTGTTAGAATCCTGAACGACGCGAGTGATTCATGGCCCTCGATATAAATTCGTACTTTATTCAAGAGGTTGCATACTATACTTTATACCATGACTACGAGAATACACATAATAAGTAGAAATATAATCAAGAAATAAGAATTGTTTAATTAATTGAATTAGAGCAATGACTGAAATTAAGCGTAATTTTCTTATTATTATCATTAGGGTGGCCAACTTGTGAAACAATATTTATATTATTTATTAATCTAATGCCAAACTCCTTGTCGCAAATATCGACCATTGAAATCTCGAGAATTTATTTGCACCAAAGAGTTTTGAATTTCGAATGTTAGCGTAAGGAGTTTGTGTAAGCATTGAAATAGAGACCTATATATTTTTGTGTTCCAAATTCAAACACCAAAACAGTGAGTAAAAGGCCTTGTTATTCACTGTTTTGCGTGAATAAAATAAGCTTTTCAGAGTAGGTATGGTATAAACTACATTTTTTAGTTATTGTATTTAGCTAAATATTATTATTACCCAGTGCTTAATATCTATGTAGTATTATTATCCTGTCATATTTACAAGTACATAGCATTATGATCTGTAACTTGTTATTAAGTGTAAATAAATGATTAAAAAATAAGAACGGTCCATTCCTTAAAAAATAGGCCTCTATCGCACGCGTATGGAGAAAGATTGTTGTCTCGCTCCGTCAGCCTATGCCACAAGGTATGCATTATTTATTCTGTGGTATGCTCTCTGTGAGTATGGTCTCCTGGTACTCTTGTAAAAATCGTGCCATCTCGGCCGACAAACAATTCTTGGTCAAGGACAAAAAATATATATTTTGAGTAAATAATTTCCAAAATACAGTTGACTCAGCCTATTTGATTGAAAGATTAGTAAGTGATAATTTTTGTCTATTTTTTTATAAGGAAATACGTAAACAATTTTTTACTTATTTAAATTTAATGTCTACGCGAGTATAATTTTTATTTTGTGTGGGACGATAAACACGGATAGGTTACATAGTCATAGGCATTTATTTGCGAATTGTTGAGGTTGACAGAAAACACTGAACAATCCTGACCAAACCACAAACTGTAGTACCTACCGAGACCCTTCAACCCTTTTTGCTAAACAATTTTCGACTTTATCACGTCTTATTAAAGTCAGTATTAAAATAAACACAAGATTTCTAAACGATATGTTCATCTATTCTATTATATTGTGTTGTCCATCGTCAACGTTCATACCACGTTGAAAACACCGGTTCTCGTCCGATCACCGAAGTTAAGCAACGTCGGGCGCGGTCAGTACTTGGATGGGTGACCGCCTGGGAACACCGCGTAATGTTGGCTTTTTGCTTCACCGTTTTATTTATAACGCCCCACAATCAAATATGTTTACTCTTCACTTAAATATTTTGTAAAGAGACTCCAAACAAGGCTATGCCTAGACAAGATACCCAAATCTGAATATCTCATCCGAATTTCAGATGCATAACACACTTTTTACCTTTATGCCACTATGTGCAGTATGCGTGTTTCTCTCTTCCATTTAACTCTGTCACTGGTCATCTCCTATTATATCCTCATTCGAACAGTTCATCCATATCTTCCTAGGGCGTCCTCTGCTACCTACTTTACCATTAAGTCCATACTTCTCCATGTGATAAATTATTGTATCATGGTTCTTCACTTAAGGTAACGATAGTGTATTTAATACATCTCCTCGCGTCTCTGCGCTCCTGGTATCGGAGAGTTAACTCAGTCAGTTGTGTTACGTTACACAATCGTGCAACCGAAGAAGTTAACCTACAGATTTTGTCAAACTAAATTAGACTTAACTCTGTAATAATACAGTATATTTTCGTCTATCATATACGTAACTATCCGTTAACTCCGGTTAAGACCTGAGTAAACCTTTTTGCTAGACAATTTTCGACTTAATCACGTCTAATTAAAATCAGAATTATAATGAACACAAGACTTCTAAACGATATGTTCATCTATTTTGTGTCTTCTCCCGCCAACGTTCATACCACGTTGAAAACACCGGTTCTCGTCCGATCACCGAAGTTAAGCAACGTCGGGCGCGGTCAGTACTTGGATGGGTGACCGCCTGGGAACACCGCGTAATGTTGGTTTTTTGCTATTTTATTGAAGTTTCAATTAAGATTTTGAAAAAAAAAAATATTAAGAAAGCCTTTGCAAAAATTTAAGAGATTTTTTAAATATGGTAGTAATTAGTATTGATTAATTTTTGTTTGATTTATTTTACTTCATATTTTATTTTAGGTTTATTATATATTTTAATTTTATGTTTAAGACTTGTAAATATATACTATTAGTCACTTTATGTTTTATAAGTTATGAATAAATAAGTTTTTAGTTAATAAGTATTGTAGTGTGATCTTTGGAATAATATATTGGTTTATAGTAGTTTGTAATCGAAATAATAGCAGATCCAGAAGTTACTTTGGTACTTACTTTTGTATCGTTATCATTAGTATAATATTTTATGTCGTGCCCTGTGACGTCATGTTTTTGCACATTATAAAATAAGCTTTTTTGAGTTGTTCATCGCCAACGTTCATACCACGTTGAAAACACCGGTTCTCGTCCGATCACCGAAGTTAAGCAACGTCGGGCGCGGTCAGTACTTGGATGGGTGACCGCCTGGGAACACCGCGTAATGTTGGCTTTTTGCTTCACCGTTTTATTTTCAACATCTCGTAATTACATACATTAATTTTTCATTCAAATATTTTGTATACCTGACCTCCAACCATAACTATCCTTGACAACCAAATCGGACTTTCTCTTCAGAATTTCAGATGCATAACATACTCCCTCTATATGCGCTGAAGGTTTGGTTTTCTTTGTAAGATCTGTACAGCATGTTGTGTGGCATCCTAGGGTTGCCTGGAAGAGATCGCTTTCAGCGATGAGGCCGCCATTTCTGGCATTAATTTTTTTTTTCTATGTGAGTGTCCAATATAGTATTAATCAATTAATCATGTTTCTCTCTTTAAGTCTATCAGTCGTCATCACCGCATTCACTCCTCCCGCACACATATCCTCATTTTATCAGATAATCCATATTTTCCTAAAGGCGCTTTCCTTAGGGCGTCCTCTGCTACCTACTTCCTCCTCTATCCTTTATTAATTTCTCTCCGTCATCCTTTATTCATTTCTCTACATCCAATGGTTGCCTGGAAGAGATCGCTTTTAGCGATAAGGCCGCCACTTGTGGCACTAGTATTTATGTTTAATCTATTTCTTTGTATTTTATTTTATTTCGTGTGTTACAATTAAGTAATATTCTATCTATCTATCTACTTTACCATTCGGTCCATACTTCTCCATGTGATAAATTTATTATTGTTCTTCACTAAAGGTACATAACGATAATGTATTAAATTCATCTCTTCACGTCTCTGCGCTCCTGGTATCGGAGAGTTAACTCAGTCAGTTGTGTTACGTTTCACAATCGTGCAACCGAAGAAGTTAACCCACTGATTTTGTCAATCTAAATCAGACTTAAATATGTAATCATACAGTATATTTTCGTCTATCATATATTTAACTATCCGTTAACTCTGGTTAAGCCCAGAACAACCTTTTTGATGGACGACTTTAGACTCTATTACGTCTTACTAAAAACAGAATTAAAATTAACATAAGTATTCTAATCGATATGTTCATCAATTTCGGCACTCAACTCGCCAACGTTCATACCACGTTGAAAACACCGGTTCTCGTCCGATCACCGAAGTTAAGCAACGTCGGGCGCGGTCAGTACTTGGATGGGTGACCGCCTGGGAACACCGCGTAATGTTGGCTTTTTGCTTCACCATTTTCACGGCTAACACTTCCCAATCACATATTTCAACTTTTCACTTATTTTTTTCCCATAGGTATATATCAAAATTATTTTGTTTTTCAGAGAGCGTGTGACGGTGACCACCCATCACAGCGTGACTCCCGACGCGCCCGCCGAGGTGGTTCGCTCGCAGAGTGGTCCGGTGGTGGCCGGCCAGGTCGGCACTATACGCACCGATGAATACAAGAGAGACCTGGCCGAGTTTCAGGCTAGGCGGTCCACGGGTGCCAAGGAAACAGATGTAAGTATATACTATATCTACTTTACTTACTAACAATTTTTATCTCTTCGGGGTAGCGCATATCTGACGGCAGTCGCCTATGTATAAAAACCGCTATTCTGTCAAGATGGTTGAATCGGTAACAGACCCTATAAATAAGGAACATAGCTCTTTAAAACAGCAAATATATTTTGTAATCGGGCGAGTGTAATACTTATATCAGGCGCTTTTGAAAAATAATTATTCTATTAAGATGTGCTTAGTAAAGTTATGAACGTCTTTTCATAAAAATAACAACCCTCAATCGTGTACTGGGGTAACCTTTACCTTCTCTTTCCAAATTAAGTATTATTCCTAAAATAAAAATTATGTATGTTTATTACTAGTTTTTTGTCAATATTTTTTTTTTATTGATTGATTGATTGAGTTTTTTGTGTGTTTTCAAGTATTAGTTATATTTTGTGTTGCTGTTTTATGTGTATGTTATTATTTATAATGTTTAGTGTTGTTATGCGTATTAAATTTTTATTTACGTGCGTGATGTCACCTGCCGGTCCCAACGGAAGACCAGCGCTGAATGCTTGCATCCAGCACATGCTGAGTTGGGGCCGGATTGTGGCACAAAACGTGTACCTGTATATATCTTTATATTTTATTGTGTTCTGTATTTCTTGTTGTTTCGTGTCCCAATAAATTGATTTTATTCTTATTCCTTGGCTTTCGCAATATATTTGTAAGTATGAAAACGTTTTATTTTTAATTTATTTTATCATAATCTATTCAAATGCTATAATTATTATATTCACGTAACCATGATGTCATTATTTAATTAAAAACTGATGACCATTTTCGAGTTGTCTATCGCCAACGTTCATACCACGTTGAAAGCACCGGTTCTCGTCCGATCACCGAAGTTAAGCAACGTCGGGCGCGGTCAGTACTTGGATGGGTGACCGCCTGGGAACACCGCGTATTGTTGGCTTTTTGCTGCATATTTTTTTATTTCAAATTAAAGTAAAATATATAAGTAAAGGTTAAAAATCGTGTAAATTTAGCAGCTTTTGTATTTTGAAAATGAAATGCGAATGTCTGTTTACTAGGTAACATCGATTCGATACATACGATACGTTATAATGGGATAAAATATAATAAATTAATTCCAAACATGTGTACAAAATTCTTTGTCAAACAACATGTCTTTGTCCACCGGTTTCTCAAAAACTATGAATGATATCAATATGATTCTTTCTTAAAAGTAGATTCTGGATGGAACATACTTACTTGCACTCCCAGAGAGCTTTCGGTTTGTTTTCATATTGCCACGTGTTGCTACTTGTTTCTATTTTTAACCGACTTCCAAAAAAAGGAGGTTATGTTAGGTTCTGCAAGTTATTTTTTTGTGGATATGTTACGCGATTTCTCCGTTGTTTATCAACCGATTTCAAAAATTATTTTTTTATTCGATAAGGATAGTTTCCGAGATGGTCCCATAACAATTGGTTTTCATTCGGTTCAGTACTTTTTGAGAAAAAACCAATAAACCAACAAATTGATAAAGTTTATGCAAACAAATTTTACCCATATTTCTAAAACTACTAGTCGGATTTTGATACACTGTGATGTGTTGAAGTTTAATGGATGCATCTTTTTAGCTATGTATTACGATGACAACACACCAGAGGGCGCTGCTGTATACACTATATCTTCTGAATTATCAGCCCGATTTTGATGCGGTTTTCTCTGATAGGCTTAGATTTGTTCAGTAACATGACAGTAGAGTTGAAGTCGGTTTTTGCTTTTGTTTAAAATAATTATATGGTATATATTCCAACTGTATGTTTCGTTCCACCAGATAGTAGAAACGACCCCGGTGAAGAAGAAATGCGGTCGTCACTCCCTACCCATCAGCTGCACGGACTGTACCACGGCGCACGACAACACCTTCAACTACGAGAAGAAATCCGCAACAAAGTACAAGAAGCACAAGCGAGCCCGCAGTACGACCCCCGAGAAAGTGTACGAAAGGGTGCCTAACATACAGTTTCTGTTTCAAAATCAGGTGGGTGCGCGTGCAAAATTTATGTAAGTAATTATGTAAATAAATAAAATCTAAATATATAAAACTCAAATGTGACCGACTGACTGACTGACTGATAATAGTGATCTATCAACGCACAGCCCAAACCACTGGACGGATTGGGCTGAAGTTTGGAATGAAGGTAGATGTTATGACGTAGGTATCCGCTAAGAAAGGATTTTTGGAAATGCTACTTTTTAAAGGGGTGAAATAGGGGATGCAAGTTTTACTTCTTAATGCGAGCTAGTAAAAAATAAAGAAGTTATTTAACATATAAATATTCAGGGACATTGCACACAGCGCCACCTAGCCCCACATTAAGCAAACGCGTGTGTCGTGGGTACCTACTAGATAATGTAGACTCCGCACAAGCGCCCGTAGCTCTGCTAGCGGATTTATTGACATAAAATTACCTATGTAAGTAAAGCTATTTGTCGCCGCGGTCAGTCTTTAGATGGGCAATTAAAAAGTGGTATTTAATTTGGTTTTCAAGGGTCGGATGACACGTTGAATTGTAGATTTCGACTGTTTATCAAGAATGTAGGAACGCTATGTGCGCTTTCGTAGTAAAGTGCTGTCCATTGCCTCTTGAATTTAAGATTAAGAAGTAGCCGACCTGCATGTTCAGATATTTTTTTTTTTTTATTGATATTATTTATTATTATATTTTTTTTTAAAATAAATAAATATTTCAGGACATATCACACAGCGCCATCTAGCCCCACACTAAGCAAACGCTTGTGTCGTGGGTACTAGATAACGGATATAATACTTATATACTTTTTTTTTTGTAAATACATACTTGTTATACATACAAACGACCAGACTCAACACAAGTAATTATAAATTTTAAAGTACATAAATACTTGTGTCATGCGGGAATCGAACCCGCGACCTCTAGATTAGAAGGCAGAGCCACTACCAACTAAGCTAACAGGCCAGTCGAATATATATACTACAGATCTTCTTCTTATCGAATGAGAGTGGCCCACTCTGGTGTCGAGAGTTTATCAAGCTGCCCTAAGGGCCTCTGACATGGCCTAACGACTGCCGTACTATGAAAAACCGCCGGGACCTACAATTAAACATGTCATCCGACCCACGGAAGCGCCCAATACGGAATGCCACTTTTCGGTCACCCATCCGTGTACTGACCGCGTCAACCTTTGCTTAACATTGGTAATCGTTTGCGATTGCCTCCGCTAGCTGAGCTACGGGCGCTTCCACAGATTGTAAGTATCTAAACAAAGAGCTTGGCTTGCTAAGCCCGATCACATGTGTTCTAGTTAAAAACATACCGTCTTATTACCAAACGCGGTTTAAATATTAGTCCAGGACTTTGGAAAGTAAAAAAAAAGTTAAAAAAAAAAGTAAAAAGTTATTTATTTCATAAATTCTTACTAATAGGTACATTTAGTTGTTCATTAATTATTTACAATTCATGCTTTCACGTACCTCGGTAGGCCTCTGGGTCCTGCACTAGGTCTGCTTGCACAGCCTGTGGTTCTTGTTGTTCAAACATCGAAACATCACAAACATACAATCAAATTGGGACGTTGATATATCAGTGGTTACATTTTGACAGTTTGATTATTATGACAGTAGACAGACACATTTCGGGCTGCAAAAACGGACTGCATATTTTTAAAGTTCTTGGCTAATACTTAAACCACGTTTTGTAATGAGGCCCTTAGTATTTTTTGAAACTTGTTTTTTCTGTACAACATCACAAAAAGCATTTTTTTTAATCCAGGTGTTCATGCCGGGCGGCAATATGTTCACAACATCAACGTACACCGAACCACTAAACTCGAAGCGTCGCCCCAGGCGCTCCGTCCGCTCGCCCGACTTCCACTCGCAGAAGCACATCGACTTCCAAGCAACCGACGAAGCTGTTTCTCCGCCGGACTTCTACAAGAACAACTCTCTGCCGTTTGACGTGAAAACCTTTCTGGAAGGTAAGTTAATTCATATGAGAGTAGTTTAGTCTAATGTCCAGAGTTCTAAAAACACTAAAGCACGAGTGAATAGGTTTCTTCTGGACAAGCGTGCTCCATCTTCGACTTCACCGTCGCTTCCCATCAGGCGAGGTGCAGTCAAACGTAAGCCAATGTAATGTAAAAAAAAGAGTTCCAAAACCGCCCTAAAGATCCCTATAGAGTAAGCCAACATGTTATAATTTGAGTGTGTATTGGTCTTTTATCTAATTTATGTATCAAAGTATATCTTTTGTACACCGCCTGTTTACAATCCTAAGTAATGTCCGTCCAAAAGGTTGCCCGGAAGAAATCGCCTAAGGCGAGAAAACCGCCCAATGTGCAGCACTTATATTTATGTCTATTTTCTGTCTTTTGGTGTACATAAGTGACATTCTATTCTACAACAATTCCCATATTATTCTGGAAGGTTTTTTAATTTTTTTTAAAATAGTTAATGAGGATTAATTTGCATCTTTGCCTGTTTTATTTAGTTACATTAAGTAAGATACCTACTCACTTTCTAGAACCTTTATAGTACACAATAAAAAACACGATAAAAATTTACCTACCTAAAACGCAGAGCATTGATTGACATTTAATTTCAATATGTTAACTAATCGCTTTGCACTCACGCGTAATTCGCGTTTGTTGTTTACGCGTTTCGGATGTTATGACATCCATCTTCAGAACGTATGTTCTGGGACCGCGGCAGCACGCAGACCGTTTAGTTAACATATTGATAAAATGTCTCACGAAGTTTAATATTAAGACATTTAATTTGTCTAAATAGCTTATTATAAAATGAGTGTAATCTAAGATAACGGTTCTATTTAAATAAATACTCACTTTACTTCAAGGTTCTAGAGACGAAGAAGAGGTTGACGGCTTGAACGCAGCGGGAGATATATATAGTCAGCCGAATAGGGACCTTATTGCCGATGACAATAAGAACGACAATGGCGATGACAAGCTGTGGGAGGTGATGAGTGAGCTCAACCATCTGGACCAGTGGGCGGACGAACAACTGACCAAGTCGCCTAGCGCCTGCAGATCTGACGATAGCAAGGTACTTCAAACCATAATACGTATCCCGTCTTAAATAAATTGTGTCACTGTGTATTTAACACCTTTTTGAGATATCAGTGATCAGTTGTGGTAAGTTTAAAAGAATGCACGTAATTTTTAGCGACTCAGGCACGCCCGTGGCATTGCTCGCATTATTTCGAGATACGAGTAAAAAGTAGCTTATGACACTTCCGGGACATACTTCATACTACCTACATACCAAAAATAGTGACGATCCGTTCAGATGTTTGTGTGTGATGAGCGTATAAATAAACAGACAAATAGAGACACAGAGAAACAGACAAAATTCTATAAATTGTTGGATTGGAACGTGTTTTGTTATCAATTCTAAGAGGTATCTCCAAACATTTTTCTTTTAAATATCAGGCTTTCGATCCTTTTTAGTTGTATTATATGTATGCTGTAGTATACATGTCTATGATATCAATGATAACTGTCTAATACTAACTTTCTGTTAAGAAATTTGTAATAACCTTAAACTTGGCTTGCTCCATTTGTCACTCCTTTTCTAGATCAAACAATTTATCGGGGATCCTAAAAGACCTACGTTTTCAGATATTTTATTTAAGATACTAATACATATGGATTACTGAATATCATCTCTAAACGTATGGTAACTTCTGCATTGTTCAGCCACAGTGTACAATATGAACAAGGTGCTGCAAAGGAGTAGTACGCGGATTCGCTACAGATTCGTAGAGCTCTAAATAAAAAAAAAGAAATGCAAGCTCTGCTAGAGTCCTAACATTTTGTCTTACAAAGGACGTGGTTTTGAACGACGTTTTGATATTAGTTTTTGAACAATTTTCCAGAGCGACTGCAGCGCCTACGGCTTGCCATTTTTTTTTTTTTTTTTTTGTTACCCAGGAAAACCTATTACAGGTACCACCCAAAAAACCCCGGGGAGGGCGGGTGGTTATGTGGGAGTCTCCACCCCACTCTATAAGGGCGGCATACCCACTAAAAACCTGGGGTGTTCCATCTCCGCATCGTTGGTCCAGGGCCACGAGAGCGCGATGCATACATCCGCAGCCCTGGTGATGCTGGCCCGGTAACGGGCCCCGCCTCGGGGAGCTTCAGCTCAACCCTCAATGGACGACGTTTCAGAACACGGGACACGTCATGCATCCTGTGGGGACTCATTCCAGGGCAACAGGTTCCCCGACCTGCAACCCAGAGCCTCCAGGAGTCAGGCAGTCGCACGCCAAAGCGACCGCCCTCCTCCAATGCGCCCTCTGCGCACGGAGTTCGGTTCCCGTGTCGCCGCTACTCGGCCGGTACACCGAACTCCTCTCGCCTCTCGGCGACCACCTCGGGTGCTCTTAAAGAGCACCCAGCTCCACCCACACCGCGAGGTGCGGCGAGCTCCACGCCTCGGGCCCTACAACCAGCCCTCTCGAAGGGGAGGTATAGGCGAGGGCCCCCACTCGATCGAACGTTTGGACACAGGCTAGCAAGATCCACCGGAAGGTGGATGTTACTAACCTGTGGACGGGGTGCACCAGGTTTCCCCAACTAACCCCAAATCCCCATATGGAGAGATGAAATTAGTTGGGCTTACCCAACGTGAAGGTAGTCCGATCATCGCATTCTGCATTGTTCAGCCACAGTGTACAATATGAACAAGGTGCTGCAAAGGAGTAGTACGCGGATTCGCTACAGATTCGAAGAGCTCTAAATAAAAAAAAAGAAATGCAAGCTCTGCTAGAGTCCTAACATTTTGTCCTACAAAGGACGTGGTTTTGAACGACGTTTTGATATTAGTTTTTGAACAATTTTCCAGAGCGACTGCAGCGCCTACGGCTTGCCAATAGCAAGCTCTCGCAACCTGGACATAAACAGCGACCGCAAGAAGACATGGAACCACGGCCGCTGGGGCGCCGTGCCCGTGCAGATCAAGAAGCTAGGGGGCGTCACTGTCGACCTCGTGAGGAAGAAGAGGAACACTGAGATTAATATACTGAGGTAACTGCTTCTATTTATAAACTAGTGGGTCCTCGCGGCTTCGCTCGCATTAAGAAATAAAACTTGCATCCCCCATTTCACCCATTGAAAAGCGGGTTTTTCCAAAAATACTTTCTTAGCGGATGCCTACGTCATAACATCTACCTTAATTTCAAATTTCAGCCAAATCCGTCCAGTGGTTTGGGCTGTGCGTTGATAGATAGAGGTTGGTCAAAAATCACTGAACAAAATGCTTATATCTATGGTTTTGTGTGTGTCTGATATCGTCATTGGTTAGTGGCATGCGCAAGTAATATATTACTATGTTGTGTTGCGTCACTTTATGTAAATTAAAAACTGTTTTCGAAGTATCTATCGCCAACGTTCATACCACGTTGAAAACACCGGTTCTCGTCCGATCACCGAAGTTAAGCAACGTCGGGCGCGGTCAGTACTTGGATGGGTGACCGCCTGGGAACACCGCGTAATGTTGGCTTTTTGCTGCACTATTTTATTTGTATAACAGTTTTATGTATTTTGTTGTGTTTTTATTTTGCAGAAAATGCCGTCACCCGAATATAATTCTCCTGATGGGTCTGTACCCAGACGTCAATAACAACGTGCACATCATTTGTGAGAGATGCGTCGATTCTCTATTCGGTGTACTTCATGTTCAGGTAAGAACTTTTTTTACACTCACTTATGTGATACTTAAGTGACTTAAAATAGATAGTAAAACTGAATAATTTCAGTATAGAATAAACCATAAATAATGATACTGTTATCAAAAGATACAATTTTTGAGATAAAATGCCCAGAGAGGCAAACACACACATAAACCACATCACAGCTAACTAAAACATATTTTTTTGTTACAAGTTTTTGCCTGTAGCGATATCCGCACGAGTGGCACGTGGCTTTGGATTGTGGCTTATAAACTTGACTAGCAAACCCGGCGAACTCCGTTTCGCCAGTTTGTAGGACATGCTATGTATCAGAGATGGCGCTGTATGTGAAAAATGATTTTCCCTGTTTTCCCGCTTTTCTGTTGTTTTTTTCTGTGTTTTTGGCTATAAACTTCACGGAGCCCGAGACCTTTCCAACGAATGCAAAACCGTGGAAATCGGTTCGTGCGTTCTGGAGTTATAGCGTCAGGAAGGAAAACCCGACTTATTTTTATATAGTAGATTAGAAGTTCTTATTAAGCATATAAACCACAGAGGTAGCTTTAGTTCAAATTTAGAACTAGTGTTAGCTCGTTATTTGCTATACACATGGTAAATAGAGTGTGACCGAAAAAATTACAAAATTTCGCTTTCTTTCCAGGGACGAATACTAAGCGCTCAGACCGCCGTCCAATACACCCTAGACATAGCCAACGCCCTGGTGTTCCTCAACATGCAGGGCTACATACACACGCAGCTCAGCAGCATGGCCGTCATGATCACCGACCATGACACGGCCAAGCTCGCCGATCTAGGACCCTGTGTCCAAGTGCGTAAGGACGAGAAACGCTTGAAGGAAATCGATAAGGGCTACGAGATCTATTCACCGGAGCCGCAGTATGTGAATATTGACGGTTGGTATTGTAATTTCAACCTTATTTCTTACAGTTTATTGTATTTATTGGCGTGACATGTTCTATTAGACAAAGGTTTTGTAAGCTATTTTCGACTTATCTGTCGCCAACGTTCATACCACGTTGAAAACACCGGTTCTCGTCCGATCACCGAAGTTAAGCAACGTCGGGCGCGGTCAGTACTTGGATGGGTGACCGCCTGGGAACACCGCGTAATGTTGGCTTTTTGCTATTTTTATGTAATTTTATACAACATACAATAGTTTTTTTCGAGTTTTAAAAATTTTCTACGTTGCGGAGTCGATTTTTATTGGTTAAATTTCAGCAGCAAGGTTCATATTAGTCCACAACTGATAAGTCAGTTGTGGACTAGTGCAACTGCATAAGTGCATAGCCATTTTTGTAAAATTAAAGTCATGTTACATTGATAGAGAGAAAATATTTATATAAATGTTCATTGGTATTTTACGATTTACGTCATACCGTATTATATACATACTATTAAAATGCAGCAGAAAATATTTTGTTATCTTTGAGAATACCTTAGTAAAATTACTAAAATTCGGTGACGTCACAGATGTACAGTATTTGACTATTTATTTCGAGTGTTCGTTCGCCAACGTTCATACCACGTTGAAAACACCGGTTCTCGTCCGATCACCGAAGTTAAGCAACGTCGGGCGCGGTCAGTACTTGGATGGGTGACCGCCTGGGAACACCGCGTAATGTTGGCTTTTTGCTTCACAACTTTTTCGACTGATAAATTTCTCATAAATTACTATACATATTTTGCAATATATAGCCATCGGTTTTTTTTAACTATTTTTCCATATTCACAGACGCCCGCGAGACGAAATCATCCGACAACGAGCCCCTGCTCTCCGCCAACCCATCCGAAGTGTATTTACGATCCAACAGCGTCGCCAAGCCATACGAGAGCTTTCTCAACAGTGAGCTGTATAGATGGCAGGCACCCGAGATGTTCACACCGAGCGAAGATGGGATGGTACACCCCTGCTCTAAGAGCGATGTGTATTCACTCTGTTTGATTTTGTGGGAGGGGTGTAACGGTGAGTTCAGATTAAGATTTATTTTAAACCAACTTCCAAAAAAAGTAGGTTATTAAGTCTGTTTTTTTGTTAATCTTCCACCTGCAATTGGCCTTGTATATGTATAGTATTAATCAGGTATTGTGTGTGCGTTTTGTGGTTTCGAATCCACCTCTGGTCCCATAAAAATTGTTTTTCGGTTCGGTTCAATACTTTTTGAGAAAAAACCAATAAACCAACAAATTGATAAAGTTTATGCAAACCAAAGAAACCCATATTTCTAAAACTACTAGTCGGATTTTGATACACTTTTCTGTAATGTGTTGAGGTTTAATGGATGCATCTTTTTAGCTATGTATTACGATGGCAACTCACCAGGGGGCGCTGCTGTGTGCACTATATCTTCTGAATTATTAGCCCGATTTTGATGCGGTTTTCTCTGATGGGCTTAGATTTGTTCAGTAACATGACAGTAGAGTCGAAGTCTGTTTTTGCTTTTGATTAAAATAATTATGTCGTTTCGAATCCACCTCTTACTGGAACTGGCACCCCTTTCTTGTATCTGTGCTCGCAAAATACCGGGCTATGTATATTATGTTACGGTAAATGTAAATTATATGTATAATTGACTATAATGACCGGTAATTATAGATAATTACCAATGCACAGGGTAAAGACCGTTTCACGAAAGAGTTCCCTCAGTTATAGCGCCATAGCCGCATAATAATATCATCCAATAAATACAAAATGTTAGTTCCAAACTTTTCCGTGGCACTTATTTCGTGAAACAGTCTATAAATGTAGTGAATTATCCGGTAATTATATATAATTTCCGCGCGACCGTGGTAAACTGACATCAGCTTTGGAATGGAGGGCAGACGGTGCGGGAGGGGCGCGGGGAGGGTGATACTTGCAGGCGCGCACGCCGCGACCTGGCATTTGCTAGCGTTTAGCGATTGAAAGCGGTCCGTGGTGTTTTACTTGCAGTAGTAAAGCTATTTTGAGTTGTATTGTGTATAAAAATTTGTATTATTCTTTATCGATACAAAATGGGAGACACCGAGTTTACAAAAAAACGGTTTTATGATGAAGTTGAAAAGTTAATTTCCAATAAAGCAGCAAATAATCAACTGTTTTACCGAGATACATATAATTCGCTTTTGGCTAATGTAAAGATGTCCAAGGACAAGAAGACGAACAAGAAACCTGAAGATTACCGAAGATTATTGAGGTATGATACAGTAGAAATTGGAAATGTTCAAAAACTTGTAGTTCCAATAAAAAATGACAGAGACCCAATAATTTACTATACATACTTAGAGGAGGTATTTGATATAATCCACGAAACTCACTTATCCCTAGGACATGGGGGCAGAAACCGAATGATGGCAGAACTTAAAAGCAATTACAAAAATATCACCATAGAGCTCATTAATACATATATAAATCTTTGTGAACCGTGCCAGAAAAAAAGTATCCTTAAAAAGGGGTTGGTTGCTAAGCCTATCAAAAGCAACAAATTTAATTCAGGATGCCAAGTTGACCTCATTGACATGCAGTCGCAAGCAGATGGCGATTACAAGTTTATAATGGTATATCAAGACTACCTAACGAAGTTTGTTCAACTGAGAGCTTTAAAAACCAAGACTGCTGAGGAAGTGGCCTTCCATTTGCTGGAAGTGTTCACAATATTTGGTGCACCGCGCATATTGCTCTGTGATATCGGACGAGAATTTGCAAACAAGGTGATTGTACAGTTGTGCCTCAAGTGGGATGAACTAAAGATTGCATATGGAAAGCCACGTCAAAACCAATCACAAGGTTCAGCAGAAAGGGCCAACCGAGATATTGAAAACATGTTGGCTACTTGGTTAGAAACAAATAAAACCACAAAATGGTCTGAAGGAATAAAATTTATTCAGTTTATGAAAAATAAAGCTCATCACTCAGGAATACGTCGTAGCCCCTATGAGGCTATGTTTGGGAGTAAAGCAAAAGTGGGCTTGAAAACTTTGTTGCCAGCTCTTGAAACATTGTCAGATATTAAAAGTGAAGAATCTTCTTGAGGCAATAGTAAAAAATCAAAATGAAGAAAGAAGAAAGAAAACATTTATTATGGCAGATTTATCAGAGAAACAAACACAAGTAAGAACATAATAAACAAACAAACATAAAATCTGCCGCAACACAGCCCCAACTCAGCATAATGCTGGTTGTGTGGAAGCAACCAGCGCAAATGGACAAGCCAGCGAATATATTGATACTAATTTAGAGGGCAGTACAAATAACGACGTTCATACCGAGATTACAATACAACAAGCGACGGTTGAATCAGGTCCTTCGAATAGGGAGAAGTCAATGACGACTAATCAACTAAACGAAAATGACGATGGTAACAAACAATGTAGAAAATAAAGAGAATATCTATGAACCAAATATAATTGAAAAAAATTCCGAGAGTGACAATCAACCAATTTTTAACGAAAATACGGCTGGACAGGTAATCAATGCATGTTCTCGAAAAGTTTAAGAAACGAGAATCGGTGCTAGACAGTCGCTAGAAAAGCAGGCTAAAAAAATAATAAAAGCTTCCAATGCTTAATTTCCCGCTGTAGATATAGGACAAGACAACGTAAGAATTAAGGTAGACGTAGATCGAGCCAAAGCAGATATAATAGCCGTTGTCATTTCGATCGAGAAAGAAAATCTATACAAACTTGGAACGAAATACGGGATTTTAAGCCAGTTGTACCTACTCAAGAAACGAATTCGGTGTCTGTAGAGAACGATTTAAGTTATAAAAACTAATATAACTCTCAGAGAATGCGCTCGTAAGGATTCAAATTTAGGTGGACAAGGTTTTCACCATTGCAAATTGCAGTACAGAATACAATTAAAATCGCTGCAAGTGCAGGAAAACACAAGTATTTTGCAATACCAAATGTCACAAATCTCGGACCTGCTGAAATAAATAAAATTAAGAAGAATTTTAAAAGTTTTACTAAAAATTGCCTGCCAATTTGTCAATTTTATTTGATATAAATTTTGTAAGATTACTTGACATGTTCATTGTTATTAAAAACAGTATATTTTTTGCTTTTTTTAACTAAATAAGTGGTTTGGTATCTTGATGTGTATATAATGTAATACGAATATATTGTATGTCTTGCTTAACCAAACAGAAGGTATAAAATATCTCTTGATATTTGAGAAGTATTCTTGTTTGACTGATGTTGTTTGAAAGCATGTATTATTATAATTAAGACTAAAATGGTTTTTATTTTATTAAACATTTGATTCTGTTGTTTGATTTCATTATTTACTACATCTACTATTGGGCTATGGTAATTTTATATAATTGCCGGTAAATGTAATTAATTCAAAGATTTGACCACTTTTACCGCGAGCACTGGTTACTATGCATAGTTCCCGGTAAATTTACATAATAACTTCACTATCCACATTTACCCGAACTTATAAATGGGTCTTCAGTTCGTTATTGTTTGATTGTAAGTACATTGACTTAGATGTGTTTTGCATATTATGCTGTCAAATTTACTGTGTTTATTAAAATCAATGTGAATTTTAAAATAGTTATAAATTTTGTTTTGAAGTTAATTCTGATAATGTATTGTATGTATCTGATTTAGCTTAGAACAAGTTGAATGGGTTATTCCTATTTCTCGGTTAGAAACATAAATATATGTATGTAATCATTCATTTACTTTGGAAACGTATTTCAGAATTCTATTGTATTAGTGCAACGCAACAATGAATTAAGAAAAATATGGACATATGTATTATTATAAGATGGAAATATGTAAATGTACCTTATGACAAATTCTCAATCAGTTATTCGGGTTTTCCATCGCCAACGTTCATACCACGTTGAAACCACCGGTTCTCGTCTGATCACCGAAGTTAAGCAACGTCGGGCGCGGTCAGTACTTGGATGGGTGACCGCCTGGGAACACCGCGTAATGTTGGCTTTTTGCTTCACCATTTTTTACTATTCCTTGGTCAGAGTTATTTCAATTTTCTTTAATAGTAAATAGTACCTAATTAACAAAAATATATTAATATATCATTAATTTACCCATATATATATATACTTTCAGCGTCCATACCTTGGAAACTGCTAAGCTACGAGGCTCTAAAAGAGCACTACTCTCTATGGCAGACAGGCATCCCGCTACCTCAAGATGGGACCTATCCAGGATGCCTGTTATCATTGCTGCAGTCTGGACTTAGGCTGGACAGGACTACCAGGATAAACATGGAAACATTCCAACAAACTCTTCAGACTGTGAAGGTATGAAACTTTACTATAGCGCCATCTAGACGACAAGTTGTGAAGCTGACACGGATGCCGCTATTATTCTGTTTATTATAGCGCCATCTATAATATTATGTATGAAGATGAGAAATAATAGATTCCATTTTAGGTGTGAAACCTTGAATCACATAATATGTTCTAGTAACCTGCCATCTAGTTAATAATTTATGACGTCACTTATATAAAAACGACGTACTATTTCGGTTGTCTTATCGCCAACGTTCATACCACGTTGAAAACTCAGTACTTGGATGGGTGACCGCCTGGGAACACCGCGAATTGTTGGCTTTTTGCTATATTTGTCAAATTTATACATGCTACAGTAAATATTTTTAAACTTTGAGGTGAGTGAAATATTGGAGCATGTAAAAATATTTTTCTAAAAAAACTAACAAAACATAAACTTATATTACTTAGGTAAGTATATCAAGATTTTTTCTTTCCCGAAAACTTATAGTAGAATTGAGGAAAATGAACTTTTTTGGTTAATGAATGTTTTTGAACAGTATTTTTTTTCCTACATTATGTGTCTTAGTGTCACTCGTTCTATTGAAATTCTGCTAGGCTAGAGCATTTGAGTAGAAGACCTTTCTTTTGATATTATGTAGATTCATTTTGCGCTTCGATTAAATTTGCCCTCATAAATACACCCTTATTTTTCTTGTAACTGTGCAATGACGTCACGGTTTTATATTATTTGACTATCTATTTCAAAATGTCATTCGCCAACGTTCATACCACGTTGAAAACACCGGTTCTCGTCCGATCACCGAAGTTAAGCAACGTCGGGCGCGGTCAGTACTTGGATGGGTGACCGCCTGGGAACACCGCGTAATGTTGGCTTTTTGCATTTTTATACGAATCTCTTAAGTCATTATTATGTCATAAATACTAGACACCTGAAATGTTTTTGATATTTTATAAATTATTTTTTTATTGTTCCAACTGCAGACCAATAAATTCTCTCTTTCAGACTAATCTCGACGGTCTTGGCTATATCATCATCCCAGCTCGTCTCACCGCCAAGAAGTCCACCTTCAGCTCCGTCGCGTGGGACACCTCTCCCACAGATTCAGACTGCCAAAGCCCCAAGAACATACCTCATAAAGCTGTCATACACACTAAAACACCAGAAACATCATCCGACAGCAGCGAGAAGGAAAACAGCAAAAGCGACAAAAACGACAACGTCTACGAATCCATAAAGAAATCGTACACGAACACAACTTATACGTTCGCGAAGAAATGCTTCATAGAAGACGATGAAAAAGCTGACAATGTTTCCCTGTCCAAGTACCAACTGCTGCCGGAAAGAGATTTCTCAAGCGCCTGCTCGACTCCAATAGCAAAAGTGAAGACGCGTCTCAAAGATATAGGAACGCCAGGCGCTTTGCATCGCAGCGACTCGACGGAATATTGTAGCATTCTCAGCCCGAACCGCACACACTTTGCTCTAAACGATGATAGTTACAAAGACCAGAGCAGCGTTGAAAGACCAACAGCAAAACTAAGCAGGAGCTTCACTCCAAAGTCATACAAGCCTTTACACATCAAAGTGCCACAATGCAATTTGGACTCTATTACACCCCTGCTTAAGGATCAATCTGACGCTGGAAAGTCTTCCTACAACTTTGATATAAAGAACTACAGTTTGCCGAACACACCGATAGCTCGCAGCAACAAGTTGAGGAAGAATGCTTGGTTGTCTGGTGATGTGAATTCTAAGGAAATAAGCCCGGTAAATAGGATGCAAGTTCGCAGTAGAAGTCCGTCGAAAACGCCGACTAAAGAAGGTAAGCAATCATTTGAACGTTACTATCAGGAAACTTATCGCTTGTAAATAAACCTTACGCCTGACAATATAAATATTTCCATTGAAATGGAAGTAATGTAGGTGCAGTGTTTGTGTAGCTATATTTTCGTTCCTCGTTCGCCAACGTTCATACCACGTTGAAAACACCGGTTCTCGTCCGATCACCGAAGTTAAGCAACGTCGGGCGCGGTCAGTACTTGGATGGGTGACCGCCTGGGAACACCGCGTAATGTTGGCTTTTTGCCTTGTCATTTCTTTTGTCTTTATGACTATGACATGAAGAAAGTATTTGTCACCATACGTATGCTGACGCCAGGTATATTATTTGCGATACTTTACTACTTTGACTTATTTTTTCTGTTTCAGATTGCATCCCCGAAGCAAAGCCAATCAGGCCTCCAGAGAGTCCGGAGACCATTCCCGAGTCGACGAGTTGTTCTCCAGAGGTGCGCAACAGTTCCGAGAACAACACTGCCTCGCAGGAAAGCGCGGGAACTGGCAGGGACGAGGGACCTAGGAGGTAAGTTTTTAAATGACCTAAAAAAAGGTTATTAATGTGACTAATCTGGAAAAAAACCTATAATAAAAAATCCTAGACCGTAATGATAGCTTCAGGCGAATCACGGTCTAGTGCAAACCCATTTCTTGTAAAAAAAAATGTCTGGAAACCCACCAAGATTCAAATTCATTCAAATTTTTCAAATTCAAACAAAATTCAAATCAATTTAAGGTGTACGTATCTATTAACTATTAACTAATATGTAAATGACGAAAGTGTATGACGTCATCACAATATGTATACAGACTTCGTGATTCGGTCTCTCCATCGCCAACGTTCATACCACGTTGAAAACACCGGTTCTCGTCCGATCACCGAAGTTAAGCAACGTCGGGCGCGGTCAGTACTTGGATGGGTGACCGCCTGGGAACACCGCGTAATGTTGGCTTTTTGCTGCACTATTTTTATTTTTGAATACATCTCAATCACATCTTTCACTTTTTAGTCAGTTATTTTGTTTACAATTACATTCAAATCTGACTATCTCCTTAGAATTTATATATACATAAATATGTATATAGGTACTACACACCGTCATTTACATGATAGTGTATTCACTCATCTCCTCGCGTCTCTGCGCTCCTGGTATCGCAGAGTTAACTCAGTCAGTTGTGTCACGTTACACAATCGTGCAACCGAAGAAGCTAACCCACAGATTTTGTCACTGGCTCACTATTATGATTCCATTTTACAGTTTTTATAATCGTTTGCTTCACATTTTTGACAGTTTACAGACAATTGTTAAATAATAACTTGATTTCATTTGTTACCCCAATACATATGTACATTATAGTATTCTACTTTGTGTGACACTCCATCATTTATGTCAGTTATTTATTAATATTTTATTCTGTCTGGGCAAAGAGCCGTGGTATATATTTCTAATAGTGTATTGTGTGTATTAAACTAGTGTGTTTAATTTTTCTCTATTTTATGGATTATGTGTCTGACAATAAAGAATTTATTTATTTATTTTATTTATTTAGTTATGGGGGCGCCACTTGTAGTAGGTACTTGTTTCTTATACATTTCATAATTATTTTTACTATTGTGGTCTTCCTGTACAGTAAAATTGTGGCAATATCAACGTCAATATTTTCGGCTTTGAAAGTATGGAAAGTTTTTGCTAACGCAATTGTTTTTATTTCTACACATTTTTGCCATATAATCTATGATACCATAATCTGCGACATAACATATGGTAAAATAGTCTCGTATTGCTATGACATTACAATTTAAAGCATACAATAGCTTACTAAAGATAAATATATATCAATTTTGTCGCCCCTCTCGCCAACGTTCATACCACGTTGAAACCACCGGTTCTCGTCCGATCACCGAAGTTAAGCAACGTCGGGCGCGGTCAGTACTTGGATGGGTGACCGCCTGGGAACACCGCGTAATGTTGGCTTTTTGCATAGCCAATTCTTTTGTTCTCTTATAGCTTATAGTGATTAGAAAATTTGTTTTATTTTCATTTTAGAGTATTTTGAAGACTTATATTGATTATATTAGATGAGCGTGGTTTCGGCTGTCATAACAAATTATTTTATTTTTTAAATAGTATCGTGTGTGTATTGATAATAATTAAATTAGCTTATATCACTACATGTTGCCCTTTCAGATGTGTGCACCCTTCAGACACCACCCCGGACACAGGCGAGTGCCGCCGGCCCTGGTTCCCCAAGGTGTCTGCAGGCGCCCGGCGCCGCAGTCAGGTCGACGAAGACCTGGCGGGGGTCAACGTGAAGCCACTGGTGGCTATCCACGAGCGCTGGATATATGAGGCCAATAGGAAGGCGGGCCGGTCTATGTCGCTGCCAGAGGAACACAGGTATGTACTCACTAAATATACTATATTATTTACTATTTAATTGATTACTAAAAGAAAAAAATGTACGTTATGTCATTTTACTAATGTCGTTTAGTAAAATTCACAATTATTTACGTTCCACAAGTACATAATACAAATAATACTTAAACATACAGAAAAACTAACAAAAAAATAACTAAATACTTGTATGGAATACCGCTTTAGAGGTGCTCATATTTTGTTTGCATGTATGTTTCACTTCGTATTTTACTGTGCACTCGGATATAAATAATGCCTAAGATATTTTTAAAATACTGTGACGTAACCGTGTAACACTATCTGACTGCCTACTTCGAAGTGTCTTTCGCGCTGCGCCTCAGAGTAAGGCCCAAATACGACAGCTGCCCAGTGTCATATGCCAAGAGAGCTATCCGGACAGAGTCAATAGAGATGTGGAACTCACGGTATCTAGCTGCTCCACAAGGCTCCACCACAAAGGTATTCTTCCCAGATGCAATAAAGGCGTACACAATAGTTAGGAATATTAAATTGGATGGAAAATTAACCCAAATGCTAACGGGGCACGGCGGATTCTTCTTCTATTTACATCGGTTCAAGTGCAAGGAGAGTCCGTCATGCATCTGTGATCCCGATGTTCAAGAAAGTGCTCTGCATGTTATCACTGAGTGCCCTGTCTTCGGTAGGCTAAGATTCGATACTGAAATGGAACTAGATGAAGATATTAAGATAGACAATTTATGTAACATAATAAATGATAAATACAAAAGACCTAAATTTCTAGAATATTGTAAAAAAAGTAGTTATAATTGTAAATAATAGAAATAAGTAAACAACGGAACAACACTTCTGTATAATTAAATTTATATTAGAAAGTGTCCAAAACAATGTTAATTAGAAATTTAAATTAAAATGTAAACAGCCAGTAAATTTAATTAATAAAGTAGGTTGTAAGAAAAATTGTTAAGTAGCTAGTAAGAAAGCGTAGATTAGGTTCCCCCATAAACCGCCTGGGGAGTTAGACGTATTCACATAATAAAAATAAAAAAGTGTCTTTCGCCAACGTTCATACCACGTTGAAAACACCGGTTCTCGTCCGATCATCGAAGTTAAGCAACGTCGGGCGCGGTCAGTACTTGGATGGGTGACCGCCTGGGAACACCGCGTAATGTTGGCTTTTTGCTTCACCAATTTTTTTTTACCATGTTTATAGTCCATGAAAATAATATGAAATGTATTTTAAATGTATTGTTTGAAAGATTTATTTCGTGTGTAAGTTTCAGAAGCCAGATATCCGCTGTAAAGCCGGCGTCACACTGCGTGGATACTTTGCAAGCCTCTCTGCCTCAACTGCAGCCGAAGAAGACCAATCTATCTCCGCCGTCTGTCAACTACAACGGTAAATTGAGACTTAACCGAACGCAATAAGAAGCATTGTTGTTTGCACGTGTTAAACATATTTCATGTAACGCACTTATTTAGTAATAATTAGTATTATAAAAAACATTCTAAAAAACTTTCAGTCTAAAGAACCTCATTACTTTAAGAACTTTGGTTAATAAGCGTAGTTAATAAGATTAACAATGTCGGTGTTGGTGAAATAAATGTATCTTAATTATATTAACATGGTTGGTTTTGGTTTCCTTATCTAGCTATCCTATACTGACAGATTTGGAGGTAAGTATTCAGTTTTAAATTTAATTTAATAACTTATGTTTTAAAATTTTCCATTAATACATTATATATATAATCAGTCATATATCTGTGGTGAGATGATATTAAAGAAAGCTTAAATATCTCTGATCGCGGAGAACGAAGAGATTTTTCGCTTAATTTTTTTTAGGCTGTTTTTATGCTTTCTAACATTTTTAATGCTGCAGCACTAATACAGAAATTCTCTATTCCGCTACTGAACTGAACTATAACAACGATTATTCAAATTTACTTTGGTTTATCAGTTTAAATTTTGAACGCCACATTACGACGTTTCTTTGAAGCATTTTCCAAATGAGTTATTAAAAGTACAATAATTACTAATAATAAGTACTTCATATTGGTACTTACATAAGTATTCAATTAAATAAAACAGCATATTAATGACAACATAGACTGTCCTGTTAGCTTAGTTGGTAGTGGCTCTGCCGTCTAATCTAGAGGTTGCGGGTTCGATTCCCGCTTGACACAAGAATTTATGAATTTTAAAATTACTTGAAAGAATAAAAGTATACAAGTATTATATCCGTTATCTAGTACCCACGTCACAAGCGTTTGCTTAGTGCGAGGCTAGATGGCGCTGTGGGCAATGTCCCGGAATATTTATTTATTATATTCGTCCAGGTGGTCACTGGGAGCAGTTCTGCCAAGCTCGCGAGAACATAGCGCGCGGCCTCAGCTTCGCAGCCGGCAGCCCCGAGCGGTACAACACCGTCAACAAACTACAAGATAAGGAGTGAGTGATATTTATTTTGTGGGTCCAACCTGGATTAGGTCTGCACAAGATCGACGCAGATGGCACATACAAAGGGAGGACTATACCCAGCAGTGGGATCCCAAGGGCTGTGGATGATGATGACATTTATTTATGCTGCACACAATACAATATTACATTTTAGAACTGATTCTAAAAAAGATTGAGTTGTGTGACCCTGTTGCTTGTATGAAGTTTAGGGCATAGCACTTTTCTTACATATTATATAGCTGTATGTATATCTAACGCTTTACAGGGTCATGTATAGCTTGAATCGAAATCCATACTAATATTATAAAGCTAAAGAGTTTGTTTGTTTGAACGCGCTAATCTCAGGAACTACTGGTGCGAATTGATATATTATTTTTGTGTTGAATAGACCATTTATCGAGGAAGGCTTTAGGCTATATAACATCACGCTGCAACTAATAGGAGCGAAGAAACAATGGATAATGTGGAAAAAACGGGGAAAATTATTAATTTTTGAGGGCTTCCGTTACATGCGCTGCGAAAACGGTTCAACTCGTGGGTGACAGCTATAATTTATAAAGCTGAAGAGGTTCTTCTTAATGCGAGCGAAGCCGCGAGCAACCTCTAGTAAAACATAGATGGTGCGCTAGATCGTAGATTATAATAATATCTTTGGTTAACATCAGGCAAGTTGTAGTCAAGCGTGAGCCTATCTCATGTTAAAAAAATCGACACCATAATAATGTTCTCAGATGTAATAACCGTTTTGTATCATCATCATCATTCACATATGTATTTGTATAATAATGTAAGTTTTATTATATATCTGTCTTGTTTAAACATGACGTATGGTGTCAATATAGTGATACAGAAGATATTATTTGGTCAAACTATCGCCAACGTTCATACCACGTTGAAAGCACCGGTTCTCGTCCGATCACCGAAGTTAAGCAACGTCGGGCGCGGTCAGTACTTGGATGGGTGACCGCCTGGGAACACCGCGTAATGTTGGTTTTTTGCTTCACCAAATTATATTATTAACACCGTAGTTCTCAACAATACTACTTGAAATAAATTGTGTTTTACAATCTCTTGTTTTTAATTTCAGAATATCCACCGATGATCGCTCAGAATCTACGACCGACCAATGTACTGACACGAACGGTATAGAAGATTTCATTCGAGATCTCATTAGGAAAGAGTTCCAGCACTTACTGCACGAAATATCCGACGATAACTCCACACTGTCCCATAGAAACGAAGAATTACTCAACAAAGGAGTTTCCAATATAATAGAATCTTTGAACAACGACGACGCAGAAAAAACGCTGAGAAGAGACTCCGTAAACTCATTTTCCCGTGTCAAGATCAACGGAAACAACAAGCCTTTGCTGCAAATCACGTTCAACCGTTCAGGGGAAAATAGCCTTCAAGTGTTGGACAATTGTGTGAATGTCACTATATGTGATAATAAAGAGAAACTGAATGTTTCACTGGAAGACACGCTGACGGAAGATGTGCATGCCGGTGGTTTGAAGAGATGCCAGGCTTTCAATGCTATTCAGGTACAATTATCTATTTTAAACTTATTCGACAACACACTTTACTATGTGTATGAATGAACATAGTACTTATTTTTTTTTGATAATCATTACGATTATGTTGCGTAAATTTTATGGTTGATATTTTAAAGTACTGTCTCAGCCATAAAAGCTGCTGAAATTAATTGAATTTAACAAGAACTAGATTCACATAAAAGTGACAGTGAACACGTAGCGTAATGTTACCAGGTGATATTTTAATTGCTTGCCTCCTGTGTTTCCAGGAAGCCAGAAGCACGGAGGACCTGTACATCGACGACGATCTCTCCACCCAGATGCAGGAGAACTTCGGCGGGCGAGTGAAGCTCATCCCCCTGCACGGCTCCCTGCACGAGATACTCTGCGAGAAGGAAGACGAGTGTTGCCTCATCAAGGTCAAGCAGGAGAACGGCTGCGACACCATCTACTTCCGGTGTGACAACTCCGACACCGAGTCCAGGGACGCTATCGACGGCTGCGAACTAACGCAAGACACCGTCGTATTCAAACGGAGCATATCGTTGATCGAAGAGAGGATCCAACGCGTCGTTCCCAAAGACAAACGAGCACCCAACCAAATACCAAGAAAAAACGTCAAGGTCAGACCCAAATCGGAAGTTTTCGCCCCGATCATAAGAGAAACAAGAATCCTGAGCAACAGCACCCCATCACTATCCGTAGCTAACGATAAAGAAGTGGAACTGAATATAGAGAATGTGATGTGTTACCAGGACTCCTCGTCGGAGGAATGTATCAAGTGCCAGAGCGATAATGATGAGTTTGAATTACTCGAGAAGACTATTGAAGAGGATTTGGAAACGACATTGCCGCGAAATAATTATCAGGCGTTAGGCTGCGGGTGTCTCGGCAAGATCTCAGAGGAAAATCTGTCCAATATTAATGAAGAAGTGGAAAAGGAAGCCTAATAAATTGTACGTACTCGTAAGTTTGTCTTGGAGATTTTGTTTTTGATTCAGATATGTAGTCAATCTGTTTTCTCTATTAGCTTTTATTTTTTTATGATTGTTGTTAATAATTTTGATTTACTTGATGTAGTTTTTTGTTGGAAGTCTGATATTGCAAACATATGTGTCAAACATTTTAAGTTGTGTACACTATTATTGCTTATTGCATATTAGGTAGGTATGTCTGTTTCTATACAAGCGCTGGAGCCATGTTTGAATCGTATACGATTTGCGCTGAATTGAAAAGAGCCTAAACAACTTATCTGTGACGTGAAGAAATAAGAAACAAAACATTATGTACACTTTTCTTAAAAATATGCATACCTAAGTAGCTCCTCATTGTAATACTTACGTTGCATTTTATTCTTATTTTTGATAGATATCTGAATGAAAACTCAAGTACAAATCGTTATATTTTAACTGATTGGCATAGAATGCTAATCTTTTACCGTCGTTGATTTTATTCTTTGTTTTTTTTTATTAGTATTTGTCTAGTATAGTTTCATACTTGAGTTACTGGTATTTAATTTCCTTTTAAAGTATGCTTTAGTACATTCGTTTCCGCAACATTTTGTGTGGGACATAGGATTATAATTTACCCGATAATTATGTTTATCCTATAGTAAAGTACGTTTGTACTGAAGCGACAAAGAGGCTGGTTACTACTCGGTTTAACTCGAGAGCAATCTTGTATCTTGCCATGATAATAACGACGCTACCGTCCACTCTCGCATTTATGTTAGAAGACCCAAAGATTTTCATAGGTTTTCTTACACACGTTTTTTTAGTATTAGATATTTTATCCTTTTTAATTAGCTATTTAGTGAAAGGCTATGTGATTCTTAGATTAAGAGGCACCGATACATTCCACTGTTTGTGATTGAATTTTAGATTAGATATGGCACCTTTTGAGGGTTTGTCAGTAATTTACATAATTTATGTCCTAGCTAGAATTATTTAAAAGGTAAATTCATTAGTAATTATTGTAATAGCCAATATTTGAAACGTGAAGCCAGTAGTGGCCATACCAAGAACTATAAAGTAATGTAATTTTAAATTGTGTTTCATGAAAGAAGAAGAGACCAAACTGAAGTTGGTTTTTCCTATTATATTAAAATAACATTTTGTAAAGCAGACTCGCCTTTGAAATCGTTCTAGCTACGCCAACATTTTATTAAAATCTTACCACTTATTTTTGTATTTATAATTTAGATAGAAACCAAAGTATTTTTGCTGATCTGATTCTTAATGTTTTGAGATTTTGTACAAATTAACTGAATACCTTAATCTGGTTGATTTTATTAGTATTATGCTTGTTTAGAATATCACAATTTTAGAGTATTGTTGAGACGCGTGGTCGAAGTTTAACTGTTGTGAAATAAAATACTTATTTTGATTCAATTGTGGTTTTTATTTATTGGAAATTCATTTAGCTCATAAAATAAATCAGACTTATGCAGTATCTTGGATTTAAGTTATCTGACGATGAAAAATTAGTGACATAAAATGTATTCTGTTCTAACAGGTACTATAGGTAAGTATTCTTCTTCTTATCGAATGAGAGTAAGTAACTCTGGTGTCGAGAGCTTATCAAGCCGCTTTTGTAATGGCTTTGATACAGGTATTGAAAGTTGGTTGTTAATCTTCAGCCAAATCATCATCATCATCATCCCCGCTTGTCTCGTCCACTCCAGCGTCAGTTTCACACCACACAACATTCCTCTCAACTCCTCTATTCTTCTTCTTTTCTTCTAAAAGTTGTTTCTTCAACATCGCCACTTTTTCCATCAATCTTCTATTTGACGATTTCAGCCGTTCAATATTTACATTCTCTTGTGTCAATAGCCCTTTGCTTTTTAATTTCTTTATAAGAACTTTTAAAGTGCTAACAGATTTTCTCAGATTAGTGTTAGCTCTGCGTACACGTTGGTTTACTAGTTTGGCTTGGTTTAATTTTGTTGTCAATTCTGTGATTTTTCTGCGAAATATTCTTTCCGTATAACTATATCTACTAGTAGATGACTTACTGTCGTGTGCTTCTTTCTCGCTGGTATTGTGTACTTCGTGTTTTATGGAATTCTCAGATAATGATGGCTCTTTATTGTTGCTCTGAAATATTTATAAAAATGTGTTATATGTTAATAGTCCATTTAAATGTTACAATTTTAGGTCCGAATATTGCATTTCTTAGAGGACGTAATTTTATTTTTGGGCATGTCTGGGGGTTCAATAGAAGCTTATCTTCAAGTTTGTGGGGACGCCACTCTTGTTCCCCGGCCGCCATCTTGGAAAAAGGGGTAAAAACGCTTTTTTCGCTATAGGTATCTCGGAAAATATGCGTTTTACAAAAAAATGGTTAAGATACAATTTGTAGCAAATTGTTTTGCCTACAAAAATGTTTATATAACTATTTGATAATAGTAATAATAACTACCCTTCGATCAAATATAACTAGATGCAACATTCCGTAGTGACACAACGCAAAAAACCGGCTTGAATTTACTATGCCTACCTACCTATTGAGATATACATTCATGTCATGCATATTACTATAGTATCACAAAGCCATTTAAATATTTTAATAATAATAAACCTTATTGCAGTACGCTAAGATTTATTTTTCAACAATGACCTAACCACCTTATGGCGTTTTCGCTACGGCATTAACGAAAGCTCATAAAATTTTATTGCCGTCCATAATAATGAACTAGCTGACTCGCCCGGGTAGACATTTTTTGTAGTAGCCTTTGTCCCTCCAGAAGTAGAGTAGGTAGGTAACCTTACCCCTTCTTCTGAAATAAATTCGAAAGTTGTGTGCAAGTCTAATATGTTTGTTCTCTTTTCATACCACAGCGGCAGAATAAATTTAGATGAAATTTAAACAATTTTATAACTTGTCTACGATAATGCTAAGATGTAGGTACATGTGGAAGTCGGGAGATGGCAAAGGGATGTAAGGGCAAAAAATAGAATTGTAAATTGTTACTTTTATTACTATAATCTACAACACGAGAATGTACCACTGAAAAGTATCTACATCGTAGGGACAATACTAAACCATCTTTATAAATTTACACACGTACATCGTAATCAGAATCAGACTAAATCAAAAATAGTAAATCATACTCCTAATGGTTAAAAATATAAAAATGAATCGAAAAATGTATGTAAGCGCATAACTCAACAACGCCTGGACCAATTTGGCCAATTCTTTTTTTTTTAATGTTTGTTGAACGTCAAAGATGGTTTTTACGGCGAGAAAAATTCGAATAAATGCCGATAAAACCCTAAAAACAGCCATTTTCTTTTTCCCATACAAACCTTTTCTAACTAAAACGAGTTTTATCGCTATTGTATAAAGTTCATATTGAATTATATTGATAAATATAAATAGGTAATTATCATTTCATCATTTGTTATAATATAACATATACATATTATGTATAAAAATATAGCTTGATAAAACTGCACAAATTGTAATTACCTCTATTTTTGGTACAGCATTTTTATTTATTCTCCGAAATCCTTTTTGAGAATTATACATGTCAGATTCGGCAAAGTGGTCTGAACAAACCACACTGGAGTCATTGGGCTTAAAATAGTCGTCACTTCTTTCTTCTTTTATTACTAATCGCCACTTTTCTCTTTGTATCTCATTTTGAGGAAATCTGTAAAGATTTTAAACTACATCCATTTTACAGTTTAAGAAAAAATAAAAGAATGCGGCGACTCCATTAGACTTGTTTTAAATCAGGCTTAATTTGTTCTTGTCTCGCGTGTTAACTCTATTATGCGTGCGAAAGAGACAACTGCGAAGCAAATACAAAGGGATTTAAATTCTAGAAATACTAATTTGGAGATGATAACTGGACTTTTTCGAATATTAATCACTGTAAGTATTTGTAAAAAGTATAAAACTTACCGAAAATACGAAATCCCATGTTGTTTTCTCTTTGTAAGCGTGTTATTTTTGCAACTTTTCACAGCACACTTCGGCATTGTTTCACACGACGACGGTCGGCGCGTCACTGACGGCAAAACAGTGCTTAGATTAGACTGCTTAGTGTGAATTTAAGCACTGTTTAGTTTGGTTACTTTTAGCGCGCTTTCGCGTGATCTAGGTTATATTTGATCGAAGATTGACTCTCCAAACATGCCCCAAAAATAAAATTGCGTTCTTTAAGAAATACAAAGCTCATGTTACATTTCAACGGACTATAAGTACGGTACGCGAGAACAGGTTAGGCTCTCATTGGTCGGTTCAAGGCCGAGACCTAAAGTAGGGATGGATATGATAATATTATATTATTAACGATTTATCGATAAAATTACCCGTTGCCTCAGAGTAATAATAGTGAATACATACATATTTACTATTTAAATCAAATTTTTGAATTCGTAGTTCTTCCACTTCTATTTTCAACGTCTCCAATTTAGTCTCTAAACGTCTGGCATGATCTCGAGATTGTCGCAAAAGTTTCTTCTTTTCTTCTAATGACTTGGTAAGATCATGTACTCTACGTAATCGCTTATTTTCCACAATCTGGGTCGTTTCGAACGAAATATCTTCTAATTCACATGAGTCTGTTTGTGATTTTTCAGGAAATGGATTTAGGGATCTTTTATAATTGTCATCTATCTGAAATCAAGTAGATTTTTAGTAAGAATATAAAATATGGACACACAGAAGGTAAGTAAATAATATGCACATAGATATGACACCGTATAATTTCCTAAATCTGTAGCTGTCACTTTTTGTAATATTGTGTCCATTTTAAAGTCATTTTGAGCATCTTCAGAGTGATCTTTTCATAGAGCTAGTGCCTAAAATACAAATACATAAGTATTATTGAGCCAGATAAGCATTTCATTAATTTAAAAAAATGTATTGTACCTACCCCATTTGGTAGGTATAAAGTGGGTACGGCAGAACTATTGATGCGGCGACGACGCGTCACTCCCACGATATGGAAACAATCATCCGTGAAATGTCTCGAACACACGACACTGTTGTGAGTAGGCAACCAGTTTTTGTTACGGGCACTAGCTTCAAACCATTTTTTTCTTACTGCAAGATCCTTAGGAAATCTGAATAGCAAACACAACAAAATATCGATATTTTGGTTGTAAGTATTTGTAGTTCTCGCATCACTAGAAACTATCAAACACATATTATGAGAAAAGAACAACGTAATATCATCATTCTCTCTCTCAGTAATATACAATGTTAAAAAGAGAAAAAAAATGTACAAAACCATCTCAAGCTGATCTCTCGTTAATTGACAACATAGGGTTTAACTCACCGGTGAAAAGTGATTCCATCAGTTTTACTGCTTGAATTTGCAGAAGACTTACCACACAACTTAATCGAACAAATCGTCATTTTATCGAGTTATTTCTAAAAGAAGTGTAATGTGTAAACAAATACAGCTCGTTTCAAGCATAAACCATCGTAAAATCCAACATTCGATCGATGCCATAGGCATTAACACATCCTTATACAAACGTCAAAGGGGAGGCGATGATTTGCGTTGCGGCCTAAATTATTCGTGGACTTTAGCTTTGATAGATGATAATATGTGTACAACATTCACAAGTGATCATGGTTTGTATTATGTATTCTGTGTCCTGCCTGGGGCAGAAATCGGCAGAATGTTGGCCGTCTGTTTGCCAAGCGAGTAACTATCAGGGACACAGTAGAATTCTTCGCGGATAAAATAGTTACTAAAACGTTGGATTGAATTGAAATTTCAATTCAATAATACGCAGTTGCTCTTTTGCATTTATTTCTTGACTGGATGTTGCTGAGTGATGTTATGTTACTTGTTCGTTAAAGTATATCTCAGGCTTACAAGTTTCTTTTTTTACACGAGATAGGGTCACGCTTGATAACAACTTGTAAAAGTTCGATTTTGTACAACATTAATTAGGTAGCTTTGTAAGTATAGGTTAATCAACATACTCGGGAAATAATGGGTTGAGTAGCCTCAACCCATTATTTCCCGAGTATGTTGATTAACCTATACTTACAAAGCAATTTAATTCATCAAAATACTTACGCAGTACGCGAATTACATGTGGGTGAAAGCCGTTATAGTTACCTATTATATTGAATTTGATTCAAAGGATATACTAGGAAACCGTAAAAGAAATACAAATAAATCGTAAAAAGAGTTTATTAAAAACGAAAACAAAACTGATCAAAAGAAATGGCACGAAGTAAGTACAAAATAAATGCACAAAATATGAAGAACATCAGTAAATATGGCCAGTAACTAGTTACTTCGTAACGGTGGAAGACAGTTTTAGTATGGCATTTTTTGAAAAATATACCTATGTACGTTTTACGTTTACAATAAATACATAGATTAGATACTAAGCTAAGAAAACAGCTCAGAGCTTGCTTATGCTACTACTACATCTATACAACTATAAATGTGTGCGCTTATTCGTAGACATTGTTTTACAAAGTACAAATACAGGTGGTTAGTAAATTTTGGTAAGAAGTTCTTACTAAGAACATAGCTTCACTTGAATTGTAACAGGAAATTGAAAACATCATAGTTTGGATTGTTACTAGGCATGTGTTTCGGAACATCGTATAAACCAAGTTTCAACAATGAGAATACATAATAATATACTCGTTTTATATGTTTAGAAATTATAACTAATGTGTCTCGTGCAGGTGTTGACGATTATGGAACACATCTCAAAACCACCAAGTTTGTTGTATGAAGTTGGTTCTTCTTTCTCCAGAGTTTCATTTACAATGGATTTCCGCAAACTAACGCCTATAGTCCGGTCAAAATAGACATTCAAGGTTACATTAATTCGCACCTGGCTGAAAATTGGCATGAATGTTGGGAGCCCTATCATACACAATTTGTCAAAAATCCCCATCAATTCGGTGTGGAAAAAGAAATATTCAAGGTCAAAGGTTACAAAAATTGGTTTATTGAGTTTTGCAGCTAAACGGTAAGTTTTATAATAAAAGTAAATGAGAAAACATTACTCATCAAGCAATTATCTATAAAAATTGTTCATACACTTTTTTTCCTAAGAATCACCATTTCGGAGATACAGCGATGCAATATGTTGAAAAAGTTGTATTCTTCATAATACTTGTATGCATGTTAATTACCGTAATATACGTTGACTGCTGACGTTTTCAAAGAAAGTACCTTTAGTCCACAAGCTGTAATCATCAACGTAATTCGCTTTCTTCTTTAAATTTACGGAGCTCCAAAAAAAGTACGTGCTAAGATAAGTTTCGATTTTATCTTTTGCAAAAAATACGTATAAAAAGAAACAAGTACAATCAGCTTGTCTTCCTCCAACCTCTGCTTCTGATCATCAACATATGTTTCAGGTATATTATCAAGTTCAAGTATGGCTTGGAAATGAACTAAGCCCTGAAGACTGGGGTTGGAAGTTAATTGACAATATATTGGAACCAGTTCAAACTTTACTCCCTCCTGCACCAAAAACTCCTCAATTCGATTTTTTTAAATTGCTTAACGAGGTGTAATGCTAAATGCGGCTGGAAAAAAGTTGGTTTGTTTTGTTTATTAGCATGTATGAGTTGTCGAGGCCAATCGTGCTCCAATGTTGAATCGCCAGTAGAAGCGGATTCTTTTCTTACGATATGGGCGAGGAGACATCTGATGCATCGCTCTTTGTACCCAGCAGGAAGAAGAAGGAGAAGAAGAGCAAGACAGTATGGATTATGTTCCATTAGAAGAGTATCGATTAGACGAATAATTTTCTCAATTTACGCATTACTTACACCTCTTGTTATTTACAATAGCACCATTTTTAATTTAATACAATAACTTTTTAACTCAACAGAAGCACAATAGATCGTGGAATAGGCCTACCGAAGAAACCACGTAAAAAACGCGCCATGTACACTACCTCACGGGTGGCGCGGAAACGTGTGCATATTATGAAGAATACAACTTTTTCAACATTTTGCATCGCTGTATCTCCGAAATGGTGATTCTTAGGAAAAAAGTGTATGAACAATTTTTATAGATAATTGCTTGATGAGTAATTTTTTCTCAACTACTTTTGTTATAAAACTTACCGTTTAGCTGCAAAACTCAATAAACCAATTTTTGTAACCTTTGACCTAGAATATTTTTTTTTGCCACACTTCGGATTTATGGGGATTTTTGACAAATTGTGTATGATAGGGCTCCCAACATTCATGCCAATTTTCAGCCAGGTGCGAATGAATGTAACCTTGCCCCTATTTTTGGTGCTAATTTGACCGGACTACTAATTAATTATCTTATCTATCCGTCTATTCCCAGTAGTGTGCTGCGGTGTTCATTGCTTTTTATGAGTTCTTATCGGTAAGTTTGACGACGACCGCCTTGACCTCGGTGTAGTTGTTGATCCCGTATGGTCCGTTCTCGCGGCCGATGCCGGACTGCTTGAAGCCCCCGAAGGGCACCTGGTTCCCGAACACGTTGTAGTCGTTCACCCACACGGTGCCGGCGCGGATTTTCTGGAAACACATATACGTATAAATATATAAAAAATAGGGTTTAATCTAAACTTCCTCTCGCCAGGCACACCAGTCTGGCGTGAGGAAGTTTAGATTAAACCCTGCGTTAATGCGTCCCGGCCTTGGACCGGGACGCATGGAGGAAGTTGGGGGAGACTTTTGCAATGGAGTGGGAAGTAAGCGAGTGTGGCTCAGCGGTTCCAGTGTCTGCTTTTCATACAGACGCACCCTGGTTCGAATCCGCCCTACACCAATGACTTGTATTTTCAAGTTATGTGTGGATTTGCACTCGCTTAACGGTGAAGGAAACATCGTGAGGAAACCGACATGTTTGAGGACCACAATATCCGAGGACATGTGTCTTCCGTGGAAGGACCTGGGCGCCCACCACGATGTATCTGCCCAAGAAAACTCCCCTAACGAATTAATTCTGCGGGGGAGTCACGACCCTCAGTCATGAGGAAATACGACTCAAAGAGAGAGAGAGAGGGACAGTTAAGTTTAAAAAAATATCTAAATTTAATGACGCCGGTTCGAATTCTGCTGGTTTTTTTTGTTTTTTTTTTTTATGGTATAACTTGAGAATTAAGCTAGCACAGTTAACCATATAAATATAGTACCCTATTTCATCTTTCATTTGCGTTGATTTTATTTATTATTTCCTACTCCGAATGTTCTGGACTATAAATAATTGTAAATAGTAAGCGAGTCTATGCAGATTTGATGTGTTTTTAATTACTCCTTCACAGGTGTTGATTTCTTATCTCGTTATATATTATGTATTGTAGGTATATGTTTCTCTTTATGTTTTAGTTTGTTCCGAGCCTAGGAATATCGTCCGATTTCTGAACAAAGGCATTTTAAATTAAATGAAGTACATATCTCACAGGGTATTAAGCTTTTATGTACCTGTATGAGATAGTTGGCCTTGTCTAAATCCTTAGTATGCACGGCGGCCGCCAGTCCGTACACTGTGTTGTTGGCGCGCTCCACCACCTCGTCCAGCTGAGAGAACTTGATGATCTGCTGCACCGGACCGAAGATCTGGAAATAGATCACTTGATCAATATGTCACTTCATCTATAGATATTATAGACTGACATAGTGATCTATCAACGCACAGCCCAAACCACTGGACGTATTGGGCTGAAATTTGGCATACAGGTAGATGTTATGACGTAGGCATCCTCTAAGAAAGGATTTTTGGGAATGCTACTTTTAAAGGGGTAAAATAGGGGATGCAAGTTTTACTTCTTAATTTATTTATAAAATTAAATTAAATATTTTTTTACATGTAAGAGTCCAGTTGATCTAAGATCTATCAATATTCCTTTGTATATTTTTGTATAGCTACCCACCTCCTGCGTGGCGATGTCCATACTGTCAGTGACGTTGCTGAACACGGTGGGCTGCACGAAGTACCCGCGCTCCCCCAGCCTGCCCCCGCCCGCCACGCAGCGCGCCCCCTGCTGCTTGCCGGACTCGATCATGCCGAGGATCTTGGAGTGCTGCTCAGCGTCCACCTGGAGTGTACATTACACATTGTAAGATATTGAATCAGGCGTTACTTTACTGAAATCCATTGTAAATGAAACTCTGGAGAAATATGTAGTGTGTGTGTGTGTGTGTGTGTGGAGAGAAATGTGTAGCGCAGCGAAAAACACTACATATTTCTCCAGAGTTTCAATTACAATTTTTTAAAGAACATTTGATTTGATTGTTGAATAGCGAAGAATTAAAAAATAATAAAAAAAGAAAAAGAAAAATGATGATCGATTGATCACAAAAAGAAGTGTACACAAATTCGACCCATTCAAAATGGGACTCATTTAGAGCAAAAAACTAGCCATGATAAGTAATTTTAACTATAAGCATTATTGATTACAAAAGAAAGCTTATATCTGTAAATCAGCTCGGAGGACGAGGAAGATGTGGATGATATCTAACATCATTAGGTTTGTGTAAAAATATATCTTTATCCAAGCTACTTATCTCCTAAACGATGTTGCCATTGCAGCATATCAGATAAACAAATAAACATTTCACATATTTATCTAAATATATAAAACTCAACAGGTGACTAACTGACTGATAAAGTGATCTCTATCAACACACAACCCAAATTACTGGACGGATTGGGTTGAAATTTGGAATAAATCTATCTTCATTGACGTAGGCATCCTCTAAGAAAGAATTTTTGGAAATGCCTCTTTTAAAGGGTTGAAATAGGGGATGCAATTTTACTTCTTAATGCGAGCGAAGCCGCGAGCACTCATTAGTCTATCTATACATCTAAAGCCTCTCACTTGTGGTCCCGACTCCACGTCCAGTCGGAAGGGGTCCCCCACCACCCGCTTCTTGGCGCGCTCCGCCGACAGCTCCACGAACTTGTCGTAGATCTTGTCCTCCACGAATGTACGGGAGCCTGGGAAAGAATTATATATCGTAAAACCAGAAGGAATTTCCATCATTTAAATGGTAGTTTGTTCAGATGTCTTTAGGATAATTTATTTTTTTCAACTTCAAATATAATAGCTAGATATAAATCTAGTTAGATGGATTGGTTTTGTCTTTTATCATTTTACGCTTGGCTAAATGGTAGCATCCTACTTCTTGAGTCATCATTTTTCAAGGTTGAGATTCCGCGGTAGAGTAAATATACTATTAGTACTTGCCCAAAAGAACTCCCTTAACGAATTCATTCTGCGGAAGCATGACCCTCAGTCATGGGGAAATAAGACTTGAAGGGAGAAAATAATGACTTTCCCATTAAAAAAAATGATACTGACCAGCAGTGCAGCACTGGCCCATGTTATAGAAGAGCGCGTTGTGCGCGGCGTCCACCGCCGTCTCCAGGTCCACGTCCCCGAGGATGATGTTGGGGGACTTGCCGCCCAGCTCCAGCGTGATCCTCTTCAACGTGCCGGCCGCGTTGCGCTGGATCAACTTGCCCACTTCAGTGGAACCTGAGAAAGAAAAAATAGAATAGAAAAACATTTATTGAGAAAGATTTACCAAATTTAAACACACACTTACATACAATAAATAAATCAGTCTGTCCCAACACAGCCCCAACTCAGCGTAATGCTGATTACTGGAAGCAATCAGCGCTGTTCTTTCGTTGGGGCTGGCTGTGACGTCACGTACGAGACAATGATTTAGTTTAAAAATATATAGAGTTGGTTAGTAGTTAGTAGTTGGTATAAAGAAGTATAAAAGATCAAATGGATGGAACAGATGATTTCTACTTTTTCCAGAGCTTCTTCTGAATGCAACTTGACCGTCAGCTCAGCGAACATGTTCCTATTTTGTGTCAAATAAAAAAGTACTTATGCAATATTAGTCCCGGTTTCTCAGCCACGATTTCTATGATTTTGCCAGTCATTATGAGTTGGAGACGATGTTTGTATGGATGGATAGTATTAATCCACCCGAAATAGATCATATTGAAATGAGTTTGAGACGATGTTTGTATGGATGGATAATATTAATCCACCCAAGATAGATCATATTGAAATGAGTTTGAGACGATGTTTGTATGGATGAATAATATTAATCCACCCAAGATAGATCATATTGAAATGAGTTTGAGACGATGTTTGTATGGATGGATAATATTAATCCACCCAAGATAGATCATATTGAAATGAGTTTGAGACGATGTTTGTATGGATGGATAATATTAATCCACCCAAGATAGATCATATTGAAATGAGTTTGAGACGATGTTTGTATGGATGGATAATATTAATCCACCCAAGATAGATCATATTAAAATGAGTTTGAGACGATGTTTGTATGGATGAATAATATTAATCCACCCAAGATAGATCATATTGAAATGAGTTTGAGACGATGTTTGTATGGATGGATAATATTAATCCACCCAAGATAGATCATATTGAAATGAGTTTGAGACGATGTTTGTATGGATGGATAATATTAATCCACCCAAGATAGATCATATTGAAATGAGTTTGAGACGATGTTTGTATGGATGGATAATATTAATCCACCCAAGATAGATCATATTGAAATGAGTTTGAGACGATGTTTGTATGGATGGATAATATTAATCCACCCAAGATAGATCATATTAAAATGAGTTTGAGACGATGTTTGTATGGATGAATAATATTAATCCACCCAAGATAGATCATATTGAAATGAGTTTGAGACGATGTTTGTATGGATGGATAATATTAATCCACCCAAGATAGATCATATTGAAATGAGTTTGAGACGATGTTTGTATGGATGGATAATATTAATCCACCCAAGATAGATCATATTAAAATGAGTTTGAGACGATGTTTGTATGGATGGATAATATTAATCCACCCAAGTTAGATCATATTAAAATGAGTTTGAGACGATGTTTGTATGGATGGATAATATTAATCCACCCAAGATAGATCATATTGAAATGAGTTTGAGACGATGTTTGTATGGATGGATAATATTAATCCACCCAAGATAGATCATATTGAAATGAGTTTGAGACGATGTTTGTATGGATGGATAATATTAATCCACCCAAGATAGATCATATTAAAATGAGTTTGAGACGATGTTTGTATGGATGGATAATATTAATCCACCCAAGTTAGATCATATTGAAATGAGTTTGAGACGATGTTTGTATGGATGGATAATATTAATCCACCCAAGTTAGATCATATTGAAATGAGTTTGAGACGATGTTTGTATGGATGGATAATATTAATCCACCCAAGATAGATCATATTAAAATGAGTTTGAGACGATGTTTGTATGGATGGATAATATTAATCCACCCAAGTTAGATCATATTAAAATGAGTTTGAGACGATGTTTGTATGGATGGATAATATTAATCCACCCAAGTTAGATCATATTGAAATGAGTTTGAGACGATGTTTGTATGGATGGATAATATTAATCCACCCAAGATAGATCATATTGAAATGAGTTTGAGACGATGTTTGTATGGATGGATAATATTAATCCACCCAAGATAGATCATATTAAAATGAGTTTGAGACGATGTTTGTATGGATGGATAATATTAATCCACCCAAGTTAGATCATATTGAAATGAGTTTGAGACGATGTTTGTATGGATGGATAATATTAATCCACCCAAGTTAGATCATATTGAAATGAGTTTGAGACGATGTTTGTATGGATGGATAATATTAATCCACCCAAGATAGATCATATTAAAATGAGTTTGAGACGATGTTTGTATGGATGGATAATATTAATCCACCCAAGATAGATCATATTGAAATGAGTTTGAGACGATGTTTGTATGGATGGATAATATTAATCCACCCAAGTTAGATCATATTGAAATGAGTTTGAGACGATGTTTGTATGGATGGATAATATTAATCCACCCAAGATAGATCATATTAAAATGAGTTTGAGACGATGTTTGTATGGATGGATAATATTAATCCACCCAAGATAGATCATATTGAAATGAGTTTGAGACGATGTTTGTATGGATGGATAATATTAATCCACCCAAGATAGATCATATTAAAATGAGTTTGAGACGATGTTTGTATGGATGGATAATATTAATCCACCCAAGTTAGATCATATTAAAATGAGTTTGAGACGATGTTTGTATGGATGGATAATATTAATCCACCCAAGTTAGATCATATTGAAATGAGTTTGAGACGATGTTTGTATGGATGGATAATATTAATCCACCCAAGATAGATCATATTGAAATGAGTTTGAGACGATGTTTGTATGGATGGATAATATTAATCCACCCAAGTTAGATCATATTGAAATGAGTTTGAGACGATGTTTGTATGGATGGATAATATTAATCCACCCAAGATAGATCATATTAAAATGAGTTTGAGACGATGTTTGTATGGATGGATAATATTAATCCACCCAAGATAGATCATATTAAAATGAGTTTGAGACGATGTTTGTATGGATGGATAATATTAATCCACCCAAGATAGATCATATTGAAATGAGTTTGAGACGATGTTTGTATGGATGGATAATATTAATCCACCCAAGATAGATCATATTAAAATGAGTTTGAGACGATGTTTGTATGGATGGATAATATTAATCCACCCAAGATAGATCATATTAAAATGAGTTTGAGACGATGTTTGTATGGATGGATAATATTAATCCACCCAAGATAGATCATATTGAAATGAGTTTGAGACGATGTTTGTATGGATGGATAATATTAATCCACCCAAGATAGATCATATTAAAATGAGTTTGAGACGATGTTTGTATGGATGGATAATATTAATCCACCCAAGATAGATCATATTAAAATGAGTTTGAGACGATGTTTGTATGGATGGATAATATTAATCCACCCAAGATAGATCATATTGAAATGAGTTTGAGACGATGTTTGTATGGATGGATAATATTAATCCACCCAAGATAGATCATATTAAAATGAGTTTGAGACGATGTTTGTATGGATGGATAATATTAATCCACCCAAGATAGATCATATTAAAATGAGTTTGAGACGATGTTTGTATGGATGGATAATATTAATCCACCCAAGATAGATCATATTAAAATGAGTTTGAGACGATGTTTGTATGGATGGATAATATTAATCCACCCAAGATAGATCATATTAAAATGAGTTTGAGACGATGTTTGTATGGATGGATAATATTAATCCACCCAAGATAGATCATATTAAAATGAGTTTGAGACGATGTTTGTATGGATGGATAATGTTAATCCACCCAAGATAGATGGCCTGCCTGGAAGAGATCACTCAACGTGATAAGGCTTGTAATTTTTTTTAGTATTTATTTATTTTGGTGTGGAATAAAGATATATTGTATTGGTAGATGATACTAAAGTGAACAAATAAGTATGTGTGTACTGTACATACCGGTGAAGGCAATCTTGTCTACATCGGGGTGGTCGACGATGGCCGCGCCCGCGTCTCCGTACCCGGGAAGCATGTTCACCACGCCCGGGGGGAAACCTGCTTCCTGGGGATAACATAAATGTCATCATCAGACATATATTGGTATTTATTTCTGTTTTATTAACAAGGGCCTTCCAAAAAGCAGATGAGTTGCCAGTAGTAAAGAGATCAGGCGCTTGTAAGGGATGCACCTGTTTGAAATTATGTAACAATATGCAGATACCAGAGCAAAACAGTCAAAAGAGGATCTTTTCACACAAATATGTATGGTAGTTTTCCCACTTATTTCTTTCTCCAGTTCTCTGTCCCTTCCCACCAGTGTGTAAGGCCACTAACCTTGACGAGCTGGGCGAGGTAGTTCCCTTCAATACAACATGTGATGAAGGCACACATCCCAACTGATTTATTTTCCCCAGTTTCCTTTCCTTTCCCACCAGTGTGTCAGGCAACTAACCTTGACGAGCTGCGCGAGGTAGAGTGCAGTGAGCGGGGTCTGCTCGGCCGGCTTCATGAGCAGCGTGCAGCCCGCCGCCAGCGCCGGCCCCAGCTTCCCACCAGTGTGTAAGGTCACTAACCTTGACGAGCTGCGCGAGGTAGAGCGCAGTGAGCGGGGTCTGCTCGGCCGGCTTCATGAGCAGCGTGCAGCCAGCCGCCAGCGCCGGCCCCAGCTTCCCACCAGTGTGTAAGGCCACTAACCTTGACGAGCTGCGCGAGGTAGAGCGCAGTGAGCGGGGTCTGCTCGGCCGGCTTCATGAGCAGCGTGCAGCCCGCCGCCAGCGCCGGCCCCAGCTTCCCACCAGTGTGTAAGGTCACTAACCTTGACGAGCTGCGCGAGGTAGAGCGCAGTGAGCGGGGTTTGCTCAGCCGGCTTCATGAGCAGCGTGCAGCCCGCCGCCAGCGCCGGCCCCAGCTTCCCCCCAGTGTGTAAGGCCACTAACCTTGACGAGCTGCGCGAGGTAGAGCGCAGTGACCGGGGTCTGCTCGGCCGGCTTCATGAGCAGCGTGCAGCCCGCCGCCAGCGCCGGCCCCAGCTTCCCACCAGTGTGTAAGGCCACTAACCTTGACGAGCTGCGCGAGGTAGAGCGCAGTGAGCGGGGTCTGCTCGGCCGGCTTCATGAGCAGCGTGCAACCCGCCGCCAGCGCCGGCCCCCGCTTCCCACCAGTGTGTAAGGCCACTAACCTTGACGAGCTGCGCGAGGTAGAGCGCAGTGAGCGGGGTCTGCTCGGCCGGCTTCATGAGCAGCGTGCAACCCGCCGCCAGCGCCGGCCCCAGCTTCCACGCCGCCATCAGCAGCGGGAAGTTCCACGGGATGATCTGACCGCATACACCTGGAAGACAAATGACAGTGATTAGGCTGAATTTTGAAATGAAAGGAAAATTATTTATTTTGCGACAAGAAATTACGTACGAACACATTCAGGAAAGTAAGACAGAGACCGGATTTTTTAGCAGAGGCTCGATACTCAGGAACTAGAGATAAAATATGTATAATCAATTCAACATTTTTGGTTTGTATTGTGTGTGTCTCAATACAAACCAAAAATGTATAGTAAATATTATGTATGTATATGTAGATATTTCTATTTGTAGGTATAGGTACAAAGAGTAACATAGAAGGGTATTTCTTCTTTCCGAATGAGAGTGGCCAACTGTGATGTCGAGAGCCTATCAAGCCCTAAGGGCATCTGACATGGCTAAACGACTGCCGTACTATGACAACAGCCGGGACCTACAATTTAACGTGTCATCCGACGAGCGCCCAAAATGGAATGCCACTTTTTGGTCACCCATCCAAGGACTGACCGCGTCGACCTTTGCTTAACATTGGTGATCGCATTCGAATGCCTCCGCCAGCTGAGCTACGGGCGCTTCAGTAGTACCTACCTATGATTCTTTAACTAACACACACACAGTTATGAACTAAAGATTACATTTCTTTTGCTTTGCTTTATTGTTCTGGAACCCATTTTGTACACAATTATTTATGTTTTCTACTTAACAATAGGTAAAATGTTAAGAATATAAGAAGAAATATGTGAGTAGCTGTTGAATTGTGACAATCTCTTTAGTCAAATTTAGTTATGTTCTTTTGAGACGAGTGATGTGCAAGTAAATAGGTAGTTAAATTTCGAAATCTTGCTTCACAGGACCTTTTCGGTACCTAGTGCAATTAAACCTTATGATAAAATCCAAAATCTCTGTGATTATTTAGAAGGACATCAGTTACACATTTAGGAATATGTATAAAGTTTATTTAGTACTTAATTATAGTCTTAGCAATGTAGTTTACGTTTAGTGTATAATTATCGAAGCTAGATTTAATCTAGCGAGTACTTACCGTAACTATGTACAGTAAGTACTTAAACTACTTAGATTATAAGGTTATGAGGTTGGACACAATATCGTTTTACGATGCATTGTATTCGAATTCAAAAGCAAAACTCGTTTTGTTACTATTTTACTAGTTTTTTTTTTACTTGAACGGGTTTGCACTTGACCATAGTTTACCTGATAGAAAGGTTCCTTTTAGGTAAGCGCGCTAATGACGTATAGTATATCTATGACTGTATCGTTTAACATTGGGTAAGTTGTCGTGGACCACACAGCGTGGCTTTATAAAATACAAATACAAAAAAGAAAAACAAATTGGTCCAAGAATTTAAATACATATATTGCAACAAAAAATGCAACAGATATTTAATCTGTAAAAATCTCTATAAAATACATGTTAATTAATTATTTCCTCAGTTCTTTTGATACAATTAACATTTACTTTGAATAAAATTATCATTATTTAGATGGTTGTCTTCATTTCACTATCATAACATCATACAAAACTACCGATTTACGTACATACCTACATGACTTGAAGAAAAATAGGTACCTATCTGTGGCTTCACAGATTTACATCTACTTTACAATTCATTACATATCTTTTGCTTTGCTTCAGTGTTCTGGAACCCTTTCTGTACACAATTATTTATGTTTCCTACTTAACAATAGGTAAAATGTTTAGAATTAAGAAGAAATATGTGAGTAGCTGTTGAATTGTGACAATCTCTTTAGTCAAATTTAGTTATGTTCTTTCGAGACGAGTGATGTGCAAGTAAGTAGTTAAATTTGTATATTGTGCTGTGGTTTTTCCCGAAATCTTGCTTCACAGGACCTTTTCGGTACCTAGTGCAAGTTTCCGGGGCTACCTCACGTACCTACCTGATTCATACTTGACTGCACCTGGCAATCTGTGTTCCCAATGAATGTATGTGTTAGAATAAGTATTTTTATTTTTAGTCAATAAACAATTTGAATTTGAATTTGAATTACTCGTTAAATGTGGTCACGACTCATAATACTTTGTAGATTTCAAAACAATCACGCAGAAGTGTACAAGTTATATTGTATTACTAGTCGACGCCCGCGGCTTCGCCGGCATTATTTCAGGATAATTATTTCAGGGAAAATGACACTCTCACTAAGACTACGCCTACTTGGTATGTAGGTAGTATGAGGTCTTAGTGTGAGACCTCATACTACCTACATACCAAGTAGGCGTGGTCTTAGTGTGAGACCTCATACTACCTACATACCAAGTAGGCATACAGATACAGATAAACAGACAAACAAATAAACGGACAAAAATATAAAAACTGCTGAAACGTGTTCTGTTATGGATTCAATATATACCCAAAAAAATTTTTTCTAACATCTTTTATAATCAGATTTTTCACCCTCTTCAGTTTTATTGTATGCATAGATAGATTAAATACAAGCCACGTCTGTTTATTTAAATCATATCTGTGTCCGTGGACAGGCTGATGGGCACCATGATGTATCTGTCCAAGAGAACTACCCTAGCGAAATAATTCTGTGGGGGAGTCACCACCCTCAATACCTAATGAGAAAATACGACTTAACATGGAGTGTCCAGTTTGAGACGATACAATGAATGAATAAATGAATGCATTTATTGTCCGAAAACTAGGTATAGTACAGGTCTTAAATAATGCTTATAGAATAGACGTTTTACATTTAGCACGCTAGTTTTTACCTTGTTTACAGACACGTTTACATACACAAGATATCTAATTGAATTAAAAGAATCCGTCAATATAACATTTGAAAAAGAAAACACTACAATACAATACATCTACTATTAGTTTTACATATTGTCGTTACAGTCATAAAAACAACACTATCTATTAAATATAGTGCAAATGTTCACAAGCGTTAAATCAGCGTATGTTTGTACATTAAGCATTACTTTGCAATTTTGGCTGATTCATTAAATGTAAACACATAGTATTTATGACAGGCTGGCCTTGGCTTCTTTAAGTGGCGTACTGTGCTGATATAACCAGTTGCCGTATAAATAACCATATTTATGTTTAGAGCCGGTTCCCGGTCTCTACACATGCTTTTATTTTGATTGCTGAACATATATATGAGAATGTATCTAATATTATAAAGTCACTAGCTGTGCCTGCGACTTCGTCCGCGTGGAAAAAATGAATAATTTCCCCCGTTTTTTCCAGATATTCCATTGTTTCTTCGCTCCTTTTAGTTGCAGCGTGATGTTATATAGCCTAAAGCCTTCCTCGATAAATGGTCTATTCAACACAAAAATATTTTTTAAATTCGCACCAGTAGTTCCGGAGATTAGCGCTTTCAAACAAACAAATAAACAAACAAACTCTTCAGCTTTATAATATTAGTATAGATTTAGGATATCTAGGAAGTTTGTAGCTCGCTCTTACTGATTTCAATAGATTTTAAAAATAGTTTTGCTACTCTCATGCAAATTTACTTATAGCTCATATGAGACTAGTCAACTCTAGCGTCGAGAGTTTTCAAATCACAAAACTAACTGGGTACTACCAATTTAATGGATTTTGGCGTACAAAATTAAATAATAGTGTAATAAAAGTTTCGATAATTATTTACCTGTAGGTACTTAGATTTTAAGTTGATGTATCTGCCCAAGAGAACGCCCCTAAAGAGATAATTTTGAGGGGGACACACAACCGTCAGTCATGAAGAAAAACAACTCTCACACACACAGATTTTAAGTATATGTATGCTCTTTGTAGTATATTTGTATTTCTGGTGTACAATAAAGATATAGTAGGTACTTGATTGATAATTGAACTCACCCACAGGCTCATGCCTCGTATACGCCAAGTATTTCCCATCAGTGGGCACCACCTTGCCGTGGTTCTTGTCGGCCCAGCCGGCGTAGTAGCGCAGGTTCTTCACGACGCCCACCAGGTCGCCGTGGTACGCCGCCGTGTACGGCTTGCCGTTGTCTAGCGTCTCGAGGCTCTGGGGGATGGAGTAAAAGTGGTTTTAGGTTAGAAGATTTGTCACATTTTTTTGTTATTTTATTCTTTTTAATTTATTATTTTTTTTCGATTGATTTCAATTCATTAACATTTACACCGAAATCGGGAAGGGAAAGATAAGGTAGGGCATTTCTGGACTAGGTTAAAATAAAGGTGCAAGTCATGTGTTACTAAGAAGAATTAATTAGATAATTGTGACTGGATAAATATAAGGAAAGTTATCATAATTTAATGTAGACCGCCATGGAGGGTTTGCCGATGTGTGAAGTCTCTAGTGGAAGAGTGTAAGAGTCGTTTTGGATTGGAATGCTAAGCTACCTACTTAGTTATCAAAGGCAAAGGTTTCGCAAGATAACATTAAATATTTACTCAAAAGCAGTTTCATATTAAAAATTAGCAAAGCCAATACGTAACCAGATTAACATAATAAACTAAGACCATAGCCCATAGCCAATAGCCCATTTACAGCTATTGTAAAATTATGAATGTAATTAGACATTATTTATTTTAAGACAACATTTTTTACTTTGATGATTCATAGAAGTTTTTTTTTTTTACTTTTCATTTAATTTTAAATTTATTTGACTTTTTATTTTATTTTGACATTTATACCATTATAAAAATGTATTATTTTTGGAAAATTAAGACATGTTTAAAATCTTTTAACTGAAAAATATTTTTGTATGACGAGAAAATAGAATTACTAACTGATAACTAATTCATAATAATCCACAGTTCCATGCAATTCAGTGTGATAAGTGTGTTATCTCATAATATATATTATGTACATATTATTATGTATGTATAGCCAAATACATAATACATGTACACTTATCAGAATCATAACATGCCTCTGTTTGTCTTTTGTATTGTATATCTTTGTTGTGTAATACTTAACTGATAATACAAGAACTTTGAGATATTTCACATGGAGAGTTTAAAATATTATTTTCTAATTATAGATACAATGTTTGTGAGTTTAAAACTCAATATACATATTAATTGCAGATTCAGTACTTTGTTCAAATTCATCTATTTGCGAAGATGTAGTGACAATTATGGTACAAAAACGTTTATCATATCTTACATCTTACCATTTCTGGTGTGCAAAAATCATATTAAGAAATGTCTTTTTAAAAATATGAAACATTCCGATGTCAAATGGTTGATAAAATTATGTTAATAAGGAAATGTCATGCATTTGTTCAGACACTGTTTTAAATAAATTATGCAAGCCATGCTTCATAAATGTAGAAACACAGTTTTTGTACTGTTGGTCTATTTATGTAAAAATTAAATAACATTCTGGATAAGAAAAGACTGTCAGGGTACAGAGTTGAAGAATGAATAATTTAGAATACATATTATGCAAGAACAACTTATAGCAGTCAATTCCATACATATAATTAAAAAAATAACAATGATGTTGAGATAAAAGAAGTTTTGCTTCTACATTCATTTTGTTAGAATGGCATAGCTATAATAAATAATTGTATATATGCAACTCTTTACCTGTATTTATTGCCATATGATAAATAAATAATTGCTATCTACAATCTAAAGAGTTTCTAATCTAGAGTAAATTACAAAATGGGTGCATTTTTCGTTAGTGTTTTCACACTGCAACATTGCACGAGCTGTAGTCAAACATGAACCTACTCTACATTAAAAACCTAGTGAATAAATACTACAATCTTACCGCCAGATAGACCCTGTCCCGTTCAATGAGGTCAGCCAGCCGGTTGATGAGGACTCCTCTCTCCGAAGCATCCATGGACCGCCATGGGGAGCCCAGTCTGCCAACAAATAACCAACAGTTAACAACTTGATGAATATAGATTAAAAATCTTGGAAGTAACAGTGAACGGGTCCTTAGTAATGATACTCCATCTTAAATCAAAATAAGTGCTTAACAATGAGCAGTATATTCAAGAAATAAAGGCAAAAGCAAATGTTGTTTCTCTGTTAAATCTGCCACAGTAAATGTTTTCTTTCTTTCAAATGTACAAAAACTTGATGCATACCTAATACTAAAATATCCAATAGATAAAGACTTGTAAAACATTTAACTTTGTGTCACTTATTTTAGTGCCCCATAGCTTTGACTATAACATAATAGGTATGTGTACATAATTTTATTTAGTTATCATATGCTTTTGAACATTGACTACATTTTTGTTACAGACCATATAATTTAAGAGTTTTTTTTTTTTTAACATGAAATAGGCTTACGCTTGACTACAACTTGCCTGATGTTAAGCAACGTTATAGTCTACGATGTAGCGCGCTTGCCTAGAAGAAACCGGTTTACTCTCGACTTGAAGACCGACAAATTATAGTTCAAGGGGAATAGAGATTCGGGCAAGGAGTTCCACAGTTTGGCTGTTCGCACGAATAATAATAATAATAATTTATTTTCCTAAGAGTTGCAACATATTAAGTTAGTAATTTTGCACACAATCCTAGAAAATTTTATTAAATCATTCAGATAAGGCAGTGATCTTGATAGTTATCAGATTATATTAGATAAAGATTAAAAATAGCTGATAGTTTACTATAAAATAAATAATTTATCTTATTTTAATTTACTATTATATACCTATAGAAGACAGAGATGAGAACAAAATTAAATTCGAGGTAATCTATTACAAATAGGTACTTACTGAAAACAACTAAGTATATTAATTTAAAACTTTTACATCCACATACATTATAAAAATTATAGAATGGACCACACACATAAAAAAATACAATTGAAAAAAGGATAGACAAGGATAACAAGACATTTATAAAAGAGACTACCTACAATTTCAATTTTACTCACTTGAAAGCATCTTTAGCAGCCTGTACAGCTCTGTCCACGTCAGCCTTGCCTGCTTGCTGCACCTCTGCAATCACCTGCTCATCGGCTGGGTTGATGGTCTGGAAGGTCTTACCATCTGCCGACTTCACCCACTCATTGTTGATGAATAACTGGAATAAAATACAAACATGAATTAGGTATGTAAATAAAGCTACTGGTTTTATTAAGTTTATTTATAAAATGATTATTTGTTCAAATTAACGGAAAATGACTACCTATATCAAAAATAAATTACTATGGTGATAACATACTGAGGAAATTGGCTTTGCTAGACGTATGAGTCTGTGATAAGAAAAGTATTTATAAACACACGTTTTTTAAAAACTTACCCCAGTATACAATATTTCTGGTTTGCTTTGCGGTGCTGGTGCTGTAGCGAATTTCGCTTTTTGCAGCTGAACTACATTTCGCAAATTTCTGAGCATTTTGTAACTTTTTATCTAACTACCTAGCAAAGCCGCATACACCTACAGCCGGCGGCGACGTAAAGTGAACTGATTGATTTTAAGCACTTAGCTATGTATAATCGCAGTCAACGCCTTGTTTTATTGCCGCAGGTTATTTTCGAGCCGTGTGCGTGTTTCGTGCCGTCCGCTACACTTTACACACGCTCACCACGCGCTATTTTTTGGATAAAATTGCATTTTCCTTTCCAACAAAAAACGAGCATTCTTCTCCGAAATCCGAATGGTGGTTTGGTTTTTCGGTTTGACTTTGACGTTGATTGACAATCTTGTATATTTATTTATACAATAACATTTGGTTGTACATTAATTCAGAAAAGTAATAGTTACAAAATGTCAAAACACAGCTGATTCATGAATGACACGCTGTCTGTCTTTTTGAATTGAAAACTAATTTAATTTGATATTCCCAAGGATTTTTTATATCATCCCTCGATATTCCCAATTTATCAAAGATCAAATTCCAATAATTAATTTCTTGTGTTGTATAAATAAAACGAAAAGTATATAAATTCTGAAATAGTGTTTGTTACTACAGTTTTAATATGAGTAAGAAAGAGAAGCAGAAAGACAAGTGCTCTGTCTTAGAATCTATAAATGACCATTTGAACAAAAATTACTTTGGATTCATAAATTATTATGATCGCCTTATTACTCGTAATCTACGTGAGGATAGAATAGCAACAAGGTACTATATATGTAATACTAGTACCTACGAATATTTATTATCAAATCATTATCCATACATAGGTCAAAGAATCTTTAACCTTGTAAGGACATTCTCTTATTCAAACTTCTTATTTTTGAGGCATACGACATTATTGTGTATAATTATGTCCTTATTTCCAGGGAAGCATCCAGCAATGGTCTGTGGTGTGGCCTCATACTCCCCGCAGTGCTGTTATTTTACAACTTCATGTGTGAGGTGTCCACAGTGTACAGAATAGTGACATACACAGCCCTGGGGCTGGTGTTCTACAGCGCCCTGTTCACAGTGTTCCTCACTGTGTCCAGTCTGGTGTTGAAGGAGCAGGTGGCGGGAGGATGTATAGCTTCCAGCCTCGTCTCTGCTCTGTTGTTGTACTCATTTGTATTGAAAGGTTAGCCATTTATATATGTAGGTACTAGTTGTTAATGAATATTGACAAAACAGGAAAGAATGTGATGAATACAACACTCCACTGTTATATTACATCAGTATTTGTTATGGAGACTGATTCTTTGTTTATTACATTGTTAATGGAATGAAGGGTACTATTTTTACTTATTTTATACTAGTTTTTTTCTTAATAAGTGTTTTTATTACACTGGACTGGTAGGCATTTTATCACCAGGTCTATATATATAAAATAGCATGTGTTTCACCAGTATTTAATCCTCCTCAACACCAAATGCTATTTAAATTGGTTATATAATGTAAATTAAAACATATGTTCTTGTATAAACAAGATTTTATATTGAAATCTTTTTTTTTTCCAGATCTCACTGTATCCATAATGGTAACAATGCCAGCAGTGTTCCTATTCAGCTTCATACTCCGAGCATGTATTATGAGGTTCCCTAAAACATTCACCATCGGAGAAGCAATGATTGTGGCTCAGAGCATCGTCTTGTACCTAGTGATGGCAGTCTCAAAGACATTTGTAGATGATGATGATGATGAAGAAATGAACTTGATCACAGCTGTGGTTAATGTAAGTGCTGCGTTTGTCTTTAAAATTAATTAAAATAATCCAAATAGTGTTGGGTTTAAACTATAAATAATGATAAGACTGATAAGTTTACATCCTTGATAGAATTGATAGGATAATAATAGTTAGTATATTTTTTATTGAATTAGGTATGTATCTAATTCAAGCACTTACATTTTCTTTAAAAAAAATTATAGTAACTGTAGTAGATGTCCAAAGCTTTACTACTCAATTTCTTTATGAATAAAAAATAGCCTATACCACTGTGAGATCCCTATAATATAACTATATTACATTGGAGTATAAAAGCTGAACAAACCAACCAACAATCACTTTTGCTTTTATGTAATGATATGATGAAAATATTTTCCACAACTACCATCCATGTGGCTATTACCTCTAACAATAGCAATGTTTTGTGATGTCTATTTCAGACAGTGTTATCAACCGTGGGTATCATTGTTACAGCCCTCAGTGTGATGACAGAGAGCCAGAGGAACCTCACATATCTGTGGCACACTGTCATAGGGGGAGTCTTGTTTGGAGCTCTCTTGTTGATATCTCTGCAGGGAATCAATGCTGTGTTTGTGGCCTTGGCTTATATATTTGGGACAATCAATAGGGTAAGTTAACTGTGTAAATTGTAAGAACTTATTCTTAAATAAAAGAGAATTCTTAAAATGCCCCCAAGAATGTGTTGCTCTGTGGGCATAAGTACATATATGTTGTAATTACTGTGAATGTTGTAATCAATTATCAAAGAATTATTAATCTATGTAACTGTTGAACATTTAAGCATGAGAATGTAAAGGATACAGGAAGAGGTATTTCATAATCAAATTTATATTATTATATACCTAGGCTGTTTTTTCTCTAGGAGTAGGAAGATTCACACCTGGAAAAAACAGCTCTTTAAAATAATTAATATAGTTTTCAGAAACATTAATGATCTCTTGGTTTTCAACATTTTCTTACATACGTTTCCACTGTTATTCCAGGTCTGTCTATTCACCTTCTGGCTAGCCAGTAGTCTACTATCAATAGGTTTTCTAACTTACTTTCTTACTGTTTTCCCAGGTCCGCCTATTCACCTTCTGGCTAGCCATAAGCCTACTATCAGTATCAGTGCTAGCATTCCGCACCAAGCTGGCAGTGAAGGCGAGCACAGTCACTCGCAAGTCGTTCCATCTCCTGGCGTCCACTGTGTTCCTGTCCGGGATAGTGTGTGACGAGGAACTCATGCTGATGGCGGCTGGCTGCGGCCTCGGGGTACTTATACTGGCTGAGGTAAGGAAACATTTTTAGATAAGTAGGCCAGCGACTGACATTGGGCTCCACCAGACAATTGAATATAAGGAGATGTATTTAATGGAGTGCACACTTTGCAACAACAATTGCACAGACCACATCTGCTTATAGTAATACTGATTGTAGATAGAAAAGAAAAAAAATAGATAAGTAGGCTTTGTTGACACTGGAAACTTGCAAGTTACAAAATATAGTAAAGTATAAGTATTATATCTGTTATCTAGTACCCACGTCACAAGCGTTTGCTCGAAATATTTACTATTATTATTATAGGTATTGTAGAATATTCTATGTGTGAAGTATAATTTAGCTTGATGTTAAGTTCCACTATAGAATTAAGGCCTCTCCAAAAAAAAGCAAGTAAAAAAATCATACTCCACAGTATTATGTGGTAACTTATTTTCAATTTCTTTCAGGCTTTGAGAAAATCCGGTATAGAACCAATATCATCGGCGCTACAATCTGCATTTCTCGTCTACAGCGATGATAAGGTTCGTCAACTTGTTTCTTTACTTGTAGGCACCCAATGTGTATTCATGGAATCTATTCTGTAAGATTTGATTTGATGAATGTTTTGTATAATACTGCCACTTCCATTCAATGGACCAAAGTGTGACTTCTAGACTTTTTTTTCTCCTTGATACACATCATAATCATAAAGTTTCATAAAATGGCATACTATGAAATGAAATCACATTATCACTTCTCAAATCTTATTGAATTGAAATTGTTAATAGATTCTTAGTGACCAAAATGTGATTTTCGCACACCAGAAATGGTAAGACGTAAGATAATATAAATGTTTTTGTACCATGACTCTCACTACATCTTTGCAAATAAATGAATTTGAATACCATATCTCAGGACAGCGGCGCATTCGCGATGACCCCGCTGTACCTGTACTGCGGGCTGGCGAGCCCCCTGCTGCTGGTGCCGGGGGGAGCGGGGGGCGGCCGCCAGCTCGAGCTGCTGGCTGGCGTGCTCGCCATCGGGGTGGGGGACACGGCTGCTAGCTGGTTCGGCTCCAGATACGGGTTCAATACGTGGACCGGTGAGAAGACAACTGTTGCTTTGATAAATCAGTGTAAAGATAAGATAAAGATTGGCCTGTTAGCTTAGTTGGTAGTGGCTCTGCCTTCTAATCTAGAGGTCGCGGGTTCGATTCCCGCATGACACAAGTATTTATGTACTTTAAAAAAAATATATAATTACTTGTGTTGAGTCTGGTCGTTTGTATGTATAATAAGTATATATTTACAAAAATAAAAGTATATAAGTATTATATCCGTTATCTAGTACCCACGATACAAGCGTTTGCTTAGTGTGGGGGCTAGATGGCGCTGTGTGCAATGTCCCGGAATATTTATTTTTTATTTTATTTATTTAGATGCACCACGCAAAATGACCTTAGTCTAACTCTTGGAACTAGCACCCCAGAGGAGAATACCAGATGAGTCCGGATACAAACTTGCCCGCCCCAGGCAACACCAAACAACAAAAACAGGTAGTAAATGAAAACATAAACATTGCCACATGGAATGTTAGAGGCGCCGCAACGTTGACTAAAAAACGAGAGATTGACGAGTTTCTAGACGGAAAATCTATCCATATTGCCTGCCTACAGGAAACTCACTTAAAATCCGGGACCTACGAATCTAGTCACTATACATGGCACCTAAGCGGAAACAACAACAGAAGAGGCCAAGCTATTCTCATAAGAAAAAGCAGCGGCCTAAGGCTGAACTGGACTAAAGCAAACACAAACAATATGGTTGCTTCAATAGATACAAGCAGTGGAGCCTCTCTCACAACTGACCAAGAATAAACCAAGAAACTCAATAACAATCATACGAGGTGACCTCAACGCCCACATAGGACTCACAGATACACATGAACTTTGCGATAAAAATCAAAGAGGCAAAAATCTCCCACACCAAACAAGTAACGAAACGGGAAAATCTCCGATTGGACAAATCATTCGGCCGGCGCAGCTGTAAACTGACTTGGACGTCGGGAAACAAAACATCGCAAATATACCATATAATGACAGATGCCAAAAACAACCAGATTTTTAATTACATCAAAGGTGAAAAAACAATCCTATCTGACCATTATCATATGGGGAATAACTATTCCAAAGCAGATTGGACCAAATTTCGATCATACTTAAATAATAATACCACGCTCTCAGCCAGTACTTTTCAAACTGTGACCGAAATAGAAAAGTCAGTTATACAGCTACATAAAAATATTCTAGAAGCTAGAAATATTTGTATACCAGTCAGTAACTTAAAACCTTGGTCGAATTGCTCCCTACCACGTAGAATTGAAAGACTCATCAGATCAAAGAATAAGCTGCGCAGATATGCTGCCACGGTAACAAATTCTCTGGTGCACAAACTAATTGGTCATCGCATCTTTGTATTAAAAACAAGAATACATAACGCTATTAAGACCTACAATGACAAAATATGGCATCAAAAATTGAAAAGAGTTGATAACCCTGGAAACGACATATGGCGACTAGCTAGATCTTTACGTTCAAGTGAGTCAGCTATACCCTCCCTCAAAGCGGAAAATCTTCCACTGACCACCACCCAAAAAGAACAATGCCAAGTACTTGCTAAGAGCTTCCTAAACAATATGCTTCTTACTTATGATTGGCCCAGTGACGTTTCTCTCAATGTGCTCGACTCAGTAACTAAAGTTGAAGCTCAGACGTCTAGCATCGACCATTCCTTGCTTGTACGCCCTGGTGAAGTAAGGAAAGCTATCCATAGTTTGAAGCCTCGTAAAGCGCCCGGCCCTGACGAGATTACTAATATCTTGATCAAGAATGTCCCTCATAAATGCGTGGTTCTACTAACTAAAATATTTAATGCTTGTATAACTCTTAGTTACTTTCCATCACCGTGGAAGGTAGCTAAAGTCATAGCTATACACAAACCTGGAAAAGATCCTTCAAACCCAGTATCTTACCGCCCGATCAGCTTATTACCCTGCTTGGGGAAATTGTTTGAAAAGATTTTGCACAGGCGGCTAGTCCATGTATCTGGCCATCTCCTGATCGACGAACAGTTCGGTTTTCGAGAAGGGCATTCCACCATCCAACAGTTGACCAGAGTAGCAGAATCCGTTTCCCAGAACCTTAACCTCAAAAATTCTACTGGAATGTTCCTTCTAGATATTGAAAAAGCCTTTGATTGCGTTTGGCATTTAGGTCTCATCCATAAACTATATTCTCTTGGTATAATACCACTCCAGCTAACTAAAATGATAAAATCTTACCTATCCAATCGAAGTTTCCGAGTACACATAAAAAATACTTCTTCTGACCTATGTCCCGTACCCGCAGGTGTTCCGCAGGGCTCGATTTTAGGCCCGTATTTGTTTCTCATGTTTCTAAATGACATTCCGGTCCAAACCCGCACCTCATTAGCGTGTTTCGCCGATGATACCGCGTGTATGACGTCATCACCAGATGTCGATATAATAATATCGCGCCTTCAACTAGCCATCGAACTGCTGCTCGACTATTTCAACAAATGGAAACTTAAGATCAATGGATCCAAAACTGAAGCGATATTATTCACCCGTCAAAGATCCCTGCCTACACGCATGCTCAAAATAAGCGACCATAATATAAGATGGAGCCGCTCTGTGAAGTACTTAGGTACTATACTTGACAATAAACTAAACTGGACTGCAAATATAGAAAACTTACGCCTAAAAGGCACTAAAGCAATGAATGCGCTTAGTCCCGTTCTAAATAGACGATCCAATTTAAGTAACTTCACGAAATTACGGGTTTATTGTACGCTAGTTCGGCCGTCCATCACCTACGCCTGCCCAGTGTGGAGCAGTACATGCCGGACAAATCTTAACAAACTTCAAGTCTTACAAAACAAAGCACTAAAACTTTCATTCAACACAGCTTTTAAAACTAACTTATTTAATTTACATGATATGATAGGTCTTCCAAGAATTGACGTTTATATCTACAAGCTAGCAGAAAAATTTTACCTATATTCAAACTCGCAAAGTAAAAATAAACTAGTCAACACATTATGTAAATCTCGCAAGTCTAACTTACCTTTTATCGATACATATTGTCGATACAAACTTCCCCACCATATCTTTCTTGAGTGCAAAGATTAGTGCAATGCACGAGCGCGCGCGATTTAATAGCTGCCGCGCCGCGCGAGTCGCCCCGTACGCTTTACCAGCAGGTATCGGATCGGGCGGCAGGCGCGGCGAGCGGCCGCGAGTCGCGCGCGCTCGTGGTTGTTACTACGCCACGACATGCTGGTTCTTTTGTTTGCCAACGCCTGACGTCACAGCTTGACTCGAGTGAGTCTTATTCATTTCAAATATAATATGTTTCTACCCGCAATTTATGTTTGTGTACGGTTAAAAGTGTATTGCTGGTGTCAAAGCAAACACAAAGATCACAAGATTTGTTACGGTAATAAGTTATGTGTTTAATGATTTCTAATTAATAAGCTGAAAGTTTTATATAACATTATAGTTGAAAAACGATTTTAATTTGTTACTGTATAACTGCTAGGACAATTATATACACTGGCCATGTTATCTACTATAAGTTACCACGTAATAAAGATATTTTGAAATTGAAATTGAAATTGAATATGGGGAAACCTGAAGCCCCTCACCACAGAATAAATAATACAACAGAAACCTATCTCCCTGTTCCGAACACGCAGCGAGCGGAGGGCACAGTAAAGTACGATCGACAGTCGTGGATCAAACGGCACATCACTCCCCAAAGTATGAAAAATTTGTTTGTATTGTATCAATAGGTAACTATATCTAGCTACTTTAATAAGCAAATTTATAGTTGAATTCGAGAAAAACAGGATTAATTTAGTAAACATTTTAGAAAAAAAAAATTGTAAATACATACTTTGTTATAATAACACATAAAAAATAATTACTGATAAAGTATTAATTTATCGAAATATAATTCACTGATGATTAAGTATAAACACTAAAATAATACAATTTTATTATTGTACTAAATCTACATTCCTAATGGCAACCATGATAACTTTGAGAGACTCGAACTGTATGCAGTGAAATATGAACCGTAAATCGAAACGTTAAATATCAATTTGGCTTGCGCGTAGGTTACGAACGTACGCTGCGAACGTATTTTGATAGCGTGGCGCGTTTTTGTTCAAAGTTAGGTCGCCCTGCCCTCACGTTAAATTCCAATAGGGACTCTACGAGACCTCCAATAAGACTAACCAGGGCCAACGTTGCGAACGAGTTTGACTACAAAACCCTAAACTACGAGATGCTTCAAAGTAACACCACGCGAAAAAAAAAAAAGAAAAAAAAAAAAACCAAGAAACTTTATTAGAGGAAACCAAAAAGAGCAGGAACGGCGAAAACCGAAAAGAGCCGCTATCGTGGGAAGTGATAACAAACGTCATGAAGATGGCGGCCAATAAGACTATCAAACATGAAAGAAGGTACTCTAAGGCTAGAGAAGAGGCAATTACAAACCTACAGAAGGCGAAGTTCCATTAGAAGCATCACCCTCAAGATATAGAGGCTAGAAATACACTTAAAGAGTGCCGGCGCCGTTTGCAAGAGATCGAAGCAACGGAAGATCTTAAAGTTGGTAGACCTAACTATACGTGGAAGGATTCTTTATCTCATGATACGGACCCCAGGAAAACATCTGACTGGCAGGACATGGCGAAAAACAAAGGAGACTTTATAAGAGCTGCCAGGGAGATCTATAAGATGGCAGAAACCGACAGCGAATCTGATGAGGAAACAGAACGACATACCAACAGGCAGGCACCAACCATACCCCAGGAAAGGCCGTCAGATGACACAAGAACAATCCCTTAGCGACATAGGATCTATTCGACCCACATTAAAGATCCACCTACTACACCCGACGCGGTTATGATTACTCACAATAGAACCAACATTACACAGCGAACGTATTAAGATAGTGCCTGCAAAGCCAAACACTAACAAACCCCAAGATGGGTCAACTCAATAATCAACGAACACCATTTTTTACTAACGCTTATCCCTATCCTTAATAACAACCTTCTCCAAATCGGCGTCTGGCTGCATAGCCGGTCGACTACCATCCCGGAGCGTTAGCACAAAACCACGCTCCACAACCTCGTGCCCCCCGGTATGCCGGTTTGACCGGAGCAGGCTTGTGTACCTATGTTCATGTTCATGTTTATTTTATTTATTTAGATAAATTTATTGTAAACAAACAATATGTTACATTTCAAATAGCACTGCCTCTTACATTAGTAACAAAACTGTGTCGTAGAGAGGCAGGTTCTTCCGGGGGTTCTTGTTCTCAGTGTCGTAAATCAATTGATTAATTTCACCAAACCTTTTCCAAGCTTGCGAAATAAGCGGTCTAATTGGCGACAGTTTTGTTGTATGTATAGATAGATATATACATACGTTTTATTAAAAACACTAACGCAATACAGAAATTTGCATGAAATATAAAAAACTAAAGCTTAGTATACTGTGGTGCTGTCAGCATTTGTCCATACAAGCACTCATATAGATGTAAATATTATTTTTAACTTATATTAATTCAATTCAAAATATATGTTGCGGAATATAGGTAATACAGCTGTTAAAATATTACATAATGGAACGCTATACTCCCACCCATAGGGCACGCAATTTACAGACAAAAGAATGATAACGCAGAATATAAAAGAAATCTATCATTAATATAGATACAATTAAGATTAAACAATGTGTTTGTATGTCCGCAGGCAGCAGTAAAACTATGGAAGGCACAGCATTCAACATCATGTCTCAGATGTCGACGATATACGCGCTACAGATATTTAGTAAGTCACTGCAATTATAACAACTATAACTATCGATACATATAATAAAGCTGAAGAGGTTCCAAAGTTATATATTGTAGATATTTAAAAAAATGTTTGTAAATACATACTTCGAATTTGATAGCAGAACACATTCCATCAATTTTGAAAACCTTTAAACGTTCATCACGCATAAGCGGCTGAACGGATCATCATGATTTTTGGTGTGTTTGTAGTATGAGGTCTGGAGTGTCATAGACTACTTTTATCCTGAAATAATGCGAGCAAAGCCGCTGGCGTCCACTAGTTAACTATACAACGATAAGATGATTATTTTACTGTTACTACTTGGTGACTTCTCAGGCAAGAGAAGAAACAAGTTTTTTATGCACAGCTTAACATCAAAAATTCAGTATTTTCATACGAAAGAGGTTGTAAACTGATCATTTTAATCCTATCAAATAACATCAGTCGGCCTATCATATTGTAATTTATGCTTGCTTTTTATAATTCTTCTTCTTATCTAATGAGAGTGCCAACTCTGGTGTCGAGAGTGTATCAAGCCGCCATAAGGGCCTCTGACAGGGCTTCACGACTGCCGTACTAGACAAACAGCCGGCATCTACAATTTAACATAAATTGGTTAATTATAATTAATTAAATGTGTTTATTTAATGTTTTTTTTTAATTATAATTGAGTAATCTGTACAGCACTAACCAACATATTCCTTCTGCTAGGTCTAATAGACGCAAAGAACGCGTTGCTCCGCACGGCGGTCGCGGCGACTGTATCTGGTCTGGTGGAAGCGCTCACCTCGCAGGTAGACAACCTGGTGCTACCCATCATCACCTTAATGGCTTTCCAACTCACGTGGCCATTGAGATAAAATTTACAAAATGTATAGTTTATCATTTGTGTGGCCATATGACTAGGTGCAGTGAGATTTAAAAGGCTGTGGATAATGTTGATGAACTCGGTGTAGTTTTTTTCTAATATACCAGTTCTCAAGTAAATAATTTATCAAGTAATTGATGCTGATTTGTATTGGGGTATCAGATTGGAAATGCAATAGGCAGGCCAGGATAAATAGTTCTTTAATATTTGTCATTTACCTATGGGTGAAATTATATTTTAGATAGTAGGAAATGTCTCGGGCGTTTAAATTGGTATAGAGTAACAGTTGTCAATGTATGTGTGTATGAGAGAGATGTGTAGTGTGTGTATTGTATTTTTTTATATTTTTGTATTGTACTATGACATTCCTATGTAATAATTTACCAAAGGGTTATTTTTGTAAGAGATTATGTTATTGAGAATAAACAGATTTATTTATTACTTGATCTTTTATTTGTAAAATCTTATAATACTCTTATTCTTAGAAAGCTGATTGATTTAAGTTACTAATAAGTAGTACTATTACATTATGTTAATTTAAAAGTGCTGTACTTTATTTTCTTTATTTATTCATTTTCTTAATTTATCTAAAAATTAAACTTTTATTGGAAAATTGAGCGAAAATAATCACTCAATCAATTTAAAATTGATCGGAATAAATAATATACTTTATGCACAATATATTTGAAGAGGTAGTTAAGTGGAATAGTGACCATCCCAAGCAACAAAACAAATCCATGTTTACAAGAATTATCCAAACTAGTTTCAAACCGATATAGCTTGACTTATAATGTGGTAACATAATATAGTCATTGTTCAAGGTTTGTTCAACAGACATACAATGTATTTTTATACTACACCTGCTCGGAAAGCACCTTGATACTTTATTAAATTTACGGTAGAAAGTACGTCATTGCATATCGAACAAATATGCGGGGAGAAAACGCATCTGAGCTGGAGAGAATGGATTTTCATACACTTCTCTTCCGCTCAGATGCGTTTTCTCCCCGCATATTTGTTCGATATTTTAGTTTTTTTATTTTCATCGTAGGTGTAGTATAAAGCACTATGTATCACTCGAGAGAAAGTGCGATTCCCGATCTCGGGTGTTTTAAAGCCGGTAAAGTAATCGGTCACTTTCTCCTCTCGGTGAACAATGTACTAATACTGCGCCATCTTTAGCAATATCAGTTGTTGAAATATCAGTTTTCAGTTTCAGCCTTAACTTTATCAACATTTGACGCAATAGATGCTACTGTTTCTTCTTTTATTTCCTGTTTAATATCTTCAGTTACTTCTATTTTGATGACTGCATTGTTTGCGTCTGGTTTGTTTCTTTTATTGTCTATTTCACTTTGTTCTGAGCTATTTCTCTTAGTTTTGATTATGCTGCGTTTCTTCTTCACCCCCTTACATTTGGCTTTATACATTTTTTCTAAAGTAAGAACGTCCCGGCGATTGATTGTCCAGTCAATAATACATGTTTCAGCATCTTTGGTGGCGTTTTCTTCAACATTATATTGTGGTACCTCTATGTTCAATATATTCATTACAATCTCTAGGATGTCATCTACATAGTAATTAATGACTAAGTCTGCTTTGTTGTCCTGTAAAAATAAATGAAAATAGGTTTGTACATTGGTGTTGTTGTTATTATGTTAGACACCAGATTCCTCTACCTCCAAACTTCTCTATATCCACAGAATATAGATGTGCAATTATTACTACACTTACAAAGTGTAAGTGATGCCGGCATGTTTTATCAACTATAACTTGATGCCGGCATGTTTCATCAACTATAACTTGATGCCGGCATGTTTTATCAACTATAACTTGATGCCGGCATGTTTCATCAACTATAACTTGATGCCGGCATGTTTTATCAACTATAACTTGATGCCGGCATGTTTCATCAACTATAACTTTTGACAGATACATAGGTATAATACTTGAATTAAATAATCTATACTAATATTATAAAGCTGAAGAGTTTGTTTGAACTCGCTAATCCCAGGAACTACTGGTCCGAATTGAAAAACTCTTTTTGTGATGAATAGACCATTTATCGAGGAATACTAGACTATATAAGATCACACTATAACTAAGGAGCGAAGAAAAGATGGAAACAAACGGGGAAAATATTCATCTTTGAGGGCTTCCATTACGTGTGCTGCGAAAACGGTTCAAGTCGTGGGTAACAGCTATAATTTAAAAAGCAGGAGTGGTTGTTTGCATAAATAACTATTCCACACAAACGAAGTCGCGAGCACAGCTAGTCTACTTATACACAATCAATTATTCTCATACTCATACAATCCAGGGGTCTTCAAATCTAGAGTTAATAGGTATCTTCTAGGTAAGCGTGTTACATCCTAGGCTGCAGCAATGCTTAACATCAGGCAGGCTGTGGTCAAACGTAAAACTATCCCACATAAAAAAAACACTCCACCGCAGGACATTCCTCCTTCCTCTTATTTGTGTTAATATTTTATTCTTGCCCAAGTATTGTCTTCAAACATAATAGTCCAGCCTCCATACTAATATAATGGTGAATCCTTTAACTTACATGTTTGGTTGGCTGCAGATTGCATAGAACCAGCTTGCCTCCATACTTGGCAGTCTCCAGAGGTAGGTTCCCACTTGGAATGATTTGAAGAGTAGTTCCTAGACATATACTCAGGTCTGCAATACTGGAAAAATAGTAAATATTTTTTTAAAATTGCTTGTTATAAAGAAATTTTAAACTCTTGTGGTAAAAACATTTTAGTTCTTGCTTGAAGGTATTTTTGTTTTCACATCATCCTATGTTTTCTATTCAACAGCAGTATGGAAGAGATGAGTGAAAAAACTAGGCTATAGCATTTTTTTTAACTCAAACAGGTTTGCTTTACTTGATCATAGTTTGCCTGATTGAAAGCAATAGCTATGGCTTAAGATTGCTCATACCCTATAAGAACCGGTTCACTTGGCAGTGCTTTGTCGGAGCATTTATTGTAATTCCAAAATTCTGTGAATATTTTTGTGACTTTATAAGGTATAGTGTTCATTTATTTATTAATGGGCAAGCAGCAAATTGCTGATGTGCTCATATCACACTGTGTCAAAATTGTTTTATATAGTCCACACAAATTTCAAAATTATACAGTCCACTGGTGCAATGATCACAAGTAAACAATAGATTTAATCAAGTATCATTCCTCCTATTACCTGGAATGCCACTCGGCCATGAGCAGATCATTTTCGGGCAGAGCATGTTCCCAGTCCAGCACTCCATCATATAGCCGGCCCCGGCAAGGTCTGCCCGTCACACGCTCCGAAGCACAAGGCACTCCACTGCATTTCTTGCCAACCGTCTCTACTGGACTGCTGCGGACAAACTGCCTGGAAAGATTACATAATATCAGAAACATGGAGCAAACAAATGTTAGTAATTACGTTTTTTACTTGAAACTTATCATGATTTAGTGCCACTGTAGATAACATGGACATGCTTTTAGCTTATTAAGTACTTGTTAATTTGAATGCCTAAACATAATTAGATGTTGACATTTTTGTTAATACACGACAAAATATATATATGGCATGCTACTGATTACAAATAACTCTGAATCAGTAGTACAATTCACTTGATCAATTGAGAAAATAAAATACCTTTTACACAAATTACATTGATCCACAAACATGTTGCCGTGTAGCTCTGACAGACACTTCCTCGGCAGGCCTGACTTCAAGTGCAGCCCATCAATATTCTGACTCACTATGTAGTGCACTTTGTTACATTCTACAAGCTTCTTCAGAATCATGTGAGTTTTAGTTGGGACAGCTTCAGCAAAGGATATGTTTGTTGTTGGCTTTTTGCCTTGCTTCTCTAAGGTCCAGACTCCATTGGGACCCCTGAAAAACATAAATATAGAGCTGTATTAACTAGTAGATGCATGTGGCTTCATTCACATTGTTACAGGATAAAAAGTAGTCAATGTTTTCTCTCTAGACCCTATGTCCAGGAACAATTACAAGCAGGCCAACATACACACTTTTCTAGTGTGGTATGAATTATTATGTCTTATTCTTTTTATTGCTAATACAAAAAAGATTATTAGCACAAGTATATTAACAATATACATTTATATCCTCAAGAAATCAACACCAACAATAATATCTGTTGAAGCTATCGATGGTCAATTTATGTTACCTGAAGTCCGGTATTCCAGCTGAAGTGCTGATCCCAGCGCCTGTATGTACCACCACATGTTTACTGTCTTTAATGAGCTGGGCAAGAATCTCGCACTTTTCCTTTAATTTATCGATCGACTCGAACTTCTGCAATGTTTAATCCTCATTATAATACATTATTCATTGAAAATATTTAATTTTAATCAATACAATCAAAATAAACTGATTGTAGAATTGTTATTGTATCTACCTCTGGAATTCCAAGGACTCCTTTATGCTCGTATGGTGAAAGTCCTTCAGCATAATTGCAAGACATATTTACAACAATTTTATATCCATTACTAAAAGCAATACGGATTAATAAACATATTTTTCGAGTTTATTTTATTGCAGCAGCACTAAAGTAAACAACACTAGGTATAATAGTTCTCGCTCGATCGAAGGCACGCAAAGTGCAAGTGACAGCTTCACTTCAAGCTTCAAGTTTCAAGTAAAGAGGCAGCACTCTTGTGTCGTTTAATCGACTATTTGGCTTATGTTAGTTTCACATCACTATACTTGTCAGTGAAACAATTGACAGTTGCTACAAATCAAGCAGGACTCAGGAGCAAGTGAAGCAAACAGAACACTTCAGAACAGTAAACTGAAGCCAAAATTTTGCTGTTTGTTGGCAAAAATATTTTGGTATTGAGAACTCCAGTACTTAAAGTTACTTCTTTATAAAATCTCAAGCTGGAAGAAGTAATCATGAACCGGAGAAGGGGTCACGATGATGACGAAGGCTACGGTAAGTAATCAGATACGATTTCATTTTTATAGGTTATATTCAACCAAAGATATGAAATGAATATAAATTCTCTTATAATTTGTTTTCAGAGCGTTTGCGTCATAAAAGACGTCGTGTATCCGAGAATCAAGAAATCGAAGATAGGTTGGAGTCCCTTATATTAAGAGTTGGTGAGAAAAGCAGCTCTAGTTTGGAGAGCAATCTAGAAGGCTTGGCCAGCGTCTTGGAAGCTGACCTGAGTACCTTCCGCGTTAAAATTCTGCGCATCCTCACCGATTGTGCCATACGAATGCCAGAGAAGTGCACCATCTACGCTACTCTAGTTGGTTTACTCAATGCCAAGAATTACAACTTTGGTGGTGAATTTGTGGAGTACATTGTGAAAACATTTAAAGATAACTTGAAGACTGGGAAGTGGAACGCAGCTCGTTATTGCCTGAGGTTCATAGCAGACTTGGTGAACTGCCATGTGTTGGCTGCGTCATCTCTGTTGACATTGTTGGAGACATTAGTGGACTGTGCTAATGAGGACAGCGTTCCTCAAGTAAGGAGGGACTGGTTTGTGTTTGCTGTGCTGTCAGCTCTGCCCTGGGTAGGCAGGGAGTTGTATGAGAAGAAGGAATCTCAGTTAGACCACTTGCTGGTCACTATTGAAGTGTTTCTGAACAAGCGCAGTAAGAAACACTGGCATGCTTTGAAAGTGTGGTCGGCAGACACTCCTCACCTCCAGGAGGAGTATTTGGATTGTCTCTGGGCTCAGATCAAGAAACTGAAGACAGACAACTGGTCAGAGAAGCACATTCCAAGACCTTATTTGGCTTTTGACTCCATTCTTTGTGAGGCTTTACAACACACACTGCCTGCTATTCAGGTAATTATGCATGTTTTGTATAGGATTTTAGTTGTATGCTTCAATAAAAACAAGTTGTGATTAGTAACTAAACTAAGTAGTTAGTAGTTTAAAAGAGTTAAATGTTGCTTCTAAAAATCATATTAGTAATGATCCTATACACTAAACAAAGTTTTTTAAAGCTTCACATATTTTTTCACACTATCTATGAATTTTATCTGCCAACGTAAACACAATACCAACCATGTGTTACATGTTTGTGAATTAAGTAAGTATACTAATCATTGATTTCTGTTCTATATTCCAGCCTCCACCCCACAATGACAGTGACTCCTACCCGATGCCTCGTGTCATCTTCCGCATGTTTGACTACACAGACTGTCCGGACGGCCCGGTGCTGCCCGGAGCGCACTCCATCGAGAGGTTCCTCATTGAAGAGCATCTACACAACATCCTGGAAGCACATCATCTTGAGAGGAAAGAGTGTGCAGCACAACTACTCTGTTTCCCATACAAAGCTAAGATACCGTTGGAATACTGCATAGTAGAGGTGATCTTTGCTGAGCTGTTTAATTTGCCTCGGCCGAGATATTTGGAGATCTGCTACGGGTCTATTCTGATTGAGCTGTGTAAGCTGCAGCCTTCTACCATGCCTCAGGTGCTGGCGCAAGCTACCGAGATATTGTTCATGAGGATTGACACTATGAATGTGGCATGTTTTGATAGGTAAGTTTATGTTTTTCAATATAGAATTACAATGATTCTGCTACTTTTATTACAGATCTGTGAGATGGTTGTACTAAAGTAGCTCATATGCTGTAGCATATTAAATTTCTCTTAGCAATAATATCTCTATTGAATGTCTTGGACAGATGATGAAGGTTTACTACCTACTAATTATTCACAAAATATATCTAGCTGTTTCACTGAAAAAATAACCCTCTCATCAGTACCTACAAATCCTTTTTAACAATAGTTTGCCTATTACAGGATCATTAACAACTTGATTCATTTTAGTTGATGCTGGATATTCCCCCCGAAGATCTTTCACCAATTATATTAAAAGAAGATATAAATTGAGTTCTTTAATCCTTAAATTGCAGGTTTGTGAACTGGTTCTCGTACCACCTGAGCAACTTCCAGTACCGCTGGTCATGGGAGGACTGGGAGGGGTGCACCCAGCTGGACCCAGACCACGCCAAGCCACGCTTCATCAAGGAGGTGCTCGGGAAGTGTCTCAGGTTTGGACTTCATACATTACTGGTTAGAGGACATTAAGAAGTGGACAGAACTGACCTACAGTTGCAGATAGCAAGTATAAGGAGTAGCAAGAGAATTTATTATTTTCTCTAAAGTAATATATGAAGATGGTACCAGATGATGATGATGATATGTTTGCCTAAATAATATATGTAATTTCTTGTCGCAAATAAATAATTTTCATTTCATTTAAAAACAAATATGTTAATAGTGCTATCTACATTAATATTATCTGGGTAAAAAAGTAGCCTATGGGTTCTAGACATGATTGTCTGACTAATTTATCTCCAAAACCTAGTTACATATAAATCAATGAACCTATTAGAAGTTGTAGTTACATCTGTAGTACATACAATGCCAGTAATATTGTGATCTTGTTCTCCTAAGCTCCTATTCTTACATTTAGCTAATTGAAATGACATGAAATGAAAAAATACTTGATAGACTAGAAGGCTGATAATATTATCAGATCAGAAAGTAATGAGTACAAATACTTGATTGCAGGTTGTCTTACCACCAGCGTATCAAAGACATTGCGCCTGAAACATTCGCATCGTTTGTGCCTCTCAAGCCAGAACCGATCTACAAGTACTCCATGGAAGGCGCAGGTAATATAAACTATCTATTTACTATTAAAAATAATTTATTCGGTACAAACATTGCTTACGTACTAAACTTAATGAACATAGAAATATTTACAAAGAAAATCTCTTTGAATAAGCCGTTAATTAAATGCTTCTTTTAACTTTGTATATTTGAACCTAACACTCTCAAACAACAAGAAAACATGGCTACAGTCAGATATTGCTTATAAACATGAGTATATTCGTTCATCTGTTCAATTCTTACAACTTCGAGTGAACAAGTGAACAAACTAAAGCATACATTTCTGAACATAGCCATCAGAAGAGATCATAAATCAAATCAGAAATGAATAAATTAAAGCTGCAGTTTTGAGTATTTTTCTACTTACTGGAATCTCAGTCTATTCCATGGACATTAGTTCTAGAAAGCTGAAAGGCCGGTCCTGGTAGTCTTCTTCTGAGGAATCTGCATCTGCACTCCTTGGAAATCTATTCTCTTCATCGTTGTTAAAAGGAGAGTTTTCTGTTTCTTCTTTATCATCATCATAATCCTCCTCGGTTGCTTCATTGCTATCTTTCTTTTCGTTTATGGAATGAAGGAACTCTTCGAGATCTTCATCGTTGTCGACGTATTTGGATTGTGTTTGATTTCCATCAGTCTCGTTTTGATCTACCGTAAATCCGAATATTTGGTTGAAAAAATCTGCAGTGGATAGTTTTGCCGTTGTGGTTTCGATTGGAGCTACAGACATATCGTCTCTATCGATAGGCTGATTTGCTACTGTAGTGTTATTTTTCTTCTTTTTACACTTTGTTTTATTTCTCGCTATATATTGTATCGCCGAGACAACTGTTTCTGTGGTTGTAGGCACAGCTGGTTCCACTTCATTCAATCTGTCGCTAGTGTGTTGTGAATTTAAAGATGAGTCAAATATGAATTCGTTTTGGTCTTTTGATTCTTGGACGTTGTCGTCAATAGTCTCTTCTTGCTCTCCCATTTCATCATCATCGTCTTCCTCCTCTGGATCCTCAGTTCCGTTGACATCATCAAAATCTTCCTGTTCATTTTCATTCTCAGAATATTCAGTAGTAGGTTGCGTGGGCATTTGAGTAGTTGTACTAACGACGTCGGTCGTGGTTTCAGTTGAAGGGTCCAAGCTGATTACGTTTAGATTAAGGTTAGCAGAGACAACATCCACATGACCTTCCCTATGCCTATCCTCCGGCTTCGGGGTGGAGTAGCCCTGAAAGTTCGACCCTTTTCGTCTAGGAAATTTACTAGTCACCGGGACTATTCGTTTTGGTTTCTCCACCGAAGTATTATTCTTTTCCGTCATCGCTGGTAAACTCCATTTGTCGTGATTGACTGAGGTGCCTTTGATCATCAAAGTGGACTGTCTGAAACGGTTTTTACTCCTTAGCGGTGCAGTGGTGGTGGTTGTTGTTTTTTCTGTGGTAGTGGTAGGTGCTCCTGTAGTGGTGGTTGAAGATGCTCTCGTGCGCGTAGTTGTTACTGCTCTGTAAGTGGTAGGTACAATGCTTGCACTCGTAGAAGGCTCCGGAGCATCAGTAGTGACAGATATATTAGTTTCGGTCGCGTTCATCGGCGTAGTGAGAGCAGTGTCGTTCAGAGCGGTGCTAACTGGCTGCCAGCCTGGCTTAGTGGCGCCAGTGGACGAGGAGCTGGCCTGAGTGAGCAGGTCTGGTGTCGGCCGCCGGTGGTGCGGCCTCTCAGTGCTGGTCGTCGTGCTCGACGTGCTCGTCGTAGAAGTGACACGCTTGTGCTTTTTGATTTTCTCTGATTTCGCAAACTTTGGTGGAGGTCGCGTGCGTTTCGGCTTGCGAGAGGTCGTGGTCGTAGCTTCCGTGGTAGTCGTTGTTGTTGAATATACAGCTGATGTAGATTCCACCATATTGGCAGGCAGCGGTGTAGTTGTTTCAGTGAAGTTCATTTTGTAGGACACCATCGGCGTGGTTTTCGCGAACGCTCCCAAATAACTGGCCCAGTCCATATCGCCTAACACCTCGCTGTGCGCAGTGATGATGTCGGGTGCGCTGGTACTTGTGGTGTGTCGGTGCGACTTTACCTTGTCGTGTTTTTTCGGCGGCTTTGACTTCCTGACCGGCTTATGGTTGTTGTTAGGTTTTTCTATGTGCTTATTGTTGTCGGCATGCGCACTCGATTTAGTGGCATTAGTTCCGTAGTTCATCGCTATCGGTCGGAACGCGTCAGACAGTGGATCGGGGTCAGAGAATTGTACATCGAGAACTTGAGGGCTCGGCCGGAAATCTATGGGCTTGTTCTTGTGTTTGAAGGAATGCATGTGTTTCAGGGGAGGCATCGGTTTGAATGGCTTCTTGTCCATTGTGACAAAAACACCGGGCGGAGCGTTAAACACCGGCGGCCGGACGTGCTCAGGGAAGTAGCTCATCTTAGTTGGCGGAGGCCTAGGTCTTGTATGCATTGTATAGCCCGTCACGATGTCGGGATCCCGAGTGGTAGTTGTCGGTTCTGTTACGTTAGAAGTATGGGAAAGGTCCATGGTTATATTCAATGGTGCGTATGATATTGGAGGCGTAGGCAATACAGCGGGCTTCGTTGTCTTCACTGCGTTAGGGGAAAAATATTTGATTTCGGTGGGTGTGGGTGGGGTGAATTGGGGTGGGTTACGTATGGCGTCCAAATCTAAGTAGTGGTGATGAGTGTGGGATACGGGGGGCTGGCCTATAGGCGGACCCACTGGTGGGCCGAGCTGCGGGGGTCCGCTGGGTGGGCCTAGTGGCGGGCGCGGGTACTTGTGTGAGGGAGCAGAGCCTGTCGGTGGTTTATAAGGGTACGGAGCTTGGCCGTGTTTCTGTTGATGCTGTTCGGTTGAGGCTCCGACGTGGCCTACTTTGGAGCGTGGTGGGTACGGCGGTACGTAAGATATCTGCTTGTAACGCTTTGGTGGTTCGTCGTCCGAAAACCAAGAAGTAAATAACCTATCGAAAGCGTCTTCATGTACTACATGACGGGGTGGAGTAGGCACGATGTTCTTGTGGAACCACACGGCGCGCTGCGGACGTGGTGGATGAATCGGTTCACGAAATCTATGCTGCGGCTTTTCCACGGGAGTTCCTTCCTTGACAGTGAAAGTCCTTACAGGATTCTCGTAGGGCTTCTTTTGTTTCTTCGGAGTCTGCGAGCTAACGGAGAAAGTGAGCTCATAGTGATATTTCCCGGGAACTGTCTCTGCGTCTCTTTGCCGTATTCTTTTCACGGACCAGTAAGCTTTGACGCCTTCGTTACATTTCTCCTCATCGCACTTCTCCTTAGACAGTTCGTCTTCAGTAAATCTCAGGCCATTCGTTTCTTCCAACAACCGTCCCTTGGACATGACGGTTATATCTCTAAGAATGGCTGGCTCTTCGACGTTGAGTCTGTCGAAAGGCGCGGCTTTGATCTTTTCCCACAAGTCGTGGTCATCTTTCTGGGTTTGGTCCCCGGGCCTGTGGTCGGGCGCGGTGGAACTTTTGATGAGTTGGTCGATCTTGTCCCGAACCAGCGTGAGGTAGACGCTGTGTCGTAGAGCGTCCTCCCAGTAGTGCGCGGGCACTGTGGCCGGCGGCGTGTCAGTAGCTTCCTGCAAGGTGTCCGCGGCCGCAGAGGTCGCCTCAGTGCTGCCATCCCACTCTCCTAGCGGGATCGGCGTTGGTTTGAAATCTTCATCTGCTGCCCAACTTCCATCTTTATGCACCTGCAAGCAGAGACAAATTTATTTCATTCCTGTTACATTCAGTTTCATTGAAAGTTCAACCTCAGCGGGTGCTCTTGTTAAGTTACAAATAGAATAGAATCGATCTTTCAATCCGATTCTATTTAAGATTAGTAGATTGGACAATTCGAGTAGTTTCTGGAATGCGTATCGCAGATCGATCGATTAATTAATCAGCATTGTGTTTGTCGTTGAAAAATGTGGATATATTAGTATGCGTTTGAAAGTAAAACGCCTGTATCGGGAAAGTGCGGCGCGTGGCGTGCGGCCGTCGCGTGCGCGCGCGCTGCACGGAGTTTCTAATCGAATAATTATTTCTATGTTTTTCAGCGTTGTGGACACTGCTAGCTTTTCTTTTGTCGTATTGCCGTACATATTTGGGGTTCCGACTTCCGAAAATGGGAATAAATGTTGTATATTTAGTAGTGTTTGTTTTTTGACATATTTCTTGTATAGTCAACGATTACTCGCTACTATAGGAAGACCTGCAAAACGAAGCATCTATGCATATATCAGCTAGTCAAGTGTCTCTCCTCCACTCGTTTTTGAGAAAACTATATAACACTTATTACTATGCTATATATATTGTTATTTTCAGTAGCAAAACCAATTAACCTGTCTTACAAAATCTAGCCAACCATTTATCTCGAGATCTGATATAATTGTTTCAAAGTTTTGGACCGCGGAGCTCAACAATTGAAGGTCGCGCTATCAAGATAGATCCATATCGATCAGAGTGCATTTCACAATTGTCCAATTTCTTTGTGTTTAACAACAATAACATGCTTATAGATGGTATAGGTACTATCTAGGCGGATTCAATCTAGACCTGAATATCCGTTCATCGTGACGGAGCAATGAGTGACGTTTATAATATCATGTGAGATAATTTCGCGTAAAATTGCTTGTGATAATCATTATAAACTGAGTTTTTATGGTTAAACATGTTTTGAGATTTAGCACAAAATTTATCTTATACTATTATTCAAAAATGCTATCATTTTCGTTGCTTTTAATACATGATTATAATCTCTGCATTACACTTCTTGCACATATACATTTTTACTGGAACATTTCTAGAAATAGAGAGACTTGTTTTAATTTTGCACGATTTTTAACAGTGTATTCCGGCAGCTTCGTATGTATATTATAATATTTCCATTGTTCGACTGTTTGCTATCTTCAACCACCGCCATAATCATGTTAAAAAACACTCGATACAAATTCCAAAATAAACATAAAAATAAATCCTTATCATATTCCAAAATAAACATTTTGGAATTCTTATCGAGAGTTGAATCATGCATGACCTATTAAAACCACCTGCTTCCCTAGATATGTGTCTATGATTGCTAAAGGTACTTTACTAAACTACCGGAACCTACTTAACACCACTTTAGTTCCCCCATTCGATAGACCAATGATGATGATGACTTTGTTTTAATAACCTTATGTACCTACATGGCGGCTGGGACAATTATAAAACAACACAATCAAATACAATTGTTATGTTTAGGCTTGTATTGTAACTAAACCTAATGTTGTGAGAGTGAAATAGCAATATGTAATCTCATAATAAACAAATATATTAACCGATTAAAAATAAACACGGTGTTCGCATCGTTGTTGCTTGTAAGATTATGTTTTTGTAAATCACATTATACTGACTTAGTTTAAATGAACTCATAAGATAAACAAATCATTATAACTACACATCACATAAATATGTAATACACAATATGGACAAAGGCTAATTTATGAATCTAATATGTGAAAAGTTGATTAGTTTAAAGGCGGTCTTATCACTTATAGTGATATCTCATTGTTACTAACACCTTTAGATTATTTTATCTTCCGGAATTAATTTGTAACTTACGATTTCCACTCACGTGTGATTTCGCGTATGTTGTTTACGCGTTTCGGGTGTAATGACACCCATCTTCCTCAATTAGGTAAGCTAATAATACAGCGAGTTGCTAATAGTACCTAATATATAATTTTTCTTACATGTTAAGTGTTTATATATTTTTGTTAGTAATTGCGGGAACACATAGTTCCTAATCCGCGGAATCCCACGCTTTACGCGGCGGTAACTGATATTCAATTCTATCTGAATATTTATGTTGCATTATTTCTTTTAGTTTTTCACGCAAGATCAACTAAGCCTAGGGTTGCCAGACTTGCTAGATAAGAATAATGATGAATACAAATATTTGTTTTTTTCCTTGAAGACATTAACATAAAGGTTACGTTGAGTGAAGGGTTTCTCGTAGAAAATATCGCGAAGTGGGACTTCTCTAGAAATAGGGCTCTATATTCGAACAAAAAAATGTGGTTAAAACCATTTTCTTATATCCTTGAAGTCCATTCCTGTACCACTTTAGAAATTATTGTCTGTTATGTACATAAGTGCCGCTTCAGGTGGCCTGGTGGTCAAATGAGTCCAGTGTGAAATAAATAGAATTGACTCTGGATCAGCACATAAGCTAATTCAATATTTGATTAACACGGGTAATACGGGCAATAATATTTTTGAAACCTAGCAGTATTCATCCTTTCAACCCTAACTAATATATGAGTTGCCTATCGCTCCACTTGCTCTGAGAAAATGTCATCGTAACAATAGTGGTGAATGAAACAAGGTCGGCGCACTCCAACTTATTACAAATTTATGTTATTGTTGTATAAAACATAACCATTATTTAGTATACTACAGATATGGATGCACCTTGAATGTTATAATGCGTGAGAATGTAATTAAAAGCTCGATGGCATTTCTGCGATTGTCTCGGAATCTTGTTATGAAATTTCTTGCGATTTTGGTGTTTTATTGTGGTTTTATAGTGTAATAGGTCATTCATATTATTCAAGTCAAATATACTATGATATATTATTATGATTTTGCAAGGCTTTTCACGAAAAGTTTAGCTATTCAATTAAACACAGCTAACAACACCATAATCTAAAACTACACACTTTTACATGTATATGGTAAATATTTTAAATCCGTTTTCTGAAACAGAGGATCATAGCAATCATTCCCTGGATAAAGAGACTGTTATACAAACCTTGTTGTAAATCAACAAATGTACACTTATGAATTTATTTTATTGTGAACAATATATTAGATTTTAATTGTACTTGAAAACAGTTTCGCCATTGAATACAGCATGCCTATTCGTACACAGTACGACATTTTAAAGATATAGCATGCTCTGCTCATCTAGAGTAAACAAAATTAATTGAAGATTAAATTAAATGCTTCCCCAACCAACCAGTCGCTCAACCAATAAATCAAATCTCTAAAACATCCGTTAGAAAAAAGAGCATGTGCAATAGAAACTCACAACGATCGCGAAGAGAACGCATAGCAACGCGGCTCTCATGTTTATCACTGCACCGCACTGCACGATCAGTCTATGCACTGTAAACTGTATCTTTACAATTATTTAAGCGGTGCGTCCGCTCCTAGCGCATGATGGTGGATGACTGCGGTGGATGTTTGGAGACCTCTGCACCACCCCCGGTGGCGCTCCCGACTGCAGCCAAGGAAATACTCGTAACACTTGCCCGCTTCATTGCATTTATCACTGCAGGTGACTGTTATTAGTGTTTAAAAATCAGTGTGAAGGTAATGAAGATTTGCAGGATTGAAAAGGTAGCGGAGCCTGAAGCAAAAGTCTCCAAGATCTCATAGTGACTTTGTGTTTATCACACACATGTTGTTTTTAAGAGAGAGTAAAGATTACGATTTGCTAATAATCGTATATCTATTCTATGGAGATTTCGGTGAAAATTCTTAATTTTTTTATATCTGAAGTTTTTTATCGAGTTTTTTGGCATTGTCGTGAATGAGATTTCCTAACATTTTTATGATTTTATGAAGCGTTTTGCTTATGAAACAATTTTTAGATTCGAAAAAAACCACGGGTCAATTATATTAAATTTAGTTAACAATAATTTTTTTACACATTTACGAGTAAAAAATCTATCCAGTGACACTCATCCCAACTTTCGAGATATTCAAACTATCATGTTTGCATACGAAGGTTATCGCACGCATTAAAATAAAACTGTCCCGCGAACACAATTCTAATGAAGTAAATAATTAATATTACCGAAGGCACGTAATGTATCATGTAACATGTAATATCGCCTAATATTAACCACCCGGCAGTTGTACATATTGTAATAACGTAAAATGGAGAAAGTAATGTTGCTTTTTGCGAGACTTGACATTGAATAATACCATGTTTGTATTGTACTACAAGTATTATTAGATTTTTTGTTGTAATTTGTTGTTATTTAAATTGTATGCTCGCTTATTAAAAATTTTTTTAATTCTTTAAACACTTTTCAATTATCTCTTGTTGCGATTTTCGTAATACTTGAATAAGTAATGTTACTAAATCCCGATAAAGTTCTTATCAAATATGTACAATTGTATAATGCTGTAAAAATCTACTCTGTGAACTACGATTATTCTAAAAAAAACAGGATCCATCAACATCCCCGCACTGATGACTTTTTAAATATGATTGTGTTAGCGGAGTCTTGGCAAAGGAAATTAACTAGCTATTCAAACGTTTGTCATTCAACCCTTTGTTACTCGTTTAATTTTCATGCATTTCTAAATATAAAAAATAAAATAAATATTCCAGGACATTACACACAGCGCCATCTAGCCCCACACTAAGCAAACGCCTGTGTCGTGGGTACTAGATAACTGATATAATACTTATAATAGTTATGTAGTTAAAGATTTGTTTAGAAATTTGTTGTTAAGAAAAGTTTACTTTGGATTTTTTATGTTGGTCTTTCATTTTATAGCGTTAAATGCTCACCACTTTCTTCGGCTTACAATTCAACTCACCTACTAAGCAGATTATTAGTGCAATATCTAATTAAATTGTAAGCAGTAACCAATTATGAGATAAATATAATGTCCGCGACTAAAAAAGTTTTCCACGGCGCGAGCGGGTGCTTCAGTGAAATTTCAACATCGCGTGTGTACTTTCCATCTCGTGGCCAGTTTTTACAGCCACCAGCCATCCTGCAATGTTATGTAGTCTTTAATATGGTTAAGTAGAAATAGCTACACATGGTTTGAAGGAAAAATATCTCATTACAGCAATACATTTCATATAAATAAATTATAATGTTGCTCAGGCAAGTTGTAGTCAAGCGTGAGCCTATCTCATGTATAAAATTTAAATAAAAATTCGTGGCCTGAGCTTTGTACATTCCCAGCAACTTGTACGATTTAGAAATTTATTATCGGGATGACATTGGCACGGAATTACGAATTTTCTTTTTTATGTTATAAACAAAAGATTAGTCACGAACTTCACTTATCTAATTTGCTACAAATATGATATTGTGTTAACTGAAATACACATCTAAACACAGGCTTATACAATTAGTCACATATTTCCATGTTTTGCCTAATACCGTTGGTTAACGTTTAACACCCATGATTCGTTTAAGAGAATACTCTAATCGTTCTATTAGGAGATAATTATGAGCTTACATTAGAATCTAATGTAAGCTTATTCAAATTCACGTACACTCTCGTTGAATTAGAACTTTGACGATTGAATTGAATAGCTCCACTCTCTAACTATAATTTCCACTATTTTCGACTTCCATCACGCACCTCACCAATATTTCCATTACACATTAAAATGTCGTGAAGCGGTATTGATTTATTCCTGTTTGCAGATCACATGCATATTGAAAGCAATCACACATTAGCATCAAATAATGAATACTTCTTATAGATTACCTACGCGCGCTAACTAATCTAATCTTAATATTTAAGGTAAAAACTTTTCATTTAAATAAGGTTTATCACAATTCCTTCATTAAGTAACATGTTTATACCACACTAGTGGGTGCTCGCGGCTTCACTCGCATTAAGAAGTAAAACTTGCATCCCCTATTTGACCCCTTTGAAAGTGGCATTTCCAAAAATGCCTTCTTAGCGGATGCCTACGCCATAACATCTACCTTCATTCCAAACTTCAGCCCAATCAGTTTGGGCTGTGCGTTGATAGATCACTATATCAGTCAGTTAATCAGTCAGTCATCTTTGAGTTTTATTTATATAGATTATTTCATCAATATATAATTATTTTGATATTTAATATTGAAGTGTCCTCTACATTAGGTATTCTCCTTCCACGGAAGACACATGTCCTCGGATTTTGTGGTTCTCAAACATGTCGCTTTCCTCACGATATTTTCCTTCGCCGCTAAGCGAGTGTAAATCCACACATAACTTGAAAATACAAGTCATTGGTGTAGGGCCGGATTCGAACCAGGATGCGGCTGGATGAAAAGCACACCCTGGAACCTTAATTAAATAAATGGAAACTTAACTTTAATTAAATAATGATTACAGTATCTATCGAATAGGTAGTAAGTAATCGTCATCATATCCACATTGGTTCGTTGCGCGAATGGTGCGCTTATTTGGAGAATGCTTCACGCATGGCCGGAGAGGGAATTTATCCGCTTTCCTTGCATTTTCATTTTATTCGCATAATATTTATACCCTGATTATAATATTAATTCATGTTTACATATGTAATAAAAGTATATTACATACCTAGGGCAGTAAAATAAGGAAGGTCAGATCACATGTAATTGTCGTCCGAGGCGGAGCCGAGGTCGACAAACATGTGAGGCTTCCTTATTTACTGCCCGCGGTGTGTATACAATTTTTCTCATCGACGGAGCCGAAAAGCGACAACTTCGTCCCACGAAGGGGGACGAAAGTTGTCACTTTCGGCCCGGAGGTGAGAAATAGATTTTTACATATGTATTGTTATGTAGCATTATCTGGTTTTATTTAATATGTGTAGATTTAGAAGAGCGTGTTTTAAATTTTGACCGTTCGGAAAAAATGTCGGTTAAATGCCATATTTTAACGGCACATCCTAGTGAAGCACCTTCAATTGGGCATGGTAGATATTTTTCTTCAAATCGTTTGAAAAGACCTTAAAACAGTTTATATTTGTATTTACTTTTATTTTTACCACATCAAGCGCTCATAAGAATAACTTATAAAACTAAAGAAAATGAGTGCCTATTTGAAGTTAAAGCGCGGATGGTGTGAAATAGTTCAACTATTGTACTGCACACTTGACGCAAGCGCCGGTATTGTTCCAATGAATAAAGTTATCTCAGTCTGCATCACTTTAATTGCAACAATTACTCCTTACTCTTTAACGTTTCGCGCCTCATGGTTCACCGTAGATTAATGTTGGGCAACATTGTTGCTGTAGTGTTAGATTGTTTTCCCATTTGGCTTCATAAAATCACAACGCTGTAATATAAAATCGAATATTTGGTAGTGTGTGTGAGTGGTCTATCTTTTATTCTCAAACGTCTGTAACTATACTTATGAAATTGGTTGTAAGACCCTGGATAAACACGCTACTTTAATCTAGCATTAACACGGGTAATGTTATGGATCGCCACAAGTTAAAAATTAAAGATATACCTACCTGAATAAGTTAGTAAGTAGTAGTTTGGTCTAGTTTAAATCTATCTAAAACAGACTTCAATAAATGTATAAATGCAAAAATATATATATTAATATTGAACGATAGGTATTTCCAATACCTTCTCCTAATTACCATGAACATTTTCTCACGCGTCTCGATAATCTGTTCCAGCCTCTCTGCCGGGCACGGAAGCAGCGCACCAGCTCGTCATTTGTGTCCGCAACAAGTGCACCCCGGAGGAGGCCCTGAACGTGCTCCGGGAGCTCCCCAACCCGCTCCGCGAGGGCGAAGCACCCGCCACGGCGCACGCGGCGGTCCACAACCCGCTCAAGATAGACGTGTTTGTGCAGACTCTGCTCAATCTGGGCAGCAAGAGCATCTCGCATAGTTTCGCTGCTATATCCAAGTTCCACTATGTGTTTAAGGTTAGTTAACATCCAACCTAATTAACAGATTAATAAATATCATTAATGTTATGGAAACGAATTCACAGTTTAATTTAACAAATACTGACATGAAAGGAAAGTAGATTTTCTGAGCAAATAAGTGTGAACACACATCTTTTAGACAACTTAAAATTGCGCAGGCTGTAGTCAAAATATTACGCAAAACGCTAAGATAGTTTTGAGTGTTTTAATGTCCATTTTCAATTCGAAAATGAATTGGTTTCTTTCTTTTGTAGGTACTTAATATTAGACTAGAGATATAGTTTATTACTTAGATTTAATTATAATATCAGCGAGACTAGAACTATAGTGGTGCTTAACATCAGGCAGGCTATAGTCAAACTTAAGCCTATTTCGTGTTAAAAAAAATGTTTCTCTCCACTCCAGATCCTGGCAGAGTCGGAGGAGGCCCAGATCTGCATCCTGCGCAACGTGTGGGAGCTGTGGCAGCGACACCCGCAGATGGTGTGCGTGCTAGTCGACAAGATGCTGAAGACGCAGATAGTGGAGTGCAGTGCGGTCGCCACCTGGCTCTTCTCCAAGGAAATGTCGCCCTTCTTCACCAGCGGGTATCTGTGGGAGCTGCTGCATTTGACTATTGACAAGATGAACAAACATGTGTCTAAACTAAGTGAGTATTTTTGCCATTAATTGTAGCAACTAGATGAACAGTACGAAGGCATTTATATAGATAGGTTTTCTGAAGACATTTATTCAATGCTGGAGTATTGATATGTGTGCTTGTTGACAAGATATGTTGACGACACGAAAAAGTAAGTATGTTTGCTGCTAACTGTAGTTTCCAGACAATCAGAACGGTGAGCACTTGGCTGGTTCTTTGAGGATAATTTTTTTAATCAATGAATGTGAATAAAATCCATTCATATCATGAAACAAAAAAAAACAACCAAAAATATGTAAATACAAAATATAAATAAATTAAAAGTTTTATGATACAAGCCGGCCCAACTCAGCACGTGCAGCAGGTGACAATGTCTTGGAGTATGTGTTTAAATGTATTTCTTAGTATTAATTAACAACCCATTTATAATACTCCAGGCGCGGAGCTGCAGGAGGCCCGCGAGGCGCTGGCGCGCGCCGACTCCAGCAGCTCGGACTCGGAGGACGACTCCAGCAGCAAGAAGAAGAAGGACCAGGACAAACCCACCGAGGAGGTACACATTAATTATATCTGTCGAAATAGCTGCATTCATGTACTTTTATTTATTTATTAGATTAATGGGCGAGCAGCATATTGCTGATGTGCCCATATCACACTGTGTCAAAATTGTTTTATATAGTCCACACAAACTTCAAAATTATACAGTCCACTGGTGCAATGATCACAAGTTAACAAGAGATTTTTTGGTTTTCTGTAACCAGTCATCAAACCAGTTACATATGTTGCACTGACTACCTCTTTTGGCAACCTGTTCCAGTTATGAACCACTCTCTTGTTGTTTTATTCATTTAGTTTTATTTATCGTTACACAGAAATCTGAATCCTGGAATACGAGTTATCAATGTCTTTTATAACGGTGTTGTCTGTCTTATCATAACGCCTAACACATTTGTTGCTTTAGAGCAAGTTATCAATTGCTATGTTGATTGTTCCAGGCGGTGGAGCGCATGGAGGAGCGGCTGGAGGCAGCCCACATGGACCAGAAGAGGCTGTTCCTGATCGTGTTCCAGCGCTTCATCATGATCCTGTCGGAGCACCTCGTGCGCGCAGACACGGACGCACGGGACCCAGACACACACTGGTACACGGCCACCGTGGGACGCCTGCGCCAGGTGTTCCTTGTTGTAAGTACTGCATCATGATCCTGTCGGAGCACCTCGTGCGCGCAGACAGAGACGCACGGGACCCAGACACACACTGGTACACGGCCACCGTGGGACGCCTGAGCCAGGTGTTCCTTGTTGTAAGTACTGCATCATGATCCTGTCGGAGCACCTCGTGCGCGCAGACACGGACGCACGGGACCCAGACACACACTGGTACACGGCCACCGTGGGACGCCTGAGCCAGGTGTTCCTTGTTGTAAGTACTGCATCATGATCCTGTCGGAGCACCTCGTGCGCGCAGACACGGACGCACGGGACCCAGACACACACTGGTACACGGCCACCGTGGGACGCCTGCGCCATCTGTTCCTTGTTGTAAGTCATCTTATATGTAAGATAAACAATTTGTTAATAGTCTCGTTTGAGAGCCTAGTATAGACATGCTCCACACAGTATTACTTCCAGTGACCTGATTGACAAAACATCCAATTCTAACTAACTTGGGTCCGTCAAGTCCTTCACGAACTACTACATAATCTCTGTTTTAATCTCATTGAATATCAGAACACGAACTTTAGGGTGGCACAATTTTTCCATCCAACTAGTTATCCATCTAAAATTGATAGACTTGCTAGAGTTCAACATGTATTCAAGTATGTAATAAAGTGTAATTATACGTTGTGTCCCAGCACCACGAGCAGGTGGCGAAGTACAGCAGCACGCTGGAGACGCTGCTGTTCACGCAGGACCTGGACCCGCACATCCTGGACGTGTTCCACCAGTTCGTGGCGCTCACCGCCTGAACCTGCTGCGGGGCTTGAGGGAGCTGCAGCGACGTGCGCGGCGCGGGGACCTGTGGGGGAGAAGAAACTAGCAGCAGCTGACGGTGTATATCACAGATATATTGAATACAGATCAGTCGGCTATTCAATATATAAATATACTAGTGGGTGCTCGCGGCTTCGCTCGTATTAAGAAGTAAAACTTGCATCCCCGATTTCACCCCTTTAAAAGAGGAATTTCAAAAAATCCTTTCTTAGCGGATGCCTGCGTCATAACATCTACCTTCATTCCAAATTTCAACCCAATCCGTCCAGTGGTTTGGGCTGTGCGTTGATAGATCACTATATTAGTCAGTCAGTCAGTCAGTCACATTTGACTTTTATATAAATATAGATTGAATAGCCGACTGATCTGCATGTTTGACTCCTTTGTCAAAAGTACGCGAGAGCGACGATATGCACAATTGCTATTGTAATTTCAGCAGGAATGTATGTAACGTTTTCATCGTTACAACCATCTTTTAAAGTAGCCTATGTGATTCAAGGTCTTAATACATCTCCATATCAATTTTTATCCAAATCAGTGCAGCCGTTTTAAGCGTGAAGGAGTTGCAAACATACATTTAGACTTTAGCGTTTATAATGTCAGTAGGAAGTGCACATGTACCTATATGTTACAGTTAAAACCAGTTTTCAGATAGAACGCGTTTTCCCTAGTTAAAACTAGTTTTTACTAAATGCCTTTGTTAAAACTAGAATTAACTAATGCTCAAAATTGAATATTAGTTAAAACTAGTTCTTACTAGACAAAACGCGTTTTTCCGAAGCGACTCGGTTAAAACTGTGACGACCGCTTGGCTCCTCCTCGCTTCGCTCGTCGTCGCATGTGCGTGGTAGGAAGCAACCAAACGAACCTAATATTACCTCCAGTCACAGACAAGTGACTTTACTAAGTACATGACTCTATGTCCTAGATCTTTTTAATAAATATTTTAAAAAGTATATCTTATTTTCAATCCCAAATTAGTTTCTCTAGCGCTAGTTTTAACTAAAGCTCGGAGTGACAACTAGTTTTAACTGAAAATCAAATATATCAGTGGTCAATTCTAGTTTTGACTAGGTATTTCTAGTTTTAACAAAGGCATTTAGTAAAAACTAGTTTTAACTAGGGAAAACGAGTTCTAACGAAAAACGGGTTTTAACTGTAACATATACATTAGACTGAAATTATTTGCACTCTCAATAGAAGTAATGATTTCATGACTAATTATAAAGTATTTAAGCACCTAATATTAATTTTGTTCTAACTTTAAGACTGCGCTTCACTCCTAAACTTAAAAAGCGTGTTATATGAATTAAGAATATTTTTTCATATAAATATATGAGGTCACGTTTAACTTGACTTTTATTACGAAACACCCGAAGTACTTGATAAGAGAGGTTAAATAATAAACAGTAGATAGACTAGAAGTCACATTTATTTTTGTAACGTTTTAAACTTATATCTAGCAGTCAAAGTCATTAACAATTTTATTATTACAACATTATAAGTTATGAACATAATAATGTTCACAAGATTTTTTCATTTTATTTGTTCCGGTGAGATTAGTCGACTATAATAAATATAAATCTGTCTTGAAAGTCTTCTAGATGCAAAATATTTTATTTTTCAAACAAATATTACTTCAGTAAATTACAGGTCGGCACAAATAGGAAATTTCTTTTCACATAAAAAACGATGTCTTAAAGTATCGAAACTCAAATTTTCTTCCTCCTTTTTACCCTGTAGTATCTTATGACAGACACCAAGTTGCAGATTTTTTTATAATTGTTGTGATACTAATTTTTTTATGTCAACCTTGGCTTATTAGAAACAGTTTGTTGAAAAATAGTATCATAAAATATAAGGGCATCATTACAATTTATAGCTTATACCTGCAACTCGGTGTAGCATTAAATAAATTAGTTTTATTTAAGGTAAGTTAGTAATTCCGCGACATCTTTCTTCGAGCCCAGGTAGCAGGGCGCCCTCTGGTGTATGGAGGTGGGTTCTATGTCCAGGATGGGTATCTTCCCATTGGTGGCGAGACCACCTGCCTCGGTCACTATGAACGACATCGGGTTGCACTCGTACAGGAGGCGGAGCTGAAAATAAGGATTTAAATTAGTTACTTTAATCACATTACATTAGTTAGATAAATAGAAGAGGGAAGACTTAATTACTTGTGTTGAGTCTAGTCCATAGGTCGTTCGTATGTTTAGTATGTATGTTTTTACAAAAGAAAATTATATAAATATTATATCCGTTATTTAGTACCCATGACACAAGCGTTTGCTTAGTGTGGGGCTAGATGGCACTGTGTGCAATGTCCCGGTTTTTTTAAGATGGTTGGCCACGTTATACGTCATAACGAATTTATGAAAAACATCATTGAGAGAAAATTGGAAGCCCGAAGAGGAAGAGGACGGCCGAGAAGGTCTTAGAAGTAAAGGAGAAGGCGGGTGTCATATCGTATAAGGAGGTCAAGGAGTTGGCAAAAGATCGGGAAGGATGGCGCCTCCACAGACAAGGACCCTGCCTTTTAATTTGTGATGAACTAAATCATACTACATAATTATTATTTATGAAAAAGGAAAAAAACTTTTATAATATACGAGAATGATAAATATGGATCAAAATATCGAGAAAGTAATGTCATTTCGTATATATAGAGGTCAAGTTTTGGGTGAAGATCTAGAGAGGGGACGAATATTCCACAGACAGTCCGGGTTTTAAAAGTAGATGATGAAATCACACCAATATTAAAAAGGCGTCAGTTGGTATTCTTCTCGAAAGTTGTTAATTTAAATGTGTGCATGTTTCTAACTTTTTAACCGGCTTCAAATGAAGGAGGCTATCAAGTATTATATTACTCTATGCTATCAAGTCGACTGGAAGGTTTTTTTCACGCTCAAGATTGGAACAAAAGATACCTGCCTACATAGTTTTGAAACAAAGTATAGTATTTGTTCAGCCCTCGCATTGTGACAGTAAATTTATTATGTACCTATCATGTAGGTGTATAAGTGTTCTAAATTTAGGCAAAAATATTGTTTTAGCCAAATTGTTTATCATCATCATATTAAAAGGCTTACGTTTTCGTCAATTCATTGTTCTTTAGTCATGCCTTATCACAATCTATCTTAACATGACAATACTTTTTAGATATGAAAATCACGGGCAATGCTTATAATTCCAAGTATTATTTCGAGCTTGAAATAGTATTGATTAGAGACACGCCCCCGATCAAATGTTATCAACTAGTTATGTAGATTAAATAGCGTCGGCACTCGGAATGTTACGTCATATTATAATTCAAAATAAACCTACTAAAGAATTATTTTAAAACAGTTGCTGTAGGTAGGTACGGTGAATGTTAATTTCCTGTACAATCTTGAAACACTACTTTTAGGTCAAATAGTAATTAACCTTGAATTGTTATTAATATTCAACAATCTGCAAGAGAATAAGGTGCATATTTTTTCTTCAATTATCTTCAAAGCAATTACTCGTAAGGAAAATTGATAAAAGACTCAAGATTTATGGTTTATTTTCATTTTAATATCAATAATAATTGACAAGTATTGATAAATACTTTAATAGAGATTTACATGTTTGACGAGATGTACCTACTCGTACATTTACACGTGAGTGAAAACCGTTTAGTTAACATATTATGCTCCACCTTTCAACCAGAGAATCGCTTGAGCGACCTTAGTCTCTGACGATATGATGGCCAAAATATTATATCAATGAAGTCATAAAGTGTATTTTTTTAATAATGATTAGTAGGCACTTACTTTCCCGTTGGGCGCGGACTTGGTGGCGGGGTACATGAAGATGCCCCCGTACTTGATGGTGCGGTGCACGTCCGCCACCATGGAGCCCACGTACCTGGCGCCGTACGCCTTCCCCGACTGCGGCCGCTTCTTGTCCGCGATGTACGCCGCCAGCCCTGCCTCCCATTCTGCTGCGTACCCTACGAAATAATAAATTTATTTTTATATTTATTTTACATTTTTTAGGGAAACTTATATAAACACAAACATAACTAACAGAAAGATAAGATATGTCTTTAATGCACACCAAAAAAAAATTACATCTCACAAGAACTCCGAAAATCTGAGGTCGAGAGATTTTAAACTGGAATGAGTGTGGATCTCCGCTCCTGGCAGTTAGTATTTAGTAACCGACAGGTTACAGGCGTTCTGGCTGGTAATCAGGAATACACAGGTTCGAATCCTGCCGGTCGTGATTATTTTCGTTCAATTTCAGATAAAAAGGTTTAGACTGCCCAAAGAGCTTTAGACATGCGTTTGCAGGAGCTAAGATGGCAACTGGAACTACAACTTTATATCGAAAAAAAAATGTGGTACCTAGGTATATACATTGTAATAAAAAAATGTACCTAAAATAAAAAATGTTTTCTGTGCTCAAATATGTTCAAATAAATATGGCGCAATTATTTTTTACTAAGTAAAGTATTTATAACGTTAAATTGTATGCATGCCCTTTTAATAAACTGTACGGTACCTATAATTAATGCATAGTCTGGAGACGACTTTCCGTTGTCCTTTAAAACCTGTCTTGAATATCACGGTCAGCTGAAGAAAAGTTTATTGAAATCTTGTTCTGCTGGATCCGTCATAGTGGCCGAGCCATAGAGAATTCCTCAACACTGCTTATTGGTTATACTATACCTATAGGCTTAAGCCCAGCATTAGGGTCTATTGTCTAATATGATAAGGCCAAACTGTTCAGTTTATGTTAATAAATAGTAATAATGTTTCGTAGTTCTCTCTGTTTTATAAGAAACCTACTTTGTGCCTCTCCTGGACAATTGTCTTACCTTCATTAATGGAGAAAATGTTTCCTTTCTCTGGAATTCTCATATTAGGTTAGAATGAACTCTCCAATGGAAGGGTCGTACATGAACCCATTGACTCCCTTCCCCTTGCCCAGAGAGAGTACCATCATGGCGGCAGAGCCGTAGAGAGTCTCAATACTACTAATAGAATTAATCAGACGAAGAACATTATACATAAAAAATACCTTCATTAATGGATAAAATGTTTCCTTTCTCCGGAATCCTCATATTAGGGTCAGTGAGTATGAACTCTCCAATAGAAGGGTCGTACATGAACCCATTGACTCCCTTCCCCTTGCCCAGAGAGAGTACCATCATGGCGGCAGAGCCGTAGAGAGTCTCAATACTACTAATAGAATTAATCAGACGAAGAACATTATACATAAAAAATACCTTCATTAATGGATAAAATGTTTCCTTTCTCCGGAATCCTCATATTAGGGTCAGTGAGTATGAACTCTCCAATGGAAGGGTCGTACATGAACCCATTGACTCCCTTCCCCTTGCCCAGAGAGAGTACCATCATGGCGGCAGAGCCGTAGAGAGTCTCAATACTACTAATAGAATTAATCAGACGAAGAACATTATACATAAAAAATACCTTCATTAATGGATAAAATGTTTCCTTTCTCCGGAATCCTCATATTAGGGTCAGTGAGTATGAACTCTCCAATAGAAGGGTCGTACATGAACCCATTCACTCCCTTCCCCTTGCCCAGAGAGAGTACCATCATGGCGGCAGAGCCGTAGAGAGTCTCAATACTACTAATAGAATTAATCAGACGAAGAACATTATACATAAAAAATACCTTCATTAATGGAGAAAATGTTTCCTTTCTCCGGAATCCTCATATTAGGGTCAGTGAGTATGAACTCTCCAATAGAAGGGTCGTACATGAACCCATTCACTCCCTTCCCCTTGCCCAGAGAGAGTACCATCATGGTGGCAGAGCCGTAGAGAGCGTATCCAGCTGCCACTAGCTCTCGGCCCGGTTGGAGAGCGTCGGATTCAGTCGGTTCGCTGTCGGATTTCTTCCTGGAATTCAAAGTTATATTAGAATATTAAGTACGATCATTACCTAAAAATTAAATACTACCCTTTTACACTCAAACATGCGTTATAGCACAGAGTACAAGTTATAGCTATGATATGAATCTTATCTGATACTAGCTGGTGCGCGCGACTTCGTCCGCGTTGAATAGTTATTACCATAAAAACGGTTCTAGTGAGTTAACCTTAAAAGATAGACATATATTGTTGAGGACATTTTGTTAGATCATTTCAAGAGAAATAATTCTTTCATACACATTTTTTTGATATCTTGAACCGTTTTCGCAACGCACGCAACGGAAGCCCTCAAAGATGAATAATTTTCCCCGTTTATTCCACATTTTCTATTGTTTCTTCGCTCCTATTAGTTGCAGCGTGATGTTATATAGCATAAAGCCTTCCTCGGTAAATGGTCTATTCAACACAAAAAGATTTTTTCCATTCGCACCGGTAGTTCCTGAGATTAGCGCGTTCAAACAAACAAACAAACTCTTCAGCTTTATAATATTAGTATAGATAATCAAGTTTATTCGCAAGACCGTGGTTTTCAAATCGCAAAACACGAAGTATTTGCGACGACAAATGTAATTACTGTAACTGATTGTTTGATTAACAATAAGTATAAGAGAATTGCATATAAGTAAGTACTAATCACAGACCTATACGCGATGCACTAGTTAAAACTGGTAAATAGTACGAGTATGTAAACAAACCTTCCTCCTATCGAATGATAGTGGTCAACTCTGGTGTCGTGAGTTATTCAAGCCGCCCTAAGGGCCTCTGTCATGGCTTAATGACAGACGTACCAAGACTAACAGCCGGGACCTACAATTCGCCACCACGAAAGCGCCCAAAATGGACTGCCACTTTTCGCCCACCCATCCAAACACTGACCGAGTCGACCTTTGCTTAACACAGGTGCTTCGTAAACAAAACAAACTGATAGCAAGTAAGTTGATTGCTTTAAACGTTTCTTATGAAAAGATGTTTAATGAAGGTAGTATTTAATTTTAACACTGGTGTCTGTACTAACTTGAAGATGGCGAATATGGACCCGACGGAGACGAGGCAGTCGATGTTGGAGGAGCCGTCCAGCGGGTCGAAGCACACGACGTACTTGCCGCGACGCTCCGTCTCCACCTGGGAACACATGTAATATACTTATAAGACAATGCTGACAGTGATATTACCTGCATCTATTCTAAACATAAGCGAGTGTGGCTCAGCGGTTCCAGTGTCTACTTTTCAACCTGACGCACCCTTTTTTTTTTTTTTTTTTTTTCCTTGGAGGAAATGCATTTACGCATCCCCGCACTCTCCCCGGGGGGGGGGCGGCGGGGTATGTCGGGCTCAGAGCTAATGGGACTCCACTACCGACTAAAACCTACCACGATGTCCCTTCACCCCGGCAAGGACGGGTTTCGCGGGCAAGCGAGCAATACTCCTCCGCAATTCCCGTCCCAACCTGACGCACCCTGGTTCGAATCCGGCCCTACACCAATTACTTGTATTTTCAAGTTATGTGTGGATTTGCACTCGCTTAACGGTGAAGGAAAACATCATGAGGAAACCGACATGTTTGAGGACCACAATATCCGAGGACATGTGTCTTCGAGGAAGGACTTGGGCGCCCACCACGATGTATCTGCCCAAGAGAACTCCCCTAACGAATTAGTTCTGCGGGGGAGTCACGACCACGATCAGTCATGAGGAAATACGACCCAAAGAGAGAGATTCTAAACATATAATAGAGCTGAAGAGGGTAAACAATCTGAGAATAGAAGATATTTAAAAAAAAGTTTGGAAAGTCTTCGTGTTATTATGTATTCTGTGGTATTGATAAGAGAACACGTTGTAACAATTAATCTAAAAATTTCGTCTCTGTATTTGTTTCTCTGTTTTAGTGTTTTTCTGTTTATTTAAACGCTCATCACGCAAAAACTGTTGAATGGATCATTTGATTGATTTTTGGCATGTAGGTAGTACTCATGGAGTTCAATAGGCTACTTATTTTATATCGAAATAATGCGAGCGAAGCCGCGGGCGTGCTCTAGTTGCAAAATAAAGCAAAAAAAAAATTGAGGGCTTTTGAAAAAATTAAAATCTCTTTTAGATTTTTGTCGCGAAAAACCAAAGGTTACTCAATATCACTATGTACATTCATACAATCAATGTAATTGTTACCGTTTTAATTAAGTAAATAAATACCTAGGTATGTACATTGTGTGTAGGTACTAGGAATGTCGCTAGCAATGTTGGTGTTATCAGAGGCCATTCACCTCAATTATGATATTTTGTGATTATAATTACGTGAACTTATCAAAAGGTCAGTCAATGTATGAAGTTTAATATTTTCTTATTTTTATCGAATGAGAGTGGGCAACTCTGGTGTCGAGAGTTTATCAAGCCGTCCTAAGAGCCTCTGACATGTCTTAACGACTGCAGTAATAGACACACAGCCGAGACCTACAATTTAAGAAGTTTGATAATGATACCTTAATAGTTTGAGCTGAACACTACAAAGCAGAGGTCTTCAAATCCAAAGTAAATAATACCTACCTTATTCCTGTAAGAGTGCTTGTGAGGTTAACATAAACCTATTAAGGGTAAAAAAATCTGATTCTGGGTTTGAAGAACACAGACTGTGGTTCGCAGGAAACACTAATTCGGTAATTTTAGAAGAACTGTGTTTTTTATTTAAAACTTATAAAACAAAATATCAACAACCCTTAAAACATAACTAACTATTAGAAACTAACTTAAAAAATTAAACGCTAACAATAAAATAAAAACTTAAACTACTTCTAGAACTAAAAATTTATTCTAAAATGGTAATGTTTAGTTTTGCTTTGTAATTTTTATTGTTTTTATACCTGTATGGCAGTGGGGTTCTCCTCGGAGACGAGCAGGCAGGCCGTGAACGAGGACTTGAGCATGTTGATGAACAGGTCGTTGGAGAGCACGTCCAGCTTCTTCACCTGCTCGCCTTGCACGTTCGTGTCGCCAGAGATACCGTGCCTGGGGGGTAATTAATAATTATTTGTTAATAAATATGTACATGATGTTAGTTACATCATTTATAACTCAAGAACGGCTGAACGGATTTAGCTGAAAATTGGTGGGGAGGCAGCTTAAAACCAAGAGACGGACATAGGATACCTTTTATCGCGATTTTTAATTGAATTTAATAAAATCCAAAATCTGCTTATTTATTGCCTCTATAAGGCAGAACAGAGTTCGCCGGGCCAGCTAGTTAGTATGTACATGAAAAAAAAAATGTACATGTATATAAGGGCGTCATATCTATAGGGTAGTAGCACAATATAGTGGTAGGTAGTAGTAAGATGACCGTAAGCAAAATGTTTACATGGTGTGTTATACCTTTGTAAGTTACAATTTGTGTAGATTGTAGATGTCCTATGACGACCCTTCTCTATTTTAACGTAGACTAAAGAGGAGTTAAAGTTTTAGAATAGTGTTAATAATACAGAGGTTTCTTCTTTTTGTATCTTAGGTGAATGTGTGACGTAGGTAAATAAGTAATGTAAATTTCTTTTTTATTTCTTTGTGCATGGAATATCACACATATTATGTATCTACATATACCTAGGTATACTATTCTAAACAGGAGTATTTTTTCCTTTTATTTTTAAATAAAATTGTGGGTTTGTACGTATTTATATGAAAATACAAAACAGTGTAGTTATAAGTTAGTACGGTTGTCTGATCAATGTTTACTTTCAACGGTCACTGTGAACTTTGCATTTGTATGTAAATTATACTAACCACCTACAAGTGTGCTACGTGAAAGTGCATAACCAACCCATAAGATATGACACAACTCATCAATCCAGAAGCTTGCCTTTAGCATTATAGGTATGCCACAAGTAAATTCACCTAGAACTTACACATAAAATTAGTACCAGATAAGTTAATGACAGGTAAAAGTGTGGTATTATACTATACTAACAGTTTAGCGATGCCGGCTTTCCTGACCGCGGACTGTATGGCCTTCACAGCGGTCTGGATGGAGTTGAGGAGCTGCGTGAGGTCCCCAGTGGCAGTTGGAGCTGTCCTCTGCTGCGCCAGCACCCACCGCGTCAACGTCATCGCATTCACGTCAAACGCCGGCCCTTGCTGAGACATTCTCTCTTTATTCCAAATTCAGACAAACAAAAACACGTCCGCGCGCGACGGATGCCGGCTGACAACTGAACTACTAAACAAACTAGTTTCAATCAAAGAAAAGTTGGCTGGAGGCGCGGCAGCGGTTGAAGGTCATTTACTTCCAACTATTTTATCAGTGTTGTTGTTTGGTTTAAATTAAATCGTGATGATGTAATTAGATGGTGACTTTCGAATGTGAAGTAAAGTAAACAAGATCGTAGATAGTAGTGTCATTGTGATGAGGGCACAGAGATAGTTTTCAATTCAATTTCAATTTCTCAAGGAAACACATATTAGAACTCCCATGTCTCTTTGTGTCCGACAGTCGAGAAACAGCAGTCTATAATTTAAGTGCAAATAAATTCATTAATAATATATTTTTTTACACAATTATAAAATATATTTCAATAGAATTACACAATATTGTGACATCTTGTTTCCCAATTTTTAACATGTTTGACTTGTAATTCCTGTTTTAGTCGTAAGTAGTATTTTTTATTTTTTCCTGTACTCCTTCAATAGACTTTGTATTGTACACAATTAATTTTGCAAGGGAGTGACGCACGACTCTCAGTAACGAGGGTTACTGTAAGTCGTGACTCCCCCGCAGAATTAAGCAGAGACGTGGTGGACGCTCAGGCCTTTCTTCGGTAGACACATTTTTCTTGCATTTTGTGGTCCTCAAACATGTAAGTAAAATATCCTCACATTATTTGGTATTGGCTTCGAATCGAACCAGAGTGTATTAAAATGTATAGCGGACCGACACCTTTACCCATAGAGAACCTTTACCACTGAGCCACACGCGTAATTTTGAGAAAATTTATATGGTCGAGTCATTTTGAAATTCAGAAAAAAATATTGATTCTTTTAAACAAAATAACTATTAAAGGACATGTTCAGATATGAATATAGAAATAATAAAATAATGATCTTTAGTAGAATTATTAAAAAAATCATCTATGTAACTAGCATTTGCGTACATATAACTATTTTAATTTTTTAAATAACTTGAGTTCTTATTTGATGCAATTTGAATTTTCCCTCTGAATTTAAATGGCGCCAAAATTAACTTGAACATCCGGTTAAATTTATTTTGTTATTGAAATGTTGCTCAGACTAAAGAAGAAAGAAAGGACTCGGCATAACAAACAGTAGTTACTGACATATCGGCATCTCTTCTTTTCCTATTGTCTGTGAAATGTTGCCAAACGCGTCTTATACTAAGTAAACTAATCGACTATTAAATGTATTCTTGAGTACAGCCATGAATGAGTACAGCACTAGCACTATTGACATTTTAAGAAAGCTGTCAACGTCATTTGCTTAGTTCTGTTCGATTTTGTCGCCATGTTGATTTTCGCTTGATAAATAGAAAAAGTAAACATGGCCCCGAAATTGAAATTTGCCGATGGTATAATTAATTATATTTTGCTTATTGCCGTGAACAGTTGAGAACAATGATAGCTTCAGTAATTATTTCCCTGCGGATGCAATGAATAACTAACTAGACTACTTTTGTTTTCAGGTGAAAAAGTGTTGTGTTTCCATGGTCCCCTCATCTACGAAGCGAAATGCCTCAAAAGCAACGTAACAAAGGAAAAACATATTCGTTACTTGATTCATTATGCTGGGTGGAACAAGAAGTAAGAGTTCTACTACAAAACATCAGGGTGCACTTGGTAATTTGCTAGGAATCTGAATAACCTATTTTGTGTTTTCAGTTGGGATGAGTGGGTCCCAGAAAGCCGTGTATTGAAGTACAATGAAGCCAATGTGCAGCGGCAGAAAGAGGTGCTTCGGGCGCACACTGCACAACCGGCTAAGAGTAAAAAAAGTAAATATCTTTTCAACATTTTACTACTTCAGCAGTATCTGTGAATTGTGTCCTAAATTCTATCTTTGCCGTGTAGTTACTATATTATTTTGTAAATGGTATTTTTTAGCTCCAGCAAAAGGCAGGAAATCGGAAGCAGCCGCATCAGCCACTACCACTCCGGCTCGAGAGGAGTCCAGAGCATCAACACCTGCCGGTTAGTTATTTGTATCTGGATCCGAGCATGATTAGTGCAACAAATTATCATTTTTATGAGTTAACTCCACATTTGGAACTAGTTGTTTATGTTACACACAAAAAAAATCTCTGCAGCTTAAACCTAGGTTTGAGTGTGAAGGTTCCCTTCTTTCAATGACTATGATGGTACATTAGTTGTACAAAATAAGCTGATGCAATAAGCCAAATGGTAATCTGTTTATAAGTACCTACAATCTACATACAATATTGAATATAGTAATATAATAATGAATCCTGTTCAACTGAATAATGATCATTTATATTAAAATATCAATGCCATTTAATCACCTGGCGTGGTATTTTTTAGAAGCGAAGAAGGTGGAACATTCCTAAAAGTTAATGGTTTTTTTACTGAACTGTGCCTTTATTGGCCAAAATAAGAAAAAATAAAATAAGAAAAAAGAAAGTAAATGATTAGTATTCATTATAATTCCAGGTAAAGAAGAGCCAGCTGCTACTCCTGCCAAGGCTTCCAAGACAACTAGCAAGGATGCCCCCACTGACTCCGGCTCAGACCAGCCCAAGTAAGTTTTGTATTTTATATCATTTCCCCTAAATGCTTACTTATTTATCCTTTACTGGCTGACAATAAATAAGCAGATTTTTATTCAATTCAATAAAAAAACGGGATAAAAAGTATCCTATGTCCGTCTCTTTGTTCTAAGCTACCTCCCCACCAATTTTCAGCTAAATCCGTTCAGCCTTTCTTGAGTTATAAATGGTGTAACTAACACCACTTGCTTTTATATACATAGATTTCGCAATGGTCGTCTAAATAACACTAAGCATTTAAATATCAGAATGCATGTTAGTGCACCCTGCAAGACAAGCAAATTGAAGCTGTCAGGGCACAACTATATTGTCTCAAACATTCACTGCTTTTTTGCATGACATATTCTGAACTTATTATAGTTCTTATATTCAAATTTCAATCGCTCCTTGGACAAACTACAGAGGTCATTATAAAATTGGCTCTGTCAGTAATTACAGATTAAATTTTGTGTAACATTAATACTGATGCTTGATTAAAACTAACAGGTGATATGTGTAAGGTAATCTGCTGGAAGTGACTGAAATTACTCCACATGTTTTTGTACAAATAGTATTTAGAATAGTATTTTTGATCCATTGTATTGTGGTAATGAATTAATGAATGAATTTTGTTTTTAGTTTTCTTTATATAAAAATATACTTAAATAAATGTAAAAAAAGTATGCCCTGATTGTAGCATATATTTTTGTTATTATATTTATAAAAAAGCTAAATTATATTATGTGGAATGTTCTAAAATAATTAGGCTAGTGGATTATTTACAAGCAGAGACATCTTGCGGATTACCACATGGTTTCTAACTGAATTAACTTGATTTATTTGGTGGTCAATAGATGGCGCTACTTACTAACATGTGGAATATATATTTTCAAAACTACATATTGTATTCTACAATACATTACAAATATTGATGACTCCGTCTACTTGGATGTTCAATGCACTTATAAAATAATATACTGCTGAATGCTTTATGTTATGCACCTACCAATCATAAAATATTAAACATAACTGCTAAGATGAATAAGATGTATGTTTCATATTTTTCTGGTGTAAAAAATGTTTCATTCTTTTTTCATCATGTGCACAAATACTGTTTAATATATTTACATTAAATGTTAACAACTGTGTGAGATTATGTAGGATATTTCTGTTTGAGTACATTATTTTTTGTTTTGGAATATTGAATACACATTGCATTAAACATCAGAAATTTTGAAATGCTACAAGAAAAGACATCTTATATTCATTTGCATGGAATATGTGCTTGTCTTATAATCATGATGACATTCAACAGATTTTATTTTGCCCATGAGAATTACACGTATGCTGAAACATGTATCAACTTTGTTATAAGTACTATTTTCTAAATACTAATGTGTTGCATATTTTTATACTCTTTGCAGAAAGAAGCGTGGCCGTCTGGATCTGTCCATTGAGTCTGAGGAACAATACCTTGCTAAAGTGGAAGTCAAGATCAAGATCCCTGAAGAGCTGAAAGTATGGCTCGTGGACGACTGGGACGTCATCACTCGACAACAGAAGCTAGCCCTCCTGCCCGCTAAACTCACAGTCAACCAAATTGTGGACAACTACCTCGCTTCAAAGAAATCCAGCAAATCATACAACCAGGCGAAGGAATCCGTGCTAGTCGACGTGACGGATGGAATAAAAGAGTACTTTAATGCCACATTAGGTTCGCAGCTGTTGTACAAGTTTGAAAGGCCACAGTACAGCGAGATTTTGCAAGAGTACCCAGACACGCCGATGGCACAGATATACGGCTCTATACATCTGTTGAGACTCTTCGCCAAAATGGGCACCATGCTGGCTTACACCGCCCTAGATGAGAAGTCACTGCAACATGTACTCACACATATACAAGACTTCCTAAAATACATGGTCACCAACAGATCCACGCTCTTTAATCTACAGGATTATGGAAACGCAACGCCTGAATACCATCGGAAAGTTCAGTAGATTTCTGTAGTATTTATGTAGTAGCTAGTAAGATTCCGTTCTAATTTTAAGCCAATAAATTTTTTACAGTTATGGCCTATATTTGCTTGTCTGATTTTTATCTCCTAGTATTAAGGTTGCTTGGCGAATTTGTAATCGTTTTTCGGTAACAAGATTATTTAGATAAAAATATTTTTGTCGAAGGAAAACTGTACTGATTAATGAAGAAATTTTTACAAGGAAACAGTACGAGTATACTGCCACAAAAAAATCACAATAATTCTATCGAAAAAAAAGTCAACCAAAGATAAATGTTGGCGCTTCGAAACGTGGTATTAATTATTAAAAATAGGAAAAAGCCAACATTACGCGGTGTTCCCAGGCGGTCACCCAACGGTGACGGTGCTTTCAACGTGGTATGAACGTTGGCGAAAGATCAGTCGGAATTGGTGATCAAATAATGTAACATCGTGACGTCCCAATATTTTGAATAACTACACAAGGTATTACTTATATCAGAGTATGCTGAAATACGGAGATAGTACCTAAAAATGTATAAATGTATCTAAAAACTTCCTATATATAATTGTGCACAAATTTGTTCACTTCACTAATGCAAAATGACCTACAATGTATTTTCCACTGTAGATCATAATTACAAGATAAAAATATCACAGATATTGATTGCAGCATACCTGAATAAAATTTCATAAAAACAGCAAAAAGCCAACATTACGCGGTGTTCCCAGGCGGTCACCCATCCAAGTACTGACCGCGCCCGACGTTGCTTAACTTCGGTGATCGGACGAGAACCGGTGTTTTCAACGTGGTATGAACGTTGGCGTAAGAAGATTCGAAATAGGCAGTCAAATAATTTAAAACCGTGACGTCACGCACGATATAAGTACATGAAATAAAGATTGTAGAATATAGCCAATTTTAGCGTTACGCACATGAATATATAGATATTAAAAAGGATTCTATTCCTGTTCTAGTATTTTATTAGTTTGAGTCATCACATATCATGTATGAAAGAATCTGTTGAGAGTCGAAAATGATAATAGGTATTACCCGTGATATGCACCATGTACGTGATGGGCTAGATGGCGCTATGTGCAATGTCCTGAAATATTTATTTTATTTTTAAATATTGAAAATGTGACAAAATAAACATTCAATTGAATTGAGAACCTTCTTTTTTGGAGTCGTCGGTATTTAGATATATAGAAAAAGAAACAGCTCTCTATGTCCTAAAGTATGCAAAATCTACGAATAAACGATAGCATTATTTGTAGCCAAAAAATCTACACTGTTTTTCTTCTTCTTATAAATTCTAACTCTGGTGTCGAGAGTTTATCAAGCCGCCCTAAGGGTCTCTGACATGTTGTTTTCCTGAAGAAGCAATAATCGATTTATTTATTTTAAGCCTCAAGAAACATCTACTTGCGGCGAACTACTGGTGTAGTGAACCGCCTTGACAGTCCCTTGGAATGGTCCTTTTAATTACAAATGGTGGCAGACGGCGATGCATTGACACACTAACACACTTCCACGGTGACTCACTCACTTGAACTCCATCTAAAATAAACCTGCGAGCGGAAAAAAAATTAACTAAAGTTAAATATCAAAACCGAAGTATGGTCTTCAAGTTCAATGCAATGCAGAAGTGCTGCCCCCAGTCACGTATTCTACCGAGCGACGCGGGAAAAACTTGACCGCACCATAAATCAGCAAGGCCAAGATATGACATGTCTTTCGAGATTTTATAAAATCAGTTTTGAACTGGCAATAAATCGCAATAAAAAAAATTTTTGCGTGTGGCTTTTTACTTTATATTAAAATATATAAATTACCTATCTACATAAATAGTTCTCTTGGACCTACATAATATACTTAATCGAGTTTCAATTGATACCTAGGTATTTTGTTTGGTATTTTTATAGTGTATAAAAAAGAGCCAAAATAATGTACTATTTAACATAATTACTATAGATAATAACTATCCAACTGATTTTTTGATTTAAAATAGAATAGAATTTAATTTTCTTACGTTAAAGATAACTTAATTAACAGAGTTTTAAATTTTATTTAAATTGATTTTATAGTAGAGTTACCAGTGGCTACTGCACTAGGTAGGTACCCCTGCATAGCAGCAGCCACAGGTGCTTTTAAAATGGTATGATTGAAATATGCAGCTACGGTTTTGGTTCATATTAGATGAATAATTTTACAAAAATAGATTTATACTAAAAATAACTAACTACTTAATATTTACATTTACGTATTATGTAGTTAATCCACATTGATTTGTACACATTTCCACATAGAGGCATATTATTGGTGTGTACTGTCAGAAAGGTTATAGATCTCTAAAGCAAAAAACTGTTTATGTATTTAGCGATTTCAGTCGCCAACGTTCATACCACGTTGAAAACACCGGTTCTCGTCCGATCACCGAAGTTAAGCAACGTCGGGCGCGGTCAGTACTTGGATGGGTGACCGCCTGGGAACACCACGTAATGTTGGCTTTTTGCTGCAGATATATATTTTTTAGTGGTTTTTGGAACGTTGTTAGGGGGTTAATAAATAGTTTTCTATTTTACCAATCCATCAGTGAGATTACGAACTAGTGCAAATGCATACCCATTTTTGTAAAAAAAAAACATATTACATTGATTTGTTAGACAAAAAAAAATTTTGTGGTGAATTTCGTCGTAACAGATTATACTATTTTATAATACTTAGTAAAGAGGAAATATTTTGATATCTTTGAGAATTCCTTCATAAATTTAATCACTAAAAATGCCGTGACGTCACTGATTTACAGTATTTGAGTACCTATATTTATTTCGAGTTGCATCTCGCCAACGTTCATACCACGTTGAAAACACCGGTTCTCGTCCGATCACCGAAGTTAAGCAACGTCGGGCGCGGTCAGTACTTGGATGGGTGACCGCCTGGGAACACCACGTAATGTTGGCTTTTTGCTGCAGATATATATTTTTTAGTTGTTTTTGGGGGTAAATTTTCCTATTCGTTGAAACCAATAACAAGCCCAGAGCACCTAAAGGAAACTTATTATTCGTATATACACTCTATACTTTCATACGGCATAAGTATATGGGGCAATGCGACAGACTTTGAAAGAGTGTTAATAATGCAGAAACGAGCAATAAGAGTACTTGTGGGAGGTAGATATAGAGAGTCTTGTAGAAACCATTTCAAAGAGTTGAAGATTTTGACGTCAGTGTCGCAATATATATTAGAGATTATAAAGTTTGTAAAAACAAATTCACATTTGTTTAAACTTAAGTCTTATAACTCTATAAGGCTGAGGGTCAACCTCTGGGATGGATCCACTGATGTTTCATGAACATATTATTTTTTGTATCACCTGCACATTGTTTTATGTAAACTTAAAGAAATAAAGATTTTTTTTTTGTATTTTGTAACTCAAATAGAACCAAGATAAACAGAGTATTGTTGAAACCAACTGTGACTAGGCTGTGTATGACTAAGAAACTACCCACTATAATGGGAGAGAAACTGTTCAATAAACTCCCCGCACACATTCAGTCTTTGAATAATGATCAGCAATTTTGCAATAGCGTCAAACAGTTATTGTTAGATCAAACACTATACAGTTTTAAAGAATACTTTGAAAATGACTACAGTCAACTACCAATTGATTCTAATCTTGCTTAGAAATTATGTAATTAACTACTAGGTAAGGAGTGTGATGCCAAATTGTCATTTTAGCCCCTATACAGCTAAAGTGACAGTACCAAGATTTATTTAAGTTGACATATTGTATGATTACATACCTATTATTATGTTTGACATGATTTTAATAACAAAAATTTTAATTATTTTATTTACAAAACTAGACATATGTAACTTCTAAAATTTTATAAAAGCTAAATGTTATAAATTCAATTTGACGAGATATTGTAATTTGTGTGGCATATTCTGTGATATTAGTACTTATACCTATGTATGTTACAATTTTACATTATCAATAAAGATTCTTTATCTTTATCTTTTATTTAAATAATTACAGTCGACTCTTCAGTTTTCAAGATTTCGCCCATTTTAATTGTTTGTCAAATAAGGCATAGTGAAATCATGGTTTGAACTCTCAACAATATAATTTTGTTCACGGGCCATCTGTTAGTTTCTATATGGCCAAGTAAAATCAATAACACAAGTCATAACCAGGACAAGTGTAAAAATACAATACCAAATTTGTATCATAAAGGTTACTCTCAAGCGACATATGGTAGGATTTATATAAGAATTGTCTATTTTATATAAAGTTTATTTTGCTATACCTAATGTATATTTTCATGCCAATATAGGTAAAGCAACAGGACAAAGTTGTTTATTAAATATAACAGATAATATTTTTAATTTAAGGCGCTATTTGGCATTGCAGCTTGTATGAACTCCGTGGTACAGTATTTGCCAATATAATTGACACGTCATTGGTGACTACTATACAAATCTAAATAATACATTTGTCTGATATACTTAATTTAGACTTTATTGCTATGTGCAGGGTAAATATCTTAAGTCTTCGTTTAAGCCGTGGTTTAAGTTCATGTTTACTGAATAAATTAATTACTGAATGTACTTTGTCTTTGTGTGTCTTTATGGTGATTTAATTTAAAATACCCTTTACAATGGTTAAATATATTTTTTATATCATAGTAATATATGATCAAATAATTAATTAAACGTGATTAATGACGTTAAACTTCGATAAGATTAATATGTAATATACATATATCGAAATTATTTTATGATAATTTAAACGAGATAAGTCACAATGTTAAATCCACAAGTTATTGAATGAAAATCACGCACTGCGTTATGATAACATTAGGTACAAACAATTTTACATAAGTAGTCGAAAGATTTTTATATTTTCCACACATGAGTATAAATGTTGTCTTAGCAATTTATTTTACTTGAGTACAGGCTACACGTTTTTTATTGTTTTTTTTAAATACGAATTTGTATGAACTGTGCAAAATTAAAGAAAAAAAACCTCTTCTACTCCAGGCAGTAAGATACAAAATATAATATCTAGTATAGGTTTAGAAAACAATATGTAGAAATGAATCTATTAAACTTAAAACTGTAAAAGTGCTACAAGTGGCGCCGCCATTATTTGCAACACTTTCGTATACAATAATGAAAATAGAATGAAATACAAAGAGTCATGCATACACATATTACCTGGCCAAAATATTTCTTCAGCACTTCCATCATGGCGGTAGTTATGTTGGCAGCGAGTGTTTATGCAAGTTGCATTTGCAATGTTTATGAGGCCCTGCCAGCGCCTTGTATGGACAAAATATCCACGGTAATGTCTTGAGGTCGGCGACGCGGCGGCGGCCACAGTAATACCAACATATCACCAATACTACATGAATACTACCAATATACAGTGCCAACGCACGCGGAATAAATCTCATATTGACCTGCCCTTAGCTCTGTTACTGAATTATTATGACAAGTGGCGCCGTCGACAAAGTAGCGGATATAAATAGAACTATAGTTTACCTTGATTGAACCAATACGAGAGGCATTAATTACAGTAACGTGTAGTTGTAGGTATCTAATTCTAATAGGTACTTTGCTGGACAGCAGCCAATAAGATTGGTGATTGATTCCGAGCGACAATTTTATCACATGCGTGACGTCACAATTTGTGGACAAAAATGTCCTGATGATAAAGTGTTCATTTATTTTGGAGCCCCTTTCGCCAACGTTCATACCACGTTGAAAACACCGGTTCTCGTCCGATCACCGAAGTTAAGCAACGTCGGGCGCGGTCAGTACTTGGATGGGTGACCGCCTGGGAACACCGCGTAATGTTGGCTTTTTGCTGCGGATATCATTTTTGCATCAAATATTGTGATGAAGCGACAATGTCTATAAAACAATTTTTGATATGAAATTGTTATTTTTACTTTTTAGGATTTTTATGCATCATAGGCGTTTGTACGTGTGCTAAGTACGTTATTGACAAAAACGATTTTTTTTATCTGGGATGGCTTTGATTTTGTTAGTCTGTATTTAGTCTATACATAGACATGTACAGCTATAGAGTTATACATTAAAGCCATGTTCCTACAACATACATCGACGTTAAAAAAAAACGGCAGATGTAAGGAATGAAAATAAACCGAAAACAAGCGGAGGTGTGACGAAACCGAGCTATTTCAGGCATGCGAAGCGCTCACAGAAATAGCAGGAGCCAGCCATCTCGTTAGCTTTTTGTGAATTAACTTATTTGTATAAGAATCTAATGACCTCGAGTCTCAATAATAAGTGCTTTTCTTCCACGTTTAGAATGATTTTTCATTTGGGTCGGATGATACGTTAAATTGTAGGGCCCGGCTATTTGTCTAGTTCGGCGGTCGTTAAGCCATGTCAGAGGCCCTTAGGGCGGTTTGAAATCTCTCGACACCAGAGTTGGCCACTCTTATTTGATAAGAAGAAGAAGAAGACGTTTAGAATATCATCATTTAATTTTATGGTGTCAAGGAATATTACACTGTAGGTACAGAATTGAATAGAAAATCTTGGATGGATGGAATATAGGAGCGAGTGTGTCTCTGTTTTTATTGATACAAAATAGAGGAAAAAAGATCCTGTTAGGAATCACTTGCAGCTTTTTGTGAATTAACTTATTTGTATAAGAATCTAATGACCTCGAGTCTCAATAATAAGTGCTTTTCTTCCACGTTTAGAATGATTTTTCATTTGGGTCGGATGATACGTTAAATTGTAGGGCCCGGCTATTTGTCTAGTTCGGCGGTCGTTAAGCCATGTCAGAGGCCCTTAGGGCGGTTTGAAATCTCTCGACACCAGAGTTGGCCACTCTTATTTGATAAGAAGAAGAAGAAGACGTTTAGACTATCACCATTTAATTTTATAGTGTCAAGGAATAATAGGAATAAAGGATGGATGGAATTTAGGAGCGAGTGTTGTCACTGTTTTTAACCTACTTAAAAAAGGAGGTTATCAAGTCTTCTGAAAGTTTTTTTTTATTGATACGAAACATTCCTCTGTTTTGTAAAAGATCCGGTTGGAAACATTTTGAAGTTGTTAGTCTTTGGAAGGTGTACCCGGTTCTGTGAGATGACATAGGTACCTATCAATATTTTATTTATGCGTGGTACTGGTTCCTACTACTCCTATGTGGCTGTGGCTACTAGTAAATATGTGAATTTTCCTGGAAAATGCATTAAATTTCAGACTGTTCTTGCGTGTTCTTCTGCATAGTAAATATGTGAATTTTCCTGGAAAATGCATTAAATTTCAGACTGTTCTTGCGTGTTCTTCTGCACTTATAAGAAAGCAAGAGACATAATATCTTAGCCACCGATTTCTCATATAAGCTACATTCTATTCACAATTTCCTGCAATCGGTGAATAACACACAGTTTCGGTTCATTGTATCTTCCGCAATGTTACCTCTGCATCCTTGTGAATCATCGCTCAAAAATTTTTCTGACACACTTTTTTTAACACGTACGAAGATCTTAATTTCCCAAAACGATACCATTTGCATGTGAATGGATATTAAGTTTTTAAATAATTATTAAATAATATTTATCGTATATATGCACAGATAATTCTATATCCTATATAGGTATGTAAAAGAAAGCGGTGTTAAACCATTTATAACTCAAGAACGGCTGAACGGACTTAGCTGAAAATTGGTGGGGAGGTAGCTTAGAACCAGGAGACGGACATATGATACTTTTTATCCTGTTTTTATATGAATTGAATAAAATCCAAAATCTGCTTATTTATTGCCTCTTAGGAGGCCTCTATACCACAATATAAGTACCTAAAGTAAAAAATCTCTTATGTTGATTTCGCTTAAAAACCATGTCGTTTTATTGTAGACAGGTTTCTTTTTTATTTTCGTGATCATTACAGAATAATCAACAGAAAATGTCTGAATAACTAAACAAGTAGATATACATCGGCGCACTATTTCAGTACGTTTTAGCCGATCCAATCAAAATTCAAAGCCAATATAAAATAGTAATAAACATAACCTAAATGCTTATTATCTATTTCGATTACATCTACTAATAACTCAATGTCGCACACATCTAATCACAATCGAGTTGAGAAAGAAAACAACAAACAACGTAACTTCATTACATGAGTATTGCGCTAGATGGCACTGTGAGTATTTGCCTTTGTCTGTGCCTTTGTTTAGTTTTTTTTAAAGATATGATCGTGAGAATCAACGTACGAATATAATGGTATGGTTCAATTTATGGGTGCATTGTCGCTAAGTAGGTAACGTTGTTTTGCGAATTCTATGATACGTTGAAGTCACGAAACGACATCACATATTATAGGTACCTACGTCATTATGTAGGAATTATAAACGTGTTGGCATAAAATGAAATTTTCTAAAAATAACTAACATAGAATGGCCATGTTTTATAAGAAACCAGGGAAGAAATAAAGGTTTCATTTGAGTGTTTGACTTCATATTATGTAGAACAATGTGTTTTATTGTAGGTACATAACATTCTAATGGTTTTATAAATAAATTGTCGCCACTTGATTGGTGGGATATAAATAAATATGGTCTTAAAATAACGTTAGGTAACATTGAAATCCATCGACTACATCCAGTTGCTATAGACCGACTTATCAGAATCAAAATAGTATTTACAAATCAGCTGATTCTCGTAAATAATATCTTCATTAGAGTCGATAATAAACTAGCGGTGCCCCACGTATCCGATATAAAAACAGATTATTATAAACTAACTTTGTAAAAAATAAAAGTAACAACAATACTTAAGTACAATCTTTCACTTCCTAATATTAACAGGGATAATGATGTACGCCATACACATACTGTTACTTTGAAGCTATATAGATGTTTTAATGTAATTAAATGAAATGAAAATGAAAATTATTTATTTTGTGACAAGAAATTACATACGAACACTAAATTTAAATAAATGAAAAACTAAATTACTAAATTTTTTGTCCAAATAAACAAAAATATAGGTCTCCCAGTTATTTTATCTATCAATGCTTCGTTTTGTCACGCTATGAGTAAATTAATTCAACTGTATCTAAGTGTTAGTTTGGTTGTTTGCTGTCATCCGTGGTTTATTGCTTCTCATGGGTTTAATTTCAGGTGTTTAGAAATGTGAACAAGTAATTGTTTTGGTGGGGTGGGAAGCAAGACTTACTTTAGTGGGAAAGTGGGAAGATGTCTCTGTTTTATTTGTTTTCTTATGTTGGTAGATTGGGTATTATTTTTATGCAATTGCATTTGTTTTTTGAATCTGTTAGTTTTTTTATAATTTAAAAAAAAATTAATTAAAAAAAAAAAATTATAACTTAAAGATATACAAATAGCATGCACAAGATTGTGCATGTGGGTCATTTCTTGTTCTTGTCCATGTGGATAGAGATCCAGCGTCTATACACTGGACTCCGAAAGTCGTCAGACACAGCCATGAGAATTTCGTTGTTGGAACGGCGCATTCTCCGCCAAAACGAGGCTACGCGAGTTCTTATCACAGCGAAGAAATCAGGGACCCCCGCGTCCGCGAACATGCCCGAAGCGCTACAGCACCGCGGGAGCCGCATAAGATCCCGGTACGCGTCATTGTACTGGACTCTTATTCTGCTCATTGCTTTCTGCGTGAACGTTATCCACAGCTGACACGTGTACATGCTTAAGCAGTACGCCTTAAAGAGCGTGGTTTTTACATCCTTACTGCATTTCGCAAACCGCCGAGCGAGCATGTTGCCTCTGACAGCGAGGGCCCTCCGTTCGCGTTCTATGTCATCGTCATCATGCAGCCGTTCCGTCAACAAGTGACCAAGATACTTGAACTGCTTAACCACACCAATCACAGCACCGTTCAAGTACACCTCAGGTATCCTATCCGGACGCTGTTTACCTGTAAATACCATCATTTCGGATTTGGAGACATTGTATTTCAGTCCGTGGGCATTACCATAATGCTCACAGACCGAAAGCAGCTTCCTCAAACCCTTGACTGAAGGGCTCAGGAGCACCATGTCGTCTGCATAGTTCAAATTGTTTACACAGACATTTCCTATATGACAGCCGATCCTGGTGCCCCTCAGCTCCTCAATCAGGCCATTCACGTACAAGTTAAACAGGTCCGGAGAGGTCACCCCACCCTGACGAACTCCACATTCTAGTTTATACTTACTAGAAGTTGCGTCGCCCCATTTCACACAGTTTGTTTGATTTCCGTACCAGAATCTCAACAAATTAACCACCTTCCAGGGAACTTGCGAAGCTAAGAGCTTATCCCAAAGGATGTCGTAGTTAACTAGGTCGAATGCGCGGCTGAGGTCTAGGAAGCACGCATAGACATTTGTATTCCTAGACGTATAATAACTGACAGTTCCTTTCAAACTAAAAATAGCCGCATCTGTTGAGAGTCTGGGACGGAAACCAAACTGCGCATCGTCGATCGTGATGTGGTCAAGCAGTTCAGGATGGAGAAGCCGTTCAAATATTTTCCCCAGTATGGTACCTAACGAGATAGGCCGATAATTGGATGCAGAACTCAAATCACCTGTCTTGTTTTTAACAATAGGTACGACAATGGTGTGCATCATGGCTTCAGGTAAGTAACCATACTCAAGGCATTTGTTGAAAAGCACACATAGATGCTGATTTATTTTCTCACTGGCCCAGACTACGTGCTCGATACTGAGCCCGTCATGGCCCGGCGATTTACCGCGTTTCATACTCAGTATGATTTTCGAGATATTCTCACGGGTAAATTCGGTGACGTCATTATTATGACTAGCTAAAGTATCGTGCACGCAATCCGTAGCCAAGGGACGAATTTGAAATCTACGCGCAAACAATTCCGCAATTCCGGACGGTTCCTGGCAACCCTCTACAGAGACTGGTAAATTTTGTTTGTAATTTAACTTTTTAGTAGCATTCCAAAATTTAATAAAATTTTTGTTTCTTTTATGTGTAGCTAATATGTTCATTTTAATAGTCTCTTCATTCCTCTGGCACCATTTTAATTTACTTTTAAATATTTTACGGCTATCATACATGTTTCTATATTCAATTCCAGTAGAGGGTCTGCCAGCAACCGTCCAGCATTTAAAATAAATTCTGGCTTTTTCATGGCTGTCCCTGACGTGGTAGTTCCATCCTGGAACTTGCTTGGTACGTCTCTGTCCACAAGAACGCGAACTTACAATAGCAGCGCTTTGTAAGACGTCTATTATATGCCTGTAATGTCTGTCTATATAAGTATGATGGTTCTGTATATGATCACAATTTAAACTATTATCACAGTCACAAATACGATAATTAAAATCAAATAGATCTAAGTTGTTAAAACAAAATTCTCCAAATTCATTAATTTGGTTAACCGACCTTTCGCCCTACTTTATAAATTTAAGTGAATCCTGTCCGCAAGAGTTGGTTGCACCTACTGACGCTCCAGAGATCTTACATTCAATGCTCAGGGGATGGTGGTCGGAAGTTCTGACGTCATACGTAACGTGGGCACTAACCACCGTGTCCCAAGCAGCCTTCGTAGTTATACAGTGGTCCAACCAACTCTTGCTGCCAGTGACCATACATTCAAATGTATATGTATTAAAATCGTTACCCAAAATTTTATAATCGGCTATATCCCATAACATGTCGTCACAGAATTTAGATAGCTGGTTACCAAACCTTGCACCTGGATGTGCATTTAGGTCTCCTAGAATATAGGCTACCTGAACTTCGGAGTCATCAACGATCGCACTAATCTCGGCTAAGCATTCCGTGAACTCCTCCACATTCTTACTGCAATCCGTAGGCATGTATACATTCACTACTAAAAACGAACTCGATCCTATATACACGCGAATTGCTTGAATCCGTTTGTTCGAACAGTCAACCGGTACTACATTGCAAAACATATTTTTATCCCACATTATAGCCAGTCCACCGTGTGGTCTACCACGAAGTATACCTTGCGTGGAGTCCACGGAAGACTTTGCCACGCAGCCAAACGATGTGTTAATCGTATGAACGAAGTTCAAGTCGTGCTCCATAAGCCAGGTTTCCTGTAATACAATTATATGTGAGGTAACAGTTAGATCTAACACAGATTTCATAGAAGACTTAATATTTTTACAATTAAAAGTTGTTATTGTAATATTACTTGTACTATCCATATTAATTGTTATTTATTCTGCTTCCTCTCGCCGTGTGTTCACGGAACAATCTAAATTTTACACCTTCAGGCCACAAGTCTATGCTAAGGAATCTATTTAACTTACTTTTAGGTACAGATAACTTAAATGAATTGAAATCCGTTTCGTGCTTCTGCGTTAGTAAGTCTATTTTGAAACATTCCTCCCCGTTATCCTTTAGGTATTCTTTCAAAGCTTAGCTTAGCTTTAGCACTAACATATCATATATATACGTTATATATTTTTTATATTTACCCTATTTATAAGAAATCTAGGAGGATTCCGATTTCGGTCTTACTTTTATAGCTTTTTATATCTTGTAACTCATTACTTCACAAGTCACAACTCAACTTGGTTACTACACAATATACTTATCCTATTTACATTCAGAATATGCATGATATATGTACCAATTATGTTATTTACATCATAAAACGACCTGCATTTACTTAATACCAAATATGGACAGCCTGCATATAGCCATTTTGCAGCGCGTGGTGTAACTTTGGTCATAAACATTTAAGTGAGATAAGAACTATAATTTCCTTATAAGAGCGAACACTGTTGTTTTAATAACAATGGTAATTATAAGATTTACAAGTAAGTATATGTACTTAGTTGGTTGCTATGTACATGAACATATTTATATTAGGTACATGTCGGCGGTATTGTGCTAAAATATAAATAAGCCTGTTACACCTACTCGATACAGAAAATATAATAAAATAAGTAATGAAGATCTGTCACTACAATAAACATCAAAACAAATCTACCAACTCACTCTCATATTAATATTATGCCATGATGGATTTGCTAGTAATATTTGTTATGTGATACTTTCTTGTATCTTGTTGTCTTTGTTTTCTTTGCTGGAAGCTAGAGGTGCTGGATAAAGAAGCACCATAATGTTCGCAGAAAGTTTTGCATACTGATCTCCTGATGGCATATTAGTCAATTTGTAAAAAAGTGTACCTACTTTCAGCAGTGAATTTATTTTGTCTGTCATATTTATATGCAGTTTAAATACGGTGTACATATTTTTCATTTAGAGTTCTACAATTCTACCTGATTGATCTATCTATACGTAGACTGATATATTAACTTATATGACAAGGCTGTTAGGGTTCTAATGGCTTCTACTCTGTATGGGCTATATCGAGCCTTTAATTACGGAATAGGTACTTTACTAAGGCGAGGCAGCGTACTTACTAGGTACTTACCTACCTTAAGGAGCAGTTGCAGTCACAATAACTAACACAGGTTCAGTAATTAATATATACCATAGGTTTTAGATTTGTTAATATCCAAACAAAGAGCTCTTGTCTATAAGAAACTCTCTAGTGTTGTACATAGTTTTCGTTAAAAATATATTTTGGTCTAACTCCACAATACTCATAGATCTACTCTACGGTATGATTGCTCAAATCCCTGAGATTAATAATATATATTCAATACTAGATTTATTTCTATTTAACGTTTTTGTATAAAATTTAATAGTGATGTAAGCTTTTATAAAGCTCGGTATTGTAAAATACAAGTTCATCTGGAAGTTATAACCAACGACATTAATAATACTTAATGGACCGGTCTAGGCGAGCAAAAAGTATAAGCATGTACTTTTTACAAAAAGTGAGAGACGTCTCTCACTTGGTACTTCATTCTGTGTTCGGCCAATTTGACTTGATTTTGACATGATTTTGACTAATAAACGTTTGTATTGTTTTCTCATTTTCTCTTGCAACTTTTTGTAGTGCCTATCTCGTTTTAACAATAAAATTATGCTACGATGTTTACTTAGAACTTCGTAACATGTAAATCTAACAGATGTCGACTTATAATTTTGGATGGTAAAGTACTGAGAAGGCCGGTCCATTTAGGTATTATTAATGTCGTTGGTTATAACATACGGCGCGTTTTGGTGTAACTTGTAAGTACCTATTGTATATATTTGTATTTAAAATAAATAAATACGAGAGGCAGCTGTGTTTAACATCAGGACAACAGACAACCAAACGAAGGTCTATTCAAATCAAAACAATGTAATTTCAGATTTTTTTATAAAAAAAATATGAGTATGTTGTACCTCTGCCCCTTAATAAAAGCAAGGCAGGGTGAGACTTACCTTACACACCCATCTGGGTCAGCTGGTGGCATTAACACGCGTGGTGACTCATCGAGATGAAGCGTGTATATCCAAATAACAATAGCTCATTATTTACGTCAAGAGAATAAAGTTTTCTTAACATTTTAGGAATTTGTCTGACGCGGCCTGGTTTAATTAGAACTATGTGCAAGCACAGAATATGTAAAATTGGTGTTACTACGTAGGGGTATACTAGGCTTTATTGCACCTATTGCCAGCAAGATAACAGCAAAGCCTGTACACTGATATGGACACAAGACGAAACGAAATAAAAACAAAAGCCTTCAACATCCCTAAACAAAAAAATGGTCCAATCAGTGGTCCCCGTAACATGGTGGTCCGAGATAAAGAGTCCTACAGAGAGCCGACGAAGAGACAATCAAGGGCCGACTAACGTGGAGCAAGATAGGAGACCCCAAATAATGGGACTAAAGAAGACGAACAAGAAGGTGTAACTAAGTATGTAGGTATGGATGCATATGTTATGAGAATAGATTTACGCTTGATTTTGTGGTGTTTTGTGGTTACTAAAATACTCTATTTACTCGAATGTTGGTCAAAAACATGCTTACTTAGGAACTTGTTTGCGGTTTTCCTTACAGAAGTGTGACCTAAATTCCTAATTAATTGCTGACCTAAATTGCTAACCATAAAATCGACTTCTGTAAATTAGACTACTCAGCGATTTGAATAATTTAGTCGTAACTAGATAAGTAGTACCTAGTAAGCACAAGGGTGCTTATTTGCATAGTATGATAACGGAGAATAAAACTTGTCATGTATTAGGTACACGGGTTTCTGCGCTTAGGTATAAACTTAGATCTAAGGTTAAAGGACAGTAATAGCTGGTAGTATCTAGAAAAATTTGATTTAATAGAAAAATGTACAGGAATAAAAATACTTTTTTAGGAAGAAGTACATATACACACGAAACAGTGTGGTTGTGAAGCGCCCGTAGCTCAGCTAGCGGAAGCAATCGCATGCGATTACAAATGTTAAGCAAAGGTCGACGCGGTCAGTCCTTGGATGGGTGACCGAAAAGTGGCATTCCGTTTTGGGCGCTTCCGTGGGTCGGATGACACGTTAAATTGTTGGTCCCGGCTGTTAGTCTAGTACGGCAGTCGTTCAGCCATGTCAGAGGCCCTTAGGGCGGTTTGAAAACTCTCGACACCAGAGTTGGCCACTCTCATTCGATAAGAAGAAGATGAAGTGTGGTAGTTGCTATGTCAGAGGTCCCTAAGATGGTCTGTAGTAGGCCATTCTTTTGGACGATATTGATAATACCATCTACTCCATTCATCGCTTTATACCTAAATTCCTTGCATAAGTCTAACAAATTCACTTCTACAGCTTCTTTCAGTGATACGTTTTCTATTCATATTACATCGGCTTTGCTTAGTACCCAATTAACGGTATACTCGTAGGTATTTGTTGCAATAACAACAAATGGTCAAAGGTCTCCAGATTAAAAAAAAACACAAATTCGTAAGGATTTTCCCCATGTTTCGTAGCGCCGGCCGCGGGGCGAGAGTCGCACCATCCATCTCCTTTCGTGGCCGTAAGTCGACACCGCGCGAACTCCCGCGCAGCTCGCCAGTCGCACCACAGCTCGCGTCGACTCGACATGTAAGTAACCTCTGCTCCCTCGTGTATTTAAAAAAAAGTGTCAGTGAAAAGTGTTTTTTTATTCTGAGGTGCATTGATCTCGGTAAGTTGCGTTAAAGTGCAGTGTGGATCAAGGTGGATTTTGCCAATCGAACGAGTCGTATTTTATTGAGATTGACACGGTTTCTCGAATGAAGATTCAATAAGATTAATTAGTGTCAAGATGGTGTAGGTATCTAATTAAATTAATGAGTTTTTGTCTTTAAAAATTACTCTTGACATAAGACGATCGATTTTAAATTTTTAGATTTATCAGTTTTATTTTGTTAATGTTCGTTAATTTTCGATCGAGTCACGGCGCTCGTAACTTTGTAATCCCATTTCGATTCTATTTTTGAATATCGCGGTGCTCGGTTACAATTTCGTCAGCCAATAGAGAGCATCTATTCTGAAGTTTTCCCGCGCATTTGGCAGGTTGCCAGCGCTTGGCCAATAGCGAGATAGCTCGGGATGTGGGGGCGGCTAACGCATGCGCGTGCCGCACGTCAGATTTTTCATTTTCAGCGATAAATATAGACTGTCTGCAGCCAGCTGGTGCCCTAAAAACTAGTTTGCTTGAAGTAGAGGATGAGGGAAATGTTATTGCTTAGGCAAATACTGCGACGAATTTAAGTTAACTTTTACGTTGACTTTTTACCTACCAAACAACGACACTGAACTTGTTGTTAACTTGTGGATTACTTACTTACATATTATAACATACTTTAGCACCCAACATCTACTTTATGATAATCCGTACATATTTTCACAATAAACATTGAAACACTTGAAATACCGGAAAATTGAAGACCACCTTGAAAATATATCAATTGTAAAGAAAGCCAAGGTCATGACGAATTTAAGTAATAAATAAGTCTGAAAGTTAATTTAAATTCTTGTCTTTATTTGGGTTAACCGATTAATTAACCTAAAGGATAATACGACATGTGATCCGTGACATTTTGCAGAGAAAGTTGTGAATAAGTTAATTTTAATGTTATATTTCTTATCAGTCTGTGGTTCGGTAGTTATTGCCATTCAGGCGGCCTAAAAAAGGTTGCATATATGTATTATATTTTCTGTTCAGTCTGTATCTTAACTTTGAAAAAAAAAAGTGGGATGCGTACATTTTTGGCTCAAAGCCAAAACTGACCGACAACGCGTCTCACGTCACAATGAAACAATAGACCACAAGATTACCTAATTATTTTGCACACAATGCATAATATTGTATTATTTTCTGGTAATGGATACTTGTAATTCGATTACGGTTTAATATTGAACAATTACAAGTGATATTGGAGCAGACAATAGATAAATTTACAGTCGATGATACGGTCAAACCTTTTACGATGTTCGTAATTTTACTTAATTTATATATAACCTGGCGAGGCGATTAGGCTATAGCTATCACCAATAAAAAATAAACCATTAAAAAGTTATCGAACTATCTTCCTATATGTATTTTAATTGTTGTATTTTTTAATTCATAAACACTATTTCTACCCCTCTCAATGCCAGTATAATAAATAAATTCAAACGAACGAAAATTAAAACATTTTTTAAGAAAATCTGCCAGTAATCTAGTAATAAGTTATTGTTATTGTGACATGCTATATACCAGTATTTTTGTCAAAATAATTATCTTCATCGACTTAACAGTAGTTTCTCAACTTGTTGACTTTTCACCAGTCAATCCGCTGTAAACAAACATTTGGCTCGAGCATCGATAGGTGTTGAAATCGGAATACCATCGAGCAGGGCTGCCAATAATCATGTGTAATGTCTTAGATGTTTGGTCGAAGTATTCAGTCCAACAGCTAAAGATTAGGTATCTAGATTCATAATATATCTTTACTAATCTATACTAATATTATAAAGCTGAAGAGTTTGTTTGTTTGTTTGAACGCGCTAATCTCAGGAACTACAGGTGCGAATTGAAAAATTATTTTTGTATTGGATAGACCATTTATCGAGGAAGGCTTTAGGCTATATAACATCACACTGCGACTTATAGGAGCGAAGAAACAATGGAATATGTGGAAACAACGGGGAAGATTATTCATCTTTGAGGGCTTCCGTTGCGTGCGCTGCGAAAATGGTTTAATTGTTGTTGTAACATCTATAATTTATAAAGCTAAAGAGGTTGTTTGCAAAAATGAATATGATGCCCAAAATAACTATTCCACGCGGACGAAGCTAGTATATTTATATTAAGTATATAAGTCACTAAGACCTAATAAATATCTTAACAAAATATTCGATATATTTCGCAGAAATAAAATGCTTTATAGCTTTACCACAAAGTTGTACGAGTACATGTAAAGCCTTTATTTATTTTTCCATCTACATACAATACCTGAAAAAGTACTAAGTACTCAATACTATATTTCGTACTGTTTCAAGGGAATAATTTGCTCATTAAATCTATTATAGTACTATAGATATAGTGTGTAAATAAACAAACGATGATATGTCTAAAATGAAAAATCACTATCACTAAACAATAGTGCAGTTATTTACAATAATAAAATGTAAAAACAAGGGAAGAAAAACTAAATATACTACTTCTAACTACTACAATAGTGCAGTTAAGATTCAGAATTAAAACCTAGGTACGTAAATAATTTCAAAACTAAATTTGTCTCGTTTTCTTAATCGTGTCTAAGTATCGGAAATAGCTGGAAATTCGTGGATAAAATCACGTTTTTTCTGTAATGAGCGTTCACAGCGATTGTCGGAATAATTGTCGATGTCACGAATTGAACTTGTGAAATACTCAAGATAATAAGTATTTATGCATTTTAAAATTTATGATTACTTGTGTTGAGTCTGGTCGTTTGTATGTGTAATAAGTATGTATTTACAAAAAAAAGTATTTAAGTATTATATCCGTTATCTAGTACCCACGACACAAGCGTTTGCTTAGTGCGGGGCTAGATGGCGCTGTGTGCAATGTCCCGGAATATATATTTATTTATTTACATACCATATTTTTTTTAATGACAGTAAACAGACACATCTCTTACAATTCTGCAAATAAATAACACGCAGAAAAACAAAAAAAACCGGAACAAATTCCGATCCAAGAAAATAGAATATATTCCTTACTATATCATATTGTATGTATAATACTAGTGTTGGGTAAATACTTCTTATGTCAAGATAATAAAGGCCTGTAACTACATGGCAAAGTAAGCAATAAACATCTCACCATAGCATACACATAGTAGGTACGACAAAGAACGGCCGAGGAATGCGTTTATTTGTTTTGCGATTCAGCGTTGATGCATTTTCTAAGACGTGATGTAACGGAGATGACATTATGCTACTAGATTTTAATAGTAATACATGTATAAATTATACATATTTTAGCCATACCTTGTGTAATTTTTGCAATAAAGTTAATACATAATAGTTAAGTAAATATCAGGAAACCTTGCCATTCGCGCAGAATTCCTAAATGTTTATCATATGCAAGACAGACATCATTGAGAATATATTTAATTTAATGTAAAAAATACCATGTGTACCTACTACATAATTCATATAAAAGTAAATCCAACCTTTTTTAATATATGGCACAGATAAAATACTGGTATAAAAAGTAAAAAAAGAACACATTTGTCAATACCTGATACTTACGATATATAACAAGGGTTAGTCTGTCTGTAATCGATCTCAGGTCGCTATAAATCAAAGCTCCCAGTGACTGTCCGACCGATGACCGGCCGAGCCTTCGGAAATTATCGCCAATATGACTCACTGAGGAATGTCCTTTGAATCATCTGAGATGTTTGAGAATGGACCTCGCGGGTTTCAACTCCTTGGACTTTCTTTTACTTGGGAGAAACTTCTTTGCAAAAAACACACTTAAACAATGGAACTAATGTGTACTTACAGCAAAAAACCAACTGAGATCAATCTGTAAATATTTGAATAACGTAAAACTTAGAAAAAAAACATTTGTAAATGATGTTTGTAAAAGTAGTACTTAATTATTAGCGTTTGCTGCTGTAAGCGATCTAGGTATTAAAAGTTTATCAGTTTCAAAATCATAGTTACTACCTTCACACATTCGCTCCACACAATTATATAAATGTAGCAGAAATAATTATACAAATCTAGTATCCATTAATAACGCCTACATAGTTGGCGAGCTGCTAAACCGTAACGTTGACAATGTGCTTAGTAGACCACGAAGGGATCGAGCCACGCCAGGTGAAACTACTTAGCTAGCCTTAGTGTGCACTAATCTGGGGTACTTCTATTAAAGATGACTCTTAAATGAGGTATATAAAAGCAGGTAGTTTAAATGATTCAAAGATATTTATTGACATTATAACATTGCGCTACAATAGGTACGTCATATATTACAATAATCAATGTGTAGCCATGTCCTTCTATAATATTTCTTTACATGTGTTTGTTTGTACGGAAGCTACTATACCCATAGACAGTCAGTGTCAATTATCTTCACGTACATACATAATAACCATAATGATCTATTAATCTCCAATTAGTATAGAACCTATAAAATTAATAAATACGTATGATTTGAACCTCACACATTCATGTTCATAAATTGGCTATAAACGATACGTAAGTTCCAAAGTAATTCAGTTCTATAAAGCTTTTACAAAAGCTACTCTAAGCCATCCTTGAGCTTTGGTTGTAAAGCGAGCGTTGACCCACTAATGGCCATCGGAGCAAAAACAATGCCTTCGATACCAGTTAAAGGACTTTGAATATTAAAACGGAGTTATAACTGTATATATAGAAGACTAGTTGGCCCATATTTTGGACTGAGCTACTAAGATTAGCTTTAGGTACTATGTGAAAAAAAAAAAATACAAATTTGCTTAGTAATTATTGTAATTTTTTTCTGGTTTGTTGAACTGGTGTAGGTACTGTTCGTTCATACGATATTAAATTATATAATTACATATTAGTTTTGATGATATCATTTACATTACATACATTTTTGATACAATTTGTCGGCCTTCAAGTCGAGAGTAAATCGGTTTCTTCTAGGCAAGCGCGCTAGATCGTAGATTATAACGTTGCTTAACATCAGGCAAGTTGTAGTCAAGCGTAAGCCTATATCATGTAAAATAAACATTTCTTTGGTAAAAAATCCGTGTACCAATACGTCTTAGACAAGTTCGAAGTACTTAATATAATAAATCGCGATACATTTGGCAAAAGGAGGTGTATGGATGTTCAACGAAGTACAGATAAAAATAATATGTATAAAAATCTCGACCATTATAACTGCAAACTGATTCGTAAATGCATATCTACATACACTTGGCTTCATGACTTCTACAAATCATCCATAACATAACACTTGATGTGTCCATTTAAAAATAAACCATAGACTATAATTAGCCCTTTGCCAGTGGTCCTCAACCTTATCAGATGCTATTAATGTAAAGAAAAAAGTGAATTAGGTACTCTATGGTTCGTTCTAATAAACTGTTCGGGAAAGAAACAGTAGATTCCAGAGTATTACCGATTGTTAAATTAAATTGCCGTGAATGGTGTTTACTTTTTATTTGTTCAGTGTTTTATGTGCAATTTAACCGTGTAATCTACGTAGATGCGGTTGTAAAAAGAAAACGTAAAAAGGGACCGACATTTTAATTTCTTATGGTTAGTGCCGTCAACATATTAACAATATAAAAAATTAATATTTTCATTGAAACTTAGCAGTTTCTTGTACTAATTAAGAAACATAACAATACCGTGTCCTATGCAACATCTTGAATGCGTATGCATTTAAGTACGTTTATTATTTAAAATTATATAACATCAAATTTATCTATAATTGCATAGGTTATTTTTCACTACGATCCACACTGCATATTTTACAAGCTTCCTATAGATTTCGGTTGTAAGCGAGAGCGGTTGTTCGTTTCTTCGAGATCAATGCACTTTGACTTCCATAAATAGCATAGCGTTAAACGTATAACTTTGACACGGCTTTTTCTACACGCATTTGAATATTTTACAGCGAAAACGAATTTTATTTGTAGCCCATAGAAAAGAGTTTATTGAGATTTCAATTTTTCACCACTAAAAGACATCAACAACAATCCAAATTTTCTTTTGAATGTTTTGCTTTACAAAAGACTTCAACGAGACCCCCGAAAATTTTCTTTTTTTGCAATACTTATAAATGTTTTAGTAAATCAGTTTTTATTCCAATTTCCCTCTAACGGTTTGAAATTCCCAGTCTTTTGTTTTTGCTAAGCGATATTCTAATCTAAACGACAGTGATTCGATCGTTATAGACCATAATTCGCATATACGCGATTTATGCTCATATGATTTAAAAAAGAAACACAAACATCGAACCCAACTAACTTTTTTAAGCTAGTGACTTGATACGTTAATCACATTTAGCCTCAGTGTCAGTCAGCCTTTACTAATGTAAGGTGTTTTTTCGCAGATTTTTCACCTAGGGCCGTAGCAAAAACAATCTTCCACCATGGACGCGATCAAGAAGAAGATGCAAGCGATGAAGCTTGAGAAGGACAACGCGTTGGACCGCGCCGCCATGTGCGAGCAGCAGGCCAAGGATGCCAACCTTCGCGCTGAGAAGGTACATACTTTTTAATTTATAATAATAATAATAATAATGTCTTTATTTCAGGCAATAAACCCATATAAAACTAAAATATTACAAAATGCTGATAAAACTTAAACTAGATACAATAAATAAAATAGTATATCACATCATTTGCGGTTTTTACTCTGGTGTACAGAGATCCAGGATCGATAAGCTCTAAGAAGGTTGGAAAGAGGTAACGTATGTGATGGCCAGTCAGCAGCTGTTTTGTGGCTGAAATAAAATAAATAGTTCATTAAACGTAGTTATTTTATTATCTTTGCATTATCGTAGTACATTCATTAGATCAGTGAGTTTGTAATATATTTAAGGTAAAAATAAGGGGCGATTAATATTAAAATGATGCGGGCCTACAACTGATTATATTTCTGAATAGTGTTTAGTTTATTAAAAAATAAGTGTGCAAAAATACGGTAATATATAAATGCTAATAAAAAACATATTAAGATACTTGTACAAGTTACGTGACCAAGTGTCCTTTACTTCTTGAGGTTAATATAATTCATCGATTTAGTATTAGAGGTTTATTGCGGTATCTCGGTGCGATCTGATTACTTTTGAAATAATACATTCATTTTGCATGCCTTTTAAAAGCCTATAAAATATGGAATTTGGTTTAATAAAAAAACCTTTGTAACCGTCCTTTATCAGTGATTGGCAAAGATAAATACAAAAAAAATGTAACCAGTCATCAATCAAAACGGAATAGTAAATTTGAATCTGGAATAGTAAAATCATAAGGCACGCATTATGCGGTTGGCAATGGTTGAAAGAGCAAGGCCTTGACCACGGCGACGTTATGTGAAGGCTAAGGACGCCAACCTTGGAGGTTCCATGCCTACAGGCTTTGTTGCGATCCTGGCTGGAAACATGTGTTCAAAAATAAAATATGTTTAAAAAGAAAGAAACGTGGTCAAAGAGGCGAGAGGTTGTGTGTTCGATGAGTCATGAACACGAGTTGAAGTTTTTCAAACAAAGTAGTAAATACCTGTGACTAATGTACATTTTTATGCGTATTTTAACGTGTAGCAGTTTTCATATTTCTATTTAGCGAATCAGAATTATTCGTATGGCTATCAAGTTATTTACAACCCTCTTTAGCATTCAGATCTAGTCTCCCTGATTAGGAACCTATAGAATATTCAAATTCAATTAATTAACGCTCATTTATGTGCAAGGGCTACCGTAAATATCTTTAACTTCCTCAATTGACTTGGTAATAACATTAGAATGTAGGTTTCTAAGCAAAATAAACATAGGATATACTATAGATTTATAGTTAGTTTTTCTGAATAAAACTAGCATAATCTAAAATGTAATGTAACTCAAACTCCTTGGTGCGTAGATATTAAAGCTAAATTGTACTGAATAAAACCTGTATGGTATAAAGTTTTATGTATCATAACTTAACCTCCTTTGTGCAGGCGGAAGAGGAGGCGAGACAGCTCCAGAAGAAGATCCAGACCATCGAGAACGACCTCGACCAGACCCAGGAGAGTCTCATGCAGGTCAACGGCAAGCTGGAGGAGAAGGAAAAGGCTCTGCAGAACGTGAGTACCTAGTTCTTTTTAAATGTTCAAATGTAAAATGACATAACGAATACGCCGTGCAAAGCCAAAATATGTTTTTTTAACCAAACTTTTTGATTCTATGAAAAAAAGAAGAAATGCGTTTATAAACTTTTTGGACAGCTCGATACAAAACTTTATCGTTTCTTATTTCTATCGTAGTGCCAGCTAGTTCGAAATTTGAATTGAATTAGATATTTTTGCAAACTTTTGTTTGGTGTTCAATTGTTAATTTTAAAAAGTGGATTTTAATTTTGTTGTTATTAGGTATTTGGTAGCGTAGCATTTACTGCAGTTATTTCAGAATTAAGTCTTCTGAGGTCGTTCTTCTTATTTTAAGAGTTTAGTATTTGCTTAAACCGTAATTCGAGAAACATGTCGGGTTCTCGAGGCAACTCACAAGACACTTGAGTAAATATTGATTCGTACATTTTGGTGCAAATACAATGACAAAAATACTTAGCAACCGTGTCTTGATGTTGTGCAATGAATATCTTAGTGATTTTGTGTGAGTGGTAAAAGAAATGCCGCTTCTTGCGAAAATACTTATTCTTATTGCTATACGTTATTTGGAGCTAATTTTATGTTTTGCTATTTTGTAGATATAATATTGTACAGTCTAAATCTTATTTTCGAAATTAATCATACATACTTACTGGATTGTACTAAATAAAATATGTCGTATGGTAGGTAAATCCTAGTAAAGATTGCTTCTTTGCGTATTTTGCAAAATAATTCATAGATTGTTTTGATTATTAACTTCCAAGAAATGTTTATTACAAGCAATTTTGCGTACCTATACACATAGTATATATATTTATGTATTCTAGTACCTATAGTATTAAGGGTACATACAAGCTAGTTTTATATAGTATGTCAGCGCAAAATAATGCGAGTTGGAGCCAAAACCTTGGCCTATCGACATTGTCGAACCAATCAACCCGCGAATTAGATTGTCAGCAAATAATCTAACAACATTATTAGCTGCTATAGTTTCATATATTCGAGGCATCGTAATAAATCACCGTGTATGAGTAATTTGTATAATGTCAATGCTGTCTATTATCTTAATTTTGACAGTCTTACGGCATATTGAAGTACATTTTTTTGCTAGTTTTCGAGCAAATTAAATTAGAAATATTATGAGAAAACCAGTAAGATTTTCCTCAAACCTGTAAAACATTATGCAAATGTGTTTTGTATTTTTTTCTAATTTCTTAGCGTCATAAACGCTGTAAAACTTCCGTTGTATTCTGGTTTGTTTATACATGACGTCACAGGCTCACAAAGGCCTCAGCAGCATGAGCGCACGGCGAGGGAATGTAGCGCTGCAGGGGGCAGAGTTACGGCTATTTCTGGCCGGGACGCCGCCCGGACCCATATTAGGTGTCGCGCCAGGTATAGAACCGGGACGCGCCGCCCGACAGCGGGACTTTCCATAACCTGCCGAAATTTACCTTTACGTATTTTGTTTGTTTTTGGTTGCTTTTTAGCGGTAGACATATATATGAGAAGAATGAATTATCACGAAATAGAATACGTCATAGTTTTTTATGAATTTACTGTAAATATTCGAAATATCTAACGTTGAGCGTCAATCGATTGGATCTTAATTTTCAAACATCAAGGTGATACAAAGGAATTCAAATTTTCCCGCATTCTTGCAAGAACGGTAGTGTCGGTAAAGCAGACACAAAACGAAGCTGTCGAGTGAGTAAGAGCGCTCGCAGCGCCGCGGCGCGGCAGAGCGGCGCGGCCGGCAGTCAACATGGCCGGCGGCTGCGCGCGGTTGGACTGCGCGCGCGGAGTGTAGTGATGTCCGCGCCCGCGCCCCACGGCCACGGGCGCGGCCCCGTGCGCCGCAGGGGGCATCAGCACCACCCGCGCCTGCGGGGCGACCGCCTGCCCGCCCCCAGCGCCACCCCACAGGATCCGTCCACCCTAGTGACCTTACAGACAGACGATGTTGTGCCTTGTGTCAATAGTGTTAGTGAATCTCAAGAAGTGACAAGGACAAGTGACGATGCACTTTCGCATCGTACAGCGATCGAGGACATTGCGAATATCGATGAACATATCGAGGATAATAGAATTAAGGATGCCGACTCGTTCGATACCTCGGACGATGATTTCTCGTTTAGAGAAGAGAGGTCGGCGGGCGACGGGGCCGAGACCACGGCGGCGCCCGAGCCGGGGCCTGACGAGGACCCGGAGACGGCCGAGCTGGCTAAGTTGAGATGCACCAGCGAGTGTACGGAGGTACTGGCAGAGCGGGAGAGCAGACGCCGCAGGTGCGCTGATTACCCAGGCCTGGCGTTCGGCAGCTCCATATTCTCCTCCGACACTATGATGAAATTTGCGCTGATCAAGAACGAGTTGCAGAACATAAAGAACACGGCACTAAGAAGGGTAACGTCCTCAGTTATTCAGAGCTAGCGCTCGGTCGTGCGAGTCAACAGACGTGGGCCAAATGCGCACACAACTATTTTTAATCACGTCTCACGTCTCGAGTGGAGAGTGTTTGATGGTGCGAGCACTGCGCGTGGCGATCAGCTGAGTGTGACAGCTGTTTGACATGTTTACTCGCACGACCGCGCGCTGGCCCGCTAGATGTCGCCGGTATGGCGCACATGGCCCTACGCCCGCCCTTTATAAACAATGCAGGGTTTTGTTTACATTAGTCACATAAGAAAAAAAAATTGATTCCATTTCACATAATTTAGTTAGCTGTTATCAACGCTAAATATCTATCGCATATTTGCTACTTTCCCATAACTTATATCTAGCTCCGTTATCTGCAATGCCGTTTACCTATCGGCAAATATTTACTAATGTTGATAGCACCACATACAGAGAGATCTTGCATAGAAATGAAATGACATAGAAACTATGAGTATGTCTACGTGTCGACGTCCTACGCGTACTTTTTGCGATCAAATTGGCAACGTTAGCTGCAGTGCTAACAATGCTTATTAGCTACCGAGATATGCAAGTGGGCGAGCTACAATACTTTCTAAAATTTTCACAAATGAATACAAAGTGATGTGCTGCTGCTAATTAGCGTGTTAGAAAACTATAATCAGAAGCAATAAATGCAACTTTGACCCTAAACAATACTTACCGGTAATCAGCTTCAATTAAAACGAATCATTATAACAAGAGTTATCTGATAACCTAAATAGTAACGAGAACGTAATTATTACACAGAACAATACTAAAAATTCGGTGTTGTTGCGTAGAATAGAAACTTAAGCATGTGCCTAACTGGCTGGTTCATATTTGGACAAGTAAAACGTTCATGTGTTGCTCAACAGTTTGCAAATTGCTGGGTTTCACAATAATTATGCAGCATTTACAAAAAAAATACACGTAGAAATGCGTTTTTATGTGCATATGCTGAACATAATGACACGGGTTCTAGTTTGAACCGTCAATTAATGTGAATGGTTTAATTGCTATTTAGCAGCTAGCTATTAGGTATATTTGAAGCGTGGTTTTTGGACTAGCCAAATTGTGTAACTGAGCCCAAAACAAGTTTATCACGTCTACTATGACGTGTTCGTTATAAAATCGAATTCCGATGCTATGACTAATTAATTACAGACTTTGAAGTAGTAAATCCCTAAGCTTTATATTAAATCAAGACAAAGTAAAAATGCTGACAACAGTGCTGACAACGATAAAAACGTACCTAACATAAAATAACAGATTCCAAATCTAAATATTCAATTGCCAATAATGTTTTACATAAACTCAAAAAACAAAAATCACTAGCCAGCTAAATGCAATCGATAACACAACGGCAGAGATAGACAATGGTCAAATATAAACATTAGTTCTACAAAATATATCTTAGCTACCTTTCGAAATCGATTTGCAAATTTTTTATTGTTCTTACAGTACCTATGCATATGAATGAATAAATACATTCGTTCAAAGCCTCGTTAGATATTGATCAAAGCACTTCATTTCAAAAAGTAATAAAGAGATCTAGATCATAACGTTTCTAGAATCAGTGTAATAGTTCTTATAAGAGAGGAAATGGACATTTGTTTATAGTGACAATTGGTACCTTAAGATTTTAGCAGTGTATTTAAATATTTGATCATGCCATCTGCCTATAACGGTTTCGGTTTTTAATTTATAGCTTTTGAATTTTTGAGACTCCGTAACCTTGTATTATTTTCTTACGAACAGCTTGTACATCAAAAATGGTATTTCGACTTCGAAATAAATATACGTCTATCGCAATTGACTACTAATACAGCATTCATACAGAGACTAAAAACGTCATTAAATGACCATATGGTCAGTTTGTCGTGCTCATATTTCTATAGGTGTCCACTCATTACTCCACCTCGTGACGGCTGTTTATACTCGTACCGATGCATTCAACTATTCTATCTCACCCTATATGGAAAACCTTTGAATTGACAACCATATGGTGCACAAATCGATGCGCGAATATTATGATTTTGCAATAAATCTGCCATTAGCACTGTATAATAATAAATTAAGACCAAGTCAGAGTGACCATACGAGGCTGATGCAGATGAATGTATTAGTGTAGAAAATGGTGAAACAAATATTATTTTTAAAGTATCATTGCAAAGTATGTTATATCAGTGTAAGATAAACATACGGTTTACGACTTACGTAAATTGTGAGAAAAACAAGGTTAGGTCAAGTAAGATCTTACAATGAAAGACAAACCTTACAATGCAAGAAATTGTAATGAAGATATCGATTCAAACGTTACTCTCAGAAAATCTACTAATGATCTTAGTTCTGATTTCTCGTTGTTCTCTGTTTATGAAGCCGGCGAGAAATATTCGCAGCGGGTTATAGTAGATCCAACCGTTTATTTTCTATTTGACAGCAGCAATAGAACCTAACTGCATCATGTTACGCAAAAGTTCACTTTTAAATGCGAGGTTTTAAAAATATGGCAACTGCCTAAGTTTGCTCCTTGATCCCGTATAATAATCATCTTTAACAAATTGAGTCCATAAGAGTAGTAGTTTTTTTTTAAATTACATGAAATAACAAACGTTTTTAAAAATTTACGTTCTATGGCTATCAACATAGTGATGTTACGATTGAGATATCGATATATTGTTTAGTAACCATTTTAACACGAGTATAATGTAGCATTCTAATATAGTATAAATATAGATTGGTATGAAATGATATGGAACATTTATGGTGACTTTTATTTTTATTTATTTATTAATCAAATCGGATTCATCGTCGCTGTCACTCGAGCTATCGCCGACATTTATAATTAATTGTTGATTCGTATTATCTATCGCACGTGTTTATCCCAATCTGCCATTGTAGTTTCTTGTGTTTTTTTAATTACATTTTGCCAGTTTTCCGCAGTTACCTACTTCCACACATGCATTTTTTAATAAATCGAGCATTTTGTATGCCATGAATGGGGGTTTTGTGTTATTTCGAGCAGCGTGTCCTTTTACTTGAGCCTATATTAATTCAATGGCATTGTATTGACAATAATAGGGTGGAAGTCTAAGAACCCCATGACCATGTTCTGCAGCTATTTCGTTGATCACATATCGAAATGAATCGATATCGTGTCCACTATAATCACTTGGTCACAACACTATTACTGTCAAAAGAAAATAAATGGGTGGAACTACTATAGTACCTATTATAGTAGTTTATGCAACTGTCTTAATATAATGAAGACACTCGTTAACTCGTTACTATTATGAAACTCGCTGCGCTCGTTTCATAAACTCACACTCGTGTTAATACCCGTGTTATATGCAGTTGCATACACTACTTTATCTTCACTAATGCAATTAATCAAATAACAAGTTTATTAAATTAAATTCACGCGTACGTGTATTGTCACAGTGATTTTGCCGCCATTAAAATCTAACCAATGAGAGCGCAGCTGCGCGCATCAATAAAACGCGACCAACCTGATTGGCCCTGCAATCAGGTTGATCGCGTTTTATTGATGTTATAATGAGATATTACGATATCGATGTGGATATTATACCATCATGTGAAATTGCTTAAATTGAGTGTTTTGTTGTCTGCGCTGTAACAGTAGCAATTATAAGTCAAGTATTGGAACCATAAATAGAATGTTACAACATTAGTGTAGATAAAAATATTACCAATCATGCGAAACGTGGATAGTGAATGATATAAGTACTTAGTTAAATAATATGAAAGATACATGTTTGGCAGTCTGTTAAGCTTTGGTTTCCTAGGACAGCGGTGCCTTCATACAGCGGCCGTAATATTACGGACGCAAAAATTATTAAAGTAAATTACGATGCAAGTTACCGCTCTCTAGGAAACCGCGCCATTACGTTTACATAGACAACGTTCATTCACCGCTGTATTACGGCCGCTATATGTCGGAACCGCTTTCCTAGGAAATCCAAGCTTTATGCTAACAGTTGCGAGCACAATTACCTACGTTTCAAACATGTTAAACTAAATTTTACAAAATTTAAGGATATGACTAAATTGCGAAACTACAAGGTCGATAGAATTAGTGCACAATTTCTGTCCGTTGAGATGTGAAATGAGATGAATCAACATTCAGAGGTGAGTGATCAGATAATACCGAGTACCGACTGAGACCGCGGAGATAAAAAATGTACAAAAAACTACAATAGATTGGATACAGGCGTCGCGTGCTGCCACATTTTTATCTAAGGAGGAAGCATAGATCAAAATCAGGCTTTTGAAATTGGCAGTTATTCACCTGCGCTGAATAAATAATAGGTACTTACATATTGGAATTTAATACCTGTCTAGCGAAATTTTTTGAACATACGCTGTAATTATGGCGTATGTTCTTATATTCTTTGAAGTCAAGCTAAACACAAGTATTTGCCGATGTTAATACACAAGTTTTATTTATTTAATTCCGTCAGAGCTCATATTGTTTGCTTGTTGTAATATACCTATTCCACTTTAGTCGATCGAGGTTTTCTGTTATATCGATTGCTTTTGAATTTTTTCCTGTCCGTGTAGTAACATACTTAGCAGAATTTTAAACAGGTACTTTGCATACTTTCCAAACGACGTCATAATAAATTCGGCGATTCTTGTAATCGTGCTCGCTGGCGCCCATCGCACTGTGCTGAGTTGTCACTCGGCCCCAGGAATGTGGGCGAAAGTAGGCTTTACTGTAGCGCCAAGTAGTTCCCGGATCTTCTGGCAGATGGCGCTAGGTGGTGTCGTATGATGTTGCTGACTTTGTTTTTATAGTTTACTAAGCATTTTATTTGTTGTTTCTCGCCATCTTATTCATTAGGTGTTTATTTCTTTTGGGTTTTATTTTTTAATGTTATTGATTCAATTAATTCTATCAACCTTTTTGTATTGTTTTTTAACCTGCCCAGTGTTGTAATTCTCTGGATTTCGGCAGCATTTTCCCATGATTATTACGCAATGCTCAGTAATAGCCTGTCACTAAATTCAAACTGTACTTCCGTAGTTGTTATTATGCACGGTCACTGTAGCGTTTCGACCATCCCACATTTTGGGCTTCTTCCGAGCATCGTTGAATTTGTGACCCTACCGGACAGGATGTAGTGCGGAGCTAGCCTGCGAGGTGGAGCCACTGTGCCTACAGACAGTAGTGGCTTGACTGCGCTTATCGCTGCTCGTACGTGTGACGTTTATGTCGTGTCTCGCTGTCAAAGTCATTTTGAAATTGTTAAATAGTGCGAAATAGTATTTTTTATATTCAGATAATTACTGATATAACCCCTAATAATAGCTCGTTATTCAGTCGATATTCATTCAGTGCAATTAGTGGCATTGCAAGTGAAGTGTAAGCACTTAGCTCGGCGGCGGCCATTTTATTTATTCGCCGGGTGTGTTCATTCGTGCCGAGCCCATCTCTGCGATACGGAGCGAGCCGAGCGAGCGGCACTCAGTTGGCATTTTCGCGACTAGGGCGAAGGTGTCTCTAGTTTTTGTAGTTAAAGAAGTCAATTTAAACACAAAAGTGCATCAAAATGACGACTAACATGCAGCAAGGAACGATCCTCGACGTTTTGAAGAAGAAAATGCGTCAGACAAAAGAAGAAATGGAGAAATATAAGGACGAGTGCGAGGAGTATCACAAACGATTACAAGTGGAAATTATGCGGAGAGAAGAAGTAAGCAAACGTGTTTTGTATCTGTGTCGTGTCTTGTGAAATATCAGTTCCATCGTTTACCTGTGTTCGTTAAATATCGGCTCTGGGACTTATCAGGCCAGTGCTATCTACCTATAGTGAGTAATGTCCGGCCATAGGTGTGCAGGCAACGTACGCATATTCATGTCTCTTTCGGATTCATCTCGGTTCCATTTCGTAGAAAGGGACGGCGAATAATAATTCTTTCCAACGGGGACCTCGGTCTGTCCATTGAATTTGGAGTTGTTTCTGAAGTCGAATGATAAACGGTATTCCCTGATTCGGGTGGGTGAGGGGTTGCGTTGGTCGGTTTTGTCGGCAGGCGGCGGGGGCGCGCGGCTCGCGTTACACGTAACAGGTTTGGTGGCGGCGGAGGTCGAGTACCGGTCTAGTGGCACATGTAGAGCGAGGTGCTGCCGGCTCCCTCCGGTACATTCCTGGCGCGGCCGTCCTCCGGGGCGCCGCCGGCGGTCACCGCGCCGCGCGAGGCGTGTCCCGGCCTCGTCACATGACGTAACTCCTGCTGTACGCCACCGATACACCTGCATACATACTCGCACTTACCGCTCTCCGCTAACTAATAGTCTCCTCAATTATCGCGGAGGGAATAAACAGTTGAATCATATTCTGGCTAACGTTGATGCATGGAGTACGTAATCTTCGCCTTATATGTGATATCTTAAAAAACATCGCATGCCTTATCTGCTTGCGTGTATCAGAGGCGATAAGCAGACCTACCTATTGAGGTAGTTAATGCGAAAGTAAAATGTAATTACTTATTATATTTATCAGCTTTAATAATAACATTGAGGACGACCATGAAATAGAACGCAACTTAGAGAGAGATATATTCACAGAGAATTTCTATAGAAGATGTACCAAATGTAACGAATGCGAATGAGTTAGACTGTGGGCGTGTATCAACATTACAGATGTTTAAACAGCGATTGTTGAGGTCAACTTTAAACATGTCATTTATAGTCAAAGGAAACAGTTATCCACTTGAAGATACTAAATACTAAACGGTAAATATTCGACCGGAATGCCGGCTAATTGGAACGATTAAATGTATCTGCAATTTAGAACGATACTGGTGAAGTAAGGTGAAAACAATTTTGAAACTTCTCGCTTAGTGATTCTCATTTGCCTCCGAATAAATAATTTCCATTGCAAGCGTTTTAAATTAGTTCTGCGACGTCAGATAATACTGAGTACATGTTTAGTGTACTACACTATTACACTCCGCGTTTGTCCACGACCGGTTGATGTATGTAGTAGAATAGAGCGGAATTATAGTACCTACACCATCAAAATTTAGTGAGCCCTTGCGTGCGGCATTGTGTTACAATTTATTGGAATGGCTCGTAGGGCCAGCTTTTGTACACGGCCATTGAGCCGACACAATGATCGAGCCCGGCCGATCCCACTGGAGCTAAACAATGCGCCTACACCGGCCAATCTACAGGTGCACAATGCGTACCAATATACGATCCCTATAAAGGGACTAAAATAATTTTCGTCAGAATCACAGAAAGGTCTATGACCTGCCTAAAGAGGCTTAACTCACAACATAAGAATAGCTCTAAGCCTCGATCCGAATGCTCAAAGAGTTCAAGGTGATTACGGCAGACACTATAAATCATGCGACTACGTAACGAGTTTGGTGACAAAAAACGTCCATTACATTTACGATTTAATTAGCAGAGGTCTCGTTAGAAATGCTCCTGAGAGTGTTACACCCGGTGGTCGAGCTAATTGCTGAGAATGTGTTTTCGAAGAATGCTATGTCGCCTCGATCGGTATCGCGATTCTCGTCACGACTATTAATAGCATCCTCGCCGCGACCGGTGACGACACAGGATAGTAGGATCTCAATCTGGGACTGCTTCCTCGGCGCAAGGACGCGTGATGTCACCGCCTGTGCACCGCCAATACAAATAATGTGCCGCGACGCGAATCTAAACTAACGAGGCGGCTCATTCTTCACACGTATGCTTAACTTACTGTTTAACACATTCTGGACAACGGCGAAACCTTATTTACGTTTAGTAGTCGTCGAACATATAAAGTAAATATCGATAAAAGTAACGGTAGTATAATGCAGTGCGCACATCACTAATTTTCGGTCAAGAGCCCCGCGGCGAGTAGCTGTTGTTACCTGGCCCGCATCCGTGTCCTGGCACTTTTTTGCATTTACCAATGCCATTTAGCCTTTTCGTGTTTTTTGCGTCCTGACAATTTTTAATCCCGTTATATAATTATTTGTTATGGTATCTTCGATTTTCAAAGTAACCAAAATTATGATTTCTCAAATTGTCCGTTAATTAACACATTGAATTATATATTGTTGTTTTTATTGCTGTTGCCATAGTTTACATCGTTCTGGTCTATTGGTTAATTACAATAAAGATAAACGCTTATTAGCTTGTCCGGTGTTCTTCCTAGTGTGGTTCACCCATGGTCAAACAAGGCTATTTACTTCACCTATGGTGGATTTATGGTTTCAATTTTACGCTCACGCACGGGAGGCCTTAGTACATGGTATCTTGTGTTGGATCGTGATCAAATACCTCTAGGCAATGAGTAATTCTTCGCGTAAGCTTATTAACAAGCTAAGCGCGGTCGGTACACTATTTTAGTGCTAAAAAATCCTACAGACAATAGACTGTATTGCAAGATTTTGGTGATAAATATTCGTATCTTGTCAGTTAAGAATAGTAGCTTTTGTTTGTCCAGTTAGTTGGTAGTTAGTTACTTAGTATGATCACATTTTAAATTTTTCGTGTCATTGCTTATCTATTTTTGGGTGGTTCTAAAATTTTGCTTTTTTATTTATTTTCAATATCCCCAAGCTGAAACGCAACATATTATGGCTTTGCAAGAAATACTCCCATCTAATAAATATAGGAAAAGATGAGATTACTCTGTATTTTACTACCTCAAAAGTAATATAAAAAGCAGTCCCTGCGAAAGATATGAAACGTATGCTTTAACCGTTACAATTTCCATCCGCAGGCCGAGTCCGAAGTGGCTGCTCTCAACAGACGCATCCAGCTGTTGGAGGAGGACCTGGAGAGGTCCGAGGAGCGCCTCGCCACCGCCACCGCCAAGCTGTCGGAGGCCAGCCAGGCCGCCGATGAGTCCGAACGGTGAGTCCGGAGCGGTTTACGCGACCCACCTGCTTGGGAGGGGTCACAGGATGACAATGAATAGGTTTATAGTTTTGACCAGAAGTGATAGGTTGAGCGACTCTTCAAGATGCTGCTTGATTGATTAGAAACCTATTTACGGATTTGAAAATGTCTGGATTGTAATTCTAAATATATCAATGTGCAAATCATCATCAAAATGTGCGTCATCTATATCGCGCAACCTATCAAATCTAAAGTTTAATATTAAGGAAAAAGTCTTGTTAGAGTAAGCTACCAGAGTTATTACCGACTAATTAAAGACCCTATACCACAAAATGAATTTATACAACTTAGCCACGTCGCTTTCTACTAAATGGGTGTTAGTCTCTCATAATGTAGATTCATATGCATATTACTTGTTTATCGTACAAAGTTGCCATCGTTTAAATATGAATGTTAGAACAATATTGAGTCACTTGTGCAGATACTTATCGTCACTTGGTCAGAAACAACTCGTAGTAGACCAAATATGCATATCTGACCGAGGAATTCCATGTGCTAGCTGTACGCAATATGAATGACAAATCGAACTGTTCGTATCCATGCGTTACAGACATTGCTATGCAAACAAGTATACTATGTATGTATTGTATATCTAACTAAGGTCAACTTTATATGGGCCTGAGATAGCCGGAGATAGAGACAAGCTGACTCATATAATGTATTGAACTGATTTAGAGAGTATCAGAGACGAATTTGAAGAATCCCATTACATTTACGAAGATAAAATGGAAGCGAATTTTGTAAAAATTGTGGCTTACCTCATACAATGGGTAAACTGTCTGAGATTGTTCCATTTAGAGCTGACATTGAGACTGTGCGTACGGCTTCTTCAAATTCATCGCTCAATTGGATTACTTCATACTTTTTTTTTTTATAAAATATTACGTTTATTTTATATGTTCTACTTTATTAACTGTGTGCATGAATGTTTTTCTGTTTATTTATTTGCCCTTAACCACCATATTTTTAGACTTTACTTTTCGTTTTCTGCGTAACAATTCTTGTTTACCTCAATCAGTTTACTTGTTAAAGATCTTCGCCGGTTCCGAATAATACGTATTGAGAGAGCGCGATTAATTTTATTTGGACAGGCGAAAGATACTCTTTGCCATTTTCATTTAAATATAGCCACATCTATTTATCAAAGATAACGCAAGTCATACTCCTCGGCTCTTTAGAACGGTATAAAGCTCGCTAGTATCGGCGATTGATTGGCCGAGAAAGCTTTAAACAAGCTCCACACTAGGCCCTGTCATCGCCCATACTATTAGTCTTGCTCGTGTATAATCGTTGGCATTTGATAACTATGCACCGTTGCTTCTTACGATATGAATGGGTTTCGATGCTGTTTATCAAATGTCATTGTTTCTAAATCAAAACCTAACTTATTGCGCCGATTTCACTTCTTGAATAAATAGTACCGACGTCAGTGTTGGGAGAGTGATGAGTGGCGTTATCGAGTGTTTCCTCGTTTTATCGTTGTTATAACACGCATGTGTTTGGCCCCGCACTAACCAGAATACGCAAGGCGCTGGAGAACCGAACCAATATGGAGGACGACCGCGTCGCCATCTTGGAGGCGCAGCTGTCGCAGGCCAAACTCATCGCCGAGGAGTCCGACAAGAAATACGAAGAGGTGACAGCTTCTATATGACGTCATTACTAGGATAACTACGCGACTCGCGCCATGTGGCACGCTGAACGAAAATCTTATAAATCTGTAATGATTTGATAGCAACAGAAAAAAACACAATACGACGTAAATTTTATAGATATCTCAAATTGTTTTCGTATTCAGCGTATCATATTACATTAGCATCTGCTATTCAAGTTGTATCGAGGACCTACTGCTAATAATGTCACCTCATGAAGTTTGGCGCTCGCGAATAGTCCATTGTTTAACGATTTGATAGCGTGCCAATGTGCCCCGTGATGATATGGCCTGAAACTTGAATATTGATTGGTGCTATACCTTACTGTGCACTGAGGCAGAAAAATGAAAATGGCAACAAATAAAAGTTACGACATTAATTAGAGGGATTTGATTAATTTGATCATTCGGTTCATTATCCATAATTAGGACATCTATAAATCCTCGATACAACTCCGGACTGCATTAGAATTAACGATGTTCGAAAACCTGATCGTCCAGTTTCGCTATCACATCATTTATTATTTTACTTAATGCACTGGACTATTAGGTTTTGGAATGTACACCAAACTACAAAGGTTGCACAAATGAATATCTTGGAAACGCACGAAATATGCGATAATTCCTTAACGACTCACGACAATCAGTAACGAGACTTGTGCAATCTTTACAAACCATTCAAGCGGTCTATGTGTTGAGAAGCAAATTAAACGGCGGAAGCCGTTTAGTTTCGCTTTTGTTCTCTAAAACGCATTTGAGGCCGTCGAAGTGTAAGGCAAATGTCACATCGGCGGTGTCAAATGTATCTCTCCACAGCGGTATCCAGTCGAACGAGTTTGTGGCTTTGTGTGTTCCTTGCGTCGGTAGCGTGTTCCTTGCATGTGTCTAACAGTAGGGCCACCTTGTCACTAGTCGGTCTGCAGACTCTAAGTGTTGTTGTTGTTGGGCGCAGCGCTCGCAAGGTGCTGGAGAACAGGTCCCTGGCGGATGAGGAGCGCATGGACGCGCTCGAGAACCAGCTCAAGGAGGCCAGGTTCCTCGCTGAGGAAGCCGACAAGAAATACGACGAGGTCTTTATACATGAGTGTTCATGTCGTTTGGTTTGATGCTTTACTCTCTGCCGTATTTTATCCTATCAATTCGAAAGCCAGCCATTGAAAAGAGTACCTATCTATTAAATTTATCCTCGCATCTGTCACATCTGTCAAGTGTCTTCAATCCGAAATGCGGATTTGGCTTTAACGATGTTTGCAGCCATGATATTTTTTGCCCTTTCCCACTGACATTTCTAAACATACCCTCGTTACTTTCCAATACCCAATGACTGACTCCGAGTTACTTTGGAAAATCCCACTAATCTTTTGACAACATGTTTTTTCGTTTTCGACGTTATAACCATTCCCGCGATGATTAACCAGTGTGTGCTTCGAATTCGTAATGAATCAACTGTGTTACTGTGTTACTATACTTCGTTGCAGCGATGATTCTCGAATGTTGAACATATCGCATCGAGATAAGATATCATTTTTACAGTTGTTACTAATTTTAAAGTGTGTAATGATACGTTGGACACCATATGGTTGGCAATAATATTGTCCTAATTCCCCTGACATATGACCCTGCGCAGTGAAGGCAGTCGTAAAAGTCAGCGTCCCTAGAAGGAGTCGCGGCCGATGTCGGCGCGTAGCCTTATACGGGCGGCGGCTCCTTACGTTACATAAGCAAGCTGCCTTATAGTAGGGTTTGAGTGGTGTAGTAACTGGTGTGGTATGTCCAGGTCGCTCGTAAGCTGGCCATGGTCGAGGCTGACTTGGAGCGTGCGGAGGAGCGCGCAGAGTCCGGCGAATCGTAGGTCCCGCGCCGGAGGGGCGCCGCTCGCCGCTGTTGACCCGCGAGACATTACTTAGAAAGCCGCGGCTGCTATCCGCCGGTCAATAGCGATCCTTAGAGCGGCGCTCCCGAGGCCCCGTTTTGCAAGTTTCCGACACCGTTCTGCATGGTTGTTCATTTGCATTCTTAACATTACCGCACAGTAACCCGATTTACCTACATTATAGGTATTTCTAACAGAGGTTTCTGCAGTTGTTTTGTTTTGCATGCTCGGATCTAGGTCGTCGAGTGGAGCTACTGCTGATGTTTTAGTTTTAGTTTACTTACGGTTACTTTTATTTGCATTTGCCATTTATTACCGGGGCCAGCCGTCTCAATGTACAATGAGGCGGCAGCACCGGTGTAGTGTACGCGAGCGCGGCGACACTTGCAGCCGGTCGGTAAGTGGCGCCGCGCCCCGCCGCTGTCAGACTAAAACAAGGGTTGCCCCATCTCATGGATATTTCTTACGTAAATGTTAACTCTATCGTGTCCATGTGCCGACTCAACTTGTGTCCTACTCTATGTGATAAACGTGGCTATAGCTAGGTTGTCAGGAAATATGTGTGGTATAGGGCAATTTTCGTTTTCAGATATGCGCCGCATTACACCAGAATTACTGGCCGTATGCGTGCCGCACATATGCAACCGCACACATCACTTAACGAAAAAGATAATGCACTAGATACCACTTAGATAATAATAATTTCTTTGCAAAAAAAGTAACTTTTAGAGCTAAAATGTTTTGGGACAACCCTCGTTTATATATTTTTATTTAGTGTGAGTTCTGACGCCGCCCTCGACCTCCCTGCTTCGCGAGCCTTCATTCCTCGATGTTTGTGTATTGCTGCTTTTGCCACGCTTGATGAACCACCACACCCGCCATGCACACCGGAGCCACCCGTGTCTGCACTGAAACTGCGGTACGCTTTGGTTCAGTTGCTCGGAGTCTGCGTGTTCGTGGACACAAGGGCTTCTCAAACACGATCCTCATTAGCACGTTCTTATGTATCTATAATATTTCTGTAGAATCACGTGTAGATTTCACTAAATGTTTCCTTCATCCGTTCCCTGATCATGTACGTCCCTGCCCTGGTTACACAGCAGTGTGCCCTGTACAGTACAGCGAGCGAGCGAGCGGTCGAGCGCGGCGTGGGAGCGTAGTGTTAGTGTGTGTTGTGTGTGTGTGCGTGTGGGCGTGTACTAACGCTCGGCCGGCGCTAGGTGGCGCGGAAGTTGGTGCTCATGGAGCAGGACCTGGAGCGCGCCGAGGAGCGCGCGGAGCAGAGCGACGTGTGAGTACCGCCTTTATGAACCCTCGCTTCGGTAACTAGGCACGAGTTGCTACTTTGAACACTCAGGCGAGAGTTCCAACCGCGCAGTTGATTTGTTTAATTGATTCTTTACAAATATCTTAATTCGAGGGCTCACAAAGTTCTGTGTGTAGTAAATATATGTATACCGATAAATAAACGTTTGTAACTGGAGATCACGCCGTTAGTGCCCTTTCAAAAGTCTTATAGAAATTATAAGGCTTTTTAAACGAAGAAACAGTTGTACTGAAACCAAAGTGTTATTACTACTTATACCTACATATAGTTGTCAAAGGGGAAGTTAAATTGATAAGAGCTGTTATCAATATAGATTGCAGTAATTGCTACCTTGACGAAGGGGCAGAGCTAAAAATAAGTAGATATTACTATATGTGTCTGATAATATGTATTGAATATATAATACATAAAATTCAATTAAAAGGGAATAACTTATAAATATAATTCTATTATGCCTATTGTGCAGTGAAGTTATTAAAAAGTCAAATTACTGCAGCTGTATCGTACGCTTGGTGCGTGCATTATAGATTCACTTCCTTGTTATACGAGTAATACCCCTTCATTAAATTTACACTCTTGATAATCATTGTTAATAATGCATAATCTTCTATTTTCACATAAAGTGCCATCATGGTTATTTTTATATCTAAAGATATAATGTATGCTATAGACAGTACCAGCATAGCTACCGAATAGTATATGTATAATACTACTGCGACATGACGTAGAATTTCTGCTCATACATATTATGAATGCACATGAAACAGTCGTGACTCTCCAGTTACCAAACAGCAACAATTATTACATAGTTTGTACCGAAAATTGTATTTATCAGCTATTTTTAGTTCGTGATGTGACGCGGCGTGTGTGAGTGAAAACGAGAAAGTCTTGATGCGGATTAATTAAACATGTTAATACTTATTGTACGTGGATCTGCGCGTGAGTGCAGTTTTTCCTGATACACGCTGATAGTCACATCTCGGTCGCCTGCACTTGATATTTAAATTTCCACCTGCTAGGTAATTATCGATCGCCATTAAGATTTTACAAGCATTACAACTTTCATCAAATCCACTGCAGGATGTCGAGACAAACTTCGATGTAAGTGTTAAAATGAATCGCGTAAATAATAATATTCAAAATGTTCGCAACCAAATGTGTTAATTTGAGTGACAAATTTCTTAGAATTCAAACGTTCGGGACGTCAGCGAGGCATTTAAATATCTGTCAAGGCGACTTGCATGAATTAGTTCATAGTTACTATTTACATGCTTGTTTTAGTTTGCTAGCCGTAACGTACGTAATAGAATAACGAATAATCATAATCATAATCAAAATATTCATTTATTCATAAATACGTCAATTTCTTTACATAATAATCATGTTCATGTTTATTATACAATTCAATTAAATTCATTTAAATTTACATGATCAAATTACCAATTAAAAAATTCAAAATATCTAAATAATAACATAACTGACAAGAAAGTAGCAATTGCACTCTCACGATAATTATAGTGCTAAAGCATAATTATGTTTAAAGCCCCATTGTTTTATGTTCAAATATGTGGGCCACAGTTCTGTACATTAGCGTACGTGGCCAGTTAATTTATATTGATTGAAAGCCCCTTATTTTTTTAATAGACAAAGACAAGTTCAGATGTGACATTCCATTCCAATAAGAATGGGTCGTGATCACGACAATGTAGTAATGAAGACCATATAATAAGTCGAATGCTATCTATTACTCAATATTTTGAGAGTACTTTGCACTAAGTAGGTCACATCAAAACTATAATAAGTACTTACAATTAGTGCAAAGGACATAGTTTGCTAAATACAACCAAGTGAATACAAAACTGTCGTTTATTTCAGTGTTAAAAGTGTGTAAAAATATTTTTACAAGATCAGATATTTCTGACTTTTATAACTTCAGTAACTAGTCGAGTTCCATAGTTCAGTAGAAGTTGATTGTTTTCTTCACAATTTTTCAGCAAAATCGTCGAGCTTGAGGAGGAGCTCCGCGTTGTCGGCAACAACCTGAAGTCCCTGGAAGTCTCCGAGGAGAAGGTACATTTTCTTACTTTTATATATTTACTAATTTATTCAAATCTTAATTTTTACTCAGAATTTTTTAGGATCTCTCTAAAAATAGATAGTCATTGGAGTGACAATCTTTCTTGCTAAATTGTTATTGATGCAGTGGATTGGCGCCGCAGTTAACTAATGAGTTAAATTAATTGTAATTTTTTCCCCTGCATCGGTCATTGACCGCAATTTGCCTGATGTTAAGCGCCGCCGTAGTCCATGATGGCATTTTGTCTATGAAACTTTTCATTACATTTTAATGATTTTATCGTATTTTGGATTATATTTTTGTCTCTTTATTATTTAAACGATTTAAAACGACTTTTATTTTGACAGAATATCTATTTAGAAAAGAATGATGCACCAACCATTCAGAACAATTGGAGAATTAAATGCTAGTATAGATCGCGTAGTCAGATGCATTTCCGTGTAATATTTGAGAGTAACCACGTGTGTACCATTTCACCCAGGCCAACCAACGTGAGGAGGAGTACAAAAACCAAATCAAAACCCTCACCACCCGCCTAAAGGAGGTGTGATATAACGAGATCGGTTGACGCGAGTGTTCGCTTGCCTAACTGCATCTACTGCACAAACTTTTCTTAGTCAGTGCCCGATTTACCGCAAAAAATAAATGGTAAAGACGGCACGGACAGTAGCGTTCTATAACAGTGTTTCCTCCTCGGTTTATATTTGTGTTGTTTACCTAATGTAACATAGTTTTCCTAATACGTCCGCCCGCGAACATATAGCTCGCGGCGGCGCTGTTATGCATGACTTTCCGTTTTCGCTGTTGTGTTTATTTTTCTTTTTCGTTAACAAATCGATCGCAGGCGACACAAAGAGAAGAGACGTATGAGGGCCAGGTCAAAGTGCTGGACGCCCAACTGCGAGAGGTAACATGTCCGAGGACGGCGGTAGATAGTGGGTTGGGTACACGGTCCATGTCATCGCCTAGTGTGGGGGTAGAGCTAGTGTGGGCTGATCGCATAGTCGATAATCGCATCGAGGGTGCTTGTCGTATCTAGCCGGTGTAGGTCCCTCGCTGGCGGCGGTTGGTGCTTCATCTATGTATCTATGACGTCTGTCCTACCTGTACCTGTGTCATAATTTGTTTCTTTTATGTATTATTTGTATTTGTCGGCCGTGTTGTGACTGTGCGCTTACTTCATTGCCTTTATTTGTTCGTTTTATCATTTACAACTAAAATTTCCTTAACTCATTCCTGATGTTGACAACATCAATTTGTACTTATTAATTTATTTATTTGTCCTGTTCTGTTTGAACTGTGCAATCACAATTGTTTTTTTGCCTACAGTTGTCCTGATTTTTTTCCTTTTATATACGGAAAAATACAGAGACCCTTTATTGCGAGTTTAAAACCAAATAAGACCTCGCGGACAGCTCCATTCTCACACACACTATTGTGTCCTTTGTCCTGTTTCTTATCCACGCTCTGATTCAGTCTCATTGATGTCCGAGCTAGGCCAGTATGAAGGTGACGCTACAATGCGCCTTTATTCAATTTCAACCTAACTTGATTTGTCTTTTAGAGACTCACTCACGCTATTTCACACTTGTCGCAAACGTCAAGTCAATGCGATTTAGATCTCAGTGTTTATTATTGTCAAGCTCATCCAAGGGATTCACGGTGACCACGTTTAAAATATTCTATCAATAGAAAAGGTAACCGAAGATAACATGGATATATTTACATTGATAACATAATTCCTTAGCTTTTATTATTGTCCATACCATATCTATAAGAGCAGTCTTTTTAGCCGTTTCCCTCAGATACTGCTGGAGGCCGTGACTCCAGCTCATTACAGAAATATTTAGATATCTCGATCCTTCCTTTGACTTTCCCTATCCCTATAATATAATTCAAGTTATTGGCATCTTCGAGCAATGTGGCGAAAATAAAGGCAGTAACACAAGATACAAAGTATCGTACAGTGGTAACACGGCGGACAGGCGGCATGTCGCTTGCCGTGAGTAATGGCTCTGTGTGGCTAGGCGATGGCGAGCCGCGATCACGTCGAGGATAAGATCCACAGTCTCTCCCAGAAACTCACGCAAGTAAGTTGTGCTCACATTGCGGGGGGCTTTGATCGATTACCAACTTAATTAGGGTAACTTGACAACTGGCATCATTACATGTATGACCACAAAAATACTAATATTCTGTACAAAACTCTATAGTCAAGACTAGAACCGTTACAGAGCGTGAACTTAGAAGATATGTTCAAGTTGAAAATCACGGCTAATTTCGGGGTTCACAAACATTACCAAATATTGTACAACCCTCAAGCCAAATTGTGCAAGAACAGAAACACAAAATACAAAAAAATAAAAATAATACAAAATTTAATACATAATAAATTACAGTTTCACTATCTAAAATGATGCATTCAAACTTCTTAAAATCTCATTAAAAATCTTTTACATCTAAAAGTATTCAAGCTATAGTTTCTCACCCAATTAAGTGAGACAGTAGTCATAGCATGACTGGCTCTAAAAGAAGCTGGTACCTACATTGTTTTGTCCAAGCATTTTAGATGACCGTTAGAAGTACAGTTAGCAGCACGTGTTGGTTAATGGTCTTGTTAAACTGATGAAATATTAGGCGCCATCTAGCGCAAAATTATCGCACTAAGCACTGACTTTTAAGTTATGTACTTTAATTTATTATTTCAATATATATATTTTTAGTACAAATACATTAGTATCAATTTACCAAAGATAAAGCATCTAACAGCTTTCTCTACAGAATCAATTAACATACTGAACAATTAGAAAATTCTATTTGTTTAAGCATTATAGCCTATAGCTAGAGTTGCTATTTAAAAATGAAAGCACATTCATTAACAAACCAACAACAATGGTCAAGTAATAGGTATCGATCGATCAAAGCACCCTAGCTGTTCCACCCTCGATATAAAGTAGTCGGTAACGGTATCTTACAGTGTTGTAGACTGCCACAGCACTTAGCAGCTTTCGGTGAAGGTAAATTGCATGCTCGTGCCGCTTCTGGTCTAACAGTTTGGTGATCCATGTTTACATTTGTATCTAATCTAAACAATGTTTTATTTTGGTGTCCACTCACAAATTTGCAAACGTAATTGCTTAAAGTACATATTTTGCTCGGTATTGGAATTGTTTTCTTGCAAAAAATATGTAAATTGTTGATAAAAAAAAAAGAATTAACTGAAATTGCATGTGTGATTTTTCGATGAAACAGTCTATTTTCTGAATGTAATATGTTGATGAATTCAGATCAAAACGTTTTAACGTTAGAGTAACATTTATAAACTTTTATATACCTGTTACACTTTGAAGAAAATACAGAAAATAGGCTGTTTGCTGATGAACAAAATACTTACATGCATGTATGTGTATTGCAGGCTGAGGCGCGCGCTGAGTTCGCTGAGCGCTCCGTGCAGAAACTCCAGAAGGAGGTCGACAGGCTTGAAGGTAACATCATACGAATATATCTACAAATAAAATATAAAATAAAACTAAACGTAGGAAAAAAATACAGTAGCCATACATTAGACAATTAGGAAACAAGAGCTAAAATTAGCCGATTACACAAACAGTTTCAACAGTGGTAATAATGCAATTTCTAATGCTAGTTTTCAAGGTGCAGATATTTTACACCGCCGTACAGCAGTTTGGTTATTTATCCAATATCTCTGAAGTCAAGTATACAATAACAACGTTTGGAAATAACCAGAGCTTTCGCCTTTCGCACATCCATCCAGCCATCGACAGATCGGCTTGAGTTTGTTGCTGTACAATAGTTTTGAAAGCTTCTGTTTTCTTGAATTTTGACACTGTCGTTTAAAGCTTAACTTTTCTTTATTTCATTGTAACAGTTTTATGCTTAGAATTCGATATTTTAATTGTGTCAATTTACGAAATCGAGACCACACCTTAATATTATAGCGTTGCTTATTGACAAATAAGTTATTATTGCAAATATTGTATTGGGTGTTGTCTCAATTTCGTGATCTGGCAATATTACTGTGTTGGCATGTTTTTCTAAATGTGTCCCACTAGATTGCTCGATCCTTCGATGTTTTACGTTGTTTTAGCATGAGTTTTATTTCGTTTTGCCTGTACTAATTGATACAAATATTCCACTACCAGTGACCTCAGAACCAAATTAATAAGCACCAAAATATTAAAGAACAGAAAATTTTGAAAAAAAGATATTTATATATATTATAAAGCTATTTCAAAAGATTAACTAAACGGTTTTCACTCACGTGTAAATCGCGTAAATCGTTTACGCGTTTCGGATGTTACGACATCCATCTTCAGAACGTTCGTTCTGGGCCGCGGCAACACGCAGACTGCGCGCCGCCGCGCGAGCGGCCCGCCGGGACACGGGCGCGGGGCCTGTGGTGGTTGCTATTTCAAGTAAATTTTTTGATTAATTGTGTTGTTATATATTAGTATGGGTCGCTATAGAGGAATGTTTGCGTCGAGTAGTGTTGTGTTGCGTGTGACTGACCGTGGCCACGTCCACCTTGCAGACGACCTGGTGGCCGAGCGCGAAAAGAGCAAACTTCTTCAGGAGGAGATGGAGGCCACTCTCCACGACATCCAGAATATGTGAACACCTCGCCCACCCCACACGCGCTCGCTCGGCTCACACGCGTCCAACTGTGCGTCGATACTGTCCAACACTAGCTACTACTCTGTACTAGTTGCCACTCGCTATAATTATATAAAGCGGGCAAATAAAATCAATTGATCTTAAAACAGTCGGGCGAGAAGAGACGAGCGAGCGATTAGATGTTTTAGTTTTAGAGTAATTGCCAGCCGCTTTTTTTTCTTATTGTAACGTCAAAATCGAGTGTTCGCTTACGACACTGCCATGTGCAATTGTTTATTTCGGTACACATCCTACTTGAACGTATTCAGATGTTTTGTCCTCGTTTATGTTAGTCATTATGTTACAAGCGAATCTGTTCGGATCGGTTTCGATGTATATGATGTATGCAGCTTTTATAGCACTTTTAGTTTAGGACGAAATGTCGACATTCCAAGTTGGGGACCAAGATGCTTTAGCATTTACACTCAATGTAAAAAGACATTTAGCACTAGTATTTTAAGCACTTCACATTATTTTGCGTAATAATTTGGATTCAATACTACATGTCGATGAATATTCGCGCGCCGGTTCCTGTATTCTGGATCGGTTCACTTGCGAGTTTGATGAGTGCACTATCTTATGCAATACTATGAACTTTTTATTTACTTAATGATTAGTTGAGAGATTAGATATTTTTTATTTAATGAGTGATGGCAACAAATAATGATATTTATAAGAATATACTTACTATGAAGTATGAATAATTGCATATTCTATTTTATTTCGAGTACCTACGATTTTCTCGTGTCATAATTTGAGTTTGTTGTTATTTATTTGAATTAATCGATGAGTAAACGATCGCCATTAAAACGCTGCAGATGTACATTACACGTGTAATTTGATTAGAATAATATTTACTGCTGGCAATTATTGAGCGGTGACGTACCGTCCGGCCGACACGGCACGGCACGGCACGGCGCGGCACGGCATGCTCACGGCGTGAGACGAGTGTAGTGTGCTTACAACTAACTGTAGAACCAACCAGGCGGCCTTCCGCACACACGTTGTCGATTAATTAATGCTAGATAAGTATGTTCGTGAGAAATAAATTAATGATTATAAGATTATTCTAACAAGTGTTTATAAAATATAATATTATTATTTTTAACTGGTGTTCTTCATTTACTAATCCGAGTGTTCCTTCGTTTCCGACTCGCTAACACCTCCTCGTCGATTCTATCAGCTATCATTAAAATTTTATACATATCTCATTATCATCTCCGACCCGAATGCGATCGTTCGAAGCGCCGGCGATATTCATCGACCGAAAAGCGAAATTTCTTTCCATCGTATGAATTTGGAACGGCTCGCGCGCACTGTACATAACCATGTTGGAAGCACGGGGCATGGAAGAACCCTTGTGAGACCTCCCGTAGAGTAGCGACAGTGGCGCCCCGTGATAACGCATGCGGCATGTCGAGCGCTCCGCGGCCCCCACCGCCCGCTGCACCCGCCGCCCGCTCACCTCGCCGCGTCCGCAGATGACCTCATCGGCGAGATCGAGAAGTTCAACGACATCGAGTACGACATCGACGAGTCGTTCGTGGAGCTGATCCCAGGCGTGGACCCCACGCAGCGGCAGATAGAGGTGGCGCGCAAGGAGTACGAGCGCCTCCACCCGCGCGTGCCCACGCCGCCGCCGCCCAAGGAGCCCACGCCGCCGCCCAAGGAGCCCACTCCCCCGCCCCCTCCCGTCGAAGCCCCTCCGGCGCCCGCCGAGGGAGCCGCTCCGCTGGCTGACGGCGCCGCCCCTCCCGCCGAGGGTGCTCCTGCCGCGCCGCCGGCTGACGGAGCCGCTCCCCCGGCGGAGGGAGCCGTGCCAGCGCCTCCGGCCGACGGAGCCGCGCCCCCGGCTGAAGGAGCAGCACCTCCGGCCGATGGAGCCGCGCCAGCCGCGCCGCCAGCTGATGGAGCCGCCCCCGCGCCCCCAGCCGAGGGCGCGCCTCCTGCAGCTGACGGTGCGGCCCCGGCTGCTCCCCCGGCTGAGGGTGCTGTCCCTGCAGCCCCGGCAGAAGGAGCCCCTGCTGCCCCGGCAGAGGGCGCCCCCGCTGCCGCGCCGGCTCCTGCAGAGGGTGCTCCGGCGCCCGCTCCCGCTGCTGACGCAGCCGCCGCTCCCGCGGCTCCGGCCGAGGCTGCCCCAGCGGCTCCTGCCGCGGCGCCCGCTGAGGCTGCCCCGGCCGCCACCCCTGCCCCGGAGGCCGCAGCCCCCGCTCCTGCCCCCGCCGCCGAGGCAGCCCCCGCCCCCGCTCCTGAAGCCGCTCCCGCGCTCGCTCCCGCCGAGGCGGCCCCTCCTTCCTAAATCTAAATTAATATCGGCATCCCGAATCATATACTGCACCGAACGCGTTTAGGACTGAGACTGAAAAGACCGGACCGTCTAAAAATCAAAAACAAATGTTTTATTTTTTAACTATTAAGTACTTATTTAAATAAAAATATTGAAACATAGCTGATGGAATAGTATTTCAATGAGAACGTGCGGTGAATAAATTCGTGGCTAATGGCAGTAACGAGCGTGTGGCGCATGGTATGAGTAGGTAAGAGCAGCACGCAGTGACGGGCGCCGTGTCCGCAGACGACCTCATCGCCGGCAAGGAGATGTTCCACGAGATCGGCGGCGAGCTGAACAGCGCCTTCGAGGACATGGGGCTGCAGGCGGCGCCGGGCGCGGGCGCGGGCCTGGCGCGCGTCTGCGAGCGCTGCACGTGCTGCCACTGAGCGCCCGGCCCCGGCGCGCACCGCGCCACGCTTGCATTTACATACTGCATTCACCGGCCAGCCGCCGGACCGCGACCGACGCTTTCTAACTCAAACCGCATGCTCAATAAAAAACTAAATTAAACGCCACGCAACCTTTCGATACCTATCATTTCTCCGCATTAAATCTTCGAGCTTTGAGGTAACTCTACGACGAGGCATGGCTTCAGAATAACAAGGATCGCAACATGTAAGCATTCATTAAATTATCTTATTTTGACTCTACTTACCAGCCGGTCCCGGACAGTTGATATCGCTTGCTTGTGGCTGTCCATAGCCAGTCTGGGACCGACACACGCTGCAGCACTAAACGCTACTTGACTTGAAGGAGATCAATCTTGGTATTCAAATATGTGCTGAGAAATCGAATCTCAAAATAATTTCAAGAACATTTATAGTTTGAAGTTTCTAATGTGCGATTTACATTTATTCAAATAATGAGGAATGTATCTGAGCATTATACTCGTTAAAAAGGGTACAGTTTCTGCCTGACAAAAATGTAGGTTAACTAAATTGTCATAACCCATCTTGAAATGAAATTTTCTCTACTACAAAACCTCAGAACTTTTTGTAACATGATTGCTATGTCTAGACGAGCTGGTCGCCGAGAAGGAGAAGTACAAGGACATCGGAGACGACCTGGACACCGCCTTCGTGGAGCTCATCCTCAAGGAGTAACTTCCTCCTGGCTCATTCCACTCCCATGCCGCGATGTACGCAAGTTGCGACTCACACGCTACTCGAACATGCGTATTTACAATTTTATATTTTCGGTTAAAGTATTACTATCACATAGCTTTATCGCCGTATTTATTTCGAGTAATATAATAAATTAATTTATTTAATACATTTACGTTGTTTTTGTGATACCTATCCCTAAAATATTAAGATGCTAAGGTAGGTGAAATAACGAAGTTTTGCTAACTTTATACAGGCGTGCGCCTGATGAAAATGAAAAATTAGCTTGTTCCGATGATTTGCTAAATATGATATTGAAAATATTGACTTTCATGACCTTAAAGATTTTTAGTTATTGCACGATAAGCTTGGTAGAAAAATACAAAGTAGCTTTTTATTTCGATACATTGCGTACATTGGTATTTTTAAAGTAAGGTTAGTATCTTATCTCGCTTATTGTGATTTATTTGGCAATAAGCACGCATTTTTTTGCTTGCATGATTATAATTATTTATTTTTGCAAAAAAGCACATCTGCCATGGCATTGAAAGGGTTAAAAATTTATAGTTTTAAGAAATTTGATAGGATACATTGATGAGTTAGACATCGTTAAAAACATATGCAAGTCTTAATTCGGTAGTTGTTACGGTAATGCAGATGAATTATAGGTATACCTACTTGCTAAGTTGTAGACCAAATTTAAATATATCAGATCATCATCGCTGGTTATCATAGGATACTATATCGTGTATTTAGTGATACCATTAAATGATAGGCCTGGAATAATTATTAAAGTAACAAGTAAATGCTGGTAGGGACTAGTAGCTAGGACCATTCCCATTTCTATCTATAAATATTATATTACAATAATCTAATTAATAAGTATTAGGTTCCTTACTATACTAACAAGACTAACCAACTAACTTTCTGACAGATGAGGTGGTGGAAGAGCGCAGTAAATACAAGGCGATTGCAGAAGAAGTGGACCAGACGTTCGCAGACCTATCGGGCTACTAACGGGGCGGCCATCTTATCTTGCGCCGCCATTTTGGAAAATGGCGGGAAAGTGCGCAGTGTCGCCCACTAGCGGACGTTCTATGCTTCAAACTTCTTTGCACGTTCGAAAGGACACCGCGCTTCTTTTCAGTTATTGTGAATGAACGCCTTTATATTGTGATTAGACTGGCTAGTTTTGAAAATAATTCAGATAGTGGTATCTAAAGTGTTAAGGGAGGATGATATGAGATCTAACGATGTAATATGCGTATCTTATTAGTTAGACTGTCTGTAAGCAGCTAGGTGTCTAATTGTAAATGGCAAATACCTAAATTATTCTAAAACCATGACGTAAAATCTAAAAGGAGTGTAACGGCTTGATCAGACAAACTTTACTGTAACTTATTTGTACCTCACTAAGGACCAGCGTTGTATTTTAGTTTACATTTGACAATTTTACTGAAAGCTCAATTACTATACGAGTATTATTTATCAATTCAGTATGTCTTAATCAGAATGCCTAAATTGTACAGAATTAAAAAATTGTGTGGGCATATCTTAGTATTTCTACGTCCGATGAAAAATTAATTATCTAAGATCTATATTCATTCACTTATTTATTTATTTATTTATTTATAACGGTACACATAACAGAATGAGTTCATATATAAGCCAAATACACATTCAAAACTGGTTTTGAACCAGAACAAATTCCTCAGGTGAGTGTACACAGCTTGAACAATATGAATTTGATTATTATTTTCAAAAACATTTGTGTTATAATTGATTTATCCTAACTTACAACATTCCAAATGATATTTTTATTGAGTAAAATGAAATCTACTTTTGTCTAGTAATGTTTAGGTAGTTATGTAAAAGGTTAAAAATACTATTTTGATGATATAGGTATGTTTACGATTGACATAAGATTGAATATTTTTTTCCGCTCTTAAGCCTTCAAAACTCAGTTAATTAAGTCTCAGTCCAACCTACACAGGTTCTTACAGTCATTTATATAGAACTGCAATAAAAAAAACAAACTTTTTATGAAAGCTTCCCGCATCTGACACTGCCAAGATTTAAGCGCTGAAAACAACGGTCTTATGAAATTTTAAATCGAGTTTCGTTTCATTATAAAATAGGCTAAATAATTATACGTGATTTTGTACCTATTTTATTGGACTCGTTTAGCTATAGATTTTGTACGTTTAAATTACTTAAGCATTTTATAACCGATTTACAATGGCTTGAGTATTTTATAGCACATCATGTTATAACATCATATGCTGTCATAGCTCCCTCGATATTTGCAAACTGTGACAAAAATATACCTACTTTAATATCACATTATCAATATTTTATTTTTATTTAAACATAGGCGATATACTGGCTTTAAAATGTATAAATAACTTCCATTATTACTCTCTTTGAAAAAAGCAAAGAATCCAACAGAAATAATGTATTATCTGACAGTAATGCCTATATATGTACTTACTACCTACCTATAACACTTATTAGGGACTCGGCGACCGATAGTTAAATGAGGTTTAAAAAAAAGAACAGGTTTAAGTAAGTATATTACTCTGGAAAAAATATTCTGTCAATAAGATTAGGTAGGTACCTCAAAAATGGTTAATAACGCCTTACGCCTTATTGATAAACTCCCCTAAAAAATGGATGTGCTTTAACTTTATCTTGACGTTGTATTTTCTATGTGTATTTGTATTGTATCTGTAAGTGATCCATGCTCTTATTTATTGTATTTCCAAATAGTGCTTTACAAATCTACTTCTTGTTCAGAAAGGCCCATGACAACGCTTTTGTGTATTGTTCGACAATCATAAGAAATAAAAGTTATATTTAAATACAATTACTTTGATGATTTTATTTTATTGTTATATATATTTACTTTATCATTAGATTTACTAGATTAATATCAGGTATCCTACATAACTGAGACTTGTAACTATATATTATATAGGGCTATTACTATACTTATGAGTAACATTGGGCAGTTTGCGTATATTTTTAAAACGTGTCTATGTTGAAGACTATTGAAAATTCATCAATGAGAAACATTCCTACATTTTGTTGCAGGTCAGTTATTTTTTGTATGGAATAGCTGATTTTTCTGCAAGTTCCAGATGTCATTTAAAAATTGTAAGTAATTTGTACAAGGGCCAAATGTGTAGGTATTTAAAATTTACTTTCTCGGTACCATAACATTACATTTAAACATTTATACTCGCATCTTGTATGTTCAAATTTGGCGTCACGATATGCTAGTTCTGAAATGAATCGTGTTAATGTGGTGAATGTTACGCTCTATCAATGAACTCAAACGATGATCTAAATATAAGTGTCTATCTACACAACTAACATGTTGCCACCGGATGCGATCAGAAATGATTGCTGGAGGAATAAGTGTCTGCATGAGATGCGCGCACGCCGGTGCAAGCTGCAGCTGTGGCGGCATTGACAGCGTGTTGTTGGTATCGAGCTGCTGATTGAGGAGGCAACATCCTCGCAGTCCCGCCACCCCGCGAGTCCCGCGACGTGACGGCCTGCTCGCAGCTGGATGGGTGTCACCGCGCGTGTGAGCGTGACGAAGTGCGCTCGCGGTGTTGCGATTGCGATGGCCGCGAGATCGGAATCCTGGATTTTTGGCACCGAAAATAGTCGGGCGGGCGCGCGGTTTGGCTCGTCGGGCGGGCGGCGCGCAGTGCGTGTCGCTCCGCCGTTCGAACAGCCCGCTCGTGAGGTGAGTGCAGCGCCCGCGCACCGCCCAGCTTGGATCCTCCACCGGCGCCGGAGCCCCGCAGCCCCACACAGTGGAGTATCCAAGCTGCTGGAGCCTCCAGACGCTTATTTGGTGTTGTTGTGAGTGTGCTTGCGGATCCGGTCCGCGCGGTGTTCGTGTAACCGAAGTTGGCTCGGTGTCGGTGAGAAAGTGTCGATTTCGGAAAGTGAGAATGTGTGAAAGTCGTGACGCGCGGTTCGCGTTTTCTATGGATGTGACTCGGGTTTCAGTAGGCGCCCGTCCTCGCTGAAAATAGTGTCCGCTCGGTCCGCCCACGGGCCAGCCCCGCGCCCCGCGCCGCGCACCCGCGGCTCCCGCCTGCCTATTTGCGGCATGCCCGAGCAACACTATTTATTTAGCGAGATGAGGAAACTCGTCTCAATTTTTATTTAGACTGAGTCGTGGCCCACATCGGCCGTAATTAGGACGTGCTACGTGGGACTACTGATGAATGATCGGTTTCACATTACACACGAACGCACCTAACACTGGCTACAGCAATTAGTTTACTGTCACTAATAGATAGATATCTGCCTAGAATTAGGTAGACGATACTTTGATAGTGTGTTCTGTACTCTTGTTAAAACAATGCCCAAGAACAGGTTTACGTTGTACTTTACACGTTCGTTATAAAAATGATGTATTTTTCATAAAGAGCCTGTTAGTATTAGCTACTACAAGATGTACTAGTAGCTACAGAGTAACTAGCAAGCAGAGAATGTTGGCAGAGCTTCAAAGCACACCTACACCTCTTGTATACGAGACCACACTAACTGTCTGAAAGATTTAGAGCGCCGCGGCTGAAATTATTTTAAATATGTAGAACAAGGTACTGCTTCCTGACATATCACTTTAATACTACATGCTTATGAATTCAAATAATCGTAACATTGAATTACATCTTTTTAGTATTCATGCTAGTAAAGTTTTACACTCTTTTGTAACAAATCGTAATAATATTTTAGGGAAAGGCCGGCAAATTACAAACTTTTTGAATCCAATCAATTAAATCAATAGTAGAATAGTTTGATATACCCACTGATAGGTATTATCATTGATGTCGATGTTACTAATCATAATAACAATTTAAATGCAAGGTTTTCCACAAGGCCTACCTAATTGATGTTAAATTTGAAATAACCTTTATTTGCTAACCTGAAGTTTAAAATATAAAAACTAAATTCTACTTTATAAGTGATAAAACTGCGTCACCTGTGATTAATTGTTTGAGTTCAATGTGACACAGTTACACTATTGATACCAATCAATGAATGACTGCGGAGTTGATTGGGATCATGTAGGCCTAGTTCAAGGTTGACTCCTCAAATATATCTATAAAGAACACAAGCTTATCGACAATGGATTTATTTAACATCAATCCAAAAACATCGAATCAATTTTAAACTTTATCGTGTCTCGGACTTATTTGAGTTGAATATCACATGTTTGCGATTTCGCATCAAACCATAATGATTGAAAAACACAAATCGCAGTTTTTTTTATTATTTTATTAAGTTTTTTGGTAGTGCACAACGGCGGCAAACAATATTTTAATTAAAATCATTTTTAATAAAACAGTAATAGCAAACATAACATTGCCTAAAAACATAACAAAAAATCGAAACATGACAAAAAAATGCAAAGTTTTCCGCTCGCTTCACCGAGTCTCTAATTTCGCATTATATTTAGCAAAGTTTCCGAGCAACAGCCGCTAACAGATATCCGAAAAGCGGTTTATTTCTGAACAATATATCGAGAGTTGACGAGCGGCCAGAAATATCGCCCCCGCGTCATCAGGCAAACGTTATTTTCGCAGAGCTCCTACACTGAGCTAGTTTCGCTTTACTGCAGTTTTATAGTTACACAGACAAACAGTAATGTTTTATGTTTTTATATCGCATAAAACTTACCCTTTATGGCTGGGAGAAATAGTAATGATATCATATTCGCTTTATGTAGCAGATCGTTCCGAATGTTTTGCGGTGTCGTTATTTTCTAGTGTCATTTCACACGTAAAACGTGTTTCGGCGGTTGTACGAGTATTTGTAATGGTGTTATTGTATAGTTACAAAGTAGACAATAATTGTTATTTTAGATACATACTAGTAGCCGCCCGCGGTTTCACTAGCATTGTTTCAGGATAAAAAGTAGCATATGACACTATACTAAGACCTCATACTACCTAAATACCGAAAATCATGATTCAGTCGTTTTTGCGTGATGAGCGCTTAAATAATTAGACAAACAGATAAACAGAGAATTATACAAAATTCCTAGAAACTGTTGGAACGTGTTCTGCTATCATTTCGAAGTATCTCCAAATATGTTTTTAAATTATCTTCAATGTTTAGACGTTCGACCTCGTCAGCTTTATTATACTTAGGTATGTAGGTATATAAAGATAGATACTGTACGCGAGAAAATATGGAAACAACATGTAGAGTTTCGTAGCTTGTAAAAGTTCGTAGCAACGTCGTAGATAAGGTCCGTAGAATAGCAACGTAGCAACGGCTACGGCTGACAATACCTCTACATACTTATTACTACTTCTTCTTCTTCTTGAGTCGTATTTCCTCATGACTGAGGGTCGTGACTCCCCCGCAGAATTAATTCTTTAGGGAAGTTCTCTGGGGCAGATACATCGTGGTGGGCGCCTAGGTCCTTCCACGGAAGACACATGTCCTCGGATATTGTGGTCCATAAGCGAGTGCAAATCCACACTTAACTTGAAAATACAAGTCATTGGTGTAGGGCTGGATTCGAACCAAGGTGCGTCTGGATGAAAAGCACACACAGAACCACTGAGCCACACTCGCTAATCATACTTACCGTTACCACTACATTACAATTTTGCTTTACTCACATACATTATAAATGCATTATTTGAGTATACATATACATACATTTGAGTGTATACATATGTACATTGTTCTGGCTTACGTAGTAGTGTAGGTGTGGTGACGTTTGTACAATAAACACTACATAGCTGCCTCCCACAGGAATATCAATCAGCAACCAGAACTAGAATAACTATATCCCAGCAACAGATTCTAAACTTATGATGATTGTTAGTAGCTAGTTGTGATTAATTTGCAATGAGTTTGAAGGTATTACTAAAAGATGTTTATATTATACAGATTTTTAAGTAACAAGGTTACATGTTGGGATTCTCGAAGATGTTTGATGTAGTTATGACATTTAAGTATAGTAACTAAATCTAAGATATATGTGAGCTTGAACAAATAAAAACATAATTATAAAATGCTAACAAAAGCAGTTCATGAATGGTTACAAAATTAAAACTCTTTTTAGCAATACGTAATTAAAAAAATTAGGTAAGAAAATTTAATTTAGAGTAGGTATCACTACACAGTATAAAGCAAAGTGGCTTCCCGCGTCTGTCCCTATGTAATATGAATGTATGCGTAGATCTTTAAAACTACTCAACGGATATTGATGCAGTTTTTTCAATAGATAAAGTGATACAAGATGAAGTTTACATGTATAATAACGTGCGCGAAGCCGCTGGCAAACGCTAGTAATGACTAACAATGACAGCATCGTAGAAAGTTCTCAACTATTTTAATATCCAGTATTTTATGGCAGCGGGAAGCCGTGTTCACGTCATTTGGCTGGAAGCTCGTGTAAACATTGGTCCAGGGCAGGCGATGCTCTCATCGGAAACTTGCAAATATTTGAAAAAGCTCGCTTTATATTAATGAGATGCAGCTTTGTATATTTTTAAAAGCGTTTCTGCTGTAACGGCGGATGGTGAGGCAAGGTTATGGTATGGTATATAAATAGGTAGTAATCAGCTGTATTCGTATACTAACGTATTTTTTTGCTTTTGGTAGATACATAATGATCTGATCGCTTCTTAAAAATTTTGTTACACGAAATATGCTTACGTTTGACTATAGCCTGCCTGATGTTAAGCACCACTAGAGTCTAAGATATAGGACGCTTGCCTAGAAGAAACCTATTTACTCTAGATTTGAAGACCCCTGGGTTATAAATAACTGGGAACAGGGCTCCAAGTAGAGAGTTCCATAGTCTCGCCGTCCTTACTGCGAAGGTAGAAGCAAAGCGCTTCCTGCGAGTCGTTGGAACATTAGACTTATGTTGATGTTTATTTGTCGGTCTTCAAGTCGAGAGTAAACTGGTTTCTTCTAGGCAAGCGCGCTAGATCGTAGACTATAACGTTGCTTACCATCAGGCAAGTTGTAGTCAAGCGTGAGCATATATCATGTAAAAAAAAAAGATGTAGATAGATTATGGACACCTAAATATGCGTATGTTATGAAGTTTGTATGAGAGCAACCAACTTTATTTAATTTGTGTAAAGTATGACTTCTGATGAGTGGCGTTCTAGGAGAGAGGCCTATGCTCAGCAGTGGGCGATAACGGGCTGATGATGTTCATGATAACTTTTGGCCAAGAAATCAGACACCTTTTGTCGTAATAACAATAGAAGTGTCCAAGAAGCAACGTTCTTCAACATTTAGCTAAACGGAATAGCTATAGGAGATCTAATCTCCGAACAGGCGAAACAAGTGAAAACAACATCTATTTCTGTAGCGAGCAACATTGAACTAACCCGAGAAGTTGTTATTCGATTTAGGAACTTCTAATCTTTAGAATAATAGTCTTTCAAGCGTGGGATTACTTTCTAACTAAATGTTTACATAATAATATAAATTATAAAGTGTTGAAAATTGAGCCTGTTTTCATAGAAAACTAATGTAGGTAACTTTGTTGTTACAAATACAAATACAACAAATACAAAAGCTTTTTATTGGGCCAAAACAATATTACATCTAGGTACTTAGCTACAATAAATATGTCTTAAAGATACAAGAAGTTTAATTATACGTACCTGTGTTGTGTTTGCACCTTGCAGTAGGTCTCATAAGAGCCTGAAGCGCAAGTGCATCCACTCCCACATCATTTTTATTAGGCATTTTAATATACATTGTTATTTGTTATTACGAAATTCTAAATTCTTTTGAAATTGTTATATGCATAACTATGCATACAACACGATCAAATGCTGATAATAATAGACATAGAAAGTACTTAAATAAAAATTGTAGTTTATATATTGCTATAATTTACCAGATCTTCAAAACGTAGAATGCCATATGTACCTATATCATTTAACTTATTTATTATACTACAATCCAGGGGTCTTCAAATCAAGAGTTAATAGGTATCTTCTAGGTAAACGTGTTACACCCTAGGCTGCAGCATTGCTTAACATCAGGCAGGCTGTAGTCAAACGTGAACCTATACCACGGAAAAAATATCTGTAAAAAGACCTACGTAATGGTTAAGTCATGAATTGCCACAAAAAATAAAGCACAAGAAAAAAATAACTAACCTTTATTTTCATCTCTTGAATTAGATCATAGTACGTAGATACCTATCTATCCCGCAATCGATCCCGCAACACAAGCCCATTAATGGGACTTAGCGCGGGACAATGGTATACCACCTTGTACTGCTAGATTAAAGTTATAAACTCCTGTACTAATGCACATAAATCTAATTACTAACTGTATTTATTCTGGTATAATAAAAGAATTTGTATCGTATGAAACTGACGCCAACTACTACAACTCAGTAGAAATGGCCCCACTAGCGACAGTGCAATGATAATGCATTCCAAACAGATGTATCACTTCCACAACAGTCGCCCAATAAATCTGATTCTAAATTTAATTGGGTCGGAATATATTCAGCGTATGACCCCAGTTATGCACACATCTGGCGACTGGCAAGCTGCCAGCTTGTAACTAGCAGTCTGGTGCGAGCTACGTATCTGCGATCCTATATTCGTACGTACGGGAGAAAATAAAAGCTACAAACGGATTTGTTTGATTAAATAAAAACTAGGACGAGATAGAGAGCATAAAAAGTGTTTATAGGCTAAAAATATGATGTTACTTTGAAGCTAAAATGTAGAGTTTCATTAATTTTAGCACGCTCTATTATAATGAGATAAATTCCTTCAGCATGTAGAACTTTTACACATAGGTATTTAGTGTTTTTTTGTTAAGTGGTTCGAACCAAAATTTGCACACGTACTTGAAAACACACCTTAAATTTAAACATTTAAATCGATACTTATTACACATGACAGCGTAGTTTTTATAGAAAAAACAGGAATAACTTATTTATTTACATTAATTCCAATATTTCCCTACATATTACGTCTACCATTGTTTTGCATGTGCATTACGTACAATGAGAGCCAGTAGTGGTGAGAGACGTGAGTTTTGTCCCCAATGAATGAATGCGAGATATGCGTCCGACTCACGTAATCAGGATGCCACGAAGAATGAAGAAAATGTAGCTGATTAACAGCTACATTGCAGAGGACTTTTGTGTTCTTTTGGAAGACAAAAATTGAAATTTAATGGTCGTCTAATCTGATTTATTTTGGAATGTCTTTTGGGCACGTTGATTTTGAACATATTGAATTCAGCTGTGCGGCAGTTTTTTTTCATTATATAGACTTGCATTTGACTGCAGCGCTCCTGATGGGAAGCGATAGTATGGTTGAAGATGTAGAACGCTTGCCCAGAAGATACCTTTTCATTATTTTTTATACATAATTATAAAATTTAATTAAAATGTCAATGCAAAAATGATACACAATTTGCTACACTTTTTCAATAGTTGTACCTACAAATATTTTTTTTTATTGTTTTTATTTAACCTCTATTAAAAATATTTAGCACTTATTATTTCAATGTGCTATGATAACAAGTTTTAAAGATTTTTTTCTTATATTTAAACGATTAAATTAGTATTTCAATTCTTACTATAATGTAATATAACAAAAACTTTAGCCACAGCAACGCGTGGCCGGGTCAGCTAGTATATTATATATATATATATATATATATATATATATAGATCTGTTGGTTTCACGCTAAGTCCCATCGGAGGACTTCAATATATTTTGTTCACATGTCGATGTTTTTTTGTAGAATTATTTCATTTGATTTTATTTATTTATTCTTACACTTTATAGGTTACAACATACAGATGGTAACAGCGAGGAATGCTTAGGTATAGACGATCTCTACAAGTACGCCTTACAACTTGCAAGCAATTTATCAACACAAAAAAAACAGATGTTTAAGAATTAAGGTGATAACTTTCATAAAACTACAAAAAGCTAACATAATAGCTAAGTGTAATGTATGTGAATATTTAATTAACTAGTTCAGTTTCATATACCTATTGTGTTAGAAGATTTGAAACAGTTCAAAATTAAAATGTATGGAGTATGGCGCCATCGTTTAGCGCCCCTGGCGGCAAGTAGCGGAACTATATATCCATACATTATTTTGAACTAATTAGAACAATGTATGGAAATTTATGATGTCATCAAGACTCTTGATATTATTAATGTTCAATGTTCATTTATTCATAAAAAAATATCATAATTATTTAGACAATCATTTAGCTGATTTTGCTCATGGGTACTTACCTACTTGAAACAAATGAAATGGTTATACTCACTGAGCTCTTGAAAAATAAACTAGGTAAACTAATAATTGTAAATAGGTACTTAGATAAAGATTTACGTCAGTTATAAAAATACATAACATCACATAGGTACATAGGTATAGGTGGTAAATTGTAGATAATAATAAAATTTTATTTATTGTGTGGTTAAACCGAGGTTTCTCAGTTCTACGTACTGAATCTAGATGGCGCTGTATTTGCTTAAAACACGCAAAGGGGCCGGAATCGAGTTGCGGTTCAAATTTCTCTATACTTCTTCTGAAGAGTGAGTGATACTCCGAAAGCGTCCAAAAACTTTTTGGACATGTTTTCTTGTTTGGCTGCACGGCTGTTGCAGCTAGGCGGGCAATAAGCATAGAGCTCACCTTGACTTGAAGCTTCTATCGCTTTGGTGGTCATTGGCTTGGCAACTTGTGTGAGGTTTTGTTATGAAGCCATTTCTGCCACACCAGCCGGCAATGGAGTAACTGTAGGTCCTGAAGGGGACGTGCAGTCCTGCCATAACAAACAATAAAACATAATATTATGTGAAATAAGATGTTTTTATCGTTGCAGGCCGTAAGTGGCGTATTTATTCGACCGGACCGTAGCAACAAACAACCGCCACCATGGACGCGATCAAGAAGAAGATGCAGGCGATGAAGCTGGAGAAGGACAATGCCATGGACAAGGCGGACACCTGCGAGCAGCAGGCCAGGGACGCCAACCTCCGCGCCGAGAAGGTACATATAAAAAAATCTTCAATCATACAGGCAACATATAATTAATTATGAAATATGCATTTCTTTTAATAGTAGGTTTTTTACAGCCATACAATAATAGAACGATTGAAAGAACACTACGATAGGTTTTCAACCTACGTTTGCTTTGTTTTTATGAAAATATGTAGGTACTTGTCGTAGATATGACGGAAGAATTCGAGTATCGAGAGAATAAATACATAAGTTATTCTAGACTACTCTAATTTCATACCAAATCAGACCTTTGTACATGACAATATAGCGCCTGAATTTGTTATTGTGGTATTTAATGCCATGGATACGACCTATTTGACAAATCTTATGTTACTATATCAAAAACGTTATGATTCCAATATCCAAAACCACATTTTAAGAAAAAATACGTATATGAATTGTGTGCTGAACCAACGTTTTATTATGTTTGCCTATTAAACAAAATTTTTATGCCATTTCTAACCAAATTCCTTCTTCATTCCAGGTGAACGAGGAAGTCCGTGAGCTCCAGAAGAAGCTGACGCAGGTGGAGGAGGACCTGATCCTCAACAAGAACCGCCTGGAGCAGGCCAACAAGGACCTGGAGGAGAGAGAGAAGCAGCTCACCGCCACCGAGGCAGAGGTCGCCGCCATGAACAGGAAGGTAAGGACTTTCTTTGGTAAAAACGGTGCATTAAACGTGACATGTATAAATGGAGGCGAAAACCAATGCATCCTTTTCAAACTAAAGGAGAAGCTGTATGTGTGCGATGCGAGCTGCGCCCCGTGGTGTTACCCGCGTTATTCTAGAATAAAATGTAGCCTATGTATTATTCTTAAGCTTAGGTACACTGTGGTTGGCTTGGCACCCATATCCTTCTACCGCTAAATGAGTGCAAATACACACTTTTCTCTGAATTTACTTGCAGTATTCAGTAATGAAATGCTTTCACAACGAATCCCGTATAAAATTATATCAAAGTTATCCGTATCTTTTTTTATGTGAATCTTTAGTTATAACTGTGTCTGTACTAAACACGTTTATATGTGTGTTCCAGGTCCAGCAGATCGAGGAGGACCTGGAGAAGTCTGAGGAGAGGTCCGGCACCGCACAGCAGAAACTGCTGGAAGCACAGCAGTCTGCTGATGAGAACAACCGGTTAGTATTAACACACCTCTCAAATCAAATACAAATATTACTAATTCAGAAAATAAATAGCAATATTAGTATAACCTAATAAAATGTTTACAAGAAAAATTATATCCTAGACTGGGATATAGGGCGGCCTTATCACTGAATCTGATATCCTCCAGGCTAGCTAGTTTGGGAAACTGTATGTAAAGCTGTGTTCTTTTATATTGACACAGGTGTTCCGCGGTGAATTGACTTGTAAAAGAGGTACATAGAATAGATAAATAGAATTTAAGACCTCTTGCATTATATTTCCATCATAAAAATAATTAAGAGTTATAGACATTTGCGTGTTTATTTCTGGTCAAAAGAAGCCTGAAGCGAAGCAGAGAGAAGTCTCATCTTTGAACTAGACAGTGGGTTCATGAAGGAGGCAAAGCTTAGCTTAGGCTCGAGGCGCTGGAACTTAAATATTTCACTTATTAGAGATGGAAAAGTATTGTTTTTAAAAGGTGCCACTCCAAGTAAAAACCATCAAGAGATTACTTAGCTTATCGTAGTTTTCAACGAGTTTTTTTACTTATTGTTTTATGACGTTTTTATACGTTATTATAACGTTTTACTGTAACTTTTTAATGATAAACATCGGTTTAGTCTAGAATAAACGACTGAATATTTATGTCTCTAATGATTGTATTGATTAATTGAAACTCGATAAATACTTTAGCTAGTATAAATAGTATAATATTCTAACCTGGTGCTGTGTGTGTGCAGTATGTGCAAGGTGCTGGAGAACAGAGCGCAGCAGGACGAGGAGCGCATGGACCAGCTCACCAACCAGCTCAAGGAGGCGCGCCTGCTCGCTGAGGACGCCGACGGCAAGTCTGATGAGGTACGTCTTCTAAATACAATCCTAAGAAGTAGCAATAGTTTTTAAATGCTTTACCTGCTTGGGTCAGTTGATGGTCTTGCTCCCAAATAAGATATTATCGTCGATATAGATATACAATTTTTTTTGGATAAGTTAATACTGTGTCTTTAATCTATCAGTAAAGAATGGAGATGATACGTCATTCAGTTTAGTGCTTTCTGCATTTACCTCTGCTAAGGATCCGTATTGGATATTATACGAAGACTGCTGAATTCGTTTTTGTACACGTATGTACAATATGTATTATAGTGTTAGTGACACTATAATACATATTGTACTCGTATGTACAATATGTATTATAGTGTTAGTGACACTATAATACATATTGTACACGTATGTACAATATGTATTATAGTGTTAGTGACACTATAATACATATTGTACACGTATGTACAATATGTATTATAGTGTTAGTGACACTAAATAAAGTCTACATTACATAAACCTCAGTAATTAAACCATAAAATTTGCCCTTCAGCCGTTCCTAAACTCTTGACCCCAGAGTTAGCAACTCATACAAACGCACTATTTTACTAAATTATCTTGAATGAACTCCAGGTTTCCCGCAAGCTGGCCTTCGTTGAAGACGAGCTGGAAGTGGCTGAGGACCGCGTCAAGTCTGGAGACGCCAAGATCTCAGAACTTGAGGAGGAATTGAAGGTAACTAATATCCCTTAAGTATACTTTACTGATCGTATTTCTGTTCAATCTTTCACATAGGTATTATATACATACGTTATTCCTGCTTGTGAGGTTAGCTGGGGCTGTGTGCTATGTCTTGTGAGGTTAGCTGGGGCTGTGTGCTATGTCTTATGAGGTTAGCTGGGGCTGTGTGCTATGTCCCGCGATTATTAATTATTCAATGAGCTACAATTAACACGTGAATAGTCATGATTTTATTTATGTTAATGGTGCTAGTACTGAGTATGTATATAAACAATCTAATATATGATTTTATATTTCATATATCTTCATACTCGTACTAATAACCATTTAGAAGAGAGTAGTTTGTACAAGAACAAATCTTTACACACAGAATTTTCTATATATTATACTAAAAAAATATATAAGTAAGTACCTAAAACTAAAACAAAAGCCACGAAGCTTTGCTTAATTTTTGGCATCTGTCCAAGCTAGGTGGTTTTTATTGAATTAAAATAATCCATTTTAGTTGTTGGATTAATTAAAACGCTGCAAAATAATTCTGGGAATAGCAATTTTTACAGTATTTTATTTTTTTTAAGTTGTGGCTATACTCTGATGTATTTTACAATCATACGCCTGTTAAAAAATGTTATTAAATTTAAACTTTTATTGGAAAATGAGCGAAAATAATCACCACTAATTTAAAACAACCATAGTGCAGGTTAGCACTTAATAAATTAACTCATAAAAAATGTTATTGTTTGTATTTTAGTTTTGTAGTGACAACAAATTTAACAAACTTTGCTTTGACAAATGTACATTATTTTCATCTTTTATAAATAATTAACCAACGAAAAGGTATACAAACACAAATATAGATGTACTCTGTTTACATATTACTTACTTAAAAATAAACGGGAAAAATTAAAATCATATTAAAATATCTACTTTTACATCCTACCTCCAACTAAACGCCACGTTCGTCTCGCAGGTCGTAGGTAACTCCCTGAAATCTCTGGAAGTGTCAGAAGAGAAGGCGAACCAGCGCGTGGAGGAGTTCAAGAAACAGCTGAAGACCCTCACCACCAAGTTGAAGGAGGCTGAGGCGCGCGCAGAGTTCGCAGAAAAGACCGTCAAGAAACTGCAGAAGGAAGTCGACAGGCTCGAAGGTACGATACAGAGAGTTACTTAGATTCTTACTTATTCAACTGGAAAAAAAATTGAACGCTTTTCACTCTGTGCAAAGTACCTACTCGTGAAGAAAAGGATAAATAAATATATATATAGGTATTTTAGTTGGAACTTAAAGAAAATTAGTATATACTTATTTTCGTCTCTGTGTAATTATTAAGGTTCATATAAAAAACTAATACTGATAGAGTTCTACCAAAATAAAATATAGTTTCCTATTGGAATACTTGATTATTCAGTATTGTTATTATTCATTTAAAAAAAAAACAATAATTAAGCTACATTATTTTGTCGCTTTTGTGAATAGCGTTCATAATTTCATAAAATCTTTTCTCTAAATGCAAACTAAAATTTTGACTGACGATTTTAGCGATGGTTGGATTGCGTTCTGGCACTTGACCAAAAACTATTTTGAACATCAATTGAACGAGCTCATAGCGCAGCGGTCAGACTTTTCTAGTTTATTAAAGTAAACAAACATCGCTAAAATTTGGAGTAAACTTAAATGTTCTACTTTAATTTAATCAACGATAACCGAAACTTCTAAACTTCACTAACAGAAAGAGAATTGTATGACTTCTCTCTGCAGAGCTTTTTAATCTCGAGACTCCCGAGCAGGCTTCACTACTTGACTTGTATCTTCGTGAGGTATTATCTAATGACGACATTTTGCAGACGCGTTATTCAACGAGAAGGAGAAATACAAGGCGATATGCGATGACTTGGACGGCACTTTCGCCGAGCTGACAGGATACTAACCAACCCTAGCAGCACATAGTTTAAGTCAAAACCGTCCGTGTCACTGTGTCCATAAAGTTCATTATTGTATCTATACGCCCCGACGACATACGACCCTGCACAGACCCGATATTATCCGCAATTGTTGTAATATATGGTCACGTCCCGATGTTATTTATTGTCCATGTCCAAAGTTACAAATGGTCACTCTGGACCGTCTCCAGCCCACCTGCCTCACTTCGACACTACACTCGACCCTGTACTTCGTTAACGCATTCTAACTTTTTCATATTTATGGGATTGCCATTAAAAAGTTGTAGACACTAATTGACGTTCACAGAATTGAGAAAACTGACAATTTTAGCTCGAAATCAGCAATCTTTTTTGCTTATATATATAAAGCTGGTTTGTGTTTGTCAAGTCTGTGTCCGTGATTGGCAGACGATCCTCTAGTATATTTAGTCTAAGTCCTGCTTTCTGTGTTGTGATTAATAACTCTTTGCTTTGCTGCTACCGTGGCGGACCAATGCTTTCAAGGTACTATTTGTTCTCTTTTAATAATTTACTTATTTACTAGCTATAATTTTCCCAATTAAGTTTACTCTAAAGCATTTAGCTTATGCAATAAAGTTGGTGAAACTGACAAATAATATGATTTCATTCGCTCTTAATTCACCGCATTTTAAACATAACACGTAGACTAGTGTCTTCCTACAAACTATACAGCAAACATTCCATAATCATGAGACGATTTATATTCTTATTCACTACTTACAATAAGATGCAATATTTGATTACAACTTAAACGATATGATAAACTTTTTCTCAAAACTATTTCTTCTATTCGTTCTTCCTTTTATCGGTACATTAATAATTTATTAACGCTACTTATAAATCAACTCTCGTATAAAAGCGACCGGATGAGTTGGTATGTACAGTAGTAGTGTGAGTGTGAGGTATGTGTTACATGTGATGTAACATGTGTTGTAATATTGCAGACGAGCTCGGAATCAACAAGGACAGATACAAGAGCTTGGCCGACGAGATGGATTCCACATTCGCCGAGCTGGCTGGCTACTAGACCCGCACTCCACATTCACACACAACACACACTACACACGACACACACACACACACGCAGCGAGCCTGCCACCAACACACATACACTACACACTGCGCAAATACGTCGTACACGTGATGTAATATTTATTAATATTATGTAAATTTATTTACGATTTTCAATAAAAATTAATTTATAACAACCGAGGGAAGTTTAATTCATATCTTTCTTTAGTATTTGTCTAGAACCCTGAACTAGAATGCATTCGCCCAATTCCCGGTCAAAGGCCTCTATATTGTACCTACTATTAGGAATCGATTTCAAATTACATATCCGCGCGTGTGTGTGATATTACAATATACCATTGCAACTCATATTTGATGCACCTGCCCTATATTTGTCTTTGTTTTACGGAAACTGAATAAAACTTTCCGTAAGTGTTTAGGTTTAGTGAAGACGCAGGCTTGTATATCATTTATAACTTAATCGCGCTCGACGTAAAACCCAGTACGCAAATTGTTACTTCTCCGTAATTTCCATTAGGGGAAGATCAACATCAAATTAGTCATCGGAAAATTGAGCCGCCTTCATTTTAACGGAGACCGGAAGCGCGTCCCAACTGTCAAATGACGTTCTTCCTGTGTACCAACTGGAAAGTGTAGAAAAATGGAATAAAATTGGTGTACGCAAGCGCGGAGTTTTTGTCGAGACGCATGCGCGAGCGAGGTGTTCGAATCAATAGTGCAATGTAGGTAGAAACAGCCTGTTGGGCTCGCGTTTTCTCCTGGTTTTTTAATTTGGTGGATATTTGTGGAGGTGTCCTGGACAGCCGCCACCGTGTCTGTGATCAGCAGCGTCCTGCCCGGGGCCATCAGCATGAAGATCCGCGCCGACGGGCCGGACATCGCGCCGCTCGACGCTCGTATGTACAAACATGGACTACACCAATTACGCACAATTTGGACACATTCATTGCACATCACGCTATTATCAAAAACCTAATCACTATGATAATAAAATCTACTTAGAAAGTTACATCTTAAATTGGAGTTAAAGAGATAACATAGATAACATAGGGCGAGAATTATAACGTATCAGATTATGGGTTAGTTTTCTAGGAATCGAAAAAAGATTTCGCAATAGGCATGGCATTGCATATTTTAAAATGAAACGCTTTTGTTGAAACAGCTTAGTACCTATTATAACAAGAAAAATAGAAAAAGGAAATTTAAGTAAGTGATAATACGAATTTCCTGATCTGTTTGTCGTTTAGTAAGCCAATACCTACTTAGACACACAAAACGCAGTGTTTGTCGTTTAGTAAGCCAATACCTACTTAGACACACAAAACGCAGTGTTTGTCGTTTAGTAAGCCAATACCTACTTAGACACACAAAACGCAGTGTTTGTCGTTTAGTAAGCCAATACCTACTTAGACACACAAAACGCAGTGTTTGTCGTTTAGTAAGCCAATACCTACTTAGACACACAAAACGCAGTGTTTGTCGTTTAGTAAGCCAATACCTACTTAGACACACAAAACGCAGTGTTTGTCGTTTAGTAAGCCAATACCTACTTAGACACACAAAACGCAGTGTTTGTCGTTTAGTAAGCCAATACCTACTTAGACACACAAAACGCAGTGTTTGTCGTTTAGTAAGCCAATACCTACTTAGACACACAAAACGCAGTGTTTGTCGTTTAGTAAGCCAATACCTACTTAGACACACAAAACGCAGTGTTTGTCGTTTAGTAAGCCAATACCTACTTAGACACACAAAACGCAGTGTTTGTCGTTTAGTAAGCCAATACCTACTTAGACACACAAAACGCAGTGTTTGTCGTTTAGTAAGCCAATACCTACTTAGACACACAAAACGCAGTGTTTGTCGTTTAGTAAGCCAATACCTACTTAGACACACAAAACGCAGTGTTTGTCGTTTAGTAAGCCAATACCTACTTAGACACACAAAACGCAGTGTTTGTCGTTTAGTAAGCCAATACCTACTTAGACACACAAAACGCAGTGTTTGTCGTTTAGTAAGCCAATACCTACTTAGACACACAAAACGCAGTGTTTGTCGTTTAGTAAGCCAATACCTACTTAGACACACAAAACGCAGTGTTTGTCGTTTAGTAAGCCAATACCTACTTAGACACACAAAACGCAGTGTTTGTCGTTTAGTAAGCCAATACCTACTTAGACACACAAAACGCAGTGTTTTTCCTGCCTTTATGCTAATGTACCTTTACAAATTTCATATTTGCAATCTGTTTTTTTTCCAATGTCTAAAATCGACAAACTAAATAAATAAATAAAAATACATAAAGACTATCTGTAAAAACCCTATAAATACATCACTATATAATACATCTCTAAAAATCCATTAGAATCAATCATAAACTTCATCATAACACAAATTGACAGTTACGGCTTATCGTACCGATAGCCCGGCCACTCGAGATAACGATCTAATGCAAGCACTAACATCTCGTTACGAGATAGCACTTTCATCGAGCTTATACCTGACTGCAGTATACAATATACATATAATATATGAACATACAAACATTGATGAAATGACCACCACTTGGATACATAGTGATGATATAAATATAATATAAATATTCCGGGACATTGCACACAGCGCCATCTAGCCCCACACTAAGCAAACTCTTGTGTCGTGGGTAAAAGATAACGGATATAATACTTACATACTTTTCTTTTGTAAATAGATACTTATTTTACATACAAACAACCAGACTCAACATAAGTAAATATATATTTTTTTAATTTCATTAATACTTGTGTTAAGCGGAAATCGAACCCGCAACCCCTAGATTAGAAGGCAGAGCCACTCCTAACTAAGCTAACAGGCCAGTCAAATTGATAGATAACACATTATTAATTGGTAATCTGTTAGCCTACCTATAATGAAATATTTATAAGAAACTTTCAGATTATTTTTACTTTAGTTAATTTACTTGTAGTATTTGTGCACTCGAAAGGGTACTTACTGTGTATTTTGATTTGCATATAAGTAGAAGTTGACCTTAAAAAGGTCCAAGTTCATATTAAATATGTCGTTTTTTTCTACTGAAGTATTGATCTGAACTCCAATGAAGTTTAACAGCGCTGCAAAGGTCAATTTCGCATGAACTAGGCAAAACAAACACGCAAGATGAATTGAGTAGAAAAAAAACCATACTCAACAAATGAAATTAAATTAAATATTTATTTCCTGGAAACTAGGTTGTATGGGATGTACATTCAACAACAACAAGTGATTCCTTACAATTTCAATTTGCTATTGCTTTTAATATTCATTGTTATTACTCAAATATTGAAAATGTCTCTGGGGAAATTTCTAGATATTTTTTGAGAAGCGTAGGCAGCAGGAGAATTTCAAATCAAACAACTCTCCATTACGGACAGAGAATTGATCGTAGAGCTTCTACACTTCTACGTAGCACTTATAGCTACGCGGCGTAGACGTCACGTACATTACCAGGATACTGATATATACTTTAGAAAAACTCTGAAAATAAAATATCTGAAATATAAGTTACATTTTGACCTTCGCATACAACGATGTTTTTTCTGTGTGAAAAAAAATGTATTTAACGATCTTAGAATATGACACAATGACGCCGTTCACAATATGTATTCGTAAATATCAACATTTTAGCTCAGTAGTTCAACTGTCGAAACGTGCGCCACAGATAACAAAAAACATTTGTTTCTCGCTGTTTCTCGTCACTAACGGATGACTGTAGTACATCGATATTTAGTCGACACAAAACCCCGAGAAACCTATCTCGTGTTGGGCATCATAAGCCGTCTGAAATCACCCCTAATAGCTAATAGAAAAAACACGAAGAGGTATATACGTATTCTCCCTCCTATAGATGGATAGATAGATAAACTCTTTATCGTTGACACATATTAAAAACAAACAGACATAAAACAAATTATATCTATAAGCAGGTTTCCAGGACATGTCTCGCAGACAGAGGCCCTTCGGCCGACTTTACACAAGTTTCCCATTTCCCCGGACATCGGCCAAGTTGTGGCGTGTGGCGAGATATGTGTCACATGGCTATACATGACCCTTGTACAATATTGTACATGGATAACCTATTTACTTGATTGATTGATGTTAAGTTTAGCTGCGAATATTATTTAAATCGAATATTAGATGTACAGCCTGTGTTGCCACTTACTAGTAGATTAAAACCTAAGTTGGAATTTCCATACAAAAATATTTTACCTATACCTAATCTCATCTTTCACACTTTATTAATTGATTTTTCATACGCTACTTTCACCAGTTTATACGCTAATGAAGTCAGATACAAGTAAGTAATAAATACTGCCTTCTTGCTATCAAAACCATGCTGATAATATACTTGTAAACAACTCGAATATAGCCTGTAGGCTTACAGAACATTAATACAATAAAAATAGACGTCACGAAGGGATTTAAGTGGTATTACCAATTCAAGTTGGATTTCACATCAAAATTTATGAATTCCGCTCACTTTATTGGCTTTGTCGATACGTTACTGAAGAACACACGCATTGATACATGATTGGATTACATTTCTTTAATTTTGCATACCTATATGTACTATGAGTGCATAAGTAAAACTTCGAGCAAAATATCACAGTAATTTTGAATAATTTTGCGATGAGTGTCAATCAGTTTTCTCCGTTTCATTTCAATCAATAAACACGAATTTATTTCCTTAAATATTTTTTATAAAATTGAAATAGTCTTAAAATTAATCTAGAGTACTTACTCTTATGACGCAGCGACCGAAGTGGGTCTTGGCCTCCAGCACTCAGTAATGCCTAGAATAGAGTAAAATAATCTTGTGCAAATTCGACAGCCATCATATTTGACGGATTATTCGTGCTAAATCTCATAAAGAAGGATAAACATTTTCATTCTAACATCTTTCAGTCAAAGCCGCGATATCATATTTGTTCTCCTGAAGAGGGTCTAAGAAGGCTTGTTTTCATCAATTAGCAATGAATGCCAAGCCGTTGGCAACAATTTCAAACGGATTAAATATTGGTCATATTTTGATTAAATAAATATAAGGGTGGATACATTTAGACAAATGCTTGCAATGAATCCGGCTATTTTTGTGTATTTACATATATATTTGAGCAATTTTGCTTATTATATTTCTTTAAATTGTTAAGTGTCCATTCAAGCTCCCTCCGCCAGACCGAAAGCCGATTAATTTCGCTGCCTTGGCTTTGCCGCGAGCTTTCCATCCGAATGTTGATACGGAGCTTTTGGAAGTCGTGTTGTTTTTTATGGTAATGTGGTTACATCAACCTTATATCCATATTTCATGTAATTTTTCTCTGATGTTGGTTCTTGTAAAGTGAACAACGAGAGGCATGTTTGTTTACGAATATTGGTTGGTATTAATATCTGAATTATTCTATATAGGTATACCTGTTATGATGAAATAAACAGACGACTAATTTCAGACATAAATCTTTTATGATCGTAACCAAAATACATATTTTTACGCAAATTCTAAAGTATGGCTTACATTTTTCTTACTGTTGCTTGTCCGGCAGCGAGATAGATTATTCGAGTCATGGGTTCTTTATGGATCAGGTCTGCATAAGAGCGACGCAGCTTGCACATTCAAAGAGAGGCCTATGCCTAGCAGTGGGATAGAGAAGACTGTGGATGATGATGATGATGTTGCTTCCTCACTAGTTTTAATGAATGATAAAAGGAAAAGTACCACCAAAAAAGCACCATTTTTAATTACTATGTATATGCCAAACAGAAAATGTTTAGAAAAATAATAAAAATAGTCTTAATACTCTAGTCCGCTGCCCGAGGGCAGCATGCCTTGCATACTGGCTGCATTACCACGTAGGCATGTAGGATGGCAAAACTATCGACAATTTCTCACTGTTTCATTTACACATGGTTACATGGTAATCAGTAAGTGGCAGTGCAAGTCCCACAACCCTTCCCCGTCCTTGGATTATGTTGATGGACTGTGCTTTACATAATGTGCTTCTGCTATTTTCGCCGAGAATATCCCTTGAGGATGAAGCGCCAAGAATGATAGAGCAAATTTGCTGAAGAAGCGAGGTATAATGGTTTAGTGGCATCAAACAATGTTAGTAAGTTATCTATAACCACAGAATAAATAATACAACTATAACAGACTTATTTTTTTATACAAGGAATGGGTTTGCACTTTACCGTACTTCGCCTGATGGTAAGCAATCATTGCGGTCTTGGATGGAACGTGTTTACCCAGTAAGAACCGATTCACTCTCGCTTTAAAGATCGCAAGAAAATGCAGATAATTGAAGTACATAGAGAAAAATCAGGTAGTATTCATATACTACCAACGCAGGGCTTTTCTTTAGAGATCTGCAGTTCAGGTATAAGTTTCGGAAAAACATAATGTGCTTACTGTTTCTTTTACTTCTTGTACCGTTTGCTAACATAATTCCATAAGGTTTAACATGTATTTAAATATATTTCTTCAATAGTGTTGCGTAGTTTTAATGATTAATAGCCGGTTTCCACGAGCAAGTTGTTCACAATAGCACTGTGCCAGCATATTGTGAAGTCTGAATACAACGAAATAGGTCAACTCGAGCCAACTCGTTAAACTTTGAAAATACTCGCCGGCTTCTGATACTTAGCTAACGATTGTAGGATTTCAACTGTAAATACAAATTCTCTAAGTAATATTAATTATAATTATAATACGTGGATGTTTCTAGGAAAGATAACTACCAAATTAAAAAAGGAGATTGTCAATTCGAATTCGATGTTTGGATTATTTTCAAAATAGGAACATTTGTAGCTAAAGTTAGAAAATAAAAACAAAACACTTACTTAAGTGAAATCAAACAGTTTTCTGAGAAATACTTTTACATTCAGTTTAAAGGTATAAAGGCAAAGCTTTGTACAAAATAATTAATTACATTGTTTACGGGCGTTACCATCGCGAGAGGTTTCAAGGATTCATTCCGCTTTTAATACAAAAGGTGTTTTCGTCAGCTCCTATTTCCATTTTCGGTTAATGTTTAGGGTAATTATAATCATTATAACCAACGACTTAAATACTTATATTCTCGTATGTTAACCAGTGTTACCTAAAATATTGCGTAAATTTGATTTAAGATGATTATATAGCCAGTTATGAATGTCATGAGAAAGGAAATGACTTAAGAAACTGATTGTGAAGAAATCCTTGTATTAAAGCCAAGCATGTTAAAGAAAATCTTACAATCCGCTCTAAATTTTTGTGTTTTTAGGGATACATAAGCTTCTATGTAACACTATATGGTGTCACATACTATAGGTATGGTAAAATCAGGATCTTTGAAACATAAACAAATCAAATCAAAGCATATCAAAAATTCTTAATTGTACACCAATATAGCAAGAGAACACAAGTATAAAGAAAAAAAATACAGAGAAAATAAATAAAATACAAATATATAAAAAAAAATACAAAAAATAAACAAAAAATGTTTATATACAAAGTTTATTGACTATATTGATGTATGTTTATATATCTCCTATATCTTCTTTTTTATTCTTGCCGAGCTGCTTGATTATTCCATCATTCGTGAGCCGGTATATAAGCCAAAAACATTTTACAACATACATATACATACTTATATAGTGTCTGTAAATAGCAAGTATGTAACAAGTGCCTCTTCTCTGCTATAAGTGGTCGAAGGGCGGGGGCAAGGGCGCCCTCTAGCCTCCAACAACGACTTACGATGAAGCCTTCGCAGAAAACTTATTAGATTGATAGATACCGATCATTTTATTAGTTCGCTTTGTAGGCTCCGCTTTGTGGAATATATCTGGGCAGGCAAAGGTAATCGTAGATTACTATAATAAGTTAGCGATATCTTGTGATCTGTGGAACAGCGAAAAAGATTGTGTAGTTTAGTTTACCTTTGATAAAAAAAGATTTTCAAGATTTTAGAATTTGCAAGCTATAGCTAATACAGAATTTAATTTTCAGGTTGTAGTCTCAGGCTTATTAGAGAAGCACAAGTTTATTTTTTTACACATTTTCTTCTGTTTTCACGTCCTAACCAAGCGACGCTGACGAGTCATTGTGATTTTTGATATGATAATAATAATAATAATTCTCCTAGCCGTTTTCGGCAAAGGCGACGGATTTTTGCACATTTAAGTCAACAACTGTATGTTGTCAGGAAAAGTAGTTATTGGAGCGTAGCTGGCAAACTCTCGTATGATATGATGTATGGGATCCTAAGAATGTGATAAGCTACTATACCACTTGTAATTGCTAATAAAATTGATACACTTTGTGGATTGTCTAATATACATAATTTTACACATCATACAGGCCCATATGATGTGTAAAATTATGTATATTAGACAATGTAATTGAACCCTACAAACAAATAGGTCTCCTAAAAACAAATGGCTAATTCAATCGCATTCTCTCGCTATTTTTATCCAACAAATATGTGTTTCACCTTTCTCGTAATCCTACAGATAACTGTCGTGATAGAGAGTGGTATCCCCGGACGTGCTAACGAGGCGGCTTCGGATCGAAATAGATCCCACGTAAGCTGCCGTGTTGTGTTACAGACTCTGCAGCGCTTGTATGGGGCGGACACGTGACCTGAGTAGCAGTAGATATACGATACGAGTTGGTGTTAAAATTAACCGACTTCAAAAATATGAGGGTTATCAAATCTTCTAAAAAAAAATTATTTAAAATTATAAAAAAATTAATTGCATTTGCATTTTTGGAGAGACCTGATTGAAAACTACAAGAAAAAATGTGAATAAATGAGTGGAGTGGAGAATTTCAAATAAATTAACATTAATAATTACTTGCGTCACGCGGGAATCGAACCCACACACCTAGATTAGATGGCATAGCCACTACCAACTAAGCTAACAGGGCAGTCAATATACATAAGTAATAATATATTTACGTTTTTAAAACGGTAGTCCTATTGCAACCGGAACGCAGTAAAAATTGATTAATGTTCACTTGTTGTGCATAATGTTTTCACTAGGTAGAATAAAGCGAAGTCTAAGGGTAGTATTAAACACACACACACACACACTACCCCAGCAGTCTTATATGTCTAAAGCACCACGTGACAAGCTTGCTGTACAGAGCAACATAGTTGTACTGGGTTAGTTGACACTCTGATATCTCAGAATATATATAGAAATATTCAAAGGCTGCCGTTACCAGAGCCATCTACGGCGGTCCTAAAAGCTAATTTTCAATACCTAGGTAATAGGATTGCTGATCCAAAAATTAAATTTGTTATGAGACACAGTAACTTGAAATAAATGCATTTTCTATGTTTTGGCTTTCTTTTAAGGAATAATTTATCTTTTGAGTATTAGTTTCCTCCACGCACGCCACACAATAGACAGTTTATTTACAAATTAAAAAAGAGAAGCAAAACGAATGACTTATAAAAAGGACTTGTCTTCATATAGCCCTGTACACTCCGTACCGTGTTCAGTACAATATGTCACGTGATTCATATGTAACTAACTTGACTCGAGTCTAGTGCATACAAACATAATATGTATGGAAAACTCTAGCTTTTACATATGAATAGTGTGCCTACATGATGGCAAACTATGCAGATTTTCTTTGCTGCCAACTTTATTTATACCAATTTTGGTGAATGTTAAGCCACTGTTAGTAACAAAATTATTTTATAATAATTGGATACTATACAAAGTTGCTCAAGTCTCTAGTGACACACATAGATTTTTTTTCATTTTCACATTTTTATTTTTTACCAGCGAAGGAACAGATACGTTATATGTACATAAAACAAATGTTTGGTTGATATAATGAAACCACTACATTACATGAAAATGTAGCATATAGAGTACGTTCTTCAAAATAGAGCACAATAAAGCTATCCGCAGTCCTTCACCCGACCGAGGAGGACCATTCAATGAGGTTTCCTCCATCTCCGCAGGTAAGCCTCGGTTTACTTTACAAACAAAACGAACCCAGACACCAATGTCAACTCTATTACAAACGAAATAGGACTCAAATTACGTCTGACAACTTTCAGGTCAGCTAAGTTTACGGGTAGGGTTCGATCGCAAATCTCGTCTCTCGTCTGAAGGTTAGATACGAGACAGAATTTATTCGTTGGTACAAACAAAAATAGTCCCAATGTGTATGTGTTATAGCTCAGTTTGCAAATATGACATCGAAGCTAGCTGGTCGATACCGTTCGACCACAAAATGAGGTTATCGATCTTTTAGAATGTTTACTTAACAAAACAGGTCTGAGAAGAAATCTTTCCCCAGATGCTAATTACAGTTTGAAGTACACATGAATAAAAATTATAAAAACATTTCAGGTTAACAGCCTCATAAGCGAAAGTATAAAAGCAGCAGGAGCGGATTATTATCCACAAGTTTTGTTTAAATTCGTAACCATGTTGAAGCTGCTATTCCTCTCAGTGTTTACCGCGGGAGTGTGTGCTGCCAACCTGGATTGGATTCAAGGGCGATGGTTGCCTGTAGCGTTGTATCCGAATGTGATCTATGAACCAATATGTCAGTGGATGGAGGTTTCTAAAGGCACTGCGCCGTGCTCCTGCGGCGACAGACCTGCGGTGGATGTGGTGCATTTCTACTACGCCGAAAAAAACAAAAAGAAACGCAAGCCGCCATCGTCGTCTCCAAGTACGATGAAGTAGAATCAATTATCGCACTCAACTGCACCTGTGAAGGATACGAGAGAATAGCAAAGCCGCACGCTTTGCAGAAGTTGAACGATGACACATTTGTTAAGTATACGGAGCAGAGCTGGATGTCGATGCCGGGGATGAAGGAGCCTAACATGGCGGTGGTGGCGGTGAGGAGTGTGCCCACACTGCGCCGGCTTCGGGATGTGATGCACTCGGTGGAACAACTGAAGGCCAGGAGAGCCGCCCTGCTGTGTGAACCAAACGTGTTCAAAAACGAAAACACCACTTCCACTTAATTTATTTTTATTTGTGTCTCTGTTCTGAACGTTGTTTTATATAGAAGAATAATACAACTCGGATATTTTATTTACTATTTGACGACAATTTACAAGCCACCGCTAAAAGGGATACGTTGTTTTCTTTTAAGTATCTAAGCGGGTAACCATAAGAACCAAAATATACGACCTGTCTCCAGAATATACGAAGTTACTAGTAGATGCAAAAATAATCGCGAAATGTGTTTCGGGTTAAAGGCCTTCGCTAGATAAGCTGACAGGTTCGACTCCCACTGCTAGTGTCTAGTAAACTCCGTTAACATGCACAAGATATGTATATGATGTTCTGTGTGTAATTGGTGGCGGGAGTCAGTGGCCAGGAGTTAGTCTGGTTCACAGGCAGGTGAATGCCGGTTGTCGTATACCCTAATGTGTATATGACCACCGGCAATATCTCAGCGCTTGCTTGATTAAGGCAATGCGTGGATGGATGCCCGTATCCCAAGCAATATCGAGCCTGGTTCTGTTCCTCAGTTGTAGCATAATCTTATACAAAATGAGTCATATTGCTATCAGTTTCCTGGTAGTTACCGATAAATTCGAGGACCAACTTACACTCGTGAAATTCGACAAATCGTCTTTTATATTATTTTATCTAGAGCATTACACATTATCAGATTTTTAACACTTCTTTTTTGAAGAATTCAATTAAAAAGCAAGAATGCCTGTCTCCCGAAATTGACATCTGAATACATATTTATAACGTAGCTATACGAACTTAGATGCAAAATGTGTTTGGGGTCAAAGGCCCTCGCCAGATGATATAAAGTAGCAAGCTTTGCTCCAATATCTAGTGTGTACTAAACTTCGTTAGCATGAACAAGTATTTGCTGCTCTGTGTGTGCTTGGTGGCGGGAGTCAGTGGCCAGACGCTAGACTGGTTCACAGGCAGGTGGATGCCGGTGGTCATGTACCCATAATGTGTTGTTCGAGCCTTTATGTCACTGGATCGAAGTGGTAAAAACCGACGTGAAATGTACTTGCGGCGATAGAGAACAAGTAGATGTCATGGACTTCATAGACCTGGTGGCAAATGTGACAGACACACAGGCAGTTATAGTACTAAACAACGGAGATGACGTGGAACCTATCATTAATCTCAACTGTACCTGTGGCGAAGGACATGCGAAGATAAAACACCCGCAAGCTTTCGTCAAGTTTGATGACAACACTTTTGCTACATATGAAAGCCGCGACATCTATACAAGTGTGTCTGGAGACAAGGAATCTACAGTTGTGATTGCGTGCGTGAGGAGTCCACCCAAGCTAAAAGAGCTACGCGATGTTATATATGCTGTGGAAAATCTGAAGAACAGAAAGCCAGGCCTTATGTGCGAACCGAGTTTTTTCAAGCAAGACTCACCTGCATAAAGCTTTTTGATTACATTATTATGAATAGAAAAATATAACAATGTTTGGATTTGCTGAACCTGTTTTTTTCAACCTTCAGATACACTAAGTTAAACTTAGGAGACACAGAAACACACGGTAACACACTATAGAATTATATACTACACTGTAATATGAATAAATCACATACTAAATTGAATGACCTTTGCATTACTGATATAGTATTTATTTATTTATTGTTCACTTGCCCACAGCACTTACAGTTTCCCAAAGCGTGCTGTGGGCCAACCTTAAAAAAATATATACTATTATATTAAAATTAATCCCTATACCTAGACTTATAGTAAATTTTCCTATTATTACAAATAAATATACTACAACATTGTAATATAAATTTAAATTTCGAATGGAATATATCAAGATCTGGCATCTGTGCAAGCATGTCGTTAAGCAGACTGACAGCATGTGTTGTAGTAGTATTTATACAGTACACTTATTCGACCATTTCAAGGTCTTCAAGATTAAAACAGGTCCTTCACAATAAGAGCATAAAAAGGAACTACAATTTATAATAAGATCATCCTTAAAAGTAGCGCAAGTTCAGTATTGATCTTACTTGCATCGCTTTGTGCGAAGATAACGAAACATGTTATTTTATATTTTAGCGTCTGTTTCCTTCACTGCAGTTCAGGCCAGTGATTTGGACTGGTTTAGTGGACATTGGCGGCCTGCTGCCGTGTACCCATCGGAATATGAGGGCCCAATATGCCAACAATACAATATTACATTGAATAGCACGCGATGCAAATGTGATTATGATAACATTCCAGCTCTGGATTTCTATAATGTGGAGAAAAACAAAACAGATTCATACCCAGTGATATTGGACGAAAGTGAAGTTATAAAAACAGTGCGGAACCAAAACTGCAAGTGTAATGGAAATGATAAGAGACTAATCACTATCCAGAAATTAACCGAATTCTCCTTTGCGACTTTGAAAATCGACGATGCTTCAAGTAATTTGAATAAGGCAGAACCAAATGTAACTGTGTGGGTGAAAAAGAATCCAGAGTGGAGTGTTAGTGGAGCGACTTTGGGTGATATAATACTTGCAGCACATATTATCAACTTCGTTGATAAGAAACCACCTCGGCTGTTGTGTGAACGCGACGCGTATAAACACTAATCAGTGACTATTTTAACTTGACTGATTTCCTTAATGTAATATGCATACTCGTTTTATGATTACAATTGTGTTTGTGTATATCTGTTGAGTTTTGAAAGTTAATTTTGGATTTTTGAAGTATTTTTGGTATTAATAGAAAAAGAAATGTTCGGTACTTGTGTGTAGTTTTGCCACAGCTTTATCACAAAGTTTGATTAAGAATATTAAAACTGCGAATAATATTTGTAAATTAGTAAAATCTACAAACTAAAAAAAATATCTTCTCATGGACATATTAAATATGTATACTAGTCTAATTTAAAATAATGAAAGTAATAGCATTTTTCTTCCGTTTATCTATGTTACGAATATATTTCCATATTATTAAAAAACGAGATTAAAGTTCTCTTATTTATCTTTTTTTTCTTATACAAGGTGTAACAGAAGGGTGTGACAATACTTATACTATACATACCTATGTATATATAGAATACAGCCCACTAGGTTTCAGAATTCTAAGTGTCATAGATTTCGAGTAATCATATGTTGAACTTTCATTAAAACTTTAAGACTTGCAACCCTACATCTTATCATTTTGAGCGTTCATTGACTTTTGACGCTATCAAATGACACGGCGCGGCGGTGTCTCTCTGAGAGCGCGAGAGAGAGAGAATACGTTGCGTTAAAACTAATGCTAGAACGGGATGAAAGAATGTGTGCTTATTTCGGTTTCGTTCGGTCAGTGATCACTCGCTAGGGCTGCCACGAAATCAAGTGAAAAATATTATCTAATTTTTGTATGGTAAAAAATATATGCGATTTAATTTTTCATATTTTGGTATATGACTCCTTACATGATATATATGTATACTCTTTAATATTGTCACACCCTTCTGTTACACCTTGTATAATAAAAATAAAATAATAAATAAAATAAATAAATAAATGTCATTTATTTCAGACTTTGAGTCCATACACATTAAAGATAAAATTAAATTAAAATTATTACATAGCAGGCATGTCAAACAATAAACCAAATACCGAGTTATTAAAATCAAATGTCTACTAATAAAAATAAAATTAAAATGTCAAAGATTACAGTAAAAAAACAAAAAATTACAAACTCTAAAATACTTTGTTACCCACTAATATTTTCTACTATAATAAAAATATAAACACTGTATTTGTTGGTTATGTATGTTCTACATAATAAATTATGTAATTAAGTGGTATATAGTAATTATTATGATTTAAAGTGAAGGCACATGTTTTATTAACAAACGTACGATAGGTAATCGCCGTAGCAAAATCAGTATCACACTATATTATACATTTATTTTGGCGCCCATTACAAAAATTAAACTATGCCATAATTTTAGTTATGCCTGAGTAGCGCGAATACCGCGGTTGATGGCAAGTAAATAATGATGATGATGATCACTACCTGAGCAAATAAATTAAGCACAAAATAAAACATAAAATGAATTTTGAAAATCATACATATTATGGCTTATATGAGATGCTTGATTATTTAGTACGGTAACACTAGCTCTTTCATATCGGTTAGGTACTTATAAAATACAATTGATTAAAAGAACTGGGACGCAAACTTTTTTTCGTTCTCAAACTGCTACACATTTTTTTATGTTCCTGTGTTGTCCTGAATATATTATAATCACATATGTAATCAAAACAATGCATTAATTTGCTTGCATCAAAACAACTGATGACTGCTTTATTTACTCCAAACTTCTGACCTCATTAACTCAAATACATTGAGTTTCAGTTGCATTAGCATTGCTTTATGAAATCAAGAAAAACCACTCAAGTGATTACACTATGCACCCGCGACCTTAACTTCGCTAATACTTGTAAAATTAGCATGTAAAAAATATGTAAATAAAAATAAAAAATCTCTCATTAAGCTTTTATGCAGTCTTATTCAAATTCTTAGATACATACTTAAAAAAGGTTTAGAAATAGTGATGTGCAATAAAACTACTATACAGTACACATTTACTAAAGTGTAAAAAACTCTAAATAACTTCATTTGTATACACATAATATAAGTACACGTATAAGAGCACAGCTACAAAAATATAAAGACGATGAGTGCTGGAAGTGACATGGTGTCTGTGGTTGCAGCGGGGGAGTACAGCCCCGCATTCTGGGTGTTTGTGTGCGGCGCCGTGGCGTTCGCCGGGCTGGGGCTCGCCGCCGTGGCCTGCTGGATCTCGCGCCGGAGGAACTCGCTCGCACATAAACTAGGTAAGTATGTTATCTTATCTCATAAATCTTGTATCATTTTAATACTGCAGTTTAGTTACTTTTTTGTATTATTATGGAGCAAAGTGTTTATTTACAATAATTATACGTAAAAACAAGGGAAGAAAAACTACACTTCTAACAACAACAAAAAGGGGCACTTAGAAAATCTTTAGAAAAGCCTAAATAAAGTCTAAGTAGGCAGTCTAAGAGAGCAGCGTGCCCGGCACACTGGCCGCATTACCACGCTGGATGGCATTACCACGTTTAGTTACTTGGTTTGTAGATGCTTTGTCTATGAGTATCTAGAGAAAGACAAACTAAACATAGATAAATTAACAGCATTATAAGCAATGTAAATTCAGCTAAAACTAAATACGAAATGTCTATATTAGTCTATACTAACTTGTTTGACTATGAATGATGGTTAGTAACGAGTATCGGAGTAATGAGCAGCCATCATTCATATTTATACTTATACTGTAGTTTTTTTCTTGATTCTGAGTAGGAAAACAACCTTACATAATCAAAAGCTAAAAATTCATTGTTTTAAAATTTTCTTGACTTGACATATCTCTCTCTCGCTCTCTCTCTCTCTGTCTCTTGGGTCGTATTCCTTATGACTGAGGGTCGTGACTCCCCGGCAGAATTAATTCGTAAGGAGAGTTCTCTAGACAAAGAAAAAAGTCTTTGTTTCTTGTTTGACATATCTAGTAAGCCTCAAAATCAAACCTCAGCCTATATCATCTACTGAAGCCCCATGCTCCGCAGGCAACAAGCGCGGGCCGGACAAGGCGCTGGTGTTCCAGCCCCCGCGGCGCGCCACGGCGGTGCGCTCCCCGGGCTCGGCCACGCACTACCTGCGCAAGAGCCCCTCCCCGACCGCGCCCGCGCCGCCCGCCACCACCCCGCCGCACCCGCACCCGCTCAACAACCCGGTACGTGATGAAACTAGCCATAAGCAAAGCAATGATATAACTTGTGGCACTAGTATAAGTTATTTTTAATCTCTTTCTTTGTATTTTATTTTGATTTCGTATGTGTTACAATAAAGAATATTCTATCTAACTATAATGATTTGACAATTACATTACTTTTGTTACTTACTATGTACCACAGGTTTTTCTTTGAGAATGAGGGTAATGTGCCATCACGAGATCAAGGTAGAACAGATGAGGCAGATTTGGAAAGGCACTAAGTTCTGTCTTTGAAATATTTGGTTAAATCGTATACACAAAAAAAATGCAGTTTACATTGTGCTAGATTATGTTCTTTGTTTTTTTTTTTGTCATATAGAGTGCTTCCCTATTCTGGCCAAAAAGTTCATGGAATAAGCTTCAATTACCTCTAAAAATAATACATAGAGTCATTTAATATATTTTTTACATATATTTAGGAAACTATAAACTTGTACAGTACACGCAGGCAGTAAGTATATCTATTTTATCTTGATTCCTTTTTTCCTACTTACTTAATTGTGGGGGCGCGCCTGCCCGCACAGCAGGCTAGCACTGCGCAGTGTGAATTATCCGTGTCGTTATGTGCTATTAAAAAGTTATCACTTATTATCATTATTCCACAGCCCTCAGTGCACACGAGCCCCAGCACCCCGACGGCCCCTGAGGCGCCGCTCAGCAAGGAGCTAGCAGATGCCAGCGCCACCGAGAAGACCAAGCCCGAGCCGGAACCGACCAATGATGGGAAACTTGGAGACCTGCACTTTAAACTGCGGTGAGTAGCTGTAAAAGTATGTATAGCTTTGTGGTAGATAGATTTTTTCACATGATATAGGCTCACGATTAATAGATAAACTAGATTTCTAGATGTGTAGATAAACATCAAGAACAAAAATATTATTCACTTAAAAATCACAATTCAAACTCCTAGTATATCGCTATATAAAATTGGGAGTAAAATATATCTGTAATAGACACAGCGCCATGCAAGTATATATCTATACCAGTGGATTGAGCAAGAGATTCATCATAGTTAACTTTCTTTTTTTTAAAAGTATTGCCATTTAAATATTTTATTCGAAACATGGTTATGCTATGTACCTAATAGGAGTGACTTTTTACAATTACTACTTTCCAATTATTTATTTATTTATTTATTTATTTATTTATTTATAACGGTACACATAACAGAATGAGTTCATATATAAGCCAAATACACATTCAAAACTGGTTTTGAACCAGAACAAATTCCTCAGGTGAGTGTACACAGCTTGAACAATATGAATTTGATTATTATTTTCAAAAACCTGTGTTGGACAGAGAATACAGTACCTAACTGGTACTGTATTCTCTGTCTAACAAACAACAATTAGTTTCCGAGTAATTGAGAGAGAAACCTAACTGCTCCAATTAGTGAGGTGAAATGGGAAATTAGTTCCTAAACACTTCTCCGAATTCATTAGGTAAGAAAGTAAACGCTGACTTCCACTTAGCTCTTAATTTGGCAATGTTTTGGCATTGCGGTACAGAATTTCAGTTTGCTTTGCGCAGATCTGTTGAAAATATTTTCTTCTGGAAGTTAATGTGCAAGTTTATTCTCTAGTTTATTTTTTTATTTTCTTCTTAATATCAAAGTACAAATAGTGTTTATAAACATATTCAGCAAAAAATAAAAACTACATATTAAAATTATTCATATCGTGTCTTCCTTTGCAATTATTTCTTGAGAAGTTAACAAATTCCTATGCAGTTATTTCTTGATGCCAAATTGACAATGTAAAGAATAAAAATCTTGGTCTTAGTCTCAGATTAATTGATTGCGGTGATTTATTTATAATGAATAGAATAGAATAGAAAATTCTTTATTGCAACACACGATAATAATTACAAAGAAAGAAGAAAAAAATACTGAATAATGCGTGTTTAAAAAAATCTATATCAAAATAAATGCTTACAAGTGTGACCTACTAAGGTTAGATGAATGTTACGCGATATATCTCTCTCTAAGAAGAAAATAAAGCTGTCCACTGAATCACTCTAACTAATTAATTAATTTATGTCCAGTAACTCGTGTAGCCACACACTAAACAAGTAGCCGAGTTTTTTAAAACAAATACAAGATGGTCTAGTATACAGGCCAAATGTATTTTTCTTCAAATAAACTCAGTTAAAACGTCACAATGAAAAAATAAAATGTAACTTTAGTAGAATTATATTTTTTTTGCTGTATCGCTGATAGCGACTAATTTGTCCTTACGACCTCATTTATGGATCTAACTTCTCTGTAAAAACCCTACACACAATTCTAAATCCTGTCCATCCAAAGGTTGCCTGGAAGAAATCACCTAAGGCGATAAGGCCGCCGAATGTGGATTAAATTAGTTTTTAATTTTCTTTCATTACGTAATTTCTTTGGTGTGCATTAAAGACATATCTTATCTTATAACTCAAATTCAGTCACCCGTTATATTTTGTAAAAGTACTAAAAAATTAAACATGAAACTGTAGGATAATTGCTCAGTTACACTTATATATCACGTATAGGGTTGTGGATCGATAGCAATTATGTAATTAACTCGATGTTAACAACGTATAGGAATGGTTGGTCATATCACGCGATTGAATAGGAAGTTAGCTTACTAGATATGTCAGTTTTGAAAAGTTAGAAGTATGCCTATGTAGTATATGTATGTTTCCTTTGTTGTTGTTATAGTTATTGTTAACGTGTCATCCGACTCACGAAAGCGCCCAAAATGGAGTGCCACTTTTTGGTCACCCATCCAAGGACTGACCGCGTCGACCTTTGCTTAACATTGGTGATCGCAATCGATTGCCTTCGCCAGCTGAGCTGCGGGGGCTTCATTCGTTGTTGTTGTTTCTGAATGTAAATGATTTTTAGGTAATGGTTGCTGATGATAATTTTTTACAGCGTAAAAATTATAGGACCGTCTCTGTTTCTGTAAACAAACAGTACAATACGAATTATTCATTTAATGAACTGTACAAATATGATAATCCCAGAAGCTGATTGAACTTGTATCTGTTTATGTACCTACTGACTAACACAAGTTATTTATTTAATCTGAATATAGGCATGTAGCGAAACGCGATCATTTATGTATCCTCATTTATAGTAAACAATGTATTTACAGTTACATATATATATGTATTTAACTGACATAGGTACTACAGTTAGAAGGTAATACTTTTATTTTTAGACAGTATTTACTTCGTCGTAAGTATGGACTTCGTCCGCGTGGAATAGTTATTACCATAAAAACGGTTCTAGTGAGTTAACCTTAAAAGATAGACATATTCAGGACATTTTGTTAGATTTTTTCAAAAGTAATAATTCTTACAAACATATTTTTGTGATATCTTGAACCGTTTTCGCAGCACAAGCAACGGAAGCCCTCAAAGATGAATAATTTTCCCTGTGTTTTCCACATTTTCCATTATTTCTTCGCTTCTATTAGTTGCAGCGTGATGTTATATAGCCTTAAGCCTTCCTCGATAAATGGTCTATTAAACTCAAAAAGAATTTTTCAATTCGCTTCAGTAGTTCCTGAGATTAGCGCGTTCAAACAAACAAACAAACTCTTCAGCTTTATAATATTAGTATAGATTTTTTTTTCTTCTCTTCTGTATGTTTAATTTATTTTTGTACATACTACAGTTGTCAAAGTGTTATATTTGTATTGTAGTCCATATTGCATTCCAACCTGCAACTGTAACTGACATGGCGTGACTTTGTGTCAGGAAACCGCAATCGATAGCCTTCCGGCGTCCTTTGCCCTCCAGCTTACATGCTTCATGTATCCACATACCTATATAAACTTCTGACGTGTAATATTGCAATTTAGGTATTAAGTTTCATGTACTTACCTATTTATAAACTTTCTTGGGACGTTAGTACAGCATTTCCATAGTCCTGCAATGGCGGACTGTGACTTTTGGAATATGCTGTGAGAAATGTGTCGCAATAATAATTTTGTTAGGAATACGTTGCGTAGGTATTTTATATAAGAAAGATAGACAATAATACTTTTCTCCTGTTGTTCATGCAATTTCCGACTGAGAGATAACAACATATTGGAAAATGAACAGTCAAACATTCTTTGTTATTATTATTTATTTATGTATGGTTTCGTATTGTTTTTTTACTACTTTCACATGAATTTTGTTTCTTTTGCTTTTTTATTAATATTGGCAGAAGAAAACGAACATAGCACACAAGTCTGTATTGTGTATCGCAAAAGATCATGTACAAAAATGTCTGCTCCGTTTAATGTAGTAAATAAGAGACACGATTATTTTAACATATGTAATTCTATTCTGTAAAACCTTGAAAGATGTTCTTGTAATTTATATATTGACTTCTCGTGGTGGGCGAGACAACTAAGAGGTGTTTTCTTATGTAAAGTAATTTATGTTAACAACCGAGTGTTTCTGCTTTTGCCTGAAGTTAAATTAAGTTAAATCAAAAAAGTTTGGTCTGGAAAAATCCCAAAAATGTTACAAGGGGAGAGAAAAAATTATGAAAATATTGTACTTCGCTATTTATGATATCGAATGAAAAGACAAGTTGGTATCTTGCCTGTTTGAAAGCGTCGCCCTTGTCCATATTAGTTAAAATTTTATTGATGTAATTGAAAACCATTGTGAGGAGTAATATATTATATAGCCATAATTCAGTTTTATGGATGTGTGTCGATTATGCTTCACTTTTTTATAAATGTTAAGAATTTGATAAACACAATACACAAGTTACCTCAAATACCTCCGATCAACGAAGAATCAACATTTTCCGTAATCAGTTAAGTTAGTAAAGCTGTCACAAACATACAAAGACACTCACAAACGTTCACCATTATAATACTATACTTGTTCACATAAAACACCCCCCTGGACAAACATTCGTCCACAATGGTTACGCAAGCCTCCATCCAGTGCTGACGTGCATATGTCCAGACTGACTGAATGCCTCCCCGAAGCCTTTTACTACTGTTTAATAAGTCGTTAAGGGCGTCTGCTGCAGGACATAAAACCAATACCTCTACCTACGTGGGGCTTACTTCGCTGTATTTTTAGCTCTGGCTAGAGAATAAAGTTTATCCGCTGTCAGATCTCATTATTTCTATTACTTTGTGAGACACATACACACTTGTTACATCTAATATTGGAACTTTCTGTTATTGTTAGATATAACAAGGAGATCTAATAGCACAGCAAGACTACAGAAAAAAACCCAAGCCTATTAATAAAATACAAAAATATGAGCACCATTACTCTCCCATAATTTTAACTATATATATTTTAATATAAAGATAAAGATAAAAAGATAAAGAATCTTTATTGATACTGTAAAGTTGTAACATACATAGGTATAGGTATAAGTACTAATATCATAGAATATGAATATATAAATTAAATTTGACGAGATATTGTAATTTGTGTAAATTACAATATCTCGTCAAATTTAATTTATAGCATTTAGTTTTAATAAAATTTTAGAAGTTACAATGTCTATTTTGTTTTTGTTATTAAAATCATGTCAAATATATAGATAAGACAATATGTAGTTCTATATAGATATAACCTAGTACTATTACATAATATTACAAGAATTCAGGACGCGAGTTACAAGGAACTGAATTCGTAATACGTTAATTATCATTTGAACTGGCAGCCTTTTGAATAGATTATGACTCGTGAAATCAACTGTGCCCGAACTAGCTGCCTTCTAGTTTTGGGTCTGATTGAGTGGGTAGTTTGTTAACGTTTCTTGCAACAATTTCTATGAAGGTTTACTAGAGGCTCAAAAATAATTGCACACAATTCAACTTGAAATGCAATGTTTTAAAGTGTTGTGTAAATAAACTTTGTATAAGTATAAAAAAATCTTATAAATCCTACTATAGTTTGATCGTTTGATCCACCTCAGGCTTCTTACGCGTATCGAAAAGTTACATTAGTCGTAAAATCAAATTATAGACCGAGTAGGTAACTTGTTGCGTAAACAAACAACGCAGGCCACAAACATAAGCCGAAAAAAGATTGCGTCACCCTTGATCCTCTTTTCATATTTCACAGGGAAACCTTTTGAACGTTTCAATATACATAGAATTACTAGCTGGTGCGCGCGACTTCGTCCGCGTGGAATAGTTATTACCATATAAACAGTTTTAGTGAGTTAACCTTAAAAGATAGACATATACTGTTGCGGACATTTTTTTAGATCATTTCGAGAGGAATAATTCTTTCATACACATTTTTTTGATATCTTGTACCGTTTTCGCGACGGAAGCCCTCAGAGAATAATTTTCGCCGTTTCTTCTACATTTTCTATTGTTTCTTCGCTCCTATTATTTGCAGCGTGATGTTATATAGCCTAAAGCCTTCCTCGATAAATAGTGTCTTTAAGACAAAAATAATTTTTCAAATCGGACCAGGTTCCTGAGATTAGCGCGTTCAAACAAACAAACTCTTCAGTTTTATAATATTAGTATAGATATAAAGTGTGTCTAAGTGTGTGTATAATTCACATTTCACACCCATTTAGAGAGGCTTTTACCTCTTTATAATTCAAAACTGTCTGAAATTAGAAAGGTTACGCCTACACTCTGGAAAGTCCTGGAAAACAAGTTAAATATTAAGTGCTTTATATTGAAGTGCTTATCAACACGTTCCATGCCTTGTTTCGATGATTAAACCTACCTTTACTGTCTCACTTATAAACATTATTCATCGAGTACCTATTAGTTAAGTTTCAAGTTATAATTGTTTTGTTTTTCTCTACATCGTAAACAAAGTGAAACATAAAACACTAATCTACAATTCACTAGTTGATTCAAGTTTATTGGTAAAATAGTTATTACTTAGTAAACTACAATAGAAAATTATTTATTACTTTGTCCATAACGATGATATAATCGAAACTGTTGATTAGAAAAATAAATTCGCTTAAATTCTATCTGTTGAGTTTGTTTACACAGAAATAGGAGTTTAAATGATTTGTTGGGATGACAGCGTGGCGCAGTTTCAAAAATAGGAACCTGTTTTTAGTTGACTGAGACTTTGCCAGTAGTTTTTGTACCATTGAAATATCTACTAAGTAGTTTTTTCGTATGTAATGGCCTCTCATTGCGAGGTTTATTGGAACCTACGAATAACGTAGATAGAAACACATAATTACGTGAACCTGAAATAACCATTGTTACGCTGCTGAACAACGCTATAGAAATAAAAACCCTTATATTTTACGATTCTCGGAACATAAACTCTACCATCTAAACATCTGAATAAATAATTGATTCAGTTTCTTTCACGAGTCGAGAACTTGCCCGTTCGTCCCCTGAGACAGGCAAGCCTACGCGAAAATGATATATTTAAACAATTCTCGTACTTATTCGTCACTGTGTTACTATTTCAAAATATGTGTGTAAAAAATTCCCGTCATGTCTCTCTGTGTAAAACGTCTGGAAAAAGTAAATCCCAAAGGTCCTTGTGAAAAGGATTTATGTTTACAATTGCATTCGTTTGACGCGCGTCCCGGCTTTATATCATAAATTCGGGACGATCTGCCGGGAGGTAAACCCTCCGGAGTTTAATATACAGCTGTAGACATACCTAACAAGGGAATTTGTTGAACAGAGTACTTGCAAACAAAATATATGAAGAGATTTTGAACCTCTGACCTGTTACTTGTTTGTAGAAGTTCTGTTAGATTGTTTTGCGCTGCGTAGAGGTTCGTAGCCAACTCATAGATATTCGTAGACCCATACAGCACCCGTAGCTCAGCAAACTGTGGTGTTTATGCTCGATTGCCAAAGTTACACAGAAAAATTTACACAATTTTTTTTTTTTTTTTTTTATTTTGAATCGGAGAATCCTGCAGTTTACTAATGTATTACTAACTTAACTGCCTCTCTTACTTAAATATTGACAAAAATAGATTTTCTGTGAAATAGAAACTAAGTGGTGATCTGTAAAGTAAGAAACGTGTATAGTAAAGGTTTACTTCAAATATTTCTTTTATGACTAGTACTACCTATATATACTTAGATTTTTTCATTTGTCCTCTAAAATTTTAGTACGTACAACTTAACATATTTTTATTAGCATAGCTACAAAGTCAGGTACATGTATCGTACTTTACAACTGTACCTTTGACCTCTACCCTTCCTAGACTTTATTTGGGACTTGTTTTAGGGTCAGACATTTCTTTCCTATTTTATTTACTTGTAACTGCCAGCAGAAATGTTTGTATTTCTTGGTCCATGTATTTTCTAGTACCCGTTTGAGTTTATAGTAGTATTTTTTTTATAAAAAAGTGGCAAAAAGGCAGACGATCTGCCTGATGGTAAGCAATCATCGTCGCCTATGGACACTTGCAACTCCAGAGGTGCTGCAGGACTTTGCCAGCTTAGAGAGGTGTTTGAGAATACCCTTTTAAAATCTCCCCATATTGTAGCTCCGTGGAAAGACCTCAGGGGTAGATACAGGGGGGTGTATAGGGGGGGGGGAGTAGTTTCCTGTTTTCGAGTACTGACTGATTTTGTATTAATAATGCAAATACAAAATACAAATACAAAATCATTTATTTTCCAAAGATATTTTTCACAAAATGTTTCGAATCCTCTGACCTCGTGGTAGCCGTTAGGCTGTGTTACGAGGCCAGAGTCATCTCCCAGTATGTTCATAATTTAATTATAATAACGTCTTATGAGCTAGGTTACACAAACAATTTTTTTATTTTGTTTTAATATCTAACTACCCTCAATTTGTGTATAAATTCAAGTGGTATGACAACAAACAGTGTAGGCAAGCAATGTAGGCAGTCACTCACACATGCACAATCGTACAACTCAACTAATATTTTCAATTATCAAAAGACAAATTTACTCGTATATTATCAAAATTTCTGTCTGTAATCTTATGCACTTATTTATCCATTAGTTTTATTTCTTTGTTTTTTATCATGTATCGAGAACTTTTTCGCAAAACATCGCTGAAGACTCCGAGGCTCGGTCACGAGTTTCCAACTGATAATAACAAAGAAACTTGCCGAGATTGGGAAATTGCGTTGTAAAGTTATAATGTTACGACCGTTTATATAGATATACTGGGTTACTTGCATAACTTTTGTAAGTAGCTATAGTACTTAAATTATTATCAACATCTCTTGCTCTTCGACTATCTGAACTATTCGAAAATTATATTTTTTTTACGTGGGATAGGTTTACGTTTGACTACAGCCTGCCTGATGTTAAGCATTGCTGCAGCCTAGGGTGTTACACGCTTCCCTAGAAGATACCTATTATCTCCAGATTTGAAAACCCCTGGATTGTAGTTCGCAGGAAACACAGTTTCTGGTAAAGTGATAAGAGTAATATGATGATTTCCAACATGACACGCGACAAAATGTATGAATTAGGAATTTTTTAATATGCAATAGTCATATAACAATAGTTGCCGATAGAAAGATATATAAGATATAAGAACCCAGTATACCATATGCTGGAGTTTTTTAACTGCCTAGGGCTAGATTGTTATCATTACCTCGGTTATGGTTACGATTATGACACTCAGGTATCGTGTTATATGCGTATAATAGCGGTTCTTACGTTCGTCTGCAAGAAAGTAGGCTTAGGTAGGTGGCATTTGCCAATTTCGAAGATTTTGTCTTTATATTTCTGTAGGTATCTTTTATTAGTATGAGCATCACAATCTTAACTATCAAACTCCTTGCCCGAATCTCAATTCCCCTTGAACTATAATTTGTCGGTCTTCAAGTCGAGAGTAAACCGGTTTCTTCTAGACAAGCGCGCTACATCGTAGACTTTAACGTTGCTTACCATCAGGCAAGTTGTAGTCAAGCGTAAGCCTATATCATGTAAAAAAAACTTGTATTGTGTGTGTCTCAAAATTTATATAATTCTATTTCTATTATAATGTTGCGTTTATGGGTTTTTACCCAATAACCCCGAATATAACATCTGTAAGTTGGTAAGGAAAAGATATACCAAGATTTCTAATCATGCATCATAGTAAAAATATCATATTCATTATATAAGATAAAAATTTGAATTTAGAATCAGATAGGAGTAGTAAAATATTTGTATGGTTCTATGATAAGTAAGATTTTCTCACCGACTAATGTAATGTAACTGTTGTTCCTTTTATCCCCCAGCTATGAGAACGAGAAGAGTGCCCTGGTGGTGTCGGTGGTGTCGTGCCAGGGGCTGCCGGGCCGCGAGCCGGCGGGGCCCGACCCCTACGTCAAGCTGCAGCTGCTGCCGGACAAACAACACAAGGTGAAGACTAGGTGAGTGTCTCTCTCTCTATCAGGGAAAAAAATGCCGATATTTTAATACTATGTCACAGGTCTTATGGCAAAACACACGTATACAGGATCAATTATCTTGTATGCAAAATAACTAAGTACTTGTAGGTAAATAAAATATTATACATACATTATATTATACTTAATGTCGGGTAAATCAAATCTCTCTATCTCTCTATCTTTCCAGCTGTTAGAACGAGAGCGATTAAGAGATAGTATCTTATCATATCTCTAATTCTTCAAATCTTCGACCTTAACGATCAAATCGGTAGACGGAATTGATCGTCGACTGTTTTATGGCCAATCCAAAGGAGGTAGCTCCAAAAACTTGACTAGGTATATGTAGATACAACTAAAATAATAATATATGCTATGAAAGTTAATGTTGCTATTGTTTATTAAAACACTCTTACGTATAAATTTCCCACAATAGAAGGTTAAATCATGTGGCTCAAACAGTTTCTCTATGTTGTTTCCAGGGTGGTCCGCAAGACCCGCTGCCCGGTGTACGATGAAGACTTCACGTTCTACGGTATCGCCCCGCACCAGATCAGCGCCATCACTCTACACTTTGTCGTGCTCAGCTTTGATAGGTACTTTAATTGACCTACTTACATATATTACACTTCTGTGTAGTGGTAAGAAATTTGATGCTTTGGTCAAGCGGTAGTGCACACTGACTGTGTTATGCCTTGAAGGGCAAATGACTAGTAATTTGTTTATGGTAAAATTATTACGAGACCTTACATCATTGTTCTAAACTGATGAGAACAATACTTTTTTTTAAACTCGATAGGTTCACGCTTGACTTCAACTCGCCTGTTTTTAAACGAATTTTAAACTATGTATATCCGCATAAAAATCGGAACTATGAAACAATACACAGCTTTCTGTGTATTTTCACTATGATAATACTTGACAACAACCTAAGAATCAGTATCTATATGAAACATATGAAAATACAAACTCTATTTCAGATACTCCCGCGACGAGATAATCGGCGAGGTGGTGTCTCCGCTGTCCAACCTGCAGCTGCAGAGCGGGGAGGCCATGGCGCTGTGCCGCGAGGTACAGCCGCGGAGCTTGAAGGTATGCACATAATATCTCTCATATGTACATCGTCCTCTTTGTTCATAGCCCCGTCTCTGAATAGTCTTCATTAGTGACATTTGACTCCCTCGCTGAACCACTTTCTCATAGACTAGCCTATTATGTATTTAGCAATCTTTGCCAGGTAGAACGTTATTTCGAGAATGATGATTATCAAGAATCGGATTTGGCCCGACCATGTTCTGCGGCACTTTCTTGATATTGACTCAAATAAACAATCACATAGAAGTAACCATAATTTTGCTAACTTGACTATATAATAACTGAATGATCTTCAAGTCGAGTGTGAATCGGTTTTTTCTAGGCTATATACACATTAGGGTGTGATCAGGATGTTAAAGAGTCTAGCATTTGAACACCAGGTTATCTAAAGCGACACTGAGGTAAAAAGCAAAGAAACATCAGTACTAGATGAGAACTGGCTCTCAAGAACCTAATCCAGGAGAATTACTTGAGTCCAAACCATTTTTTGATGAAAACTTCGCAACCGCAGGCTCGCCAATCAATAGCCGCTACCTCTGCGTCACAGAGTCGAATAAAACAACAGGAGTTAAGGTTGAGTATGGAACGTTCCAGATGCGCAGCGTGGGTCGCGGCGAGGTGCTGGTGTCGCTGTGCTGGCAGCCGGCCGCCGCGCGGCTCACCGTGGTGCTGCTCAAGGCACGCAACCTGCCCAAGATGGACGTCACCGGACTTGCCGACCCGTACGTACCGTATAAACTTGGAAGAATGAGATCGCCATAATGTAATCATCATAACAAATTGCTACAAATATTTATATTAGTTCGAATTAGTGAGGAGAAAACTGATGACAAAACTTTTTCAAATTGTCTGAAGAAAGTCCCTCCGACATTAGTTAACCGACTGCAGCACTACAGATACAGCTTACTAATTCTACTACGTCTAAATTTGAATGCAACTCTTATCTTTTGTGCCACCATCACTCTTCCAAGGACTAACCGCTACTGAATTTGGTCTTCTTCTTCTTATCGAATGAGAGTGGCCAACTCTGGTGTCGAGAGTTTATCAAGTCGCCCTAAAGACCTCTGACATAACTTAACGACAGCCGTGCTATAGACAAACAGCAGGGACCAACAATTTAACGTGTCATCCGACCCACGGAAGCACCCAAAATGGAATGCCACTTTTCGGTCACCCATCCAAGGACTGACCGCGTCGACCTTTGCTTAACATTGGTAATCGCATGCGATTGCCACCGCTATATGAGCTACGGGCACTATATACGGTATTTGGTGATTGGTTAAGTACCACAGTACACTGAGCCACAGGCGCTTTAAGAACGATTGAGAATTAAACATAAACAACACATTAAAATTAGATGATCAACAAAATATCCTCTCACAGATACGTGAAGATGTACCTGCTGTACAACGGGCAGCGCATCGCCAAAAAGAAGACCCACGTGAAGAAGCGAACCCTGAACCCCGTGTTCAACGAGTCGTTTGTATTTGAGGTTCCCGCCGCGCCCAACGCCACGCTCGACCACGTGTCGCTGGAACTGCTGGTGCTGGACTGGGACCGGCTTACTAAGAATGAGGTGAGGTTCATTGAATTATATGTAATACTCGTAGGTATCTATATGTAAGTGCTGATCAACTTTATCAATAGAGGTATACTTATAACAGTTATTCACTCTCGACTTAAAGATCAATTGGCACGTACTCGTATGTTGAATTTGTTTGAAACACTAGATGCTCTATTTATCTGCACTAAACAAATGAAAGTGTTCTAGTTGATTAGAAATGCAATTTTTCACTAGCTTGTAAATACAAATAGTTTAGCAATTAAAAGCACTGAAGTCGACTCGAGGAAAAGATTCGGATATATGTATGTAGGTACTCGTATTGGGTTATATTAAAGTTTCGGACATCAATATACCGACTAAAAAGAACTAGTGGTTCATTACTATGTAAACGTGTTACACCCTAAGCTGCAGCAATGCTTAACATCAGGCAGGCTGTAGAGAAACGTAAAAATATACCACATAAAAAAATATGTTATGGTAGAATTTCCTAACAAATATGTGTGTTGTGTGTCCAGGTGATAGGTCGGCTGGAGCTGGGAGCCAGCGGGTCCGGCAGCGCGCGGCACCACTGGCGCGAGGTGCAGGCTGCGCCGCGCCGCCAGATCGCAGACTGGCACAAACTGAAGGAGTAGACACATCATATATGCTGAGGAGGGATGTCTAACTATTGTAAAAGTAAAAATATTTGCCATTTGAAAATTTAACCCTCACATTACAATATTATTATTGATTTGTATATTATATTTTTATGATCGTACTGTTTCTTTCTGGATGGATTCTGATTATCCTTTTTTTCACAGTGATATATTTTATTAATAATTGTTGTTTGCAAGGATTATGTGCCAGGTTTTAGAGACCTATCATATTACTCTGAGTAATAATATGCATAAAATGAGGGTACTTAGAAACAGAAGACATCTTAGAGCATAGTTTAACTATTAGAAAACCAGTAGAAGTACAAAAAAGATTGGAGTCACGAGCATTCACTTTAAAAAGAGTTAAAAATCTGTGGAAATCGAAAAAATTACACAATGAAGTTTCAGATTCTTCACCAAGCATACAGCTGACAATACATACGCAACAGCAGACACTATACGAAAGCGCCATCTAGCGGCCGCACTGACTTGTTACGTCTTAGTTATTATAAGTAATATGTATTTCAATTAAGATATTGCAGTCCCGGGGTGAAACGTAAACGGTCGTGTCGTTTGAAAGGTGGTGCTTTTCATTCTGTCTTTGCGCCCACTGTTCCGTAGGAGGACTGTCAGCGAGGCTTGAGAAATCTCTGTTACTTTAATAGCCCTAGGGTATCTGGTCAATCAATGATTAATGAATAATACCACTAAACAAACGTATAAGGTATATAATAAATTATGTCTGACTTAAGCTTTTATTGGAAAATGAGCGAAAAATTATCACGACGGGCAGGATTCGAACCTGCGTATTTCTGATCACCGTCCAGGAACGCCTTAACCAACTAGGCTACAGTCTACTAGCTGCCAGGCGCGCAAAATCCACACATTTCCATACACTTCAGACTAAGCGACTGATTACATTATGTCTCTATAAAATTCGATTGTTGGTCATTTGTCACTGACTTCCAAGTGTGTATGTATGTTATGAATTTACTGAAAAAGGGCTCGTGGTTTCGTATGGCGTTGCGATGCTAAATCTTGACATTAACTTATGTTCGTATCTCCTTAAAGTTCGTTAATGTAACAGTGCCACACTGATCACAATATTATGTGACTGTATATGTATATTATGTCAGACATCCCTCCTAAGACATTGGATTCGATCTCGGAGTTTTAGACTGTAGAAAATTTTTCTTTATATTGAAAAACCCTAAAGCGTATGATTGTACGAATGTTCCCAAATATTTTGGTATATATCTATGTACCTGTTTATTTAAATATCGATTATAATATTGTTTTCACTTATTATTGCAGCACAATAAGTAATATTCGTCAGTCACGGTATTTGTATGTAAATGGATCTAAATAGTAGGTAAGAATTTATTTATTATTTATATTGGTAGATAGACCAAATTTTGAGTCGATAAAACATTTTAACTTCTCTTAAGTATGATACAGTAATACGACAAATGTATCAGATGTGGCTATTTGAAGCAGTTTAATAAAGTACTGTTAGGTTCATTGGTTTCCAAAATCTTATTCTATTTTGTTTTTCACTAAGTTTGTAATTCTTCGCCCATTAATACCGACATGGTGAATTAAACGCACATTCATTAATTTTGAGTCTTCTCCCGTTCATAAGACATGTATTTTGACTATCCAACCTTTTTCTGAAAACAAACTATTACAGCGAATTAAGTACAATCTTATCTGTTTATCTAATTAAAAATTAATTATTGGTGTTTGGTGACATTATAGATTTAGAAAAATAATTTATATGATTACTTATAATAAAGATTTTGAATTAAATCGCCGACATACGTTTGAACAATACGGGAGTATTACTAACTACTAAATATATTTTTCAATAGTATTAAAATAGTGTATGTATCCTCTACCATTTTATTATTCATAAATATGTCGTATTGTATAGTAGATGGAGTTCAGTATTGTTCATGTTTCAATAGGAAAGTTCAGATTGGAAAACATTGCAATTGTTTGAAAAGCGTCGTTTAAATCACCGATGTTACAGCATGAACAAGATTGAAATATATGTAATACTCGTATCTATAGGTATAATGTATAGTATTAGTATAGGATGACGAATAAATCTATTTTATACTAAGTAGCCGTTACATCCCTAGGTTACCATAGACCATAAGCTTAGCTTTTCTTCCTAGTGTCACGTGTGTCTCATAGATGACGCTTTCACACACTTACGTTAAACATCTTTGTCTTTTGTTTCTGTCATCTTCAACCAGCATTAATCTATTTGCATACCATGATCTTAGCAAAATTAGTAGCGGTAGGATCATGTAACGAATTTTAAAATAAAATAAGAATGGATGAAGTGAAGTTCATATTTGTAACCTTATTTATTTTTACACCCGTAATTGCTATACATTTTACCTCATTTTGTCTTAAAATTGGCGAAGAATGTATGGAAATAAGGAGTGTCATAATATAACTTATTCAGACTAGTGCAGTCTCTGATACAAAACCTATCGTTTAATAATAAACTACTTAGTACAGAGCGACATCTCATGTTGCAAACATAAAAACTTTGCTTCATCTATAAGAATGCTTAAAAGTTAAGAGATTATAAAACGACAGATGAATCGCGGGCGAATGTATAGTTAGACGTAATGTAAGAAAAATAAAAAATTGGTGTAACAAAAAAATATATCTTTTTCTCGTGTTACTGATAAGAATGTACCGAGTAAACATTAAATAATTCCATACTTCTACATTCCAATGGGAAGATGAAACTGTAAATACTCCATGCTTTAGTCATTGATATGGCTTTTCATTGTTAATGTTAATTTTAAGGCGTCAAAAGAATTAATTAAAATATCATCACTAAATATCTCAGTTTCGAACGTCGTGTTTTGTATTTCTTAATGGTAAATGTTCCATGGATGTTGTAGTTGCAAAGCACATACACACTGGGATAGGTTATGATTAACGACAAAATATACAATACTTGTGAACAATATGTCGTCTCACGGCATGGCGTGATTACGTTACAAATAACATAAAAAATAAAGACCGAAAGATCCGTTTAAATTGATAATCCTAACAGCACATCCACTCATTCAACAGATTTGTATACAGACGGAATTTTAGTGAATAAAAGATTATTGACTGGTGCTTTCACAATAATTGTTAGTTTTATTTACTCCCTCTGAATTTCTTTAAAACTTAAGTCTGATTACCCTGACTTTTTAATGCAATATGAGTAGCTGAAATTGCAGGTTTACTAATGTTAAGCAGAAATTACACTATAACAATATAATACACTTATCTAGAAGGTTCATTAATTGAATAAGTTTAATTTAATTGTTGGAAACATTACTTTAATGAACTTGTCGCTAATTGAAACCGATATTATTTCATATTTCATCGAGAAGTGAGCTGCTTTAATTAGTAAAATCTCAAATTAATCCTTAAGTGACGATTTAGCGAAAGCATATTTTTTTTTTAAATATTTAAATATTTAACCAATTAAAATTAAAATACCACAAGCTTAATTCAATTGTATATTTTGATATCAAATCTTATTACTTAATTACGATAACACAGCTATACAAAACTATACGTAAAATAAATAGGGTAAACCGTACAGTAATTGCCCACCATAGAGTGATTGCCCATTTTAAGCAAAATGCCGTTATTACACTACTTCTGTCTACTTAGTTCAAATATTACTATACGGTTTACCCTACATGGTTTGTTTTTGTCATGTCCAGCACATATATTGCCAAAAAGCATTAATATTTTGCAATTTCACCATACTTGTGATAGTTTATTCTCACAGTTGATATATTTTATCGTCAGTGACAAATCTGCCAAAGAAATCTCAGAAAATGTTATGGGTTGCAATATTTGGACTTTCTAAACAGCAGATTTCAACTGACGTTGAATATGAACGCAAGAGATTTGCACAGTTGATGTTAATGACAGTTTATTATAATTTTTCAGGTCTTGTGCGTTTTTAAATCGAATCCGAAAATAACTGCTAAAATAACAGACATTAGAGCTATATATAAACGTTATTACGACGTGCCTTGCGGTGCACAATACAAAATTGTATAAACAAACAAATAAAATTATATCAAAATCGTTTAAAACGTTTCGGTGTCTATTCTTAAACATTTAATATTTTTAAACAGCTTAATTAACACATATCGGCGTTCATTTTAAATTATACTAACATCAAAATTATGAACGAACATCAAAATAAATTTCTATATCATTTTAACTTCTTGGCCATCAAACCAGAGAACACCTTCGCAGAGAATCGTGAAAAACATTTAGTTACATTTATATAACACACATTTATATTGTCTTTTTAATACAATCCCTACTTGGACGTTTCTTTGATTTTATCTAGCTATAAGTTGTTTGCTGTCTTGAACATGCTTCATAGGTACTATATTTCCTCTATAGTGATAATTTTGTAGTCTAAGGTTCGTACTGAGAAAAGCAATAGAGTAGAAGAGGCTAGAGATGATGGTGATTTAAAATCTCAGTGAGCTTCACTAGATGTAAAAAATACTAAAAAATAACCTCAAGTTTAGGCACCAGTAGTCTAATACCGCATAGACAAGCAAACAAGAAAAGATGAATCTTTGAGGATTTCATTGGTTTCTTGTAATTGTTCAAGTCAACTGTAAATTGAATATGAAATCACGAATAATATATTATAACGTGTAAAGTTTTAATACGTGTCTCAAGACAGCAAACATGAACACCAAACACAAACAGACAGAAAACAGGGACAAGAATAGGCAAGATTAAAAATGTGCGTACGACAGTGACTTACTCTACAAGGGTCGACCTATGGCGATACACAACTTCAAAAATACAAATACATAGGTACATATTACAATACACAAACATACCTTGATTTTGTTTCCTGATCCATATTTCTTCAAATACTTACCAAATATACCTTGATTTTATTCGACTCCTTGGTCGACCAACATTACATTTATTACAAAACCATCTCTACTTACAGACAGTATGACTATCCAAGTTTTATTGCTACTAAAATAAGATATGAATCAACATTCAGATATGTTCGTACTGTGTAGATATTTAACATTTGGTCCAAAATTTATAGACGTTAAAGTGGTTACAATTTTGATTTAAATATTCTCATTGTTCACTAAGTTTTGACAAGATACTCGTATTATACGTGAACCAGCGAACTTGATGATCAGAATTTTGTTTATTGATCTTTCCTTCATTTTTAACACTTTCAATGTGAAAAAGAAACAAAATAGTGATCAAATAATAATCCTTCACTGTTCAAGTTATAATTATTCAAAAATATTACTTCGTGTACTTATGTAAGAAACTTCTATTGAGAGTAAAGTGAATTTTGTATTTTTTATAAGGCCGACAGTAAATGTATATTGTAGATAAAGTGTTACAAAGTCTTACAGAGAAGCTAGTACAATAACTAGTTGTTTCAAGAATATATTGTTAGGTAGATATGAATAACGTACATGATGTTTTAGTATAAATCGAAATATTATGTTAGTTTTTATAACTTCTGATAGACGAAGTCAGTAGAAAGATGATTACAAAATGTAGGTATACAAGTGGGGGGTTACATTAACGTATAATTAATTATAATAATGTACAAAAATAATATTTACAAACTATTAAATGCTATTCTTATCTTTAACGCTGTGATACATCGGTTTAAACCAGGCAAGATCATACAATCAACATAGTTCTGTTTCATAGTAATGCTACGTTAACATACAATACTGGCAAAACGGCAAGCGTTTAGTAAAATTTTAAATTAATATTAATTCATAAGCCAAAGCACTGGTACTTTATTATAAATGGCAAAAAGTACACAATTAACTAAAATCGATTGAGTATTCATTGCTGTAGTCTTTTTGATATAGTCAAGTCTTAAAGTAATTTTATAACGCAAAAGATAAAACCATTAAGATAAAATTTATGAGGTGTTTGTTTTAAATAATGAAGTATTTATTTTTTTAGTGTTCTGTCAGGTTTCTTCTTTATAATTCATGGATAATTAAGTAATTTAATGAGTTTGAGGAGAATTTTGCTTATACGATGCTACAATCGAAATATGCCGTGCAAATGTATGTACATCTTATTATTATCTTTGATTCCTTATGAATATAAATTCAAATCTTCATTTGTGAAGATAACGATATCGTAAGTGTTCCCATGGTCGGTATTCTATACTCATCGTTTGTTTTCGACGTTGCTACTTCTCTCCGAGTGATTTGTAGGGTTCGGTTCGGGACAAAATCATATTATATTACTATCAGCCCGATCATTTCAAAGAGCTTCTCTTGTCATTCAAATTAGAAGACATCATCTCTAATTTTCAAGTCTGTGTAACTAAAGTAAAGACCAACGTGCCCAAGCTAATTGCAATAAAATTTGACTTTCACCACCGACGTGGACTTTCGTGTTTACATTCAGACAACTAAAATGCGACTACAAATAATATAGAGAGTCCGCGAAATAGAGAGCGCAATACACAGACACCATATGGTATACCATATATACCATAGGTATCAGAAGGCCCAATCAGGCCCAAGGACGGTTCAGGGTTCAACCCTGTGGGATTACAGGAGACCTCGGTCCAGTTCTTTGCGGAGCATTCGCGCCAACTTCTGTACGTCTTCGTCCACTTGACCGGCGAATAAAGAGTCCAAGAGCTCATCTCTCGAGGCCAGAGCGAAGACTCCGGCGAGGCGGGACACTGACTTGTCCGAGAGATGGCGCTCTACCACAGACCTGTAAAGATTAAGGAAATTATGGTGAATTAAACAGGCGAATTTGATATTTTATTTATACATTTTAAGAAATATTTTATAATTTAAATCTTAATTAGTTTTAAGAATACCTACTTTCCCAACCTTGGTCAGCTGACTAGTTTTTTAACCCCCTTGAGGATTTAAGACTTTTTTTTACTTTTATGACGAAATAATAACCGCTGTAATGGTAATAAGAGATACTTACTTGAGCGACTGGTGTGAATCCCGCAGAGCGTCCTGCAAGAAGCCGCGGTCGTACGAGTAGTCCACCTCGCAGAACGACACCACCGCCATCAGCAGCGTCTGGAAATTACAACGAATAACTGATTAATGGTGGAAGTTCCAAAGGCTCGCACGAAGCGCTTTGCATCTACCATCATAATAAGGCTAAAAAAAACAGAAAATTATAACCCAGGGGTCTTCAAATCTAGAGTAAATAGGTTTCTTCTAGGCATGCGTGCTACATCTAAAACTACAGAAGTGTATAACATCAGACAGGTTATAGTCAAACGTAAGCCTATTCGGAGATAAAAAAATGATCAAACTAAACAGTAGCTATATTCTGCTCTGCATCTTAAGGCTCAAAAAGGTAGAAAATGTGATGTGGTGTCTATACCTTTGTTTGATACGCCAGCTCCAAGTGCCAAAACCTATTCATCAAGTCAACAGGCTGTTGATTCATCTGACATGGCACTAACGACAGCCACGCTACGACAAACATCCGGTATCTACGTTAAACTATAGATTGTAGACTGGCTATTTGTCGTAGCGCGGCCATATTCTGCAATTTACGAAAACACCTAAACAAAATGCCACTTTTTGTTCACCAATCCAAGAAGTCCAAGTGTGAGTCAACGTATCAAGTCAAGTTTCTGGGAGTACTAGGTAACACATGGCTTAACGGCTGCCGTACTCGACAAACCGCCGAAATCTACATATTAACGTAGCGCCCAAAATGAAATACCATTTTTCGGTCACCCATCCACGTACTAACCGCGTCGACCTTTGCCTGACATTGGTGCACGCATGCGATTGCCTCTGCTAGCTGAGCTACGGGCGCAGGGGAGTACTAGGTACTAGTGACTTACATGGAACTTGGAGCGGAAGGCGGCCAGCTGGCGCTCGTCGGCCGGCGACAGCTGGTTGTGTCTCCGCAGCACGCCCAGCTTCACAGCCGACTTGATCACGTGCTTCACCAGCTTCTCGGCCTCGCGCTTCTCCACGCGCTCGCGCAGCACTGTCAGGAACTGTAAATTAATTAGGATGGTTGAGCTATAAGGTATTTGTTGTTAGGTACCTGTTTTGAAAATATCGTAATGAAAACCTTAAGAGTGTCACGTGGAGCGTCGTGCGCGTGTCAGTGCTAGGATTTGGAGAGTTGTTGGACTTTGGTGATTTCCAGTTAATTGTTAAGTAGGCTACATCAAATGACTTTTGACAATTTAATGGCATACAGCTTATTTACGATGTTTCAATTTTATTCACTCAATCAGTTTCAAGATTCTTCTTCTTATCGAATGAGAGTGGCCAACTCTGGTGTCGAGAGTTCATCAAGACGCCCTAAGGGCCTCTGGCTTAAAGACTGCCGTATTAGACAAACAGCGTTGAAAATTTTAACGTGTCATACGGCCCACGAAAGCGCCCAAAATGGAATGAAAATTTTATAATTCAACTACTATGTCTTAAAGTGTAATAGAAACTTAATTAATTTGAAGTAGTTATCAACCTGATCGAAGAGCTTAGCAGCATGGTCGTCGAGCACGAGCGCGCGCGCGCTGGCGGCGCCACCTACACGCGAGAGGAACTTCTTCTGCGCGCGCAGCGAGATGTCGCGGGCGCACCACGTGCCACCCTCCATCGCTGGGGACAAAGACACACTCGCTTTAATATCGACACATAGACGAAAACGATAAGATTCTGAACAAATCAATACACAACAGAAGTATTTTGTATGTTAGGCATAGTTGGGGCTAAAGTGGTTATATCTAAAGGTATCTAAAGGTCTAGTACCTTTAGATACATTTAGATATATTCTATATATTCGATAATTCTTATATATATACTCCATAAAGTAATGGATGCCTTATATCTGATTAGCAATACATTACGAAGAGCTCCAAGGTGCGTTTCATATCCAGTCATTTTAGTCCATAGTAACATTTATGGACTGAAATGACTGGATAAATTCAAGGGAAAGAATAACATGATGGTCAGCCGGGGCCCAAACAAATCCCCACAAAAACGTCTAGAAAACTCAATAGGTACAATGTTGCGTAATAATAAATTAATGAGTAATATTTACTTATTTATGCTCATAGGATTACCCATATAAAAGAAAAGGAAGGAAATGATAAGAAACACGATGACGTAAATTGTGTAAAGTAACTCATAGCTATAAAAATATGAAATCATTTAATTTTAAACAATCAAAACGTCTTTATTTCAATCAAAACTTTGTACCAAATTTCAATAATACCAGCAGTCTCGAGCTTTCATCGTTTTTTTACAATAAACATTTCCAAAACCAAATATATACAATTTGCGATAAATGCCAGCACACAGCCTAAAGCACCTCTGAAGCTCAAAGTCCATAAATCCACATGTGTAAGTACTCCTCAATGTGACTGCGAAAACCTTAACCAAACAAAAAAGCTTAAATACTTGGGAATAATATTAGACGAAAATCTAACATGGGAAGAACATATAAAAGTAGTATCAGGCAGAACAAGGAAACTAATTTTCACTTTTAAAAAATTACGTCATGTCATGAATGACGAAACACTCAAAAGAATATATTTGGCACTAGCCCAATCTCTACTCACTTACTGCATCCCTGCTTGGGGCGCTGCAGGGAAAACGTTTCTTAAAATGCTCGAAATATCTCAAAGAGCGCTATTGAAAGTTATGACTTTTAAAAGTAGAAGATTTGCCACCAAAGACTTGTACCAGGAATGTAAAGTGCTTACGATTAGACAACTGTTCATTAGATCTGTAATCCACAAACAACATAAAACAATGGGAACTGAACTACTAGAAGCTACTATTAAAAAAAGAAGAAAAGACAAAATATACTTCATCCCAAAAAAACGCACCAAATTTGGAATGAAGTCGCTAGAATATCTCGGACCAAGTCTGTACAATACCCTATCAAAGGATCTAAAAATATCGGATAAAACATTATATGAATGTAACCAAATAATTATAACTCTAATATTATCTTTACCAAATTGTGACAAATCATTTATTAACACTTGACTATAACCAAACAGAGGCATTACTTGAAACAATCAACATATAAGTAACACACGCATACACACACACACACACACATTTACACACATGCAACACTTACCACTAAACAAAAATCTTCCACAAAATAGACTACAATACTACTATTTTTATATACTAATATATGTAATATGTCTGTAATATAAATAATTGTAAATAATAAATTTTTGTACACTAATATTTGTAAAAAAAAAAAAAACTTTTATAGGATAAATTACTTTCATAAAATGTTAACCCTAAATTTGTTATCAAAAATTTCTGTCAATTATTTTGAGGTTAGAATTTAGAATTTCGTAATAACAATGTATATTAAAATGCCTAATAAAAATGATGTGGGAGTGGATGCACTTGCGCTACAGGCTCTTATGAGACCTACTGCAAGGTGCAAACACAACACAGGTACGTATAATTAAACTTCTTGTATCTTTAAGACATATTTTTTTGTAGCTAAGTACCTAGATGTAATATTGTTTTGGCCCAATAAAAAGCTTTTGTATTTTTGTATTTGTATTTGTAATCTCTGAAATCGATCTCAAATCCTTAGAACTGTTCCGATTCAATTCGTAGCGTCAACAAGTTGAAATCTTCCACGAATCCGGTGAAAAGGATTCTCTCAATATCAGTTATCTGTTTTCAATCTTATCAGTTTCTCAGCTGGTGGATATTTTCAATTTCCTTTAAAACTCGCAGACAGTTGATTACGATTCAGCGCGCGTTGTCCGGTATCGGCGCCAACTACTTTTATATGCTGACTTTTAGTTTTAAAGGTAAATAAAAATATTTGCTATTTGCTGGATAATAAAGCGAATGCTACACTTACTGATTTAAGTTACGATGCCTAAAAATAAAGCTAGAAATTAACCCTTACATTTATGAAGTAGTCAATGAGAGCATTGTTTCTTTTCTTGGCGCATTTTTTCAGTTCTTTACAAAATTCTTTGTGCCAAGGAAACAAAACACTAAACAAACAAACTGGTTTCTCGTAAGATAAGTTATATATGTCGTAGGATAATTCGATACTTCGAATCTTCGCGGAAATCCTAGGGGTTTTGCGAAAACGCGGATAATTAGACATAGGCGAAAAATTATCAAATCTTACTGGACAAAGTCAGGATTTTTGCCCCACCACTTGCACTACAACAGGACTTGGCTCCTCCTCGCTTCGCTCGTCGTCGCATGTGCGTGGTAGAAAGCAACCTAACGAACCTAATCTACCTTCTGTCACAGACAAGTGACTTCGAGTCCAACACTAGCACTACAACAGGACAGATAATTTTTCGCCTATGTCTAATTATCCGCGTTTTCGCAAAACCCCTAGGATTTCCGCGAAGATTCGAAGTATCGAATTATCCTACGACATATACATAGTGGTCAGTTATAGTTGTGTATACGAGTTATTATAACATTATTTGCGTTGTTCACCTCTTTACTATTTACTAAGTAAGTACATGGTACTGAGTCAATACATAAATATATACAATAGCTAACGAAAATCGTTCTCCGCAGCCCCAATGGCGCCCCCACGCGTCGTGTCACGGAACTATTCCAAGAACCATTAATTCCAAACAAATTTGCTACTTAGAGGTTATTGAAATATTTACGTAGCCATCGATTTATTTATTCTAACTAGCAAGCTCGGCGCCATCTTGAATTGAAACAATTGTTATGAAAAGAGGGTATTTGTCCTTTGATTGGTATAACTAGCGGTGGAAAGTTCCAATTTGACATCTACGTTTTAATTAAAATGCTTTGAATGTGAAAAGTTAGGAACGATTGTAAAATATCATGACGGAGCTTTCGGATTGTATTAAGCCTTCGCTCATGATGTTTTTTTTTAATTGGATATAATAATTACGTATAAATCGTAATTACGACTTTTAAACATATTTAGCCATTCTTCACCCGATCATTTCGTCGCTAAACATGTTTAAGTATACTTGTGCAAGTGGGCCTAAACCATCGCAAGCTGCACTTATTAGCTTCTCCTAACAGACTGCATCGTCCTAGTTTACACAGATTCAATTGAAAGTGCAATTGTCTCATTGTGCGCCATAGAAGACTCGGTTTGAATGGCCAATTGAGGAGTCAAAAAACATTACGATGTTTACAATAATAGTCGTTACGTAACATGTAATATATATGTACATATAAGTTAACAATACATGTAGCTTGGATATCTTGAGTTTCAAGTTTTGTTTTCGAGAACAATACCATTCATGGATTCGATATCGCAATTTTATTATCGCAAACCTGCTTCCTATTCAGGCTTACAATAGTTAGAAACCTCTCGACAACACGATGTGCCCATTCTCAATAAAATTGACACTAATTTTAATAATACATGATTGATGATGAGTCTGAAATTATTTATCATGTGAACTACTATTAGAAACTTGTTTGTGTCTGTCTTATTGCAAACTAACAACTGTGTGAAAATAAAATACGATAAAAGGATTTTAGAAATAAATAAATAAATATTCCGGGACATTGCACACAGCGCCATCTAGCCCCACACTAAGCAAACGCTTGTATCGTGGGTACTAGATAGAAGCTTTGGTAGACGCTGAAATAAGGGTACAAGGCCAATCCAAACTCCCTCAACAAACATCGTGCAAATAAGTACAGTAAACACCTCGAGAAACGGATCACGGAGACCGGATATTGCGATCCAAACTAAGCTGGCTTATTTGACAACTATTTGGACAGGTAGATTTATTTGCTGTTTACTGAGGGATTTTCAAAATTTGCCGATATAAATTGTATTATTGAGTTTAAGTGGTATAGTATTACTACAAATTCTATCGGTAAATTTGAGAAGTCCCTTCTATGATATTATTAATGTATCTCATTTTTTTTCGTAGAGCAAGGTCATTATTATCAAGAGTCTATCTTACATCGACATAAAAAATGGTCAGAACTTATGGCCTAGAAAACTCGCCAACTATCTACCGTCCCATCACATATTTTACTTGAAATATTACGGCAAAAGAAAGGCAAGTCACCTAATAGTGATTACTTTGGGGCAAAAATGTCGGCTCATTCCTTGGAGGTCGATTAAGGCCATTTATTCACGGCCATGGGGTGAAAAGTGTTCAATGTCAACGAATTTCAACCTTTGAATAAATAATACACCTACTATTTCGAACTGAAGATTGATTTCTTTGATATTTTAATGAACTCTGAAAATTTTATCTACATATGTAGCTGATGTGTAGTTTTGTTGACCAAGAAATAAGGCACGACTATGTTATTTTGATTAAAGAGACATTTTTGTATGGATGATCATTTAATCATAATGCAGGTTTCATTTACGAAAACCAAGAAATAAATTAAGTTATTAGCAAAGCTAAAAAAATCTCTTATATATTTGAACCCATTAATAACCTGTCCAAGTTAAAGCCTACCGAGGGTCGAAAGCTTCACAAGACCCTTGCATATTTATCTGTGCTGTATGACCTCTACTTTTTAATTAACTTACTATCGTTAAATCAAATTAACAATTGCAAAGATTAATGCGTCAAAAATGATTAATCCACTGCCAGTTCCTTACACAAGTCGATGAGTCAGACCAACCAACCACAGGGCGGTTTATTCCACCGGAACAAGAAACGGGTATAATGTAGGGTATATAGTGAAGTATATTGTAGGGTATATTGCCATATCGCGTGCAGAGCCAGCCTTGGCGAAACTACGTCGAGGAGTCAGGGACGACTCAATGTCAATGTTTCAAAACTCCATTGTGGGTTGAAGGAACCTGTAGGTACTTTTGGAAGCAGATCAATGGGCCGAGAATACTATGTTATCAAAATTAATTAAGTACATGATTACTCACTCGATGTTACAAGATCTCTTAGGTGTCGTATAGGCTCTTTGACATAATTTATATCAATTTTCGATATTAGAACGTATTGTTCCTCTTTATTAAATCAATATAAGCTAAATAGCGAAAATTTAAAAAGCATTTCAGATTTTCTTTGTTTTTCCTCAAAAGGCTTCGTTTTTAGAGGCTGCGGTGTGTATATCTACCATGCTATATGTGTAAATAACATGGCAATTCCTTTGTATGTGCATTAATATATTTAGTAAACTATAGTATAACTATTATACTATACTATTATAACCCTTTGTTACTTATAGTTTTGAAGTCCAAAACTAAAAGTTTTAAAGTTTAATACTTCAATATTATAGTAATTTAGTAAACTTTACCTAATGTCTTATTATCACATTTACTTTAAGGGCTTCTATGCCAAAAAGCACGATGCGCCAGCTCTTTGATACGATGTGAAACCAAAAAAAAAACAACACAACAGACATATTTTTCCATTTCTATTATGGTACAACAGCTAAAAAAGCTACTGCAAAGTCACACGATAGCTATTGAAGGTTATAGCAAGGTGGGAACATCTTGATAACAGCCTAAACGGTTTGAATAGGTTTCTGATTGCACAGGTAGGGCCCTTGCGTAACCTGGGAAGCCTTCGGGGAAATATCATCCGATGCCAATGTCAATTGAATGGGTAAACAACTAAACTATTGACAGGTGAATTAAAGCCCAGATTACTGACTCGTGTAAAATATATTGAGTTGATTTAATGAAGGTGGGATGATTAAGTAACTATGGCTTTACGGAATAGGTTAGTAAATTGCTAAGTATTTTTTAATTATGGTAAACAAGAACAAAGTTGAAAATGTTAAATTACTACGTTTTTTTCATGCTTTTTTACCTTTGTTTGAGAACTTCTTTAGATACGTGAAATCGCTTCGATTCCCTTGTTTGCAATCGTATAAGTTTACAATGTGTTAAGCTGTAGACAATTACAGCAAAATATTATTTAATAAATGCCGTTAACTAGTACATATGAGTATTATTTAGCAAACGTTAGCAGCTAATAGCAATTAACTATTACGTTATAATATTCTTACGTAATACCGCTAGGTAACAAACTAGTGTACAATATGAGCTCTTATTACGAGGGGATTGGATCGCAATCACCTCTCGGCTTATAGCAAGGTACGTGACAGACTCTACGCGGCACCTACTAGCTCCAATACCTAATACAGGGTGCTTCTTGTACAAAGTAATATCTTATTTATTTATTTATAACGACAAACAAAACAGAATATGTTCTTAAATTAACTTAATAAACATTTTAAGCTGGTTTCGATCCAGAACAAATTCTAAGATATATCTTCATCTAAATGTAAAGATTAATAATTACAAAAATATGAGTTAGAGATAATACAATATAGCTACATATAACAACATTAATGATAAACAAACAGGCATGTACACATTAAATTGTATCTAACAATTAAGTGATTATTAAGAATTTTGCTTTTTTATTATAATACTAAATATTTATACTGTAAGTCCATTTGTTATATTTATTTATATTTGATGTGCAATAAATATACTGAATTGAATTGAATGGTATTGGCGAACTCTGGTGTCGAGAGCTTAAACTGCCTAAAGAGAAAGTAAATTATCTGTGCATTAAGACTTTAACTGTCAGTAAAAAAAAAAAACCTAGTACGATGTACCTAGTATTTAACTTGCTATCCGACTACGGAAGTGCAGTAAGCAGTGCAGTGTAACGTCACACTGAAGTTTGATAATGTGAGGTTTTACTGCAGCTGGAGTCAGCAAGCTTTTTGCATTTTAGTTACACTTCTGAAATATTTTATAAAGTTAGGAAAAAGAAATATTTTATTTTTATCAATTTGACAGGGTTTGACAGGGTTTTATTGTAGTAAGTAATTTGAAACTAAATAATAGTATGCTTAGATTATTTAATGGACACTTATAGTATTTTAACCAAGAACAAATGTCCTGTATAAGCTTCAGATACCTATCCGAAGAGGTAATTGGATTAGCGATAAATTGAATCCGACATAGAACAGATAATATTTCCATCTTAGGCCTATATCTTGTAACGACTTGATTTACTTAGAAATCTGAATAATAGCCAGTGCCTGACTGGAATATTAAACGATACTTACTGCCTGAGTATAGGAAAAGTTATAAGAAATTAGTTATTACATTAAATGATGGGATTATATTACTTATGGGAGACTGTATGTATCCTCTTCAAATGATTACCAATAAAATCGATATTTAATTATTTAAATCTACTGTGGTTTCCTTCCTCTGCTCTTATAAGAAAATAATTTAATTAATAAATAAATCGCTCTATTAAGTCTCAAATTCATGTGAAAATCTAATTATATTCTTAGAAATAGCAAAGCTGATGAAAAGAAGTAAAATGAAAAAGAGAAGAGCCTGCAAAAGTGCGACAACATTTTCTTTTCATATTTTTACATGGTTGTTTGGCAACCGGTTGCCAACCCAATCCACTGGCCAGTAATAACCAGACCCCATGTAAATGTAGGCAGAAGGAAAATTAAAACATTTCGAGTCAACGATACCATTCCGAATAGACATCCCATTCTGGTGAAAAAAAAACTGACAATATAAGATTTTTTAGACTCAGCATTGCGTATAACATTTTCTGTATTATAGTGTGAAATGTACATTATAAAATCGTCTTTTACATTACACAAATCGTTTTTAACATCGCGCAATATGTCTCTGCATTGTCATTTTTGCCATACACAAGATAGGGCTGCTGATTGTTTCACTCATAAGAAGTAAATTTGGTAGTTTTTTATTTAATAAATAAATATTCCGGGAAAATCCACATAGCGCCATCAAGCTCCATACTCAACAAACTCCTGTGTCATTACTAGGTGCCCCTGTGTTATTTTGTATATGTTCGGAGCGTATTTGAGACTCCGGGTCCTATACACACCCATTACCGCGGGTAATGCAAACAGAATAAACGAAACGGAAGGTTCATTATAGACCGCCGCCCAGTGGCTAACCGTAGATAAAGTAATAATACATGTTTTAAATTGAGATTATTTTGTTTTTAAATCTTTATATGATTATAGAAGCATACATGGTTGGTGGAATTATCAAATCAATTGAATTATGGGAATTGTAGTCTCCGGAAATATTGCCCAACAGCTTAGGATAGAGTTAGGTACAAGATACATACCTATATTATTACTTCATTAAGTTGATATAAATATGTATGTACTTAAAGAAACACTATAAATTAATAACCAAATAAATAACAACCATAAAGTGTAGAAAAAACTAACTGAGAACATTTTTTAGGAAGGTTGTAATCATAAAAGTAGACTAAACCCTATTTTGACGTCTTATCATCGCATATGACTGCGTGTTACCGCCACATAACCATTACCTAAGGGTTGATTCAATATTTAAGTGGCTATCCTGGCGGCATGCAAACTTTGTACACATTACACACTGTACATAAACTATGTACCTACATGAGTACACATGACATACTTTGCTCAGTCGTCAACCGCTACATAGTTGGCGAATTATGGAGATACATGTGGATGCCCGTGGCGTCGTTCTCGTTGTTTGAGAGATAATATATCACTTTAAGTAACCTAAACTGTCACTACACCAAAAATGTTAAGCAATTGTCTATGCGGTCAATCCTTGGATGGGTGTCCAAAAACTGGCATTCCGTTTTGGGCACTTCCGTGGGTCGGATGACACGTTAAATTGTAGGTTCCGGCTGTCTGTCATAGTACGGCAGTCGTTATTATGGCGTAAAAAGAAACTACTTAACAGACCGACACATACAGTTTCACATTTAAGGATGGTATGATTTCTAAAGTAAGAGAAGATAAGTAAAATTAAGATTCATCCAATAAATTAAATGATAGCTTATGACCATCATAACTAACAGTACCGCTTTTATTCCACCATTTTTACCGAACACCATTAGAAATGATACAGCAGTGGCAGTACAAAGTGCTGACGCAGCAGAAACATTAGCTAGTGATTGTTTGCGAGCACTCCGCGGCTCATTCCTCCCGCTTGTCCGACAAATACGCCTTTCATCATAATTAAGTAGAGTTTTTGGCATCGTCACCGGCCTCACCCCGTTACTGTGGGGTTACTTCTAAGCAAATGAGTTTGCATGAGAGTGGATAACTTCGGTGTCAAGAGTTTTCAAAGCACCCTAAAAGTGTCTGCCAAGACTCATTTTTAAACCTTGTGGAAATTATTTTTTCTTATTTTTATGCTTACAGGATGTCAATGATTATAGACAATTGTTAAGTAGTAGTATTCTACACTGCGATTACAATTATCATAATTTATTTACACAAATAAAACCTTGAGCAAATTACGTTAATTACTAATCACAAATAATAAAATAAAAATAAAAATATTTTTTTAGAATTTAAATAAAAAATAAATAAAAATAATTGTAATTTTTTTTATATTATATTGAAATAACTACATAATCAACATCTATTTCGTAATGATTCACGTTTCATAGTAACCTCTTGGTAGCGGCACTTAATTTTTCACCTCCACCATAATAATACTCATAATAGTGCGTCATTTCAACAGACAGCACACATTTAATGCAGGAACTCACGACAGGTGACGTGTGGCCATGTTAGATGGAGCGAAGGGATTAGAATTATAGTTACAGTAGATAAACGAAGTACATACAAATAGTGTTTTGTTTGTGATATAACGTTACTGAGTTTCCTTGAACGTTTTTATACTCTACTTTTATTTATCCGGTGCATAGTACGTTACATTACTGTTCGTGTTTGACTACATCCCATCTGAGCATAGCTGTTTAGTCAAAGGTATAAGACATCACAAAAAGCTCTCGCAAAGAAATATTTTCACAAAAATATGTTCATCGTACTCTGCTTCAAATTTATCTGATTTTAGCAGCATATTACAATCAATATTAAAAAGTAATTCAGTTGCCCCGCCCTAGTGTTTTCCGCCCATGGAATCCCCGCCCTACCTCCGCCCCTGTACAACCTCCGCCCCGGAATCGTCCCCGCGAGGCATCGTTAGCCCTTAATAACTCCACTATCTGCTGTATTGAATACTATAGCATACTATGGCGGGCATTTTATTCAACCAAGGTATAAAGCTATGGAATTAGTAAACAACGGCAATTTGTTTAAGTATTAAAATTTTATCTATATTCAAGTCAATTAAACATTCAACTCAAAGTTATATTCAAAAATCTATAATTAGTCTTACGTCTTATCTTTATAATGTAAGTCAAGACTACGAGAATCAAATGACACTCAAACAATAAAGCTGGTCGTAATAAAATGCAATTGTTTTTGGTACATAGTAATTATATTAACAGACTTAAGACTCTAAAATCTGTATACGTTATCCTGAAATCACTAAAATATACAAGTACATATATTTATTAGGCTTAAATAAATACAGTGATTAAGTAAGATTATAGAAGTTGAACATGTGTCCATTAGCTTTCCTACCCTACCGCATGAAAAACGAAAAAGCTCAATCTAAACTGACGTAACACCGTCACGGTATCAAGAGATCGGTTATCAAAGTAATGGATGCTGAAACACAACCCGGAGGTTGTACCTACTGTTATCAGTTACGTCAGAGCATCCCTGACAGGGTAGAAGGATGGGGAAGTATACTGTTGCTCGGGAAATTGTTATGGATCGGTGGGAATAATGTATTTTGGAACATAATAAATATATTAGGTGAAAGAAATATAAATACTTTACATACTTCTTTGGCACCATTGTACACCACTGTGTTTTCATGAACTTGGATAGACTTACAAATGAACTACTTGGTATAAACAAACTTCCCTTAACTTATAAAGGTCTTTGACTACAGCTTGCTGACTATTTCATTTATGTTTTAAAGAAATTACCTTTTCATTCATGATCAAATATTTCAATTCCAATTTCAACGAATATTTTTAAGTTCTCTTTGCATCTGTACCATAAATGTTCCTACATACTTCTACGAGCAATTGAGCAAACACCGCAAATACTGGTGAGGAAATTGCAAATGCAATCTAGTCGCACTAGGATCGCAATGTCTAATGGATACAAGAGGATTAATGCCCCACATGGCATCAATATAATCCAATCTTTGAGATCACATGTTAGACATAAGTATTTAATAACTTTTTTTTCACGTGTGATAAGTTTACGATATGAATTCATATATTTTTGATATGATATGACATACTTGTATGTAATATTAAAAAAACATGCTACTGCTAACCGCAGCAAAATAATAACCACTTAAAAGACCTAACTCACTGCCAGATGGCACCGTTACCACATTTGATTGTTGATGAGAAGAGCCAGAGAATAAAAAAAAAAAAAAAATTCAGGACATATCACACAGCGCCATCTTGCCCCACACTAAGCAAACGCTTGTGTCGTGGGTACTAGATAACGGATATAATACTTATATACTTTTCTTTTGTAAATACATACTTATTATACATACAAACGACCAGACTCAACACAAGTAATTATAATTTTAAAGCACATAAATACTTGTGTCATGCGGGAATCGAACCCGCGACCTCTAGATTAGAAGGCAGAGCCACTACCAACTAAGCTAACAGGCCAGTCAATAAGTCTTATATTTTAGAGAACTACTGATAAAAAAAACAATACGGTTCTAATGTGTATCTATACGACGATAAATAAGAAATAGTTATAATTTTTACAGTATTAGCATAATCTATGACACTTTCTAACATTATAGCTACTATCAAAAGAAGTAAATAAACCATAATCAAGCAATCTAGTGTCTATTCTACCTGTTTGTGTATTCATAAGAGGATTAATGTCTCCAGTCCAACGTGGGTCCAATATGAATCCAACCTGTTTGTGCAATTCGATTGGATGGCGAGCCTGGATTACCGGTACGGTTGAACTGAACCAATTTGGATTTAAATGCTTTCAGCTTTTCAATTGCTGAGGACTCAAATACTCATCAAAATAAAGGGCAAGCATGATGATATGAATTGTGTTTTCTTATTTAGATTCCAATAATACGTTAAACTTTCTATGTGTCTACAAAATTTCGTTGAAATGTTATGATTAATGATCATTTAAACATAGCAATATAATATGCTTGTACAACAAGTACCGTCGTGTCAATTCTGTGTTAACACACAGACATAGGGAATTCTAAGCCGTCTTACTTATAACTTAACAGTAAAACCTAAGTTAGAATTACTTAGAAGCTGCAAGTTATGTGTAAACACGAAGTACAGTTACTGTATGCAATGATGCAGCGTTTCTCAGAAGCAGCTACTAATTAAGAATGCACTAATTGAATTCATTTATGAACGCCATTTCAGCTAAAGATGGTGTACAGGGTTGGTCTAAGAAAATAAAATTAACTTACTGAGGCAAAGAAAATTCTACAAACTTTTAATCTAACACTATTTCTAATTAATATAACTAATATAGGTATACTGTAAAACGCAAAGTGCACTGTGGCTTACTTTTAATTTGCTAATTTCAACAGTGCCTAAACTCTAGCAAAGTTGTTAACCGATTGACACATCAACAAGAAAACACATAACCGATATAAATCACTTTTCTGTTTAAATTTAAACATATGCATATGCTTTTGTGAAGAACATGATCAAATATTGAAATATAGCGACTAAATAATTTGTGTTCTAAAATCTTTTAATCTTTTTTATAATATATTAAAGTTGATAAAATCAGAAGCACCAGCCCTACATATCAGTGGGTAAGATGGGGGTCGTCGACTCGCGGTGGACAATTAAGTAGGATCTACTCTAATTGGAGTAGGAGTCAACCGGGAAGAGTTAAGGATGATGGATGGAGCTTCTGGATTATACCCAGGAAGGAATGGATTGTAAATAGTGCAAGCTGGGTAAATTAAACGTGGGGTGAATTTTTCTGTGTAAAACAACATAATGTAGAGTAAGTAAATACTCACATTGTGTGTTATTTATTAAATTTAATGATTTTACAAAAAATATGATGTAAATTATCGATGAAAATTTGAACTAAATTAATTATTATAATTGATATAATAGAGAACGACAAAGTGAACTGAATTGTTACTAATCCCGCATAAAACTCGAAAAGCTGTCATGAATAGATTCATTTTAAATGCAAACGAGTAGCTAACTCTCTTAAAAACTAAATTTCTTCCACGTTTCATTTCCCGCTTGAAATTTTCCTAAAGTTTTGATTTGTAGAATTTCTTAGCTCTAACACATTTATAACCGCAAACTCCAGAACTTATGAGCAGCGTCAAAATATACAAATTTAGTTTAAAACGGGTTAGCGACTTCCTCGAAACATGGTCTTGTTTTGTTTACTTACTGACATATTGTACTTGGGTCGTACTTGAGTAACATCTGCTGAGAAACTTGGCCGGAGATATATCTCGAACATAAGTCGGCTACATTATGACGAACAATGATACAGAAGTGCTCTTATATTATATCTGTCATATCTAAAAGTCGTATGAAACAAATAAGTGTTTGTTACGGAATTGATACACGTAGAATGTTTTAGTTTAGAAACTACGAAGGGATTAGCGCTAGATGTTATTTGAACAATGCAATATGGAGAATGAAAACCCTATAAATATAAAATAATCTATAAGATGCCTATGCCTTTTTAGGCATCCACTATAAAATGGAAATACTTAGTTAATATTATTTAATTCTCATAATTTTCAACTAGGTACATTTCCAAATATAATACAGACATTTCCACAAACCTAATACAATTTTAATAATATAAACTCTCTTATATGTCCCCTAAGGCAAAGAACCTGTATACGTTTATTTACCTTACACCAAACTAACTTATGCTAGTTATGTTGTTACCTATGTATAAGTGTATTTACCTCACACAACTAATGTTACCTACAGTGGCAAAGCCATAAAGTCACAATGCGTCCGTTTAAAACACGCGTGCAGGCGGCACGTCGTGAATTCAGCTATTTACGAGCGGAGGTGTGCTGGTTAGTTATTGACGGTAGCTGCTACCTTCCCTGCTGAATTATCAACACCTATCGACCACGGCTCAGTTGATTCTACTGGGCTTACCTAAGCAAAGGTTTCTTGTTTACTGCCCCTGCTAAATGGAACATATTGGTAAATTCTAAGAGATCACTCCAAGTGATAAGGCCGCCCTCTGTCCCAATACTATGATCTAATTTTCTTTATTTTTTCTTTTGTTATTGGTGTACAATAAATCATTTTGATTTGATTTGAAGTTCTAAACGGCAGGATCACATAACGAAAGTACACACTTAAAATATTATCGGAACAATCTTAAAATGATGAATTTAGTAAAAATCTGCTGAAAGTGTGTAGTAACACTTACCTATATCGCAGAGTCGGTCATTAGAAAAGACATCACGTAACACATAAAGGAACTTACAACAAATTGAGACTTCCGCTTTCAAAAATTACCTTTGTTTCGGAACTTTATCAATTTCTCTCAGAAGTTGTTACAAGTAGGTGTATCGATTCTCGCTTGGCATTTATTTTCAAAGCGGAAAATAAATTGAGAAAAGAAAATAGGTAAAGTTTCCGTAGAGACGCCTATGGGGCATGAATGATTCACTGGGAACCCGCGGGAGAAAATCTTTTCTAGACTTTTTTTGCGGTAACCTCATTTCAGGCTTTAGTGCTTACGAAGTTCAAGTTCAAAGCTAACAACTATCTATTACAAGGTTTTGAGATACGGCTTTGAATTATATTTGAATTCTCAGAAATTTGTATCGAATCCGTATTTTCGTATTGAAAGCATTTGACACCACAAATCCCATACACACCACAGTCCACAAATTACATACCGAATGGGTACATTATTTAACACATAAACTAGTAAAACCCATAACAAAGAATCTTAAATACCACTACACTACACTTTGTAATTACTTATGTTGAGTCTGGTTGTTTCTATGTATAATAAGTAAGTATGTATTAACAAAAGAAAAATATATATGTATTATATCCGATATTTAGTACCCATGATACAAGCGTAAGCTTAGTATGAGGCTAGATGGCGCTGTGTGATATGTCCTGAAATATTTACATATTTATTATATATTTACTAAAAACAGACATGGAACTTCAATGTGTTGGATAATAAAATCGATAGTCGATGTAGGTATATGTTAATAGTATAGAATCTAACAGTATTAACTCACAACAACCACTTTTTAATTACCACTTTTAATCATTCTAATAACACTAACAACAAAATAATTTCCAAACCATATCTATCCAAATCGACGTAATATATGAAGAAATTCTTGTCTAATACAGACTATACAAATACGTAGAATAGAAGTAGACATAGAGAGCGTTGCGTGTGTCACTTCATATCGACCCAGTCAACCGCGCACCACCATACAACCACACTCCACTTATTATACCTTACTTTAGATAGACGAAGGATATCATGGATGTTTTTATCATATCATATCTATGGATGTTTTTATCATCATACAACAACATTAGTATCAATAGAAGTGAATGGCCAACGCAACTATGACACAAAATCAAGTTCTATTTGTAAATACATTTTTACATCTTATAAAATTATCTTTATTCTACACTAGTGGGTGCTTGCGGCTTCGCTCGCGCAAAGAAGTAAAATTTGCATCCCCTATTTCACCCCTTTGAAAGTGGCGTTTCCAAAAATCCTTTCTTTGCGGATGCCTGCGTCATAACATCTACCTGCATGCCAAATTTCAGCCCCGCCTAGTGGTTTGGGCTGTGCGTTGATAGATCACTATATCAGTCAATCAGTCACCTTTGAGTGTTATATATTTAGATGTAATTTTCAGGAACAAAAGAGAGAAAACTAAAATAACCCACGCACACATTCTTGTGGGTAAGTTATCGGATCTGGACAATGACTTCCAAAGTTTATCACACGGAAGAATCACTTGGATATAAGTTACGAGTACTTTTGTGTCGATAAATAAGATCCTATATAGAAAGGGATACAAATCTGGTAATAAAATGTATGCGATACTGCTATTGTGATAGTTGAGCTATACTAACTTACAAGTTATAAAATAAGTAAAGCAGGTTTTGAATGTATGGTTAAGTTTTATGAAAAAAAAAACTTTAATAAATACATAATAAAGGCCGCCAATTAAGACGCTAATTTTAATTTCTCTGTTTATTTTTATTTTATTTTTATGTGCGGTGTTTTAATAAATAATTTATTTATCTATCTATCTAATTCAATGTTTGTTTGGGTCAGATGACACGTTAAATTATAGGTGCCGGCTGTTTTTCTAGTACAGAAGTCGTTAAGCCATGTCAGAGGCTCAGGCCGGCTTGATTAACTCTCGACACCAGAGTTGGCCACTCTCATTCGATAAGAAAAAGAAGAATGTTTGTTTTGTATATTGAAAATACGTAATAATGTAAATAATACCCTATTTATCCTCGAGGTGGCTTGAGGTTACAATTCTTATAAATAGAAACCAAAGTAACTATCCTTATTTTGTTCTCGGATAGACTTTATGACGCTAACCCTCTTTTGCTATTTTATTCCTATTTATCTGACGTAACTTTTAGTTGTATATACAAAGATTTTTAATATGTATATATCTGCGTGGAAACAAAAAATAAGTACCTACCTATATAAACTCCAAATATGATTGAGTTTTTGGTACTCGAGACTGGCATAAACGACGCGATAGAAGCCGCGGACTTTCACTAGTCTACTAATAACGAAATAAAATATTAAGTTAAAATTAAACAGTGACGCAAACAAAGTATCATGAGTCAGAATACGACTAACTTATAATTGGATGTATTTTTAGAATTCATATCGAACCGAGTTTGTTTCCATTTCAAAACTTTGTTTAAAATTGTGTAACCTGTCTTGTTTATTTATATTTTGATTAAAATAATTTTGCTTTAATATATCTTAAATGTTTATTACTCAGAATTTATGGCATTTATTGCACTTTAGTATATATGTAGGTAAGTAAATAAATTAAACTTACAGTTTGTCAAAAACTAATTAAAAAAACTAAATACTAACAATAGAATAAAAAGCTTAAAATACTTCTAAAACTAAATTATTTAATCTAAAATGCCTGTAGTAGAAGGAAAGGTCCCCAAAATGCTATGAATTAATTTATGGCTATAATATAATCCAATAGCAACATAGCTACTAAAACTAAATAAAAAATCATTAGTTTATTCTAGTAATTAATGGCAATTGGAATGAAACAACCACAGTTTAATACCCATATTTCTCTAAAAATTATAGAATTCTAAGGCTTGTTTTTCCTTCAACAGAAAGTAAAAAGCAAGTTATAAGTTTTAATTTATAAAGTTAATGAAGCCGAGAAGTAGGCCAGGGTAGGACGATGGTGTAGCCTCACCTTTGTTACACAACCATTAAACAAGTTTACATTTTTAATTAAATTGTGGAGGCAAAGGTAAAACTAGTGAGCGTAAAATAGCGCGGTATCATGGAATTAATAAAACTAGCCAAGTGCGAGTCGAACTCGCGTACGAAGGGTTCCGTACTATATATTCATCTATTTTACGTATTAGTGTGTAGGTATTTATTTCAATTGTTTTATTTAGAAATATTCAAGTTTCTATCTGTTTATTAAGATACAGTAAAAATTGCTTAAAAATTACGTTTGTTGTATGGGAGCCCCCCTTTAATATTTACTTTATTGTTATTTAATTCATTATTTCAAAAGGTAATATACAATTCAATATTCTGTGAAAATTTGAAGCGTCTACCTGTTACCGTTTTTAATATAGAGCAAAAAAAATACGAAAAAAAATATCCTTTATATACTAATATTATATAATTAACCCTTATTTTTAGTATTTGTTGTTATAGCGGCAACGGAAATACATAATTTGTGAAAATTTCAGCTTTTTTCCTATCTCGGTTTATGAGATACATCCTGGAGAAAGACAGACAGACAGCAGAGGCTTAGTAATAGGGTCCCGTTTTACTTTTTGTTTTTAGGTACGGAACCCTAAAAACTAGGCTAACATTGATTTAGTCTGAAATAATTTTAGTTTTTTCGATGTCGATCTTAAATTAAGCATATCTGTTTTTAACTCTCAACACTAGTATTCGCCACCCTCATACAAACTTATACGTATTAAACTAAACTCACAATCTCACATCTCTCTTTGAGTCGTATTTTCTCATGACTGAGGGTCGTGACTCCCCCGCAGAATTAATTCGTTAGGGGAGTTCTCTTGGGCAGATACATCGTCACAATCTCACATATTTTAATAAAAAATAACAACAGACTACAATAGAAAATAACCTAACCTAACATGGTAACCGACAAATACCCTGTGGTATAAAAAGATATTCGTTAGCGCGGCGCGGGCGGGTGGAAGCACCTGCATGTCAAATGTAAAGCCGGTCGTTACGAGAGCCGTAATGAGGCAGGCCTCTGGGTACAAAGGAAACCACGTGAGAATGGAGATAAGATGGGAGATTTGAATAAAAAATAAAATAAATAAATACTCCGGGACATTGCACACAGCGCCATCTAGCTCCACACTAAGCGAACGCTTGCGTCGTAGGTACTAGATAACGGATATAATACTTTTTTTTAATGTTAGGAAATTTTGTAAATGTAAGGTGTTATAGGTGATGGAAGATATACGAGTATGCCGCTGCTAAAGGATATTCTGTTTGATAAAATTTTTTGGCAGCTTAGTGACAGAATTAAGAAGGGGAAACTTAAAATAAGTACGTACTATCTTTAACTACTACAAAATCAAACATACAAAATGAAAGCCAAAAATATCCTATTACTGTTCGGTCTTTCGGTGGTACAGATAAACAAACAAAATGTGATACCAAGGTAAATTTTGTAATTATTGATAACTATACATAAATATTGCATTTTAGCACAGTTAATGCTATGCACAATATTATGTCCTACACAAAGATACGAAGTAATGTTAGGCAATTTAAGCAAAGTTACTGTTAAGTACATAAGCACTAATAGTATTCAAGTAAGCGTGCATTGTTGCCTTGTTCAAGCACGACACCTGCATCAATATTGTTGAAACTTAAGCTCAACATAGACCGGGAATGCTTCATGTGACAAACGGGAACTAGACACTAATATATAAAACTAGGGTTGGTCTTATAATTTGAAGTTAATTCCTAGAGGAACACACATATTTGAATCTGTAGTTCAAAAATATGTGAAGACAATCTGTTGTTAGTAAAAGGCAAACCTATACTAAATGTATTTCATAATTAATTTTTCTTTATATACAATACTTTTAAATTTTTATTAAGTTTACTATTGTAATCAATACATGTACATGTATTCTGACTTGTAACTATGGAGTTATAAATAAATAATTTGTATTTGTAATTATTGCGTACATAATCTAAGCTAATCAAATATATCCCGCCTCACTTCATTTTAGCAAAATGCATGATCCGTTATTAGTATAAAAATAAGGTTTCAAAATAACTAATGGATTTATTACGAAGTCAAATTTGCACCATTTTAGACACTACAGTCTATAATGCATTGTACGTTGCCGTAGACAGGAGGAAGTGGAAAGATATCATCAAGAGAAGGTGCTTGGAGGTGGTGGTCACGATCCTCAGTCATGAGGGATACGATTCAAGGAGGAGGAATACGAAGTAGGTACACAAAAATAACCTTTAGCAGAATACCCAAACACTAAGCAAACTTAGGTACTATACGCAGACAGATGATAAGCAGAATCAGATATAATAAAACAAACTAAACCAAGTACGCTCGTCTGGCAGACTGCATGGCGGCAAATAGCTTCGCACCAGATAGCTTGTAACGACCACAGACTGCACTGCCGGCCACTATCACATGCACGTCGGGCGGGAGTTATTACTTTGAGGACTAGCATATATATATGATATAACAACTTATGATATTACGGACAAATAAAAATAGCTCTTTGAAGACTCGCATTAAAACCGTATTTAAATTTGTAAGTAGGATTTGAGTTTATAAGTTTGTTCTTTGACCACACTGTTATTTTTTAATATCTCTGAAACTGTACGAAAATCTGCCATGCCTTTCACATTGTTAGATGGTGTACGCGTTGCATATTTCATGCGCCGCAAATAGGATGCCTAATAACTCTTGCTGAGCTGCCGGTGCGAGCATTTACTTGCATGTTGGATCACTGTATACAGTTATCTTCAAAATTATAGAAGAATAAAAAATAGTTATCAGAAGCAGATATTGTCGTCGCCGTAGTCGAAATTGGCATAAATTGTAATAGATATATGTTCTACAAGGTTAAAATACTGTATAAAAATGATAAATTCAAACTTGATGGAATAACATAATTATTGTAAGACTGTGTAAGACTCCTTTCCACGTTCATATAAAAATTTAAACGGTTCAACTAATTTCATTAAAATTGGATGTGGAAAGATTAACCACCACTCGCACTTATATTATGTGTGACTGGGGTGGTATTTTCATCACTAGTTCTTAAAGCCATCACTAGTTAGAGCTTAGATAAACAGCTTTCTTAATTCTTTCTTGTTTATAATTCTTAGTAATGTCCATCCAAAAGGTTGCCTGGAAGAAATCGCCTAAGGCGATAAGGCCGCCCAATGTACAGCACTCTAATATATTTAAGATTATTTCCTGTTTGTTATTTATGTTTTATATTGTGTACATTAAAGATATATTCTATTCTAATCTATTTTTTCTCATTTAATTTTAAAATCGCAAAGAAAAACAAACTAAAGTCATAGATAGATAGATAGATAGAAAATTCTTTATTGTAACACACGATAAAATTAAAAGGAAAGAAGAAAAAAAATACTTATACTAGTGCCACAAGTGGCGGCCTTATTGCTAAAAGCAATCTCTTCCAGGCAACCATTGGATGGAAAGGAATAAATAAGAGATAACAGAGGACGTGGTATACAATAAAATAAATAAAGAAGAAATGATTAGATTAAAAATACATACTACAAACCTACTTAATAAACTATACATATAAATCATACACCCTAATACATATAATAACAATATACCAAAATATAAATTAATACATATTGTTAATAAATACCTACTGATTGAGTATACACTATACACATACATAGATGATGATAGCAAAGGAACTACATAGATCTCACTGTAATGATGACAAATACCATATTTTTTTGTCATATTTTCTGGACTGATTGGATTTTTTTTTTCTTTTTTTTTTCACAATATGCACAAGATCTTTTTAATAACAGTTCTTGTGTATATTTGGTTACACTCGTTGTAACCCTGTACAGAGTCCCAGTCTGACCTTTTAACGTGTTACATGTTTTAGCAAGCTTCCTTGAGTCCTATTGCCTACCTTAGGTTTAGGTGTATCTACTTGCCTAATTTTCGAGAAGAACATTTTATTAAACTACTAACTTACTGTCCTATGAATGTACATTTTGTGGACCTTCCGGTGAACGTGTATTTGCTTGCGTATAGTAATAGTCAGGTATTTAGACAAATTATATACATACTACGTATACATACGTAGAGATACTGTGTGATATGTCCAGAAATATTAATTATTTAAATTTGACCAAATACTTGTAAGTGGTAAAAGCCTACGGTGGTGTTTATCACCAGGCAAAAAATAAAACGTCCATTTTAAAAAATACACTTATTAGAAATGCTCTTTTTTACAGTATGTTTTCAGCAGTTTAAGAACAAAACAAACAGAGAGTGTAAACATTAAGTAAGTAGTTTAAGTTATAAACTAACTAATAAAACGCAGAGCACACCAATGCCGTGAAGGTAAGTCGTAAACAGACACCCAGGGCCCTGGGGCCTTACCTGGACAAAAACATTATAGTTTAAATGTTTTTTTGCTTGTCTTTGACATGCAAACTATCACAAAAAATATACATAAATGGCTACATACGTACCATGTGTATAAAATATTCCTCAAACATCGGTTTAAGTACATGTTCTGGTTAATAAATATTATTTTACATCTCTCATGTTCGGTAAGTAGGTCCTTATTACCCCCAAATGAGGCTTGTAAGTAACCAATTAGCGCCCTAGGGTAATAATGTAGCTAGAAAAGCCCTAGGGCGGTAAGTAATTAAAAAAATAACATTTCACTCCTTCAAAAAGTTCAAGAAGTAGACAAAGGAGGTCGCTTCGCTATTCAAACTCAAACTTCTTCGTATGATAGTCATCAATTTTAAATATCGAACGGCGATGCGCAATTTCGTTCCTGACAAAAAAAGATGAAAAAAGGCGGGAAGAGAAAACTTTAATTTTAAATGTTGTTTGTTTTTGGGATATTTTTATAAATAGGTACGTGCTAATTAGGAAAAAAAACATGAATTCTGCAAGTGATGACGATATATTATGTAAGCTGCACTCCTGATTAAATGGAAATGGAAGCTGAAGTAGCAATTAACAATATTTTGCTTGAAAGTTCTAAAGAGATATTTAAAAACTTACGACGAGTTCATGAAGTGGCGAAAAGAAAAACGAGTAAGTTCTGATTTTGTCCGTGACCAGCAAATATCACAATCTCAAACTATTAACATACCCAAAAAACACCTGTCCCTAAAATTTTAAAATTGTTCTCATTTCACTATAAATTTTAACCATTAAAATGTTTTATTCTTGTAATACGGGTTTTTTCTACTTACCTCACAATCGAGATGTAAAGCAGAGTAGTTAGCTCGGGTGTAAGCATCAATTGCACCCTCGAACTATAGGCGCCCTCGCTGCGCTCGTGCGCCTAACTATCTCGGGCTGCAATTGATGCCTTACAGCCCTCGGCTACTAATCTACTATTTGTAGATAACGATTCAATTACCTTACGCAATAATATGACCATTCTGGGTAAAGCCACAGCTATTTGGTTATCCGTTCCGTTGTTTACTATCTGACCGCTACCCTGCTTCTACACGTGTTATTACTACAAATGATGAGCAAATAATGTAAATTAGAGAGGACAAGTAATTAAGACAATTGAAACGTATTACAGCCGTTTTTGAAACAGTTATATTTCACGGCAAAACCAGAATTCGACACCCAGGTCGCCAAAAAACTACACTAGAATTCAAATCTCAAATTATTCAGATTGCCGGTAACACTTAAATATATAAGGCATTTGCTGTCGGCCCAGTCAGAAGACCAGCGCCGTATGGAGATACATTTTTGTACCTCGTTACAATATTATTTTTTGTTATGTGTTTCGTGTCTTTAAATGTCTTGTATTCTTATTCTAACAGTACTGAATTTCAAAGAATATTAAACATTATAAATGTTACTAGGTACATAAATTCTTTACATTACAGTTCCACCCTTGACACAAGTAACATAAGCCTGTGACATCCTTGACATGTAGACTATTGCAGACCTGCATGATGTATGCCAAGGAAATAAATTGTGTCAACTTATGGAACTGTTTGGTTTATTATTTACACGGTAACAATCACAGGGTACAAAAATAATGGTTGTCTCCGAATTAAACCCAAAACTTTTAAGTTCATCTTGTTGAAATATAAACGAAATGAGATAAAAGCTCAGCCATCGTACTCGTCGTCTATACTCGTGACAATTAGTTATTAGGACTTACCTGTTGTAAAAGTGAACATTATCTGTTTAACTTCAAGTCTTATTACTTTTATAATATTTAAATAGTCAACTATTAACACAATCACAATTTAATCAACGTTAATGAAAAATAAATATAATTTAGAATGAAATTGGAGGTGTCTCCTTGACACAACATTACCTACGGCACACCTTCACGATATGTGCCAAGGGAATGCTAGCTTTACCTTGAAATTTAATCAAATGAAATTAAACCTTCAAATACAAACATATTTAACTAAAAATTCTCACTAAAATACTTCAGCGAAAGCTCTAGACTTTTTTAATAGCATTCCTTAATTTCGATCCCAATTAGTTATGCACAATAATTACGGTTCGTTGGAAGCTAAAAAGCATTCATAAAGGAACGAAATGAATTTGTGGCAGCGACGGTGGCAAAGAACAAAGGTAAATATTGGTTGGCTTGCTTAATAAAACTGTTGTGCACACAAGTACTTCGCCAGCTGCGCGAGCAGAGTTACGGGAGGAATAAAACACGAATACTGATACTTTTATATCGTATACTCTGTGAAGGGTTGAAATTTAAAATGTGGTACGGCAGATATTGTGCTAACTTCGCCACATTGTGCTAGAAGGCGTGCTGAACAGATAAACAATTTTATTCAGATGCAACATAACCTAGCTATGCAATAATAAAATCTATAATAAATAAAGATATCATTAAGAATCAATCATTATTTTATTAAGAAAATTTAAAAATTTGATAAGAGAAAAATTAGGGTTAACTGATTGAATCTCTAATGTTTGGGTTAGCTAAGTTTCATTTGTACATACATAGGCTACAAGTATATTATTATGTATGTTGATAATAAAAAACTTTATTTAATAAATTGAAAAAAGGAAATCTAATACTTTAAATAAAGTAAAATAAGGTGCTTAATATGCGCGGGAGATAAAGGCTATAAATTGATGTCCAACGGAAAAATGTAAGGAGCTGTGAAATATGAATTCGGGGGAATTAATGGTATTTATATGCAGAAGAGTTGGCTGAAATATAATTATTGAATATTTTGGAATTGATAAAATAAAATAATGCCGTATATGTAAGTAAGAATTGGGGTTAGTATGAACGTGAAGTATGTGTGTAAGAATGGTGAAAAATTAAAACTAAAGTTACCAAATAAATTGTGCTGTTAAATTGTGGAACTGCCTGCCTGACTCTCTGTTCCCCGCGGAATATACCTAACCTTGCGATCTTCAAAGCGAGAGTGAATCGGTTCTTACTGGGTAAGCACGTTCCATCCTAGACCGTAATGATTGCTTACCATCAGGCGAATTACGGTCAAGTGCAAACCCATTTCATGTAAAAAAATATTAATTAATTCAGTCGTGACATCTATATCATCAGCCTTTACATGCATTTAGGCAATAAATTATAATTATAAAAATACTTGGAATCATCCGAAATCCGCTTGGGTGCTAGAAAAAATTAACAGCACTTTACTTTTTAGCACGCTAGAACTCTTTAAAGAGGTTTATCACTAAGTCAACAGGTCAAAGCCATAAAAATTGCCCCATAACATGGTTTCCTTTGGCAACAGGCTGGTCATACACAAACCATTTGGTAGCCAATATGGTCAACGGTCATTCCCGACGAAACGTGCGGAAAACTTTTTTATATTTCTTTCGTGCCTATGACCTGCTATAATACGAACGGATTAGCAATAAAATGTTTACTGTTTAGTAAAATTATGAGTTAGATTCGAAGAGTGGCGAACGCGTGTTCGACAATTGATTGGTTCAATTCAATTCAATTTTAAAGGTCTTTATTGATTCATAACTTATAAAACTAGTACAACACAAGTGTAAATTTTAATCCTAGTGGTACAATAAACTTGATTTACTTACTGGTATTTCGTACACTGGGCACTTTTAAAACAAAAAATACTTGACAATAACATCATAAACTTATAGATAAAATACACTTAGAAACATAAATATCAAATTACGTAGGCTTTAGTATAGGCACTGCGTTTTTAAATACTAAATAGGTGAATGATATAACCCAAATTCCTGGGGTAGTTCGATAAAATTATTAAATTCGCGGATGTGATGTACAGTTTTCAACACAATCTAAACACCCTTCGATATATAGGTACATAGTTTAACGTCGTTTGTTTTGTAATTTAACGTGTTATCCGACTGGATCGTCATGACGAAAATTCTAGTTTGTGAAATCATTACAGTAGCCATGATAATCATGTTCGTTTATTGGGTTCCATAAAATTCAATGTTCAATTTCTTAAAAGAATAATTAAAAGTATAAAGCTATAAATTTTATTCAACGACGAATTTCGTTACGATGATACTTTAAACCGATAAAAGAAAGTCCATTAAAAATAACTCAGTCCTGTCAGCTACGGTGGGTATCCATTTTATTTCTATTAATTTATATTTTATAGCAGACAGACTATAAAACCGTTCACAGTCTCAGGCGGAAAATATTCCTCACTCCAGGCATACCCTCTTCTAGCTACTTACAGAGTCACTGCAAAATAAAGACAACTAACATCGAATATGACAATAAATATCTACATTCTATAGTTATAAAAAAAGTCGTAGGTACGCCGAATGCTATAATTTTTGGTTTATTTAAAAAAAAAAACCATTAAAATGCTTATTCAATATTTCTATATTCAGGTAAGCCTTGTGGCACCAGTGATTCTACTATCACAACAATTGAATTAAATCTTTACTTTATATCAGCACTTGTAAGTTTTCACAAAAGATTTCGGGTAGTTTGAAAACATTTCTCGTCATGGTTTAGTTTCGATGTGTTATTAAACGATCACTTTTAAACAAGTTACTAGCATACTTATGTTTTTAAATACCTACTTGTACGTACTGGTTCACGCTAAGTTTATCTGTTTATCGGTAAAAGTGTCCTCTTACCCTGAATACTCTCCCCGTCCGAGGTCAACGACCGGGCGATGCGATCGTTTCACATGGAAAATCAAACATCGTCTAATTCTAAGAAGGAAAATCGGATTTCCTTTGGGTTTCCGCTTCCGGTGAATTAAGTGCTCGCGCGTTTTGGAACGTAATTGAGTTTTCAGACTTGTCTCCAATATTTTGTACCCTATTTGTTGTTCCTAAAAGGAAGCTTCTATAGTTACAATTTATGCATCCTTAACAAATACGTACGTGACAGTATCTGCTTGGATAATTTTATCGAAGTAGTTTGTATAAATTAAGACTGAACATTGTAACACATTTTTGTTGTCAAAGTTTTAGCAAAATCTTAAGAAGCAAACATTCATGTAGTAAGTTTTCAAACTACTCATGTGCCTTTGACATGGCTTGAAAGAAACCTACATACCTGACATAAGGAAATACTTTTTCCACATATCAATAAATAATGTAATTCCTTCCCTTAACATTATCTCATCATTTCCAAGAACATATAAAGATCCCATTTCCCCAAACATATTCTTTACACATATCATATAACAGGTTTACTCAGAATTTTCTGGAACAAAGCCAGCATTTAGGCGTTACCTTACCAACAAGCTTTTCACTGAGGAAGCTGCCATAGCAACCCGCGCCAAGGATCTACAGATCTTGATACTTGAGAAGTTATATCATTAACGTACGAAACGAGGTTTCTGTTTACTAACTGCCAAGAAAACTTGGTTTACGATGTCTTGTGTCGTTTGAAATTCAAGTTACAATTTGGGAACGTGAATTGACAATATACTGATGATTTTGTACTTGGTAGGTTTTGATTAATTACGAGTATGTATCAGTTGGTATCCGTTTGAGTTCGACTCCTATTTATGTGACAAAGAAGTAACCTTTTGTATTTTTAAGGCTCTATCTATACTATATCCCAAATCAAATAATCGTGGTACCTACTATGATTCCGCAATGAAAGAAAAAAAACAAAAACAAACTGGACCTCTGCATGCATTTTTAATATTTTGTTCAGTGACAAACAATTACTTTGTCTAAATACCTAAAGAACTATTAATTAAGAATGTTGAGTTTTAATTAAAAAATTAAAACTACTACAAATGATCGAACATTCCAACAGGGCAGGTACAGTCCTTCCAACAGAATGTCAGTGGAATGCAAGGGGCGCGAGGCAGCGTGCAGCAAACATGTTGTCATGACAACCGCCGTACAATGGCCACGACTGCAACTCCAATATTACTTGTATTGGTTCTGAGAAACGGAATTACTAATAAATGACTCAGTTGGTTCATTCGTTTCACTGATTTAGTGTTAAATTGTATACTATTTAGCAATGATTGGGCATTGTGATGTCACTTTGCAATGCCTAACTAAAGGATTGAATGAAATTGTAAATACTTACTATTATTTGTATTAACTAGTACATATTGTAATGTACTAAAATTTGCGTAATGCCTAAATAAAGGCATGCGCGAAAAAAATTGTTCTTATATGAGCCTAACAGGTTCTGTCGCAGTATGAAAATCTTCATGATTTTACACATGTTTTTTTTCCTCTACTAATAATAACACTTCAGCAAATGTTAATCTATACACATAAGAGCCATAAACAAAGTAATATTAATAAAAAATGACTACATGCTACATTTTTCGCCTCTTTTCCTTGGCCTGTAAATGTAAAAGCTTTCAGTGGGATCCTGTTTCCTGGGAAGCCTGATCGCATCAGCGGAGGCTTATGGGATTATAGTTATGGGGCTCAGAGAGGACGGCAAATTGAATGCTATGGACCTGAGATAGGCAGAGCGGCGATATGGAAAACGGCTGGGGAAAATGTTGGAAGGGATTTTTTTGTTCCTTGCTAATATAATTTTGCAAGAGTTGCCGTTGATAATAGAAGGTTGGTTGATTTGAAAAAACATTGAATGATGACATACACGCTAGTTAGTTGATTTTGTTTTGATTTCCACAGTACTTATCATCGTGTAAGGTATAATACATTACACTAATAAAAAAGCGAAAATTTGCAACTGTGAGTGTGTGTGTTTTTCTTCACGTTCAAATTTGGATTAACGCAAACTCGCAAAGGCTACTTTTATCCTGAATTATTCCGGGTAACACCGCGGGTCGTCGCTAGTATCTATATAACAGGAATGGTTAAATTTGCGATGCCAGCTATTAGATATAAATCAAGAAGTTAGTTTGTCAAAAAAGATGTGGTTTCAAATTAAAACAAACGAAAATAAATTTAACACGAAAACAAGGTTAGGGAAGTAACATAATATTTAAAGGAATATTAAGTAAATGGTTAAATAAAAAGAAAAACAAAAAATAAACTTACATGTGGATACCATGAAGAAAGGTTAAAATAAAACTCGGCGGAAAACAAAAGTGGACAAGGCAGCTCCTGAAAAGAAGATAAAAAGAAATTTAACAAAAAAAACATAAACAAACAAGAAGTCGGGTACAATTTTGTATTGTAGATATTGTAAGTAGAAAAAGTAAAGATAAATTATAACAACAGTGTACTTCTTAGGAACTAAGTTTATGTTTCGTCATTCGTAAATTATAAATAACTAGTGGGTGCTCGCGGCTTCGCTCGCTTTAAGAAGTAAAACTTGCATACCCTATTTCACCCCTTTAACAGTCGCATTTCCAAAAATCCTTTCTTAGCGGATGCGTCATAACATCTACCTTCATTTCAAATTTCAGCCCAATCCGTCCAGTGGTTTGGGCTGTGCGTTGAAAGATCATTATATCAGTCAGTCAGTCACCTTTGAGTTTTATATATTTAGATTTTAGAATATATTTAAACAATACGTTTCATATAAGAATCGACTACTAATAAATGTACACGAGTCAAGTTTGTGTTAATTTACGCACTGGCCAGTCGGAAGAGCAGTGTGTTGCGGTTATGGTTATCCTCGTTCTAAATTTAAATCCGTTTTAACTTTTATCTCTCGCCAGCCAGTGCGGTTTGAATGCTCCGGATGCGACGTACAATGAAATAAAACTAAAATAAAACTAGTTTATGGGTTCAGAATGGTTTGTGACTGTGTTAATAGACCGATGATGTGAATGTTAGTAAATTATTGTTCTACTCCAATACTTTCGTACTGAAATATGAGATAAAACGCTTTGTTAGTTGGTTTCTAAAAACAAATTTTAATTTATAAAATAATAATAAATTAATTAAATCTGTGTAGTTATAAATAATTGTTTCTTTCTTTCTTGGTTTTGTTAGATATATTGCAACACGACAAGCGAGGGTAATCCACATGATATACGTTAGACTGAAAAAAATGTAAAAATGGCGTTTAACTTTCAGTTCGCAAGCTGTTGTGGTAAAGCCTGCAGTGCTGAAAACTTTTCTTATTTTCCCGAGCAAATGTGCGGAAATGCTGCTAAAAGCAAAAATGTGTAAAAACTGGCAAGATATAAGAGCAAACCCTGGGGTTAAGCGCCGCGCGCCGTGTCGATGCTAAGCTGGTTGCGCTTCGCAGTGGCCACGGATAATTGCTGATAATATAATGGTTTTTACGATTAATTTGTAAATAAATAAATATTTCAGGACATATCACACAGCGCCATCTAGCCCCATACTAAGCTTACGCTTGTGTCGTGGGTACTAGGTAACGGATATAATACATATATACTTTTCTTTTGTAAATACATACTTGTTATACATAGAAACGACCAGACTCAACACAAGTACTTACAATTTTTTTAATATACATAACTACTTGTGTTATGCGGGAATCGAACCCGCACCCCTAGATTAGAAGGCAGAGCCACTACCAACTAAGCTAGCAGAGCAGTCTAGTTTTGTATCCTAGTAATCACCTGAGCTGTTTTAATTAACCGACTTCAAAAAAAGAAGTTATCAATTTTTCTGAAAGATTTATTTAGTTTTACTTTTTTTGTCGTAATCCTATCGGTAAAGTCGTAGATAAATTGTGGATGATTTAGTTCTATTTTTATACTTATTAACCCTTCAATTTTAGTCATTTGGTTCCCAGACAATCTGAATAAAAATTTACTTTATCCCAATTACTTTATTGCCGCACTTTTGATTCATTTATAAAAGTATTATTTAAACTATTAAGTTACCAATCCTTAATTCATTGATGATCTTTATTTAAATGAAACTCTGGAAAAAAGTTCTCTGAACTCTGGAGTGTTTCATTTACAATGTATTTTCGCAAAGTAACGCCCGATTCAATATCTTAATTATTTAAATGGTCTAAGACCTTGATATAGAACTCCTTATATCTAATACCAGTGTCAGTACAACCTACTCACATCCCCATGATGGTAGCGGGTGGTCTGCTTCATCACGCTCTATAAGAGGACAGTCTGCCGCATACAAATAACCCCAAACGCCGCGAGATGGCTCTTATTTCGACAACGACGTGACTACAACACTAAGCAGTAGGAAGCACATTATATTCGCATCCGATGTGGGACACTTGAATCTGTAAGTACGGGACAATAAACTACGGTCGTATTGTCGAAATCGTTCATGAGCACAGAATAAATATTAATGTGGTACTAACTTGTGTATTTGGTACGGAATAATAATTGGTAATCTACAGAAAGTTGCATTAACCTATTTAAATTGGTATGAAATCCAGCATAATTTTATTATTTTATTAAATTATTAAGGACATAACTTATGTGCTAACTAGTGGATGCTCGCGGCTTCGCTCGCATTAAGAAGTAAAACTTGCATCCCCTATTTCACCCCTTTAAAAGCGGCTTTTCCAAAAATCTTTTTTTAGCGGATGCCTACGTCATAGCATCTACCTGCATGCCAAATTTCAGCCCGATCCGTCCAGTGGTTTGGGCTGTGCGTTGATGGTTCACTATATCAGTCAGTCAGTCAATCAGTCAGTCAGTCAATCAGTCAGTCAGTCACCTTTGAGTTTTATATATTTAGATTACATAAAGAGAAATGTTTTATTTGAGCTATTTATTTTTACTTTGGGTAACAATAAGTTGGAAATAATTTCCAAGCTTTTTTGAAAGAAAGAAAGAAAGAAAGAAAGAAAACATTTATTGTGACAGATTTTAAAAACACACAGGTGTAAAATCATAAAAAACAAACATAAAATCTGCCACAACACAGCCCCAACTCAGCATAATGCTGGTTGTATGGAAGCAACCAGCGCTGGTCTTCCGTTGGGGCTGGCTGTGACGTCACGCACGTACAAGAAGGCAGGCAAACAAACAAAGGACGTATACAAAGAGGAACACTGGTAGTGGAAGAAATGAAATAAAATTAATAAAAAGATATTACATACGAGCTAGGGCTACACTAATACATATAAAATACTGATATACAGAATAAAATATATACCTATGGACAAAAACTTATGTAGGTACTGCAAAACGAATCGTAAATATATAGAATTGAACGTGAGTATTAAATTGCGCTGGTGTCATTTCTGAAAAGGGCTTCTCGTTTTTGATGCTCAAAAATAAATTTCTTTAATTTTAGTCTGAAGGTATACAAAGTACGCAGGTTCCTTATCGGAGGCGGGATGTTGTTCCAACATTTGGAGGCCGCATAACGAAAGCTACCTCTGAAGGCGGCAGTGGCGTGTCTCTGTGTGAGAAGCGGCGCGGAGCATGCGCGGGCATTTTGAAATAATTCAAGCGTTATAGTACTATTTCAACATCGATATCTATACAAATATATTTCTCTACTACATTGAATGTATTATGCGCTACGTATAACAAATTTAAATAGTGACACATAAACCACAACACTCACTTATTAATTGAAATTGTATCACTAAAGTAGGGACAAGATAATAGGTCACTTTTGACAGATGTCAGTTTTATATTCATAGTGAGGTGACCTGCTTAAAAACATCGATTAAATGAATGAATCGAATGAATCGATACAGACTTGAAACATATGTGAATTTTAAAAATGATCATGCGAATCCCTGTCCCATTATTATTTTTTCTTTCATAAATTAAAGGAGCAAAATAAGACAAGTACCTACGTAATTTAACAAAAAAATTGACCTTTCTATTTAGTTATTTTTTTGTATTTTTATAGTTAGTTAAAAGAATAATAAATATGTATAATTAGGTTTTACTATAATCACAACGTGGTTATAAATTTATGGTGATTTTTCTTCACAAGTAATCATTGCATTCGATTCAACTTACAATCCTATCAGCTTTCGATTTTTAGAGTAACATCCCTAGTGTTTAAAAAGAAAAAGGGTTGACTGACGCAACATTGTAACGACGTTCAGTTCTTTAGATCAGAAATTGTTTATTATGTTTAGAATGGTTTATTAGTGAAAGCAAATCGTAAAATTACTCGTATCGGTCATTATTACAATAAATATGTAAACGTAATTGAAAAAAGTTAAGCAATTGTGCAGTTCTTATTTTATGCCCGCCGTTACAAGGTCACGTTGTTGAATTTTGATGAAATGTCAAAAGTGACCTATTATCTTGTCCCTACTGTAGTCAATAACCTCTAAATGAGTACTTCGCAAATGATCGAACCGGTTTTATTACAAGCTCCAACAAATTCGACAAGGCAATGGCCGGCGCGTGGAAGAAAAACAAGGCGCTGCAGGTTTGATTAATTGTATGGGACATTTGGTAAATTACTGGTCGATGTGTCATCCAAGTTATACCAGAACACGGCTCATGATTATGATGATATAAAATAATGTTGACAACTAAATACCTGAGGAATTTAGCCGAAAAAGAAACAGTTTAACGATTTTCCTTCCTAATAAGGCTATACATTTACACAAGTGAGCTCTCCTTGCCACTCGTAGGAAAAGTAACAGATAATCAAAAGAAGAATTTCAAAGCTTTATATTATTACTAGATGTTCCCTAAGGCGATTGCAGAATCATTTAAGGAATAAGTCCTCCTTTAGTTTTATTTTTGTATTGTATAATGATTTAATTTATACATTTTTATGTCACTTTTAGAATTAACTTTATTATTATGATTAGATTATTTATCATTAGAGTAATTCGCTTTAAGCGGTTCTAATTGTGAGACTAAATAAATAAATAAATTAAAATGAAAAGAGCAATCAGAGAGTTTAATAAAGTTACAAATACAGTTTTCTAACATAATAAAAAAGTGATAGTGTTTGTTGATCCAGTACCCTATGCGTCTGCCGGAAGCGGCGGTCGCCGGGTAACGGCAGGTATCCTGATATTCCTGATTCCTTTGATCGCACCCCTTGTTATGTGAAGGGCGGTGACACCGATGGGATTCAAAATAAACCGTGCTGTTCCCTTCTCATACAATAAAAAACCGGGATTTGGTTTACGGTTCAAATGATTTCTTAGAAATATTCAAAAGTACATAACTGTCAACACGAGTTACAACATTTATGATTACTAAATTGATCAAATTAGTCTTGTATTACGCAAATCGGTCAAAAACCAATCCTCTTTTAGCATAGTGCTCACTTTTATAATGTGTCGTAAAAAATATTGATCGCTGCCTCTTACATAAATGTGTCTTGGAAATAATGAATCCTTATTATTTCACACAACACAGATAGGCTACAAGCGACACTGTGGCCGCCATTGACGCATACTTACTGGAATAATAATACAAATAAAAAATCTTTATTTTCTTAAAGTTTACAAAAACAATGTGTAGGTGATACAATCAACCGAATTATATAATATACTTATATATGAAACTTGCTATAAAAAACTGTCAGTGGATCCATCCCAGAGGTTGGCCCTCAGCCCCGAACTAAGCTGAAGCTTGTGTGTCGGATACTGGATATCTTCCCCAAGGATGGAAGCAAAAACAAGTTACAAGTATAAATGTTTGGCTATTATATTTGGGAATGAAATGAATCTAAAATTCTCCCTGATGATTTACTAAAATAACACGAAAGCATGCCCATACTAGACCAACAACTTACGGCTGCAATATTTAATCTCTGACTCACAACCATATACTTCCTAGTTTACGTACTGAGCGCGGTGCAATTCTAAACATTCTACTGCATATAGTGCATATGGAAACATGAATACGTGCGTGAGAATATTCCACACTCTGCCCGCTCTGTTCCGGTTTCTGAGCATCAAAACTACATAGAGATATTTCACTTGAGTGCAGGTATTTTACACGCTGAGTACTTGGTTTACATATGTGATGATAATGATAAATGTTAATTTCAAATTACACTAAACTTTTCATTTTAGACAACTATTCGAGTGCAAGCAATATTTATGTACAATGACTAAATATTTATTTTTATACAATAGAAATCAAATATAAATCAGTAGAAAACAATTCGAAGTAACCGTCTCTTGTTGTTAGGGTGCCCATTTAATCCCAGCACTGTCTTTTTCATCTATACTAATATTATAAAGCTGAAGAGTTTGTTTGTTTGTTTGGTTGTTTTAACGCGCTAATCTCAGGAACTACTGGTGCGAATTGAAAAATTCTTTTTGTGTTGGATATACTGTTTATTGAGGAAGGCTTTAGGCTGTAGAACATCACGCTGCAACTTATATGAGCGAAAAAACAATGGAAAATGTGAAAAAAACGGGGAAAATTATTCATCTTTGAGGGCTTCCGTTGCGTGCGCTGCGAAAACGGTTCAAGATATCACAAAAATATGTATGAAAGAATTATTTCTCTTAAAATAATCTAACAAAATATCTTCAACAATATATGTCTATCTTTAAAGGTTAACTCACTAGACCCGTTTTTATGGTAATATCTATTCCATGCGGACGAAGTCGCTGGCACAGCTAGTTTTTTAATACATATAATAATACCCGATACTTGTATTATCGCTGCAATATGTATACCTGTCTACTTAGAGGGTAGGCACATATATGTTAATATAATCAGGAATGTTCATACTCAAGTAGTTATTATTGTTTACAGTTTGTTAAAATAGGAAATGTGTATTTCCTTTCTTTATCTGTGAATTCCCACAATAAATTCTTATACATTTCCATAATATTTTTATCGGTACTTTCTAGAATATATAATTAGTGTTTATCTATTTGATGTGTGCGAGTAGTTGCTTTGACTGCAACCTGACAACTTTATCGGAAGCTTGCGTAGAGCTTTTTGATGAGTTAATCTTGTACTCGTATTTAATTAGCCGAGTTCTAGCGAGTCTAAATAAGTCTTTGATAATATGAACTCGTTATGGAAGACTAGTTTTATCAAACTTTCCATATGCAAAGTATTTTAATAACGGAACTGGCAGGAAACTTGACCAAACTTGAAGAAAAACCCTGTCATATAATTATAAGGTAGGGTTTTATCAATTCGGTTAAAATGTTTTTTTAAGTGTTTATTATAAATATACCATGACGCGCAATTGATAGATAGATAAAACTCTTTATTGTAACACACATTGAAAAAAAGACAAACAGAAACACAAAAGTTTTAAAAAATAGTGCCACAATTGGCGGCCTTATCGCTAATAGCAATAAAATATTTGCATTATTTACTCGTGCTTGAAAAATAGCGACATACCTAATCTATATTACCACGTAGGTAGTTATTAACTATAACCCTATTTGTCCCAGTCTCAAGGCTTGCTTTATCTTTCTGCATACCTAATTAGGACTTATCATCTAACCAGTCAGGTCGGCACGCCTTCGTTAAATATAAGCAAGAATAAGTATAATTATATGTATTATGTAGCACGAAGCCTGTTAAGGTTCTACAACTCTATTCAGTTCTATTTGTCGTCGAATAAGTGGGTGGAAGCATCGCCAAACTTGCTTAACGAGTTTGGAAGCTTCAAAAAAAGTTGAAGTTAAAAATAGCAAGGTGTACTTTATACTCACTCACTTGTCTCTTTGTTAGATTTGTTTGGGATAGGATTAAAAAGTTAGATATTAAACAATTTGTAATTGAATTACGTACTTAGTGATAAAACCTGGCATTTGGTTTGACGTAGTGTTACAAATAAATGTCTCTTTATATTAGCTTTAAGCCACGTGCTGTTTCTAATGTCAATGGCATAAATCTAAACCAAATACAACGTATCTCAGTATAGTATTCAAATTATATATCTCAATATAACAAAAATCAAAGTCTCATTTCAGAATTGTAATTGAACAACATCCCGTCACAAAAACAAACGAAAGTAAAAGGGAAACTCTGCAAAAATAATAAAACAAATTAGACAAAACGAGACAAAGGTAATATCAAATCGGATCGTCAAAGCCGGAGGTATTCAATTAATCAAGAAGCCGCGGAAACAATTCACCGGAGATATAAAACAAAATGAATCATATCCACTTTCGAGACGAGTAAAATCGTGAGAGAAGACAGAACAATAACCACCGTAGATGTGTGTTGTTGCCGTGGATTCATAACAATCGTGTTATAGAACGGAAAATATGTGGAGAATGTTATGGTTTCATGTCTATGGTACACGCGTTGAAGTCTTTTGTTAAGATGATTGTTTTTTGTCTGATTATACTTAAAACATTTCGCCTACTTTTTTCTCTAAAACTGTTAATTAAACTCGAGTAAAGTCAACTAACACTAATGAGCGTTGAATGTAATTCCTAGAATATTTTTTGAATATCCAACATAATTTAATGTATATTCGTAGTGATATTTACACAACAATGTAAGTAACTTAGTATTAAAAACTATTGTAGCCACTATTCACTTTTTTTTAAATAAATTGGAATTTCATCAACATTGGCTACTCTCCCCACATTCCGTTTCTCCGGTAAATCTATGCATATTAGCTCGACATTACGCTACGTTACAGTTGTAATGTATAGTGAAACTATTACAAGCGGCTCTCGTTTTGGCAGTCGATGTGAACACGCGAGCTTGTGCAGTTATATGCCGGTTGTATGGGCTGCTAGAGTAGGCCAGACGAACAGCCATAGACTACTGAGATTGTATTAAATTTTCAAAGAAGCAAAATTAGAATTGTAAAATAAAAAAATACTAGTTAATGTTATCTCGATTTTGCTATTATTCGTTCCTACTTAATCCTTATTTGCTTTGAACTAAAAAATCGAAAGGTCTTTAAAACGAGAGTGAGCATATTTATATTGGCAAGAACATTTGTTATGATTAAAAATTACCAAGCAAGATATGAATTCAAGCGTAAATTTATCGTTAAAAAGTTTAACTTATCATTTACTTCGCAGAAATAAAACAAAATATTTCAAATAAGGAACCTGCCTAATGTCAATGGCAACATTATTTCTGCATACTGGAATATATATGTAAGTATCTAAATACATAAGAACAAGTGTCTCAAAGAAAACATCATTACGCGTCGCTAAAAGGAAATGAGTCCGGAAACTAACATCAAACATGCCGGCAAATTACTTTGACTTTGCCATACGAATTTTACGCTTTTGATTTGAATTCTCTTTTGCCTTTGATACTTGGAAATGTGGCAAAGTATCTTATATATGGGTACCTATATTCTAGGGTTAACATATAGCTTAATAAGACTTTAATGTAGTTATTATCGCTAATAAGTATTTATGTAGTTATTTCTTATCGAATGAGAGTATCAAACTCTGGTGTCAGGGTTTTCAAACCACTCGAAAGAATGTAGTGTAAAAGCTATTTACTCATAGTTATAAAATACAACAATCAACTCCATGGACTCAAGTGAAATCAATAAAGTCGATTTAAATAGAAGTTTAATGTAACAATTTAGGTCAATAAAAAACCAAATTATCTCACAGAATTGAATATCGTTATACCAATTGATTCAACAACCTTTTGATAAAAAACCTTCCATTCCAATAAACAGCACAATACAAATAAAGAAGTAAATACAAAGGTAATAAATCATTGATATTTTATTTTTTACAATTGTTCCACATTTCTTATTAGATCATGTTTAAATTTTTTAAGTTTTAGTGTCTATTATGAATAAATATATAAGAACCAACGATGATCATTCTTCATACTAAATAAATAAATAAATACTCCTACAAAATATCAATTAAAATTATGTTGAATAACAGTACTTATGCATAAATTATGCATATACATGTTATTTTAAATTCGAACAGATAAAATCACTAATTTTTTTTTATTCACTACATTTTAGAGTGCAATGTTGTGTATTTAAGATACAATGCATACCTACATTTTATTTTAGGAACTTTATTAAGATGCTACGTATGATATAATTTATAGCCAAACGCAGTGAACTATCATTGTAACTGTAAAAACGTACATATCTTCACAGAAAAGTGATTCAATTCTGCGGAAAACAAACAGATAAGACAAACAAACGAACATCTAATTTAATTGGAAAACAAAGCCACGAAGATATCTGCAAAAGGAATATCGGCGGGAAACTTGAGAATGGAAATACAAAGCCTGATGTATGGAAGCGATAAGACATAGCTACTTACTGGATGTATTCAGATATTATGTGTAGATATATGTATGTGTGGGTTCTTATGTAGGTATTCTTTTTCAAACAATTGTTAGTAGATAGGAAGAGAATGGGCACCATTAGGATGTAACAGTTGCATAAAACTTTATAATAATGCACTTTAGGACAAGACATCGCGATAAATTAATTTGATGGACTAATTCGTACGGCTGGATTTTCATAATTATTTAACTGATCGATGATCTAGTAACTGAGAGTTAATTGTTAATCAAATCTAGAGTTGAGATATCTATTATTTTCTTCGTGTAAAAATATAAAGTTAATTGGGTGCTGTATCATAAATGATTATACCGTACACGACAACATATTTTTAAGGAATACAGAATATACTACAATATTCTATGCCATTTTTAATATTAAGACTCTCAGAATCTACAATTAGAGCACAATGATTTATTTCCTCAGCCAATCGTCACTGACTGGAGTGATTAATTCTGTTTCCGCTCCAGCAGCAGTGCATGGCGAGACTCGCTTCACTTGCAACCACTCTGCCAAGGACACTTGGCTAATTAGTTCATACATTACAAGATTTAGAATGCTTGGACTACAAGAAACACGTGAATGAATAATCAGAAACAGAAAGTAACCGTCGAGAAGATGCTGAATTGGGGCTGAGTTGAGACATGAAACTTGTAATTTTATTTTTATGCCTTGTTTCATTATAATGTCACGTGTGTATTTCGTGTCTCAATAAACGACTTTAATTGTGATTCTTGCTAAAAATATAGAGAAACGGTTTAAAGAAAGATACATGTTATTGTCACACACTGCTGTTTTAAACATAGGACTGCAGCGAAGGTGCTACTATTTAAAAAAACATTTTTTTTTATATGATGTAGGCTTACGCTTGACTACAACTGCAACGTTATAATCTACGATATAGCGCGCTTGCCTAGTAGAAACCGGTTTACTCTCGACTCTCGGTTGATTTGATCATACATTTCAATATTTTTCTATATATACATAAATCTAGCAACAAAAAAACGATTATTTATTAGGAACAAGTGACAAACACATGATACAAGGACGGGAAACATCCAGGGAAGTCCGTGGAAAGGACCTTGATCATAATATGAATGTCCATGGGACTGCCTTCTGTTTATCGAATAAGACGACAAAATATATACCCTTTTTGAATATTTTTGGTACATACATTTGTGCTCGCAGTGGTTTTTTATTTTACTTTAGATATGGTTTTGGTTGAAATATTGCATACGAATGCATTGAAATTTGATGAAAATATTAAAAACAAAGATGATACTTTGATTTAAACAAAACGGCAGTCATTTTAAGATTTAAGTTCAAATAATGTATAAAAAGGTGTGTTTTATAATGTAGAAGATACGAAATCGTACCACATACAACACAGAAAAAACTTAGGCCTAAATCTCTAATATCATATAAGTATTTTTTATTTAGATTCGGGCGTACTACGACTTACCAAGCTTGTATATTGAATCTATTACATTTGCAGCAGCTTATTTAAGTACCTAGATATAGTTACTGATACAATTCAAATTATTTGTTTATACTTAGGCGATGCGGTCAGCGAGTGAGTGATGTGCCGTTTGACACACGACTGTCGAGCGTACTTTACTGCCCTCCGCTCGCTGCGTGCTCGAAACAGGGAGATAGGTTTCTGTTGTATTATGTATTGTGTGGTCGCAGTAACATTGCCTTGAATACACACAATAACTACATACCTACAGCTACCTACACACGGAACAAGCTTCCAAGAGAGGCAGTAATGCAATACCCTTGCACAAAGGACGAGGCTGCGGTGACAATGCAGTGTCGGATGACAGGACCTGCGTCGGTACTGCAGCTTACGAGATTGTTTATGTATAGGTACTTACTTGAGTATAAGACTACCTGTACTAACAATCTATAATATATTTAATCTTATCTTTGACTGCTCTGTTAGCTTAGTTGGCAGTGACTCTGCCTTCTAACGTGTGGGTTCGATTCCCGCATAACACAAGTAATTATGAATATTTAAATTTGTATTTATTTGTGTTGAGACTGGTCGTTTCTATGTATAATAATAATACTATATATAAATATATGTATTATATCCGTTGTCTAGTACCCATGATACAAGCGTAAGTAAGCTTAGTATGGGGCTAGATGGCGCTGTGATATGTTCTGAAATATTTATTATTTTATTTATATATTTACGTCTATCTAATCTAATTATTTATCCTTTTTAGTTGTTAAGACTAATGCACGGTTTATGAAAAGTTATGGGATTTCAGAACACGTTATAATAGTTTCATGTATGTAGCTGGACATCATTTGTTTTAATAAACGAAATGTGTTTGCACTTGAACATATACAGTAGTATCTACACTGAAAAAATTACATGTGGCTGCAATGACCTATCATTCTCAATCAACAGAGCTACATAAGTGCATATTAGGCACGTCACTATTCTCGTCTTGGCATTCGAAAACGTAAGAAAACTATGCAGTGTCAAATACAATATTGGAAAATTGTTTATAAATGTATTAAATTCAGTTTTAATAAAGTTTTACTCTCTTATTTGTTTTGCTGATTCCTTATATAGTCCGTCCGTAAGTCAAAATTAACCCAAGATATCCAAATTGAGAATCATTAAATTAGTTTTACCTTATAACAGCCAACCAATGTACTTGGATTATTACAATGTAAACAATCGAACAAATTACTAGAAACACTAATGAACTAGAAAAGGCTAGAAATAAAAAGTAGCTATAACTAAGAAAGCTTCCCCCAATAAATTAATTCTACCTGGGAGTCACAAAACCCACTTTGAGTACAAAATTAAACATCTTATAAAAAACCTTTCTGTCAAAGAAAACCGCTAACGTCCCATTAACTGTAATAAAAACAAAGGAGCAATATTCATTAGCGTTCGTCAATGATAAATCGATGGTAAGTACAGCACTAGAAATAAGTAGTCGATGTGGAACAATCACTCGCATTCATTAAACATGAATGCACTCACGATATGAATGCCGATGAGCCACGTGCGCTATGATGCCGCTTTAATCATAATCGATGAGAGCTTACTATATTTATCAACATTCATAGCTGGTATAATCCCACTGTTGGGCGAGTCCCATCGTGAGGAAAGCGACATGTTTGAAGACCACAAAATCTGAGAACACGTGTCTTCCGTAGAAACGATGTACTCGTACTTGCTCAAGAGAACTTCCCCCATTTATTCTTTTCAGCGGAGGAGTCACGACCCTCAGTAACGAGGAATACGACTGACAGAGAGATTTAATCTAACTATAATATAAAAAACAAACACCTCTGTTTGTCTTGCTTCGTTTGTACAAATCTAACTACAGAATAGCTTTATTGGTGCATCATTAAAATGTGTTTGGTTAATTATTGGTCTTTTTTATTCTTTTTCACGCTGTATCGGAGTAGATTATTATTTTCTACAATACTAGACAATAGAAATAAGTATATAAGAGGCTGTTGCAATGGTCAAGTTGTACCATAAAAAATACTCCAGAAGTTATGCTACCTAAGCTAAGAATTAAACCGAAGCAAAATCTTGCTGTTTGAAAAATTACAAACTTTACGCTTACAGGAAAAGTTTTTATGTGAGAAATTTAATTCTTCTATATAACTATCGCAGCCATAGGCATAATGACTTATGTGCTATAAAATACATTATTTACTTCTATAATTTTATTTATGAATGTGAATAAGGAAACTAAACTAACACTCACGACCAATGCGTTATAAGCGTTGATTGTCACGTATAATTTAACCCAATTAAACGTCTAAATGAAACGAAAAGCTAAACAACACATGAGGTCACCAACGCTAATACAAAGCTAAAATTAACCTTAGTGTTTATAACTTAGGGTATAAATTAGGTTAGATAAGACAGGCCATGGCCGTGGTGAAGCGGAAAACCAATTAAAAGCTGCGCCGGCGCATCGCTGCCCGAAATACATCCGTTAAGAGTACTGTTACAGTTTGCAACAAATACGCCATTGAATATTAGCGATGCAGTGAAGTTGTGACTCTTTAACTTGTCAAATACATAATGTAATATATGTTCTAGATTTTGTTTATTTATTTAAATAATAAAATTTAAATATCTATGTTCCATGATGTGTAGACAATTCAAGTGTTTATATTTAAATCTAGTTACACAAAACGTAATCTTATTATCATACACTAACTAAAATATACAGAAGCTGATTCATTTAGTGAATTATTTTTAGAAACAAATTTTAGTAAAGCTGTAAAGTCCAACTACTAATTACAAATTAAATGAGTAAACATAAGAATAATGAGGAAAATTATAGTAAACTTATTGTGCACAGTAACAATACCTAAAGATCATTCTAATAATAAACCCGAGGTAATTAATTATAATTGTTATGAATAATTATGGTACAACTCGCAATATGTAACTATGCCCACACATTTCCTTGCTAAATATAGTCGTTTTATATTAAAATCATAAGTACCTGTTTATGTATAAAAGTATATGTTAAAATATATGGTAAATATATGTTAATAAGATTACTTTTTTGTTGTGTTTTTAATATGATGATAGTATAAGATTGTGAGCATGACATAGGCTATTTTTTATCCGATGCGAGCGATACCTTAGGCATCCAATAATATATAGGTAATTATAGAAAATGTTGCTGCATTCATTAGCGACGAATACTAAAGTATTAAAAAAAATATAAACTCAGTTTATAAAATTAACATTACCAAGAATTTGATCGCACTACTGAAAATAATGTTTTGAAAAACTTTCGAACCAGTTCAACGGCCGCGAAACACAATACCCAGCGAAAAATAAGCCACTTTGCCAAAATCAATTGACCTGTTATGGCAATATTCCGCGAAACGATGTAGGTAATGAAAATATTAATATGCAAACGAAGTTAACGGTCGCACCGACCACTTGGATTGGTCGGATGCCAGAACTGCCGTACTGTGAACCATGCAGCTTTGAAACTAAATATTAACTTAAAATCAACTTCAACTTTTTCAAACATGGTTACTGCGGCTAATTACAATCCTGTTTTAGATTTTTTTTATTTACTGCAAATCTGTTTTGTTATGTTAAAATATCGCCCTAGATTATTAATACGAAAAATTGTAATCTGTTAGGTTAGTAAGTTTACAAACCATAAAAAAATATCATAATGATTGATGATCAGAAACATAAAAAAAATAATAAAATCATCAAAACTAATGTTAAAATAAATTTATATAAAAAAGTAAGTCATTTTATAAATCTCTAACTCAACCTTACAGTAGGAATCATTCATAAATAAATAATTTATATAGGCATTGATTGGATTCGTATTTCCTTTCCAATTTTAATACATCTATGGCACATGCTGACTCATGAGCATTACCACAAAGACGCAAACGATTGGACGTTACAGGTCACTTTGCAAACGATTTGGTTAACCAATGAACTTACGTAGACACTAGGTGCCTTAATAAAGACGTAAGAAAACTATAAACATGGTTGGTAAATAGGGAAAAGGTTTATTAGAAACAAAGACGCTAGGAAGCCAGGAAAAGAAACCTTCCCTTCTTATTTAAAATAATGATTGTTATTCAATAATTTGGTATTTCTTTGATCTTGAATTATAAGTTATGGCTATAATATATGTGTATATATATATATATATATATACCTATATATAGGTATATTAGTTAATCCTCACAATATTTTTATTACTCTCTCATAAAGACTTTCCCCAAGTTATTCCGAATTCTGATGCCTTCCTTAATCGTTACGAGACATTGTACGTGACCGTGCCAATCCAACGGGGACTTCATTATGTGTCATAGAATAAATAGTAGAAAAGAATAAAATTAAAGATATTTGTGCATGTAGTTAGCAACGGAACAAAAAAGTTTTGATTGAGATTTGTTCTCATCTGTCAAAAAGCAGCGCCCCGCGCCCTCTTTAGTGCGTGACAAAAAGAAGCCTATGTATGAATGTTCAATTTAATCTACCCCTTACCAAATTTCATTTATATTGGTTTAGCCGTTTGAGCGCGAAGAAGTAACAAATATACACACTCACACAAACTTTCACCAAATATATATATTTTTTTTATTGTTGTTCCTTCTATACTTCCTCCGACAATGAATGTCAGAGACATTGTTAGACTAAACATATTGCTTGCGCAGTTTGCTTTGTTTATTCATCTGATCGGTAAATAATTTCACCTTTTTTATTGTTCGTTTTAATAATGTAAATAATAAATAAATAGCATTACAGGTTCTTACATACATACATTCCGATACTAAAACAATCACAAACAAAGAACCTCTTTCCAGCCAAATGGCGAACCATCATAAACGAAGGAGCACTCAGTGCACCCCCGGCTTATCAGGTTCACCACTTGCCCCAACAAGTGAGTGTTTAGGTATATATTATGTATATCATTATACATATAACACAAACCTACATACAATATTTACACTATTATATTAATAGGCATATAGGCGTTGGCATTAATATTATATAAGACTTACTGTGCCAGCGACTTCGTCCGCATGGAATAGTTATTACCATAAAAACGGTTCTAGTGAGTTAATCTTAAAAGATAGACATATACTGTTGCAGACATTTTGTTAGATCATTTCAAGAGAAATAATTCTTTCATACATATGTTTTTGATATCTAGAACCGTTTTCGCAGCACACGCAACGGAAGCCTTCAAAGATGAATAATTTTCCCCGTTTTTTTTCACATTTTCCATTGTTTCTTCGCTCATATTAGTTGCAGTTTGATGTTATATAGCCTAAAGCTTTTCTCGATAAATGGTCTATCCAACACAAAAATATTTTTTCAATTCGCACCAGTAGTTCCTGAGATTAGCGCGTTCAAACAAATAAACAAACAAACAAACTCAGCTTTATAATATTAGTATAGATATGCTACCACCATTTATTAGAAGAGTTATTTTAGCACGAATTCTAACTACATTCATACTGACTGTTTGACGTTTTCCATTAATATTGGTAACCGCACCGAACACGTCACTCCCCGAGGACTTATCGGTTTGTTTATCCTCAGCTGAAGTTTGTCTGTTTGTCTGTGACTAAGTTAGTGAAGTAATATTGTTTAATCTTTGACATAATGTAAGAAGTCGTAGAAGTTAGGTATGACACATACTTTGGTACTCTTGGTTATCTAATTTACAGATTTTATGGCGCAGCCGTGGTAAGTCAATGAAGGAAACAGACATACTCTGCCGTACAATAATTATAAATTATGTTTATTTAAGTATATTCCAAGTAGGTAAACACTACAAATAACATGTGAGAAATTATTCTGACTTATGTACATAATATGTAAAATACTCTTAATACCGTTTCTTCATTATTATTTATAAATATTAAACTAAATACATATCGACAAATACAATAGTAAACTATGACCTACACCATATCAACGGCGACGATGCTCTTTATACCTGATATAAAAACTAGAGACGCACGCGCCGCGACCGTTACAAACAGCTGTTCTTACCACCTGCCTACCGAAGAAACTAACAAAGACAAACGTGTTTCTACCAGGTGACTGTCTTGAACTTTAAGTAGATGGCATAAAGGTGACATTAGCGGAGCAAAATGTTAAAGGGAGAAGACAAGTTGGACGAAAGATTGGGGTTGCAAACGCATATTATCCTGTTGAACAACGTTGAAAGGTATTTCTTGAATGATTATAAAACTATTATATAAGTATTAGAAAATTAAATATCTAGTCATAATTTACTAAGGAGACAATGGCATCATGTTCGAATTTTTTAAAGCTACCCTAAGTCAGATGTCTCTTGGACCTGTAATACCTAAATACACGTATTAACATTTTATATAAAGACAAAGATAAAATCTAGAGTTAATAGGTATCTTCTAGGTAAGCGTGTCACATCCTAGGCTGCAGCAATGCTTAACATTAGGCAGGCTGTATTCAAAAGAAAACCTATCCCACGCAAAAAAAGACGTCGCTAAGTTATTAAGTAAGTCCAATCAAACGTAAATTAGGCTTTCAATGAGCTCACTGTATTATAGTTCCCGTAAGGCATGATTAAATTTAGTTGTATTAACCGGCTAGCACTTACGTCAAAAATTACGTCGAAAATTAGCTCAATGAGCTTTTCTAAAACAAACAGAATGACCAACAAGTACTCGCATTTAAAACCCGCTTCAAAATGTAAATCTCCCGTCGAAGTGTTTGGGAACATGACCCAAATTTCAGAGCACAGACCAGAGACCTGTAGACAATAAAACTAAGAGACTGCTATATACTCATCTAGTTTCTTTCAAACGTTTCATCAATGATACTATGATGTTTGATTCAGCATCACACATTATCATTACTTTTTTTTTAATTGAATGGGTACTTAGTTCGTTGTGCTGGATCTATCTCTTAATCTTCTATATAAAACTCAAAAGACTGACTGACTGACATAGTGATCTATCAACGCATAGCCTAAACTAATGGACAGATCGGGCTGAAATTTTGCATGCAGGTAGATGTTATGTTATGACGTAGGCATCCGCTAAGAAAGGATTTTTGGAAATACCACTTTTAAAGAGGTGAAATTGGGGATGCAAGTTTTACTTCTTAATGCGAGCGAAGCCGCGAGCACCCACTAGTATGCCATATAATTCGCATGTTTATCAACTCATTCAGGTTTGACCTGTGCCAGATGTTGTCGTCGCCTCATCTTGCCGGCTGACGCTCGACATTCCGATGGCAAGCCTTTAAACACAATTATGTAGCACGCACCAATAAGCATAGACTCTGACACTAGACCTCTGACTATGACGTTATGACGTATCAATCAGGTATCAGATAGTTATAACACATAGCTTAATTTGGTCATATTAAGGTGTCTAGGGTGTGTTGTTGCCTCGAACCCATAAAGAGGCTTAACACTTCTACCGAGGGCCGGCATTCCGATCTAATAAATGCTGGCCATTAGCAAGGACATTCAATATTGATGTATTTAAAGCTCTTTTGGTTCACTCGCTTGGAAACGTAAATATCGTTACATATGGGGGAATTTTCCAACCTTTCTAGTATCTATTTGAAGTTTTGGCTAGCATTTCAATAAAAAAACCCTAGCTAAGTACATTTTTTTTCATATAGTTTATAGTTTTTCTTTCTATTTTAATATAAAAGACGTTATAAATATGAAAACCATATTCCTCATAGTATCCCACAACATGACAGATAATAATGTATCGCGATTAAACTTTATCCAAATAGTGACGCAACTAACTACGCAAAGAAGTATTTGTCTTTTCATTCAATAAGAAAGCTCTGTTCTCTTTATCTATGCTTATATGAATGTACCGTAATCAGAAAGGAATTTCCTGAAATGGACATTTTATTGTGCTGTGTCGCGCCTGAGGAATGTAATCACGAAGCACAAGGACACAGTTTGACCTTCGTTTTATCATAAAACAATGTTTTATTTAGCTTTTCTTATACGGCTTCTAAAAAGGAGGGTATTTGTAATTCGATAGCATATTTATTTGAGAATGTTATTGTGTAGCTTCCGCCTGGAGTCACATTCCTAATTATTGAGGGTCGTGACATGTCACGTAGAATCATTAGGGGAGTTTTCTAGAGCAGAATATCAGCACGGTTCTTTCGAAGATGATAAACAACTTAGTTGCACCAATATTTCCATTTTCAGTCCCTGTTGTTATAAATGTACGTAATTGTTGTAAGGCTCCAAATTCCTTGTGCTATACAAAATTATTATAGCGTTATAGCTCGCTGAGTTGTAGCGCTATAATAATTTTGTTTGCATATTGAAAGTTGTTAAAACAAAAGGTATACCTTCCAAGCAAGTATATTAAAAAAATAAACTGAGTACTATAAAATGTACCTAATATTTAAAGAAACTGAAGAATTTTGTATAACTACCCCACCAATACCAGTTAAATCGATTAAATCCCTGGCCGTCTCGTAGTCTCTTTACTTAGCTCTAGGCTGTAAGATATCTCGATTGTCCCTCGAATCGATTCCGAGATGTCAACCGCACAATCGGCGATTTTCTCGATCGTCTCCATTTTACGCTTAAACGGAAAATCGATCCTAAGATGATACGTAGATAAGATAGAATATAGGTTTTTTATTTAGTAACTTGATATTTTTTTATATTATAAAATATCTGATCAGCTTTATAAAACCACTAGCTGTGCCTGCGACTTCGTCCGCGTGGAATAGTTATTATCATAAAAACGGTTCTAGTGAGTTAATCTTAAAAGATAGACATATAAGTACTGTTGCGGACATTTCGATAGATCATTTTCTTTCATACAAATTTCTTTGATATCTTGAACCGTTTTCGCAGCGCACGCAACAAAAGCTTGCAAATGAATAGTATAATATATATAAGTATATAAGTATTATATCCGTTATCTAGTACCCGCGACACAAGCTTTGCTTAGTGCGGGGCTAGATGGCGCTGTGTGCAATGTCCTGGAACATTTATTTATTTATTTATAATAATTTTCCCCATTTTTTACACATTTTCCATTGTTTCTTTGCTCCTATAAAGCGTGATGTTGTATAGCCTAAAAGCCTTCCTCGATGAATGGTCTTTATTCAACACATTTTTTTCAATTCGCACCAGTAGTTCCCGAAATTAGCGCGTTCAAACAAACAAACTCTACAGCTTTATAATATTGGTATAAATGTAGGAAATATTAAGTTTGGATTAGAACCTATAAGTATATTTACATCAAACAAGCAGAAACTAAATCTCTCTTTCTCGACTTCGAAAAATATATTGTACTTTACTTATTTCCAGTTTCCAATAATAAAAGAAAAACAATAGCTATAGTCGTTCACTCGGCTAGCTTGTCAACTTCGCGAATTAGATTAATTAAGATGAGTGGTCTTTCCGGCGACTTACCTACTTCTCCTAATTTAACTTAAAAGTATCGTGAAAATAAACAAAAGAGGATCCTCGAGACCCGCGAAAAAGTTTTGAATTTCGATCCCTTAAGTACCTACTTACAAGAAGATACACAAAGATGGAAAGTCAGCTTTAAAACTTTTTCGTATCATTTACCGTTCAAGCTTTTTTATACATTCGTGTTATTTGACTTAGGAGTAGGTAAGTAAGTAAAAAAGGAAGTAAATATTTACATAAGATAACATGTAGTCTTAATAGAAAACTGCAAACATTATCCTAGATTTAGGAAAATAGATACTATACATATATTTTTACATTCATAAACATTTTAGATTTTCTTTGTAACATTAAAAACACATAATTGTTTTAAATTGTTTTAAGGAATTTTCTTTATATTAGATTAATAATTCGTTTACCTAATTTATATTATTACATATGCTTTATAGCAAAGCAATAAAACACAGGTGTGTTGCGTGTACATAGATCGTAGAATCGATAGAGTCGTCAAGAAGCAGAGGAGTTTCCAAGGACGCGGCTTCCGCGACAGCTTTACGTGAGGGGTGGCATTTATTTATTAAATAAATCGATGTCTGCGGCTTTGTTTTCGTTTTTTTTTAATTAAAAGTCACATGTGTCGTCCAATACTATCAGCATACTAAAAACAAAATGATCCGTAGCTCCGTGGCGGCGTCAAAGATACCACTATTATATCCATCTATTTATTAAGTATATATAAAATCTAAGATTTTTCCATACATTTTTTTACATCATATATGGTCAAGATGTACCACCCAATATAAGGTGGACCACCTTTGTACTGGAATAGACCTATGATATTCGCATCTTTTATTTTATAGAACAAGACATCGCACATCAAGAAATCAAGACAATTAAATGAAACTAAGAATTTAAGGTTTTTACAAAAAACTTTTCGAAATGTCTATGAAATCTTAGGCCATAGTCTTTGCTTGCTATCAGGTAAACTATGGCCAAGTGCAAACACGTTCAAGTTAATAAAAAAATGAAGTGAGTACTTTCTTAAGTAACACAGTTTTAACAATAACTTTATAGATACTTCTACGTGTACCTACCTAATTAAAGTTTTTTAATAAGTTTGCAAACCAAGGTGTTTCCTATGACTTGTCTAAAGAGATAAATAATAAATAAATGCTGAATTAAAGTAAGTTAGTACATAAGTATAAATAAATATAGTTACGCTCAATTAGATTTTAAGATAAAATTACTTCACAGGTCTTAGGAAAGTGCATCTAGAAAGAGAACAATTTAAATATTGCTTTTCTATGCTGTTTGAGCTAATAAATGCGGTCAGTGTTAGTTTATATAACCTTGATGAAAGAATGGCCTATTATTTTAGTGTTTTAACTGATGACCAAGAATTATGAATCATTATTACTAATCGTGCGTGACTGTTACAGGCGGGATTTATTATTTAAATACCGACATATATGCATAGATTTTTCTTTTTTTCATAGTTAATTATTACCAAATGAAATTGCATTTACCTATTTTAACAGTTATTTTCTTATTTAAATCAATTTTTTATGTATAAAAAAATCTACCGTTTCCTACATATTTTGTTATATCTATGCCTAAAATGCGATGTAGCTTACAGAAAATAAACTGTAGTTTTTTACTGAAAAGCGTATCCCAGCTCCGACCAAAACATCAATAACAAAGCCTTCAATAATTAAAAATAAAAATACTTACAGCTGCTGGAGACATGGCATTCGTTCAGGACGCACTGGTAGATGATCCAGGATTCCAATTCAATCATCGTTGAGGCCGTCATTTTCATAAAATAAAACCAAATCACAAAAGTCAATAAATAAATGTGTAGAGTCCAATTTTTCACTTTACAACACAACTTCTTCTATTATTAAAAAACGTAATACAGCAGACACAGTCAATTAACACTATTCAGTTATTTATTTTATGTTTATTCAAAAAACATTCCGAGTAAAAAATCAAATTCGCGCAATTTTGAACGAGGAACGTTGTTTTGGTATGGTCGCCCACGGTTTCCGAGCTGAATGATTTGATTGGGTTTCCACCAAGCTGCATCGGCCCGCCCGTCAAGAAAACACCCGGAAATTTGGTACAGTGTTACCAGGTCAAGAATGTTTATTTACCTACGGCCAACGTTAATTCACGATAAAACATTGCTTGGAAATATCAATAAAAATAATCTGCTTCGCCAAAAAACTCTAATTTCAATCAATGATTAATGCAATTTCACGAAAAGTTTTAGCTTTTCGTCCTCGCAATTTCTTTAATTCTTTATGTTCATTTCTAGTATCATTCATATGCATGGAAAAAAGAATGCTATACTAGGTCAAATTGTGTGTTTAAGACCAGCAGATACATAATATAAAATGCAAATCCAATACATAATGAACACTTAAATTAACTGAACTTTCGGGTATTCTTTTTTGGTGGCTTGCTAAGTTGCAATCGAAAACTTTAAGCTACCGCCAACATGTAACCATTTTATTTTTTTCTTTCATCTCGCTACAATGCAAGAAAGACGGACTGTTGTCAAAATTCCAATACGTAATGTTTTCGAACGCATCTGTACGTGTGCTGCCATGTGCTTGGATGAAAATTAAATTTTGTGGTGCTTTCTGTTTTGGGCTACAAATCTGTAATATTATTATAGATTACTAAAAAGAAACAGTTTTATTGTTTATAACATTCAAATACTAATATAATCAATCCATCTGTTTCCTAAATATTTTATTATCAATTTTACGAACCATAATCGAGTTATTTTTACGTCACTTACACTGACACATGTCAATGTCATAATGACTCGCAGCTAACTTCAGTCCAAAATCAAGTTTTGAATTTCGTCGTGTGCTTCTCTCACTTGACTGACTTGTTTCGAATTTGTGCTTCGCATTGTAGAAAGTGATATTTATTTGTAAATATTGCAAAATTGTAAATAACTTGCGTTTCATGTTACTAAATCGTTGTAAATGCATTTTTTACTGTTTGTGAAAGTGTTTTATGGATAATAACATTAACTAGTGCATATTTTTGTTACCTGTTTGGAGGTAAGTTTATTTACGTGAGTGATATTCAAAACACCTGTCCATTGCGACGTAATTTTTTGCAAATGCACTTCGTGTGCGTCGTTTTTGGTAGATATAATGGCATTTACGTTTCGTAATGGACCGTTAGATTGCTTTAGGGCTGGTGCGGTGGTTTTTTGGCGTGCTGCGCTATTTCTTGTAACCTTGGACGAGTCTCGTACCGTAGTGTCATCGTCTAATTTGGCCTTACGCCCCAGCAGTTTATATGGCACCAACATTTTCTTTGTTTACCAAAATGGAGACGAATGATGCAGCCGTAATGTTACACTTTTACATTTACTAATATGTAAACAGAACCATAAAAAATACTACTGAACCATATTTTAGATCCACATTCTCTATTTGATGTGCTCTAATGTCTCCTTACTATTTTTTGTTTATATTGCTTTATTCTTGATAAAACGATTCTTTTACAGATTTGTTGGGAACAGTGATTCTTAAAACTTTAGATTCTAGCTAGTGTTTAGAGATCCAATGTGTGCTTAATCTAAAAACTGTGTTTCTAGTCAACTGTAGTTCAAGTCTAGAGTACCTAAGTAAATAGATACTAACTTAGGTAAATGTGATACACCCTGCCCCTCACAGCCTGCAAAGCCTAATATCAGGTGGTGTGTATACCAATACTACTAATAGATAATAAAATAATGATAATAAGTGATGTACTATCCCAATAATATTTTGCATTGTTGAAGATCAGATAGTTCATAGTCCTATAGACTACAACATTGCTATATTTTTTGTTGGGTTTATGTGTAATGTAATATGCAATGTTATCCATCGCTTGTGGTTTTGGTAGGGTTTCAATCAATACACATAGGAAATAACACTTCCTGATATTACTACTTGTTTAAACCTGTGTTTATGATGGTAAGAACTGGATAAAACTACTAACTGAATCTAAAAGAAGCAGAATTGGAATGTAGGAAAAATTCTGATCGGCCCAATGACTTTTAATAATATAGATGGCATCTTTTCAATTATCTCTGCATTTGCTGCAATTTTGATCTTTTTCTATGAATTAATTATTGTTTAAACCCATGATCTCACCTCTTCTGGGTTTCATTTTATTACAATATACATAGAACACCTTTTAATGACATTTTATTGACCTGCAATATAAGTAATATGACTTTCAGGGAACTATTAATAAACCATTAGCAAAAATATCTATTGCTAAAATCATGATAAAAAACACATTCTTGTCTACATTCTGACATTTGTAACTTGGTTTCTACTCAATTATTATCAGTCCACATATCCATTTACTGATAAGAATATAATCAGCCGTTGATATGTGTCATATATTAACAAAGTTCTATTTGTACTGTTAGTCACATTAAGTAAGTAGTAAAGAAAGTAGTTTAAAAATATTTTTCTAGATAAAATGTACTGTGTTATTAATTCTGAGTCAATAATATGCCCCATTTTTATACATATTTAAAAAATGTTTAGGTATGTAAGAACATATATCTTGTTTTGTGATATATGTACATATTTGGATTTAATTCAAGCCACATTGCTATTTTGCTACTAGCATGTTTTTTGAACTAAAACAGGTTTGCACTTGACCAAAGTTTGCCAAATAGTAAGCATTAGCTATGGACTACGATGGATCATACTTACCCATAATTTATGCTACACATTTGCTACAATAATAATGGTTCACTCTCGCTTTAAAGATCATAGGATAATAGTTAATTATTGCTTTTGAGTGATGTGGTATGAAGTAAGAAAAACATTGAATAAACCTAAAATTATAATTATGCACCAGTGAATGTAAAAATGTATATCTTATGCCCTGTATGCTATATAGGCAGGTGCAAGCAAAATTTAGACAGTAATAAAAATTTATCTTGCACATTGCAATATTAGCAGATGTACACAGCATCTGCTGGTTAGCTTGCATGTGTATTAATTAGTTAATTTATTTATATGGAACTGCTTTTAGTACATTAATGTGTAATAATAGGTACATATATATAATTCTGTGGCATGAGTGTTTTAAATAAAATATTGTAGCAGGTTTTATGGGATTTTTTGTACCAATTTGTAGAGAAATCATAAATATCAATTTATGTTTCTTTCCGATTCTCTTTGCTTTAGTAATTATAATTATTCTTCTTTAGCCTTTAAACATCTGGATATTCTTGGATTGGAAAATAAAATCACAATAGTAACTAATAATTATTAATTCTACACGAATTGAGCTAATCTCTAAATTGAACTAAACAAGTATCTAACAATTATCGTTCCAATTTCCTGCTTAGGAAAACTGTCATAAAAAACATAGTGACTGAATTAAATAACAGCCGCATGCCAATAGCCAATCAAATCGCGACTTTCTCCCGCTTGCTGTCGCATGTATGTAGTACTAAATATGTAATTACAATAACAGTACTTCGCAGACATGGTATTTAGGAAGCTAAACATGTTTACGTTGAAGAACAATGGCCAGGCCTATCCTATCAACTAGGATTGACGTACTTAGAAGTTCTTGTATACATAAATAAATAAACAAATATCCTGGGACATTGCACACAGCGCCATCTAGCCCCACACTAAGCAAACGCTTGTGTCGTGGGTACTAGATAACATACATAGATATTTCCAAATTAACTGCTACTGGAAGCCTTCGACCGGGAAGTATGGAGGGAGTTAGGGGAGACCTTTGCCCAGGAGTGGGACAGCATAGGATAATAAAAAAAAACTGCTACTTTGCAATGTTCCTAAATCATCCACGCTTACTGAAATCTCTGAACAGGCATCATTATTTACTTCACAATTCTTAATGATACCTCACAAGATACATACATATGTATGTTTCTAAATGATAATTCAATTCAATTTGCCTTGACTAGGTTGCTACTTTCGCTGCAGACATTCAATTCGTTTTATTTACCTAAAATATTGGATGCACTGGAAAGTAAAACCGTGGCCATTTTTGTCGGTGTCATGTCATGTCTAACCGCTATATGCCTTCCCCCTAACGTCTCACTCACGACTTTGCCTCGTCTAGTATGTACGTAAGTAATATTTATTCGAAATCAATATCCGTCGGTATCTACTAGTTTCGCAGAGTGAAAACCGACTGGTATTTCTATTTTTTAAACGAAAATCGATAGTCTGTCGCAACTTCTAATCTGGTTGGAGGTTTAACTGACATACACTTGCAACTACCTTGAAGTGTAAATAAAAGAATATTAGACTACTCTCAACTTGAAAAATCTGATATCGAACATGCATACAATATGAAATATGTTTAACTGACGGAGCTAAAGTTAGACACGCAATATTCCAATATGTTAAGTACTTGGCGGCTTGACAGGTTTAAAAATTCGTTAACCCAACCTCTAGCACAACACAATAGGGCGAGCCCTGAGCCCATATGACGCAAGCTAACCGTGTAACGTCTTTACAGCACGCATGAAGATACCTACCTCTAAAATGTCGTTCTGGTTTTGTGTCATTACAATTAATAAAAGATCCTAGTAGCATCATATTAACTACCTTTAAAATGTCGTTCTGGTTTTGTGTCATTACAATTAATAAAAGATCCTAGTAGCATCATATTAACTACCTTTAAAATGTCGTTCTGGTTTTGTGTCATTACAATTAATAAAAGATCCTAGTAGCATCATATTAATAAATTCATTTTTATAGACTTTGACGAACAGTATTAGACATGTTAGACCGAAACAAGAACCTTGGTACACACCGATTAATATTCAACGCATAAGCATGAAACTCCAAAAATTCTAGCCATTTTGGCATTTGCTTATGCGAAGCTAATTAAAGAATACTTATAAGGAGCGATACTTTAGAGAAACCAACCGAACCCGTAGTTTAAATAGAGGAAACAGTATAGAACGCCGTCTCCGGTTCTAATAATGTATTCGAATGCTCGTAGAAATCTTGATTTCCGTTTATGTCCGGTCTATTCTCGGTTGCTCTATCGAAGACGAGACCCATAAAAGGTGTGTCGCAGTGTCGTATTACTCGTATATTGTGTTGAATTAATTGAGCGAGGATCAAGGACGTATTCATGAATGAATAGGTCACCTCCACGCTAAATGACAGCTTGTTTTTTTACATCTGCGTGTTAAACTTTTACGTCAGTATAACTTTTGTTATATTGCACATACGTCATTAGGATTTACTGGTAGTTTGACCCCGTTCAGACGAAAAGCAACGCACGATGCATGACAGATATATGTGAAGGTAACTGAAACCACAGAAAAACTAATAGTACAACCAAACTGAAAACAATAAAATCAATTGGTTACGTGGAAACAAATAGTAGAATACCTAGAAATATCTAAGCCTGAGCGAAACAAGTACCGGAAAAAGTAACCTTCGTTGTTGCTAATCTGATAATCTATTGAATTACGTAGTCGACATAATAAGATTTTGATAAAATTACGAGCGTGTTTATTTTTGACAAAGATTATTTGGTATACCATCTTCAATTGATAAATTATAATAAAAACCATATTTTATTTTTCTCTATGAAAATACAGTACAAAAACTGTAACATAAAATACCTACTAAAGTACCGGTCCCTCAAAGGTCAATACATAAAATCTCTCCGTACATGTAGAAAATACAAAGTATATAAATTCCAGCCCCAATTATCCCGAACCCAACCCAAAAAAAGAAAAGTCCATCTAATTCCGGACTCATTCGTACCAAATGCTGAAAAATATTTCGTCTGTGGTTTCTTGACCTTTCCAGTTTATTACAAGGAATATAAGTTTACGGCAATGCCTAATCTAGATTCATTTCCGTGCTGTATGAGGCAGAACATTCGTTGTTTGTAAACATTAAGACTGTTGAGTCAGAATTCCATATACAATCACTATCTGTACTAGTAAATGATCTGAATGAGGCATTGCTATGAGATAAGTATAGTCAGGGATGATTATACGATGTCGAATGACTATATAAATAGAACGAATATAAGATAAAGGGCGTACTCATCGATCTATAAAAAACCATCCACCAATAACCAAACCAAAAACCAACCTCAACATTACTGTAGTATTAAAACATTTAGAGAACTGTCTCAACGTGCAAAATTGTGTCCTTTTATCAAATACCAAGTGATAATGTCGCGGAAATAAACAAATTTTTGTATAGAATTACGTCATCAATCCACAAAAACCTTTACGAGGTGATATTGCTTATCATAAGACAACAATAGATTTCCAACACGACAAAAAATCGAACCAATCGAAATCTATACTTATGTACTTATAAAGTTATACTAATATCATAGACCTGAAGAGTTTTTTTGTTTGAACGCGCTACTCTCAGGAACAACTGGTGCGAATTGAAAAAATATTTTTGTGTTAAATAGGCCATTTATCGAGGAAGGCTTAAGGCCATATAACATCACGCTGCAACTAATAGGAGCGAAGAAACCATAGAAAATGTGGAAAAAACGGGGAAAATTATTCATCTTTGAAGGCTTCCGTGGCGTGCGCTGCGAAAATGGTTCAAGATATCAAAAAAATATGTACGAAAGAATTAATGCCCAAAATTACTATTCCACGCGGACGAAGTCGCGAGCACAGCTAGTTATACATACCTACCTAAGTACGTAACATTTCGTGTGTCAATCTGATAAATAATTTTAGTAGTAGCTCGTAGTATTTTATGCCCTACGTCAAAAGATCTATCTATAAAGTATTTCACGTAAAGCAGAGATACTGCATTCACAGTTACATTTCAAGTCTAAATCGATTCTATTCTTCAGACAATGAGTCATAGTTGTTTTATCGCGTGCCAGCGTTATCGCAACCGTTACGTACTCTGCACTATTTACGTGGATTTCCGCAATTTTTGTTTTGGAATTACATATAGTCTAGACTTAGTTCAACTGGTCGAATTCTTATTTTGAGAAACTTATGTGAAGTGATATATTAAATTTTGGTTGATATCTTTGATTATTTACTTGTAAATATTCAAAGGTTGATAAATTGAAGTCATTTATTTCCTTTAGTACTGGTACTTTCATACATGCTGCACCTATAGCTAAGTGTGTTTTCAACAATATATAAAAAGGCAGTAAAGGTAATTCAAATCTTATTGCTAGATATTCTAACAGTAGCGCAAGTAATTGTGTGGTATTTATTTACCATCTATCGCAGAACATACTTTTTTTTACAAGGAATGGAATTGCACTTGACCGTAATTCGCCTGATGGTAAGCAATCATCACGGTCTAGGATGGAACGTGGTTACCCAGTAAGAACCGATTCACTCTCGCTTATAAGGTTATATTCCGCGGGGAACAGGGAGTCAGGCAGGGAGTTCCACAATTTAGCAGTTCGTAGTATATCAATTTACCACCAAACACCTCAATAATTGATAAAACTACTTATTGTCTATGACGTGAACACACCACGTGTTAAACCACAAATTAAATTATCGAGCTGGCAATCGGTCGCTTCTATCACAAAACCAAATAAGGCATCGAAACATTTGAACGATAATTTCCTAAGCAAACATTCATGGTAAATATTACACGTCGTAAGGAATCTGGTTTAGAAGTATTTGCTCTCAACAAAAACAAATACTTATTCTAATACCTAATTTAAAAATAACTACGCCGCATCTCGTTTCATTTGATTAGGTATTCTAATTAGCATAAGTAAGCACTGTTGTTGTTTAATATGCGTCATTTTAGTACCATTCCTCAGAGATCTCCCTGCTTGTGATCTTGACTTCGAACATTGTGTCACGCGGTGGTCAAACCGTCAATCTATTTTAAACCGTGTGTGGGCGTGCGACGTGTCATTATTCCTCACACTTATATTTCTGGTTTTAATTCGTCATTTTAGCCGCTGGCAAGTGTTGGTGTAAACAGTGTAAATATTTTTTACGGTGAATAAGTTGTGTTGTTTTGGCGCAGTTGGCTGTACCTTTGAAGTACTTGAGGCATTTTCCGTTCCAGTCCTTTCTTGATGTTTTTCATAATGTTTCAGTATTTTCGGTTCAGTAATGTCCTTCAATGCCCAAATGGTCTCGTAAAATAAATCGCTACATTTATAGAAACATAGCGTAGATTTGCGAAGAGCTGTTTCTGGCAACAGCGTATAGATATATGCATCTTTATCCTTTAGACTGGCACAGTTTTTGTAAGAATCCATTGACAGGGAATTGTAAAAGTGTCATGGATTACGTAAAATCTTTAACTTTGACATGACTAATTGATTCCTAACTTGACATATCATTTATCCTTTGCTACCGAATATTCCTATTTCATAAGTCTGTATTGATATTGCTAATGAGATGAAATTGTTAAAGCATTGATGTATTGTTGCAGGGTGACGAGGCGTGATGGTGATGGAAGCCGATCCTATATCCGGCAAGCACTCGGATGGTGAGTACCTATGTACATCAATATACCAGTACATAAATCATGTCACAATGCATTGTTCTCATTTATATAAATACCGATATGACATTATTATGTTTTTTTTTGTTTTATCATACCATAAACGTGTACTTTTTGTATAGTTTTATAAGAAGAGTACACATTTATTGAAATCTATGATTCGTTGCACTGTCATCATCATCCCATTGTAACCCACAACTCAGCAAGTCTCTCTTGTAGTTATTACACTTGCCCCAGTCCTGTGCAGTTATATTCCGTCGTTCCCTGCTTTTTAACCGGCTTCGAAAAGAGAGCTTATCACAAACATTTACGTAATAATATGTCATCGACGCACGATTACATTAGACACGAACCTGTAAAATATGTACATATAACAGTATATAAAACATAATCGAACTAAGTATACGATATCAATTAGTTAAACTGCTACTGCCAGAAGTATACGATATCAATTACATAGTTAAACTGCTACTGCCAGCCTTATAAGTAACGAATACTCTTCATTACATTTCAAGACCAACGACGCGATTCCGTACGTTTTTATATAGCTATAACTTTATTGAGATGATATATCCTTTATTTTTCTTTCGACTCCTGTCCATCCTATGGTTGCCTGGAAGAAATCGCTATTAGCGATAAGGCCGCCAGTTGTGGCACTATTTTTTTTAGTCTTTTGTGTTTATGTTTGTCTTTTTTTTCAATGTGTGTTACAATAAAAAGTTATCTATCTATACATATGTAAGTTCCTTGTTTGTTTCATTAGTATGCCAGTATCGAACCCTTACAAATTGAGCATACGTAATTTCATGTTACAATGTATGTTCTTCAAAGGCTACTTTGGTTTGTTTACGAGGAAAACGATACGCCTCTCACAGATAAAACAAATAAATCTCTTAAATTTACAACCCTGTCTTTTGAAATGGAATAAGAAAAAAAATTACATTATTAAATAATCATATATTTTAGGTGCTTATTGATACCTGTATAAAAAATACTTTAACAATTTTATCGTATGCACGTATGAAATTGTAAAAGTACTTATTTTTTTCAAGCCTTTCCCAAGCTGAAATGTAAAGTAAATCCAATGACGTCAGCACTGAAGACGGCCTTCGGTTCCATTCAGCTCCTGCCTTAATATTCAGCTACGATACACTTGAATCTTTACGGCGGAGCTTTCATAAAGAAAACCAATTTCTTTGATATTTGCTTCAGACAACAACATGCCGATTAGACGCCTCAATGTAGCGAGAAACAACCGGCACCGCAATACGAAAAATATTCTTTAATATTTTTTTTTATTAGGCTATGCTGCCCCACTCCTAGGCAAAGGTCTCCCCGCCCAAACTTGACAAATAAATTAACATTATTTCTTCAATTTTGATTAACCAAAATATGCCCAATCACATGTCAGAAATACATAATATAAATCACATAGTAATTTACAAAAAAATCCGACACGACACATAGGTGTGAAGCAAAAATAGAGAGAATAAAATGTATGTTTTTTCGCTTACCATTTCAACATTTGTCCGAACGACCTCTGCAGCGGCAGATCGCTTGAAGCGACACCCATAGAATCCAAAATGTGAAGACCATATTATTATTGGCACCCTTAGTTAGGTGGCCGTAGATTGTGTTGTCTACAGTTTAGGCAAATCCCAGTTGTCGCCCACGCTTCAGTGTCGTTGCCCTAAATCCGATGCTGACGCTAAAAATATTACGCGCCAGTTACGAACGGGACGCATGGTACAAGCTATGGACTTATTCAAACAATAAAATGTGACTAAATCACTAAACAGATATAAGGGCTAAATGTTACTTGATGACACTGGAAATTCCCATGTATGCAATAATACAAATAAATAAATAAATTAAGTGTATGTGTTACAGGCACAGATATCTAAATAAACCGGTGTTACATAGCTGCTCGTGCCTTCACAATGAGTTTTTGGATAAAGAGTAGGCTATAGTATACATTTACTTACATTTAGAATAACCGTTAACCCATGCAACTTTAAAAAAAAACCGGGGTTAAAGAGGAAGAAATAGACCAACCATCAACTACAGTTTCGCTTTTAATAGTATGATAGTTACCATGAACTTATTGGTTGAAACTGAAAATTGTTATTTCTGTTCCATTCCTTTATTTATATATATATCTACGGCGATAAAACTAGATAAAAGACAAGATTAAAGATATAGAACATACATGAAACCTTATTTCCCGAGGGTCGTTGGAAGCCAATAACTTGTATTCAAGGATCCGTGTCAGCTGGAGACAAAAAGTCTGGTTTGTAACATACGCTCTCCTTTGATGTTTGTATTTGATCTACCGCCATCTCCTATAACCAGCCATACATGTAATCCCGACACAGTCTGATATCAGTTTTATAACATTTATTTGGGGATAGCTAAGTTTTCGACCTTTATTTATGAGGATTATAATGCAGGGGTCTTAAAGATCAGAGTAAATAGAATTCTTCTGGAGCAGCGTACTATTTCCTAAACTGTGTACAATATAATAGAAGAACTGCTAACATCAAGCAGGCTATGGTCAAACAAGCGATAAAAAAAGAAAAAAATAACAAGTTACTAAGATCATCGACGAAAATGTTTAGAGGTTTATTTGTGAAAACCTTGTAGGTACTTTAGACTTTGTTTCTCTGATTTATTTGCACACCTATGACTACACCTAAGTGCGGTACCTATCTAGATTTAAACACCTATACAATATATGTATATGTAATGCACGTGCTTCAGCACGCGACAAATAAACGTGGGAAACATCACTGATAAATAAATAAACACCTATACCTAACATACTAAAGGTAAATAACATAGCTTATACTAGAACTAAAATGAAATGGGATGAATTTCTGTTGTGGTTCTATATAGATCTTCATAATTCATTTTTTTGTGTAACAAGTAGCATACTTACCTCATGCGCTGTTTTGACTCTTAACTGGGCAAAGACATCCTTCCTGATATTTACGCCAATGGCTGAAATAATTTATCTAAATACATGTATAAAACTCAAAGGTGACTGACTGACAGACATAGTGATCTACCAACGCACAGCCCAAACCACTGAACGGATCGCTGATGGCTAAAATTTGGTATGCGAGTTGATGTTACGTATATAGATTGTAGGCTTCGCTAAGAAAGGATTTTTCGAAATGCTACTTTTATAGAGGTGAATTAGATGATGCAAGTTTTACTTCTTAATGCGAGCAAAGGCGCGAGCTAGAGATTTATTATTGTGATAATCCTAGACAAGCAACAATATGAATTTTGATAAGTACAAATTATAACTAGTTATATTAAAAGATATATAAGTACAGTAAAATCTCTAAAACATTTTTCTGCCGGTGTTGATACGTATAGAATTAGGCAGCCCGGTCGGCCTCACGTTATGAAATTGGTTTAGTGAGTCATGCTATATGGATCTGTTTATGTTCCACTTTATATTATGCTGCGAGAGGATCGACAGCTGATTGTTTTCTTAGTTCAGTTAATTGTGATGACCTAGTTAGTTAATTTTATACTCATCGGTTTGAAGAGAATTTGTCGGCTCTTTTTTTTTTTTGGTGGGCAAACTATGAATTATTTGAATCAATCAATGGAAGTGTCCGAAAAAAAATTGATTTCAATTTATTGTAGCAGAGTGCAAAGGAATATATTTGGGATATTACGATTTGGATATATTTATTAAAGACTCTTATAATTAAGTATTGGATGCTCGCGGCTTCGCTCGCATTAAGAAGTAAAACTTACATCCCCTATTTCACCCTTTTAAAACCGGCTTTTTCAAAAATCTTTCCTTAGCGGATACCTACGTCATAACCTACCTGCATGCCAAATTTCAGCCCGATCCGTCCAGTGGTTTGGGCTGTGCATTGATAGATCACTATATCAGTCAGTCAGTCACCTTTGAGTTTTATATATTTAGATACTAGGTTTTTTACAAACGCTCTTTAATATGTACCTACTCATTGTAACATTCCTTCACCTTAGCGCCGATTGTAAAGCGACATTCGTCACAGCAAAACCCATAAAACTTCATCTTATCCAAGGTCACGCCGACCACCCTTTTTTCTACCGATTGTGAAATCGAATATTCTCCAACCATTCATGGTTAATGTATCCCGGAAACCAAATGTAGGCTTAGTTTCCTGCTGTACTCCATTGACTGAGCTATTGTTGATGCTTACGTTTCGCTTCATCGGTATTGTATAGTCTATCCATAGGTACTATAACCTACTATATGTACTTTCATACTTGTACTATACTATACACAGATGGTTTAGATAGCGAAACTACTACGCGACTATTGTTGTCTGGTCTGATACGTAAGCAAACAGTAGAGCATATTTTTCTGTAAAAGTGTCTGTTTTTTTCGTTTAATAGTCGCTGTTTTTATTTTTTCTTGTGAAACATCTAGCTAGAATGATACAGGAATATATATGCTAGTATATATGTATGTAATGTATATACGTTTTCATTTTGTCACCTACAGGTACGAAATTAAAAACTTCCCTCATCCTTCCCTTACCTTACCTTACGTCAACCCTTATCAAATCCGAACATGTGACTCAATTTCCGCCGACGCAGTATATGATTATAATTTAAATGTAATATGCCTCAAATATACGGGTGTTATCAACCTGTATGTGGCTTGATAAAATCGATTACCAGTGTATTAGGGATATTCTAATTAAAATATTTCATTTAAGCTTGGACAACCCACAAGGTAGAGCGGTGACCTTCTCAAAGTGGCTGGCAAGCACTGGTTGCTCAAAGCGAAAGACATTTGCACTAACTCTGATGTTCAGTAGAAAGAACCAAAGATCTATGTAGCATCAATTCTGTTGTAGCACCTATATACCATAATATACCTAATATACATATTATTGTCCAGCAGTATACAAGTGCTACATTAAAAACGATAGTATTTTTAAATGTAACCATATTTGGTTACAAAGACGGTAACTTATTAGTCATTTTGCATTACCTATCTATGTAATATATGTGTATTTATAATACTTATTATGAGTGGGGTATTGCCCACATACTAAAATATATGTGGGTACGTAATCTCTACATCTCTACAGTACAGTAATATAAGGAAACCTGTGTGGGTGGCTGCACATTTTATACGCTTTTCGTGTTCTATCTATTGTTGAACCGTGATGCAATTTGGTATTGTTCCACTTGTTAGCTAATGAAGCGGGAAAAACGGAGACATGGCTTTTGTGACTGAGAATTGGTAAATATTTGCACACTGAATTTTTCTAAATCTATATATCTCTGCCTGTGAAAACCATTAACGCTGAATCATATACATATTATTACATATACACATTAGGCAGAATGGCGCAGTATTTACTAAAGAAATTTAACTATTAAAATCTGTAGATTCTGAAATAATTAAGCCCTTTATTGGTAAATGCATCATCAAAAACATTGTTCGATAATAGCTTCGTCCATTCTGTAATATGTTTAGTGTACTTGAATAACAGTCTCACAAATACACTTGTGATTCAGTCCCACCTCACATGACCGGGTATTTTCTTCCCAAGAAAGTCATAAGTGTTACAAGGAAAACAGTTCTTTGTTGAAGCATTCCAGACGTTCGTCACATAACGTCCTTTCACAAAAATAGATCTCCGCATGCACCAAAACATTGATGAATCAGTGCGAACGAAAATAAACCTTGTATATGTTGAGAGAAGTATAATTTTGGTTTGGTCACAAAGTATGAACGCATGATTGTGCATTCGAAAATTATTTCTAGATAGTACCATAAATCAACTCAGTATGTGGGAAGTTCTTTAGAAGCAATAAATTAAGCTGTTCAAATACTCTTTGTTTCTCAATTTCACTCTAGTGCGAGTGACAAGATGAACAAGAAACATGCCAATACTAACTTAATTATTTTTAAATAACACAAACACCCAAGTAGCAGATATACCCAGTATGTATACACATACACTCAAAAAAACTCTCTCTCTCCCTCACACACACATACATACACACACACACAAATGCAAATATCCAATGCAGCAGGACAAACGTACATATATACAGATAAAAATTATATATTCTTCTATTATTATTATCTTATGATTATTAGTTTTAGTGTTATTTACTTTTAATTGTATTTGTTAACCATCCAAACCACCTGGAAGAACCTGTCTTTTGCAACACAGTTCCAACTAAAGCAAAAGACAGAATCATGTAAATTATACAATAAGGTTGCTCAAATGAAAATTTACTTTACTTAACTAAAGGCAGTAATATCCCGAATTTTTAATGCCAACATTGATGCCCTGAAATAATTATTCATTCAACAAGAAAGCTAAACTGCACTTTCCTGCGAGTGTAAAACTTTAATCTCAAGCAAACGAAAGATTCTACAATGAATCACGGTTGTAGTAAGTGATTCTTCGTGACAATCTTGAGCGTAGCGAGACACTCAAATACACAAGATGCAATAAAACTTTGCTTTTGTGTGACATATACGACCTTTTACCTCAGCAGTGAAAAATTTTCAAAGATTTAACAAATATTACATGTTGTTCCCAGACCGAGTGCTGAAGGCGCGGGCGGGCGGCGACGTGATCCCGGAGCGGTCTGTGAGCAGCATGGAGCTGAACAGCTACACGGCGGCACCTTCCAACCTGGTGCTCACTCCAGCACCAGAATGTAAGACAAACATACACATTTCTTTCTTTAACTAAAACAGGTTTTCACTTGACTATGAGCGAGTTGAGTTTAAAACTAAACAAATAAAACACATCAACTAAAGCTTGTGAAAAAAATTCAAAAGTTCATAGTATCTTAGATTTAACCACTGATTTCAGAAAACACCAAGTTGAGGCTTTTGTTTTCTTTTCCATTCGCTATTATTACAAACCTAAAGCCATACAATATGCAACAACGAGTTCTTCTCGTATATCGATACGAGAAGAACTCGAAGTTTCCCGTGGTTATAGTCGACAAAAACCACGGGAAACTTATATCGTGTTGCGTATCATAAGCCTACCTATATATCATATATTTTTAGTGTTATCATATATTTTAATTGTATAATAATGACATTTGCAGGTCGCAAGCTGTCCCGCGGCATATCCCGCGCCACCGACAACGAGGGCCTGGTGTGGGCTCTCCGCAGCAACACGGAGCCCGAGCCCGGCGCGCTCAGCTCCGACCACATCCTGCTGCTGCCGGATATATCCGTCTACCCGCCTGACTTCAGGTAATATGCCTACAAACTATCCCGCGGTATATCCAGCACCACAGACCTATTAGGTGTTACTCGTGTTTCCAACAAGGCATTCCACTAAATCCGAGTAAGTAGGTCTATCACCTTTCCTTACTATTAAGCAAACTGTGGTCAAGTGTAAACCTGTTCTAGTAAAAAAAGGTCGTATTTCCATTAAATAACATTTGTACATTTGCGTAGTATGTACCTGTTACGCATGAAAAATATTGTTCTTCTCTGTATTCAGTGGTTAACTCTGTCGTGACGTAGCTCACATAAAAAAACACATTTTACATCTTTATAGAGTACCTAACTTCTAATTTGTTCCATTATTTTTAACATTCAACATATTAGATACATAGTTTCCAATTCTGATTCAAACATTTCATCAAGTTATCGACTGAGACACATAGCTAAATGTATATTTTGCATTCCAATGACATTACCTACTTAATTCTAACTTACATTTTAATTATATCGTGGCCTTAATAGGCCTTAACATTATTATTTTAATACTTTAATACATTCACGGTAAACAAATTTGATATGAACGACCACAACAAACTATAAAGGTCTGATCACAATCACGGGTGCATGCCCTCAAATAGTTGATTAATACAACTTTATAACTCTAGCTGGCACTAATCAAAGTAAAATATATATTTTAACACCGTATGTGTCGGCGTGCAGCCAATTTTCATTATTTATTAAAACGCGAGCGAGGCGGTTGAACTTTGGTGTTGTTCCACTATTTTATTAACCTTTCTGGGACGAAGGGCGGCTAAATGTGTACAGATTCCATTAAAAAGTCGCCGGTGTAAAAAAAACTACGAAATCATATGCTAATCTATTTGATCATAAAAGATTTTTTTAAACCAGAAATAGGCTTATGTTTGACTATATCCTGCCTGATGTTAAGCACCACTATAGTCTAAGATGTAGCACGCTTGCCTAGAAGAAACCTATTTACTCTAGATTTGAAGACCCCTGGGTTATAATTTAAGCGTTTATAAATATATTGTTGGCTTCGTAAGCCGGATGATAGTTTGGCCCACAGTGCGAAGGAGAAGGCAGATCTCCTTTGTTCCTTGTTCGCCTCCAACTCGACACTTGAAGATGGAAACTCAACGCCACCCGTACTGCCGCGTTGTGAAAGTTCCATGCCTGATGTACGCATAACTCAATGTGCGGTACGCAAGGAGCTGTTTTCCCTCGATGTGCGTAAATCGAGTGGGCCAGATGGAATTCCGGCTATCGTCCTCAAGAAGTGCTGTCCAGAGTTAGCTCCAGTCTTAACGCGTCTATTTCGTCTCTCTTACGCCACGGGCCTTGTTCCATCGGCCTGGAAAGTTGCACTTGTCCACCCTATCCCTAAAAAAGGTGATCGTACGAATCCGTCTAACTATCGCCCTATAGCTATTACATCCCTTCTCTCCAAAGTAATGGAAAGGATTGTCAATTCGCAGTTGCTTGGATATCTAGAGGAGCACCAGCTGATTAGTGACCATCAATACGGCTTCCGTCATGGACGCTCAGCTGGTGATCTTCTAGTTTACCTAACGCATCGATGGGCAGAGGCAATTGAGAGTAGGGGTGAAGCACTGGCCATTAGTTTAGACATCGCGAAAGCTTTTGATAGGGTGTGGCACAAAGCACTTCTAGCCAAACTTCCCTCGTACGGACTACCTAACGGCCTGTGCACGTGGGTGTCAAGCTTCCTATCTGGTCGTACTATTAGTGTTGTAGTCGACGGATCACGTTCCGAAGCTAAGCCGATCAATGCTGGGGTCCCGCAGGGTTCCGTGCTGTCTCCTACGCTATTCATTCTGCATATCAATGACATGTTGCAGATTAGTAATATTCATTGTTATGCAGATGATAGTACGGGTGACGCATGTTACCGTGGACGTGTAAACCACAAGCGCTCAGAGGTTGAAGAGAGCAGATGCAAGCTTGTGTCTGACATTGAGTCATCCCTGGAGAAAGTCTCTCACTGGGGTGATATAAACTTAGTCAATTTTAACCCATCTAAGACACAAGTGTGTGCATTCACCGCTAAGAAAACACCTTTTGTTGTAGCGCCACGTTTTCAAGGTGTTTCCCTCACGGTATCCAAGAACTTGGAAATCCTTGGGATGGATATATCGAGCGAGGTCCAATTTAGGGGACACATCGAGGCTAAGGCAAAATTAGCCTCTAAAAAACTCGGTGTACTTAACAAGGCGAAACGTTACTTCACGTCGGGTCAACGGCTTCTACTTTATAAAGCACAAGTGCGCCCTCACGTGGAGTACTGTTCGCACTTGTGGAATGGTGCACCGAAATATCAACTAGATCCCCTAGATTCTATGCAGCGGAGAGCCGTCCGAATTGTCCATGATCCCAAGCTGACAAAAAAGTTGGAGCCGTTGAGTCTCCGTAGGGATGTGGGATCCCTCTGTATCTTTTATAGGCTCTTTTTTGGGGAGTGTTCTAAAGAGCTTTTTAATTTAATTCCGGCAAATCATTTTCATCACCGGACTGCTCGGCACCGTGAAAGAGCTCATCCTCACATCTTGCAAAATTGGAGCTCCCACACAGTCCGTTTCATGCGCTCGTTTCTTCCGCGAACTTGCAAGATGTGGAACGATCTACCCCCTGAGGTCTTTCCACGGAGCTACAATATGGGGAGATTTAAAAAGGGTATTCACAAACACCTCTCTAAGCTGGCAAAGTCCTGCAGCACCTCTGGAGTTGCAAGTGTCCATAGGCGACGATGATTGCTTACCATCAGGCAGATCGTCTGCCTTTTTGCCACTTTTTTTTATATAAAAAAAAAAAAAAAAAAAAAAAAATCATATTTCTATATTTACCTACTGGATCAAAAATCACTACCCAAACACAATAAGCAAAGCTACAGAGCAAATCATTCTTGGCTCATCCTGATACAAACAAAATATCTAACACATCGTCTCTTTCATTCCAGAACATTCTTAGAGAAAGACCTCCTCGAGACAGCGACGCTAGTTACACTCGAATCCGCAAACATACTGAACTGGTGGCGCCACGGTCGCGTGCCGGGCGCGCCGCGGTTACTGCCGCTAGCGACATCTGGTGATGGAAACTGTCTGCCACATGCAGCCTCGCTGGCGGCGTATGGCTTCCATGATAGATTACTGGCGCTCAGGACGAAGGTGCAGGCTTTATTATCTGGAGAGATGGGAGAAAATATCACAAGTAAGTTACAATTTGATAGTACATTAAATCATTTATTAATTCAAATTATAATTATTACGGAATAACCATTTTTAAAGTGATATTAGTGTCATCTGGCGACGAGAAAATGCGTATCAAGATTTTTTTGACAAGATTTTGGTGGTATTGGTGTACAATAAAGAATTTTTAATTTGTTATCAGTAAATATGGCAAAAATATCCCAGTAACTTGAATTAATAAGTGAAATTTAAATTTGTTATGTAGTAAGACTAATATGATAGTGAAGATTTAATTGAAAACCAGATATTCATTTAGGTTCTTGTTCAGCCTGGCTTCAATTCGACTCCATTAATTGTCAGTTTTTGATACTTTAATTTATAGAAAGAAAGAAAGAAATATTTATTAAAATTACAAACATTACAAAATAAATAAAATTTTATGCATTATGCAACACTATGATTTCTTGACATAATTTGTCTTAACATTCTTACAAAATATGTACATAGGTAGGTAATAAAGGGGTAAGATTATATCATATTACTAGCTGCTCTGCCCGGCTTCGCACGGGTACACGTTACATACTTAAAAACCGTCCACTTAAAACAATATCTGTTAAAAAAAACCTCATCCATCCCGTTGCGTAGTTTAAGAGATCGAAGAATGTAAGGGCCGCCCGTACACCGCCTGTACATTACGGTATTAATTTTTTTTTTTGCTTCATATTTTTCTCGCCGTAAAAACCATCCTTGAACTTCAACGAACATTTTAAAAAAAGAATTGGCCGAATCGGTCCACGCGTTGTTGAGTTATGCGCTTACCAACACTTCATTTTTATATAATAAGATAACTTTATAATACAAGAATATATAGGATAGCATATAAAGCCTCTGTCCCAATCCTATGTTCCAAATTTACTTGTACTTGTGTTATTTTGTTATTGGTGTGCAATAAAATATTTTGAATTGAATTGAATAAAGCCTTTGCCACACTAGACGGAAATTCCGTCGCCGAACTTCCGCGGCGTAAAGCCAATACATGTTATTGCATATAAAATACAAATAGCGGGCACACTACGCGAAAGATCGGTCGTTCCGTCGCGGACGATCCGTCGCTCGGAGCGGATTATTTATTTATTTATTATTTATGTTTCTGTTCCCAGAGGCCATCAAGCGTCGCTGGCGCTGGTCTGAGAGCATATCGCTGCGCTCGGCCGGGCTCTCCCCCAGCGAGGCGGAGTGGGAGCGCGAGTGGAGCGAGAGTGTGCGCGCCGCCTCCGCGGAGCCGCACCGGCGCGCCGCCGCCGCCGCCGCGCCGCACTACCCGGGCCTGGAGACGCTGCATGTGTTTGCGCTCGCGCATGTCATGAGACGACCGGTCATTGTGTTCGCTGATGTGGCTCTGAGGGTGAGTGGTGAATAATTCATAAGAGTACCAACAACAAAATATTAGTATCATTTAAACATAATAATTATAAATAGACCGGTGTGTTCGCCGATGTAATGTAATGAAGATAATGTATGTCAGAACTTCACATACCTGTATATTTATACATATATATTTATACAGGCTTGTGAAATTCTTCGCTCGCATTATTTTGAAATAAAAAGTAGCCTATGACACTTCTAAGACCTCATATTACCTACATACCAAAAATCATTACGATCCGTTCAGCCGTTTTTGCGTTATCGGCGTTTAAATAAACAGACAAAAATTATAAACTGCTACTAACGTGTTCTAACGTGTTCTGTTCTGGATTTAAAGTAAACCTAAATATTTTTTTTCTAATATCTTCTATGTTCAGACTTTCGATCCTTCAGCTTTATTATGTGTATGATTCATAACTAAGTTACAATAAACTAACAAATGCTGACTTTACAGGATTTCCGCGGCGAGCCCCTAGCTCCGATCCCGTTCGGCGGCGTGTACCTGCCGCTGGAGCTGCCCCCCGCGCAGTGCAGCAAGGCGCCCATCCTGCTGGCGTACGACGCGGGCCACTTCTCCGCGCTGGTGCCCTGCGAGCCGCTGCCCAGCGCCGGCGCGCGCGTGCCGCTGCACGACCAGGACCACCACGACATGCCCATACGGTGAGGACTACGCCATTGTATCACGTACATCATACAGATATATGAACAAAATCAAAACCTATAGGTATTTGTATAGACGAAGTATGCAAATAGACTGTAAAAGTATAATCCGCCTTAGGCAATAGCTATTGCTTACCAACAGGCAAACTTTGATTCAGTGCAAATACATTTTAGACAAAAAAAAGTCGTCATAATAAATAAGTAATCACTAACTTGTCCGCCCAAACTTACTATGACTACCACCATGATCATCTATGATAGTCTATGAACAAATATCATAGAGATATATAGCTTATTTCGTTCTTATTACTAACCATACTATTCCACCTATTTCAGATTCAACGTAGACCCCGGCGAAGACTACGAATGGGAGACGGAGCCCGACCAAAAAACCATAAACAACCTCCTTCCTGACGAGTTCCAACGCTCCGCCATGCTCGCAGCATACCTGGACCTCGAGAGAGTGGAGTGCATCACAACCTCACAACCTTCCGAGGAGCTACGAAGGAGTCTCGACGCATTATCTACAAAGAGTTCCAAACAGATGAACTCCGTCGCCAAACAGTTCGGTAGCATCGGACGGTCTATGAGCTCCAAACTGAAGAAGAACTTTGGTTCGATGGCCAAGTTGACGGGGAAGAGTAGCGGGAGTCAGAGTAACCCCGAGGAAGGGTTTGCGAGGAGACAGAGCACGTGCGAGGTGCTGTGCTGCCGCGTGCTGGCGGCGCGCGCCCCTGTGCAGGAGGAGATGGTCAAGAACTACCTCAATGAGGCTTGGATCGGGTGAGTTTACTTATTTTTATAATAAATAGGTTGACACTTAACTCAATTCGCATGTTATGCAATGTTGCAATATGATTTAAATAGTGTTGATTGGTATACTAGTTGCAACCCACGAACCTGTCCAAATAGTTTAGGGCGCTTTCTTTCGCATTTTTGGCCGGAAATTGTAAGTCTTGCTCTTAGCGATAAGTCCGCCAATTAAGACGCAAGCTTTAATTTCTATGTTTTTTGTATTGTTTTTCTTATATGTGGTGTTTTAATAAAGTATTTATCTATCTATCTTAGCTAGATAATAAAACAAGTATTTCTACTGCAATCATAAAAGTGACAGTTCGGTAGCCTATATTCACTATACCTTTTAATGTGTTTCTTAGTTATATTTTTAGTTTTCTTTCACTAACCACCATCCCTTCCAATTCCAGTTACACAACAGAGAAAAACCGCAAGGAGTCCGCCTCCGCCCCGTCCCAGCCGCGATACGGCACGGGTCGCTCCCAGTTCTACGCGGAGGCAGACCGCGCCGCGCACGACTCTGCCAAGGACATCTCTTCCAAACCCTCCCGACAGACAATCAAACCTGCCACAGATAGAACTTTATACCTGTCTAAGTCTACCTTCTACGATGATCGTCCTCCATCCCCGAAGCCATGTCGCGCGCCGCTGTGCATGTACTACGGCAGTCCGGCCAATAATGACTACTGCTCGAGGTGCGCCAGGCTGCAGTGAGCTTCCATTCATTGGGTTCTGATTTTTTGTGTGGGAGAAATATTTGAGATTAGATTATGCTTGAGATTAGGAAGGCATCTTACCATCAGGCAAGTTGTCGTTAAGCGTAAGCCATGTAAAAAAAGGAAAGGTCAAGGATCAAGGAATTTTTATGCCTCTCCTTCTCTTTGACTCCATGGGAAAGGTATAAAAATGGAGGTATTGGATGGTAAACAGTTATTGGATGAGAATCTGCTAATGAGAAAAAGATCGTGATGTTGTTATTGATAAAAATTTTGAGATGAAAAATGGCTTATTGACGAGCGATTTTACCATGGAAAGGGTGACACCAAGAATGATTATGGCTACTAAAACTTCGAGTAGGTATGTTATTATATTGATTTGTTAAAAAGATGTGATTTGAACAGTGATTTGTAATTGACTCAGAATCAGAACCCAAATGTTGAAACCTGATATATTTTTACCAGAAAATAAAAATATATTTTTTAAACTCAACTAACTTTCGAGTTAAGTATTAACGTAGGTTAAGCACGCTCTTAATTACTTAAGTTTTTGTTTGGTGACAACTTTATTGTTATTTAGTTGTTAGTTTGATCACCTAGTTGTAACCCACCACCTAAAGTAAGCTTGGCACCAACATTTATCTCCAGTTGTTGTAGGTATGGCTTGATAGATAGTTTTGTAAAGTTCTACTCTGGCAAGCAATATTAAACTTTAAACTTATACCTCTGCTCTTTTAAAATCTAAATACTAGTCGTGACTACTACTAGAGTTTTTGTAGTAATTATAGTATTAGCAAGTTCATTTCTTTCTACAGAAGACTGTGTACGAGTTTTTTAATATTTGAGTACTCAATTTCTGACTTTTCTTATAGTTGGAGCAAATACAATGAAAGAGGCAAACTGGATTTTAATCTATCTCTATAGTTCGCCTAAAAATTGTAATTTTTTGCCAGTTTAGAACTTATTTAGAGTATGTATAAGAAAGAATCACAGAGTCTGTGATGGGCACACAATGTGGATATATTTACATTATGGTATGTAATATATATAAACGACTGTTACTATAACGAGTGCCAAAAGTGGCTTCTATATTGTACGTGAAAGTATATTTAACAAATGTGTTCAAAATTTAGTGCCAGGATATAAAAAGCGGTAAAATTTTGGGACAATACGAATCGAGCTACGATCGAAAGAATTTATTTCATACAGTTTTTGTAAGAACTGTTAAAATATTAACTTTTTTCATATATTCATGGAACAGGGTTATTGTGACGTTACTTTTTTTTCATTAACTTACGACCGAAATTGTATATACCCTACTAATACTCGAACTTGTGGAATTGTGGTGATAAAAGTTACTAAAGAAATATTTATTTTTGCATATTCATCCCGACTACCTCATGCGAAGCAGCTGTCAAATTAAATTCCTTTGGAATTGTTAAAAATGTATCGTAGATATATATTTTTGGATTCAGGGTAAATATATATTTATCGCGCACTTAACATCGAGATATATTTTCTTCACTTTTTAAGCAGTGTCTAGCGTAATACATTTTATACAAGTTGTTGTATTTATAATAATTTAGTGATGATATAAACTTCAAAATCTAAGACCCATTTTCTAGAACGACAATCGGTTAATTCTCCCATTAAACTACAGTACATTTTGAAATCATAATAATAATCATCCATGCCGATTTCGGCTACGGCGACCGCTTTAACCCGACATTTCGAAGTAAATGTATATTGTAATGTATATATCGTCGCTCTAGAAACCAAGGATAACATTTAAGTATACAACAGTTAGTATGGAATGTAGTCGAGACACTGCATCTTAATATTTGAGCTTGGAGTAGACTCCGTCCTGATTTGCGTTTGAATTACTTGAAACATTAACATTTTTGATTTTTCTAGTCCCATACTGATAGAAACTAGCTTAAAAATAATTTAGATGTAAGTTAAAAGTATTATGATACGATTTCTAAAATCATTTGCATGAAACACATCTTAAAATCCAACTTTGTACTTAGTTTTAAATACATTTTTGAATGTAAAGCCTTTTAAAGATCTGTAATATTCATAGAACTGTGTGAAGTGATAATACATGACAAAATATATAAAGTTATTTAGACTCCATGTTGAAGATGCTCTATTTTTTCATGTAACAATATCATATAGAGACGGCATATCATGTTTTGTAGAAAATATACGGTTATATGAACAATGGATTCTGGTATTTTAAGTTATTTTCTCTCCAACATTGCCTTCTAATTTAGAAGTAGGTACCTACCATTCACCAAAAAAATGTTAATAATAATTTTTGATTTTTACTTCCATTGCTTGAATAATACGTTATAGTAGGTACGGCTATACACATTTTATTATATTGTAACTACTGCTTGAAACTACATTACAATCAAAATAAACCTCAGTAGTAGAGTTCCAAAATCCGAACGAAACAACCCACAACGTACTCTAAGTCGTCTGTTGGTCGAAATCGAACATAGGTATTTTAATTATTAGGTAGCAGCTATAGTCCAGTCATTATAGTAAGTTCACCTCGGAATTCGAGATACCCAGCTGTAAGTCTGTAAATACTTGTATAATGACACCCTAAAAGTTGTCTCAAAACCTACATAATATGGTAGGGTGTGCGCGACTATTTAAATTTCAAGGTTCAAAGGTCACAAAAATCGGTTTTTTGTAAATATCTCATTCCCTATGGGTTTTTTGCTATTTGTATATATGATCAATATTGTTGAATACAAAATTCTCTACAAATTTTGATTTTTTTTTTAAACGGTGAACCTTTTACTATGTAGAGGGCGGAGAGCGCGCGGTTTACAAAGGCATTACAGTTTCAAAATAATTGTTGTATTTGACGTATATTCAGACTACAGTAAGAACGTAGGAGGTCCAATGCTCCAAAGGGAGCAGCAGAGAAGAATTGCTGCACTTTCAAAAATGTATGAAGTCTGTTTCGATGAAACAATGGTTGTACCAGTTACTCATGAAAAAATCTTTTTAAATCGAAACAACTAAAATATGCTTAAGTTAATTAAAAATTGCGAGCAGCAAATATTACTACTAAATAAGCCAGAGATTATTCGGATGTTCTTATTGTTGAAACTGCAATTGAAGAACCAAAGTTTAAAAAACTGCAGTTATAATAGGACAAGTGCAGCAATTCTTCTCTGCTGCTCCCCATGGAGCATTGGACCTCTTACGTTCTTACTGTAGTCTAACGGTCTTATTTATAAAAAGTTATAGAAGACTTAAAGTGTTCTATAACATCACTATAAGAAAAATGACCATAATCGGTATTTATAAACGCACTATAGCGCTAAACAGTTCTATAAGTCTATTGTAAAGTTATAGTAGCGAGGACCCCACTATAACCGTACTATAGCGGTGCTATAAGATCTAAGATGGCCGACTATCCTGTCATCTGTCAGCTGATTTGCTGTCTTTGAAGTAAAAACAAACAATCAAATTTTGTAATATAAATTAATTTTTTGATGATTTGGGGTTTTATAACAGCGTTTTCAGTGCCTTTTGTTTGGAATGACTTGCAAATTGGAGAATGTAAAGCCTACAATAATAGCACTTGCAGTATTACATAATATTGCCATTGACCAGGGGGATGCTGTGCTTACAAGTAACTCAGATGCTCACCAGGCAAATCCAGTAGTACAAGAGGAGCCAGGAGAAGTTGCAAGTGGACGCTCAAACACCATCTTGCAATCATTTATTAGGTCACATTTTAGTGAGTAAGTAGTTAATATTTGTGATACTGTGGTTGAAGTTGGCATATAACTGTACTGTAATGGAACTGGCTCTCAGAGGAGGCTGCAAGAACATACTGCTAGGTGCTTGGTGACACATTTACATATATGTACATAGAAGTGATAATCTTTATGAACATAGCATGAAAGAAAGTTATGCTTTGGAGCATGTACTTATGATTTTACTGTTAAGCCAAAACTAAAACAAGGAAAAATGTGGAATTGTAAAACCAGATCCGGTGACATTATGTGTCTCCACTCAGAATTATATATAAAAAGATTAGCCCTTATTGTACACAATGACACTGTTGCTCTTGTAATAATTAATTAATAGTAGGTACAGACATGTGATAATGCTAAATGAAAGTATCTTAGTATGTGTGATTAGTGATAAACATGTTAATAAAAGTCTTCCTATGTATTTCATTCTGTTTTACTTTTATAATAAATTATTTTTAATTTTAAAGCTCTTTTAATTTTTCAATTTTTATTGCTCGTTGGCCATTTGGGCCTCATGTAGCTCTCGTCGGCAGGCTATTTCAGCATCGCAAATCCTCTGGGCTGCAGGAGTTTATAATAAATTATTTTTAATTTCAATAGCTCTTTCAATTTTTCAATTTTTATTGCTCGTTGGCCATCTGGGCCTCATGTAGCTCTCGTTGGCAGTCTATTCCAGCATCGCAAATCCTCTGGGCAGCAGGAGTTTATAATAAATTATTTTAATTTCAAAAGCTCTTCTTTTAATTTTTCAATTTTTGTTGCTCGTTGGCCATTTGGGCCTCATGTAGCTCCCGTCGGCAGGCTATTTCAGCATCGCAAATCCTCTGGGCAGCAGGAGTGATGCTATTTACTTATTTTTATTTAAACTTTTGATATTTGCGCGTCTGAATATCAACAACTTTGACGTTTCTTTGTGTCTGAGTATAGACAAAATTTTGTGTTTTATGACAAAGTTAGCATATATTTGGCACTAAGATACGTATTATCTGTGGTAAATTTCGTTCTTCTTTGATTTTTTCTTTATACTGGCAATGATTTGGCTTATTGTCGGTACCACGTGGGTACTATAGTTATAGAAGGCTTATAGAACGTTTATAAATAGTAAACTTTATAGAACACTTTAAATGCTTATTGAACACTTTAACTATAGTATGCTTATAGCTTACTATAGGCATTTTTATAAATAAGACCGTAAATATACGTACGTCATACAGCGATTATTTTGAAATTGTAATGCCTCTGTAAACCGCGCGCTCTCCGCCCTCTGCCTCGAAAAAGGTTCACCGTTTAAAAAAAAATATCAAAATTTGTAGAGAATGTTGTATTCTACAATTATTTACAAAAAACCGATTTTTGTGACCTTTGAACTTTAAAATTTAATAGTCGCGCACACCCTGCCATATATGTAGGTTTTGAGACAACTTTTAGGGTGTCAATATACAACTATTTACAGACTTACAGCTGGGTATCTCGAATTCCGAGATTCTTACCAAATTTAAGCTAAAATGACTGGACTACTAGCATTGATCCGCGATTTGATTCTTCGCGCCAACTTCACACTGGAATTAAATTTTGATTGTTATGTTGGTACAGTACCTAGTCGATTAACTTTAACTAATAGTCGATTTATCTCAATATCTAAATTAGAATCAATATAACTCTTTAGTTCAAAAATTGATGTTGTCCATCCATAGATAGAGCATCTAAGATTTTGAACGAAAATTTAAAACGTCAAACTCCGCTTTGTCTCGGATTTGGTTGAAATAGATGCTTTCAATTAAAAACATGAAAATACAATAAAATATCGTTACGTTACGGCCTAGAATATGTCTGGTGGTCTCGTAGATAAAGTCTATATCGGTCTCGATAACGCTCCGGCCGCATTCGACATAAAAGGGCGCATTTTAGGACCAGTGAGTACAGTGTGGTTTTGATAGAGAAATTTCTCGTTTCTTACTGGATTTCACCGTATTTCTCTTTACTTTCAGAATGGGACAAACTTGGAGTATATTCGCTCAGAAACTGGGGTGGTAGCAGTGTTAAAAAGTGATAAATTGGAGCCGTTGCATTTGGCATTGCATCATACGCGTTCGGAAGCTTTAGCTGCTGCGAGATCATTAGCGCAGAATCTGATTGAGACTATACGTGCTGAGCTGGCGCAATGGAGTGCTGCTCAGGCGGGCGGGCCGCCGCCTGCCTTGAATGTGCCTCCGCCGACACTGACCACGGCGAGCGCGCCGCCGCCCGTGCCGCCTCCAGTGGCGTCTGCAGCTATGTCTACTCCTCCGACACTCACGTCGACAGCACAGCCTGCTATAATGCCTCCTGTAGTGAGTGTTGCGCCTGCCACAGCTCCCCTCATGACCATGCGTCAGCCAACAGTCTTGCAACTACTCCCTCAGCAGCAACAGTATGTCTTAAACCAGGAAAACGGGCAGCTAATACCTATAGTACAACCTGGCATGCAGATGTCCAACACAAACTTCACATCTCTTCCCATAGGTCTGCAACAACCTAACTTTGGAGCTACACAGATAGTTGACATCTCTAACATGCAGCCTGTTAATGTGACACAGTTGAGATTGAGTGGAGTTCCTTCATCTATGTCTATGATACTTCCAAACGGTCTGACCTTGTCTCAAGGGTCGTTGACATCAAATGATACAACAACAGTTAGTTCAGCCACTTCTACACCAGTAGTGTGCGCTGCTCAGAGCACTAATGCTTCTCAGAAGATATTGTACAGTACTGATAAGGGGGACAAGGAAGTGAAGTACATTCAAGGGCCAGAGACAGTGCAGTGGACAATGCCGGGCTCTCAGACAATGTTGATACCATACCAGCAGCTGCAGGATCTCACAGCCAACCAGCAAGGCTTGACTAACTTGCAACCTCAACAGTTTGTTTCTGTAAGTATTTGCTCTACACTCTGTTAAAACTGTCTACAAAATGTTAAACTTAGAGCTTTCTACATTATCTCATACTCGGAACAGTTAGTGAAGTAGTTGTTTGCATATGTGTATGGCATCTAAAACCATTTCATGATCAGTTAGTAATGTGTCCTAGTAGTCTTGTGTTGATACTTAATAAATTGAATACAAGTTAGCTAACTCAAATTTCTCTTGTTATTCCAGATAGCGCCTGCTGGAGGCCTGCAGCAGACCTCTCTGCCGCTGACGGCAGCACAACTACAGCAGCTGCAGGCCACCGGCACCATCATGCATCTCAACCAGAAGGTAAATACATCTATTGACTATATAATGTTATATCTATCAAAGACAAAAATAATTCAAAAGTCATGAATTTTATAGTGTGATTTTTGTGTGAAGTTTTAGTAGGTATATTGGATATAAAATAAAACAGATAAAATCAATTTAATAATAATCATTTGAAAAATATGTCTTGGCAACATTAAAGTGCATTATATTGACTTGACTTTGCAAATATATTGCTAAAGTACAGGGATAAACTTCAAGGAATGATTTATGTTGACTTAAAATATGGCTAGTTACTAATAAATAATTGTTTAATTTGATGTTTGGGTGTCTAAAATAGATATTAATGTGTAAATTTCCTCTAACCTAACTTAACTTTGCTAATAGTAAAAAAATACAATACATACTTGTACAATTTCCAGCCAATAGTAAGCAGCGGATCTCTTATCAATATAATATCAACGGGCCAGGCGTCGTCGCCGCAAATTATTTCAGTGAGCATTAGGTTTATAAACAGTCACTACAACTTCACCACACTAATGCTTTTTTAATTTCTAAGGCTGTGGCATTGGTTATTTCTTTTTTCAGGCTTTGTTTTTAATATTCACAGGTTTTCAGGTTCATTTGCTGTTTAGTTTTAATAAATTAACACATCTTCATTATGTTAGAGATTATGTTGTTCTATTTTCAGTTCATATACTAATTTTCCATATCAAATAATGGGTATTGAGGTTGTTGGGTGTAATTTTTTTTATCACTTTAATGTACACCAAAAGATAGAAATTACACAATAGAAAATAGACATAAATATAAGTGCTGCACATTGGGTGGCTTTATCGCCATAAGCGATTTCTTCCAGACAACCTTTTGGGTGGACATTACTTAGGACTGTAAACAGTTTATGTCCTTGAAAATGATATAATTGGCAATTGAAAAAAATGTAAACAAAATTACAACAGCCACCTATTTGGACCATCCAGACAATAATGCCAAACTAAATAATCATTTTATACATTCACTAATAATAGTAATTCTGTTACCTTCTTTCAAACCTACCAACACATACATTTTTGCTTCGTTATTCTTTATATCATAATAACATCATTTTTTTTACTCACATGATGACTACAGCAATGTATTATAACATTTCAGAATGCCTCAACTCCTACTAAAAACGTTAACCAAGAAGCCCGAGGACAGAAGAGGCTATCAGATGGTACTCCGAGCCAACTACAATTGAGACCCATCGCACCGGCTGGGTAAGACTTACTTTAGACCATAATCTCCTATTAATAAAGATTATTTTCAGAGATTCACATTGCATGGACTTGCACCGTTTGTTCCTGAATCAGCAATTAATCAAAAGATTTTTTTGATAAAAAATATCTAGAAACAAAGGAGAATTGTTTTAAATATATGTTTAATATCTGTGAAGTTGTTATTAAACGCAAATAAAATACCAGTGATAACTTGTATAGCGATGTACCAGCATTCAATGTTATTATAGATTGAAAAAAATGTATTAATAACTCCGCAGATATTAAATATTCTAACAGGTGCAGCGAATGCAGAAGAAGATTATATTATTAAAATTATAAGTTTAGGTAAGCCATAAAATAATGTGAAAACGAATACTGGATTGATATTTGATGATTACTACTATTCTTAATAAACTTTGATGAGCAGTATAAAATTTCGTCTGAAATCCATAAAAGACTTTATTGTTGTCTTTCAAGCCAAGTACCTACATTTATGTTTTACATTCCGGAAATGTTTGAATATTGAATTACCTAGTTCATCCATACAAATATAAATTATTTATTGATATCTCCAGGTAACAAGTCAATAATTATGTTTTCTGATTATTAAAGTAAACAAAACATAAAAAATATATATTTTTACTAACCGGATATCTTAAATATTTTTGCAAACATTTTGAACATTACTACAAAAAAAGAGTTTTCATCAAAAACTATGCAAAAATATATTAATCCACATCTTTACCACCTGCCTGTATGTACTTCTGCCTTGAAACATTGCGATTGCTTCATATATCTTATATTCATCTTATCTTTCTCTTGATATTTGTTCTTCACACGAGCTAAATGGCTACGCTCTGTCGGCGAGAGTTTTAACTATGTTGTGTATGTCCCGATATGCCGCAGGTCGAATGTAAGCCAGGACAAGGCGGCGCGCGACTCTCGCGCGTGGTCCGGCGCCGCACCAGGTACATGAAGACTTATAACTGCTGCTGTACGCATTATACCCTGGCCTTGTAGATGAAATCATTTGATACAGTAACACATTCCATCCTGGACCGTAATGATTGCTTTCCATCAGGCGAATTACGGGCAAGTGCAAACCCATTCTATGTAAAAAAAAAGAACGGAGCAGATAGATGAATTCTGAACTGGATACAATAAGAAATATATGAACTGCTGCCACAAATAGCGCTATTTCAGAAGTAAAGAAGTAGTATTTGAGTTCAGAAGTGAAAAAGTAGATATGCCTACATTTGAAAAATCACGGAAACTAGCCTATCGTATTTTGGTAACTTATTTCCAATTTTTATGGTTACTATACCATCTTATCTTTCACTGGTCAATCAGGCATTGGAAATGAAAGTAGAGAAATATGTAGTGTTTTTCATTTATAATGGAACACAAAGTAACGCCTAATTCTATATCTTTATTACCAGGTCTCCTGAAACGAGACTGCCCATGATGTATCAAATTATCTCATCTACAAACTGTAAAAAAAATGTTTTACCAAACCTGCATAAAACCAGGGGAAGACAAATGCATACGCGTAATCAAAATGCTTTTATTGTTACAAACTTCCTTATTAATGTCTATTTTAATTGAACACGCTTATTTAATTTTCAATAATTTAACAATATCACACTGTTCTCTCAATGCAAATGCGTAGAATCATTTTTATTCGTTTTGGTAGCACATTTAATTTTAATCTGGTGAAAGGCAAAGCGTCATATTTAATTTTTTTACAGATATTCATGCAACATCATCTGGGAATGCTGTGTTCCTGAACAGAAAACAATTTGCTGAATATTAAAAAATATAACTCTATGTATTTTCGTGTGCTTGATTTTCAGCGGAGTTATGACTTCTTATTGATATGTATCCAGCAGTGTCCTGAGAACATGGGTCGTACAAGGATATCTATGCAGTTTCCTATTGTATAGTTTAGATTAGCGCAAAGGCGTAATGCATGTATTATTTAGGTATTGCGTGCGGCAGGCCAAACGATTCATTAGAGAGCGCAGATTTGATTTATTGCGTAAAATTACTTTTTAGTTAAATAGATATGTCAAGAGTCTGTTAGCGTAATATGATTATCAATTAATTTATTTTGCATTCATTCTTAGAATCAGTCCATTTACAAATATATTGTTGCTTTTTCTAAAGAATATTTTATAGTTTACTGTTATATTATTTCAATTTGCAGTAAGCGCAATAGTTACATATACATTAAAACGGCTTTAGCGTAACAAGAGTTATTAGTAAACCTATTTATTAGTATTGGCGCATTTTGCTACTAGCGTAAAAAATCAACGGCTTTTTGGCTGAAATTGTAAACGTTTCATTTGGACCTAGTTGCCAAAGAATTCTTATTAAAATTCTTTCAATTTGTTTCTGATTTTACTCTAGGTTCTCCGGGAAACCATCGTGTAATTGCAGAAGAAATACGGAGATGCATGAAATTGTATAGGGGAATGTGTATTTCTTTTATAGGAGTCGTGTTCCACCAACGTGTTTTTGAATATTCTATAGCTTATAACAATTTGGTGGCGCAGAAAAGGGAAGAACGTGCATGTCTTCAGTATTATTACAAGTAGTTTGATAGCAATGCGCGCAAAAGTATAGTTTTTACAGTTAGCAGTTCAATTACGTGCCTTGTTTAGGAAGATGTGGAGACGACGGCTGCCAGACCATGTTCAGCTCTGAGCATTTTATGTTTTTTGTATTATCAGATTATTCTAACCAGACCTTCAATGTAATAAGTTGAGACACTTGCATGGCTGCTTTCCTATTGTCGAGATCAGAAGATTTTTTACCTTATATAACAATCAGGAACCTTGCAGAATATATTATATACCTCTAACCTACCTGGCGTCAAAGAAGTGAACACAGAATTATGGATGGCGTGTTCTTCGCTTCAGATTGCTTCAACATCTTCTATATGCTTCATATTTAAAGATACTTCAATTACTTTTACTGTTTAGTTGCCAAAAGTTTCAGAAGGACCCGAGTTTCAAGAGCGTATGCGTAGATTAGTATATCGTTATTGCCTCGGTTATTTTGCAAGCAAATGCGTTTCCTTTCCTATCATTTTATTTCAATTTAGTAGCGTTTAATCTTCCTCTACTATTAATTTGTGTTGTATAAATCGCCCTTTATTTCTGCATAGCGTAACTTGCAAGACCGTAATAGCAAAAGCGACTCAACAACACTCCCAACTTTATTCAAAACAATACTTAACATTGCAGGTAGAGACGCTGCCAGCAGCATGGGGATGAAGATCAATCCACACGGGACCATCATACATGTGTCTTCTGGACAACAAACTAAGTAAGAACTATTTTAATGTACACGACAATACATTTTAGTAGTTTAAATACATATATTTATAGATTGTTTTTTTTGTGTCCAGTTAAAACTTACTAACTTACATACATACATACTCTTCACTTGTAAGTTTATTTTTACATGATATAGGCTTACACATGACTACAACTCGCCTACTGTTAAGCAACGTTACTAACTACGATCTAGCGCGCTTGCCTAGAAGAAACCGGTTTACTCTCGACTTAAAGAAAAGACCGACAAATTACGTATAGTTCAAGGGGAATAGAGATTCGTTAGAGGTTACTTCAGAGACTGTCTGCGTTCTTGCTCTTGCGCAAGATCTTACCTACGTGATATTATTATTTTATTTGCGTTATCAATCAAATAATCAATCAGTTCTTTATTGACAAAAATATACTCAAGACACAAAATGTTTCAAGTCTCTGGGTTCCGAACTAGAAAATTATAGTTATATTATAATATTTCGTACAAATTCAACTTAACAATAACACTCATTTTCGTAAACCCAAATATCATAGTTTTCGAGCTCTGGATCTTGAAGAAGGGTCACAAGTTATCTTGATTTTTGTTCGTCTCTTATGATATTTACTTTGTTTCGTTTACTAACCTGTAATATTATTATTTTCCAGTGTATCTGCAACTGGCATGACGGCGGACGGCACCGGCATGTACATCCGACAGATCGACCGCAACTCTATACAGATACAGAGCAAGGACCAGAAGCAGGACATCAACAAGACACAGCACACACAGAACGTGCAGATGATCACAGTGCCACAAGGCATGACTGTGTTACAGAATCCACTGAACATTAGTCAGATGCCGACAGTCCTCGGACAACCCAACAGCCAAGTGTACATGATTCCAACCAATCAGAATCTAGTACAAGGAGGCTTGCCTCAAGGATTGATCAGCCAGCAAATGCTTCAAGGACAAAACGTGACAGTGATGCAACCAAACCAACTAGGAGTGCCCGGAGGAGTGCAATACAACATGCCGCTCATGCAAATGAATATGCAAGCTAACTCCCAGTACATGCCCGCGGGAATCAATCTAAACACGCAACTATCAGCGCAGCAACTCAACGCAGCTCTAGGACACCAACTGGCCAATCAAAACTTGGGCAGTATTCCGATAGTGCAAGCGCAGCAAGCATCTTCACCACTAACAAACACACAGATACCGGTCTCACAAGCACAAGTACAACAAATCTTGCAGCAGAACTCGTTTATAACTCCGACGTCGTATTCCAACATGCAGCAGCAATATATGGTGCAGAATAATACAGGAGCGATCACTGTTCCAGCCAACCAGAACATTCAGTACAATATGTCTGCAACACAGAGCGCGGCGCCGTCTAACAATGGGAACGGGCAAGCGGCGGCCACTGACAACGAGAACTCAAACGGTTCCAGCAATCAAGCTAACTACATCACATCATCATCACAAGATGGCAACGGGTATACGATGCCTGCAGCCACTCAGAACACAGCACAGACCTTCACCGACCAATCAACATCACAAACTAACTTCACTCAGCAGCAGACCCAGCCCCCTAGCTATGGCAACGGCAGCAGTACCCCCAATCCAGCTTATAGCAACCAGACAACGTCCCAGCCTCCTCCGAGCTACCCAGCCAATGGCTCCAATCAAGGCAGCAACTACAGCTCTACTCCCCCCTCCAGCAGTCAAACAACACAACAAACATTCAGTCCATCGACGACCCCAGCTCCGAACCAGACGTACCAAGCGCAGAGTCTTCCAAACATGCCCAACGTGGCGTACCCTCCCAATCAGAACCCGTACCCAAACGCGACGGGACAGAACTTGGCAGCTTACGCTAGTAACCAGTACCAGTATAACAGCAGACCCTGGTTCCGACCTCGGTACGGGTCCCCGCAGGGCTCCCCGTACAGTTCCGGCACAGGACCCCCAGCTGGTCCCCCGATGCCAGTCCCACCTCCTTCAGGGAACTACAACTACTGGCAGGACAGCTGAGATCTGGAGACCTTTATCGGGACGATACTGGACCAGTGATAGGTGTAACTTAGAGCTAATAGAGACTGCTTTATCTATAGATACATTTATAAAATGTAAAGAGTATTATAGAAAGTATATGATATCACAAGTGTATGGATGAGTTTTATTTATCACGATAACAATGCAGACTCCTTTGTAGTATTTTGTCGCGAACTTTTTATGGTCATGCTTAGCTAAAGAAAGTCAAAACTGTATGTCACTCACAGACCAATAAGAGATACACACTTAAGAGTGACTTTTATTTTTCATACCTACGCGGATTTTTTAAACAATTCATAAATAAATTAAATCCTAATATGAATACTGAAAATCGTTACCCAGTAACGGCTTCTTTATTTATGTTAAAAGAAATTAAATCGCGCCAAGAGCGAGTCAACCGTGGATACCAACTTCTTAAACGAAAGGTAAACCATCAAGTACCTATTCTATAGTAAATATCGCGGTATATCACATAAGTACTGCTACCAAATTAAACGTAATACAAATTAGACTACTTATTTTATTCCTCTCACGTTTTACAAATAAGGAAAAAGTGTTTAAAACTACTGGCATATATCATATATCGACCACATGAAGATGTGGTCGATATATGATATAAAAAACTATATATTGATCTTTGCTAAGTAAACTGATTGTATCCATAGGTGGAAGCATTGCGTTACAAAGGTCGTCAGGCGTCGAACGAGCTGACCGCCACGCAGGGCATCTTGGGACACACTCTGAGAGAAGCCTACATCTCCCTCGCCGCCGTCAAATTCACTAATGGAGAGTCTAATGCTATGGTACTGGAAAATGTGGGAGAGGTGAGTGACTACTTATATGTGAGTGTTTGAAAAGATTTTGCGTTACAAATATTGTCAGGCGTTACCGAGCTGGATTTCTGGTTATTTAACTTGAATAAGATCTTTATTATACTAGTAGACCGAATATCTTTATAAATACACTCAGCATAGCATGAAGTTAAATTGATGTAAACTTAAGGTATGTACCTACACATAATTTGAAATGGTTTTTTACAACCTTTAGGCCCAAGTGCGAGTCCAACGCGTTCCAGAGAACATCTCAGGCGTGTCCACCTTCACGCTCCAAGCGGTGGAAGAGCCCAGCGACAGTGCTGGTGATTCTCTCCGGTATGCTGGCCTTGGGGCTGGGGGCCACCGCACCGGGGAGGCCAAGAAGTCATTCAGGGAAGCTGTCAGACTGCTCGTCAAGTTTGCTTCCATGAGGAATACGTGTATTTTGCTAGATGCTGCTATTAAAACTACTTTGAGGTGAGCTATAGATTTATGAGTAGATAAAAATTTAAATGAGGTAGGTTTGTACTTATAACAGTTGCTAGCTCTGGTGTTCAGGGTGTTAAGGCCATCCTAGTGGGTTCTACTACTACTACGAAACATGTATTTAGATGCCGCTATTAAGACTACTTTGAGGTAAACGTAAGCCTATACCGTGTTAAAAAAATAAAATAAAATAAAGACATCTGGATAAATAGAAAGTACCTATAGTACATATGGATTACATTCGACAATATTGCGTGAGTGGATGTTGTTTCAGATGATCTAATAGTTAAATGCCTGATTGTTTAGTTATAGCTATCAGCACAGAATACATAGTATATCACCTCTTTGCAGGACAGTGTCTGTTCAGGATTTGATATTGTATGCTGTGGGTGTCTTTACATGTAAATATACATTGGAAATTAAAATGTACCTACTTATTACCTTTCATATAAAAATCTGATTTTAAATTTTCAGAAAAGTAAATGGAATCGAAAAAGTCATCATACCGAAGTTGAAGAATACTGAAGTTTATATTTTGATGGAAATGGATGAAAGGGTACGTTTTTGATTGCTATAGATACAAGCAAGTTTAGGTACCACATTAAAAAAAATACAAATGATAAGTACCTACTTACATACCTAAGCACCTATTATACATTTTTTACTTGAAATCAAATGATATATACTAACATACCTACATACTTATTTTACAAAGCATGTTCTTTAGGAAAGAGAAGACTTCCACCGACTGAAGATGGTGAAAGCCAAGAAAGTAAGGCGGCAGAGGCTGGCCATGTTGCACCAGAGATCGTCTAGGGATGGCGGACCGGACGGTAAGTACCTACCATGAGTAAGTACTATACTTACAATACAGACCAGTGGGTAATTGATATCCGCGACTTCGCTCACATCGTTACAGGATGAAAAATACCTAGGTAGTTTATGTTTCGCTCAGGACCGTATACTATCACTATAACGAAAATCACGATGATCCGTCGCTCCATTACGGCGTTAAATCGTAACAAAAAAACAAAAGTGTATAAACTCACAAGTACCTAAGTATTTACTATATCCGTTATCTAATATCCACGACACAAACGTTTGCTTAGTGTGGGGCTAGATGGCGCTTATATACTCTTATACTTTAAATATATAATATATATATATATATATTTATACTTTTCTTTCGTAAATACATACTTATTATACATACAAACGACCCGACGAAACACAAGTAATTATAAATTTTAAAATTCATAAATACTTGTGTCAAGCGGGAATCGAACCCGCAACCCCTAGATAGAGCCACTACCAACTAAGCTAACAGAGCAGTCAAGCAGTATGATTTGTGAGCAGGTGAAGCGGGCATGGAAGGCGTGTGCGTGTACTGGCGCTACACGCCGCAGATCCTGACCAGCATCATCGCCGTGCAGCACCCGGGGCTTCAAATACTGCACAGGCCCGCGGACTCGCCCCCCTGCACCTACTGCGAGGACGATGAAGATGTGCTCTTTTAACACTGCATCTATGAACATGGTGCACTTTTACGGCATTTTGCATATGAACTATACCTAATGATAATTATAAAATACATAAACTTGTCGGGTCTTCTTCGCGGAATTCGTATTTTCCTTTCGAGGTAATTGTGGAGTAATTTTCTAGTAAAAAAGCGATTAATTTTCACACTGTTGTAGATATGCCACTAACTATGAAAGATATAGTGATGATTTACTTACATAGGTAGATACATTAGATATGTAGGTAGATTATCAGGTAGGTAGGTACAATAGGTAGATACACTAAATACCTATTCAAACCTCTCATCTGCAAAACTAACCCCTATAGGTATAAGGTGGTTCTATCAGGTGAAGCAGGTCATCCTGGTTAGCATTTAACACTTATCTTAGGAGACCAAAGATGTTGTGACTCTGTAACACTTTCTCACAAGTATTTTGATCTTATTAAAGTAGGTAGGACTCCTATTTTGGTACGTAGTTTGTGGACTGTTACGGCTTCTACTGGATTTAGACAGAAATACAAATTACTATCTAGGTATACGTTACGGTTTAATTTTTTGTATGAACCTAAGAAATGTTATCGCCAGAAATAAGATACTTACTGAAAGTAAAAGTGTAGGTACAAGAAGTGGCGACATTATTTTTAACACTTTTTATAGATGCCTACCTACGGACATATTGCTAGGAAAGATGGTGGAAACCTGGAAAAGCTAATGGTCACTGGAAAAGTCGAAGGCAGGAGATCGTGGCCGCAGCCCGACCAAATTCGAACCACACTCGATACATCAGTGTATGGAGCGCTGCATGACGGTGAGGACAGAGAGAGGTGGCGGAAGATCATCAGAGACAGGCTCATGGATGGTGGCAGTCACGACCCTCAGATATGAGGAATACGACGCAAGGAGGAGGGGGGGGGGACCTACGGACAGCTATATAATTAAACATTATTAATTTAGTCAAACACTACAGTTTTATTTCAATACGATAGAAAAGTTATAAAACCCATCCATCATCCAATCTCTCCTCCATGGGCCTGGTAAAGTATTGGCACCGACGGAACTTCTCTAATATTTCTCCCTGAAAATAATGTGATTTTAGCAAGTAGGTACCTTCAAGAATACCAATATATTTTTACAGAGCGTTGATTTTTTAAACACTACAAAACGAAAAACCGAAATTATGGAAGCGCTAATTGTAGTAATTTTTCAATGTTCATTTTACTAATCCACCACAAGTGGCGCCACCATTTTTTCAACGCTGGTTGACCACTATACTTGTTATAGAGTACCTCGGTAGAGTACATTATGCTATCTGCCCGAAAGTGCGACTAGTTTAGTTTTTTTTAGTCGATTCCGGAGCACAATAAACTAGGGAGTCTTACCGGGCCCTGTTTCTTTATAGACTCGCTGTAAAAGGTGATAGCGCTCGAGCCAGTCCCATACAGAGGATAACGTAAATGCATCTGAAATGAGATATGTATATAAGTAGATATGTGAATTGTAGGGCAGAAGTATGTTGGTTGTTTTATCACGCTGAAATAGCTGAACAAACTTGGATAGTATGTAGGTAGAGATAGAGAGATTTATAGATTAGGTACATGAAAAAGTTCCTAATTTGCATAAAAGATTAGCGTCTACAAAAGTCCTCTAGATAATAAAATAATTCTTTTAATTACATCTTTATCAGCAGTATGACACAAGTCACGTGGCTCAAAATTCTCCTTCACATAGTTGGCATTCATCTCAGTGCAATATTCGACCACGGGTTGAGAAGTGGCCATCTCTTCAATCACTTCATCCAGCATCTGCTCCCAGTAGAAGTCAGTTAGCATCCTTTTGCGAATACCTAAAAAGAAATGGCTTACTTTAGATAGACTAGTTCTTGTCTTGATTTAGGGCTACGAGATAACGCCTACAAAATAAAAATAGCAACATTACCTTCATGATGATACGGTTTTTTAGGCGTCTTATAACTGTCGCGCATCTCGCTCCCGATCCCCGGAGGCTTTCTACCATCTTGCAAGATCCAGGGACGGCTCCAGCTCTTATGCTTCCCGTAAGCTGAGGGCTCTACTGGAACTTTCGGGTAGAGTTTGATGCGATCGCATGCTTTAATTTTTAGCTCTTTGGGATCTGCTAATTCATCGTGCAACGGCTCCGGTATGTCCGCTTGAATTCCGGCGTCGGCATTGGGGCTTGCCTGCATCGTAGAAATTAGTAAAAAATGCGCGTAAATGAGAAGCAAAAGGTAATGAAATGAGCACGAAATGAGAAAGGAAAAAATAATAATCAAGCAATATTGTGTTGTCTTGGCAACAACATTTTCTTAGCTATTTAGGTAGGTATTTTGATATTTTTGAACGCAGCTCAATTCTTACTGTCATTCTCGATATGTCTTTGACATTGACTCCTCCGAGCTTTCTACACAGCAACAAAATACGAAAATGGCTGAGGCTGCTTCGCTAGCCCGAAAACAAGATTTGCCCCCTCCGGGGGGCTATAAGCCCATTCCTTTCAAAAGGATACCCGCTAAGCAATTTTTCAGCGGTACGTAAAACATTAGTTTCTGTATTTTTGGCCTATCAGATATTATATAACTTGTTTGTATAGGTTAGGGTTGTTGTCTTAAATAAGTGATTTTGCCTTTATTTCTCTTCAAATTTTATAATTTTCGATTAAGTACGATACCAGACTTACTGGAAATAAGCTTGGTACACATACAAAATACATTGTGTAAAATGGTACACATTGATCATCTGTTCACAAAACAAGTCTCAAACTGCATTACTACAATGCCTTTCCTGCCCTCAGACTCTTGCTAAACCCTAGTTCTATCTTTAGTTCTAATAAAACTCGTACAAATGGACTTGATGTTGTAATAACTACTATTTGTATGACAAATGACATGACTATTGATCTCAGAAAAGTAGTGTGAAGATTTTCATTTGTATTCAAAGAATGTTTTTTCCTTTCAGGGTATACTATGTTCGCTGGCTATCTGGGCATGACAGCTGCTGCCATCTATCTATACAATATAAACTACAAGCAGATCCTCCGGGATGAGATTGAGATGCGCTCGGCCAAGATGGCCATTTACCCCATGTTGCTTGCGGAACGCGACCGTGAGTTCTTGAAGCAGCTCCGGAGGAACCGTGATGCTGAGACAGAACTTATGAAGGATGTTCCTGGATGGAAGGTGGGGGAAAACTTAATTAGCATGTACAATTTTGTTATCATTTTGATTGCCTACAGACATTTAATATGAATGACAAATTGAGATAAATTGTTAGACACTATATATGTGATTGTATAGCAACATGGGATAATAATTAATCTATGTGGCATGTCGGAGAGGTGGCCTATACTCAGCAGTGGGTGAACACAGGCTGATATGATGATGATAAATGTGATTAATCTCATATATCTATGAATAGATAGATTTATTAACTCTTTTATTGCAACACACACAGTAGGAAAAACAGAACAAAATCTTATAACTAGTGCTGTAACTGACAGCTCTATTGCTGCTTATTTAGCCTTAGTACTTATTTATAATGTTAGTAAACACTGAGCCCACCCGTAGATAGTTTAATATTTGCTGGAGTCACTAGTGAAGTATATGTCAAAAGAAATTGTATATAATATGTGAGTAGTTTTACTTTTGAAATTATGATTTAACTATAAAATCAAACAACAACAACAACATTCATTCAAAATTTAAGAGTGTTGCTATTGTCTGTGGAGTATGTGCCATTCTCTTTGATTTTCAGCCAATTCCATGACCTCCTTATACAACATGATGCTTGCCTTCTCTTTGATTTGATCGATATATGTCCTTCTCGGCCTTCCTCTTCATCTTCCTTCTTCCGCTAGAGGCACAAGCTTCTAGCTTCCCCTCGACAATGGTTTTCATAAAGTAGTCATGTATATAAAATAATAACAAAAATTATAAACTCCTATGTAATAATATAATCAATGACACATGACAAGTATTTAGTGCCAGCATTTTAAAGTTGTTCATAGAATTTATTTGGATCAATATCTAAACATTGCAGCTGAAAATATGATATCATTTGCATACTAGACAGTAATATAATATCCCTTTCTTTTCCAGGTGGGAACCTACTATGGGGAGCCTGTTTACAAGCTGGTCCCATCAGACAAGCTCGTTGAGCCAATCTTCCATGAATTCTACGCACACACTGACCCCAAGGCCTGGTATGACCGTACATACATCAAGTTCCGCTCTTAAGTGTGTGTTGGTGAAGTATTCAGGAGTTTGTTTCTATCTGTGATCAGTTGTAAGTCAAAAAATTGTTGTTTAAATTAACCTTGGCAAGGAAATGTAATGTACAAAGATGGTTTACTATATCCAGCATATTTAAGTTCCAATTGTATAGTGCTAGATGGTTCCTAATCACAGATAGAAACAAAACAGTTTCAGTTTTGGGGTCAAATGAACAAAAGGAGTTTGTTATTGCTTACCATCAAAACCATGATTTTATTTAAGTAGCTAAAATTATGTTGTAGATTCATTATGATGAGAATACAGAATGTACACTAGTTACTGTGTTTGGTTTATGTTATTCCATTGACTAGGGCTTAGAATAAGTAACACTGTAATTAACAAAGAACATTTATTTACTTTCACCTTTGTATAAAAATGTTAACATAATCTAGGAATTTAATTAAATTAATGTTGAACTTTTTCAAGCAGCTCAATAACAGGGAAATATAAAAAAAGTTGTAACGAAATAAAGAAAATGGCATAAATCATAAATTAACAATACAGGAAATTTCAAAGAAAAATAAATTGTAAACCCTTGGCCAGCCAAAATTCAAAAGACATTTTTGTAGTGTGGTTAGCATACATTATAAGCACCTTCACTGTGGCTTGTGCTTAGTAATCAAGCTTTTTTAATCTCAATATAATCTATGAAAATAAAGACTCAGTAATTTACATCAAGAGAGTAATCTTAAAAAACTGACTTTGAATATACAATTATAGAAACAAAAGTAGTAGGTGTTATCTTTGGCAGCAAAAATAAAAATCAAGTGTATTTTATGTAAGGAATCTCTGGACAGTTTTTCAGACAAAATATTTAAATAAACAAAAATCCCTTAATACAAGGAAACTTATTTACAATATCCTATCTAACACACCTTGTAATTACAAATAAGAAACTACATACACCCAATAACTAGCTACAACCAGTTAGTATTCAGATATTGACAACTCGGAACTCGGAAAAATCGGAACCGTTCCGTGAGCCAAAAGCTAGCGGATTCGTTTCCGTCGATGATAAATTCGATTTTGTTTTTTCATGATATTTAACCCGATTTACACATAATTATGCATTGATTTATTTGATGAAATCTACAGTAAAAATAGTAAAATTAGCCTTAAAACTTATATTTTAAATTTCTACCATTGTATTTAATTTCTACCATTTTCACTACGAGCGGATCGGATCATATCCGACTCATTGTGAAACACCATGCTGAACCCTGTCCGTTTCCGATGTTCATACGCTTGAACCAGTCGTAGTGACCGCTATGCTATCTTCCGTATTTAACTTAAGTCGGCTTTTGTGTGGTCATACGATGTGACGCATTCTGACAGTTAAGTTTGCTGTGGTCAAAGTCCAATTTGCTGAGTTAAACACGTAGAAGGGGGTAGATTTGTATAAATTTGTTATTTTACTATATTTAATCACTTTATTTATGTATCCACTTATTTAATAAGCTTTGTTATCACTGTTCCGTTTATTGTTCAGTTGATTCAGTCCTTTCTTATGCAAAGTTTGTTTTCAGCCTGTGTAGTGTCTGTACCACGTAGGTACCTGTTTTTTTTTTTTTTTTTTTTTTTTTCGTGTGATAGGTTTACGTTTGACTACAGCCTGCCTGATGTTAAGCATTGCTGCAGCCTAGGGTGTAACACGTTTACCTAGAAGATACCTATTAACTCTAGATTTGAAAACCCATGGATTGTAGTTCGCAGGAAACACAGCTTCTGGTAAAGTGTTCCAAAGCTTTGCCGTCCGTACAATAAACGTAGAAGCAAAGCGCTGCGTTCGACACTTCGGCACTTCCACCATAAAACGATGTCTACCTGCGGACTTTCTGCTTGTTCGGTTATAAAAGGGAGCTGAGGGAATCAGTTTATGTAGCTCCTCTGCACACTCTCCGAAATGTATTCGATAAAAGACCGACAGACTGGCCACCTTGCGGCGATGTTCCAAACTTTGGAGTTTTGCCTTCTTAATGGTGGTTTTACCTACTAACCTCTTAGCTCGCGTTTCAATCGAATCCAACGCCTCTAGCTGGTATTTTGCTGATCCATCCCAAAGATGCGAGCAGTACTCCATGCACGACCGAACTTGTGCTTTATACAAGGTAAGCAACTGTTCCGGATGGAAGTACCGACGCACCTTCGAGAGGATACCAAGCTTTTTGGCAGCCAATTGAGCCTTTGACTCAATATAGGACCCAAAATTTAATGACGAGGTAAGGGAGACTCCAAGTAGGTCCAGCTGGTTTGTGATTGGAATCGAGACATTCCGGAAAGTAGGGGCCAGGTGGAACGGCCTCTTTTTGGCGGAGAAAAGACACGCCTGCGTCTTAGTGGCATTGAACCTGACCAGGTTGGCATCGCCCCAATCGGAGACTGCCTGAAGAGAAAGATTCATGCGTTCGACCATCGCCTCTCTGAGTGTTTGGATTTCGGCCGCACTAGTTCGTGCAGTGGACACATAACTCTCTACAACCGTGCTGTCGTCTGCATACCCAAAGATACCGGGTTTGAGCAGATCGTTAATATGCAGCAAAAATAGGGTTGCAGACAGTACTGACCCTTGGGGGACTCCGGCATTAACAGCCATCCGGCCAGACGAGCAGCCATCAACGACCACCCGAATAGACCGATCCCTCAAAAAGTCTGAAATCCACGTACAGAAACCAGAGGGAAAACCGTACGAGGAAAGCTTACTAATAAGGCCATCGTGCCATACCCTGTCAAAGGCTTTTGAAATGTCAAGAGAAACCGCCAGTGCTTCTCCGAATTTCTCCATTGCCTCACTCCAGAAGTGAGTGGCATACGCTAGAAGATCCCCAGTTGAACGATTCCGGCGAAAGCCATATTGTCGATCACTGAGGAGGTCATTCGATTCTAGGTACGCCAGGAGCCTGCCGTTCAGGACGCGTTCCATACTCTTACAGAGAATGGACGTGACTGAAATGGGCCTGTAGTTTGCAGGGTCAGCACGACTACCTTTTTTGGGCACAGGCTGCACGTTAGCAAGCTTCCACGAACTCGGTACTATACCAGTCTCAAGAGAGAGCCTGAAGAAACGTGTCAATACAGGAGACAACTCAGGCGCACACGTCCTCAGTACTATTGCAGGAATACCATCAGGGCCACTAGCCTTATTCACATCCAAATTGCGTAGTGTTCTGCGAACCTCCATTTGGCGAATCCGGATTTCAGGCATAGCCACAGAACTGCCGGGTAAGACTGGAGATGTCGCACTACCAGCATCTAGACGCGAAGACTTCGCAAACAGAGACGCAAGCAAGTTTGCTTTCTCTTTGGCGGTGTGAGCCCAAGACCCATCTGGTTTCTGCAGTGGAGGCAGCGAGGGACGGCAGAAGTTAGCTTCAACCGCCTTGGCTAGAGACCAAAACGCTTTACTACCCGCTGGGTACGAAGCAAGTTTAGTCCCTATTCGGCCAACGTGGTCGAAACGAGCCTTCTGTAACACCTTCTTGCAGGACTTGGCTGTCTTGTTAAAAATTTTCTTCTTTTCACGTATGTCAGAAGCCTTTTGCAGTCGAGCGTCAACCCATGCAAGGTATGCCTGATGTTTGCTCGCCTCAGCGCGCGCACATTCAGGTCCAAACCATGGGCGAGCTGTGCTTGTCGATGGTACATCTGAATATGGAATAAAGTATTCCATTCCTTGACGCAACACATCAGAAATAGCTTCAGCGCAGGCGCTGGGATCGCTCGAAGAAAAACAAATTGACTGCCAAGGGAAAGATGCAAAGAATGACCGCATCTCATCCCAATCTGCTGACTTGTATCGCCACAACCGCCGCGAGTCCCTGGGGCTGGGATCAGGCGGGGAGTAAACGGATACAGATTTAACCAAACAGTGATCGGATTTACCTAGGGGCGACGAAATCGCCACCGAATATCTGTCTGGATCGGTTGTCATCAGAAGGTCTAGACAATAAGGTGTGTGGGAGTCAACATCCGGTACCCTAGTGGCTCCCTGGACTAGTTGGGTGAGATTTAACGAAAGGGCAAGCCGCTTCGTTTCTCTTCCCGCATGGTCGGTGTCTCGGTATGCTGTATCACCAAACTTTAAAGAAGCTCCATTAATATTAGAGAATGGAACTGAATGTATATACGCAAAGCATGTTAAGCTATTAGGATTCGATTTAGATCCCGCCTTAACATGGAAAGAACATATTAATAATACTTGTAAAAAAATGGCTAAAGGGGTTTATGCATTAAAACAGTTGAAACCAATAACAAGCCCAGAGCACCTAAAGGAAACTTATTATTCATACATACACTCTATACTTTCATACGGCATAAGTAGGTATATGGGGCAATGCGACAGACTTTGAAAGAGTGTTAATAATGCAGAAACGAGCAATAAGAGTACTTGTGGGAGGTAGATATAGAGAGTCTTGTAGAAACCATTTCAAAGAGTTGAAGATTTTGACGTCAGTGTCACAATATATATTAGAGATTATAAAGTTTGTAAAAAGAAATCCACATTTGTTTAAACTTAAGACTTATAACTCAAATAGAACCAAGATAAACAGAGTATTGTTGAAACCAACTGTGCCTAGGCTGTGTATGACTAAGAAACTACCCACTATAATGGGAGAGAAACTGTTCAATAAACTCCCCGCACACATTCAGTCTTTGAATAATGATCAGCAATTTTGCAATAGCGTCAAACAATTATTGTTAGATCAGACACTATACAGTTTTAAAGAATACTTTGAAAATGACTACAGTCAACTACCAATTGATTCTAAACTTGCTTAGAAATTATGTAATTAACTACTGAGTAAGGAGTGTGATGCCAAATTGTCATTTTAGCCCCTATACAGCTAAAGTGACAGTACCAAGATTTATTTAAGTTGACATATTGTATGATTACATACCTATTATTATGTTTGACATGATTTTATTAACAAAAATTTTCATTGTTTTATTAATAAAACTAGACATATGTAACTTCTCAAATTTTATAAAAGCCTAATGTTATAAATTCAATTTGACGAGATATTGTAATTTGTGTAGCATATTCTGTGATATTAGTACTTATACCTATGTATGTTACAATTTTACATTATCAATAAAGATTCTTTATCTTTATCTTTATCTTTATGGATAGAGCCAATCTTGATGATGGCCATTAAAATCCCCAAGTAACACTAGTTGAGCCGACGGGTACTCCTGTTGAGCTTCATCCGCCATCTCGCTGAGGTAGTCAGTGAGCCTGGTCGTCTCTGAATCTCCAGTGTGCGAGCGGTAGACACAGGCATAGAGGATTTTCTCAATGCCAGTGTCCACCAGGTTCCATAAAACTGAAAAGCTTGGGTCCTCAAATTTACGGAGACGCCGAGAACAAATGTCATCGCGAGCGTATAAGCATACGCCCGCACGTGGTTTAAAGTTGTGCTCCAGGGTGTACCCTGGGTAGGAAAGGTACGACACGTCGGATGGACATCTGATCTGGGTCTCCGTTAGAAACAACAGGTGCGGCTTCTCTGTCTCGAGGTGATAGTGGACAGGAACGATGTTGGAGTGCAGGCCTCTGATGTTCGAGAGGTGCACTTTGAGTGAGAGGGAAGTGAACCGCTGTGGAGCACGTTTTCTTCTGTTGCTTCTCATATTGGGAGTTTTTGTAAAGGTAGGAAGTCGGCAGTAGAGCGAGGTGATGTGAAGTAGACCCAGTGAAGCATATCAACTAACCACGTACATCGAATGGGGACTAGTCTGGAGACCGCGGGGACGCCCGTGCCCCCCCCCCCCGGAGGTGTTCATTGCGCCCTCTCGTCCGGTAGCCAACCGGCGCAATGACGCACCCCCGGGATTTTTCGTCAGTTGGCGGGACAGCCTCACGAGAGTGGCGGGCTCTCGGTTGGGTCCCCATCTACCTGCGGTCGGCCAGCGCTGCACCGTGCCACGGATCCCGCTACCCTCCATAACTAGCCTCCCGATGCTTGTGGTTCGATACGCCTCAAGCTCGGTATGTACAATACATCACCGCTCTGACCCGACACCCATGAACGGTTTCACCGGACCACGCACCGGAACACGGCTGGGCCGCTTGGCGGTGCGACTTAGTCCGATGGGTGGTAACCAGCCACGGCCGAAGCCTACCACCGGTGTCGCCTAGTTTGCACCACCCGAGGACCACGTGTGGGGTTTCAAATCAGGGTATCCTCCCACGGACGGGGGCGATTTAGTCCTCAACTCAACAAAACTGTTTATTTAGATTTCTGTGGTCTGTAGATACCTACTGACTTTTGCAAAAGACATAAAAGTCGTATTTTTCTTAGTTAATATTGAGATTTTGCACTGTTATTTCGGCGAGATAACATTCACAGTTATAAATAGTCACTTTCCAAATACAATCCGACACTTATTGACAAATTTAGAGGCACTAGTTATTTTTTTAACATTTAACTTTTACGGAGACGAAGCGTGCGTGGCGCGGCCTCTGGCGGAACTCCGTCCTCTGGCGGAACTATTATTATTATTAGTATTACCTAAATTATATTTCCAGCCATTCTAGAGATATAATTTAGGTAAAGTTGCTATATCATGGCAATAATTGATGTATGGATACATAATCTCCACACTCTGTAGCGTCATTAGCAATTTGATCAGCTCTCTCATTTCCTTTTATACCACTGTGGCTTGGTACCCACAGGAACGTAACAGAATAACTCTTTTGATGAGATTTGTACAAAATATCTCTGATATTCACAATAACAGGCATAGTTGCTTTTGATTTGAAAGGAAATCTTTCTAATGATTGCAAGGCGCTCTTGGAGTCTGAAATAATCAATGTTTTTGGTAATTTTGCCAGCAAAATATATTCTAATGCTTTATATATAGCGAAGCATTCACCAGTAAAAACAGACGTTTCTTGTGGTAGTTTGATTTTTTGGATAATGTTGAATTCCCGGTGAAACACTCCAACTCCTACCGTGTTATTAACTAGCACCGTGTTTCGATGCGTCACAATAAATATGATGCCAACCATCCCAGTTATCATGTATAATAGAATTGAAATTATTATTAGAGTTAATGTCACCTTTTTCTATATCTAGATCTACATGTAATTCCGGGCTTAAAATCAATGCTTCGTAGGGGACATTGTCAAACAGTGGGAGTTTCGTAGAGCGATAAGTAGGAGCTGATAATGATGTAAACCTATTAGCACTACTGACAAGACATGGCACTGTTTTATGTACCCAATAAGGTGAAGTAGAACAAAGATAAATCAACTGGGATAATTTATGAATTAGTGGATGATTGCAAAATTGAAAGGCTCGGCAAAAGAATCGATCCGCCAAGAATTGGCGTCGGATATTCAAAGGGGGTTCTGCGCATTCAACTTGAAGAGCATTAATAGGGCTTGATTTCATAGCACCAGCTATTATCCTGAGAGATTTATTTTGAATAGAATTAAGTTTATTGATAACTGAAACTCTACAAGGTTCCAGGAGGAAACTTCCATAATCAGAACGCTTCGGATAAGAGCATTATATGCCAATTTAAGGGAGAACGGATGGGCACCCCACCATACTCCTGCTAGACATCTTAGCATGTTAAGACGCTGTTCACACTTATATGAAACTAGTTCAGAATGAGGAATGCCAGAGAGTTTGGAGTCTAGAACTAGACCTAGGAATTTAGCTTCCTCTTTTTGGGGAATTAAGCTTGCCATCATATTTGATGTTTAAAAAAGGGGGATTACGTAATCTAGAAAAAAGAACGGCAATGCTTTTTCCTACAGATAACTCTAAACCATGCCTATCTAGCCATGATTTAAGACTAATTAAAGATAGAGAAAGTATTGGGTACACATATTATATTCAATTGAATTGTCAGAGCAATTATAGCACAGTAGATCGTCTGCATATTGAAGAACTTTAACTGAATCTAGTAAACAAAATTCTAAATCATATGTGTAAATGCTATAAAGTAGAGGGCTTAATAGATACAGACCCTTGTGGAAGGCCTTTCCAAAGAGTTCTGCATTCGTCTGATGAGTCGAGTCGGATTGTTCTGCCACTAAGAAGGTTGATGATAAAATTGGAAAGTATCAGTGGCACTTTCAATTTTTCTAGTTTATTTTTCAGAACTGTAAGGAGAACATTGTCGTATGCTGATTTAATATCCAAAAATATACCAACCGTGGGTTTGTTGAGTGTGAGAGAAACACGAATATCAGTCACAAATATACTGATGCTATCCATGCAACTCTTTCCTCTCCTAAAACCGTACTGTGATTTTGCCAAAAGATTATTTGATTCAACGTACCATTCAAGCCTATTTTTAACCAGATGTTCAGCAATTTTGACTACAACATTAGACAATGCAATAGGTCGATACGAGGATACATCAGAAGGCTGTTTGTTTGGTTTTAAAATGGGTAACACTATTTGAGCTTTCCACGATTTAGGAATATGGCCTGATATCATGATGGTGTTTATCACGTCTAACAAATAGAACAAAGCTGAATCTCCAAAGTGTTTATAAAAAGAGTAAGGAAGACCATCCTCGCCTGGAGCAGAGTCTTTGGTGTTCATTAAAACGCTTTTCAGCTCTTGGAAAGTGAAAGGTGAGTTTAGTCCAGTAAGACTTGTAAGAGTATTACTATTCAAGTCAGTAACTAATTCCTTCTGGGGAGCGTATGAAGGTGCTAAATGATCAAGATATTGAGAAGATAATTGTTGTGGAAGAGAAAATGTTGGATTTGACAAAGTTGATTTGAATTTCCTGATATTTTGCCAAACTATCGTTGATGGAGTATGGGGAGATATTGAGGTACAATATCTTTTCCATCCAGTCTTACGCTTTTCTACAAGAATTTCTTTAGTTTCTTCTATTGTACTGACTAAAATGTCGTAATTTTCTGATGTCATGTTTAAATTATACTTACTCTTTTTCTGCCAACTTTTTTTTTTAACAGCTTCTGAACATTCTTTATCCCACCAAGCCGGAGAAGGTCTTCTATTTAGTGCGCTATTCTTTTTAGGGAATAGCTCTTCAGCAATGTTTGACATTGCACTTAAAAAGCTTTCGATACAAATTTCTTCAGTGTATGTATTGGGTTGTTTAAGAGTTGGTATAATATTCTCTAGCTTTGATTTATAAGAATGCCAATCAGCATCGGCAAGTCTGTATTTCATACGAGGTGAAAATGGTCGAGGAGGTGGTGGAACATTTTTATTGGCTAAACTAATGACTATGGGATAGTGGTCGCTGCCATGAGTGTAAGGACGAATGCACCATGTAAAATCCAGAGCGACATCTGGTGTGGATATGGATAAATCTACGGCACTCAAATTTTCTACTGGTTTAGTCCTACGAGTAGGAGTTCCATCGTTTAGGACACATAAATTTAGGTCATCAAAAATATTTATAAGTTGGTTGCCATATGCATTAGAGATCGAACTGCCCCACGCTTGATGGTGACAATTGAAATCACCTAAAACTAAGAATGGTTTCGGAATATGCTGAAGAATTTCATGAATTTCATTTATTATAGAAGTAGAAGGATGAGGGATGTAGATAGATACAAAACTTATATTTAAAATCTTAGCACCAACAATGGAAAAACCATCGCCATGAGGGGGAAAAGACAAAGCAGTAAACAAAAGTGTGGAATGAATGAGTAGTACGACACCGCCATGGTTGTCGATTCTATTGTCATTGAGACAAAAATAGTTTTTAATTTTTAATTTAGAGCCAGGTTTTAACCATGACTCTAACAGAACAATAATAGAAGGATTGATTTTTGAAATTATATACAACAATTCAGTTTTTTTATGTTCTGCACTTCGGCAGTTCCACTGAACAATCGTGAGTAGATTGCCCAGCGGGACTGTATAGAAATGTTTTATTGTCGACGTTCATATTGTTATTGAGTTGTTCAATTAGAGGGGCAACGTTGTTCGGTAACATGATATTATTTTTCCTTAAAGTGTCTATCAGGGTTGACATTATCTGTTTGAGGGTTTCAATACTAAGTTGATCATTACTATTCGCTTTATTAAGGCCGCAACCATTACCAATACCAGACAGCATATCATAATCTTTAACTAATTTGCGATGTGCTAGGCGATCGTAGCCCTTGGCTTGTGTATTCGTTCTTACAGGTGAACCCTGGTTCTTACAGGAGTATAAATATTAATACTAGTTGACGCCCGTGGCTTCGCTCGCATTATTTCAGCCTAAAAAGTAGCCTATGACTCTCCTAAGATCTCATACTACTGACATACCAAAAATCATGATATTACGTTCTGCCGTTTCTGCGCGATGTTTAAATAAACAAAGACATAGATAAACTGACTAAATTTCTAAGAAAATGTTGGAATTCGAAGTTGCATCTTTTTTTTTTACTTTCTTTCGACCCTCTTCTGCTTTATTATATGAAATGAATAGATTATCCGTCACAATTGTTAAGCTAATTGTCTTGAACTGAAACCATCGAATAGGTAAAAAAACACAAAATGCAAAAACATTGTCTAATATAATTAACTAATTAAAAAAGTACTTATATTATATAATAAATTAACTAATGAAAATAAAAAGTACTTAGGTACCTACCGTAAATAGATAAAAAAATATTCTTCAAAAACTATGAAATCGCAAGTGAACATTGGAATGTACATAACCGTTACCAATATCCAATATGACCTTCACCTCTCAAACTAGTCTTTTACTGAGTGCGAGACCAACTTACCCCGCGGTCAATGTGGCCATGTGTCACCTACGCTACTACGCGGGTTACTATTACTTGTATAAAACTGGTGCAAGCTCTGCAATCAACACACTTGACTTTCACGTATCAAATCAACCACAATGGCCGCTAAGGTGAGCTTGCTAATTTTGTTACGACATGATAAGTAATAATGGTCCTGTATATAGTTCCAGCTATGTGAGTACTGTATACGGCCCCATATAACTCAGTATGTGGTGTTGCATCTGTGCATCGTCCTGTCCCTGTGCGCGTGCGCGTGCGCGCTGCCCGTGCTGCAGCACGAGCCCGAGGCGCCCGCGCACTACGAGTTCTCCTACTCCGTGCACGACTCGCACAAAAAAAATAATGTTGTATGAAATTTGAATATACCTACATTGAAGAATAATAATTCATTGTTGCTAGTATTAGTATTATTTGTCATACAAAGATCTTAAGCCATGCCTTGAGTGTGTTCTAAAGCTCTCGATTACAGAGTTGAATACTGTCTTACTAACTTACTTTTTAACACAAACAAAAAATCCAACTATCCACTTATTATCCATTTTAGTAATTCCCTGTACTTTCGTTTCTGAAGAAATACTATATATTTAGTTTATACCTACTTATCTGAAATACTTAGATATTTAAAAATAATACTCATGTAATATTACAATATCTTACATTTATTTCTTCTTGTCAAGCTTAGGTACAGGACACTCGTATATATTGATACTTTTATCTTTTGACACTGACACCACTTTGTTGCTACTCGAGTTGAAATGCACACCGGTCACCTGCAACAAAATATATCTAATTTATAATGCTAGCTAATATTTAATTCTTATACCACAACACAATAATACATTTGAAAAAATTACACAACGCTTAAACAAACGAGTCAGCGATACGATATAGGAGCATAGGAAACGTAAAAATAACTATTTAAGTCTATATCTATACTAATATTATAAAGCCGAAGAGTTTGTTTGTTTGTTTGAACGCGCTAATCTCAGGAACTACTGGTGCGAATTGGAAAAATGTTTTTGTGTTGAATATACCATTTATCAAGGAAAGCTTTACGCTATATAACAACACGCTGCAACTAATAGGAGCGAAGAAACAATGGGAAAATGTGGAAAAAACAGGGAAAATTATTCATCTTTGAGGGCTTCCGTTACGTGCGCTGCGAAAATGGTTCAAGTCGTGGGTAACAGCTATAATTTAAAACCTGGAGAGGTTGTTTGCAAAAATAAATATGATGCCCAAAATAACTATTCCACGCGAAGTCGCGGGCACAGCTAGTATGTTATATAAGGTAAGTTCATTTTCATTCGTACGCTTCTGTGCTTGTTAGTAAAGGTAATACCATGTCAGGTGCTGTGTTCGTCGACTTATGTAGACGAACAGTCGAACAAATGCAGTTCAGTCATATAGCCAGCGTAGTTCCGCTAACTGTTACGTCTACGTCGGACGTATCAATCAAACACCGGTTAGCGTTGAACTGATTTATTGTATCGCGCGAGCGGCGATCTTAGTTAAACTTACAAACTTTATATGTAAATAGCTGTGCCAGCGACTTCGTCCGCGTGGAATAGTTATTACCATAAAAACGGTTCTAGTGAGTTAATCTTAAAAGATAGACATATACGCTAACGCATACGTGAACAAATATCAATGTTAATAATAGTGTGATATAATACTTACAGCGTCGCTATGTTCGTGGAAGGCGTGCAACACAGTCAGTTCCGCCGAGTGTGCGAGCCGCACGCACCCGTCTGCGCCCGCGGAGCACACCGCGCTCCCGTCGGGGGAGACACGCACCGACCACACCCATGACTTGTGTTCTAAGCTGTTTTGTAGTGTTGCACTTTCGCTGTAATAAAAATTTAAGATATGTCTAGCAAAAAATTATATACCTAATAAAAGTAATTTAATAACTAATTTAATGCACATATCACCATAGGAGATTTCTTTCAGGCAACCTTTGGATGGACAGGAAATTTCGCTGTATAATTGAGGTATTTTTCAATTGGCCTAATCTCAGAGGTAACCAGGTAGGTCAGAATAGGTTTCCGAATGTATAAACTCGCTGTAGTAATGGCATACTTGACCCGAGTTTCGCGTCAAAAAGCTGGTAGTCAAATTATCTTAAGACGGACTGACAGCCCAGCATAATAATCAGTACCCAATATATATGTACCTACAATTTGGAATTGGGTGAGAACCTCAAGCTTCTTACAATCTCTGAGAGCAGAGATTCCTTGCGCTACGCCGAAGATGTAAACAGCGCCATCTATCCAACCCACTACGAAACATTTCCAACAAGGGCGAAACTATATACAATGGTAGTATATAATACTCACACATCATAAACCTTGACTTTCCCATCATTGGAAGCCGAAACCAATAATTTGGAGTTATGTGAGAAGGCCAGGTCCCTCACAGTTTCCGTGTGAGCATTGATTGTATGCACCAACTTGCTCTGCGCCACGTCGAAAATGTAAACAACGCCATCTACCGAGCCAACTGCGAAGTACTGGCCACTTGGACTCTGTAAAACAAGAATGTTGTATGTAACACAAGTTAATCTTTATTGGAATAACTTGCAATACTATTTTCTAAGCCAATCCTATCTATTATTTGACAAAGAAACCAATAATCAGATCTTAAAAAGAGTGCAGTTACTAGAGTAGTACAAGTATGTGGTATGAGTTTTTAAGTACTTAGATAAGTCCTAGAAAGAGCGCTCCATTAGCTAATCCAAGACAACAGTTGAATAGAAAGTAATAAAATATTAATTAATCCAACAACTATGTATTTTATTCAATTCTTGCAAATGAAATTGTAGAATTCGCATTAGTTATTTATACATTCATTTTATCATTTAATTAACAGGTACAGCTGATATTTTATACATTAGCAACTTACCCATGCGATACTCATTCCAAAATGAGTTCTTGTGTCTAAAGTTTTAACAACCATAGCTTTTTCAACGCTGTAAATTTTAACTTTGCCATCAAAAGCTCCTGCTGCCACCTGAAAATAACATCAAAATACAATAAATAATAATATAATTAGGATATATTCCTACATATTAAACAATGTAAGTTTCATCAATTTCAATTCAGTAGTTTTTGAGATATCTTTGTGCATGTACGGGTACTGAAAGTCAGTTACTGAACATCTGTTAAATTATTCAAATTGCTACTTTTTAGGGTTCCGTACCTCAAAAGGAAAAAACGGAACCCTTATAGGATCACTTTGTTGTCCGTCTGTCCGTCCGTCCGTCCGTCTGTCAAGACCCTTTTTCTCAGGAACGCGTAGAGGTATGAAGCTGAAATTTATATCAATTACTCAGGTCTACTGTCCCTTGAAGCTGTGAAAAAATCAAACTTCTAAGCCAACGCAATCAAAAGATACAGCCATTTATGCCGCAAATTTTCGACACTTGCAAGGGAATCAAAACCTACAGGGTGCTTCCCGTGAACTCAGAATCTTGAAATTTGGTACGAAGCAACGTCTTATAGCATAGATAAAGGAAAAATTACGAAAACCATAAATTTTTAGTTCCATCACAAAATATTTAACCTTGCAGGTTTGTACGGAACCCTCGGTGCGCGAGTCCGACTCGCACTTGGCCGGTTTTTTTTTAATGAGGAATGGGTTTGCACTTGACCGTAATTCGCCTGATGGTAAGCACACATTATGGTCTAGGTCCTAGGATGGAGTTATAGTATAGCTATCTATGATAGTCTTATAGATAGACTATCTTGCTTGTGTATGATATGGTAACATGGATCACAAAACTAGCAACCTTTGGGCCAAGCTTGTCTAAACCTAAATTAAGTTGATTCCTAAATGAGACTGCCATTAGATATTTGGGCTAAATACCACTAGTCATTTTACTTTAGCTCATTTTCTGGATAAATTGATTTGAATTTGAGGACATGTGTTTTTTTTACACCACAAATTATCTGCCCAAGAGAAGTCCCCTAAAGATTTGATTCTGCTAGGGAGTCACAACCCTCAGTAATGAGGAAATGTGACTCTAAGATATGGGTAAAATGCCTACCTGCATGCCGTCAGGTGAGAACGCCAGTTTCCACACCTGCCCTGCTTGGATCTCATGCACCTTGTACCCCGATGTGAGCTCCCAGATAATGATGGTGGAGTCTGCTGAGGCACTCGCTATTGCTGGTAACAAGCACAATGCCAAATTATTATTTTTCAAATTCATTCAAATTGATTTATTAAGTTAGTGAAAACTAGGTACATAAGATCTTAAACTATAAATAAATAAAATAGTTCCACCAGTTCCTACCCTATGAAGGTATAATTTCCTACCATATGGTCTTAACAATAATTTAGATATAAATAGATTAGATAGATAGGTAGATAACTAATTCTTTATTATCACACACATATAAAACAAAATTAATTATGTACATTACTTACATTAACTACTCTAGTGCCACAAGTGGCGGCCTTATTACTAAAAGCAATCTCTTCCAGACAACCATTGAATGGATTGGAATTGGATGGATTTAGATTAATACTTTATTGAACACAAGATAAATACATTTAAAATCTAATGCCACATATAGTGGCCTTATCTGTAAAAGAGATCTCTTCTAGGCAACTGTAGGATGACGATGTGGTTTTTAAACCAACTAGACTTCATCAAGAAAGGAGGTTATTAACTCAACATATATGGATGTGAATTTGAGAATGATGATCTGTTTAGTAGCACACTCATGAGTGCTTAATTTTGTTTGTTTTATGGTTATGTTCGGGTTTTTTAAAACCATAAGTGGTGTGTGATTCATTGTGTATTCAGAGTGAACTTAAGTAGTAGTTGAGTATTAATAATAATTCTTTATCATCATCATCATCGGGTGCCATCTTCATAATGAAGTTCGGAGGTCAATTGGCAAAATTTTCTGCAATCCCATGCTGCTTCTTTTAGATGCGGATAGCTCAGTTTTGTCCACTTTTTAATGTCGTCTAGCCACTTCATTCTCTGATGTCCTGGGCTTCTTATGTCTCGTCCTTTTCTTTATCCTCGTAACGCCCAATGTACATTATATTGTACAAAGTAACGTTAAGCATTCCAGCCCGAACTAAAAAAATAATTCATCACATAAACGCCCAATGTGCAATGTGATGTACATTCAATTGTGATGGAGATTTTATTTTAATTTTTCGCGCCAGTTGAAATAGTACCGAAATAATATGATTGGTGGATTTACAAGAAGTAAATATGACAGCTGACATTTGGGACTAATCCATAGACACTACATAACTTTCGCCATTTTTTGCAACCGTGCGACCGGCTCGACGAACATGTGAGTTTGAATATCGATTTTTTTATAGAATCATACAGATATTAACTTAAGAAATATGAAAATAACACAGAATATAATGTTTACTCTTAGAAATTTGTGTTATTTTGAATCAATCTTACGGATTGAATTTTCTTTATGGATTTAAAAAATTGTGTTCATTGTAATGTACAATTGGCGTTTATGTTAAGTTATTTGGCTAAAAATTTTGTTTAAGATTTTTAAATGCATTTGAAATAGATTTTTTTTACCGTGTGATGCAGTATAACCGCACATTATTTAAATGCCGCGGTTGCAATATTAGCTTGTGCCCATTGTGCCTGACTAAATTAAAAAACTGTTTTTCTGATTTTCACTGCATTAGTGAAGAATAATTATTTCAGTCAAAGTAGAATAATAATAATGTTGAAGTTTTTGTATTTTTTATATTTCACAGACGATATTTTTTATAGTTTTTGAGTTTTATTTGACACTAAAGTTTGTTATTTATGTTTATTTTTGTTGATAAGTTGAAAATAAGACTGATTTGTAACAGTTAGGCTGATTAAAACAATAAACATAAGTTTGATAAAAAAATAATATTGGATTACATAAACGCCCAATGTATATTAAAATGAACATGATATAAATACTTAAAATCAGGTATACTATACTCCATTGTACCCCTTTGTACCCAGAAAAAATATGAAATAAATCCTGGTTGAGTTACTAACTCCAAAAAAAATCGTCAAGAGTGCGTGGATGGTACCCGTGTTAGATTGAATTGTACATTGTATTGAACATTGGGCGTTTAGCAAGTCTTACCAGAATATAGCTTGGGCGTTACGAGGTTAAGGATATATTGATGAAATAAGGAAAAAGCAGACATCATGTTTAAAAACTTTCAGAAGACTTGATAACCTCCTTTTTTTGGAAGTCGGTAAAAAGGAGGATGAAAATTTGGCAAAACATACATATTCCATAACTTTTCTTTTTTAACCAAAGTTACAACTAGCAATTGCATGCCCTGTTCACCAACAATGTCTATAGTTGGTACTGTTGGTGTTGGTAGATACTACTAAAACTAAAAACTGTGGCAGTATATGTTATTTATTTATTTATTTATAACGGTACACATAACAGAATGAGTTCATATATAAGCCAAATACACATTCAAAACTGGTTTTGAACCAGAACAAATTCCTCAGGTGAGTGTACACAGCTTGAACAATATGAATTTGAAATTTGTTAAAGAGCTATGTAGACAGAAAGATTAAGTTGTGCTCAAATGGTTGATTTAGAAGAAGATAAGGGGAAGCAATAATGCACGTCCAAATAATGCGCGGCCCGATATTGCGCGGTCCTGGATTGTACGGGAAATAATTGGTGTACATGGCATCGTTTTATTGGGGCGTGCAATCCAGGGCCATGAAATACAGGCCTGTACAAGCTTGGTACGGACGATAAAGCACGACACCGTATTGTACAGCACGATAAATGGTGTACATGGCATCGTTTTATTGGGGCGTGCAATCCAGGGCCATGAAATACAGGGTTGGGGTGTACTTTACGGGACGCTAAACCTAACCTGTTGTAGTGCAAGTGTTGGACTCGAAGTCACTTGTCTGTGACAGAAGGTAGATTAGGTTCGTTAGGTTGCTTTCTACCACGCACATGCGACGACGAGCGAAGCGAGGAGGAGCCAAGTCCTGTTGTAGTGCAAGTGTTGCACGGGCAAATATTTCATGTACATGGCATCGAATTATCGGGGTGTGCAATATTGTGTCGCGCATTATCGCCCGTACCGGTTTGGTTCGGGGCGATAATTGCCGTCACGATAATGCGCATCCAATATTGTACGCCCCAATAATTGGATGCCAAATGGCATCGGAATACTTCCCGTACAATATAGGGACGTGGAATACAGGTACGTGCAATAACCGGACCCGAAGATAAGTAGTTTAATTATACTTACTATGTCCATCAGGGCTAACGGCAATGTCCATAATAGCCATACAATGCCCTTTCAATGTATGCAGCAACTGTAGTTTGTTGTTGTCTATTGTCCATACTTTGACTAAACTGTCCAGTCCACCCGTCACTATGTAGTCCTTGCCAGGATGCCTGAAATAGTGGTGTTGATAATAGTAAGCTATAATAGTAGTTTATGCAACTGTCATATAATGAAGGGTATTAAAACACGAGTGTGAGTTATATGCAGTTGCATACACTACTTTATCTTCACTAATGCAAATAATCAAACAACAAGAGTAAAAGCTGACAATAGTAAATTTTTCATATAATTTTTTAGATTTTTCTGGCAAAAGATTGTGAGTTACTTTTGTTGCCAATTCTAGAATATCCGGAGGCGTACAAATATCATCGTCGCTATCCATTTTTAACTTTTAATTTGTATTTAAAAAACAAAACACATTGCGAAACATTAAATTCACGCGTACATGTATTGTAACAGTGATTTTGCCGCCATTAAAATCTAACCAACGAGAGCGCAGCGCGACCAACCTGATTGGCCCTGCAATCAGGTTGGTCACGCTTTTTCGATGTTATAATGAGCTATTACGATATCGATATTATAACATCATGTGAAATTGCTTAAATTGAGTGTTTTGTTGTCTGTACAGTAGTAATTATAAGTCAAGTATTGGAAACATAAGTAGAATGTTACAACATTAGTGTAGATAAATATAACTCATATAAAAAAAATTGACTGTTATCAAGTTAAACTTAACACAACATCAACAATTTATTGATCATTAATAATTTTTTTTTATAAGTATGTTGATAAAATTGTAGTAAGATAGATAGATCAGTATTTTTTCTAAATAACTATGTATATGTAAATATAGGCTGTGTATTAATTACTATGTTAAGCCTGGTTATGTCTAAAGTTTTATGATAACTTAAGTGACAATAGGAAGTAACTTACCTAGGATCCCCTGTCTCAGTTATTTTCGTCCATACACAGCAGTATATTGCATCATCATGAGCATATTCTTTTTTAGATAGTATTGAAAACTGGAATGATACAATGACCAGATAGTATAACAGCATATACAATTAATTTTATGATAGATAATGTCACTAATAGGTACTTACGGCACCAGCATTAGCAACCATGGTAATGAATTTGTGATCACAGCGGGTCAGTTTGGCTACTTAGCCTGGAGTCTTATGAATCTGTATGTATAGGCCTGTAAAAAACGTCTGCACTTAAATGTTTGCAATTGCTTAGTTGAATTTTCTATTCTAGTGTTGCTTTATTCGTTTTAGTCAGCATTCAACATCAATTGCCCTAAAAATACGATAGATTTCGCCGGCGAGGGCGAATAGGATACGAATAACCTCTGATACCGAACAAATAAGTGACTTGTTGTTATCAAGTTACATTTATATTAAATTATTCTATTCATTAAAATTAAAACTTACAAGCTATAGAAACATCTCAAACAAGATTTTTCTACTCTAAAAATTATAAACAAAAGTAAACAAACAATCAACTGCTCACCAGTAAACGTCTAACGACATTGACAGCTTGTAATAAAATGACATTATAACTTTTAAAATATCTATTTTATTATACTATAATAATTCGCACGGGTATTTACTATAAATGTAGCAGCTTTTTTACTTATTTTTAACAAGGAAACTTTACAATATTGTAGTAAGTAAAGCTAGGTACGTCATGACCAATTTTTAATATTATTTTAAATCAAGCTGTTTAGTCAATTGACTAGTTAGCGCCTTCCTAGGTCTCCGCCAATCACAGGTTACCTTGTCGTCCAATCAGAGCACCTGTCACCAACTTTTCTCTTTGGTCGCCAAAGGGGGTGGTGGATCCCTTTCCGTCATAGCGTCGTGACTTCTCAAACTGAACGCACGTTTTTGAATTAACGTGTTTCGAGCAATTTCTTTTTAATTTTCAAGTTTTAAAGAATCTTTATCGTTTGTTATCCGAACAATCTTTCTAGAGGTCTTTCGGAAAGACCGAGCATAGTCATTTTTAGTGCGCGATGAAGTGTTATTCCGCAATATTTTTGAATTTTAACACTCCATTACACGCGCGGGGCTCAAAAGTGCCCCAACCAAGATTTTTTGCTTATTATTAATTAAATATGTGAAGCATGATCTTGAGACGTTGAGTAGCTGACGCTAGTGTCCTTGGTATGCGTTTAGTGACACGTCGACTGCGTTGGCGGAAGGACGTTCGCTGGACAATTATTTAAGTGCTGCCGTGGCACATTTGTGCCCCACGCGTGAAACTACGGGACTATTGTACGTACAACGGAGGTAAGTTGTTTTAGTTATTTTATGCAATTTATCAATAAGTTTTGGTGTAAAGTCGTTTATAATTTTATTTGTCGTTTTGATTAAATACATATTTTGTTTATTTTAGGTACTACCATAAATAAAAATGGATAGAATGGACTCTCAAATACTTGAGTGGCTTCAGGAGTCTGACGAGGAAGAAGAAGGTGGTGCAGGAGACCTGTTTAGTAGTGAGGATGAAGAAGACCACTGTATAGAAGAGTTACATGACTCTCAGTCAGAGCAAGAAAATGATGAAGAAGACCAGATAGCACGAAATTCTGCAGCCTCAGAAATCACCACCCCCCTGCCACAGTCACTGACGTCAGACAGTTCAGATGACGATGCATCTTTATCTGATTTACGGACCTATAAAACAAAATCAGGTTTTGAGTGGAAGTCTGCACCATTTAGAAACAGCGTTCGAACACAAGCCTCTAACATTCGTACGCGTATTTGCGGGCCAAAAAACGAAGCTTTGGCTTGTAAGACTTCAAAATCATGTTTTGATCTGTTTATAGACAATGAGACGATAGACATCATTACAAAATGTACTAACATATACATCGATAAGATAAAAGTAAATTATCAACGACAAAGGGATGCAAAAAATACTGACTGTGGCGAAATAACAGCTCTAATTGGAATGCTTGTTATGATGGGTGTTGAAAAAAGTGGAAGAAGAATAATAAAAGACTTTTGGGATAATAAGTATGGAACCGCAGTTGACGCAATCAATCTCACCATGTCACAAAATAGATTTACCTTCTTGCTAAAATGTCTTCGTTTTGATGATGTCAATACCCGAGATAGTCGAAGAGAAACTGACAAACTTGCACCCATTAGACAAATATTCGATATTTTTGTAAAAAACTTGCAAAAATATTACACGCCGAGCGAATATCTCACCCTTGATGAACAGCTTGTGGCATTTAGAGGGCGATGCGGTTTTCGTATGTTTATACCTAATTAACCAGATAAATACGGTTTAAAACTGTTTGCCTTAGTAGATGTTCAGTTTCCGTATGCATATAATTTGGAAATATACGCCGGAGTCCAACCCACAGGACCTTTTCAAGTGTCCAATAAGGTGCCAGATATAGTTCATAGGATGCTAAAACCTCTTGAAAATATGGGAAGCAATGTAACTATGGACAACTGGTTCACAAGCATACCATTGCTACTGGAACTAGAAAAAAAGAAGATTACGGCCATAGGAACCCTAAAATCGAACAAACCTGATATTCCGCAAAAATTTAAAACATCTAAAGACAGACCCATCAATGACGCATTGTTCGGTTTCCAGAAGAAGTGCACTTTAGTGTCATATGTGCCAAAACCCAAAAAAGTAGTATTAGTAGCATCTACTATGCACAATGATGATAGGATTGATCCTAATACTGGCGACGCGAGAAAACCCGAAATGATTACGGAATATAACAGAACCAAGTGTGGTGTTGACGTATTGGACAAAATGTGCAAGCATTTCAGCGTAGCACGAAATAGCCGACGATGGCCGTTGACCATATTTTTTGATATAATAAACATAGCTGGAATAAATGGCATGATAATTGACGCTATGGTCAATCACAATTACAAGCGCATACCTCGACGCAACTACTTGCGCTCTGTTGCTATAGAATACCTAAAACCACAAATGCAACGGAGATTGTATTCTAAAACGATTCCTAGAAATATAAAAGAACGAAGCATGCTATTTTTAGGTATCAATGAAAACGATTTGACACCCCAGGATAACGATATCCCGCGCAAAAGAACCAAGACGGCCAGATGTCATTACTGTGGAAGGGCCAAAGATCGATCGACCAGAACAGCATGCCAAAAATGCTATAAGCCGATATGTAATGAACATAAATATAGTATATGTATCCAGTGCTATGACCAAAATATAAAAAATCTCGACCAGGCACCTAATGACGACTAAAATTATAATTCTTAATTAAATATGTCTTTTTTTGTTGTTTCCTGAGGTTATGGTAAAAATGTTTTTTTTTTATGTTTGAGTGTAAAAGAGTGAAATTTTTTATTTGTATTTTATGCATCAATAAAGACTGATTACGTATGAAAAAACTTTTTGTTCTTTTTACTATACCAATAGGAAAAAAAAATTAATTTCCTTGGGGCACTTTTGAGCCCCGCGCGTGTTATCACGGGATCTCTGAAGGCGCGTGTAACGGAGTGTTAACAGCGTTTTCTAAAAACCGCATGGACTCGTGAGTGCGCGATTTAGTGCTTTTTCTGATAGTGTCATAGTGCGTGAATAAGTGCTATTTGTCAATAGCATACGGGTTAACAATGTTTTCGCGGGGCCCGGTAGCTCATCTATAATCGGGTTGGCGAAGATCGTATCATGTCGTCTCCAGCAGATCAGGATTTCGGCTGCAAACGCACAGCCTGCGTGCTTCTTCACACAGGCTCACTATATAATGTAGCGGTAGCGCGTGCGGCGCGGTACCTACTGAGCGGCCGTGCTCTTCATATATACCAGAGGTTGGACTCTTCTTCAACGTTGGAAGGATCAAGTATCTGGGTGAAATGGAAGTGATTTGGTGAGTCCATTCCAATTTGATTTATGTACATACCCTAAAATACCAAGCCTTTCTTATTCAAAGCTTGATAGACCACATCAGTTTCTTGGGAATGATCGTTCAATATTTCCAAGCATATCACGCTAATCATTATAATAGCTGGCCGCATTTGGCAAGTTATTATTTTTAAAGTTACTTTCAAATTCATTTAATTTTAATAAACGGCTAGCTTGCGTCTACCTTAATAATTGCGTCGAAAAGTAGCTCGACATGTGTACCTTCTAGAAAAATGAAGGTAGGTAGGTACTTACTCATATCTAACTATAACGTGGTTTTACATTTAGTAGGTACCTACATAATATTGTAAAGTGCCTTGAACACATGCCTCGTTCATCAGTGTTCAATCATTCCAAATTCAAACTTGCGCCCACGTGCTTTCCAACAAGACGGTCGAGTTTGAAATGCACAGATTCTATTTAATTTCGTCTTATTTGAGTCTGTTTTGTAACACACTCACGGATGTGCTACTAGGTGGTTACTGGCATAATATTAACTAACTAGATACTAGGTACCTAGGTTCCTTGGTACCTACCTGCCATGAGAAAATGAAAGCTACTTTACTGACTGACGGATAAGTTAAAAATGAATGGAAATGTACTACCTACCAAACCAAACATACTCGGTTATTTAACTGTGTTTATGTGTGTAACTAAGGTTAATCTGTATTATTTCCTTGCCCCTGGAATCATGATTAAATTAGATATTTCAGTACCCGGAGTGTCAAAAATTAAATTAATTAGATGTAAAACATAGTTTTCATGTATAAAGTCAGCCTGAGTAGGGTGCTTCCTATTAAGTAGTTGCATTCTCTGCCACTATCCTTATGTATTCATAATTAAATTTGTTGTAATTATTATTCTGCTGGATGTACACTCATTGAACTTTGTGTTTGTTGATCACCATAGAGAACTTTATTTTCTTAAAATCCTGAGTGTTGCCACTCTTACAGACCATACGTTAGTCGATAATCACACACCTTGTTCCCCATTACGGAGGATTGTGACTCCCGGAGAGCCTACTGGTTTTTCTAAAACATTCATTTGTGAATATGGATAAGTAGGTACATAATTATATACCTACATATACTCTGTGTTAATGTGAAGTGTCTCCACACTACACCTAATACCTGCAAATAATATGAACTAGGTATGTAAGGTACCTTCATAATAATTTCTATTCATTACTATTACACAATTTCTGAATTCATTTAGGTAATAAATAAGAGAACTTTGCACAATATTCAATGATTATCAATATGCTTTACCTTCGGGAACTCTTTCAATGTCTATCAAAATGTATGATAAACATATCTCAATGATGGAGAATAGAGCTCCTGCCATGTTACCTGCTTCACTACATAAAGCAGTTTGTTATAAATTGCAACATGTATGTTGTTCACCCGCCTGCAATGAATCTGTGACTGCAACCAGGTACCTACTGTGTGTTGTACATGTATGCCAGCCAACTGCTATGACAGGTGGCTCCCCTCTTGTAAGTGTCCGCTTTGTAAACTACCTACATATTCAATTACGGAGCGTTTAATTCCTAAAAAGAAACCTAAATAAAATGGAATTTATTTATCACGTTTCATCATCGGACCTATAGTAGCTATGTACAGTTATATGCTTATAATGTTTTGTAGTTTACAGTTTGATAACTTCATAGTATATTCTGAAATGGCTGGTGTAATCAGAGGTAAGTGAATATAACGTAAATGTAATAGAATAGAATGTTAAAATATAATAATATGTACGCCTGCAGGGCTAGCACGGGCAGCAGACAATATATCCCGAAGGAAAGAAAAGAGTTTGTTTACCCGCTGTCAATTTGTCTATTCACAGAGCACGGAATAGCCGGTGGAAAGACAAACCGCGAATTTTATTCCTATTTTGTTCCCATAATTACGAAATTAAATTAAAATGGCGAATTATTCTTCAAACATTCTGTCAATTCATCAAACCTTTAGAAATAATTCATTCATTTTTACTTTTTTTTTTACCCCTGGTTTGATCCAAAGATTGCACAAAAGTTCCAATAGTTCTTCACTTCGCATTGGGCTAGATAAAGTCGGTTGAAATGTCTTGGAATATTAATAATTTGTCATTTATATGAATCTCTTCCAGTGGTCTATCTCTACCGGCGCAGCTCGCCCTCGGCACCTTCCTGTGCGAGCTACAACGCAGCAGGCCGGCGGAGGCCGAGCTGTGCTGGCGTATCCTGCTGCGCCTGCGCACGACCAACATATGCTGGTCCCTGCAACACGACGCGCCGCATCCAGACCCAGAACCGAGCGACCTGTTTAGCACCGCGTACGCACTGCTGTCGTGGAGCTGGGGACAATCTATACCGATGGTATGTAAATAACAGTATTAAAGAAGTATTCTATGCACTAAGCACTTATTTTTGGAGAACATTTATTTTTAAATACTACTACACTATTAAAGTATGGCTTTCAAGTCTGGAGCCTATATTTTCGGAAGGACATTAATGTCCTTGAAAGTGTACAAAGAAATAAGTACTTTAGCTTTTATAATAGTTATATGTTATTACTAGCTGTCCCGGCAGACTTCGTACTGCCTCAATCGATAAATAAAAGACTATTCTATTACCATTAATTTTAAGCTATATCTGAGAAATTCCTTACTTAGCAGCGATATACTTCAAAGAACAGAGATTCTAAAAACAAGCTTTCTTCCCCCAGGTCACGAAGAGATGGTGGCGCTCCTGCTGGGCCAGGGCGCGCAGATCAACGCGCAGACCGACGAGACGCAGGAGACGGCGCTGACGCTGGCCTGCTGCGGCGGCCTCCTCGAGGTGGCTGACTTCCTCATCAAGGCGGGGGCTGATGCCGAGCTCGGCGCCTCCACGCCGCTCATGGAGGCCTCGCAGGAGGGACATCTCGAATTGGTCCGGTATGTGCTACTTTCTAATAATTCCTATTTCGTGTTAAAAATAGTGTCTGCTGAAGAAAGTCTATACCCTTTGGCACATTGAACTGTGGGTCAGCTAAGTTGCAGTCTTTTGGTATTTGAAACTTATGAAGAGGAACATAATTATGAGAAATGTCCTTGGAAATATGGTCTGTGACTACACAAGAGAGTGATGTATTATATTCACCATTTTGACTGCTTATAACTGTTGTAGTTGAGAGTGATGAATAAGTAGGGCTCTCACTAACACCATGAATGACAAAGTTTGTATTAGTTATGCTTGGAAGTTGTAATAGTTCAAATAAAGCTGTTGTTATGAGACTTACCTCGCTGGCATTGTCTAGCAAAGCTCTGCATGGAATCCAATCGCCTAAAGTTGACTTTATTTTAATCAAAGCGGTTGACAAGTAAACTAATGACTGCATAACACGAACATGCATAACTGATACTCTATTGAGTCATAAGTCGCTATTAGGTTTATCATCATTGATGCTACAGTTTGCATCAGAGTTAGAAATAGTTTTGCTCGGTGGGATGAACTTATTTTCAGGTGCATTTGATGCAGTGGGCAATTGAATTTGATTTAAGTGAATAGTTGTATGATGGCGTTTGTGGCATACTGAACAGGTGTTCTTTGAACAAGAATGTTGATATCTGAATGGTTTTAAACAGTTAAAACAAAGCTTTTTTGATTTTACAATGTTATTGCGCGCAACTGGGTTCATTTCAAGATATGTGGGACATTTGTGCAGGTCATGAGACATATTACAGATAACACAATTGGTGGCCGCTGTAGTTACATGGGTGGAAACATGAATCTCGTTAGATGTTAAGTTTCTGCTTACATTGGTACTGCTATCATTTTGCATAAGTTTGTAGGCTGTAGCCCTGTGCCTAAGAAATTCTAGTAACTCATTGAGTGAGGGCAGATCGTTACTTTTCCTATTTAATTCCCATGCTGATCTTAAGCTTTGATCAAATTTATTTACAATGATGTATATTAAAATCAAATCCCAGGACATTACTGGAACTTTGAGCGCTGTCAATGAATCCCAACTTTGTTGGAATGTTGTTAGGAATTGCCGTAAATTAGCTTTTGATATAATTGATACTGACATAATATTTTTAATGCGAAAATTGACAGATACTAGCTTATTATCGTACCTTTGCTCAAGAATTGACAATGCTTGATGATAATTAGTCTCCGTGACTGCGAGTGAGTTGATGAGACTAGCTGCTTCCCCTCTAAGTAATGATTTCAGATATTGAAACTTCTGCAGCTTGCTTAGTTGCTCATGTGAATCAATGACTCCTTCGTACAAAGTCTTGAAGTTGGTCCATTCCGATAAGTTCCCGTCAAAGGTAGGAATCTGTAAATTTGGTAATTTAATTATCGGTGGTTTAGTATTTACCGTGTAATTGTTTGAAATTGCAGTGCTGTTCATTTCATGTTCTTTAACTATTTCCGTGATTTTCGCCCTGTAGTAATAATATTTTTCTTCGCAATAAGCTCGTTCTTGGTCGTGCGTAGTTGCATTTTTAGGGTCGATATTTTCTATGTGCCTGCACATTGTCATACTTGACGAAAAGATCCGCCATATCTGATTGTCTTGCTTGTCAAAAAATAAAAAAAAATCAAAAATATATTTATTTACCATGGAAACATTAAATACATTGGTGCACTTATAAGTAAAATATGAAAGAATTATTCAGGTTATAGATTAGTTTTAGTTGCATTTAAGTAGCTGTGATTTAGGAAATAAGTAGGTATACAATAGCATACAGCGTTGATTACTTTAACCATAGCATTGTGACTATAAAGTTATGTTGAATTTACATATCACGCGCAGAGTGCAATAATAGTGGACCCCAAACTAGGCTTAAGCCTGTATCTTGGGCATCCTTACATTTGTTTTTCTAATAACAGTTGTAATTCTTAAACTTTATCTTGATTGTCAGATTCGTCGACAAAATTGTATATCCTAGTTAATCTCCATTTTTGCTGAAAGTAGGTAAAGCTGAAAAGCTGAAAAAAGAAGATTTTTTTGTGACTGTTGTCTGGCGGGTGTGGTTTGTCTCCAAGCACCGACGCCTTTTCCAAAAAACTTCACAATTATTGTAAATCGAGGTGATTTACTGCTGTTTAAATAAATCCGGTTCGTCGGATCAAACTATGAAGGATATTTTTATAGGTCGCTGTTTTGATTATTTTAGATTAAATATTGAAACTCCAGAAGTATGGTTAGTTATCAGACATTTTTATTGCAAGAAAGGTGACAGATAAAACAAGTTTGACATTTTGATAAATTTGACGTTCACAATAAATTGAATGCTAAAGCTTGTAAAGCCGTAAATATTAATATTATTCAGTCTGATCGTTCCTATGTAAAGTAAGTATGTATTTACAACAAAAAAAGTATATATGTATGTATTATATCCGTTATCTATCCGTTATATATAAGCGTAAGCTTAGTGTGGGGCTAGATGGCGCTGTGTTCAATCTTCGGAATATTTATTTATTTGATAATTTGTGCCATTCATTCAGCCGCCAAGCACTGCCAAGACGACACAAGAAATGGGCATAGTGCATAATGGCATATCTTAGTGTTTTTTTGCTCTAGACAGCCAGGCATTTGAGCATTAAATCACCTGAAGTGTCAACAAGTGTAGTGTAGAGCTACACTGCATAGCTCGAAAAAAATAACACAGTTACCAATAATTGAATACTTCTTTGCTTAACACCACACTAAATGTACAGCCTTACAAGTTACAACCTTACTTAACCTTCTTAATAACAACCTTTGGTTTTAACTTGACAGTTCTGAGTTTATGCATGTGAGACATCACAAAATACATTCCAGGGAATGTGAGTATTAGCAGATAGACTCGCAGGAAAGTTGGCAGATGGAAGGCAAAATTCCACTCGTTGGGTAAGGAGACTGTGAATCTCTGGGTTTCTTCAAAGTAGGGTATGTTTCTGAGAATTACGATGGACTCACAGACGATTCCGAAGGGGTAGAGAGGTATCCACATTGTGTAGCGAAGCCATGTCAGGATGTAGAACTCCTTTTTGTACAGTTGAGAGATGTAGAAGGGGTACCTGAAATGAAACAGTTGTTGATTACAAATTATATTTCGTAAATTTCATGCTTCAGATATAATAAACATGGTAGTACTTTTATCCTACAGGCAACATTTGCACGAATTTAGAGACTGGATTTGACTATAGTCAATACAAGTAAAATAAAGTCCTTCTAACTTCACTTGGAAGCCATCTTGGTATCCATATTGGCTGTCGACCTCATTCTTTTTTCGTGCACGGCAACCAACGCACGCGTCAAGCGCCTAAGCGCAATTTCAAAATTTAAATAAAATATATTCTTAATTATTTTTTATAAGTCACAAGTTTCAACGGTTTCAACATTTTGGAATAAAATTCGTTCATTTTTAAATCGTCATGAGATGCCGAAGATAATCTGGGTGAGTCGAAATAATTTCGTATACCGTTCTACCTTCCTGCAAAAAATGTTACCGACTTTTCGAAAGAAAATTGTGCTCAAGTTTTTAAGTGATATAATACTCCCATACCGGGATATAAGTAAATTTGTAAAATCATAAGCTATAACGGATTGAAGATTTTGGAATGAAATTCGTTAATTTTTAAATCACAAGTTATAATGGGCTCAACGTTTTGGAATTTAATTGTGCATTCGTCATGCGATACCGAAGACAATCTGGGTGAGTCGAAATATTTTCGTATATACCTGCAAATTTTTTTACTTACTTTTCGAAAGAAAATTGTGCTCAAGCTTTTGAGTGATATAACACTCCCATGCTGGGATCAAAGCAGATAACCTTCGGTATCTTCTCTTCGAGAGCGCTGCACTCCCGTGCCGGGACCAAAGTGCAAGAACCTTCGGGGTTTCTTTCTTCGAGCGCTGCACTCCCGTGCTGGGACCAAAGTGCAAGAACCTTCGGGGTTCTTACTTCAAGCGCTGCACTCCCGTGCCGGGGCCAAAGTGCAAGAACCTTCGGGGTTCTTTCTTCGAGCGCTGCACTCCCGTGCCGGGGCTAAAGTGCAAGAACCTTCGGGGTTCTTTCTTCGAGCGCTGCACTCCCGTGCCGGGACAAAGTGCAAGAACCTTCGGGATTCTTTCTTCGAGCGCTGCACTCCCGTGCCGAGGTCAAAGTGCAAGAACCTTCGGGGTTTTTTCTTCGAGCGCTGCACTCCCGTGCCGGGACAAGCGCAAGTACCTTTGGGGTTTTTATTTCGAGCCTTATGCACGTCCATGCGGAAATAAAACGCTGAACCCACGGGTTCTTTTTTCGACCCCGCTAAAGTTCCATAACGGGTATTAAGTGAAGGACCGTCTAAAGTTGCCTCTCTTTCCTTGCGAGACAACTTCCAACAACTTTTAATTTGCTTTTCTAATAACCTTTATTTTTAATGTAAAAATAATCCCTTTGGAATCGAAATTGCTGCTAATAACACGGCGGCCAGCGTCCATACCTCCGGTCATCACAGTACCGCTCTTGCAGCGCTGCTACTAGACCTGCCTACGCAGTAAGACGTAACGGCATCTAACCGAAACTCAAGGTTCATTACTTAACTTTGAAATCTCCGCAGTACACATAAGTACAACGCGCCTGTCCAGCAAACAGACCGCTGGAATAATGTCCTGGCTCCCATACCCAGCTTGCACCAGACAGGAGAGGACTCCTGCACAGTGAAGCATCGCCCGCCCGCCGCCTCATCATCAGCAAGCGCTCAATTCGTTCAGACAGGTACAAGTCGAAAGACTGTTATTTTTGTCACTGCTGGTTTAAAGAAATTAAACCATTAATTTTTGGCTGAGTTTGTAACGGTCATACAATACCGCGAATAATCGCGAAGACGACCCGACTCATGTATGCGACCGCGCCGCACGTCTACAACCGACTGCCGCTTGAGATAAGGGACGCGCCCTCCAGATCTATTTACAAAAGAAAACTAAAGTGTTGGCTTATCGAGCAGGCATTTTATAATTTTGATGACTTTATGAAAATGAAGGTGGTATAAAATACCTATAACAAATGTATTTTTATATAAATTTACCCACTACTTTTTATGTAGTTTGAATTATTATTATTTTTTTTTCTAGAATTGAGTTGTACAATAATTTAATTTAATATTTTTTGTTTTGCAATAATTATTGTATTTTATTTTATTGTACTATTATTTTAATTTGATTATTATTTTTAGAGTATTTCTGTGACGTGTATCAAATATTTGATATTAATAAATTACTATGACTATGACTATGACTATACTTACTTTTTTTTTACTAAAACCAATAACTCAACAAACTTCAATTCAATAGGTATATTATATTTCTTTTAATGAGTTAAAAGGTATTCGAAACGATAGATTTCGATGCCATATCCGAATGTAAATCACAAGACGATTCGGCCCAAATCTTATATCATAGTATGATATTTTTGTCACGTATGCTTAACCTCAAGACAATGAATAATTTATAACTTTTCAAAAAGTCTATAAATGTATCTGAAGTTAGAAAATGATCGATCAGCTTTCAAGATGTATCACTATTGATCTTACCTACTTACGATTAAGTCATAAGTAAAATGTTATATTGAAACTGAAATCATCGATATCGATATCGGCGGAGCGTGGTAACACGCTCCGCCTTGTACATTTTCTACTTTTTATATATTTTCTAACACCATGAAAGTGGTGATCCTCTTATCTTAGAAACTATTTTCGTCTTAATGATCAATTGCAAAACTAACTTTTCAACATGTTTTTACTAAGATCATAATACCTGTATTATTTTTAACTCTGCGCAGCAGTCCGATCGTGTCGTTTGCGGTATGCAAATCACTTAAAAGTACGCTGCTGTTTTTTATGTTAAATTACCTTACTTTTTTATAAATAATTGTATTGAGTTTGTAAAATTACCTCTATCGCGTTAAGATATTTGGCCTTTGTAATTAATTAATTTAGATTTTTGTATAAAATTCGATAATTCAATTTCGATGATGTTTCTTAAAAGCATATCTAATAGAGTATTACAGAGGTAATACTTACGCTTCTTAAGACATACCATGAGTGCAATACCCGACTTTGTTCAATAAATATTTAAACAGTTGTTCTTCAGCTTGTATAGCCCTAAAATGCAACAAAATGAAAATAATAATAAAAATAAACAATGTGAGCGTAAATTGTTTATAATCAAAGAGCAGACATTATACAAATTAATGAAAGATGCTGTTTTTATATGCCTGCAACGCTAAATTAAGTATTGCTTTTTAATAGGCCCCGTTCATGTCATTAGCAATGATAGAAAAATATTGTGTTGAACTCGTCCAAAATTTTATATATGTACTCGTATATTCAAAAAAGTTCGAAGAGATTATTTAAAAGAATAAAAAATAAATAAATAATTATAATTGTTAAAATTACCAATACGAAGTTAATTTTCAAAAGTAGGGCCCACATAGTACTGGAAATAGCCTTAAATTGCTTAAAAACCAATAGTAATGGAAATTACATTTTACGATACCGTATTTCATTATTATTAATTATTTTAAATAAATATATATTTAGATGCTCTTTTTCGGATAAGTATGCTTGATGACGAAGAACATATTATGTATAGAAATCATACATAAAATATTTATAGTCGTTATCTTTTCTACCAAAAATTCATTTATCAGTTTGATACACACATTATAACGTTTCGCTAAACTCAAACGTCATTGCTACTAGCACGTGTTAATAACACTTCTTCTCACCGAATGAGAGTGGCCAACTCTGGTGTAATCAAGCAGCCCTAAGGTCCTCTAACATGGCTTAACGACTGCCGTACTAGACAAACAGCCGAGACCTACAATTTAATGTAATAGCACCACACTGCTTTGAGCCACACTAATCAAATGGTAGGAACCCAACCCAATTCCTCACCTTGATGAATTCTCAAAACTGTTTGGCAATGGCATTCTTTTTTCGCCTCGTAAGCGTCGCCATCTTCCTGTTTGTAGGTCTGTCACATGTACATACAAATCTATACATACGTAACACTAGTTTGGTACATCAAGACTAATGTTAAAGCCTTTATATTTACATTAAATGTATCTGTTTATTGGAAACCCAACCTAAACCACGCATAATGTATTTACTTTAAAACGGGGACTATCATGTATTATGCGTTTACGCCTTTTTCTTAGCTTATTAAAATTTCGCTATTTTTTTAATGACAAAGCTTTGCCGTTCCCATTATAATTTTCTAATGTAATCACAGAAATCTAAATAGACAGGTACAGTCAAGAAGGCGTAAGCTGAGCTTTGCATTTGTGTGGGTGTTTGCTTTTTTTCATTTGTTTTTTTTTGATAGTGTAGGTGAGACAACCGGCTTCTCCATCGTGCGATAGCGCCATCTCACTCCCCCGCCCACCTGCCATATTTGATTTTATTGTCTGAGTGTACTTTTGGTGATCACTCACACAAATGCAAAGCTCAGCTTACGCCTTCTTGACTGTACTTATTTAGATTTCTGTGAATGTAATACATTTAAACGACTGTATCACGTCACTCCCACAGAGCGCCCAGTCAAGCCGTACATATAATAATGGCTTTCCTATCACAACTTAATATCTAAATACAATGGGACTTGTCAACAGTGATGGATGTAATGCCTCAACGGAAAATTAAATGTAAAGGTTATTAATTTTAAACGATTAAATTCGTACCTAGACACGTATAACTCTCTGTATATTCATCGTTCAGCGTGATCATTGCTAAAAGCAATAAATTGATTAGAATGAAGTCTACATTCTAAGATCCACGACTCTAATACATATTACTTAGTCTTGTTTGAGATTTTTAGTCGGCAAAGGTTCTTACCAAAATACACAAGTATACCTGGCGTAATGAAACTTCAGACGCATACGGAAGATCAACTACATATGTAGTTTTGGTATAACGATATATTCACGATAATATGTACACCCACAAGTAACATCCACTCAGGATATAATATAAATAAAAACTAAGTTAAAGAATAAACTTTTAGATGAAAGTAAGAAAAAACACATTGAGGGTAGAATAAATAATGCGAAAAACCCCAAAAAGGAGGCGTGGAATGTAATTAAAGAAGAAACAAATAAAGATATAAAAGAATGGACATGGGATCTATTGGACGAAAACAAAATAAAAATAAGAAAAGAAAATATAGCAGATTACTTAAATAATTATTTTATTTCAATTGGTCAGAACTTAAAGACAAATAACCCACCAAACATACAAGAAGCAATGGGTTTACTACAAATACAGGGATCTTTTCCGTCAGATAATTTTAAATTTAAGTATGTAACTCCCCTTGAACTAATGAACATAGCTAAGAGAAAGATAGACCGATCAGAGACGATGGATATATTCGATATATCCGGATCTTTTCTATATGATATAATTTTGCGTCTGGGGGACCATCTAACTTTCCTTATTAACAATATTCTGCAGTCGGATGAATATTCTAGAACACTAAAAAAGAACAGAGTCACACCATTATATAAAGGCAAGGGAGAAACCACTTCTGTGAATAATTATAGACCAATAACAATAGTACCCACAGTCTCAAAAATTATAGAATCACTGATGGCAGACAATATTATGAGCCATATGAGTCAGAATAATTTGATCACCAATGCCCAATACGCATATAGAAAAAATCACTCGACTACGTCTGCGGCTCAAAAGCTAGTAGAAACGATTATTGATGGCCTTGAACATAAGAAAAAAGTGGCTGCAATATTTCTAGACTTATCAAAAGCTTTTGACTCTGTGAGTCATGACCTTGTAATAGTGAAGCTCTCAGCTTACGGAATAACTGGAAAACCTCTCCGACTTATAAAATCATTCCTTGAAGATAGAGAGCAAATTGTCGAAGTGAAAATAGACAAACAACGTCATAAATCATCGCCAAGGAAAGTAGATATAGGAATTCCGCAGGGATCGTCATTGGGAAATACCTTGTTTCTGGTATTTCTCAATGATTTATGCCTTAGTGGAATTAAAGGAGAAGTCATCCAGTATGCAGATGATACGACAGTGATTATAACCGCTGACTCACATGAAGAACTTCAGAAATGTATAAATAAAACTTTAAGAGAGTTAGAAAACTGGTTTACGGTGAATGGTCTGAAACTGAATACTGATAAAACGAATATAATGTCCTTCAATGCTGTATCACCAAACTTTAAAGAAGCTCCATTAATATTAGAGAATGGAACTGAATGTATATACGCAAAGCATGTTAAGCTATTAGGATTCGATTTAGATCCCTCCTTAACATGGAAAGAACATATTAATAATACTTGTAAAAAAATGGCAAAAGGGGTTTATGCATTAAAACAGTTGAAACCAATAACAAGCCCAGAGCACCTAAAGGAAACTTATTACTCATACATACACTCTATACTTTCATACGGCATAAGTATATGGGGCAATGCGACAGACTTTGAAAGAGTGTTAATAATGCAGAAACGAGCAATAAGAGTACTTGTGGGAGGTAGATATAGAGAGTCTTGTAGAAACCATTTCAAAGAGTTGAAGATTTTGACGTCAGTGTCACAATATATATTAGAGATTATAAAGTTTGTAAAAAGAAATCCACATTTGTTTAAACTTAAGACTTATAACTCAAATAGAACCAAGATAAACAGAGTATTGTTGAAACCAACTGTGCCTAGGCTGTGTATGACTAAGAAACTACCCACTATAAATTCAGTCTTTGAATAATGATCAGCAATTTTGCAATAGCGTCAAACAATTATTGTTAGATCAGACACTATACAGTTTTAAAGAATACTTTGAAAATGACTACAGTCAACTACCAATTGATTCTAAACTTGCTTAGAAATTATGTAATTAACTACTGAGTAAGGAGTGTGATGCCAAATTGTCATTTTAGCCCCTATACAGCTAAAGTGACAGTACCAAGATTTATTTAAGTTGACATATTGTATGATTACATACCTATTATTATGTTTGACATGATTTTAATAACAAAAATTTTCATTGTTTTATTAATAAAACTAGACATATGTAACTTCTCAAATTTTATAAAAGCCTAATGTTATAAATTCAATTTGACGAGATATTGTAATTTGTGTAGCATATTCTGTGATATTAGTACTTATACCTATGTATGTTACAATTTTACATTATCAATAAAGATTCTTTATCTTTATCTTTTATCTTTATGAGTCTGTTTTGCTACCGCATTTAAAGGTTATTTTTTTGTACCTTATAATTAGTAAACAATTTAATATTAACTTTTAAACGACCACATAGGCCAACATCATTTCAACCCATCAGCCAATGGATTAAAAAGTCTTAGTTGACAGTAGTCCATGTCTTTCGGATGTAGCGGAAACGCGGCTACTTCAACTGGCGTCTTATTTATAAAACACATGAGAACTAACTCTTAAAGCGGCAGGTTTGATTATCAACTCTGCCGTGTTTTCTAAATGTTACAGTTAGCATATTGTCATAATGTTATAATAGCAATAATGGAAACTAAAAAGTTTTGCAATTTGGATGTGAATAAGGCTAGTGGTGATGGTATTCCTGCAATAGTACTGAGGACGTGTGCGCCTGAGTTGTCTCCTGTATTGACACGTCTCTTCAGGCTCTCTCTTGAGACTGGTATAGTACCGAGTTCGTGGAAGCTTGCTAACGTGCAGCCTGTGCCCAAAAAAGGTAGTGTTGCTGACCCTGCAAACTACAGGCCCATTTCGGTCACGTCCATTCTCTGTAAGAGCATGGAACGCGTCCTGAACGGCAGGCTCCTGGCGTACCTAGAATCGAATGACCTCCTCAGTGATCGACAATATGGCTTTCGCCGGAATCGTTCAACTGGGGATCTTCTAGCGTATGCCACTCACTTCTGGAGTGAGGCAATGGAGAAATTCGGAGAAGCACTGGCGGTTTCTCTTGACATTTCAAAAGCCTTTGACAGGGTATGGCACGATGGCCTAATTAGTAAGCTTTCCTCGTACGGTTTGCCCTCTGGTTTCTGTACGTGGATTTCAGACTTTTTGAGGGATCGGTCTATTCGGATGGTCGTTGATGGCTGCTCGTCTGACCGGATGGCTGTTAATGCCGGAGTCCCCCAAGGGTCAGTACTGTCTGCAACCCTATTTTTGCTGCATATTAACGATCTGCTCAAACCCGGTATCTTTGGGTATGCAGACGACAGCACGGTTGTAGAGAGTTATGTGTCCAAAATGTGCATGAAACTTACTCATATAATATTGATCGAACTTCACTTTGTAAGTTCGTTTAATCATATATTATTTGACATTTGTTCAGCCACTTGCTAGACAATCTAGACCAATTATATTACTCTATGGTCTAGACACATTACTAATTACTTGATCTGCATAAGCAAGCTAAATCAAATACTGCAATTTACAATACATGCCATCGTAAGATAAAGTGTAATGAACATGTGATAATTTGGAAAAAGTAAACTACCTCATAAAAACTATTGAACCAACTTTGAGGAAACTTGAACTCTTCTCTAAGTTGAAACATATGTACCTAATCTGATACATCATATCAACACAAACAAAATATGCACACCTGAAACTCATGCTAAAATATACCTCATTTCTGGCTACCCTTTATAATCTCCATGGTCAAGTCTAATAATAGTAAACGTTCTTCAGCGGCTAAAACTTCCACTTTTATTGTGGACTATTGCAATATCAGAGGTTTGCATTCAAATCTTAACGCCGTCCATCATCATCTTGAAACGGCTAAGCCAGCATTATTTTTTCTGACTGAGACTCAAATATCTACTCCTGCGGACACATCTTACCTCTCATACCCCGGATACAGTCTTGAACATTCGTTCCTGCCTCGGGCAGGAGTGTGCTTGTATGTGCGGGAAGATATTTGTTGTCGACGTCTCCATAGTTTGGAAATACCTAACCTGTCCTTACTTTGGACTCGTGTAGATTATGGTGGTCAGACACGCATCTACGCTTGTCTTTATAGGTCTTTTTTTAATTTAATTCCGGCAAATCATTTTCATCACCGGACTGCTCGGCACCGTGAAAGAGCTCATCCTCACATCTTGCAAAATTGGAGCTCCCACACAGTCCGTTTCATGCGCTCGTTTCTTCCGCGAACTTGCAAGATGTGGAACGATCTACCCCCTGAGGTCTTTCCACGGAGCTACAATATGGGGAGATTTAAAAAGGGTATTCACAAACACCTCTCTAAGCTGGCAAAGTCCTGCAGCACCTCTGGAGTTGCAAGTGTCCATAGGCGACGATGATTGCTTACCATCAGGCAGATCGTCTGCCTTTTTGCCACTTTTTTTTTTATAAAAAAAAAAAAAAAATATTATTATCACACATCAAGAACACACACATACATTCATGAAGGAGTTGGTTATACTTATTTTTTTTTGGGACATTGCAGATAGCGCCATCTAGCCCCACACTAAAGCTTTGGTTTCCTAGGAAAGCGGTGCCATCGTATAGCGGCCGTGATATTACGAACGCAAAAATAATTAAAGTAAATTAGGTGCAAGTTACCGCTCTCCAGGAAACCGCGCCATTTCGTTTACATAGACAACGTTTTAGTGACGTCATTCACCGCTGTATTACGGCCGCTATATGAAGGCACCGCTTTCCTAGGAAATCAAAGCTTAAGCAAACGCTTGTATCGTGGGTACTAGGTAATGGATATAATATTTATATACTTTTTTTGTAAATACATACTTAATATACATAGAATACAAATTATATATTTAAAAAAATCCTATTTACGTGTGTCATGCGGGAATCGAACCCGCACCCTTTGATTAGAAGGCAGAGCCACTACCAATTAAGCTAGCTATCAGGCCAGTCAGTTAAATACTTGACTATCAATTTTATAGAAGTTGAGTATATATCCTCACCTGACCACCTCGATCATGCTCCACATGATAAAGAGGTAGAACACGACCGGCTTGGTCTGCATGCGCGGCTCCGCCTCTATCATCATGAACAGCACGAAGTTGCGCCCGCTCACCTGTAGGAACGGGACCAGCGGGGAGCCCTGCAATATAAGTACTATATTGTATACATTTTCTTTGAATTATATAAAGGACTAAGAGGAAATGAGTAGAAAAAAACGTTTTAAAATATCTGCATAGTTACGACCCCTACACACTGTTCTCGTAGTTAATATTGGGTCAAATCTAATGCATGATTTCGCGCAAATGAGTTTAGATATTTGAACATGACGGAACAAAGCTAATACTCACATGCTTTTTCTTTCTATATAAAATTAGTAAGTATGTTGATAACGTTACAAAATAAAATTTGAAGCTGGGCAAGAAGAGCGCAAGACAGGGAGTATTGTCGTAAGAGGGAGGAGGCCTATACCCTGCAGTGGGTCCCATTAGGCTGATGATGATGATGATGAGTACATACCTTAGTGTACCCAAACAGCGGATGCATGACCTCCAAGTACTGCATGAGCTGCAGGAACTTGACGGCGTGCCCCACATGCTGGTAGGTGTCAGCCACCGAGTCGTACTCCAGCTTGCTCCAGCGCACACCCATCACACACAGCACATACATGTAGCCCACAAATTGGAACAGGTTGTAGATTATCAGGTACACCTTCTTGTAGTCTTCTGGAAAGTGAGACAGATAATTTTGTGAACATAATTGTTTATTTATTTTAAAACCTTGTGTGTAACTAAAAGGCATTTGCGACATATTGTGTCATTCTGGAGTTGTTTTACACAGACAATGATTTTTATAATATATAATTCTAAAATCAGTTTTAAAGTTGTGAATAGTGAAATACTGCAGTGTTTAATGTGATAGGGTCTAGTAACTTTAGCTGTCCTAATATGTCCCAGTTAGTACCGTATGGGATAAAAGTATCTAGAATCTAATATATCTCTATATCAAAATTAGTCAAATGAATTGAATGTAAAACCAGAAAAAAAACTATTATCTTTATGATCTTAGTGAAATGTTACCTACCTAAGATATTGAATTAGGCGTTACTTTGCGGAAATCCATTGTAACTGAAACTCTGGAGAAATATGTAGTGTTTTTCCGCTTTATGTTACCTACCTTTCCTATACCCCATCTCCTCTTTATGCAGTTTGTCGTACATTCCTGGGTAGTCTTTCATGACGTCACGTTTCTCTTCGTCACTGTCCAAACCGTCTTCCGACCGCCACAAGTCAAAATTTATCTGTAAATAAAAATAGCACACATACTCAATACATTATTGTCGGCTTTATGTAAATAAAATTTACGAGAGTAGCCAACATATATAAAATGTACCAAAGTCGCCAAGGGTTTTGCTTTGACTTTCATTATGTGATCTGCCAAACTGTGGACCTCCTAGCAGGAATCTCTATTCCCCTTGAAATATAATTAATCGGTCTTCAAGTAGAGAGTGAATCGGTATCTTCTAGGCAACCACGCTAGATCATAGATTATATCATTGCTTTACAACAGGCAAGTTGTAGTCATGTGTGAGCCTATCTAATTAAAAAAATATATATATGGCGCGTTTTTAAACCACATCTGTTGTGGCATAATTGTTGCCAACTTCAATCAATCAGCTAAACAATATTAATAACAATTAATTGATCTTCTAACAGAGAGTGAACTATTGTTTATGGTGAATATACCTGATGCTAGATTATTAAGTAAGTTGTAGGCAAACGCTAGCATATTAATTATAAAAAAAAGTATATATGTGAATTTGACTATAAAATTCACCTTGGTGGCGATACAATGGGTTCAACTTTAAAACTTATTATATTTTTATTTATCTAGTTAAGCATCATAACAGCATTTTAATGGTCTTAAAACAAGGACTTACACAAGTCTAAACCAGTTTAATGACTGTCATAAATAATAAAGACAATAAAATAAGACAGTAAAAACAAGTAAGTACTTAGTATGTGGTTTGTTATTATACTTGGTAATTATTTAATCTTTTTAAGCTAATTCTAACTTTGAAACACCATACAAATGTTTGATCATATTTGTTTCCTTATCATACAAGATCTGTGTTTTTATTTGACACTTGATTCAACTTAATTGTTATAGTTACTGTGCCTAGACATTAAATTTTACTGGTGTACATAACTCCTTACGTAAATGTATTTAAAGCAAAGGATTTCCTCATTTCTCTTTTTATGTAGGAGTTTAATAGTGTTCATTATTATCTTTAGGGTAAAGAAAGGCTAAAATCTCTTTTATGCAAATATTATACGTAAATTCATATGAGAGTATGGCTCTCTGGAGTCAGTTTTCAAAAAAAATGTAACAATATTTTTTTCTGATAGGTAACACTACTATTCTGATAGTTTAATTAAAACCTCAAGATACTCTTTACACCCATTTTCATTCACCCGAAACAAATAACAACATATGCAAAATTACATGCGAGTGAAAACTATACCTATTGTAACATATTGATAAGAATGTCTCATGAAACTTTTAATAATAAAAGATAGTTACTCTTTGACAACCACATTAAACATTAGGTACCTTGAGCCAAGCAGGTTTCTGAGGTTGTGCTGTGAGTCTAGGCCACCAAGCCTGTTTTTGCTTCTGTAAGAGGATATCTACTCTGTTTTCATGCACTTTCACAGTAGTCTGATTATCTGATTGTTCCTGTGAAAAAAATAGGACATTGTCAATACACATGTATGTTTCAATTTCAATATTAGTTTGGTTTGAATGTAAAGATATTTATCTTTCATAAAAGGTCATATAAAAGGTGAAGTAAAGGTACATAGCTATAACAATAGCAATTGAATAAACATTTAGGGTATTGAATTGTAATAATAATAGTAATAAATTAAATAAACATTAATTGTATGCAAATTAACAGAAAAGGGCCTGAGTTTAACATATTTAAAAATAACTAATGAAAGTATATAATTCCAATTTGCCTAAGAGGCAAGTCAATTATTTGAAAGATCTTTTAATTATATGGCATGTATGTATTTCAGTGCATCATAGAATTGAGTTCAATGACAAAAGTAAATTACACTACAAAGACAAAGTTCAAAATTACATTATTACATAAAATATTTAATTCTTATATGTAATCTTACCTTAGGTGGACACATCAATAAGCTGTTGGTTTATGTGGGTAAAAGATAAATGCTGATAATGATTAAAAAGATAAGTTCGGTAATTTATATAAGATAATGGCTATTAAACCGGTAGATTTAAGCGGGGATGGTTTATGTGATTTTCTAAATTATTCGATATATTATAAGAAAGACTCACGCTTTCCACATTGTCGAAGAAATCCAGCTTAAACTCATACTGGCAGAGTCCTCGAGCGCCGGTTCCTTGGGCAGAAAATTTGATGTTACCTTTTGTTACATCGACGTCGGGACTGCTAACATTTTTCAAGTCAACTCGTAGAGTAACTATGTTTTCCGTTTGTGCCCAATAAACAAATGGACTAGGAACCACCATGTTATAATGTTCTGATCCCTTTAATTATCGGTAATTGTTTCTAATTCTAGAAATATCGTTTTCTTATACCTACTCCTTCCCTTTCCTGTTTTCAATTTCATTCGATTTATTTTGACAAATGACAACAGAGTTTGACATCTTTAAGTTAGTTTCTGTAGGTTGGCGGAATTGTGCCATAGTGATGTATACCTATTTCTCAACAGTTGAAAATCGACTACTTGCTACGTTGTTACCGTATCGCATCTCTAATTTCAATATAGACTAATAGGGTGTCTATGGTTGGTTTATCATCTGTCAAAAAGCCGTTTGCGTCTTTGAAGGGTGTTGGATTTCCAAAAAATCAAAATAATTAAAATTTTCTCGTCGTTCATTTAATAATCAGTGCAATCAAAATGGTATAAGTGACGTGAAGAGTCCTGAAAATCTTAAAGTATTCCAACACTGACTATAGAAAAAGTTGTAAACAAATCCAAAATGTCCGTTCCTACTACTGGATTGAGTAAACTAAAAAAGAAACACATTCGTGTAAAACACCAAAAAGTGAAACTATTTCGTGCAAATGAACCATTACTGTCGGTGTTTATGTGGGGTGTGAATCACACGGTGAGTTCCTTGCACTGCCAGCACTTGATGTAACGGCGGCTATGTCCGTGCGTAATCCTATTTGAGGCGATCATTCGCATTCCTACAATACCATTATGTCATTGCCCGCCGCAGGTTTGTTGTCGTCCTCACGCTAAACCGCCGTTTCGTTTGTTTACACCCAAATATCTCCCTACTTTACTATAATTTCGAGGCGCTCCTCTTTGGCACAATGTCAACTTGTTTTGCTATCAACCTTGCTGATTCAATAAAAATAGATCACAATTTTATTACTACGCATATATGATCAAAACAACTTGTACAGTGCTCACATTGGATTGGAACAAACAAGAAAGTTATGATTTAAAATTTTTAGATGTGTGTAACACGATGAAACTACAGTTTACATGTTAAAAACCATTTTTAAGATCTTACTAAGCTATAACGTGATAAATAAAAATTCCAATAAGACTAATTATCTGCTTATTCTCTGAGCAAGTGACAAGCAGGTAATAATGATGCCAATATCACCAGAAAATCTTGCAAATTGGTCATCACACCAACACATAGGTGTAAATACAACTTTTCAACTGTCAACAACATTTAAATTGGAATTTAAACAAAATTGCTTGAACTTACTTGATTCAAATCACCATAACAAATGTTTCAATATTTTATGAGTATTACTTGGCTGTGTCTAACTAGCTCTGAGGAGGATACTCATAACACATTTAATTAGTTTTATCAAGTGTATCAGTTGAATTGACAACCAATCAGCTGCTACTTCGCCACCATACACTCCATCCTCACGTATGGAACAGAGCTGTGGGGTGATGCGGCTGAGTGCGAGCGGCCTCTTATACTACAAAAACGTGCCATCCGCTCTATCGTTGGAGCGAAGTGGAACACACCAGCAAGGGGCTTACTTCGCTGAACTAAACATTCTGACGGTACCAGCCATATATGTGTATCAAATGTGTATGTATGTACATAAAAATAAAGAAAGTTTTAGTACCGCAGGACAATCACATCCCTACCAAACTAGGAACAGGGATAAGTTGGTACAACCCACACACTCACTGGTTAAGTCGTCGAAGTCGGTATATGTAGGAGGACCGACTTTATATAATCACTTGCCCGATAATATCAAGAATGCAGCTTCCCTCAATATATTCAAAACAAAATTGAAATTGTTACTTTCAAGTAACACTATCTACTCAGTAGATGAGTTTTTAAAATGTAAATATTAATTATACAAATTTATATAACATTGACTTGTAAATTGACATTTATTAATAAATTATTTGTATTTGTATTTGTATTTGTATTTGTAAGAACATACCCGTCTATAGTCATAAATGTCATAATGATGAATTTTCACTATGAAAGTGATGATTACACTAGCTGAGCTACAACTTCTAATTCTTTGTTGTGTCACTCTTGTTTTGTCTCGTGTTAGAGTGTTTATGGTAATGAAAAAGAATATTGTTATGTTGAGATACTGCTTTCGGTTTAGACTATCCCCATCTCTCTAGGTTAGCAGTGTATCTGGCACAGCCTGATACATGTTATCCTATTGTGAAATTAATTTGATCAGTCCAGTTTAGTTACAACAAATATTTGATTAAGTATATTGTAAACAACCTGGTGTAACACTGCTGTGTTTTCAGAATGAATCTAGAGTAAAAAACAATCTTTACCATCTGTAGCACATGACCAACTGGTACCTAGCACAGAATAGAGGACTCCTCCAGCAAAGAAACTTTATTCTTTCCAACATTATTCTAAAAACTCAACTATTTCTATTAGCTGTTCAGTTAATAGAGACAAAAACAAAAAATATTTTTAAATGTTAGGTACTTAGCCTAGTTGCATGTTTCCTAGCTTAAAAACTCATTAAAAAAATTCAATGCCTTATTTACTTGTTCTGCTGTTATGATTCTAGCTAAAGTATTGATTGTGTTAGTCGGTCTCTTTAGGTTTATAAAGTTTTGTGAAATGATTAAAAATATGTTTTTTTTTTTATTTTAATTTTGTGTCTTATCAGTAATAAGCTGTATTTCATACAGCTTAATTGTGGTAAAGCATCTAGATTTCATAAAAATCTTGGTACATAAGAAAATATAATATGAAGTACATTTAACATTTTCATTTGCTTAATTCATAGATCAGGTTTAGGTAGCTAGCATATTTGTTATTTTTATTGTTTTCCTTGTAAGATAAGCAAGTTTAGGTGCAATTCTACCTGATCACTTTAATCAGTACATGTTTTTTATTGTAAGATATGAGATTGATAACAGCTTGTATTGTTTCAGATTAATGAGCTAAGTCATGTCACAATACCAGTCATGTTGCTGCCTGATGACTTCCGAGCATACTCCAAGCTCAAAGTGGACAATCACCTATTTAATAAGTATGAATTGTGTTCTAGACTCAAGATAACTAAATAGGAAGAAAACAGATGCCATGTGCAACTTTATATACCATATCTGAAAAATTGTGAAACTTTCCCTTGGCCCTATTTTCAGCAGTCTTCAAAGTGAAGATGAATTGGTTTTATAAGACTGTTGTCTTTTACTATTTCGTTTTGAAAATGTGTAGATGTTTATTGGTAGTTACACTTGACTGACTACTCTTCACCAGATGGGATGTCATTATAAATATTTACATATTCCTGGGCCATTTTTTTGTAAGCCAATTAATTCTAGATTTCTATTGACTTTGACATGACTTAAACTACAATGAAAAAAACTGCTAGTACCTACAATAAACATGTCATGCAACTCTTAAGTTGAAGAGAAGAAAGAACCCTGTATTAAATCCTATGACAACTTTTTTATCATATCTAGATGGATACAAAGTATTTGCCCTTTGTTTGATGAATGAACCAACTTGTTCCAGAGAGAACATGCCGTCACATTTCAAGGTGAAGGAGTACTGCCCCCTCGTGTTCAGGAACCTGCGTGAGAGGTTCGGGATCGACGACCTCGACTACAAAGAATCACTCACAAGGTACACTCACATTCATAACAAGCTCCACTCGACCAAATCGATTTCCGCACGTGTGATACGCTAATCAATTTCTTATTAAAATCTTTATACCTATGTATTATTGGATATGTATTTATTTGTTTATTTCTTGGCGGAATACGGTCGGTGTCGCCCCGTTAGGTTTAGGCGGCCCGAGAACTACCTGCGGCGCGCGCTGCGGCGGCCGCCGGCGGCGCTCCGGCGCTCCGCCACCGCGCCCTCGGGCGTGGGCGACCCGCGCCAGGCCTTCTTCCACGACGCCGGCGCCTATCTAAAGCGCGGCCTGACGATTAAACGCTTGAGGTCAGCGGAGCTTTTCTCAGCTGTACGATTTTGGTTTATTTTATTTCCGATAACAGTATTTGTAGTGCGCCTCGATACTGACACGGCATTCATCATCTCCGACACACCGGTCATGTCTTCTAATCCCCACACTACTCTAACTGCTTGGACGCCAGACACGAGGGGTGTTTGAGTGTGTATAAAGTGTATAATTACGACTGATTGCTCCAATTCTACCGGTTGAGATTCGAGTCATGTGTTTAATTGTGTCCCTGATTGTCCGTGACCCCCATTACGGCCACCTCACGAGCGTCGCTTCCACCTTAATATTTGGTATATATTTTTACGTTTTATTTTGACACTAACACATGCACAATGTAAAGACACGGTCATGATTGTGCACAAGAAGGTGAGTATTTGCTCTGAATCATTGCACATACTGGGGTGAACATGGACAAATGTTTGTGGTCGGGAATTTTTCTGAAGTGGATAGTGTGAATGCTCCCTAAGGCATGTTGGGTTGGTTTTCCGTTTGTAATTCACCTTTATGACTGTATTTATTGTATCCATGAACAGCCTATTATTAAATGAAACTAGATTAGTAATCATTCTTGATAATACAGGAAGCTGTAAAATGTAAAATATGCAATTTCTATACACACAATCTGATACCGAAAATGATATGATGTACAAAACATAATCCTAAAGAAAATAATGAAGCATACAAGCTTGCAAACTAAAGTATATGTAATATCACAAATCCTTTTATGTTGTGTTTTGGACTCTTCAAATTTACACAGCGAATTAAATGATTCACTCATTTAATTCGCGCATCCAATTTATTTGACTTCCATATTAGGTAGGATATGAAATTAACACATATAGGGGCCCTTTTAGAATACAAGATATACATCATTCCATTAAAACTGTTTTATGGAAAATGTTACCAATTTAATATATGTGTACTCAATACTGTATAATATACTCAATAATTTATGTAATACATATACCTACATACATATATACTTTATGTAATATACTGAACGTTTCCAGATTCAGAATTTAGAATATTCAATATTCATAATTAATGTACTAAGGTTATATTAATAATACATAGGCAATAAATTCTTAGGCAATATATGCTATTTGTATAAAAAGAAACCAAATCTCATGTGCTACTTTATATAATGTATCTGAAAAATTGTGAAACATTCCTTTAACCCTATTATAATCCTTCCTTCTAATCACGCCTTCTAATCTAGGGGTTGCGGGTTCGATTCCCGCTTGACACAAGTATTTATGAAATTTAAAAATTTATAATTACTTGTGTTGAGTCTGGTCGTTTGTATGTATAATAAGTATGTATTTACAAAAGAAAAGTATATAAGTATTATATCTGTTATCTAGTACCCACGACACAAGCGTTTGCTTAGTGTGGGGCTAGATGGCGCTGTGTGCAATGTCCCGGAATATTTATTTATTTATTTATTTATCAGCAAACTACAATCTAGCAGTCTTCAAAGCGAAGATGAACTGGTTCTTACTTGCTAAGCTCTTTCCAGCATTGGCTAGAATTCATAATTGTGAATGGTATCTGATAACTTACGCAAAAAAACTGTTTTTAACTTTTATTATACAATGATTAAATATACATTCTAATTTTTGATGTGAAATAGATGAGATTTGATTTGATTTGCCAAATGTGTGCTTCTTGTAAAAAAGATGTTGGTGATGTGTTATTTTATAATATCCCTCATGTCTATGGGTGAGAGGCCTATACCCTGCAGTAGGTGCCATTAGGCTGATGATGATAGGTGTGAATAGTATAACACCAACAGCCAACTTTTATAACACAAAATAACTAATCAAAAAGGTCTCTATAAAATCGGGGATATCGGTTTTGTCGGCGTTGGTTATGGATTGGAGCGTTTGTCACATATGTTAATGAACACAAGCACTTTGATTTTAGAATAGATTATTTGAAACAAATTGGTAGTTTTTAAAATAAACGTCCATACCCATTTTGTCGCTTACGCCTTTTCGGAATAAGTAGGTTTTCTGCGAAATTTGGCCCTCGCGGCGGTGCAGGCCGCTTGGACCTACAATTTTAGCTTTATAATACGCCACTGCGTCGTCTTAATTATGGTATGCTATCGCGTATCTTGCGTCATCTTCATTATGGTATCCACAAACCCTTCTAGTACTTGTTTCACAATACTAGTATTAATAGTACACTGGTTAATGTTGTCTGCAGATCGCAGCCGATCCCGGACGACTCGTCGGGCAAGTCCGGCGCCAAGTTTTACCAGAGTTACGACCGCCTCTTCATACTGAAGACGCTCACCTCGGAGGAGGTGGAGCGGATGCACTCCTTCCTCAAGCATTACCATTCGGTGAGACTATAATGAGATATAATATTGGTTAGTTTTATAAGGAACTAGTGGGTGCTCGCGGCATCGCTCGCATTAAGAAGTAAAACTTGCATCCCATATTTCACCCCTTTAAAAGTGGCATTTCTAAAAATCATTTGTTAGTGGATGCGTTTACATAACATCTACCTCCATTCCAAATTTTAGCCCAATCCATCCAGTGGTTTGGGCTGTGTGTTGATAGATCACTATATCAGTCAGTCAGTCACCTTTGAGTTTTATAAGTATATGTATTTAGAAAAACAAAGTCAGAAAAAAATACATGATATCTTTGAAACTAGTGAGAGTTAATAATATAATAATTTTATAATAATTAGAAATGGTTTTACTCGCGTAAATTCACGTTTGATGAAAATACATTTAACGGAGCAAAATATAACTACAAAGGTTGATAGATAGTTTGCGAGTGAGTATTTTAACTCCATTACATTCATTCATCCACAGCCTTCTCTATCCTACTGCTGCTGCTGGCCATAGGCCTCTCTTTGAATGTACCAGCTGCTGCGATTTGTGCAGACCACTTCCATAATTTTACTCCATACAATCAAAAAACGACTAATGCAAAAAATTAACACTTTCTTTGTGGTTCGAAATACACCTTACATTTTATGTCCAGTCTGGTTATAATGCTAGGTATATCAAATTAATGTGAGCTTGTTATTCTCTTAATAAATTAATTGAGACTTTGCCTGTTTTAAACATATGCTCTTTGTATTTATGAGTGCAGTAGAAAATCATAAAAATATCCAACTGTTATTTTATCATTTCACTTTCTAAGTGCCGCCAGATTACAGTCTCTATTGTCGAACGTTTATCAATTTCTATATAAACACGCGATAAATTACACACTGGATTAACGTCAATCTTATCTTGACGAGAGACGCGTTTCCTCTTATATGTAGATTTATATTTAAGCACTTGTATAGAATAACAGGCGACATCAGTATCAGTGATGTATAATTATATAATATAACATTGGTGTATATTTTGGTCACAGAATTCTCAATAGCGTACGCTATTGTTTTCTTTTACTTTCTTTATGTATGGGATCTTATTGTTTTATAAAATAAAACAAAGAAATATTCTGGGACATTATACTCAGCGCCATCTAGCCCCACACTAAGCAAACGCTTGTGTCGTGGGTACTAGATAACGGATATAATACCTATACTTATATACTTTTCTTTTGTTAATACATACTTATTTTATAGATAGGAACGACTATAAAAAATTCTTTATTGGAATTTAAAATAAAATCTTAAACGTGTAGAAAATTATGGCATACTTACTACTATATTTTTATTTGGCATCTATACTAATCATACAAACAGAACATAAAATCTATTCAAGCCCTCAAGAAAAAAATCCTTAACACCGTCTCTAGATAAATAAGCATACAATATGCTAAGTCTTACAATCAGTCATACTGTTTTGTGAAGGTTTGATAAACTAAACCATACGGTACCTAGAGACAGTTATCTAGACAAGTGTGGAAATACCGCACGACAAATATAGATTATAGACCTGTTTTATAAAAGAAGGGGTAAACAATGTAAGTAATTGATATTGATAAAAAAATAAAGTTGAAGATTGGAAGCAATTATAACAGGGTGATTGGTAGAGGGTTAGACAAAGTTAAATGGGGGGTTCAGGGCCCCAAGGGGAAAATACGATTTGGCCAAAAAAAATCCCAGAGCTGCCATTTTTTTTAAATATTTTTTTTGTGATTTTCTAGAAAACTGCTGAAATTCTACCTATTTAGTACCACAACTTTTTTGTTACAGTATTTTTATGTTTTTTTTTTATTTAAATTTATTCTCTTATACAGCCTTTTACTACATAAGGTCAAAAGAGGCGCATATATGGCCTAAATATTAAGTTACGAGGTTGTAAAGTGAAAAAAAAATAATGAATTTGCCTAAAAGCTCAACTTTTATAGTGATTTAAAAAAAAACCACATGTGGCAAGTAAAATGCTTTTAAAAACATCTCAAGTTATCCCTCATCACAACGACGTACTAAGTTGGAAACACATCTTATCAACTTATTGAATAATTTTGAGATGTAAGCAAACGCACCAGATTTTTTATTTCTTTATTTTACAACTAATACGAAGAAAAATGGTTGAACACTATTTTTTGAGACTGCACCCTGAGACAAATATTTTCTCACTACTGACACTCAAACACAAGGCACACAAATATAAAATAAGTATGTAACTAATACGGTTTTCGCGTAACGTGTAATTTGCGTATGTTTTTCACGCGTTTCTGGTGTAATGATGGGTGGGATGACACGATGGGTGTACCATCGTCAACCGAAACCGTATTAGTTACGTATTGATAACAACGTCTCACGAAAGTTTTAATTATAAAAAATACTTTCAGAAGACTTGATAATCTCATTTTTTTGGAAGTCGGTTAAAAATAAAATAAGTAGCTTTATTGGCGACCTTATTAGATATTTCTTTTAAGATTTATGATGTCAGACTTTTTTCGTTAGAAACGGTTTTGTGAGTTTATTCCAAGCAATAAATTGAGTTCCCAAATTTTTTAGTACTTACCTTCTTTAATCTGCGACATATTTTTACTACAACGAGCTCTATTCAAAGACGACAGTAAAACTCATAAAACATGTAGATTGCATCCAGCGAGATTTACAGCCAGACTTACAGATCTATTATTCACTATGATTCAGTATTTGTTCTAGTATTTAGATATGACATAGGCTACAAGTCTTTGGACTCTGACATAGATTTTATATTGTCTCTAGCCTAAGTTTGTAAGGTTTTTATGACTATGTGTCTTTGTTTATAGATTTGATATTAGTTTATACAAATATGTTCATAACCTACAATAATTTTGCTGTGACAATATCAGAAAGCATCATAGAACCCAATCGTAATTGACTGTCTAGTATAGTTAATAGTGTTGCTAATCAAAATAATTTCTGCTCATTCATTAATTCCGTGTTTATAAAATTTACTTTTACTCTCTAGGACATAGGTAAACACACTGTAAAAAAATCACATATTATGATTACCAATCGAAATAATGTCTCGTATCTCTTCTCGGAAAATTGTTACATAATTAGGTTTATTTAATTCTAAGATTCTAAGATTAATTATTAATTTTGTATCATTACCACTGGGAAGCATACACAAGCTATGCTTAGTTTAGAGGCATATAACATCAGCTAAATATCTAAATGTACTCAATGTTTGAATTAACATTAAAGTAATTCTAAGCTCACTCTGTGTAAAACATAAAATTTTGACAGTAAATATATATATATTTTTTTTTTTTTTTTAACTTGAACGGGTTTGCACTTGACCATAGTTTACCTGATAGCAAGTAAGGCTATGGCCTAAGATGGAGCGTGCTTACCCGATAAGAACCGATTCACTCTCGCTTTGAAGATCGCTGGATTATAGTGCGTGGGGAACAGAGAGCCAGGCAGGGAGTTCCACAACCTAGCGGTACGAACAATAAAGGTGGAAGCGTACCGTTTCTATATTTTATTATTCTCTCTCAGCGAGATTGGAAAGTAAAATTAGAACTAAGATCTAAAACTACCAGCTAAGTATAATACGTTACTGAGTGGTGGCCAAGAACAGGCAAGGAGTGGGTCGTCCGGCAGCGAGATGGCTCGACGACATTGTACGAGTCGCGGGTTCTTTATGGAAGAGGGCTGCACTAGATCGACGCAGCTGGCACATTCAAAGAGAGGGCTATACCCAGCAATGAGATAGAGAAGGATGTAAATGATAAAGTATAATAACACGTGAAATCCGCCTCTATCAGCAAAATAATAAAGCACATTTTCCCGTTGCAGTACATAGTGGAGCGGCACGGCAAGACGCTGCTGCCGCAGTACCTGGGCATGTACCGGCTGACGGTGGACGGGCTCGAGCACTACCTGGTCGCCACCAGGAACGTGTTCTCCAACCATCTCAATATACACAAGTAGGTAACATCAATCAATCAGCGATGCTTAACATCAGGCAGGCTGTAGTCAAACGTAAACCTATCCCACGTAAACAAAAGGTTCTTAAGTAACTTTTACATGAGTAGACACATGATAGGTTAATTTAATACTGGATCATTTAGGTATTTTTTCTATTTTTCAAAAATCTTTAACAGTCTCAACGACAAGTAAGTTGTAAGTTCTATTTCTTTATACACAAGTATATCTGTTTCAAATACACAACTTGTACCATTTCACTCTTAGACTATGAATAATTGATACTACAGAATAACCCTATAAATGTCGCGTTCAAAACGTTTCCACATGTTATCTCTATCTCGCACACCACTCGCATACAAAACTTGCTCGCGATTGGTTACGATGGCGAGATTGACCAAATGCCCACTCGATCCCAGTCGGTCAACAATCAATATTAGTAGTTTTCACAGTGAAACACAAGGCAAGTTGTATTTATCTACCGACATTTAATTTATTTTTCTTTATATCTTGTCTAGTTTATCGACTACTGATGAAACTGCTGTATGTTTCAGGAAGTACGACCTGAAAGGCTCAACGGTGGACCGCGAGGCGTCCGAGAAGGAGCTAGAGAAGGAGCTGCCGACGCTCAAGGACAACGACTTCATCAAGCAGCGCGTGCGCATCGACATCGGGGACGCCGCCCGGGACAAGCTGCTGGAGACGCTCACTGCTGACGTGGATGTGAGATTTACACACGTTATTAATTTTAAAACTACTATCTTCTTCTTATTATCGAATGAGAGATGCCAACTCAAGTGTCGAGAGTTTATCAAGCCTCTGATATTTCTGAGTCTGTGGAATTTGTACATATCCCTGTCACTGCTCGCTTATTATGGAGCTAGATGGCGCTGTGTGACAGTCGCTACATATTTGTTAGTCATTGTATGTGTGTATATTTCCAGTTCCTCACGAAGCTACACCTGATGGACTACTCCCTGCTGCTGGGCGTGCACGAGTGCGGGCGCGGGGAGGCGGAGGCCGAGGCGGCGCGGGCCAGGGACCTGGAGCCCGACTCCGGGGACAACGAGTCCGACACCGACTCAGACACGGACAACAGGCATCACGGGGACAGGTGGGTGTCTTCTAGGCGAGCCACACATCACACACCGTATATTGCCCTCATAAAAATCTATTAGAACAGCCAAAAGCCGATTTTAGTCTGTTGCAACACGTCACACATTAAGTTGAGCGTAAAAAATATCCAGGTTTGGGACGTTTATTTCTTGAGAGTAAGCAGCGAAAGGTTCCGATTGTTCACTATTTCAAGGTGTATTTTAAGGTTAGATCATTACTCAAATACTATGTTAATAAAGCCTTTTTGTCCCAATAAAAATGAAATAAAAAGGTGTTTATTGTCTATAACTTCTTAAATTTACTTTCTACATTCATACAAGTTTTAAAAATTAAAAGAAATGTTTGTATAGGTACTTAGGGTTTTGTCCCAATAGTGAAATAAAATAGCTTATTATTGGAGATATTATAAGGGCACCCAAGTATGGGTATAGGCCTACTCTGTTGCTTTACACTTAGTGCGGTCTCTTGCTAGCTGCGTCCGCCACGCGTGCATCCTGGTTAATATCGTCGCGCCACCTCTTTTTCTGTCTTCTTTTGTCCACATGGCTTTTAAAAACTTACCAATGTGGCGCTGCGACCCAAAGTGGATCCTGGCCTCCGACACAAAGAAACGCCACTCCTCTCGGTTCTGCGCCATCGCCTGCCACTCGGTAGAATGGAGTTGTTGCAGATCCTCCTCTATCTGCTCCTTCCAGCTGTACTTGGGACGTCCGACTGGCCGTCGACCAGTTGGTCGTCCCAAGTACGTTTTCTTCAGAGCACGATCCTCTCCCATGCTTTTCACGTGGCCGAGCCAGCGGAGTCTATGCGACTTTATTAGGCTCGGCCGCTAGATCTTCAATTTTAAAAAAGATGACTATTTTTCTGAATGATCGTCCCTGGTGCGGCAGGTACGGGTTCACAACGCCGCCGGACAGCCCGCGCGGCTTCCTGCGGCAGGCGTCGCTGCGCTACGAGGGCATCATCCCCGAGCTGGACATCTACGCCATCCCCAGCCGCGAGTGCGCGCCGCGCCGCGAGATCTACTTCGTGGCGCTCATCGACGTGCTCACGCACTACGGGGTCAAGAAACAGGTATACATATAACGATATATTTATATTACTGTTTAGTTATAGGTTTTATTTTTAAGTATATTTATTTATTTGTACGCCACCGACCAAACTGATTTCTGTCACCGTTTTCTTGCTAAGGCAGCCTGGAAGAGATCACTCAAGGCGATAAGGCCGCACACTTGTGCATTCATTTATAGTTTAAGTCCATTTCTTTCATATTGTAATTTATTTTGGTGTGCAATAAAGTTATATTGTATTGTTGTATATTTATATAAATACTTTTGCAAAATGTATTTTAAAAGGCCATTCCTTGCCTGATACCAGTGTATTGTAGAAATTCAAACAACCATGGAATTTTAAAATCAAGCAACTCTTACCCTATTCATATCTGAGATTGACTATGTTTAACATTACCTACACACATAGAAGTTTCTACTGTTCCTGAATATTTTGGCGTGGCATATAATGAATATTGCTATAAGTTATTTATCAAGTGCTTAAGTGTTTTTAATTTAAACTTTTCATTGGAAAATGATCAAAAATCATCACTACCGGATTGGAACCTGAATTTCTGTAAACTGTACATTTATTTATAAATAACATAGCCTGCCCTCCACAACACAGGTTATCCTAGTGTGGAGTGCAGTGAACATATTGTTATAGTTCATAAGTGTTTGACTCAAAATAAATTATTATTATTATTATTATAATGTGTCTGAAAAATGCTAATGCAATACAATCGAACTATATTGCAATTGATCCATAATATCCGGCAAAGTGTTACCCGAATTCCAAAGCTTCCTTGTAAAAGGCGAAATCAAGGATGTCTAGTCTGACATATTTTAACTAATGACATTGATCCACCAATCATAAAAATTCAGAAAACTTTTTAGATTTCTGATTCACCCCAGTATACGCTTACCACTGACCTCCATTGTCTTGTAGTAATGGAGGTCAGTGACGCTTACATAAACCGGTTAGATGAGTTTTAAAGATAGAAATTACATGAGAAATGGAACGACATTACAATGGAGCAGACTCCGTTTATATATACAAAAAGGATGGAATGAAAATCATCCCATCCTTTTTGCTGCTATTTTTAAAACTCTTATTTCATGAACTCGGTTCTCTTGCCATGTTTCACAAATTCAGAAAGTCTCCTTGACTTTCTATATATATAAAACTCAAAGGTGACTGACTGACTGATTGACTGACTGACTGATATAGTGATCTATCAACGACCAGCCCAATCCACTGGACGGATTGGGCTGAAATTTGGAATGAAGGTAGATGTTATGAAGTAGGCATCCGGTAAAGGGCAGTAGCCTGACACGATTCGCATTCCATGGGCACTAGATGGTGCCACTTAACACAAAAACATGTTTTTTGTTAAATATCTACAAAACCATAGCGATCACATTGTGGAGTGTCTAGTCACGAGATCCTTGATTTTTCATAAATTTTTAGAGTATAAATTCATTGCCATTTATTGCTTAATTTGGCCAGCTCAAGATACAGTACATTATGTATAAAGAGGCCTTCAAGCTACATAGGGTACAAAATGGAAAATGAGTAACAAAACCTCCTTGGGTTGTCATCTGAAATAAATATAATATGTATCACTTAACCTCTTTGGATTTTTGCTAGTACATTATGAATCTGAGTAACAAGACTTCCTTGGGTTGACAACTGGAATTAATAAAATATATACGTATAAATCTAACTTCTTTGTATTTTTCTAAAACAGTATTTTCGTGGATAATAAGTTATATTTGCTTTAAAAATTTCATTTATTTGTAAATTGGTCAGTTTTATTTTATGTATGGTACAAAATTGTAACCATATTAATTGCGATATCAAATGTAAAAATAACTGTTTGGCGTCCGATGTATGAATTTAAAATTCGGTCACCCATCTAAATACTGTCCGGATCAACCGTTGCTTAACTATTTCTGTCAATCTGTTGTTGAACGCTGAACGTCAGGTTGATTTCGATAAGATTTGGTATTATAATGGAGAACGGAAGAACAGCATCTGAGACTTGCAAAACATAGTATTAATTGAATTGTATTTTAAACAATGACGCACTGAGTTTACGTCCAGTGAAGTTTTAATTTTTAGGCAGCATTAAAACAATTTACGAGTATGTGTGTCAAATAATATTTATTTCTTATTCCGTTAAATAAAAGCTTAAGTTATAGCAGATAAATATAATGTTTAGAGTTATAGCTGTACACACACTTTGGTAAGCGAAGGTATATTTACAGCTTGGTTGGGTGCGTATATCTATAAAAATATTATGTACATATGAGTCTCTCAGCCAGCAACAGACTGCGTCGAAATATACATACATAATATTAGTCATCTTTCTCAACAGTTCATCACAAATTCAATTAAATCTTAAATAACAGCAAAACCGAGTGTGGTTCGGCGGTTTAAACATCTGCTTTTCGCCTTGCCGGACCCTGGTTCGAATCCAGCCCTACACCAATCCTTGGTTTTTCAAGTTTTATGTGGATTTGCAATGGCTTTGAAGTGAACGGTGAAGGAAAACATCGTGAAGAAACCTACATGTTTGAGGATCACACAGGAAGATATGAGTCTTCCGTGGAAGGACCTGGGCGCCCACCACGATATATCTGCACAAGAGAACTCCCCTGGTGAATTATATATCACATTATTCATACAACAATATCACATTATTAATTTTGCATTTTAATTAATTCTGCAGAGGAGTCACGACCCTCAGTCATGAGGAAATACGACCCATAAAAAGAGAAATTACAGCTATATTTGTTTATATATGATATAGGCTCAGGCTTGACTACAAATTGCCTGATGTTAAGCAACGTTATAATCTACGTTCTAGCGCGCTTGCCTAGAAGAAAAAAAATGTGTCAAAAAAAGACGGTGCCAGTCACTGGTCAAACGAAATCGACGCTTGTCGAAGTTGCAGTTCCAGTCGGCTTTGGATTTGTTCCTAATGCTGATAGGTATTGTTGCGACTGGCACCGACTCCAAATATCAAATATTACTGATTTCAAGAAGAATACTAAAATTTGGAAAGGAAATTTGGCTGCTGAAGTCCACCTTAAGAAAGGATTTTTGGAAATGCAACTTTTAAAGGGGTGAAATAAGGGATGCAAGTTTCACTTCTTATTGCGAGCGAAACCGCGAGCACCCACTAGTCTATCTATATAATAATCTAATTTTTTTTTCATTAATTTCCAGGCGGCGAAAGCTGCAAAGACGGTGAAGTACGGCAGCAACGTGGACGGGATATCTACGTGTGACCCCGAGCAGTACGGGAAACGATTCATTGAGTTCGTGGCTAAGGCTATAGAGGGATAAACTTATATGTCTAGCATCTCCACAGTTGAGCGGTTGTGAGATTGATATCGTTGAATTTATATATCATAATGATGGAGGTATGGTACAGATGAAGTATGAAGCCGTGTTTCCTGCGAAATACAATCCTGGGGTCTTCAAATCTAGAGTTAAGGTGTCTTCTAGGTAAGCGTTTTACACCATAGGCTGCAGCAATGCTTAACATCGGGCAGGCTGTAGTCAAACGTAAACCTATCCCACGTAAAAAAAAGATACTACCTTGGTCCCAGTAACACTTGCACGAAGATTGAAGGTGACCAATCAACAGTGTAAAAAAGTGGTTGATAAATAACTTGAAAGTGTGTAAAGGAGCTTTACTTGAGAGCCAGTTCCATTCTTGTTCTTATCGAATGAGAGTGGCCAACTCCGGTGTTGAGAATCTAGCCGCCCTAAGGGCCTCTGACATACCATAAGTGTATGCTCCTTTGACAAGAGTGTGTTGGCAAGGCGTGATTTAGTAGTCACATCAGGTATTTGAACTACAGACCTCAATAATGATATAAATAATTGAACGATTTCAATCGAAAAATTGATCAAACGTTGAGATTGTTAATGGTTCCTTGAATGCGTGAAAGCAATGATCAGAAAGAAGTCATGAAGCTTTGGTTGGATGGAGCAGGTAATTAGTTCTCATGGAATGAAATAAGATTCTTTGTCAAACCACGTCATATCAAGTAATTTTTTGACATACACATGTAGTCAAGCGTAAGTCCTCATAATAAAAAGAAACCTGAAATACCTGGTCCGTGCAACCCAAACTCGTGATTTTGGTCCTTTGTGAATGAATATATTGACGCGATAATTTAATTTAACAAATGGTGTGAAGCGATTGGCAAAAAATTCAGCGTATAATGGCACAAATTCAACATAATATGATTTTGGAATTATTCCTTATTTATCCAGTATACTTACATTAACCTACATATACCGTCTTATTACAAAACGCGGTTTAAATATTAGTCCAGGACTTTGTAAATAAAACGTCTGTTCTTGTTGTTCAAACATCACATACAAACACTCAATGTCAATTTCAAATTGGGACGTTGATTTATCATTGGTAACATTTTGACAGTTTGATTATTATGACAGTAGGCAGACAAATTTCGAACAACAAAAACGGACTGCATATAGGTAGTCTTATTTCAAAACGTGGTTTAACTATTAGTCCAGAACTATGAAAATATGCAGGCCGTTCTTGTTGTTCAAACTGTGTCTGTTTGTATGTGATGTTTGAACAATAAAACCGACTTTTTATTTTCTAAGTCCTGGACTAATATTTAAACCACGTTAAAAAGACGTTAACGTTAATAAGACTTATATAACTATATTATTCATATGAAAAACAAGTTGAAATTAATACTTAATTGAAACCAAATTGTATGTACGATCGTTTCACACCAAAAAAACGCGACGCTTCTTTCCGTAGCGGGCTTGTGATTGTATTGTATTGTGATGGAAGTTTGTGAAAGGAAATGAATGCTCTACGATACTTTGATACTATGAAAATAATTAAAAAAAAACAGTTACAATTTTTCCATTTTCATTGTGAAAAAAATTAAATAGAGACTATTTTCGCTCTACATCTCGTTTATATCTTTAAAAAAATGTATTCTTATTTCGTATTTGAGATGATATATATTATAGATGTCATAGGAATTAAGAAAGGAAAATGCGATGGTAATAGAGATGGTAACGACTCGAGACTTTAAATTAAAAATATCGTCAATCGACTAAATACCTCACTCACTGGCACTTCACTTTAATTTCGTAGCGACTAGAGTTTAGTTGGAACACGATTCTCTGCTAGATTTTTTAGCGAAAAGGAATTCACAGGGTGTCGTAGATTAAAAATAATGAACGGTAGTTTTTTTATACATTAATTTTGATATAGAAAGTGGATGGAAAGAAGCGTCGTCGTTTTACGGTGCTCGTCCACTGATTTGCGACGAAACTGAATATTCAAATATCCACGCAATGAAATTGAAAACACAAATAATATTTCACAAGTTTATTGCTAACTCGTACATTTCAGTGGAAAAGCACCTTTAATATTGTTATTCTTGTCTAAGACAAGTCGCAACATACGTTAGTGTAAGTCTTATAAAAATGCAAATAAAATTCGTATGTTAACGTAGCTCGAGGGTTCATAGTTTGGTAATAACTTAACTTCGTACAGGTGTTTTGTAGTGTATCTTGATAACTTAATTTTATTTACAATAATAAAATATAAAACAAGGCAAAAAAACTAAACATACTACTTCTAACTACTACAAAAAAGGGGCACTTAGAAAATCTTTAGAAAAGCCTAAAGATAATCTAAACTTGATAAGAAAACATCAGTTAGAAATCTATCTGAAATCTGTGAAAACTCTGTATAAAAAAATATTACAGAATTCCGTAAAACGCATTACACGATTATTATGATGTCCACAACCAAGTGAACCAATTGTACCTCTGCTATTTGTGACTCTTACAGTTTTTCTTTTACTTTTAGTTTGCTGTGATAAAAAAAATACGAATATTATGAGATAATTGAAGCACAAAATTATTATTTTCGATTGTCAATAAGTCGTTATTGAGAACTAAAATTCTTCATACCAAACTATGGGAAATTTATTCACGTTACATTACAGAATGTCTGTACGAACATTTATATTGGCGAATCACGCGACGGGCCGCGCGTTCCGACGTCTTTCCACGTCTCGTATATATTACATATACTTATACCTTCGTGTGGTATGACGCGTTATAATTCTAAAAAAATACTACAATTATTGTGAATATGTATCGTAAACGGCTATATGATAATTGCTAAAACGCATAAGAAAGAGACTTGTTTTTCATTCCGTCTTTTATGAATCGATAATGACACGGATTTTTTAAAGCACAGCAAGAATGCTTGTTTTTATGATGGCTATACATTTTTCACTGGCCGAAAGATATTCTCTTCGTCTCTTTCTGATAAGGAATGTTACAAAAATGAAGTGATAATCTCGGTGATCTTCGTGTCTTTCCGACAATGAATGTTAGAGAAAGAAAGTAATTGTTTCGGGGATAATGTATAGCTTTCATAAAAATATTCAACCATTAAATTTCACTTTGCAAGTGTCTCGGCACACCATTATATCGACTTGTTGATCTTGTACCGTCACGTGTAGGTTTAAAGGAGTGTTGGAATCATTAGGATGTTGTCGTTGTTATATGAAGCAGCGTCATATTCCATGTTGGGGAAAAAAGAAGTAATTTATATACCGTAAATTTTGCACTAAAAAGGGATTTTGATGTAATTTGGGTTTTCAAGTAAATGTATTTATGTATCGCTATTAGCGATAAGGCCGCCAGTTGTGGCACTATTTTTTAAGTCTTTTGTGTTTCTGTTTGTCTTTTTTTTGTCAATGTGTTTTACAATGAAGAGTTTATCTATCTATCTATTTAAATGTGGCTAATCATTTGAAAAATGTTTAAGACAGTTTAAGTAGACTACAGTGGTGCTTACCATCAGGCAGGCTATAGTCAAACGAAAACCTATTCTGTGTTATAAAAATATAATACTTTTTCCCCAGCATGGATAGTAACGTGGTATATCGGCCGTCGAATTGTCAAATTATCGTATACTTATATCGGATGTTGAAGTCGGCCTTACAATATTATGTACTGCCTTGGACTGTATCTTGAATAATTGTTGTTAAATAGTCGTTTCGCTTGAATAAACATTTGTCTTATCAAGTGGTAATCGTTACATGGGAGCTCATCGTCAATCTTGGCACGATTTGTATAAACTTTCTAAATCAATATTTCGATGCATCAGCTTTGCTATGCGAGTCTTTCTGTATTGTTTAAACTAATGATATGTCTTTACTCTAAAGTTATTGTAAAGAGCAAAATGTCCCAGATGGACGATGTCTCCGGCGTGTGAACATGTTTCCATGTTGTACTACATGATGCTACTCACAAAGTGTCGGTTCTGCCAATGTACCCGTACTAGCTCGCTTAGTCTCAACGTAGAGTAGCATCTTTATAATAATACTATGATATAAGATTTTGTTATTTATTAATCTATTTCGAATAAGACTTCTATTGTTACGAGTCTTTGTGATGATGTATTTTGTGAAAACAATGCTAGCCAATACAAAAGTAATGTTAATTTGGAGGTTTTGTACTTTGAGTATAGTTTTTTTAACGTATGACGCCCGTTTGAAAGTTCCCTTGTACTTTATATCGTTTGACTGAGTACCTAATGAAATAATAGAACGTCAGTATTGTGGACCCACTACTTGTTGGGTCGATACTTCTCGAGATGGCATCAAAGTGTAGGTTTTGTGACAGATATTGTTTACTTTTAGATGTTAATTTGTATTTTACTTTTAGAAACACGGGCTGATGAATGTGAAATGTCTCGAAGTGCTGCTTGTAACAGGTGGCAGTCTGTCACGACACCAGCCGCTGCTCTATTGTGAATGTTTTTGATTTTCGCGTCTCCTTTCAGACTTCAGTGTGCCCTTTTATAGACGTGTTTTTTTCCTGCTTTTATGCACTGAAGCAACAGTAAATGAAGTGCAACTTAAAGAAAAAAAATACCTCGATAAAATATCAATCTTGAAGATATAGTCTGTGTGTGTAGACAGTTACTTGGTGCCTCGGTGTATAAAACCTCACCACAGTTTTCACCCTGAGCAATGTTAGTCAAGAAATGATTCGAGATATTGTCAATGTTGCCATTGTTTAGGTAAAGTAATGTTTAGTTGTAATATTGTTTCGATAGGTTTTTATTCTTGTTACGGTGATGGCGATGGCGAGTGCTGAGGCCCCCGATGAATACGGCATATATTTATTATAATAGCTTCGCTAAATCTTTAATCCATATTCGGCATATAAGCAACACGGTTGAAATGTTAATTCTCTAGTCTACTACTCTTGTAAAGACAAAAATGTGTATGAAAATTAATAAAACTTAATTTTTTGAAATTCGGTTTATAAAGTTTCTGCAATGTGTGTTTTATTTCATGTACTATGAGAAGTAAAAACTTAAGGCCAAGAAAAACTTTGATAAGTTTAGTCTAGGTAACCTAAACTGTTCAGAATGAAACACATCTACAAGGAAACCATTATGTTGTATACGAAATAATTTTATTACAAACGCCGCAAAACTTAAACATAACTAATCCATCCTTGTCTTGACGTGCTTCTCTGTGATTTTGTCCTTCTCAATGATGTACACAACTGCACCCCAACCTGAGATGGCGTCGCGGTCGGCTGCGTTCACTAGAGCCTGGGAAATAAATAAAAATAAATATTTCAAGATCATCACACAGCACCATTAAGCCCCATACTAAGCTTATGCTTGTATCATGGGTACTAGAATATTATAAATTAATATTAATTAGTAAATGGAGGAATGTTTTGTTTAGTTCAGCACTAAGTAGTAATAGTGTTGTGTATCAACTACTATTAAAAGTAACTATATATCTTACTAGCAGCACCCTGTGGTGTTACCTACCAGCGTAAACAAAAATAGTCTATGAGATAATCCAGGTCATAATCTATCTCCATCCAAATTTTCATTCAATTCTGTTCTTCAGTTAAAAGTGAAGCATACACAATAATAATACAAATTTCGCCTTTGTAGTTGAACTTGAAAAATAAGGTAAATGGTTTTTATTTGGCAGTACACACACACACTCCATCTTAGGCCATATCTATTGCTTACCATAAGGCCAACTAAGTCAAGTGCAAACCTGTTTTAGTTAAAAGTAGTACTACAACATACCTGTGAAATAGTTTCAAACAGCTCGTCAGGTTTGAGGTTGGGTTCCCACAGCGCCTCACACATACCATACAGTTGCTCGGAGCATGTTCCCGACACCACAAAGTCCTCCGGCTCATTGGGGCAGCCAATCTAATGATAAATAATGATTAACAAATTACTCTTAAGTCTTTGTAGGTTTGAATTCTATTGGATGGTTTCCTGTAATAGGTACTTTTGGCATGAGTCTTATATATTGAAGTCAGTTTATGATTTTAAAGTAGGTAACATTTTGTGTTTGAAAGATTAACTTATTTCTGGGTATGTAGTATACAAGTGGTGTTAGCATTGAAATGTGAGAACAACACACATGATTAATGCCACATTATGACTGATTGCAAGTACATGTAATTTCAAGAAGAATAAAACAATTCATATTTTTGCTTAGACTCACAGATTTTTTAAGCACTTATGTACTGTAATAATCTAGAAAAACTAACTACCAACTTAGTACTTGTCATCTACAACAAGTTTGTGATTTTAAAATTAGGTTACAGAGAATATACATCAATCTGTTTTGTATAAAATCTTACCAGATCCATATTGCAGACATAGGGCTGGTTGTCAATGGGGTCCAGCCCTGCAATGACAGGCTCAGTGAAGTAAGGTCCAAAGCGCTTCTCATACAGCAGGTTGGAGAGCATCGCTGAGAATGTCTTGGGCCTCATTATCCTGTTCTCTTTCAGTTCATACAAGTTCATCCTGGAAATGGGAATAAATACATATTAAGAGGAGAACATATTTACCCTTTAATTGACTAGTATCAAATGGTACTTTGAAAATTTTAAAGATGGGATGTAAGGATCATTCAAATGCTTGGAATATATATAAATGGCACTATATAAAGTTTGAATAATATCAGCAAACACAGTATTAAAGATTCAAAGCTATTTATCTACTGTAGAACATTTTGTATGTTTGGTATGTCGTTGTTCACAAAATGTTTTATTACAGAATGTGTGTTCAGAATACAGGTGATATAGAATTTACATAATAAACTAACCTGAATTTTAGTCTTTGAAACACAGTCTGTGTATCAGTTGCTAGGCCGGGCAGGCCAACATAGAGCGTGGGTCCCATTTGGTACACCTTGGGGAAGTTGGTGGACACGGTCTGGGCCTGGATACCGAACCGCTTGTCCGTCGCTATAGCCACGCAGTCTTTGCCCTTCATCGCCACCACGGCGCCTCCATTGTACGCCAAGATTGACTGAAAACATCGGTTGTTGTAAGCAACACTTTGACTTGTTGTAGGTGTTTTTTGTAAACTCTTGTTTAATATTGAAGACAATTAAAGCCAAATATAGTAATAGCAGTTCAAAATACTGTTAATTAGAGTCTATTTTCATAGATTTTTATGGGTTTACGGAAAATAATAAAGCAAATCTGCATTGTAATGTCCGTGACGCTATCATAACCACACAAAAAACAAAAACACATAGAAAATGTATTAGGGATGGTAATATTAAACAAATAACTCACCATTTTCGTCAATTTCAAAGGTTTTCAGTAAAATTTATTGGTAAATTCAATTTGATTTGATGCAAAAATCGGAAACCGAAAATGACAATTCATCCAGTGCAATGCAATGACAGTTTTTTACCATAGATAATTTAACAAAAAAAACTTCGGTTACCTAAGTCTATGGTGAAGCTAGAAATATTAATGCCAATCTTCCAAGAAATTTATTTTATTTTCTCTTGAGTCCTTAAATATGAAGAAGAAATATTAATACAAATCATTTCAATATTACGCACTTTATTTTATCAACGAACTCAATTTACAATTACGAACTAAATTCTTTCAGCTCCTTTGCGTACATTGCTAACCGTGACGTCATATTGAATCCCCACTGGTCTTTTACTTGTCGGCACAGATTTAAATCGACTTCGGCAATGAGTAGACCATCCTTATTCCTTGATAATCCGGGAGTTCTACGGCCATCTGGAGCAGTCACATAGGAAGATCCATAGTAGGTTCTAGAAACAGGACTACCGTCTTTTTTTACAAACTCTTCTGAGCCAACTCTATTGATACTGCATGTAAAGAAGTTATTGGCGATAGCTGCATTGCGAGCTTCGATGCCCCAGAACGACTCGCCAAATTCAGATATCGTCGCTGCAGGATTAAAAACAATTTCGGCCCCATTTAATCCAAACATGAGCCAATTTAGAGCATGGTGACGTCCGTAACAGATATTGACGGCGAATTTTGCAAACTTTGTTTCGAAAACTGGATGGCCAGTATTTCCGGGTGAGTAGTAATGTGTCTCGCTGAAACTACCAACGCTGGGTATATGGTTCTTGCGATGTTTCCCGAGATATTTCCCATATTCGTCGATGACTACCGCTGTGTTCCACCAGGTTCCATTGTCGTTCTCGAGAATTGGAGAAATAATTACCATCTTATATTTCTGGGCTAGAGAGCTAAGGAACATAGTGCTCGGGCCATCTGTGGCTGATTCGACAAATTCAGCCCATTTTTCTTTCTCTCCCGTGCACAAAAAGAATGGCATCTGCCATGTTTCCTGAAGGCATACAATCTGAACGCCTTCCGCGGCGGCAATGGCTATTATTTTACCGACTTTATCGAATATTGCTTGTCTCTGTTCGTTGATAGGTTTATCAGTTGGTAAAACAATGGAATGTTGAACGAGCCCTATCTTGACCAACCTCGGTTTCCTGACTTCTAGTGCTGCGTTGAAGGAGTATCCTGCCACTTCCAGGTTATTTTGCGCACAAAAACTTACAGTCGAACTCTTCAAATCAAGAAGACAGTGATCTTCTACTCCATAGTGTATCCGATTAAACTGTTTTAGATCATCTTCTTTTAAATTACTTTGAATGTATTCTTCTAGATTTTCCACGTCCATTTTAATTTAATCAAGGCCAATTAAGTTGCAGCTCAAATGAGATGCGAGGCTAATCAAAGTCAGAGTTATGTAACCAGTTAGCGCAGTAAATAACGCGTGCTATGTTTACGTATCTGGTGTTTAAAATGCCGGCCGGCTTTATCTATTGATTGACACTATTGTGCCATTAACGTTGGTTAGCTTAGCTTGTTGGTATGCTCGTAAGTTGACGGTTGGAGTACTGGCCATTATTGGTTTATGGGGGTAAATAGTGGAAAAGTTAATAGGACGAAGGACGTGGCTGGACATAATAATATAGAGTGTAGGTACCTAAGTACCATGTTTACTTATTTGGTACATTACATTATACAGTATAGGTACATATAATGTGATAAGACGTGTCATACCACAAATACAAAATTATCAGCGATTCACTGTTTTGCCAGCAGGTTTTTTAGCTACAACTTTTTCTAAACGTAATTAATTTCAGGTCTATGTAGGATGGGATATCAGTTGTAAGACAACTAAACAGATATTTTTGTACATAGAGTTAGAAATAAGTGAGCAGTACGTACCTGTAAAGTAACTATAAATAATACAAAGTTAGGTGTTAGGAAGTAAGTGAGGATTGGAATGTGGTTTACAAATACAACCATTTACCTACTAGTTTACCTGCTTTATTTCTGTACCTGAGTACTTACCTTGTCTAGAATAAAACCATCCACAATGAGATCTCAAATAATTATATTTAATATTAATTACGAATGCTGCTTCTGAAATGTATCCACACCCCACTGACCGCAGCGACCGCTGTAATTCTATTATCTAGGAGAGGTCCAGTCTGGTAGCGTTTACCTATTAGGTTTCTAACATCGTCTGGTTTCTATTTTTATTCTTAGCATGATTCTGATCTAGGTCAATCTAAGGCTCTTCAATTCCAGAATAATTTAGTATTTTTAACCGATTTTGAAAAAAGGAGGTTTAAGTCTTCTGAAAGTTTTTTTTTATGTTTACCTACCGACGAATAGGTACTAATTATTATGGCAGCTTGAATATACAAAGAGGTGCTTAGCATCACGCAGGATGTAGTCAAATACAAGGCTTTTATGTGTTAGGATATAAATATTTAATCAATAAAGTTTATCCGGTTAGTAAGAGTTAAGAAAGTATTTAAGTAATTAAAGTAATCGCATATATGTATTGTGATATATTGTAGGTATGTTGTACGTATAATGCTTTGTAGGTCCTGTACGATAGATTTATCATTATCATCTCCAGCGGTAACACTACAAGGTAATATTGTTACCTACAACTTAACCCTTGGAAGACAAGGGATATAAGTATAATAAAAAAACCTAAATTATATCTAATGTAGGCATATCACAAAACTAAAATAAAAATGTATTTATTTTTGGTAAGCTTAATGTAATTATCGATCAAAATAAATTGTTTTTCCTTTTATTTCACGCAGCGACAAATAGATCATTGACTCTTGAAATTTTATCAATTAGCTGAACTCCAGCATCCCAACAGTAACAAATTTCACCCGACACTACCGGTCACGTAGTCAAGTATGATAAGCCAAATATTGTTCTCTCGACACTATCATGTCGGTCCGAAGGCCACTCCGCGCCACCCACACTAGCGTCCGTCGATGCATCGTCAATATGCAGCCAGCTATTTAAGCGCCAGCAGCCGCTAGCAATCGGCAGTCACTCACGGCTAATCAAGCAACATACACATCATCCAGCAAACATGGACAACGAAACTCAGAGCCTCGAGTCCATCGTAAACAACAACCTAAGCGGCCGAGACCTCGATGAGTTCAACCGCATCTACTTCGGCAGGAAGGACCACAATGAAGTCCAGATCAAAGACTCGTCCCTAGCAGCTGCCAAAGAAGCCGATTTTGAAATTTCTGCTTACGCTTTCCCCGCCAAGAAGGAACAGACCAGGCCTCCGAGGATCGTGAAGGTCGGCATCATCCAGCACTCCATCGCCGCTCCCACCGACCGTCCCGTCAATGAACAGAAGAAAGCAATCTTCGACAAAGTCAAGAAGATCATTGATGTCGCCGGCCAGGAGGGTGTGAACATCATCTGTTTCCAGGAGTTATGGAACATGCCTTTTGCTTTCTGCACTCGCGAGAAGCAGCCGTGGTGCGAGTTCGCAGAGTCAGCTGAAGATGGCCAGACCACCAGATTTTTGAAGGAGCTGGCAGCCAAATACGCCATGGTCATCGTATCTTCCATCCTCGAAAGAGATGAAAAGCACGCTGAAATCTTGTGGAACACAGCAGTTGTGATCAGCGACACTGGAAACGTCATCGGTAAGCACAGGAAGAACCACATCCCGAGGGTTGGAGACTTCAACGAGTCCAACTACTACATGGAGGGTAACACTGGTCACCCCGTGTTTGCCACCAGATATGGTAAGATTGCTGTGAATATCTGCTTCGGTCGTCATCACGTTCTGAACTGGATGATGTTCGGTCAGAACGGTGCTGAGATCGTGTTCAACCCATCTGCCACCATCGCTGCCGAGGCCGGAAGCGAGTACATGTGGAACATTGAAGCCAGAAACGCAGCTATCACCAACTGCTACTTCACTGCTGCCATCAATAGAGTTGGCTACGAGGAGTTCCCGAACGAGTTCACTTCAGCTGACGGCAAGCCTGCTCATAAGGACTTGGGTCTGTTCTACGGCTCCAGCTACTTCACCGGCCCTGACGGAGTCAGATGTCCCGGACTCTCGCGTACCAGGGACGGCCTTCTGATCGGCGTGCTGGATCTGAACCAGAACCGTCAGATCAAGGATCGTCGGTGCTACTACATGACCCAGCGCCTGGACATGTATGTGAGCAGCCTTAGCAAGGTGCTGGAGCTGGATTTCCAGCCCCAGGTGGTCCATGAGAACGAGAAGTAAACAACGACTCCAAACTTCACGACGCCCCCACCAGCTTCAGCTTTCATGAATATCAAAACGAGAGATTTGTAGAGCATCGAAGCGCTTCTAGAATTAGGTACAAAAGTCAAGTTCGAATTAAGTTAATAAGGGACAATCAAAAGGACACATTACGTGTAATGATTTATTTATGCTTTAACTATATCTAAGCTTTCAATAAATAAATACGCATCCTTGATACAAGTTTGATTTTAATTTAATTAACTATCCCATACCCATCTCTAATTAAGGCATTTATTAGTTTCGTACACCGAACTCTGTTTATAGCACATCTAAAAAAAACCATCTAATAATTTATATCTTCAATACCTATATGTGGAATTGATTAATATTTAGAAATTAACGAGCATTATTTGATTAAAAAACTAAAACACAACCATGTAGGTATGTAAATGTAGGATAATAGAGTAACTAAATTAATTATGTCGCCTTTTTTATGGAAAATATCAACAGTTATTTTATTTTATTTGTTTGGGCTATGCCCTAAATATAAGCTGGCATAACGAGTGCTCCTGAGGATTTTTTTTACCTATAAAATTAAGTCAAAAACAGGTACATTATCACAAACTTGCTTATAGATAGCAAACGAGTAGCGGTAAAACGAACTTGTTATTGTTTACTGTTTTCGATAAATCTAATTACTATGCAAACTGTATTTTAAATGGTTTTGTTTTTCTTAAATATTTATATTGGATACTGGCCTGTCTGGTTATCGGATCAATTTCATTCGTTATTGGTAAGTACTGCTTCTATTTACCTATTCATTTATTCCAATCTTGCGCAATAGATGCTTTGTATTTATATTATATAGGTACTATATAAATACGAAACATCTATGGCGCTAAGGTAAATATAACTACTTATATAATGTATTGTATAGTTACATACATATACCTTCCTGCCTACACTTATTCAAGTATCCACACTGTATATATGTACGTACTACTACGTTAAAGATGAAGTTAAAGTACTATAATGATAACTACGTGTAATTGCGTATCTTATTCAGTGTACACAAATTGCAGGATGAGGTTAATATAATTTTTTTCTTCAACGAATTACATCAGACTAAAACAACTCAGTAAAAAGAAGTGTTTCTAAGTGAAAATAATTTAAAAACTATATAAAACTACGTACCTACTTACTAGTAAATCATCTAATTTCAGCTACACCAATTTTACAATGAATTAATGCTGTCATTTCTTAGTTCCTCATCTGGGATATGAAAAAGGTGCTTGTAATAAGTTTCACTGAATAGTTAGTTTAATAAAAGTTCTTTAAAAATATCACGTTCTATAAATTTCATTGTTTATATTTTCCATAATCATCATCATAATCATGTCAGCCCGTGTTCACCCACTGCTGAGTATAGGCCTCCTCTCCAACGTGCCACATAGTATGTTGTCCAGCCTGTCTGATCCATCTCGTACCTACTTGCTTAGAAATGTCATCCGACCATCGGGCTGGTGGTCTGCCTCTGGGTCGGGTTCTGCTTCTTGGATACCACTCAGTGACTGCTCGGGTCATACTAGAGACATCCACACATTTTCCATACACAGACAAATAAACAGACCACCCACGACTGATAAGATTATGCTTCAATAGGCAAAATATAATTCTTATCAAGTTACTATTATCACAAAACGAAGTCATAAAACTGTTAACGATGTTTAGTGTTCTTAACCAGACGATCATAAAGTTTGACCTAGAAGACCTAGATTAATAGTTAAATAAAGTAGTTATGGTATAATCTTTCATTTCATTACAACCAACTGCATTTTTGGTTCAATTTGACCCCAGATAAACCTATGCACTTCGCAAATCTATAGGTAGGTACTAATATTATAAAGCTGAAGATTTGGTTTGTTTGTTTGAACGCGCTAATCTCAGGAACTACTGGAGCGAATTGAAAAAATCATTTTGTGTTGAATAAACCATTTATCGAGGAAGGCTTTAGGCTATATAACATCACTATGCAACTAATAGGAGCGAAGAAATAATGGAAAATCTGGAAAAAACGGGGAATATTATCGATCTTTGAGGACTACCGTTGCGTGCGCTGCAGCTAACAGCTATAATTTATATAGCTAAAGAGGTTGTTTGCAAAATTAAATATGATGCCCAAAATAACTATTCCACGCGGACGAAGTCGCTGGCACAGCTAGTATAAAGATAAGATTTTGGTAAGTATTGTTATTTGTCACATTAAATTCAATTCTCAATCAATAAATAAATAAAACATTATACGTAGGCAAGTACCGAGTGTATTATTCATCCACACATAACTTATTTCTAACTTGAGACTTTATCAATGAATGCAGAATAACAGAGAATGACTAGTTAGACGACCGCTCGTTTAGGAATCTAGTTAGACCTGTGCAGGTATGTTCTAGGCGCCCTACGCATAGTAAAGTTTGTTTTGTTTTAAATATTCTTTATTAATAGTAATTATAACAATTAAGTAGTACGATGCTTGTGGACATTGAATCCTAGCACTTACATTAAATACAAATTTGATTATTATATAATTTATAAAAAAATATTATTATTTATGTCAGGTATTTCATTTAAATTATACAATATAAAATTAAAACAAAATCATCACTTAATAATATGTAACCTTTAGTCTAGGATTTACATTTATGTCATAATATTTGCTTAAAAAAATGCATCAATGACCAGAACAGTGAAACAATTACATAAATTTATTATCTTCATATGAAACAACACGACCTTCGATCGTCCTTACGATCGTAGGTTAAAATCAGCGGAGCAAGCGCAGGCCACCACTCCCTACGATTGCCGTTGCAAAGTGGACCCACGCGCTTTGCAGCACGGGTTAAGTCAAGTGGTTAGGTATAATAGTCACTTCGCTACATTATGTAGGACAAAGCCTTAACTTATAGATGTTTCTGTACATTGGATGTCGTAGATGTTATTAATTTAATAAAAAAATACCTGATTGTTTGTTTGACTTGTACAGTGCTACGAGTATGATGATAGTAAGCTAAGTCATGTAGATATAAGGGCTTTTAGAAGCGTTAACTTCAAACCGATATTGATGAGATTTGAACAAGAATATACTGAAGAAATATAACTAAGAATAGAATACAAAATAGGTAGTAGTTTGATGTAGGCAAAGATACGCTAGTATTCAGATAATTAAAAGAACACACACACACACTAACACATAATAATGACCCCAAGCCTGGCTAAATGCAATCAATTCAAGACACGAAACTCCGTGTATCCGCCACCTCATATTCATAGCCCCTACATCACGACTAAAGAAACCAAAAATCAAAACTAGCCCAATCCCAAAGCAGATTCCCAGAGTGCTGGCTTCACTACTTAAAGCACAGCTTAAAGTTTCCGCTGCCACAAGAACCTGAAAGCTCGCAACACTTTCAACATTATAATTCCTGTGTAATTTTCTCACTCGCCGAGAGATGTCGCTAATGTGTTGCTCTCAGCGATTGTCGCGCCATCTATACTTCGGAAAAACAAAAAAATGTGCAGTGTTTTTCGACTCTATGGCAGGTGTTAATAGAGATGATTTTCCTGTGTTTTTAGTCGTGATATCGTGGCAGTGGCACTAGTTTTAAGAGCACTCGTGGAGTTGCAGCCCGTGACATCCATTATCATAATGATGTCTTTGCTTCAGGGTTGCGTTGGATTCTTCTCTATATTGAGCTTGATTTTCTGTTAAGTATTTGCCTCTATTTGATATTTATTTTGTGGAAGATTTTGTAAAGGTAATACTTATTTTGATATTTTATAAAACATGAAGCTATGGGAAACTGTACAAGATATAAATTGAAAAACAATAGACATCGCAATATTGTAAGTATATATTTTACAGATCGTCTTAGTTAAAACCTATTAACAATTAATTTAATTTGCTACATATTACATTATTTCATTTATTCATGTAAATACGATTCTTCAAGCACATAAGAAAATTCTCTCATACATAAACAAATGCATATAATATTTTCTAATTAAATTCGTAACACCCCTACGTATCAGGGTTGCATGCAGTGTCACTGCGGAAGTGACGCCCTCTCGCGACATCCGCGCGAACACGATCAAAGTGCGTGTACAACTACCCGCATCTAGGAATATTTTACGAAGATGAGTTAAAATATATTATGCGTAAAAAAGAGTGCTAGGTTTAATTATCCAGTAACTTTTTAAACCACTTAAGGTGAAAAGTGAAAAAACTTTAAACAAAGATTTGTTTTTCAAATAATTGTCTAAAAATAAAAAAATATTATCAGCAAATATTGCAGATTACAGCCCTAACTGAATGTTTTTTCGTAAATATTTCAAACAATTATAAAGTCCTTCTTAAGATTAAATAAAAAAAAAACCGCAAGAGTGTGTAAATAAACACAGACAAACCTACAGCACAAAGTAAAATTGGATACAATATCTTCTACAAAATATAAGGTAAGATCTACATAATAAAACTTTCCACAAAAAGGACATTCCTATTCCAACGACGCAGTAGTTTGGGCATTCATAAAAATCTGGCACGTAGAATACATACAAGACTATCATATGAGCTACCAATGGCAGCACTTTTGCCAGAATTCTCTCAATAACTCTTCAATAACCGTTATGCCTTCAAGATCATAAATTGTTCATAACTTTTTAGTTTAGACTTTTTCCGCATTAAGAGTTATCTAAGGCTTTCTCTGGTTATGATATTATGTAAAATTCTTGCCAAAGGAAGGGTGCAACTTATTTCAGTCGAATCAATAAAGTGGCTCTATTGTACTGATAGAGCCATGAAAATTGAATAGGTAGGTATTTAGTGTTGGTTATATGTTTTAAATCAGTAAGTATTGTCGTGTATCACATTTTAAGGATCAGGAAAAAAAAACTATTGTGTAAGTAAGGGTTTATAATATAAGGGTAGTAAATGTTGACGTCGCAAGTTTATAGACTATTCTCAGTAGCATCTAACATCAACAACTACATTAAACTGCCGCTGCTGCTGGAACTGAATGCCCAAATGTAAGTGTTTTTGTTTATAGAGTACAAAACGCAATGAGTGCTTCAAAATTTGGCAGAATCAAAAATCTCAGCACCGCTTTTATACAAACTTCCAAACGTAGTAACATCTCTATCGTAACATAAGCCTGTCCTATCAATTCCCAAATTCAATTTAGGAACGCACGCACACCTGTTCCCTCTCCGATTATGTCCCGATATTTTTCTAAATTCGCAACACGTTTGACAACTGCCGTTGCGTTCGGAAACGTGTTTTTTCACTCAACCCGACAATAGTTCGGTGGACGATTTCATCGACACATGCTCCGTTTCATTTCCGCTGCACTCTGTTAGCGGTGGAGGTTTTTGAACAGATCCATTGTATAAAAAAGTTTCACTATTACACGAACTTGATTTGACCAAGAACAGAGGAAAATGTAGAGTGGCACATCAAATAATATTAATTTAAAACAATGTGAACTCAATCTTTGTTTCAAACATTTTTACAGAAAATATTATTCCCATACCCATATGAAAAAAATCATAACACATATATAATGTAGACTTTATTACTCATTATTTTTAAAATCATAACTTTAGTTCTGTAGGTACATACATGCAAGTTTAGATATGCACCACACACCAAAATGTGTGGACATTTACTTTGCAGTAAAAACTTATTGCATTGTTTCGGAATATAAACCTTACAACACCTAAACTTTAAAAACAGGAAAATTAAGAACATATGCAAGTAGTCTAAACAAGCAATTTAAAAGTTTAAGTTGACTTTTATGTCTCCTTATATTTGCCATTTGCTTTTATTGCCATTTTCGTTCCTAGTCATGTTTCCAATTTCATAGGGCTTCCAGATCTACTTGTTTCAGCAGAATACCAAACCATACATTCGTTTGGCAATGATTTTACAACTTAAAAAAATATATAATCATGAAATCTCCACGTCTCCCCTGTGCGAGTCGGCGCGAGGCAAATTGAAAAGCACACTCGAAAACCCCTTTAGTGTCATGTGAAGGCACAATGGGACTCCTATCACGTTTTATCGCTTTCAAAATGTCATCACGAGTTTTCCGCGTGTTGATTCATACTTAGTACGTATTTTATATTTAAAGATTGGTATATTAATAAAAGCGCGTGTGGCTCAGCGGTTCCAGTGTATGCTTTCATCCAGACGCACCCTGGTTCGAATCCGGCCCTACACCAATGACTTGTATTTTCATGTTATGTGTGGATTTGCACTCGCTTAACGGTGAAGGAAACCATCGTGAGGAAACCGACATGTCTGAGGACCATAATATCCGAGGAAATGTGTCTTCCGTGGAAGGACCTGGGCGCCCACCACGATGTATGTAACTGCCCAAGAAAACTCTCCTAACTAATTAATTCTGCGGGGGAGTCACGACCCTCAGTCATGAGGAAATACGACTCACGAGAGAAATTTAAAAAATGCTTTGTTGGATTTTTATTTAAGGCTATTAGAGTAATATAATATAATAATATAATACTATGTTCTTGAGGTAAAGAATTGATCTGATGTTGCAGATATGCACCTAAGTTTTATGGTTTATTGGAATAAGACAATAATAGGTACCTTGTAAATCATAAAAAAAACAGTATTTCAAAACACTAGTCAAAAAGTCATTACAACACAATCGATATTCTAAACTATAACGGATCAAAAACCCGACTCGGAGTTTTTCAGTTTAGCAGTATGTATATTAAACGTAGAAGTGCCAGGTTTAGTACATGTTGGAAATATTTGCAAAATACACGACAATGTTGTTGTCATAATGTGATAATCGGTAGGTATCCATAGTAGTATAGTTAAAACCATTGACTAGCTCCCCCGCCCTGCGTCTCATCCATCATAAGTTATTATTAAGTTAGTCCGACACTGCGACCCATCCAATTGTGATAATTGTAATTATTGCACTCAGTCACATCGGGGAGGTTATTAAAATTAAGACTGTTACTGTCTAGGCATGTATGCAACAATAGGAATACACAATGGTTTTTTTACCATTATTTTTAACTACATTTAATTCAGTCGCGCCCGGTGCACCACCAGTGCTAGACGTGTGTACCTACCGGGAGCAACTTATCATTTCTCGCGGCGTATTTAACGCTAGCTTACAGCGAGCGCTCTCGAGCGTTCGACTGTAACTATGGAAGCAGAGACGATAAACGGTTCAGAGACTGAGATGGAGAATCAAGAAGAAGAATTGAGAAGAGGAGAAAAAAGAGATCGGGAACAGACGGAGACCTCATCCGACGATGGTTGGATAATTCAAGGGAAAGGCCGGAAGGTGACTAGAAGCTCCACTGCAGCGGATATAGAAGAAAAAATTCAAGTATCAGTCACTTCAGACCAGCCTTTACCAAAACAATTTGCCCTCGCTCGGCTGTTCAAAGACAGCAATATACGATCAGTCAGCCGCGTTAAATATGTTCACGCCTACAAAATGTTTTTATCATTTGATGTGGAGGTATCGGCTGACGTTTTCATAAACTGTCAGGCTTTCGCCGATATGGGTTGGAGGTCCCAGAAGACCACGGAAGTTGGATTATCCTACGGTGTAATTAAAGACATCGATATTGACTTGCCTGAGGATGAGGTGAAGAAAAACCTGTTATCGGAAGAGGAGATTATCTCAGTAAAGCGGCTGAAAAAGAGAAACATGGATAACACGTCGAAGGATGCCTGGGTGAACTCAGAATCTGTGCGAGTTGGATTTAAGGGTTCGCGCCTACCAACGCATGTAGCCATCCTAGGCATCAAAGTAAAAATAGAACCATACGTATTCCCCGTTACCCAGTGCAGCCGATGTTGGAAGTTTGGACATAATACCATACGCTGTCCGGCTAAAAAAGTTACCTGCCCAAAGTGTACAAAAAGTCACGCCAATTGTGAGATAGATAGCACAAAGTTCCAGTGCGTAAACTGTACGGGAAATCATATGGCGCTACAAAGAACCTGTCCGGTGTTCAAGAAAGAACGACGCATACGAGAGCTAATGTCGGAATTTAACTGCACATATAAACGAGCCTTGACTATGTACGTCCCGCCGTCGCCAGTGTCAGTACGAGCGTCGAGTCCTGCGTCAGGTTTCCCGCCACTCAATACACAGCGCCCGGCTCCTACACAGCCAGCCCGCCCGCCAGTACATCATGGCAAGTTGATGTCGGACCTGTTTAAACCTGTTGACGAAGTGCAAATATGTACAACGGAGAGTACCCCGGTGAGTCACAGGAAACAAATGAAGCGTACGCGAGCAGCGGCACCCGCCACTTCGCGCGCGCGCGACGACGACGAGGATTGGTTTGTACCACAAGAGTGTGATTCCCCCCTCCCCCCGGATGATAGTGACAGTGTAGGTAAGAAAAAAACAGACTTTATACACCTACTTATACGGCTGAAGGACATTATATTTAGTAAAAAATCGCTAGAAGTTAAGTTACGTGAAATATGTTCGACTGCAATCGAGTGGATTATATCTAAAATTAGCTCCAATGTTTCAGCGAGTTCTTTAATGTCGACGTTTATGAACGTTGTCATCAACGAACATGGATAGTAGCCATTGCCTAGTTAATTTTAATATTATACAATGGAATTGCCAAAGCGTAAACAACAAGGTCATTTCTCTCGATACTTTTCTTGCTAAAGAAAAAATTCACATAGCAGTTTTATCTGAAACTTGGTTAAAACGCGGGAGCCGCTTTAAATTAACCGATTACAATGTATATAGACGCGATAGGTTAGAAGCGAATGGTGGAGTCGCTATAGTTGTACATAAATCCGTAAAATCTATATTATGTAACTCACAGATCCCTAATCCGGATATTGAACTAGTTCACGTAAAAATCCTTAATTGTCGGCATATTGAAAACATTATCGGTGTGTACTGTACTTCCCCAGTACCTACAACACAAAACGACTGGGATGCTATATTTAGCCTTGGTAGACAAAAGACATTAGTATTAGGAGATTTTAACGCGCACCATCGTGACTGGTCGTACAAAACTACATCCAGAGGTAGCAAAATATATGATAGTGTTCTAGATAACAATTATATATGTATTAACAGCGGGGCGCCAACGAGAATAAATCTCGTAGAAGGTGTAGTACAGAGGTCGTCTCCTGATGTTTCGTTTGTATCTTCGGACCTAGCAACAGTATTTAACTGGGAAGTTACGAATGAGTCACTCGGTAGCGATCATTTAGTGATAAAGATAAAGGCTGTTTTTAATATCCCGCGCCAATTTAATAGTAAACGAAATTTTAAGAAAGCCGATTGGCTAACCTTCAAACAACATCTAGAAACGTGTTATTTAAACTTTGATATACCGACTGACATACAGACATTTTACAATAAATTTGAACAAACAATGCAGTCGGCTGGGGATAAATGTATACCTCGTTTAAATATTCCCCAGCATATTACTAATAGTTTCTCTCCAAAATCCTATTGGAATACGGAATTATCGAAGGCGGTGGCTGAGAGGCGTCTAGCGTTGACAAACTGTAGACGCTGCCCGTCCGCCGAGAATTTCGATATTCTTAAGAATAAAATACAAAATGCACAGAGACTGATTAGGTCAGCTAGATGCCGCTCATACCATAATTTCTGTTCCTCAATTGATAATTCTACATCGGCATCGGTAATGTGGCATAAAATGAGATGGTTTAAAGGACATAGTTCGCCCGCCAATAATCGAGATGTTGATCGAGATAAAGTGGAACATATGTTGAAGGAGTTGGCGCCTGACTATGTAAATTTTCCTCAACCACAATTTCAGTCTACTAATTGCCAATTGGAAGCGAAGATATCTTTCCAAGAAATAAAGAACTCTATTAAGAAAACAGACACTGTACCGGGAAGTGACGAAATCTCCTTTTCTATGATTAGAAATTTACCAATTAGTGGTTTCTATTTGCTGTTAAGACTTTACAACAAAATATTTTCTTCTGGTTTCGTGCCAGCTCAATGGCGCGAAATACGAGTCGTACCTATTCCAAAACCGAGTAAACATTTAGAATCATCTTCTTCCTTGAGACCTATATCACTTATATCTTGCTTGTGTAAAATTTTTCACGTTATACTGAATAAAAGAATAGAATGGTTTTTCGAAAGCCAACATTTGTTTCCTACACAAATGGTAGGTTTCCGAAAAAGTAGATCTTGTTTAGACAATCTTTCACGACTAGTATCACACATTCAGTTAGGATTCTCGCAAGATCAACTCACGGCAGCTTGTTTTATTGATATCGAGGGTGCGTACAATAATATTGACATATCATGTGTGACGACTACTCTAGACCGATTGGGGGTCGGTGCTAGAATATGTAAGTATTTGTGGTCATTCTTAAGCGATAGACACTTAACAGTTTCAACTTTAGACAGAGACCTAGTGAGATCTACAGGGCGGGGCCTTGCACAAGGTTGCCCACTATCGCCACTTCTCTTTAATGTGGCGACACTGAACATATGCAGTAGTATAGAAAACGTAGAAATTTCTCAATATGCCGATGATTTTGTTTTATATGTAACTAGAAGAAATTTAGAATCAGCGCTGACGGAATTAGAAACAGCGTGTGAAGAACTTGATTCATGGTTAAACTGTCTTGGTCTGGTTATTTCCGTGACAAAAAGCAAAATATGTATATTTAAGAAAGGCGGTTGTAGACTAAATGTAGATTTTAGAATTAATAATATGTCTATATCAATGGTAAATTGTTATAAGTATTTAGGTTTGTGGTTGGATAGTCCTTTAAGATGGCGCAAACATATTGAAGAGACTATTTATAAAACATCAAAATTAATCAACATTTTAAAGACTTTGTCTGGGTCAGGTTGGGGTGTTCATCAAAAGCATCTCAGGCGTTTGTACATAGCAGTTATAAGAAGTAGAATAGATTATGCTAGTTTTTTATATGACAACAGCGCTACAACTAATATATCTAAATTGGATAGGATTCAGAATCAGGCGCTTCGTGTTATTGGTGGATACATTCGCAGTACCCCGATACATGTGATGGAAAGCGATTTATGTATTCCACCGCTCGAAATCCGTAGGAAATATTTGGCCGCAAAGTTTTTACTTAAAACAAAATCATTTTCATACAATAAAATCACTGGTTTATTGCAAAATATTTATCTACATAATCGTGCAAACTATTGGCGTAATAAGAAAACACCTCTGTTAGTAACCGTGAACTCAGAATTAGGAGCAATACCCATTCATACCAATGACAAACATGAGATGTTTTCGTTGAATACCTGGATGAGCAATATAAACCTTTATCAGGTTGTATTCGATTCAATCCCATCGATAGACCGCGCGAAGCGAAGTTATGACGTCCGTAATATTCATGCGATTTGTACTAGATATATTAATGAACATTATACAGATTGTTACAAAATCTTTACGGATGGATCCAAGGATGGTCCGAATGGAGGCGCTGCGTTCTTTGATCCAATACAAAATTGTCACACCAAACTTAAAATTGATTCAAATATATCGATTATGCATATTGAATTAATCGCAATAGCAGAAGCTTTGGCTTACATTTCCTCAATCAACTTAAGTAAGTTTGTTATCCTCACGGATTCTAAAAGTTCCCTGCAACACTTGGCTCGGTGTACCTCGCACGCGGCGCGAGGCGTCCCGATCGCCTACCACATACTTGAATCAATTTTAAGATTGCAATCTGAGAATAGGCGGGTCATTTTACAGTGGATTCCATCACATATTGAACTTCATGGTAATGATGCTGTAGATCTTTTAGCCAGGCAAGCGACGACAGATGGAATTCCCTTTACGGTGACACCGCTTTTTTCAGACTATACAAAACGGGTCAAAGATCAATGTACAATATTGTGGCAAGAATACTTTGATAAACGGTCTCTCGACAAAGGTATTTGGTATCGGACTATTCAACCAGAAATTCTCAAGTATCCCTGGTTTTGTAATAGCTCATTAAGTCGCAATGTATTGGTGACAGCCCTGAGACTTCGCTCAGCGCACATTCCAACAAATGTGTTTGCGTATTTGATGAACAAGTCGGAATCTCCAACGTGTGATAACTGCGGCCTTCGGGAAGATGTATACCATATACTGGTGGAATGTACGCGGAACGAAACTCAGAGGGAATGGTGGTTTCAAGACGAATTGTATCAAATTGGTTTCTGTAACTGTATCCTAGCAAGCCCGACTTCTGACAGGGCTGTTACATTGTACAAGTTGGCAGAATTAGGTCTTAATAGACCTAATTCTTCCATACAGTAAAAAATGTGATTGTACTAGTTATAGTGTTTATAAGGCGATATGGTCGCTCTGCGACAAAGCCTCTAATAAATTGAAAAAAAAAAAAAAAAAAAAAAACTACATTTAATTTTGTTCTATAATCTCGTGATAGACAGTTTATAAATCTACCGCTCAAGCGTAGCTTTAGTAATCTTGGACAGAACAACTGACAGACAGACTTGGATGCCAGTTAGATGTGTCTCCGTGGCAAAAGACAGAGCGGTATATACATCTGGGCGAAAAGTGAGTCCCAGCTGTTCGTTATAGTACAGCAATGTCCCTAATGCAGTAGTTAAACCATGTCAGAGACCTTACGGGTGGTTTAAAATCTCTTGATACCCAAACGAGCTTAATTTTAATGCAGTTAAACTAAAAATTACCCTCTAAACCAAGTAACAACATACCACCAAGACCTACCTACATACGTTACAAAACTCGTTGGTTGTTTTGTTACCCGCAGAATTATAAAGTAGATCACCCTCTCGGGTGCAATCCGTCATCGAGCGGGGGCTGCTATTGGACAGTTTACATTTAAAATTACACGCGTTCCATTTAAAAAATTGTATGTCATGTTGCAAATTAAAAAAGTTGTTTAAATTTTGAAATTGAATTAAAGAATTTTTCTTTCTATTGTCACATCAATAGCTTGGTACTTTTATGATTTTGCCGCTACCACCAGACAATCCAGGATACAGTAAACTTCTCTTGATGTTGTATTCATCCAACCATATGCTTATTATTAATAATGATTACACACTAGTGTGAACACATTCACATCGTTACCATACGATAATTACTAGCAACCGAATGGCAAAGAAAAAATGTCACCGTCATAAAAACAAACGGACAAATTTTATATAGTTTACGCCCTTTGCGAAATCAGTGGCATATTGTTCAGAAAGGTCGCGACCTGGGCCAAATGTCGTGGCCTTTGCTTGTCCCTAAGGAACTATTAACGAATATAAATAAGGTATAAAGCATCAACTCAAGTTCGTTCTTTCTATTTAATTATGTACCTAAGCAAACAAAACGTTCGCGTTAGGAAAATACACAACCGTAAACGAGTAAGATTGAAAACACATTTATTTAAGAATGTGCTAACTTATTAACAGAAAAATAAGATGATTAGGTCTATTTTATTTTGTTCGCTCGAATTAAAAAATACTTTCTATTTGATTACAGCAAAGTCATGTCGTGTTTTGCTGTTCAAAGTATGTAGGAACTTATGTACTTTTTATTTTTTTGTGTTATTTCGCGTAACAATGTTAAATAATTCAAAATAAATGAAAACACAATTATTGTTACCGTTACCATTTTGTACGGTTAGCTACATATTTTCTTTCTTGGACTGAGCTGTAATTTGCAATGCAGATATCTACATAGTTAATATGTTGTGGGCATTCGCAGGAATTTTGGAAATTAAACTTCTAAGAAGGGGAAATAAGTTTGTATGAAACTTTGACGCGAGCGAAGCCACGGGCACCGATCAGTAATTTATAAAAGTGTCATAATTTTTGGACGAGTATATTTTATGTGTAAGAAATACCAGTAAGCTACGGCATGGTTCAGTTGGAAAACATGATAATTATCAAAAAATAATCTAAATTGGCTCAAAAGAATGTCAGCTTTATTTTCTCGAAAACAAAGATCACTTTATAATTAAAAGCAAGCAGCTACTTGAAGTCATGGTTTATGAAACAACCCTTTCAGACTCGGTGGAATATTAAATGCACCTGTGCTTGAGTTGGGGTAACATAAAATTTATCCAAATACTACTTAACTTATGAAATTGTACTTTTTAATTGTATTTTTGATCAAGTATGGCACATGACACCGGCTAAAAAGGAAGTAAGGTAATGCTTAGAGTTACTTACGATTAATTACGATATAGATCTTTTCAGGCTAACAGTAATTTTTCTGGTGTGTGTGGTGTGTGTTTAAATTCAGTTGGTGTGTTTCCAAGTCACTGAGCTTTTAAGATTGTTAAACTGAAGTGAGAAAAAGCTTATTAAAAATATTTTATCGTTTTCGTGTTAACTAAACTGTCCCTGACCACGTGTGATTGATTTTCTCAATAGTTAGCAGTTGGGAAATTTGGGAATTTGAACAAAAATATTAAAAGACTCACATTTCTAGTAAAATTAACCGTCAGTCTTACAGTTTCGTTATCCGACCACAACAAAAGAGTAAGGCAGGCAGGGGTATGAATCGGGCACTCGACTGTGAATATCTGAGTGTCGCCGACTTGCTACCTACTATCCAGTAGGCAGTGGAATCAAATAAAGTATAAACATATGGATAAAATTGGAACTGAAATGTACAATGATTTTAAAGTACAAGACGTGAGAGAAGTGCTGCCCTTATCTTCTTTATATATATTATTGTGCGTCATGAGCAGACACTACATGAATGTTTCTAAAGGGTTTATAAGAAGTATAGTATAATGTATGCGTGGTTTGACCTGGTTAATATCTAAAACCTGCCTTTGCAATGGCTATCAATGTAATTTTATTTCCTTATGTTCTCTATATTTTAATTGATAGACAGTGTAAATTGAATTTGAAAAGAAAAGTTATTTATATGTATGCGTCCTAAAAGATGAAAAGTTATTTATATGTATGTGTCTCTGTGTCTACATTTGTGCTACGAGCAGCTACGCTGCTGCTACGACATTTTTCAGATCTATGAGCAACACAACAATTTTCCAGAATATGTAAAATTTAAGTTGACTGCATGTCCTCTCTTTATAAAGTTACTTTGTAAATTAGTTGTCTAGCAGTAATTTTAACTCGAGCGTTGGTTTACAGTTATTATACCAAAAAATATTATACTTTCTATTAAAAAAAGATAAAAAAAAAACATTCCCAAATCGTGAAAATACCTGTAAGAAAACTTGTAAGTAAATACATCAAGAAAGAGCGTAAAGAAAGCACACCGTCAATTGCCTTAAGTAAAAGGACCATTCCGCAATGAAGAGTGACAGTCTCTGAGATTCGTATAAAAATAAACTGAATAAAAAGCCTGTTTCGACACTGTGGCAACACTCGGCCGACTCCGGCAAGATGGTGTTGGGGAAATCATGGAAATGTCATGAGAGTAGTGGGACTTAGAGGTTTTGATACTTCGTGATTTGTTGAGATCTGCCTTCCTTTCCTTACCACCAGGCAAACTAGGCCAAGAGCAATCCTGATTTAGTAAAAAAAAACATTATAAACGTTTATTTATTTTTATCTGAAACGTAATGATTAAGTGACTGTCTGTCTAGTATGTGATACATAATATGAAGCAGTTTTTAGTGCATTGTATCAAATGGCTTGTCAACCTAAGAAAAAGCTTATTTTTTTCTATTTGCATGCTGTTTATTGCTTGGTTTGATGACCCAAAAATAAGAACAGATATAATAAACGAGGAGTGGCAAACGCGCGGGTTTGATATTTAATTTTTACCAGCAAAATTAAGTATCAAATCCACTCGCTCGTCTCTCCCCGCGTAATGCAAATACCGCCCGAACAATAATCACGAAAGTAAGCGATACGAATAAAAATATCCCCCCTAAGGATTTAACATATCTAATGCGGTTTACGTGTTACCACCCCCGATGGTAATCGGTTTAAGACGTTACACGCCTTCAGGTAGGTGGTGGAATGATTTTTAAGAGGCAAGAGTTTATTTTTAAAAGAGATGTTTTGTTTTGTTGGCAGATTGATTTGCCTGTTTTAAGAGGTTTTGTATCCGTTTAGGAGGAGATGTTATGTTAGGAATGAGCTTAGTAGTGTTTACTGTTTGGTGCTAGAAAACATGAAGTGTTTGGTGTATGGATTGATTTTGTACTATGGGCATATACTTTTTAAAAATTGAATTTAAAAAAATAAATCCAATCTTGTGCTTATCCAAAAAATTGCGCGATACAACATAATACATAAAGGATTTCTATAGCAATCCAGCGTGGGAATGCAGCCAGCGTTCTTGGCTCCATACCACATGTGGATGTATTAAATTTAGGTTAAAATGTACTTGTTAATTTAATTTTATGTTGTTTGTTAATTTTTTCCTTTTATAAAAGCTTTTAATAAAAACATAATACATAACATACAAGTTTGCATAATGTATTTTTTTAGTTTATAAAAGACTAAGGAGCTCTTAATCTCAAAATTCAGCACTGCTCATCACCATTATCATATATGTACCTAAGTACTCAAGTGCACGACCAACGCACCAATTTAAGCTCCATCAACTAAGTCACAAAGACACTCTCCCACAAATTGCTTGCTAATTGTGCTCTAACTGTGAACTCCACGCTGAAAGCATTCAAGAGATGCAATGATGGATGACTATGTTGTCTGTGGTTAAGTGTCAAATTCCATTACACTTTACACTTCATGTCAAGTAGCTATCTAAATTGATATGTTGCGAAAGTGTGAAGTTAAAAAGTTAGAATAGCAAAATTGCATTAATAAATGAGTATCCAAATATGTCATATTTCAAAATTAGTATAATAATAGTTATTTGTTATACAAGAGTGCAAAGTTGCTTTTTAACCGCGTGCTCAATTTTGATGACCGAGCAAGCGAAGGATTCTAAAATTGAATCACGAGCGCAGCGAGTGATTCATAATTAGATTCCTGAGCGTTAGCGAGGGAATTAAAAGAGCACGAGGTGAAAAATCTTTGCACTCGAGTGCAACACGTAACTTTTCATTCCACCTCAGCGAGGAAATGACTAAATGCAAAACGCGTGATTGTTGAGGGAGAAAGCTCATTTGCGCATTATTAACAGTTTCAGTCAATTCTGTTGGTGTCAAACAAACTTCCTCGTCACTAGAATCACCCATTTTAGTTTTTTCACTGGTTTTCAAGTTTCTTGTTTTTAATATAAGGTTTAACAATGACGTGAAAATATGCCGCGTAAAGAACCGCGTACAAAGCAATTTGAAAAAAAAGAACACCAAGAAGGTTCCGAGTTTGAGTTTTTAACAAATTTAAAAAAAGTTGTATGATATATTCGGCACCATAGAGGTAGCAGTAAATAGGTTTAATGATTTTTTTAATTCAAAAACTTGTAACAAACGATGTTCTAAATTCAATTTACTTTATCCTCTAGAGAATAAAAACGGCTTTTGCACTCAGATATTGAAGAGCAAAAATACTGTTTCCGAGATGGTGGGATGAAAAAATATTACATTAAACTTTTATATACATACATATGTACCGTAGCTACTTTATATAGGTGTTTTCTCACTTGCCTTTGAAAATAATCTGATGTAAAATTACCTACTTAACATTTAGTTACTTACTTAACAGTTTTGTAACTATTCAAATACCTGTCACTTTAGTAAGAATACGTGAAGTATGTATTTCATTTTTTATAAGATATTTCCGTAGGGATCGCTTACCATCAGACGAATTATGGTCAAGTATAAACCCATTCCATGTATATAAAACAAATAATCTAGTGCGCTTGAGGTTAGATTGCACTATAGCGTACCTAATCCGAGCGAGGGCGCGAATTAAGTGATGCATTCGTATGCACAATGCAGGTACATGCAAGTACACTGCACACTCTTAAGTAATTGGCCTCGGGTAGGGCTGACGTGACACAAATACAATATAGGCTAAAGTTAGCATTTCAAAAAATGTTATAAGTTTCCTGACTTTAGGTTTCTTCAAATAAAATCAGGGTTTTTGATTTTTTGCTACAAATATCAATTCAATTAAACTTACGAAAATTCTAAGTTTATGCAATAGTAATAGATTGTTATCAAAGAAACAAATGATTAAATTATCGGATCAGAATGAATTCTTCTTCTTATCGAGTGAGAGTGGCCAACTCTGGTGTCGAGAGTTTATCAAGCCGCCCTAAGGGTCTCTGACATGACTTAACGACTTGCCGTGCCAAACAAACAGTCGGGAGAATTAATAATCGGATCGGAACAAATTTAATCGTAAGAAATTGAATGATAAACTTATGATAGAAAACTATGAACATTGGAATATTCTCTAAAAAGGTTATATTTTTAAATTCCGTTTGCACCAGTTTTATTTGCTGACATCCCTGTGCTTGTCAATGGGATGCGCCGGCAGTGCCATGACAATGAGTGGCGCCACATTATTTACAAATGAGCTCATAAATCTACAATGTGACCACATTACTAGTATATAGTACTCTTAGTACACTCATGTTTACTCTCCATCTCTATCGTTCTAGAGAGAGATAGAAAGAGATAGGTGCTGCTCATTAGATTCAATAATTATATAGTCTGCACTGTTTAAATGTAGTGTGTTGTGCAGTTTGATTAAAATTCAAAACATGTAGAATAAATTGTTGTTTTGATTACATGCAGGAACGATAAATATGCTAGAAGTGTTTTTGCAGATTTACCTCTAGTAGAATTGATTTATGATTGAAGTAAGCCACTTCCAGCAGATTATGTGTTTTAAATTCGTGATTTTTATAACTCTTATATGTTATTAATCGTAGCATCTTTATTTCTTAATATTTGTCAAGCTTATATGAATGTGGGATATTCAAGATTATATTGTTGTAATACAAGAGTAAAAGGGAAGTTATAGTAGTTCTGTAGATTGGTTTTGATTAAATGATATTTTTAAGCCATCTAATATTTTAAACTATCGAAGTAATTTAAAACAATTAATTTCAGCATTAGTTTTACATTACTTTTTGATCACGAAATCGGCTTATATTTGACTATAGCCTGCCTGATGTTAAGCATCACTGTAGTTTTAGATGTATTATTAAGACTTATTTTATGTAAGTTACATAAACTTATCATCAAAGAAGCTTCCCAAGTAACTCAAAGCACCAGATAAACTTCAAAGCTGTACAAATCCGTACATGGCCAGTAAGTGGCAATAAATCAGCCACCTGGAAGATAAACAAATTAGTAGCGATAAGGCAGCAGAAGTACACGTCATAATAAATCATCTCGGATAATGCCAGACCACATATACGACGTTTAAGGAATTTTGTGATAAGGGAAAGACGTGAAGGAAGATATTTTTACAGTTCACAATCCGCTTGAGATATTTTGAGCTCGTTTCAATTAATGTTTGTGAATATTTATTGAAATATTAAAAATAAAATAAAATAGCCTTTAACTCTACTACCAAATGTAAGTACTTATGTTACATTAGGTAAAATAAATAGACAATTTTAATACTTCACTTGAAAATTTTAGTATGTTCCTAACTTTTAATAAACTTTGTAAGTAATAGTGGTAGAAGTTGCTTGTCTGGCAAAGGCCTATCCTATTTGCTTCCCCAGTTTAGTTGCTTTCTCTATGTATAATGTTGTGGAATTTACTACTGCCCAACACAATGCCAATCAAACAATGTCAAATGCAAACATATGCTTGTTATTTTTTCGCAAATACATGGCAAAATCGATTTTAATGAATTTTTTTTTATTTCTTTTTTCTTTACGTACTTGTTAATGCGAGTAAGGTCACGGAGCACCGCTTATATTGCCTTATACACGCGTATAGTAAGTGCATATACGTTTGCTGCTATTATCTTTTTCTCTGTATAATACGAGTGGTCTACTCTAGTGTAGAAAGTAAAGAGAGCGTGAATGGCTTAATGACTGCCGAACAAATAGCCGGAACCTATAATTTAACGTGTCATTTGACTTGCGAAGCTTCCAAATGTAATAAAGTCACGAAAAAAAACTAATATATTTCCATTCCATCCAAGTTTACACTATAGATGTCCATGCTATAACTCAATGCACAATACTGTAGTCCAGTGTTGCTATAATGAAATTCCTCGACCGCCGGGAGCACGGCACCACATTGCAGCGCACTAGGGGCGGCTAATACAATGAATAGCTTAGATTGCTTGGACAATTAATTGTACTCGTATCGTTGATATTTGCATACTAGTGGCATTGTTATTCAGGTATCTGTGAGTCCTGGTTGAGTATGATAAAATCAATAATATAAAATGATAAAATCATATTATTACAGCATCCATTTTAAATACTCTGATCATTTTATGCCCTCATCCTAAATAGGTAAAGTAGGTATGGGGAGAAAGTATGAAAAGAAACAGTTTGTGGCTACTTAAGACTATAATTACTATTTAAGACTATAATTACATCAACCAAAGTACTTAAATACTGGTCTTTTTCGTTATTTTCCTATCAGGCGGTAGAAATACACCAGCCACTACACCACACAATAGCGCAGCGCCGGCTAAATAGAAAGACTGCGAGCAATGCGCCTGTAACAAACTACCAAATATAAAAACAGTAGTCAGTGAACTCAGTCTGGACACCATAGTTCCGAGACAAGCCACTGTAACACGACATGAGGTAGGGAATAAATCTACAAAGTACGAATATACTACGCCAATAACTAGCTGGTTCATAAGAATCCCCAAATACATTACAAAGCTGATAGTTCTATCGTCTATAAGCACAGCACTCACGCAAGATAAACTAGAGATAAGGCAGATGACAACGGCAAGGATACGCTTGCGGTGAGCTACCCATGAAAGGAGGACCACTAATAAAGCGTATCCTCCTGCTTGAGCGATGACAAACCACATCACAGTCTCGTCCACTGTTGAAGTGCAGGTTAGTCCAGTTGTGTTGCTAACTTTATTGGATTCAATCATGTAACACACGTTTGCGTAATCATCCGTCTCATTAGAGTTTGTATAATCCACGAATTGCTGTCCAAGGTACGGCAACCACATCATAAAGTTGTTGTTTGTACCGTAAATGACAGCGTTGAGGAAAAACAGCTGCAGAGTTCTCCAGACGAGAGGTGGCTTAAAAATATGTAATACTTGCTTCCACAGAGAGTTCTTCATATCTTCTCGTAACTGACTGTTTTCAGTTTCATTCAGAATAACATGTTTCACAGGATACTCACTCTTATTTCTATTTCTTTTCCATATTCTGGCCAGGACGTGGAGCGCTTCATCGTGCTTATCAAGATTAAGCAAAAATTTTGGACTTTCGTAACAAAATAGGACACCTAAAGCTCCAAGTCCCTTGAACAATGTCAACGCTATAGATAAAAGTCTCCATGGCACGATGTTGATAAATCCAATATTGTAAGAGAAGTCTAATTGTAAAATGAAGAAAGACATTACAGTGTAAATTATTGAGTTTATGTCGGATATGCTGGATAATATAATCATGAACTTGTCGCGGTGTCGTTGTGGACAGGACTCTCCGAGCAATATGAACGTGACTGACTGGGCGCAACTTGAGAGACTCGTGCTGATTAACTTGAACACTGCTAGCGTGATCCAATCAGGAGAGAAGGCGCCAGCGATGGAGACAATGAAGCACGACCACATCGCTATAATGAGACTCTTCCTTCTTCCATACATGTCAGCTATGTAGCCCCACGGGTACGACATCAGTATAGGGCCGATGAATGTGACAGATAACAGGATAGATGTTTCAAACACGCCGATATTTAAGTCGCACTGGGCACCCGTGACGACGACAGAGAGGCCGAAGATATCCACAGTCATAGATAAGAAGGAGATGCTTAGAACTGCCAGCAGCATCAGAGTGTAGAGTCCTGTACCTGCCTGGTCGATTGCTTCATCGTACGTAAACACTTGCTCATCGCGCACTGGTTCATTGATTGACAGTCTCCTGGTTCTATTCATATTTGTAACGTGATAATTTTCTGTCGTATCCATTTCCACTGATGTTTGTTCTTGGTTATGCGAGAGATCTTCTTTAGAAAATAATTTCAGCGGGGGAGTCACTATTTTCAGTAAGGAGAAATACTCGAAGCGAGTGAGATGTTCTTGGCTAATATCACATTTTATTTGTTATTGTTTCAACCACGAAATAAGCTGACTATCAGTGCACAGGTATTGACTAGTACTGCAGATTAACTAATGTGAAATGATTTTCTTAGAAGTGTCGAATCTTAATTTCGGGTTATTGTCTAATACAGAGCAGTAAATGAGATGCAAGTATGAAGGAGCTTGTCTATTTGTTCTCTGATTGACAGAATTGTATGTATGGCGAAGTCAACAAAAATACATTTGCTAAAACCTCTAGTAAACGCGAACAGTAGTTTTTGGAATATTTCTTCCTTGCTTACGTTACATGAAACCAAACAAAATAAACGCTTATACCTCTGATCACAGAATATAAAAGTGACAAAATACGTTAAAACTAAGTAAAAAAAAATTAGAATACTTGATAACCTCCTTTTTTTGGAAGTCGGTTAATAAAATGAGAATATTTGGCAGTGCCACTTCAAACACTTCATTCACTCAGTTTTATTAATAGAAAACTACTCACTTCAAATTTTAATTCATCCCTCTTTGACTTTTTTGTGCAAAGGAAACTTTTTTTAAAATTGTTAATACCATCGTCTTCTTTTGTTACCACTGATGAAGTTTGGTAAGCTTTGGAGTGTTTCCACATTGCAAGAGTTTTCTAAAATATAGAAAGTCTCATATTTTTTTTTAATTCAGTGACCAACTTCTTTACGATAAACAGCCGCCAGAGCTATCAATTAAACATAACAACCGACTTACGGTAACTTCCAAGCTTTGTAGTATGTGTCATAGCTTAAAATTGTACCTTTGTGGGTGGGTTCAAAGGTTACCTCGACCAATGGTGTGGTCGGAAACAGCAAGCGAAGCGGAACGCACTTCCGGTGTATTGAGGGGGTGTGAGATCCACCAGGTGGATACAACCCTATGTATGTATCACCTGGTAACTATTTTTTTATTATTTACAGAATTGGCAGGATAAGGTAAGCTAAGACTAGTGGTATATTTTGCTATACTGAAAAAATATTATGCTCCATATGATGGGTCTTGTTTAGGTTTTCAATTGGTCCTAAATGGAAATCAAGTAAGATTTTTTTTATACGCGGCTTCGGTAACCGTTTTTCCGGGTTAAAAGTTGCCTATGTCACACTTAGGACCTATTCCACAAACATGCTAAAAATCACGATGTCTGTTAAAAGTAAATAGACTTTTTGCCAAAGTGCAAAATTAACAAGGGAAATATGTATTTAATCTATATCTATACTAATATAATATTATAAAGCTGAAGAGTTTGTTTGAACGCGCTAATCTCAGGAACTACTGCTGCGAATTAAAAAAAATATTTTTGTGTTGAATAGACCATTTATCGAGGAAGGCTTTAGGCAATATTACATCACGCCGCAACTAATAGGAGCGAAGAAACAATAGAAGATGTGGAAAAAACGGTGAAAATTATTCATCTTTTACATATAGGGCTTCCGTTGCGTGCGCTGCGAAAAAGTTCAAGATATCAAAAAAATAAAAGTGCTCGCGGACTAAGTCGCGAGCACAGCTAGTTCATTATATAGTTATTACATAACAGTAACCAATTAAAACAAATAAATAATAATAATATTATGAAATCTATAACTTTCAAAATATTAAAAATTAAACTTGGTACCTAAAAGCATACTCCATATTCAAAAATATAAACCAAAATAGTTTATGTCGAGCAAAATGTATAACTTTTTAGGTCATGTGACGCATTTACATATTATGTAAATGAATTACGTGAACTAAAAAAATAAACATACATACATACTAGAATTTAAATGTTCATCTATTTGTTGCGCTAATAGCGTTAATTTTCCGCTGTATTTTCCACAGAAATGTGCTATTTACGTTATTTTACTAACCAATGATATTGAAAAGGTTAAAACAGCATAAATAATTAGAGAATTCGGGAATTTACAAAGCTAGTTGCCAGTTTCATGGTTACTGATTTATTTTACAGTAAAGTAAATTAATCAGTACCATGCGTTTGAGAAAAATTGTCGGATTACAAAGTAAGGAGATTTTTTTTGTTAAACCTATATTGTCCCACTCCTGGGCAAAGGTCTCCCCCAACTCCCTCCATGCGTCCCGGTCGAAGGCGACGCTAGGCACCCCGGCAAGAGATTAGAGAATTTAATTACTAAACGCAATAGTACATAGTTCAAAAAGTTTAAACACAAGGATTTCGTAAGATATATCTAAGGTGCCTGTAATCTAAGTAGTTACTATGGACTACGTTTGATACTTGGAACTAATGTTTTTAGTCAACTTTAAAAGTTTTTTAACTCACCTAAAGCAACATAAGTAAAACAATGCTCGAAGGTGAAGCTTCAACGAATCCTCCGAATAATTAATTCCTCCTCACTAAATACATCAGTGTACACTTCACAATAACAAAATACTATCATTCCGCCCGAACCCTGCATTGTTTTCCACCAAATTGGACCCCGTGATTAATTTGTTTAACTCCCCTACTCTGTAGTCATTGACCAGTATAAGTAGACCTGTTACAAGGTGCTATGGGAATGGCGCAATTTAAAGGAAGGCTAAACTATTTATACAAATTTTAGTATTATTTGTACAATCAGTAGCGTTTTGATCGAGATCTAGCAGTTGTAAGCCAACAACGTTGCTTTTAAACTTAAAAGCTAACCTAAATGCATCTCCGAGGACAAGTGTCTTCCGTGGAAGGACCTGGGCGCCCACCACGATGTATCTTCGCAAGAGAACTCCCCGAAACGAATTAATTCTGCCGGGGAGTCACGACCCTCAATCAAGAGGAAATACGGATCCAGAAGAGAGGTTGTTTGACTTTGTTGTGCCCCAAGCGATAAAACACACATATTTTTACGTATTTCGGACGCAATAATACATAGAGGTCTCCCATTCCCCCATAAACAGGCAAAAATTCCAAGCATGTACGTACAATTTGCAAATAAATTATAGTTGCCATGTGTTCCAGATTTATCTAGTTCTTCTGTCTGTTACCACCTGCGTCTGGTATCACGTGAGAAGTAAATACCATTATTACATAAATATATGACGAAGCAACTCTGTGAAAAGTACGGTTCGTACCCAGCACTTTTCAGACAGTGTTTCGTAACTTGCAATGCAAATTTGTTAGTCACGCTGAAAATTCTTGAATAAAACAATGACGAGCATAAAACTAATTTTATTGTATATAATATATATTATTAGGCAACTACATAATTACATAAAGATAATGTTATTGATTTATGATGATGTATAGGTACCTACCTAATAATAAATAAAAATAAAATTCATTTATTTCGGGTTACTGAGACCCATATCGGAAAATCACATTACATTCAAATCAAAACAACATAAATTAGAATTAATTATTATTATCTTAAAATAATATAGGTACATGTCCAAAAAATTATTTACAAAATGCTAATGAAATAAATTAAAAAAAATATGTATATGTAGTATATACATGCATATACTTGTAGGATATAAGTTTTTGTCCATAAGTGCTTATATTATATTGTATATTAGTGTATAATACATGTGTATCATATATACACTGTCAGGAAATAAAACTTGCTTCTTTTTCACAAATTTGTGAACTCATAAAAAAACTATGTGTGAACTATGATCTATTCTTATATTCTATGTGGGACAACATTGGTGTGGAATGTAGATAAATGTATTTAACGAGAGGTGAAGTTAAATTGGTCGGTGCTCTGGAAAATTCGCGGGTTATTTGGTTAGTTGACATCGTGAGCTCAATAAATAGTCGAATGTCTTGAGATGGGTTTGTTTAACTGGATATTGTGTTTGTTTCTCTGTGGATTAACTTATATACACAAGCATACGGCTTTGTGTTTTAAGTAAATATGCAAGGGCGGGTCTACGTTTTGATGAATTTATCATACATAGCAAAACTGTCCAAAAGTATTCAGATAGTCTAGTAAACCGGTCTGAAACTATATTATTTTCTTACTCTTGACAAAAAGACCAACGAATAATGTTCAAATTACGAGCGTCATAGGAAAAACAAAAGTAAAGTCTTGCAAATAATCTCAAGAACTTCTGCATATTGAAGTTTTTCACACTATTTAGTATTATAAAAGCAAACTTTGCAATTTGAACTAAGCACCTATAACATGAAAGCCTATCTTCATACAAAACGAAAACTTACATAACTAAACTAAATGACTGAAATCCAGATTCTGTTTAAGAAGGTCACAGACCAGACCATATTTCAGAAGCTATTCAAAGCCCCTATTCAGAGGAAAGTTGAAACTGGTTCGCCGAAATCTTTCCCAGCAATTTATGAGCACGTAACTCAGGCGAACCGTCTGCACACTTTATCTCTTCGTTTTTCACCGTCTGGCGAAAGGGTCTAGCAATGCCATGGAGCTGTGGGAGATACAGAGATACTTAGATTAATAGTCCTTTAATTTTGTTAATACTCCTCACTAATTAGTACGTTTACTTGTCTGTGTGGTGTGGCAAGTGTTTCCAATAAAGTAAGTGGTAAATAAAGTTTGCATGCATAGCACGATAATTATTTGATGAAACAAGTTTTTGATGTCATATAGCGTTGTAGCCTATGAATAGCCTCGTATAGCACTAAAATAAATTTTATTTACAAGCATAGGTAAATCATGCCCATTCAAGAATTGTCTAGATGCAATCTTCGGTAATCAAGCAGCCTAAATAGTTAAGTAAGTACTGATAATATTTTGTAAGTTTCTTTAGGTTACTCTTATATTTTTATTATTGTTTCTGAACACCACATCTTTCATCATTATAAAAATCTGTATCACACTGCTGAATATACTATCTCTAAGCACACGCCGCACTTCCGCCGTCGCCGACTGTCTTTAAGAAGAACAATCCAAGAAGTTTCAAGCTCCCTGGCCACTATCTCCTCCTGAGTTCTCAAGTAGCGGTCCCCGGGGAGCTCGTTACACCGCAATAATTACTCCACACCTATCTGGTTCAATTACAAGAGATGTTTGCTCAGAGCGCGCCGGGCGCTGTGAGAGGACTCTTTGTTTGCTGGTTGGAAGACTGGGGAATGGATTGGATGTGCTGTTGCGACGTTTTGGTGGTCGTTGATTAGTTTTATCAACTTTAGACTAGTATACATGTAAGATGTTAGCATTGGGTTAGTGACTAGACAGACATACGCAGGCTTCTCCCAAAACATACAACTCGGCCAAAGGTATCTGATTTTCTTCTTCTTCATATTACCCGCCACATTCAAGATATCTTCTTTCCACCCGGTGCTTTAAAACATGGTAGCTCTACAACATACAACAAATCTAAATATAAAAATCTGAAAGGTGACTGACTGACTGACTGATATAATGATCTATCAACGCACTGCCCAAACCACTGAACGGATTGGGCTGAAATTTGGAATGAAGGTAGATGTTATGACGTAGGCATCCGCTAAGAATAAGGATTTTTGGAAATGCCACTTTTAAAGGGGTGAAATAGGAGGTGCAAGTTTTACTTCTTAATGCGAGCGTAGCCACGAGCACCCACTAGTGTAGCATAACCGTGCAATAAATATCAAACGAGAATGATAAAAAATCCCTAAAAGGAGAAAATGACGTCAAAATTTTATCTAATTGTGGTTCGTTTCGTAGATTCCTACACAAGCGCATCCAAAGGCGCCCTAATCCAAGACAAGCCCAAGATAAGGGTTTACTCGGAATATCAGTGCCAGATCTCGCCGGGTCCGGGGGAGATTGCTTAAGTTATTGCCTCGCAGTTTACAAGCGACGACAGCACCGACGTTGTAACCAATTGCCTCTTTTGTCACCTCGCTCAGGTGAGTTTATGAGTTTTGGAGGGGTATAGTTTATAAATCTTTTGACTGTGTTCTGTTTAAAAGCAAGATAATTTATGAAAGCGGTTTTGCTTCTTCGTTTATTGTTAAACCGGTAAAACTTTGAAACACCTTGCCTGCCTGCCTTTAGAAAATGTCTTTACATTAGTATTTACATTTATTCGTCTAGGATGACCCGAGACAGCAATTTTATTTATCATTAGGCTAGTTTTTTTAAATACGGATATAAATTTATTACAGCTTAACAAGCTGTGTCACAATAAATAATTAAATAGCGTTGTTATTGTTCATTTCAAATTTGATGCATCCTTGTACCATCTCTAATATTCTGAACCTCGATGCCTTACATTTTATCTTTATTGCCGTTTTTAGTTAACCAGAAACATCCCTTGAGGTTTTCGAGTTAGCTTCCAGAGTCACAGTTGGTCCGATAATCCTCAGGGTTGGCTCCCGAACTCCCGATAAATCTCGACTGACCTTCGACCCCTGGACTTGGGATTTACGCTCATTTAATTTGCCAGGATTTGCGAGACATGGACTTAATAATTTGTTGCCGGGCTTTATTAATTACTAGCTGACCCGGCGAACTCTATTCCGCTTTAGAGACAATAAATTAGCAGATTTTAATCACTACAATTTAAAAAAAACGGAATAAAAAGTATCCTATGTCTGTCTCCTGGTTCTAAGCTACCTCCCCACCAATTTTCAGCTAAATCCGTTCAGCCGTTCTTGAGTTATATATGGTGTAACTTACACCACTTTCTTTTATATATAAAGATTTCTCCAGACAAAGTTATAATTAGAGCTATTTTAATAGGTACTTTCAATTTAACTGGATTGTGCTCTTTCTTATTTAACCTTTTCATATTCTATGATAGGTAAATCTAGTATGTGCATGAGAGAATTTGTGCGACTACTCAAATACTGACCAAAATTAATACTATTAAATACGTATAGTGATAAGATATTGACTCAGGCGTTACTTTGCGGAAATCCATTGTACTTACCTGAAACTCTGGAAAAATATATAGTGTTTTTCCGCTGCGACTGCTCCTTAACCGACTTCAAACAACAAACTTGATGGTTTTTAGGTGTGTTCCTCCATATACCACCGCCACACCTCACCTCCTAACCAACGTGGCCTCCGTGGATCTCAAGATCTTACCAACACCCCTGAGGATGCCTCGTGAAGAGGCGAAACACGTGTCGACGAGAATATCTTGCCGAAGGAGAACTACAAAGCTTGAAGACACAATGTCCGGTGTTGGTAAGATCTTTAGATCCACGGAGGCCGCGTTGGTTATGAGGTGAGGTATAGCAGCACAGAATACATAATATAGCGGTGGTATATGGAGGAACACACCTATAAACCATCAAGTTTGTGGTTTGATGTCGGTTAAGGAGCAGTCGCAGCGGAAAAACACTATATATTTTTCCAGAGTTTCAGTTACGTATAGTGATATTGTTGGATAGTTGCTAATGCTTCTGCTGCTGCTATAAATCTAAAAAAATATACGGACCTTGTGTGATGCCACTTAATCTATTACACCTCTGTTCAAGATGTATCTAGTAGGGTGACCAGCCCCTAATAAATAGCGGGCTACCAGATTGGGCCAATGTTGTGGGACAGCGGGCAATTGTCCCGGATAATCCTCGATTGACACCGGATTAGTCGACAAATTGTCCACATTCTTACGTAATTTATGGTTGCAGTTAGTGGTTTCATTCACAGCTTAAATACATGGGCAGTTGTAGTATATTAATAGATTAAGTAATCTCTTTTTTTCCAATATGTTATAAATAAATAACTAATATATTACAGTAAATCTCGCGTTCTTTGCAATTAAAAATGCATATTATACAAACATTTTAGTGGCATATTAAAAATATTGATAACCTCATTTATCACCTCTTATATTTTAACAGAAATTAATTATTAGAACACCACGCCACAACCGTCACACAAAACCAAACAAAGAGGCAACACTTATAAAAGTATGACCTATTAAAAACCGCCATAGTCCGCACAATCAGCTAAGTGGTAGAGTCCATAATGACAGATTACCGGCTCGGCGCGGCCACCTGAGCCCGGTACACCCGGGTGAGGCTATAATTCACCCGGGTGCTAGCCCGCGCATGAATCACCCGGATCGCGCCCAATAAATTCGTCAGCGTGATTAGCAGATTCCTGCAACTGGCTTCAGAATGTGGAACCTACTTATGATCTTAACTATTGCCTAAGTTTATTGGTATTATTATATTGTATTCTTATTGACAAACTGCATTCATTAAATAATCATCAAACATTTAATAAAACAATCAAATTAAGCTACATATCTAAACATACTTAAAGAGTCACGTTCAGTTTATCGAGGCCGGTGCGATTAGGCTTGCTGCTTTGAATCACGATGTCATCTACAGTCAGCTGTCTCTTTGGCTGTGGGATCAAACTCCTTCTATTTGTATCTGGCTTATTCCTTGTATTGAACAGTGTCTGGGTCACACAGCTGGCAAAGAACCTCTTTGGTATCTTACTTGGTTTTAGTTTCGGAACTTTGACAGGTTCTTCAGCAGCACACGATGACGTCTGTTTCCCTAACAGTCCACGATGCCTCTGTCTATCTATAGTTATCTCTAGCATAGCCTTGCCTGCAGCTTTCGTGTCTTTCTTCCCGCACTTAGTTTCACTCTCCACGATGGCTCTGTTCTTTGAGGCAGCATACTTCATTGTCTGCTTCGAGGACTTTTCGATCGCGAGGCTCTGCATCTCTTTACTCATATTCCGGCTAGCCGCTCTCTCTAATTGGAGTGACGTCAAACTGTCACCAGCAATTGTCACATTCTTCTTAGATCTTTTAAAATCTATGAGGTTTTTTTCGTTTTTATCGTATTCTGTGTATGTTTCGCTATGTTTTACAGTGGATGAGATGCTTCCATGCAGTAAAGTGACAGTTTGCGTCGGTTGCAAGCTTTGTATGGTTATAACACTGCCCGACCCGCTTATTAATTCTTCTTCAGGTATGCTCTTGAAGCATTCACAGTTGGACTCGCAGCAAGTGTTCTTGTGGAGCGGTGACTTCTTCGGATCGACGCGATAAGCCTTAACTTCATGCGAGCCTAATTTTCTAGAGGCACCACAAGATGATTTGTTGCACGAAGCGCTACTTTCACAATCACATTTACAAGTTTTAATCAAACACTCTCTCGATAGGCTTTCATATTCAACGCCATAAGGTATTATATTCGATGACGATGCACTTCTACAGTCACATTTACAAGTCTTGATATATGAAGATGACTTTTTCACCAATCCTAATGGTGCTCCTAGACTGGACTCTGATATCTTGCTGGGAGTGGAGCTGTATACGGACCTCTTCCAGCAAGCTCGCGTCATCGGAGTCTTCTCAGTGGCGGCTACAGATATATTAGCTGGAGTCGATGTGGTAGCAAGAGGTGCCGGAAATTGCTTTGATGAGATGCGACTTACAGACCTGTCGTGTGTTTTAATCTGGACTGGATGTAATTGACAAGTGAAGTCAGAATGAGTGGTCGTTCCGATTGAATGATCGGAAGATTTAGGGACACATGCTTCAACGTTCACATCGTGGCTTTTTATCGTACTGATGCATGCCTGAGAATGCTTGCTTACAGTCACGGTTATCAAATTCTTTGATGGACCTTTAGAAACTACTCTTTCGATGGATGTGGTGGTCTCACACGGGCTGCCATCCCAGGTCCCTCCTTGGAAGTCATCATCATCCTTCTTATGAATCGTTTCAATGTTATAGCACATGCTATCAGATTGTCGTTTTTTCTTCTTCATTCTAGAACACATCAAGTAACAGAGCGTTGGAATACACCATGCTATTTCCAAAATAATAATAACTGTTATGACCATCATCTTTTTCGAAGATAAATCCACTGGGATACCAGCTATGCGTGTTTTATTGCGGTAATTATGTGCAACTGTGGGATTCTCATTGATATCGAATAGATTTCTTGATTTGTTTACGAGAGACAAGACACTATGAAGCGCTGGATATAATTTTTCATCGCTAAGATGCGTCACCACATCATCATCGAGCCACTTTTGTAGTCTCTCTTCATAGCTATCGAGACTTTCGATACCACTTGATGCAATACAATGTTTCGCCGTGTTATAGTAGTGGAAAAGTCTATTTGACGAATCAGGACAATTTAATGGAACAGGCCCTACATCTTTTATTGGTAAAAACATACATTCGGACCCAGGCTCCCAGCTTATGCTCGGTACTGGTATCGCTAGACCTGAGGGTGTTTTTTCAAAGTATGCTATTTCATCGCAGGGATTTTTCGATTTTCTTGTCATGTCTTGTCGTAACGGAGCGATATTCACGGACATGGCGTAGAGGAAACTAGTTGTAGGAGTTCGCCATCCTTTGCCATCTGTGTTCAAGTATTTTTTTATTTCCTTGTGTAAATCGAAGAGTTTTATGGCATCTTCTTTCGGCACCGTTCCTCCGTAGTATGCGAATTTAGTAATTGGCAGTATCCACATTTTAAGATAGCCTCCTATAGTATCACAGAGCGCCAGTTTCAGAAGAGTGTTGGTTTCGTGGTCGGTGGCTTCACTGTTTACGACTTGGAATGTTTCTTTGAAGTAAACGAGCATGGAGTTGGTGAAGTCTTCGCTCCTTGTGTTTAGTGAGTGTACGGGTGGTATTATTTCGAGGAAGTGTTTCCTGGCTCTCAGCAGGCCTATCTGGGGGGCGGTCCAGGTGCTCTGAGTGACGGCAGACCGCGGGAACAGGACGGTGCCCACGTCGCAGTGCTTGAGACGGTCCTCGTGCGCCAGAGCTTCACACAACAACACTAACGTAAAAATGTACGCGTTCATCGCTAAAACATCAGTAAAAAGGTAACAAAATAAACGTGTTTACAAAAAAACGAAACGAGAGATTATTTTGGCTATTGGCACTTCTGTTTTTGCTGTCAAGTACTTTGACATAATAATATGGCAAGCAAGCAAGGAGTTTGCAATGCAGTTATTTTCTGTAGTCCATCTCCACATGGTTGTGCCCCTACTGAGTTTCACAGTATGTAATCATACAAGTGATTTGTCCCGCGATCCTGTTCATACGTCTACGTCCAGGTGAGGGGTAAATTGTTTAATTACAGCTTCATGGAGGATCACATAGTTATTATATCAACATGTGTGACGGAATAATCTTGTTTGAGGTAGGGAATCGATATTACAATATGAGTTGTTTTAATAGTTATGTATAACATTTTTTTGTAGATGCTGTATTAAAAAATTAGTTCTGAATAGGTAATTTTGATAAATTAAATTAAATAAATTCTTCTTCTTATCGAATGAGAGCGGCCAACTCTGGTGTCGAGAGTTTTCAAGCCGCCTGAAGTTGAGAGTTGTCAAGGGCCTCTGACATGGCTTAACGACTGCCGTACTAGACTAACAGCCGGGACCTACAATTTAACGTGTCATCAATGTATAAAAGAAAAACATCTTAGAAGACAGCTAGTACTGAAGACTTGGTGAATTTCAGTTTTTTTTTTGTTATGGGTGTATAATTTGTTTAATTTCATGCAACCTTTATTCCAACGCGTTAATCCGGGATTAAAGTTATCTCAGTGTTTTACTTCTTCAAAAAGAGAGAAGAAGAAAAAGATGACCTCTGTGTTAATACAAATCTAATCTATTTACTTACTAAATTTCGTTCAAATCAGTAGCTGTTAGAGCGTGATGGAAAGAAGGAACAAGCATACACACTAACGTTTGCCTTCATAATATCATTGTGAAATGTGATATTATGTGATAATGTGTGATTGTAGGTACAAGGTATAGCGTGTCACGAGACATTAACACATGTACTACACGTCACGTTAATCATGTCCCGCTAATTGTACTCGTGTTATTATGACAAATTACAACCGAGGGGACGGAGTATGCTGGCTTATGACATCCAGTTTGGTACATTGATCTAAGTATTCATTGAAGATGTGAAACGCCGTGACTCTAATGGTATTTGTTCGTGATTATCAAAGTTTGGTAACATTTTCTTGGGTCTTCTTCTTATCGGATGAGAGTGGCTAACTCTGGTGTCCGACATGGCTTAACGACTGCCGTACTAGACAAACAGCCGGGACCTAAAATTTAACGTGTCATCCAACCCACGAAAGCGCCCAAAATGGAATGCCACTTTTCGGTCACCCATCCAACTACTAACCGCGTCGACAATTGTTTAACATTGGTAATCGCATGCGATTGCCTCCGCTAACTGCGCTTCTTCTTCTTCCTTGGGTTGGATAACACAATGAAAACATATTAAGTAGTTTTAGTTTTAACGTTAAGGTGCATCCTTGGATTGGATGACTTGCTGCTAACCGAAGCTAAGCTTGCTGGCTATAGGTCTGGCTACTATTTATCATAGAAAAGCAGTCGTTAGAAGTCGAGCATAGAACTTAATTATTGCTTTTAAATTATTTCCTTACAGCAAGACTAGTTTTGAAAAAAACATAATGTGGGAGAAAAAATTGGTTGCCTGTAAAGTCGGTATACGGGCGAAAGTTTTACGTGACAACGACTTTGAGTGGTAAAATAATTTTAATGTGGAAGGGACGCGTGCCTTTCACTTTTTATGTCTGTCTCTCTCGCTCTTAGGCGGACTAACCATGCCCGAGTGGAAGGGACGCGTGCCTCTCACTCGCTCTCATTGTGAGCGCATAACGTGAGCGGAGCGTAACGCAGTTTCTTGAAGTGTCACCCGGCAAACCAATTTATAAGACGTTGTCACGTCAAAAATAATTGAATTTCCATACATACTTTAACTCGTAAATTGTAAGAATAATAATTAATGTATCGATAATAATTATTTTGCAACTCAAATGAAACCAACGGTTCATACGTACTCGTACTCGGTATCAAACAGTGGCTTCATTTAAGTTGCCAATTTACTTCATAATGTGTTAATGATTATTATCGCTCGAACTATTATAATAGTTTGTGCAAATTATCGCTGTAGTAGGCTTTAGCACAAGGGTATCCCTTCCTGTACAGCCTTAATGACGTAAACAATGGTAACTTGATATTGTTCATCGCTTACGAGTTACGAATATGTGAGTGTTTGGTGAATCTCGGGAGTGTAATGGCGCTAGTGAGGCCCAAATTCTAATAATAAGCTCACCTCACCAAATTGTCGCTAGGATTGCTAGTGGATCGTAAGTTTTTTACAAATCCTATGTCAAAAATCTGTAGCTCTTATTGACTGAGCGTAACGTGTGTTAAAAAGAAGATAGTAGCTTCCATATGATTAAATGTATGGCTTCTAGAAAGAGAGGCATACAATTATTTGTCGATTTCTATAGTAGTGTGAACTGTGAATAAATTATAATTTCATAAACACTTACCTGCAAAACAAACTTAATAAACAAAATATTTATTTATTTTATTTATTTTGGCTTAACATTGGTAATAACATTGATACATTTATCTTACACTAGTATTTTTATACATAAACAAAATGTATTACCTATTAAAGCTAAGCACAGCATGCACAATTTTATTATTACTACAATATATAAAGATAATGAAAATATATTTACAAACTAATCCTAGTTGTAAACAATAGCATTGTTGTTTAGGAATTTAACAAGTTATGATGAATCATGTAACACACGTCCTAACGTATATAGATTTATTAGTTCTTATAATTTCTATGCTTACCATTCGCTTAGACCAAAGATTTGAAGCTACGTTGCGGGCTATAGTCCTTACCGCTATGATACGGTAGACGTAAATGACAATGAACAAACTTACATTCACAAATAGACTTCGAATCGTCTCGGCAAAACTCTTTACCGCCTGTTACGGTAAAAGTAATTGACACTGAAAACATAACAACACAAATCGACGCACCAGCACATTCTCTATCCGAGGATTCTAGTTAGCTAACCAGCAAACACATCTATAAAGCCCCTAGTAGACAAAACCACATGTTCTGACCCGTCGAGGTTAATTATTTTTACACGCAATAATTAGGGGGCCTGCACACTGCACGGGCACACTGCGCAGTAACTTATTGCTCTGGAAGATTTACCGCCTTTTACCTAATCGCCTGCCTTATGATTAGTGAAGAGGATGCGACACGGATATAGGTGGGTTTGTTAGGGGATATGGAAGTGACTACATACATAGGAAACTATTGTTAGCTTTACGTTTAGTGAAGATAATAGTTTGAGTCTCAGTTAATATCTATACATATAATTAGGCTGTAACAGGTCGGTGTCTGTACATTGAAGATATTTGAAAAAAAAATTGAGGGGTCTTCATTGATGTAGGTCACAATAGAACACAAAAACCATGTTTAAAAAAATCTGTTTGTCTGTGTGTCTGTCGGTATGTTTGTTCGTTATAGACTCGGAAACGGCTGAAAAGATTTGTCTACGGTTTTCACTAACATATTGGTGCATTTTTAACTTAGTGTTTATTTCATTTCAATCGGTCGTAAATAAAAAAGTTCTGTTAATTTTAAACCTTTTTATCTTAAAATAATGCGAGTGAAGCCGCGGGTGTCCACTAGTATTCAATTGTCTTCTTATATCATAAATAAAGGTTTTCTTCTTATTCTATTGCAAACACGAACTATTAATAGCTTAAGTATCTTATGTGCACCCTGTTCTTAAAACGGTAGGATATAGGTAAATACTCAGATAAAAAAAAACTTATCCTTTCAAGTAACACTAACCTACTTTCATGATTACTTTTCATAAATCTTGTACTTAGTAAAAGGAACTATGTTTTTAAAAAGATCTAAAATGTCTATGTCTCTTCCATTAGCACATACATCATCATATGACATATTATACCTACCTCTTGTATTCGAGTAAAAAGCTCTCCCGTAGTAATGGGGATGATCATTAATATTTTATGCGGCAGATAACGGCTATCCATTCATTTATACACATCTTGGACGGTACAGCACATTTACGATGGAGAGTGATTTAAGCAGCAGTTCGCGATAGGCAAGTTTCTAATTCTAATACGTGGTATCGAAGAGCATAAATTAATATTCTACCTACGTATTTACAAAGCTGACCTAACATGTATGAGTTTTATGTTGGGAAAATTTTTGTGATTCTGGGGTCATGTGGGTCATTATCAGATCAGTATTTAGAAAATGTATAACATTTTCTTGAAAGTAATGTATGGTTTAGGTATGTGTCAGTTACTTTATGATATAATTTAATAGATTCACCGGATAACATGCTGTTTGATTAAAACGTTGCTTAACATCAGGCAAGTTTCACCTAGTCAAGCGTGAGCCTATCTCATGTAATAAAAAAATATTATCATCGTCATGAAATGTCTCAACGTCCATTGTAAATAAAAATAAAATCGCTATGGAGTGTCACCTCTTGGTGTCAATAATCAGTCTTGTGCCCTTCTCGTTCATGGAACAATATAGTCTTGAAATTTACCCTATAAATCATCGCCGAAACCCGAGCTATAACTTCAAGAACCAAAGTCTTTATTTAACGCCTGAAAAAATAATGATCGCAATACGCCAACTACATTTAGATCTACATTACCGCTTCATTTTTGACGCTACAGCATCATGGCATGGCATCCCATCGTCACGGCCTCTATGGCGCCGCTGTAGGGGACAAATTGTGCCGCCCCATGGGAAATCTTATGTTATTAGCTGTCAATCAAACCACACCCTATATTGGAAATATGGATGCTGTGATTTTCTTCGCGGTGCCGATGAGTTGTTATTGCTAAAACAGGTCAGATATAAATGCTTACGGCTTACTTTAATATTTACAATGAGCTACTTAAAATAAAAGTTACATAATTATTATTAAGCTGTATGTTCTTGTAAATATTAATTTTTAAGGAATTACGAAATACTCAATTCAATTATGCCTCTTTCGTTTGAACAATATAAAAACATTATTTTTATAGATATGTAGTGCGTCGTAATGAAATAGTGTGTTATACCTACGTCGAATAGTCGTGTTTCAATTTAAACATGCAAGATTGTAAAAATCTAAAATTATGTATTCTAAATACATAATTTTAGATTTTTGAATCAATCGAATGCTTACATTTACATAAAAGTATCGTTAGTCGTATAAATGTTGGCTTCAATGTATAAAAGAGCACCTAGAGCTAGTTATTGTATAAACGAGCGCCTTTCTACTAACACAGACATAAAAATATGAAAAAAAAAAACTCAAAGACTCGTCACCGAAGGCATGGTTCAGGAAATTACGCCGCGATCCATTTCCACTCCGTAATCCGGTATCTGGTCGTATCGGGACACCTTCACTCCATTGTGGGCTGAGCCATATCGCATTTCATTTTATTTGAAAAAGGTTTAACTGGTTATTTTTTATTATAATATTAGCTTTATTGACATTTTAAAACTTAGGTTTAATTGTTTTGAAGTTAGCACCGATTTCAACATAAATACCAACAATTTTCCATAAAAATAATGAGACATAGCTTATTTCTATCTCGAGCAAGATAAAAAATATCAACACTATACAATGTACGTCATACTTCTTGTAGTCTATAAGGAAAGAGGAAAAACACTCCTGTTTGATTTTGTCACTGGTTTATTTATACATTTTATAAAAATTATGTACATACAATTGTACATACCTACGTCATTGTATTGTACGCATTCCTCACGTCAGTGAGGACATCTACTGGACTATCTACATAATATAACATATTTTGGTTTGTACCCACTGGTATTTTTAGGGTTCCGTACCTCAAAAGGAAAAAACGGAACCCTTATAGGATCACTTTGTTGTCCGTCTGTCCGTCCGTCCGTCCGTCTGTCAAGACCCTTTTTCTCAGGAACGCGTAGAAGTATGAAGCTGAAATTTATATCAATTACTCAGGTCTACTGTCCCTTGAAGCTGTGAAAAAATCAAACTTCTAAGCCAACGCAATCAAAAGATACAGCCATTTATGCCGCAAATTTTCGACACTTGCAAGGGAATCAAAACCTACAGGGTGCTTCCCGTGAACTCAGAATCTTGAAATTTGGTACGAAGCAACGTCTTATAACATAGATAAAGGAAAAATTACGAAAACCATAAATTTTTAGTTACATCACAAAATATTTAACCTTGCCGGTTTGTACGGAACCCTCGGTGCGCGAGTCCGACTCGCACTTGGCCGGTTTTTTTTTTACAAGGAATGGGTTTGCACTTGACCGTAATTCGCCTGAAAAATATTAACCTACCTATTGAGATAAACGATAGGTTATCGTCTTCATCTCACTTTACAAATCGAGCAATATCTACTTTTTTGAGTAGTATTCTAAAGCAGGTTGCAGTTGATCGAGATATTTTTTTTTACAAGGTATGAATTGATCACTAACCAGTAGACATAAAGAAGTGGCTTAAACTAGAAATAAATAATGTAATTTCAAACACAGCTTAAGTTCCGGGACCTTTAGCCAGGTGTATTGTTAAAGGTAAAGTCCATTACTGCAGACAAACGGAATGAATGCTTGATGCCGCCCAAATGTCAGCACAAATGGAATAAATGATTAGGACTGCTTCATCAGACCCTGGGCTCCTAGATGTATATTGATTAAGCAGCTAGTTATACTAATATAGATATGATTTGTATGGTGCCTTGATTGTTGGTAGTTATGTTGCTACGGAAAACAGAATCCTTATTCCAACACAAACTCCAACGCCTCGCGGATGCACACATCTTTCATAAAAGTTTGCGTTTTTTTTTAACATGGAATTAGCCAACGTTTGACTGATGTTAAGCACTACTGTAGTCTAAGATTAGCGTATGTGTTAATCTGTCCTGTGTCGTCCATTCCAAATTTAATCCAAATTGATCAAGCCATTTAAGCAAGCCTTTATAACTCGGATATGATTTCATAACGTACCAAACCTACTAAAACGATTTCACCTAATCAGGAAAAACTTGTCAAATTTGAATCTCTTCACATCTTTAGCTGGTTTTATAAACATTAATTAAAAGTCATGGAAATTATAATTCGATGTGCGTTCTTAACCTTCAGCAATAAATTTGTAAATTAAATACTAAAGCCACATGAGTCCAGGTGCGCGTCAATCAGGACTACAGACAGACAAACTGAGCCACTACTCGTAAATATACTGATTCATTGTCGGTTGACACGTGCCGCCATTTCCGCTCCATTGGCCCGAGAAATCATTGCCTCATTAAAAATTATATTAAAATGACGACAATATTAAAAATACATTTCTGGAAAGCTGGAAGGTTTTTGCACTCGCCTTTTTTTTAAGGCTCGCTAGCTTAATTGACTACAGCTCGCCTGATGTTAAGCAACGTTGTAAACTACATAACAACTACTTTTTACATATGTCTGCATAAAACAAAGAAAAGTCTAGCAGGCTAAAAGTAGACAAAAGATATCAACTATTACAAAACATAAAAAAAAGTTTAAAAAGTTTTTGGAAGTGCCTTCTATACATTCATGTTCAAAAAGTAATTTGTGGAGATGCTGGGATTTGAACCCAGGACTTTCAGCATGCGAAGCAGACACTCTACCACTGAGTTACATCCCCGATGAGACTGATGTTCGAAATAAGTTAACCTTATATATTATATGAGCATAATCTAAGTCAAGTTTTTTTTTAAAATAAAATGAAACATTAAATTAATGGTACAATGCAAAACATAATAAACAACAAAACTTTCAAAAATATTTTGCAACTCCTGCAAAACAGTTCAGAAATAATCCGCTAGATGGCGTTGAACTACAATTAAGTTCGTATAAATCGGGTACGCTTCAATACGATTTTATCAGCGAAATGTTTTTACAGCTACCCCTTTTAATTAAGTAGTGAAAATGTTCTGTGTTGTGAAACTGAACTTGTTATTTTGATGACAAACTGTGACAAAAGGATAGTTAATCATTTAATATAAGTACCTACTCGTAAAGTGATAATTGCTAGATATTATACTGTACTTATTGCTGACAAAACTAACCATTTGATATCTAACTAAACAGCACACTGTTTAGTTGATAAAAATACATATGTATCTTATAATCTAATGAAAAACACGCTGTGTGATGGACCCGTTATGAATAGACCATGATATGATACATGAGAAACAGTCTGCCACGTATCTTTCTGGAAGAAACTAAGAAGTTATAGAACATAATATTTTTGACTAACTAAACAACAATAACATTCACCTTCTATTAAGATTACCTATGAATTACTTATTATTCTGACAGCTTTCCCTTTAAAAAGTAATTATCAGCTAAACAGGCCGTGACGATAACCAGGAGCCGTCAGATAGGTGTCGCCACTGTGCACTGTGCTGTGAAAATCACATAAAAATCATTATAAAACCCTTTGTGGCACCCCAACCCCGCAGATGCGGCGATACTGCCTTTGTTAACGTGTTTTAAAGTGAGTGGGCTGGGGAAAGAGGAAATCGTGGTCAAAATTTATCAATCGTACCTAATAATAAATATCGGTATGTTGCCGGCAGGCACGTTTAGGAGCCGGTTTCATGCTAGTAATGTAAGATTCAAATCAGACTGGACACTTTGACAGTCGCCCAGTGCAAAAAAAATACAGTCTTATCTTAACAAATTAATGTAAAAAATACAGATAAACAGATACCGACACGCAATATTTGATGTGAACTACTCAATGTGCCTCTAGTAGATAAATAAATAAATAAATAAATATTCCGGGACATTGCACACAGCGCAATCTAGCCCCACACTAAGCAAACGCTTGTGTCGTGGGTACTAGATAACGGATATAATACTTATATACTTTTCTTTTGTAAATACATACTTATTATACATACAAACGACCAGACTCAACACAAGTAATTTTTTATAATGCATAAATACTTGTGTCACGCGGGAATCGAACCCGCAACCCCTAGATTAGAAGGCAGAGCCACTACCAACTAAGCTAACAGGCCAGTCAAATCAGATCAGATGTTATGTCTATCTGAATTTTTTAGGTATGTGTTATTTTTGGTACAAATGATGGTGATTTATTAGTAGTTCACAACATTCTGCTAAAATTAAGACTGAAATATACTGCATACCTACATCAATTTAAAAAGGCAGTGCTCAGTAATGACGACAAACAAGGAAAGAGGAGGATCGTGGTGAAATTTGTCCATTGATTTTTGTTTATCAGTTTTGTTTAATATGGTTTTGCGTTAAACACCTTACCTATAACTGTAGGTATATCATAATCAATACTTCTATACAAATTCTTCCAACTCCACTGCAAACTTCCATTCACTAGACGACACCTATACAACTAGATAATACACTATGTATAGTAAACTTCAGGCACCATAAACGCAGTACCAAGGAATGGTAGTGCAATTCTGAGGATTCCCAGATCCACGCTCGATCACATCGTAGTCTCAGACAGGGACAGAAAATACAGACATCTTCAGGATGGAGTGAGAGGAGGGATGGAAGATGACCAACGCTTGGCAGAGGTCAAGGGTGAATGCTCTTGAGCACTAACACTATAGCTTATAGACGCATCTTTAACAACAAAATCCGAAATACATCCTGTTAAATTTTGCAGAAGTAAAGAAATTGAAATATAATTTCATATAGGTCAGCTCTATCAGATGTCGATAGCGTGGAATATATCTATTTACTGATTGGTCATTTATTTATTTATTTACAAAAGGTACAGACACAAAATGCAGGCTAAAAGATTACAAACATATAACACTGTGGCGCATAAGACTAAACATACAGTTCAATCAAGTCCATACTCAACACTCATCCTGGATTCTGAGCGTTTAATTTTTTTTGTGAAAAAGACCAAATCGGTAAAGATAATAAACAACATATACGTAGACAAGTAATAATGACAGCATATAAGTTAAAGTACATAGTTGATATCAATAATAAATATAATAACAACAGATGGAACAGTCACAGAGCCAGCATCTCATAACTGATTTTTGTATTCGGTTACTAGACTGCCTATTACAAGCCATTGAATTTCGATAGCCCTCAATTGCTTGATAGAATGTCAAAATATGTCAATAAAGCTACTCCTGGCGCATTCTTTGTCGAATGATTACAAACCACCGCACTGTCAGAATATTATAATAGTCCTGCTGAATTTTAAATTGTCTACGTAGGAAAATGTTTGCTAGAACGGTTTAAATTGAAATCTGAATATAGATAAGGAGTTTTCACGTTTAGCGTCTCTGTAATACAATACAATAAATTTGTTAATTATACCAGTATCACAAGTCAGACATTTAAATCGTTTACACGTTAGTCTATTAGATATTACTACTTATATATTTTTTACATATCACATCTCTGGTACCTTAAAAATATATCAATATATGTATGTATAGATAGGATGTTAGTCGTCTGCAGTTTATATTGCCGTTACTCGTGGGTGATATGTTAAACTAATTGCTACGTGAACTGTGGCTGCGAGATGCGGTCGACATGAAGTCTTAGAAACAGTAACTTGCAGATCATTTATATAAGCTTAGGTTTAAATTAAACTTTTATTGGAAAATGAGCGAAATCAACCATAGTGCAGGTTTAGCACTTAATAAATAAACTCATAATCTTAGGTTTGTTTGTTGATGTTTTTAGATGGCCAGGGAACACTAGTATGGAGTAAAGTAGTAGTAGTAAAGTAGGTATAATGTGCGTTCATTATGTCTCAAAAAATAATGTTTATAGTTTTATTACAAAGAAGAAATATGGGTCGTTCCCGTAACTTACCGCGGTCAAAAATCAAGCCAGATTAAACATAAACAATACATTTTCTTTACTTGGGATAGGTTTGTGTTTGACTACATCCCGCCAGATGTTCAGCTTATCGTGACACACAGTAATATGAAATAATGTTATAACACTGAAATACACTAATGAAAAACCTACAGGAAGTATTTTCATACATCTTTCACTAGATAACTAATATACATATTCATCTACATATAGAATAGAAACAGGCTCCAATAAACCTCCTTGCTTTAGGCTATCTCATTCAATGGTGAATAGGTTATGCTTACAAGGAGTACGGAGTATTTACCTCGTGTGCCACAATGCAGGATTTAATTACAGCTTCAATACTATATGGACTTGGGAAATTGTGTCTAATAATGTACTAGTTTTAAGATACTACATGTTAGATGGTGAGATAGGTATGAGTACTAAATTAATAAATAGAATAATTTAAAGCCTTATAAAACGTCATATTTATCACAAAGTATCGTTTCGTGGCCAATTTATATTTTAATTGTCTCGTACATAGTTTTCAGAGATAGGAGAGATCATCCATAACCCTTGGGATCCCACTGCTGGGTATAGGCCTCCCTTTGAATGTGCCATCTGCGTCGATCTTGAGCAGACCTCGAAAATATGAGGCAGAATAATTTACTAATCATTGAAAATACAGAGAGACTTAGAAATTAAGAAGTTATTTGAGTTTGATCAAACAATATTTGTCATTATTTATTATATTGTCAATTTATAGAGGTATATGTGCAAGTGTTATTTATATCAAATATACATCTTGCTTAACATATTTCTTGACAAACCAAGTAAATTTATTAAAAAATTACTTAAGTCTAAAGCCCTAAGACCACCTACCACATGAAAATGCAGAAACAAAACACCATCTTGTATAACGCGCATTAAAATCTGAATCCAAACTCATTTCGGGAACATTAACAAGTGTGGCGAGCCGTGAAATTCGTTGTAACTTACATGACATTAGCGGAGTATGATTTATGGTCGCCGGTTCGATTCCCGACCGACGAACGATATGCTTTTTAGCAGAGAGCGGTTTTTGCTAGAAGTGTTGTGGAATTAGTATGATAAGTGAAGTTTTGTTTTGTAAAAACGCTTCTTAGATACCAAAGTACCAAACAAACATTATACAATTATTATTTTTGTCATAATTAATATTTGATTTAGCAACAATAAAGAATTATTTTTTATTTATTAATTCTCCAAAATATTTACACATATTAACACTAATAGAACTAAAAAAGAGTATTTACATCTAAACTAAATTTAAACAATCTACATGTGGTATGGAGCCAAGAACGCTGGCTGCATTCCCACGCTGGATTGCTATAGAAATCCTTTGCGCAAGGAACCAGCCAGCGTTCTTGTCTCTAGTGATGTCGATCAACATTTTATATATTTTTTTTATAAAAGACTTAGTGCTTTTACCCCACGGACCAAAAGTTTCGAAGCCAAGCGGTACGAAAATATAATATTTGTTTTGTTATTTAAAGCATTCTAAATTAAAATTCATACTATAACTACCTACCTTGGAAAAGCTGAAATTTCTCAAAAACCTGTTGTGGTTTTAATACAAATTTTAAGAAAAGGCAAAATTTAAAATTTGCTATTTATAATCTACCATTAAGTTTCTGATCTATCTTATTTGAAGTTCTATGGATATGAAGGATATTGTTGGAATGGCAAAGGCTTATTGGTGTGGTATTGTAGAAGTTTATTATATAGTTTTTTTAATTTGCACAATATGCATGGTTTTCAGTGAATTAAAGGCAATATGTTATTTTTTAAATCATATAATTTTGTAAACAAAAGAGTTCAACGCACTACAAGCTAATTATTTTATTAGGTACATAATTATTTTTAAGTCATTTGCTAAATATAATATATAAATAAAAATATATTACAATGGCTCTGTAAAAGAAAGAAATGTTACACAATTTGAGTAATTTTTATCTCATTGCAAATTCTCACCCACAAACGCAATTCAACAAAATACATCTATCATAACGCTCACGTACTCTTATCTATCTCGGAAATAAATAATGTAAATTTCGACAACTCGTTTCTCCCTTCTTTCTGTGACATACAGACGACCCTGTTTGTTTTCTTACTAGATTAGGCCGCTACAAAAGATACTGAAAGCTATTTGTTCAAGAAAATGATATACTACTCATCCGTGCGTGTGACGTACTGCAGTTCTACAAACTTTTATCTATTTTTGTGACTATTGTATAAAAAAACCTTGGACCTTATGGTAATGCCTTAGAGGTCAAATTCGTTTGTTGTTATAATTGGGGAAGGAATGTGGAAAAATATGAGCAAAAAGAAAGCCGCAGTAAACGACGAAAAGAGAATAAAATATGACGGGAAAATGGACCCCGGACGCAATAAAATATCAATTTTTTACAAGTCCCCTTCGAGTGGTTTAGTTTCAGTTTAGTTTGCGAATAATTTAGTATAAATGTCCACATATTAGATTTCGTAATAACATTGTCTCTGTTGGATTTAATTCTAACAAGATTCGTTTGACATTTCCTATTCTGTAGTTAATCTAATTGATTATTAAACAAAAATGATAAAGGAACAATAATGATAATATAAAAAGAGCCATTTACGCTTACACTATTTCAAAGACAAATTTCTGATTTTCATATGAATTTACAATATTTTTGTTAAACATTTGAGTGATTTTGCTCCAACAAATTGCTAATTTCGATCCCGAATTGATGTAAGTAACACCGCAGGGCGCCATGCATCCCATGAGGTCGGTGCTAAGAGCAATATGCATATTGAGTGCATATCGTGCAAATATTGCACGCGTCCGTATCGATGGAGGACGAATGTATGAATATTTTGATCATAGACTTAACCACGAAGGCGCATACCTACATATCTGGCTTGTAATACAAATCATTTTGTCAAACATATAGACTATGCCACCAGTAAGCCATAATTTACAGTTTTGAAATTAAATGAATTAGCTTTTGATTACAATTTGTGAAAAATGTGGCTCATGGATATGTGCTATATACCGTGCTTGTCCCATAAATCCGATTCACTGTTACTTTGAGGCTCATGCAGACAGACATTCATATGATCGTGACGTTTGTATGTAACCAATCAAAACAGGGTGCACAACGGTGCGCTCGCCAATATAAGCAAAACTAAGAGGGCCGGGAATCTAATCTAAATTTTCTAGAAACTTCGCTATTTTATGAGGTAGATTTATTTTATTATTATTTATCTTGAAAGCTACTGATTTTTATAACTCTTATGAGTCGTCTATTCTATGTAATATCGTATATTTGAATAATTCAGCTCGTTCTGCATCACACGGTACAATTACAGGGGCAAACAGGAATCAATTAGCACGCCGCGGAGTCCGGCTGCATTTGCATACTCCCGTATTGATGGGCTGCAACTGGACAGTTGGCAGTGTCATATTATGTACTAGTGGACGCCCGCGGCTTCGCTCGCATTATTTCAAGGTAAAAAGTAGCTTCTGACACTCCTAAGACCTTGTACTACCTATATACCAAAAATCATGATGATTCGTTCAACCGTTTTTGCGTGATGAGCGTTTAAATAAACAGAAAAACAGAGACACAGAAACATAAAAAAAATCTAGAAATTGTTGGAACGTTCTGCTAACAATTCCAAGTAACCCCAAACATTTATTTTTTAATATTGTCAGTGTTCAGACTTTCCACCCTCTTCAGATTTATTATTATGATGATATTATTGCTATATATATACCTATGCCCAATGTACGGCACTTTAATATATTTAAGCTTATTTCCTGTTTTGTTATTTCTATGTTTTGTACATGTATATTTGGTGTACATTAAAGATATATTCTATTCTACATAGATGTATAGATAGGAACTTTGATAGAAACAGAGACACAGATTATTTTTTAGTTTAGAAGACGGAGACTGAAATGTCTTTTGTCGTCTGTATGTTTACATAAGAGAACTGATTGATTGATTGGTCACAGATATATTACTTGTATCGTACGATATTACTTGATTAGTGTTATAAGAATGGTGTGCGATGTCATGAACTTTGAGATGTATGCATAGCTTGTATAGTGTGATGTTGTGTGTGTGTTGTGTGTGTGATGTGATATCAGAATCATGTTATTTGTTGTTAAAAACGTTGTTTTGAAAAAATAAAAAACACTACAATAGTGTTATTTGTTTTAATTAATTTCTTGCTTATTATGTTATTTTATTGGCCACAATTTATTAACTATATTATATCTCGCTATGTTTAAGAGTTTCATTTGTGAAAATAATATTACCCAAAGAATCTTTGTTGCTATTTAATCCCGTGGTGTTTGACCCATATAAATCTAAATCAACTGATGTCGGTCACTCAAAAGATGTTACTACACAATGTTTGTTTTGAAATATCGCGACCGTTTCGACCCATTTAACAAGACTTTAATACATTTTGTATAACCACACAATACTTTACAAGCCAGTTCTTGTATCTTCTCACGGTACTTAAGAATACATCTAAAGATACTTTTATAAATCTTCGTATCAATCAATTCCAAATACTCATTCACCCACACTTTGTTATGGCCAATAAATAGCGGCGAACCAAATGCTGACCCCTGAGGCTTTGAAATAATAGGACCGGTGTTTGGGCTTCTGCACAGTTTTGCGACAAACCTCTTTTGTATCTTACAAAGTTATTTATACAGCTATATGTAGGTATATTTTAGGCCAATTTTAACTTTGTACTTTCGTAATAAGGTTGTAATATTTTTGGTGCTGGTTTATAGAAGTAGGTAATGTTGACAGTATTTTTGATACACTTTCAATTGTTTCGGGATGTTCGTGGGAATGTGAAGGAGGAATGTTTTCAGAGGATGCAGTAGTGGACAATGTCGGTTAGTCTATAAAACGGTATTTTAGTCCATTTAGTGCAGCAGGGTGCCATGTCACCCCAGCGTGTGGTTTCTTCTTACGTTCTTGGTTATTTACGATGCCATTTTGGATGAATGTGCTGTTTTACAAATATGTAGCAAATGTTATTTATGTGATTTTGTTTCAGATTTTTTCAATAGGCGACGCAAACAATCATCAAATGATTTTATGTTATGGGATAGAGATCCCAGTTGCCTTTTAAAAATTGACTTTTTGTTTTGTAACTTTTTGAATGAGACTATAAATGTAACTGGTTGTTAAATGTATATTTCCAAATACACAGTATCCTCATCTGCAACATCCCGACATGTTTTTCCATTTAACTTTTAATTACGAGTCAGTCAATCGAGTGCGAAGTACCAGGGGTGCAGAAGGCGGCAGGAGTCAGTCGGAGGTAATCGCGCGGTGCTGTGTTGTTCATTACCCTCCCGGAGCTGTGTCGAACAAAACCATCGGGCCTATTGTCTTCTAACCAGTGCGGTTGCACTCCCGTTATAGATGGTGTATTTGTTACTAAAGATTTATTTTATTTCTTTTTTTAATATATTTATTTTAATCTTAGACTACACTGTTGCTTAACATCAGACAGACTGTAGTCAAACGTAAGCTTATTTCGGGATAAAAAATAATTTATTTGACAAAAAACTTGGTTACAAGATCTTTCGAATCCTCTGACCTTGTGGTAGCCGTTAGGTTGTGTTACGAGGCCAGAGTCATCTCCCAGTATATTTGGTTGTCGAATAATCGTGGTGATAGTTAATAAGACAGGAATTAACTATATCGCACCAAAATTTGTGGCTTAGCGGGAACTCGCCATGACTCTCGCATCAAACTAATAAATATGTAATAATTGCATCAACATTATTAAAGGTCTCTAATATGTATAATAAATTAATAACACTGTCATGCAAGCAATAGACTCGTATGTGACAAAAACTTGATGAGCACTGACATTCCCGACATACATACTGGTACTGGGTGTCACTTGTAAAGGAGCGCCTGCACGTAGGTATTTTAACAACTTAATTGCTTGCAATAATGTAATCTCGAAGAGTGACCGGTTCGCATTGATCTTGACATCATTATGTAGTTTAATAGATAGATAGATAGATATATTTTATTAACATACAGAATTACAACTAACTTATTACAATGCTAATAAGTGTTGGCATCGGTCATGTCTCGTCAAAAAAAAATACTAATTAAAATTACAATAAAATTAAATTAAATAGTTATTTTAGCTGTATAGGGGCTAGATTAGATAGTCAATTTACAATAAGAATCACAATGTATAAACTTATATGTCCTTAATTACCTAATTAATTTAGAATTTATGACAGCAGCAATCAACATTTTTAATATGACTGTAGTCATATGAAAAATATTCCTTAATTGTGTATATAGTTCTGTCTAGTAATAGCTTTTTAATACATTTTAGGAATTGGGCTTCATTGGTCATTGTTTTTAAACATTCCGGAAGTTTGTTAAACAACATTTGGCCCATTCGCAGTGGCAATTTCTCTGTCATTTTAAGCCTACCTAATAGAACCACAGATGGAACTTAGATTTCAAACTGGATACAAATAAATTCGTTCAATTAATTTCTTCAATATCTTCTACACCATTACAAATTCGTTCAATTTGTAATGGTGTAGAAGATATTGAAGAAATTAATTGAATTGTAAATGGAAAGCATGAAATACTAAAATATTGACAAGCACTTCTTGATGACTATTTTATTTCCATCTAGCAATATCTAACGAGTAATCCTTAACTAGAGAGCTTTCCTCCCAGAAAATAAAGTTTTCCCCGCGATTAGAACGAGTTCAAAGTAGGAGGTTTGTCATTGAGGCATTGTGGCGAGATGGAGCTTTAATAACGAGCTTTTGAGTAATAAACAGCGATTGAGGGATGAAAGCTGGATAGGAGTTAGGCAGGTAATATATTGAAATGAACGAATGACATTTTTAAAGCGAAATTTTTTCCCTAACAGTATACAAGGTTAAGAGTATCTAAATAAAACATTGCTTAAATGACCTAAAAGTGCATATTCTATTGTTTTACAATATAATAACTACTACAATATTTACTTAAGTATCATACACAAAACTTATATAAGGTGGTTTTAGTACTGCACATTGCACTTTTTCTATGGCTGTTGAAAAGTAACGCTACATTCTAAACTAGGAAATAACGACAATGACATTTAAACTAAACACATACACACACACGCAACACAGACAAGCTCACACTCCAAGTCACATTCACACACACGCATACACACCATACACACGTAGGTTGACGCACTGCTGCAATATTCGAATTTGTAAATCCTATAAGTTTTAATTCCTGTGGTCGATTTCAATAATTTTAGTATCCTTAGGTATGAATTGTTTATGTATCCATAAATCAGTAGAGTTATGAATGAAATGGAGTCATTTGTACAAATTAGGAATAGGTCTTTTAAATCACTTTGTTATATTCGATTACGTGATCACTTTTTAATATTGTAATACGCGAATGACTTAGGTAATGATTCTTTTGGTTACTCTCAATCTTGGACTACCGAGATACAGGCCCAGGCCTAGTTCGGGGTTCACAAGAAACTCACATTAACATTAATTAAGTAATTAATATAATTTAGTAATACGTTAATATTTTTGTGATTGTACTAGTGTTTTTTGGCAAATAAAATATCTTTATCTTTATCTTATCTTATTAATCTAAATAGAAACTATGCGATATCAATTTATTTATACGTTAGCTTTAAAGGATTACATTAACATTGAACTAGCTTAATTTGCAATATTTTTTTTCAGTACAATATAATTTCTGTCATACACGTTTTTAGTCTTTTTGCAAATCCTTTGTCGTATATTTGTGTACGACGTACAGACACACAGCAGGGCCTCATCAATAAGCCACGTCCATCCATCAGGAGCGACTAATTAAAGCACCTCGCACGGGCACAGGTAAATGAGTGATCTGCCTTTTTTAATTATAATTTACGCCTTTTCAAGGTTCGGTGATTAGTGAAAATAAGAGACCAAAAATTGCGTTATATCCAAATGTGTATAGAGAATTCAAAATAGTACAATTGTTTCTGCAAAACAATTACTTTATGAGGTGGATGTTTAAATTACATTTGATTTGAAGCCAATAATTTGATTTCTAAGTTGCATAAAGTGTGGTTGTCACTTATACAGTGACTATGGTCAAAGTAACATTATGCTTGTACTACCACAGATAGAGAGTACTACTACGTCAGTTACACAAACACAAGCTATTCATTGTGTTTTTTTATTCGAAAGCGATTCTAAAATACCATCGTGATATTTTTATTATAGTTATTAAAATATATGTATGTATTAAAAATTAAAATACATTGCTAAAAATCATTTACAAGAACCAATTTTTAGAAAATCGATCAAACCACTCCAATTCATTTAATATTTAATTTACCTCTGAACTTTACGGCGGAAAGCTTTCTCCGAAATCAGCATTAAAATCTTTAGCTTCCGTTGGATTTTAACAGCCATCCTTAAATTCTATGCAAATCAGAACGAGGGCCTAATTAAACCATATTTCGGTATAGACAACGTTATCTTTGAACTTACCTGCTTTCAAGCTTTCTATGCCTTTCCCGTGGATTTTCATACAAAAACATTCGAAAAGTTAACCTCTAATATGAACTCTATATTTTATACAGTAAGGTTGTTTGTTGTTTATGGAGGTTATAAGGTAAGGTGCACAATTTCATGTCAAGAACCCTCCTTGGGCAACATTAATAAGGAGAATTAAGATTAAAATGATATTAAATTTTGATATTGTGTTGTGTACGGATTATTCTTGAGGAAATTTTAATATAGGCTTCTTTCTCTCTTTGAGTTGGTTTGGGGTGGCTGCGGTCGCCTGCTTTCATGTACTTAATGTATGTGGATTAGGTACATTTAGGAGTACAGAGGAAGTATGTAATAGAACTTTTTTCCCCTGTCGGAAAATTAGCTTTAGTTATAAATGACATTTAAAATGAAATTAATCTGCCTTTTGGCTAAGACTTTACAGTTTGTTTTTTGTCACAGTCTTTTCAACATGTAAGACGTTCTTAGGGAAGTTTGAAAAAGTCTCGAAATCAGTATTGTTGTTTTTGTTACTTATATAAAAGTAAAAATTTATTCATAATATATCGAAATCGCTTTCCTGTTTCTCTATTTTGTCCGTCCGGCCTTGCTATTTGACTAAACTTTTCAATATTTCAGTCACAAATGGAGTTTCTTCGGTGAGTTCGAAGAATGCTCGCAAACAATGTCTGATAATAAGTGTGGAAACCCCGACCGATGACGACACTCGGTGAATAATTAATTTAACGGAAGGGTCACTCTCTACCACAGACATATTACATAGTCGATTCAAGTGAAGCACATATTTCATGTCTATGATTATGCCAACATGGCTACAAAGAAATATATTATGTGTCATTTTTATTGACATTCAAGACTTTTGCCGCTACTAAAACTAATCAAATACTCCATGTGGTTAATTTCGAATAGTTATTAGCTTTTATACATTTTATTATCTAGTTAATATAAGAATAACAAGCACAATAAAGTTTCTGAAATTCAATAAAAAGAATGGTGATGCAACAAAATACGCTTTATTTATTGTTAAATTAGTGTCTAGCTTCCAAAATACGATGTTTCTATGTGTAAATCAATTTTATTAATAAACATATTGCACAGTTGATCAACAGACTACACTGTGGTTTGTACTGAATCATTTTCCATCTGGGAATGAAATTAACACATCTATGAAATTTAAACATTGCGATTTCCGATTCAGAACTCGCAAAGTATATTTAGTTTTAAGTTAAAGTTAGGGACATTTATTTTTGACCATCAAAAGATGCAAGCGCCGCTTAAGAACGACACTAGTGCCATTTAATTTATTTATTGTAAATTTTATATTTTAATGTATGTACCTACATACTTTCATTTTATTTTTGTTCTATTATTTAATGTATATTTTACGCCGTCTGTTATGTGTTATATGTTTGTACTATGGTTTTGTTTGTTTATGTTTGCTACAAGTACATTTTTATCATTACTATTGTGTTCAAATCACTCTATATATATACCTTTCGTCACGTTCGTGACGTCACCTGCCGGTTCCAACGGAAGACCAGCGCTGGATGCTTGCATCCAGCACAAAATAAATAATTTTCATTTCATTTCATTTCACATGCTGAGTTGGGGCCGGATTGTGCCATGAAACGTGTACCTACTTGTATACATCCTTATCTTGTATTGTTCTGTTGTTGTATTGTATTGTATTGTATTGTATTGTATTGTATTGTATTGTATTGTATTGTATTGTATTGTATTGTATTGTATTGTATTGTATTGTATTGTATTGTATTGTATTGTATTGTATTGTATTGTATTGTATTGTATTGTATTGTATTGTATTGTATTGTATTGTATTGTATTGTATTGTATTGTATTGTATTGTATTGTATTGTATTGTATTGTATTGTATTGTATTGTATTGTATTGTATTGTATTGTATTGTATTGTATTGTATTGTATTGTATTGTATTGTATTGTATTGTATTGTATTGTATTGTATTGTATTGTATTGTATTGTATTGTATTGTATTGTATTGTATTGTATTGTATTGTATTGTATTGTATTGTATTGTATTGTATTGTATTGTATTGTATTGTATTGTATTGTATTGTATTGTATTGTATTGTATTGTATTGTATTGTATTGTATTGTATTGTATTGTATTGTATTGTATTGTATTGTATTGTATTGTATTGTATTGTATTGTATTGTATTGTATTGTATTGTATTGTATTGTATTGTATTGTATTGTATTGTATTGTATTGTATTGTATTGTATTGTATTGTATTGTATTGTATTGTATTGTATTGTATTGTATTGTATTGTTCTGTATCTCTAAATCCCAATAAATGTATTTTATTCTTATTCTTTATTCCTTGGACTAGAAATTATCGGTCTTCAAGTCGAGAGTAAACCGGTTTCTTATAGGGAAACGCGCTAGATCGTAGATTATAACGTTGCTTAACATCAGGCAAGTTCTAGTCAAGCGTAAGCCTATCTCATGTAAAAAATCTTCTTTCGTGATCTATTTCCATAAGTCTGTGCAGATTCAAACTTCAGTGATGTAGTCCAATCGCGCCAATCAGCTCCTATTGAGGCGGTGGACTTTTTATATGCAGAGAGTTGTTTAGAGGCGCCAAGGAAGTTAAAGTAGGTATTTATTCAACTAGAAACTATTTTCTTATGGGAATGTTGGTGTTGTGCTGAGCTTTGACATGTCTAGATTCTGTTTTTCTTAAAATACCTGGTTCTTAGAAATACTGAAGAAATATATGTTTGACTGGCCTGTTAGCTTAGTTGGTTGTGGCTCTGCCTTCTGATCTAGAGGTCACGGGTTCGATTCCCGCATGACACAAGTATTTATGTACTTTTATAATTTATAAATACTTGTGTTAAGTCTGGTCGTTTGTATGTATAATAAGTACTATGTATTTACAAAAGAAACGTATATAAGTATTATATCCGTTATCTAGTACCCACGACACAAGCGTTTGCTTAGTGTGGGGCTAGATGGCGCTGTGTGCGTCCCGGAATATTTATTATTATTAAGTATTATTATTTACTAATGTAGTGTTTCATAGTTATAATGAAACGGTTCGAAGCGAGCTGTAAGCTAAGCGTGGGAAGCATAAAAAAATACTCATGGTAAATATTTACGTATGCAGGACTTCATTCGAAGCTAGTCTCTGTTGAGTCGTATTTCCTCATGACTGAGGATCGTGACTTCCCCTCAGAATTCATTCGTTAGGGGAGTTCTCTTTGGCAGACACATCGTGGTGAGCGCCCACCGCGCCGTCTTTAACGGAAGACACATGTCCTTGGATATTGTGGTCCTCAAACATGTCGGTTTCCTCGCGATGCTTAATATAATTTAGCTAACAATAATAAATAACCAGAACCATCATTATCAGAAAAGTTCACCTGATCCACGTTGTTTTATATGATTATGCAATGTTATAGCTTCGTTTTCTAAAGCACAGCGACAACTCGTACATTGCAGTATTAATTGGTGACAAGAAGTTTATTTATTTCACAAACACTGTAACCGGATAATCTAGGATATGTTTTAAGCAGAACTAGAATTACAGTGGAACTGCATTGAGTAATTGAAATTAAGATTTTACAAGTTGTACAGATAATACAGAACATGTACCTACTTAGAAGAAAAATTCACGAGCATTATAAACATTTTTGTATTCACAAAATATTTCGTTTATATATATCATAATATTACTTCTGCTGATTAAACGAGAAATTATTTTGTATTCAGGCACTATTATTGAGAAAAAAATGGCATGAGTATCACCGTTCTTAACAAACTCTTTCTGTAATGAATCGGGTTCGACGTACATACGTTAATCGATTTTCTTTACTGGCCGTTACCTTAAGCCTTAAGTTAGATAGTTTTAAGTATTAGCATATTACCTATTATTTTTTTCATTGAGAAAGTATAATTCAGTGTGATTTCACATACACCTAAACAAGTTTGCGTGTGTCTGTAAGTACCTACATATGCAAAGCGCTCCGTGTTCGCGAGTAATTACATCTCATTAGTTTATTGCTTGCTAAGATTGCATCTCGGATGTTAAACTTATTTGCATGAATTACCGATTTGTTACCTTTATTCCGTGATTGGAAATTTATTTTAAGTATGAACTTATAATTTCTTTTCGTTTAGTTAAAATTCAAATGAACATATGTAGGTTTGCTTGCACAATGACTCTTAAAAACTTTTAGCCATTATTTTAATAATAAAATTTGGACTACAATTCCGGATCAAAGCCTACTCTGGCTGACACTACCGTCTATTTAAAAATGGAATTATAATTATTTTAAGATGACACAATGACAATATTGTATTTAAAAAGTATGACTAAACTAAACATCAGTTATTTTCAACCGAAACAGCAATAAGAAATTTATAATAAAAACCGCACGTTGAAATCTTCAATTACACACATACATTATTCCAATTCGTCTAGTCACGAACTTACAAGCTCACCACAGATCAGATTAACATTTCAATTTCCATTTTTGCGGTCACACGAGCCTCGGGCAACCCCTCATTAATTAGGTTACAGGAGGGTTGCACCTCCCCCGGGAGTGAAGGGTTACTCCTCGGGGACCAGACACAATTGATTGAGATGGATCCCGTCAGCACGGGACAAATTCGCGCGACGAGGTTTTAACCAACTTGAAAAAGGAGTGAAAATTGATGGTTATTAATTTAAGCTCAATGTACAACAGTGACATTGCCAGAACAGGGTGAAATTTTAGGTTTTTTTGGTTGATATCTTTGAGAAATCTTCTTTTTTTATAACGCAGTATCCTTAATGATAGTTTGTCCACAAATTTCGATTTGTTCTAGTTTTAGGTAACATTATTATAAGATTCATCTAAATAAATTGAGTAGTTCAGAAATCGGTGTCGTCGTATTTATAGGGGGAATATTGAAGTCAGTTTAATATTTTGAAAATACCAATTGTTCATCTTTCCAGACTCACTTCCTCTCCCCTTGAAAGCTATTGTTTTTTTTAAAGGGTGACTTTAATCAGTCGGTTAAGGGGACTAATTGTTTGTCATTGTTTTTAACTTGCTGAGAGCTTCCTTGATTACTTGTTTATTACAAGAAAAAATGGTAATAAAAGTTTTGAAGAAATTAATTTGGCAGTTTTGGTACGAAAAATAAAAGTTTAAATGAACTTCAAATGCATTTTCGGTTTGTTTTAATTGAAAAGTTAAGATTTTAATTTATTATTTTTAAAAAGTACTTATTTTTGTTACTGTATTTTTATCCACTTCAATTGTGAGCTTTAAATTGGTATTTAACTCGATTTCATCAAGTATTACGCATTATTTTGGTCTTGTTAATTAGTACTTTAGAAATCTACTTACATTCCACTGTAACCATAAATAATAGTTGTGGATGAGCTATTGCGATATATTTATTTGTTCTTCTTATCCAATGAGAGTGGCCAACTCTTGTCAAGCCGTCCTAAGGGCATGACAAGAGTTGGCCACATGACTTTACGACTGCCGCACTAGACAAATAGCCGGGGTAGGCCGCGGCTATTTGTCTAGGCAACTTAACGTGTCATCAGACCCACGGAAGCGCCCAACATGGAAAAATATAAGATTTGAATTAATTAATTTATTTGTTGAAGGAACCTGATATAGCTATAGATTCATACAATTTACCAGGAAATTAGATCAGATAAGACGGTCAACGGATAGGTACTACAAAGCTTTTCAGGAAATCTTCACAAAATAAGAACCACAGTCTAACCACAGATATACTGACGGCAGCTGCTATAGATGTGTATATCTGTATAACAAAGCCACAAGCGGAGCTCGTTCACAATGCCAATATTTACTGAATATTGTCCGCAGCCGATCCAACCCGAGATAACTCAACCAAAGATGTCTTTAAACTCAACCGAGATGGGCGGGCGATGAGTTCCAGAAATATTTTTCATGTTTTTTTATCAAATTCAAATTCAAAGCATTTAAAGAAAAGTTAAATGGCTATGGAGATTGATTAGATTTCATATGGAATGACAATTTCTTTTCAATGCATGCTTTGTTGTATATATCTAGACATAATTATGCTTGTACACATACAAAAACACATATAATGCAATATTTTACATAGAAAAAAATTAATAACTTAAAGTAACATTACATATCGTATCGGATAGTATGAAAAGCTGCTCAAGATTTTACATAAATACCTTATGTAATCTCGATCACGCTTCTGTTCCCGAACCTCCTCAATATTCACCAATAACCAAACTCAATATTACCAAATCATATTCTACAACATCCATTGCGTTTTCTTTATCAATTGTGTTTTTGTCATTGTTCCGAGGCCCAGCAATCTATACGAAGTAAAGTAAAGTAATCGTTTCTTGAATGTTAATTTATTGGAAAGTAGTAAAAGTATAGATGTGCGATAACCTGAGATAATCCTAGGATAAAATCTCAAGCGATTCGCCTTCACTATGCGGTAGCTTGAAATTTTACATCTCTTCCAAGGAAATCAAAACTGTTTTTTAGGCAAACTCTATTGTAGTATGGGCCCGAATATTATAATAGACGCAAAGATTATACAGTATTATGAAACTATCTTTAAAATGTATATTATTCTGATAAACGTATATTTTCTTTATTACATAGAGGGATAAGCAATTCTTGCAAAAAATGTCGTGTAGGTAGATTGAGAGGCAAACCCTAAATTAGCATAGATCAAGACAACAGTCTGGTTCGTAAAAAAATATATAAGTTTTCAAATTTTTAGACCTATATATTTGTTTGTTTACATTTTACTACAAGATATGTTACCAAAAAGCCTGGGATCATTTGCAATACCAATCAAAAGAAAAGCCTCGATACTGATTGAAGAACCCTCGTGATGTTGACTGATGAGTTCTGATGATGGAAGGTGGGGACGAAGTAAATGAGGAAATTATACGGAACTGCATGTTTACATTAGATATACCTACCTACGAACACATATATAGGTACTTATCAATGTTTCTGCAATCTACATTCAATAGAATTTCCAAAAGTTGTAGAGTAAAATGATGTAAATTTTTGAAATGAGAGCTTATACGTCTTTTTTTGTTAATTGTCTTTTTATATGCTAAAATGAAGTGAACTCTGATATGGTATATATGGTACTAACATGTAAGTGTATGTACGAGTACAAACACAATCCAGATTATGTAGATGATCATGTCGCCAGAACCACTTGTCTTGTACGGCGAAGAGCGACGCTAAAACAAAGAGCATCGAAGTCTCGCCAATAGAAAACTTTTCCAATTTCCAGCCAAAAAGCCCTCAAAGAGATTTGCATGTGAGGTCCGAACAAAGAGCTTGTATTTCGCAATATTTTCAATACCCCAGCATGGGTCCGCGCGACTTAGGGGTACGTCTTTTGTCCCCGACTTTAATATCTGTGGGAATGGACATACCGACTCCATTTAGGTAATTTATCATTTTTAAACGAGTGTAGACTATCCACTATTATCCTCGGCCGTGTTTCTTCAAAGGCCCAAGACTGCGCCCTTTGTGCATGCTTGTCCAAATTAATGAAGGATTTGCCCCAACGGGTTCCACTCTCGCGGCCGGACCCGCCGATGTCCGAAATGTATGAATTATTAGCGATAAGGGTTCCCATAAAATCTATTGCCAATGGCCGGTTCAAGGGTCGCCATAGGAAATAATAGTTATGATTTATTTTTCTAAAATTCTAGTCGCCGCTATAAATACAAAATTCGGACGTTACATTGCAATATCAAAATTGATAGTATAATGTGGAAGTTATTTGCTGTCAAAGAGAGTTTACGAAAACGATTATTAATTTGGAATGTATAAGTTTGTAGCTTAGAATATATTAATATATGAATTTTAGGTAAATGTGGTTTTGAATTGTTAATTTTAATATAGATAGCGAATGGGCACGTGTCTGTATAATATGTGAGTTAAATCACCATTATAATAGACAGTTAAATGTATAAAAAATGAAGATGACCAGTGGCACAGCATCCCCTCAGGTTGCCGGAGGTCAAATATTATACTTTTACCTTTTTATAGCCACCACGAGCCAAACACACTTCTTTGGAATTAAAAAGATGAAAAATAGGGATGAATTGAGATGAAATCATCATAGTAATGTCCAAGGGAGACTGGACACGCGGTGGAATTAATAAAAATAGGGGACAAAATAATGATGGATTTACAAGTGAAATTAATGTTATGAATCATTTTAATGTTATGATGGTTTTAAAATTGCCCATTAAAGAAGTAAGTAATTAAAATTTTACAAGAGTACTCATAAAAATTAAGTTCCGTATTCTATTTCGAAAGATACCTATTACATTATTTTGAATTCTTTGTTGTTTCTAGCTGAAACAGAAACTTAGATCTAAAGCCATACTTAAAAGTTGTAAATATTGCCAAAAGGATTTATTAGGTATATTTTATTGAGCATGTTTTTTATAAAACGCGTTAAAATAGATCTTACGTAAACGTTTTTTTTTACAGTAGATAGGCTCACGCTTGACTACAACTTGCCTGATGTTAAACAACGTTGTAATCTACGATCTAGCGCGCTTGCCTAGAAGAAACCGGTTTACTCTCGACTTGAAGACCGACAAATTATAGTTCAAGGGGAATAGAGAAAAAAGCACATATGTAAATACTGTTACTAACACATACTAAAAAGGGTAACATGTTGAAATCACTTTAACATACCCAAATGAAGTAAAACCTTCAATTTACTAACCAAGAATGTAGATAAATGAATTTAAATGAGGATCATGAAGAAAACGTTAAGTTAAATAACTTATTGCGTTACTCAGGTCAAAGGTTAAGATATTAAGCATATTACTTATTGGAAAGTTTAACTACTTGCCACTTTAAAATTTAAAAATCAGTTTGAAGTAGAGTTGAGTTTGGTTTTTGATCGTATTTTTAACTAGTGCTGCCCTGCGCGACTACTTGCTTCATGACAAAAGCAGCTAAAGTGTAAATCAGCATGTTACCTATCTTTGAGCAATAATAAAACATAAAAACAAGCGAAGAAAAACTAAACATACCTATACTACTTTTAACTACAAAATAAAAAAAAACACTTAGAAAATTTAGAAAAGTCTAAAGAGCTCTTTGAGCTATATTTCATTTAAGTCATCAACATCAGATTTTTTAACTGAACAGTCATGTGATGAAACCATCACTCGTACTAAAGCGACGGTTCAGTTGTTTGTGTACGTACTCACAAAGAAATAAATAAATAAATATAAATATTCCGGGACATTGCACACAGCGCCATCTAGCCCCACACTAAGCTAACGCTTGTGTCGTGGGTACTAGATAACGGATATAATACTTATATACTTTTTTTTTGTAAATACATACTTATTATACATACAAACGACCAGACTCAACACAAGTAATCATAAATTTTTAAAATGCATAAATACTTGTGTCACGCGGGAATCGAACTCGCAACCCCTAGATTAGAAGGCAGAGCCACTACCAACTAAGCTAACAGGCCAGTCAAAAACAAGTAAGCTACATACAAGCTCACAAACTCACATCTTCACAGCTTTAAAGTGATACAAATTCAGAAAAAGTAGTAATCGTGTAAGATAGTGTTAGTTATAGCCCATTCAGTTATTGACGGGAGTTTAGTGGTGTCGATTCATTGAGCATGCATTTTAAATTCTATGTTGGTAATTTGTTCAACAGTTTATGATTTTAAGGTGACCGTATGTTGGTGCCTCGTTAGCTTATGCTTTATGGTGGAAGTTTAATGCTGTTTGAATAAGTCAATGTAAATAAGTATAAATATCGGTTTTCTTATTTTGTGTTGAAAGTATTGAAGAGTAATTTATACGTGGAACGCACATTTATAGAAATGTACACCAATACGTATCTACAGGTGTTTAATATGATAAAGTGTATTTAATTTATTTGAACGTTATAGTTGTTCTGTACCCTTTTGATAGTACCTACATACTTAGGCAGTTTAGGCATTCATGTATTGTTGCTTTTATCGATTGCACAAAGTTGCTTTATTAAAGTTTTAAGAGAAATAAATTCACCAAATAATACCTAATATCCCCTCGTACCTATTATCTGTAAGCCTATTATTACCGCAGTCATCTACAATATAACACCTGAGCGAGCCTGGTCGTCATAATGAGAAACTACCCTTTGTGTCATTCAGCCACCGATTTTAATAAAAAAGGGATAGTGACTAGGCCCTTTGTATATACTTGTTTACTTGACGGAATGACATGAATGCTTAGAAGCAAAAAAGCGGGAGATGTAACGGAGTACCAGAACCAAGATGACGTTGCGGTTGGTGATGCTAATTTGACTCTTGGTGCTAAGACTTTAGAGTTGATTTTGTCTGGTTTAAAATGTATTTGTGAGTGCTAGAAGGTGGTTTTGGTGGTAGAGTATGATGATCGCTGACCTCTGGCATCTAGTTGTGTGGTACCACGTGATTGACGTGTGTATGACGCGGGCGCAGCGAGAGAAATTTTGAGAATCTCGGAGACGAAAGGATTTCTAATTGTTTTGGGAACAGCGTTGTGGAATGTATTGTGTCATGTGAATAGCAGTGGAAGATGCGGTTCCAACTGTGGCAATAGAAAACAGCGATATAAGATATTGTACTGGAACAGTTAAATTAACTAAAAGTATTATATTTTCCTCATACAGTAAATACCTCAGTATGGGAGTGTCTGGTTATAAGTATTTATGTAGTTTAGTTAAAAAAAAGGTTATTGATATTTTCCTTTTTTATCTGCAATAATACATATTATGTGACGCAAAGTAGGTACTTATATCGTTCAAAACTTTCGATCGTTCGATAACACTAGCTCATAATATAACCTATGTACGTTACCTATTTCTGAAGAACATGCTAAATAACAGCAGCATAACAATCATAAACTATCCAGTAGCCACCAAATCTACTATTTAGCTACCTAATACCACAACGTGACAAAAAGGCACAAAAAACAATGACAAAAGACACAAAGGTGACAATGCTGACAATACAGTCTATGGGAAAGCAACAAAAGTAGCTTTTATTTATGCATTGTTTGTATAACAGCTAAGAAAGGTGACGGCAGAAAACAAATAACCCTTTTCTTAGAGCAACCCCATATTAAAATTACCATTATAATTAGACACGCTCCGGTCAACTGATTGCAAGAATGCAAAGATCGTTTTATAGTGGTTTTGTATCTTTCTAATTGCCTATTATAATGATACTTGATCTGACTGTGGGTGAAATGGGGGATAGTGCTGTAAGATGAACTACTATTCTGTAAACTTGTAGTTAAAATCCACGAGCACTTCTTTACAAACTAAAATAACTTCTTCAATATTTAATTAAGTAATTAATATAAATATCTTATCCCTTCTCTATTGTAATACGTAATATGTTTGTGATTGTGCCAGTGTTTTTGGCAAATAAAATATCTTTATCTTATCTTATCTTATCTTATTTGCTAGGTATGGATTACCTATTTTTCGTTGTTTGTAACCTTCTATTATTTATTCATACATAAAATACATACATAAAACCAAACAATAGAGCTAGCCAAATAGAGATTAAACCCATTGCAAATTGGAATAAAAACATAGTCCATAGTTTTACACTTCACAATAAATTCTAAGATTACAGAACTTAAATCACAATGCCTGTCTTAGCCATAACGCCTCTTAATGCAGCATGACGACGTAAATCTTTTTTATCAAAGCTCACTTAATCGCAAACTCAAACAATACTAAAATTCATAGTTTAATGGACTAACCTGTAACTAGTCGCGACCGGTCTAACGGACCCCGATGATGAATCTATACCATTAATACACCTTTTCATACACGTTCCTTTGTTTAACCCTTTTGTATAAAATTCTGAAATTATTCATGAACCGTCCATTAACTTCTTGTGTTGGCCATTGTCGTATTTTTGCGTATGCTAATCTCGGTACCGGAAGGTGACTGTGACTGATTGGATTGAAGTTTCTCAGGGACGGTCATCAGTCTAATCTGGTGTCTTGCAGACCCTATGGGAAAGGTGTAAACTGGCAAGAATGACTCTGCGTTTTTTGGTCATTAATCGACAATGTCAACGTCCACTGTTATTCGGGCTTGCTTTTGGCTAAAGATACGTTAAGTTTGTTTCCATCGTCATCTGTTATTTTGTACATGGATGGTCGTATCTAATTCAAAATCAAATTTGCAATTCATTTATTGCATTTCAAATAATAGACTAATAAATGTGTCGAAGTATCACTTGAACCACACACAGTCATCCATACATTCATACCCAGCATACATCACTTGCACTTACATCAGCATAACACAGGGAAAGCCAAATTTCTAATAACATAATCTGTCCCCAACCCTTCCGCAACCCGACCGCGAGCTTTAATAATGCATCGGCCATTAGTTAACCCGCAGATGTCCGCCATCTTCGCCTCTCATTCTAATTGCATAGGATGAAAGGATTACACCCACCGGCCTATTCCTCTCGCCACTCCTGAATTAATCAAAACATTCAAAACTCAAAAGTGTCGTCGGTCTCAAGCTTATGGAAATCCAAAAGGTACGCCATACGGTAATGAAAGAAAAATATCGTGACGACCCAACCATTAGCCGAGAATCGCCTTTTTAGCGGAGGACACAATTAATTTTTGATCAGAAAGAGTGGTTTTTTTAGGTGCAGGAGGTGTCTGGGCGCAGCTGGGGCATGTTACGCTAATCTCTGTGGCGTCGTACTTGTTAAATATTAACGCAGTCTAATTACAGCCCCTGCGCCCCTCGGCCTCTAATGGCTTTTAAAACTGATTCCCGCCCTGAAAGGATGCGTATTTGATGACAACTCTCGTCATTTTGGTCGCTTAAACAAGGGACGCACGTGTTCCTTTAGTCTTTCCTTTCGAATTTTCGCCAAGATTTTTCATGTGGCTACGGAGAGATAAATGGTGCATATTTAACACAGACTTAGATTGTTGTGATTGTTTAAATTTAACGAATAGATAATATTGCGAACTGAATAACGATATTTTTAATATTTACCAAACAATATTAGTAGGTATTCGACAGATATGTTTGTATAATAGCTATATGTTCATTATCTGCTACCATGTTCTCTAACTGCTTATAACAATGATGGTGTAATATTTTATCTCGCCGAGATAACACATGGTGACAATATAACTGGGTGTTTAATTACCATAAATCTGCACTAAACGGAAGGACGCTTGGCGACAATCATTACCTCCGTGCGAATATCCGTTAACAATGCCTGTAATTAATGATGTCACGACACTCGGATATTTGTCCAACTGTTTGTCCAACTGGCCAGAGTAAACAGGTACACTTTGAACTAGAAAAAAACAGTAGCAGCAATGGGCTACATTATTTTTCTCCTGGTCATATCCCTGTGCAAAGTTTTTAGTTCCCATTTAAACCATCAGGAGAGATAACATTGTATGTACTTTTATTCTGGCTTAGAGATATTCCTTCTATGGCTTTTAACGGTGTCTTCGGTCCGCTAATGGTTTCGTTGCAATTATACCGCACCATTAGGTGTATCATTAGCCTTTTATTTGCCGTTTGTTTTCTTAAGGTCTCACAGACCGGGCGCGGCGTTGCACGGTTAATGTCATTAATCAAAGAGACGTGGATTTTCGGACCGTGTCTTGACTTGACAAAAGTTTTTTGATTAACGGTAAGCAAATATGGGAATGTTGGGATGCGGTGGTGTATTTGTGACAGTTATGTATGATATTCTCCTGTACAGCCAAACGATTTAATTCCTTTTCACCTTCTAAATAGAGGTCAAATCTCCGTGCATCGCTAAGACTGCTTTGGTATTTGTTTTTCATTGTGATCGAGAAATGCTGTATGATTTGATTTGAAAAAAAAGGGTGTACTGATATCTACACGAATCTTATGTCATTGAGAGATTGATGAATTATTTTTCTTTGAAGCAAAATATATCGAACAGATTATAATAAAATCACTGACATATGTTCTTCTATTTAATGAAAGCCTTGTAGTTGAAGTTAAAATAGCGAGAGCTTTGATGACTTCCATCAAATGTCTTTCGTTTTTCAGTATTATAAAGAAAATGGTTTAAACCATGACTCGAACAAATAGCTTATTCAGCTCTCAGTGAGGGGGCACTGAAAAAAAACGCAATCGCATAACAAGTGACAATCTCTTGTTTTACGCGCAGCAAACGTCAACGACATCTGTCAACCCGTGACACGTCTTATCTTTGGGGGTAAAAAAATCCCTGGGGTGAGTTCCCACCCCAGAACTGAGACAAAGTCGTCGTGTCGCGAGCGAATCAAATGTATTTATGACTATGTAAATTGGTTCAATTCGGTCGGAATTGGGAATTTGCTAAAAGGTTGGGAAAATTTACCTTTTTCCGCGACAGATGTTTTTGAGTGGGGACCCGGGATTTTTCAAGTTGGAGTATTTTTATTGAAGGTGGAGCAAACATTTTTGTTAACTGATGTGAGCGAAACTACTACAACATACAAGAAAAGCACGCCTTTTAGGTATAATGTATGTAATTTTAATGCGACTTACTTGCGAGTACTTGAAGTACTAGACTTAAACTGCCTTCTTTGAAATTTAAACAGTCATAAAAGTATGTGCCTGCGTAGACTTTCTATTATAATATTCTGCAGTTTTTTTCCCGATGTTATTTAGCTAATCTACTCCCCACTAAAGTTGCGGTCTAAAACGCCATCACTTGCCAAAGTGTGGATAAGGACCGTCGCAGGGGACGGAGGGTTTGTAGTCTGAGACAATTCCACGGTATGGAGCGTGCGGCAAACGGTGTTGAAAACTGGAGATATATTTTCGCTTTTTTAGGGCTGAAAAATAGAAGTGATATGGTTGTACTGTGTATGTAATATATAGCCAAATTGATATAATAATTATGTCGAGGTTATTGTAGCACAGATAATTAATACATTAAAAAACATGTAAAGTTTAGGTACCTATTTGACTTTACCAAATTATCATGAATATCAAAGATTAAACTTAAGATGTACATAAAAAGTAATCATAATGAATAGGTAATTTAACCTTAAAAATGAGTAATTGAATATACATGATAAGATAGAAGTGTACACAAATTAAACTTCAGACAAAATTACCTCGTTTGTACCCGAAAAGTCGTCAATTTCATTAAGGCGGGCGGCCGGTACTTTGCTAAAACAACGTGCGAGGGGCGGGCGGCGATATATTGTCACTGTCAATCGATGCCCGACACCTAGGGCGGATTATCTTTTTTACTGCCCGGACGTTCTTTGTTTATTGTTTCTTTTTATTTGCTTTACCTTGAGGTTCCATTGGTATTTTGTATTAATTTTACTAGCAAGTGCAAAAACCAAAACTATCACTCCTTTCAAATCCTTACCACTATGAAATAGCTGTACATTTTTAGTACTATCTAGAAACTTGTCAGATCATTATATACAGTATAATTTTGACAAGTTTTTATCAGGTTGTATGTAGCGACACTAGCACAGTCAACATTGTGGTCGAATGTAAGCATACATTGTGTTGGTATATTAAATAAGTGGATAGATACCATTTAAGGGTGGTATCTAGTCAGGAGAGTGCTTAAAAGTACCCTATATCCATCCCATGGACAAATTTGCTTGCCTTCCCGAGCTCGAACCGAAGTATATCAAACTATCTTGCTTATAACCAGTCACTATTCATGAGTTAACACATGGCAGCTATCAATGTACAAGCGTTTATCATTTACTATCAACACAAGCAAGAATCCAATTTAATATCCTCCGTGAATCATCTTTAAAGCCATTCTTTGTTTACAGCCGAGTATCAATCCACGTCCATCGCCCGGCGACTTCACACCGACCTGTCACTCCATACACACATCACTTAGAACATTCTAAAGGAACGTTTCAAAGCCAGCCATGGTCCATACATGTTCAGTGCCCACCCTTAACTAAAACACCCAAGCAAGTTGTACAAAAACCATTGCGCGTTAACTTTCACTTGTTTGGAATAGTTTGGTGGTAAAGCAGTAATGATAGTGGTTTTTATAGAAGGAGTAAGGTGCTAGTGTTGTGAATGCGTTGCTGTGACGTGATGCTGTCAATCACAATCAGGGACGACCACCCGCGCGATTAGGCGCGGGTTGAGATATTGGGAAGGTATGGAGTGTTATTTTTAAGTTTATTAATACCTACTTACAACTGTAACATTGCTACACACAGTATAACTAGATTAAAAAGTATCACTATAGTTAAGGACACAGGGTCTTTTTATAAAGAAATAATAAAAACATAATTGAATTAAGCGTGTTTTTCTTGTTACTATCTTATTAATATATTGATTCTACTTATCTACACCTCAACCTCATTATATATACAAGGCAAAACAATAAATCCAATTGAGATGCCTCTTAGGCAGTTCAAAACCATTCTTTAGTTAGTTAGTTATTTTAGTTTTTTTTCTCATTATTATAGCTTTCGAAGAGCTCTCTTTGGGAAAAAGAAAATATTAACCGTCTCCATTCCATTCCTGTGTGTTGGTCAGCAATCATCTAGGTGTATGCTATCTCGCGTTTACCACATATCTGTCAGGTTGCTATCGCTCCATCTGCCGCTACAATGATACAAGAAAATTACATTTTTAATGCTCGTTCTTTTCACAGAGGTATAAACGTTAGTTCAATCTTATAAACAATTATTCAAGTGTTTGTCTATGTTTAAGAAGGTTTTTTTGTTTGTTTGTTCTTTTGATGAGAAGCAACGGAGTAGGTACAAACCAGCTAGAGTGGCGCAAGAATACTCAACTTGCCGGTGTTATTTCTGTAACTTATTATTTTTTATTTACGTTAGAAACAAGAATCTTTATCATCATGTGCTAACTGCTGATTTAGCATATTTGAAAAGTTGAGACACTCTCTATTTTGATCACAGCCAGCAAGATACGAGCCTACATATTTCTTGTAACCGTTATGATGACGAAATTTATAGTCATCACAAGCTTTCGGACATTCCTTCCTAGGAAAACATGAACTGTAACCTATAACACTAGCTAAACTAATTCTACCTACAACAGACAATATAACATCACAGTCAGACACAATCCTAGCTTCATACATTTAACCTACATTACAGTAGCAGCTAGTTATATCTGTGACCCGGGGGTCGTGACCTGTGACCCCATTGGCTGACCCCTGCCCCGCCCACCTCGCAGCGACGCCTGAAAACTCCTGAATGGCGCCTGCCTCCTGAACGGGATGGAATGAGGAAGTCTTACTTATGTTATTATGGTACTGCATTAGTAAGGAATAAAATAACACCTTGTCATATCAATGAAGATCTAAAAAGAATGGCAGTAAGAAAGAAATCTATTGTTTACCTACAAATTAATATCATTAGATCTTCATCTAATGATATTAATTTGTAGGTAAACAATACAGTAAAGTTACATCGAAACACTGCAAAGTATCGAACTATGTACTTCATCTGAAATGAAATAACGTGATACAAATTCTTAAGGTATAGGTTGTGCTTTGTGCTCGTTTCATGTTGCTGCTATCTTGCTATTGTTGCACTGAATGATATTAATTAAAATGAAATTATATTAGGTTAGTGTTTGATGATAACTGTAAGTATAGAAGGTTATTATCTTAAGGCTCAGCATAATGTGCACTCTATTCTAACCTATAAACAATAAGCACAATGTGAACATTTCTTCACAACTTTTGTTCTTCTTCTTATTGAATGAGAGTGGCCAACTCTGGTCTCGAGAGTTTATCAAGCCGCCCTAAGGGCCGGCCACTGACATCAGTTTACGACTGCCGTACTAGACAAATCGCCGGGACCTACAATGTACGTATCATCCGAATTTTTCGCCTATGTCTAATTATCCGCGTTTTCGCAAAACCCCTAGGATTTCCGCGAAGATTCGAAGTATCGAATTATCCTACGACTCATATAAGGTATGCCTATTTTATACTGGTAACAAATTAAATTTATAACAACATGTTTGATCATAAAAAGGGAACAAACATAACATTTTTGTGATGTGATAAATTGATAATTTGAGGAAAAGGACTAATAATGACGAGGTGGGAATTCGTAATGAGACAAATAATTACTTCGGTGTAATTAAACTGAATATCGATATATATACCTAATTAAGGCCACCATATTTCACCCGAAAACGCTTTGCTCTTGGAAAAATACCTACAGTTGCTTTTTCGCATTCCATTCCACGCCGTATTAACATGAAAGCAAGGGCGAGCATCGCGCGCATAGCTCCGGCCGACGAGTCTTGTCCACATGCAAACAATTTTGCACAATTTGAGCAGTTTTGCAAACGTTTTTGACGAAATTAATTCATAAAAATCAGCAATTCAGAATATTCTATTTATGGCTATTTACTCCTCTAAATAATAACATTATTTTTAAGATATAATTAAATTGTTTTAAATATATTTACTACTTTTGGAAAAAAAGGTGAAAAATATTTCAAAACAACTATTTTTCAAAAATAAAACTATCTAGGAAAGTATACGTAATCGTGTTTTGGCGTCTCTTATTGTCTTAACACTGAATCAAAATTATATAAACTGAAAAAAAATAGCTCTATACATACTTCTATTTTATTTGATTTTTATGAAATGTCGATTTCAAATAGCACCCCGCGTTAATGTTAATAATTAATTTGTTCATCTTTTAGCAGTCTGATTTTGATATTGCTGATTTAAATGCAAAATGGGTTCGTGCTTGACGGAAACTTTTCTGATGTGAAGCAGCTAACAAAATACCTTTTATACCGATTCATTCAAGAGGCTAGCAATTAAAAAACCAAATTGTGAAAACAACACATCTGCTTCCATTTTGTGTCACTACCACCTATCACATTAAGCTCAGGCAGCTGTTAACAAATCACTTCCACTCACAAACAATGACTGTTCTAACTCAACAACCAAATCAGTGCGTCCGTTAAACCACTGACAAAGTAATTGTCGTCAACCGGTCGGTAGCAGGACGGTGACCGCGAGGTGACCGCAAGGTTACCGCAACGTCACAGATTCCACATTCACTAATTGACCGAAGAAAGGTCATATTGTTTCTTTGCTTTTAAACTTATAGATGATAAGGCTATTGTATGTCTCATTTAAACGTCGAGAAATAAATAAAATAAAATAAATAAATATTCCGGGACATTGCACACAGCGCCATCTAGCCCCACACTAAGCAAACGCTTGTATCGTGGGTACTAGATAACGGATATAATACTTATATACTTTTCTTTTGTAAATACATACTTATTATACATACAAACGACCAGACTCAACACAAGTAATTATATTTTTTTTTTTAAGTACATAAATACTTGTGTCATGCGGGAATCGAACCCGCGACCTCTAGATTAGAAGGCAGAGCCACTACCAACTAAGCTAACAGGCCAATCAAATAAGGAAATGCAGGCTATCTATAGTTTATGTTAATTTAAATTCGTATATCGTGTTTAAGTCATATCGGTTTGGATGAATCGGTTAATGAACGTAGATACGATTATCTGATTTTGTATCTGATGTAGCTTAAACTTTGTTTTGGTGTGCTGTATATGTTATATGCTCGTGAAGTGATATTTCTTTCTTATACCAAACAGCGATATGTAATTCGAAACCAATTTCATAAATATAATACTTTTAGCACTAGATACACAACCTAATTTTAAATCCATTGTTTATCCACTGATAGGTACTGAATACAACATTATTTAAATTTCATATTTTACCGAGTCCCACCGCAGGGCACAGCTAGTACACAGTAATTACTGTCACCGGATGACAACCGGTCACTCATACAAAAGAGGCACTAGGCGTGACAAACCGTTGGCGATCTCTGGCCTATAACTGCACTGATTGTACGAGTACACACCTGCCTTCAAGTAAAAGTGTCTTCGCTTTGTTAAGGTCAAGGTGAGTTTATGAGCTTTGAAGTAACGTAACATTGAGTCATAGAAGTAACATGTAGTAATAAAAAGCTGGGAACAGCGCTTTACTGCATGTGGTAAGTATGCTAACAAGAGTCTACGCGAGATATAAAATATGAGCTTAAAGCTCTAATACGAGCATATTTGCAAGACAAGTTCTTACTGTAACTTTTAACAGACATAAACGCTTATTGTCAAAATATTTAACTAAGAAACTGAAATAAACAAAACTCTTAGTGGTGTTTATATGGGTAAATATGCTTACTTGCGCCCTGTTGCACATTTTTAGATTATGTATCTCTTTTGCTGATTCAGTTTGCACTTCAGCACAGGTCTGCCACACTTAGTACCAAAGTTGGAAATCATAGTGGATTTTTGCGCCTGCCTGAGAATAAAGTTGACCAGGTAAATCTATATTAAAGCATCCTGGGCATATTCCAGATAATGCAAGTTCAAATCTTCCTTCTTTTGATTATTTTAGCTTATTAACCAACCAGTTTAATGCTACTGTCAGTTATTCTGTGCTACCGTTATACCTCCCATCCTCATTTTTTTTTGACCCAGGTAAACCTATTAGAGATACCACCCGGTCCTGGCGAGGAAGAATGGTAGTTATGCGGAAGTCGCATTATCTTACTCTGAATCCTAAGCATACCCACTAAAAACCTGGGGTGTTCCTCCTCCGCATCGCTGGTCGGGGCTCCGAGAACACTGGGCATACAACCGCAGCCCCGGCGCCATGGCCATCCCCCATTATCAACCCTTGCCTACTCACCATGACGTGATTGACCGGAACCACATTCCGGCGCTGCAGCCCCACGCAGGTGTCGCCAGCAATTACAGGGTTGCCATTATCGTTTCCGTGATTTTGTGGGAATATACATTAATGAAGTTTTCATTGTCGTATCATCTGGTTTGCACGCTTCAATGATTTTAATTGTGGCTTTAATCATTATTCCATTTTTAAATTGTTTTGTAGAATAAAATATTTTTAAAGTTGTACCCAAGCTTTAAATTTTACTTTCAATACTCGTACGCATGTGTTTTAGTGTAATTGCTTACTTAGTGGACTTAAACATCAAAATAAATTGATAGTACATATTTCTTATATCCTGGAGGATCATCCGTATTATACTAACAAAAGCTAGAAAGTTCCGGCTAAAAGAATATTTAACTAACCTAGTTAACTGATTTACGAAACCAAATGTGTAAGTAAATCTAAATTAAATATTATTTTAAATATAAGTTAGCAAATAGGCAGTGGTAACTAATCCATGACAAATGATTTCTCAAACCAATTAACACTACATCATACCACTAGTATCATTATTGCAACATTCCCCCAAACCGCCGCCTAATTACCTCAGCAAGCTGGTCCTGTGGTTCCCACGGGACGCGTGGGCGCAGACAAATCACGGACTACACCTGCATCGCACACGCGATTCCACTTCCTATATGAACTAGATAGATTTATTTAGTCAACCCGTATTGTATCTGTGTACTATATTATATCAGTATTTGTCAAAATAAACCATTAAGTAAGTTAGTTACTTTGTTTTATGAGTTTGGAAAGTTATAGTAAACTCATTAACAACTATATCAAAGTCAACCATGATTCTGCAAGGGATGCTTCTAAATCCAAAGTATATTATGTCTTTTTACATATGTACTGTACATCTACATAATTACCTGATCTTGACTCTATGAATACTGCAGAGATCTCATACTATCTAAATACGGTCTGCCTTGGTCTTAAATAAATTTAAATGTTATTTAATTTTATAAGTTACAGCACGAACTTAGAAGGGTGCAAAAAGTTGTACCTTTAGGTATAGGCACATCTGAGAACTTTCGTGAGTCGTATAACTTTAATATTGTACGGCCCGACTGCTCGTCATTACAGCAGTCGTTATCATAAAGAGTCCCCTGTAGTGGGTTGAAAACCGACGAAACCACATTTTGCTACTCCCACATTTCCACTATTCTTACTCTTGTGTAAAACTTATGAACCCTCGAAAGTTGCAAGCAGTATTGTTGTTGTGGTTTTAGAAATATTGTTTTTTTGAGTTACTTCCTTTAAAGTGTTTATTAATCTTGTGCTAATTATAATATAAAATACCTACTTTAGTTACGAGCTGTAAACTTTTTTAATCTAACTTATATTAGTTTTTTTAAATAAAACAAACTCGTCAATTCCAGAGAGACATGTTTAATTTGTCTTATCATTGTTACTTTATACATTCCATACAATCTCATACACACACTGAGTCTAGTACATACAACCCTTTATGTACAAGTTATTGCGAATAAATACATTGCTTTCAGTATATAACGCCTTTAGTACCAAATCGACAAAATAAGGCAATTTTGCAAAGTAAATAATCAAAAATGAAAATAGGTACATAAATCGGAAATGCACATTTTTTTGGTTTACATCCATTTGTAGCATCAAGATTATATTTATTAAGTAATTGACAAGGTTTTTGTCATTTAAAATTAAACACAAAATGATTTTGGTATTTCCTATAAATTTAATAATTTTACCAAATTTTAATGAACATTATTTTCAGACGCAAGTAATTGTATTTTGTAATTAATATATAATTGAACTACCATGAAGAACCAGTTTATTGAATGCGAGGATTAAATGCTTGTAAGGAATATTTTGTATTCATAAAAGTGGACAATATACATAAAATATTTGAGAAAGAGCAGCACCAGTGAAAAAGTAGAAAAAAATCATTACCATTGCTTGCATCAAATTCCACAATTTTAAAGATATTATATGTTGCATTTCAACATGATGCAAACAATAGTAATTTGTACAAATGTGTATACAAACAATCAATATTAAATACATATTTATATCTAAGTCATACTCATATAACTACACACCAACATTGCACAATGAATATTTTACAATTTATTGCGGTTCCAATCCAGGATTGTTTTTAATAAATCTGTTTAATTATTTATTTTCTACATCTTTGTCAGGTTGAGCAAAATTGCTCGTTCAAGATGTCTAATAACATATTTTAGTTGTACCAAACCTTACTAAACACGTTTTATCACCTGACTATGAATGATAATAAAAAAAAAGCACATTGCCAAAATATAATATAAAAAGAGCATTCTTCATCCAGAGTAGAAAACAGAGTCTCTTACGCTATCCATCTAATCATTTACACAATAATAAAAACATTTTATTTACATTAAATATTAAGATCTATGCCTAATTATTTTTACAGAGGAACAAAAACTTGAACTAATAGACTACTGACCCCGCACTTAGTTTAGTAAAGTCTATTCTGGCACTGAACACGAGTCGTGGCACTCCTGGCTGCGGATGTTCAGTAGGTCGTCGATCATGAGGGAGCTCTTCGACGTCTTGTGCGTCTCGCTGGAGGTGGTTGGCTCGAAGTCGTGCTCAGTGGGTTTTGGAGGGTAAAAGGCCGACTCGAAGGTCGGCTCGGCTCTCTCGCCGGGTCGCCTGGCCGGCTGGTGGTCCCCGTCGTGGCCGAGCAGCTCGCTGGACGACGTGACGGCGTCCTCGGGCAGGTCGCGCGGGCCGCGCGGGAAGTCGAGGCGCGGGCTGGCCAGGTACGGCGGGAAGCCGTAGGGCGTCGATCAGGCAGCTGCCAGGTGTCGCCACATCGTATGTCACATGGTCGCCATGTACGGCCACGAGAACGAACTGCCGGACAGCAGCATGTCTCGTATCAGAGTCTCTATGGGCGTCTTGCCGACTAATCTCACGAAGAAGAGCTGTTCTATGACTTGCGAGCTGACCGTCCGGAGGGAAGGTAGCCGGAGGAGGAGTTTCCCGAAGCGGGTCGGCTGGTTGGGGTACTGGCTCCGGCAGTACTCCTCCAGCGCGCACTGGGACTTCTCCTGCAGGCTCTCTATGTGAGGCACGTCCGACAGACCGCACGCATCTGGAAATAATAAGAAATAGGTTAATAAGAAGAACACGGCAAATAAAAACTAAACTTCTGTAAGAGAGCATCAAAAAACTCGAGATGTTTTTTGTCCTATATTATTATGTCTATTACGGCATCGTTTTAATCTAGTCTAGACATTACAGATCTAGGCACTTAAGACACGCAATAGGTAGTCTTAATTGTCGTCAATGGCAGTACTTAATTTTTTACGCACTGGTTTTTTCTACTTTTTCGTCGGAGATATATTCCAGACAGTTTTATTTTCGCATTTTTTTCACAGTTTGTTAGGTTAATGTTCTCCATTGCCCATTTTACAGTCGTTATGTTAAATCTCAAGGACATGAAAAAGTTTAATGGCGCTGAAAAAATGTTATGACACGCAACACGACTTATTACATTGAAATATATCACAGTTATGTGTAAATAAAATCATTTATAGCCGGTACTTGATAATTTTATAAATAGTTTTAACAATTATGTATTGAAGATAGTCAATATTCTTGAATTATTTGAATTTACTTGCAAAACTGCCCATAAAAGGTAGCCACAATAAAGTATGTGACACCTCAGCTAGTATTCAATTTACGGGCTGTAAACATTGTGTAACATACATAATACACTCATAAACACTTGCTTATACTCGCTAAGTGATAATTAGCACTTACTTGTTAAGTTATTAACCCAATAGCTTGCATTGAGCAAAGGTTACCGTTTCATATCATCACCTTTGCTACAAGTTTATGATTTTAATATTTTATTCCGTCATTTTAGTGCTAATTTTGAGCGGTAGATGGCGGTTTTTATTTGCTTTAAGAGCTCTTCTAGACGGCATAAAATTACTTTACTTAATTAATAAACCAGTAATTAAATGTGTTATGTATGAGGTAAAATATACTATTACAAACTCATTAGCAATGTCCTTATTAGACGCATTCTACAAATGGTGTGATAATACTATAGTTTTATGTGTTAATTTATTTGATATCATACCAAAAGTGGCTATTATTCAAGTCTAACAGGTAAATTATACCATTTTAGTAACAATCACATTAGTTCTAGTATTAATATATCCATCCAATGTTAACCCGCATTCGATTCGATATGAATTAATTATTTTTTTTAGCTGATTTTTTTGTATTATTTTAAAGGGAACCAAATAAAATACTTTATTTAAAATAATTAATAATTAATTATATACTCGTATGTACGCCCCCTGTTACGAATAGCAAATTCTAACACATTTTCTTAGTTTTTTTTTTTACTAGAAAATTGTAAATTGTTAGTATAAAAGGTATGAGAACTATCTTATATAACTAGATTTTGCCGTACGTACATTTGCCTTTTTATCTACCGTTAAAATATAAACAACTGTTTACAACGTCGACGATCAATTTTGAACAAAAGTTTAGTTCCAGAGAAAATCACCTTGAAACAAAAACATAATAATCTATAAACCTAATTTATTACTTATTTTTCTTTTCCCCTTGGAGTAAAAACGTACAGGCATAATAACCCGTGAAGTCGCAGGCCTCGGTAATGCGATTAGGGCGCCGCTACATTTGGCGAGATGCGTCGGGACTAACATTAATATTTTTTATTGTTGTGCGCAATTCTAATGACGGTAAACAATGGCCTCGTTAGACGAGGGAAACTCTTCCCCTTGAAACAATAATTAGATAGAAAAGTATCTTACTTGGACTTGCAGGCTTGTTTGAACCAGTTTCATTACAATCAAGGTTTGATAACATCAAATGAAAATTCTAGTTTTCGATCAAACAAATGTTATAAGCAATAGATTTCAGAAGTTTGTTTAACATTAGGCTACTGTTACACATGCTCTAAATAGCATGCTTATAAGCATGCTTAAAATAAGCATGCTCTGCAAGCTGTTCACATTTGCTAGCATTGAGCATGCTAGATTTCAGCATGCTTCCATATAAGCATGCTCAAAGCAAACAATTGAATACACATGCTATTTAAGCACAGGCTTTTGGCTAAAATGGAAGGTTCCTCAAATTCAATGGAAGTTACCCACGAGAATAAATATTTAAACAGTGGTTCCTCAAACTTACAAAGATATAATGTTAATTATATCCGTTCAGAACTAAATAAAATAATCGTTATGGCCATACAATTACATAAAAAAAGTTTGTCGAAGAAAAAAAGTACAAAGAAAAATAAGTTTTTTCCTCCCCCCAACGAGACATTATTTCTTTTTTGCGGAATTAATTCACTTGTGACACCTGTCGCAGACTGAACTGAGAATAAATCGCCAAGCATGCTCATAAGCAAGACCTGTTCAGACGTGCTTAAAGCACGCCCCCTTCCACCCGCGCCTCAGTCCGCTTGCTCAAAAATCAAACGACTGTTGATTTTTGAGCATGCTCGGAATGAGCATGCTCATTAGTGGCAACATCCTGACACACATGCCACTAATGAGCAATTGCTTATTAGTGGCATGCTTCCGTGCTACTAATGAGCATGTGTAACAGTACCTTTAGGCAAATCGTATTCAAGATTGAGCCTATATAGCATGTAAACAAATCTATCAAACAATCTACAAACTTATATAAGGAAAGAAATTGTATAGTTAAGTAAAATTTTACATGAACTTTATTCAACATTTTAGTAAGTACATTGTGTCTATACGATACTCAGTCTACAAATTTCTTCACAGACGTTATATAGCTATAGATTGTCTTGATATATACTAGTCATCATAATATCTTTCAATTGAAAGAACATGACCACTCTGCTACATTAGAACTGACAGTTTGACCAGTCCACGTGTAATTAAAAATTAACCTACTTAGCCACAGGCGTTTCGACACGAATCTCCATTATGTTTTCAAAGCGGTTAAAGCATTATTGTTGTATGTTTTAATTAATTTAACATTTTGTTTGGTTGGCGAAGTGGATGATTGATTTTATGTGGTTATTGCGTGCTGAAAGTCTGAGTGTTTTTTTATTATGAATTTATTATTCAATACGGATTCAATACGGATGAGAAGCGAAATTTGTATATAAACAGTTTTTTTGAAACTTTTTACGTCACTTTTTTACCACTGAATTAGAAACTCAACAAATGTATGTCGTCATTTAAAAAAATATCAATTAAACGATTTATTTTTCAACAAAAGCTGTCAAATTTTTGTCGAAACCCGATAGCGTATTCAGACCTCCTGTTGAATAACAACAGATATAACCTACATTTCCACCATGGCTCTATTAATTCTAATTCATCTTGGGACGCGATGGTGACGCAATGGCAATTGTGGTCACTTGCTGTAATTGTCAGCTCAAACGGCAGCTGCTTGATAACTAAGATAATTGATACGTATTACGTTGTTTTATAAATTAGACGCGCCTGCTGCAGCATAAATTCGGGGATGAGATAAGAAGCTCTTCTTAGCGTGTCTGTACTATTCTATATTCTGTGGCGTGGCTATCACAGGTAATTTAAAGTTTTTATAAGGTACTACTACGTTGTCCGTAGGTTTTCTTTCATGAAGTGTTATGTTTTACATTATATTAAGTGTGGTTTACATGAGATATATTTACAACTAGTGAACGCTCGCATTTTTTCAGGATAAAAAGTAGCCTATGACCTCATACTACCTACATACCAAAAATCATGATAATCCGTTCAGACGTTTTTGCGCGGTGAGCGTTTATATGCATAAACAGACAAATAGATACACAGATAGATAAAAGTACACAGTATACAGTATTTTACTCACTTCAACTTAATTATATGCACAGATTAGACTGTTGTTGCTTTCAAATTGAAAATTTAGTTCAGAAAGCTACTTAAAAAGCTTCAGATCAGTTTTTTAATACATTGAGGAGTTCTACTATAAATTGTCTAAGACTATGCTATCTTATCATTTTACAAAAAATATATAAAAACTATTTGGTTACTTTCAAAATGCCAAGCACATAAAATCCGAGAAACGATAAACAAATATAACATTCTACTAAGATAGATATCAGACATGAACAAATTCTTCGAGCACCTGTTCCAATTGATCCACATTTCTTTCTTAATTGAGACATCTCAAATTAGTTTTATTAGGTGGTCCTAAGACATTCTTTAGATCCGTAGATAGAAGCTTGTTAATACTAACTAATGCACATACTTAATTCGAAACTTATTTGATTTTTCACGAAGATTGTTAAATAACTTGTTGGAAAAGGTGTAAACACTATAAATTGTGATTTTAGAGGCTTAATAAGAAAGTGGATTGATGGACTAGTTGGGAAGATAAAGATTTGTTAGAACTTAGCATAGATGAGTGAAAAGTATGCTTATTGAGTGAAAGCTTACGTATAGTCGCAACAAAAGAACATTAGTAACATTGAGCTTTAGTTAAAATATTAAAATCAGAACGTTTTTTGTTTGATTATGTGTATTAATAAATACAAGTAATTAAACAAAATTTCTTCTCTTAATATTTCGTTGCTTAAATTTTTAGTCTGTAATAGTAGGCTACTACAGTGTACTATTTTAGCAAATTTTTCTGCAAGCTTTTGTTAACAAAATGCACCATTAACTAGAAATTTGAACTCTCTCCTCTTCGCACAAAGTCGAAAATCATGTAAAAACAAAGCCAAGAAGGATGTGTACCAAAGAAAAGGATGTTGAGCATTTGTTTTGTCAGCTGGCTGGCATCGAGCTTAATTTGTATTTCCGCGCAGAATGAATACAAGCACGACAGGCGGATTTGTCTTAAGAAGCTAAATTGTTAACTGCCAGCGAACTAGTGGTGTGGGAATGAGCAAAAATATGTAGCAGTAGGTATTTATTTGCTTAGTTATTTTGGTATGACAATGTTACTAAAAAAGCGAAAAATAAGAAAAGAGCTGAGTCGGTTATTATCGGGTAAGTACACTCCATGCAACAATGGTGGACAAGTGCAAACCCGTTTCAGTAAAAAAAAACAATATTTACCTTTATAAACATACTATTGTTTAATAATTGCCTACTTGTCTACTCAGATATTGATAAAGAAACGCTAAGCTACGCGATTGAAAATTTCGTAGCGCCGTAGCACAAATATTGCTGAATAAATTATTGTGCAAAATCGCTTCACTGTAATAAAAAGAACATAATCGTTGGAAACATATTAAAGAACAACATTATGAGTAATTATTTTGTCTACTATTACTAGACTTATGAATAACGTGTAAGTTACTAGTGCTAAAGTAGAAGTATTATTATCTAATGCACAAACTATTCACAAGTAGGTTGGTATGTATGTAGATATGACAACATCTCAGCAATTCGCAATCAGTCGTCCAGAAGGAACGTCTAATTGAGTCCATTAAGGTTTTCTCTAGACTCATTCATACGTTGATTCCAGAGACAACATTATTTAGAGACCCCTATGAACTGTTATAAAAGTCAACTGAATTGCGCGTACCAATCGCCAGCCAGATAAATATTCCATGGCAACGCCGTATTCTATGGCAACGCTACAGGTCAGATGACATGTACATCATGATACATATATGACGTGATATTTCGCACGAATAATAATTAATTTTATTATCGTTTCAGGATATAATCATCATTAGCTAAATTATTCTCAAATATGTTATATTACTTGTATATGATCATATTTTGTCACATAATTCCCAAGGTTTATTCTAAGAGGTGTCTTTCGGTCGCGACGTGACTTCATTCCATTCAATTATAAGATCGAGAGCGTTGTTTACCGCATCGGGGTCGTTTCAATTAAACAATATTACATTGTTACGATGTCCGGTTGCTGCAGGGTTAATGGTTAATTGCTATTTGGCTGTCTTGCTTGATCTTTGGTCGGTGGGACCCGTGTTGGGCACCTTTCGATCGCAGGGTTAAGGTGGGATCCAATACCATTAAGATTATGCTAGTGAGGCTGGGAACAGTACTAATTGTAAGGATTTTAATCGCTAAGAGTGGACACAATTTACATTAACGAGAGAAACGCAAACAAATTAACGGTAAAATATGATACGATGATAGGTACGTTTTTTTACAAAGTAAGCTAAAACCACAAAACTTTGCCAGAGATGTAAGCAAATATAAAAATATGCTATATGCACTTTATGAATTGGGATTTAAAGAAAAAACTTCATTTATCTTCCGTGGAAGATTCAGGCCACACTTAACGATATTCTTACCCAAGACAACCCCTCCAATTAATTTATTCTTAAGAAGAGTTTATGTCAGTATGACTCATATAGAAAAGAAAATTTAAAGAAGTTATTACCTATATCTATGTAAGTGGGTGTCGCAACAATCATCCCAAATTCCTTTCCCCAGAACAGAACTAAGTACCAAAATGCTAACTAATCAAACTGGTCCGGTCAGATTGAAGGCGCGTGTTTAACTAGTATTGATGGTGGAGTCAACAGATCTGACCTCTGAATCAATGCGGCGCTCCGCTAATGGCCACCAGGCAGTGGAGGCGCCACTGGAGCCCTACACTCCTTAGTATACTTTATTAGGGGTTTGGAAGAACTTTATATCTTATCATTGAATTAAAAAAAGACCTGATTACCTAATTGGATTAATTCACAACTATTTTATTCAAGTTTAGTTCCAATTTGTTAACTATAGAGCTCAACACGCACTTGACCAATTATCAGGGTCTAGGGCAATGCCTAAATGTATAAATGTTAACAAAAAGTTAAACAAATGGGTAAAGTTTAGTAATAAAATTGTGGATGCTTATTTAATAAAAGCACAGAATACAGAAAAGCTAACTTCATCATCAAGAAATGACAACACTGTAGGTAGCATATAAACGTCTACAAAAAGGTGGGATAGTTAAGTCTATATATTGTTTTTGATTCGTTCTTTCCTAAGCAAAAGATGAATAAATTTAGATACATCACTATCGTAAACACGATTGCTCAAACATTTAATGAGGTGTCATCAAAGATTCGAATAACCGAATCGAATTCCATTAAACCTTATTGAAACAGTAAAGGGTGTGAATCGAGCGAGTTAAATCGATGGCCCGCATTTCATATTATTTATCCTTTTATGAAAATAATGATTGTCGCTTATTAAACGATGAGATCAATGCGGGTGTTTATTGTGCTCTTTAAATCAATGTACTTGACTTGGCTCAAATTAATAGTGTAAAGCAGGGAAGTGACGAGTCAAGCATTATGCATGATTGATTTAGATTTCTTTTGGTTTTAATGTAGACATTTATAACATGCTACTAAGAAAATAATGTTTGCATTATTTTTCATAAATAACACGAAAAAGTAAAAATATCTTATCACTAAAACGTCTCAAAATATATTCATATTGCAAAGCCCATGTCTATCACACGTCAAACCAATAAAACCTACAAATACTTCAAAACCATTTCTCAATACAAAGAGGCGTTCGACAAACATCGAGGTGCAGCAGATGTTTGCTGAGACCACAGATTATATAATAGTATTCGAGATCATCCTGAATGAACGATAGAATGAACTGCATTAAACGAACAAAGAGCGAGCGGACATAATGGCTCTTTATGCCGACCGAATCTTATTATAACTGACGCTTACATGAGTGGCGACAATAGCTTTTGAAGATATAACCTTTTATACGCGGTGTTTTGGGTTTCTAAGATCCTTCTAATCACTTACAAAAAGATTGAGTGGTAAAAAGCTATAAAGTTTATAAATCATGTTGTTGAAACTATTTTGTTGGACCAGGAAAACTTTGTGCGGAATTCGATATAAACCGCATTAAAAAGCTATCAGCCTAGCATCAACAGATCAATAGAAATGTTATATTGTTGATCAAACACGCTCTACATCTCCGATTTAATCTGCAACAGCGTTACAATAAGTAATCTGCAGAGCACATCGGAGATGCTGAAACAAATTTAGCTCTACAATGGGACCGTGTTGTCGCGATCCAATCTTCGCCAATAGCACCCTTTCTTATCGCAAGAGATGTTTATTTATGTCTCCAAGTAAGGATTTCGGAATGGATGTTCGAGATTACGGTGCTAAGGAAATTATTAGGGAAGATCGTGTTTCGCTTCCACTTCGAGAAAGGAGTTTCGTTACAAACTTACCGGCTTTGTGCGTCAGCAAGAACGTAATGCATTCAAAACATTTCGAAGAATGGAATCAATAGACACAAATTGGACGTCCATAAACACGTGTCCGTTCACAAAAATTGAAAAAATAAAAGCATCGACCAGCCAACGTTATCGATGACGACAGAACTCCAAATTCAAAACTTCGTTCTTCTTTACTACAGCGGAATAAGACCAATATTGAGGCAGTAAGAGATTCTGTCAGCGGAAACATAAAGGTGCGTCGTAATGGCACGAAATAGCATTAAATGGCGCGAAAAGTGAAAAAATGCGACATTCGTATTGTGTAGCGAAATTTTTAAATAAACACCTTTTGAGTGGGCGGGCGCGCGAGTATTTGTAAATACGTTTTTGTTGTAAAGCTGACAATAGATGTATTATATTTTGTTATTTTTTGCAGAGGCCCCGTGGGGGTGTTGCAGTACATTTGCCACGTGCCTTACTGTCTGTAACGGACCGACTTTGTGTCTCTTTGAAAGGTGACAATTAGAGAAGCGGCTTTGTGAACATTCTAAAACTACCTGCAATTAATTTGACAATCAAAGCTAAAATAGGCTTTATTTTGCTATCAATATGGACACTTTCAAAATTTGTGTTAAATTGCAGTGTAGTCTAGCGTAGTAATTGCAAAAACAAATACCTATCACGCGTGTAGGAGTACAACGAATTTACAGTTACAGCCCGAACAGATTCCGAATTAGATTTTACCAAAAACGGATTAAGCCGACAAATTCCCGCTCACGTCGCGGCTTGTAAGGCGTGAAATCCTATACTTCGTGAATGTAAAGGTGCATGCACACAATATGGCAGTATCGCGCGATCTCGCGACATAAAGCACGCCGCGGGTGGCGCTACCGACGCGCGACTCCGGCGCTACTTTACGACCTTACAAAAATACTTGTTAGCTACCGCCTCGGGTAGAATTACTGCGGATAAACTACTTAGGTACTGGAGATAGTTGCTGGTTGCTGGCTAATTATTGTGGATGGACGGTTTGTACATTGAATGAGTTTTTTTTGCTTTTTTAAGACGGATGAAACAGATACACATTACAAGGGAAGCACATACAAGCACGAGCAGGTTTTTAATGAAATGTGGATAAATTAGATAATAAATCAATATATTTTAATTTGAGTATGGAATCGGTTTAAAACAATTCGGTTATAACCACAAAAGGTTATCCAAAACGAGCAAATAGCCAATGAAAGGTAAATCGTTAATAAAATAAAGATCGAATCAGTGATCGTGACATTAACCACCCACTTCACCGGGTCGAGGATACAACAGACGCAACACAACTTCGAACAACGATTCGATTCAACGCGGACAATGCGTTTGTCGCGAAGTAGGTCATAGTGTCACCGCAAACAGAGCGCCAAGTATCGGAGTGTCATGGAGTGTCACCGAGTGTCGCAGCTCGATAGTAGGTCCCGAGTTCAAGCGCATAATGGCACCCGGTCAGGTGTCACGACAAGAATGCGGTCATACCGCCCAGTGTGCACTCCACTTTACAATAAACCAAAATCCAAATTCGAATATTTAATAAACCTATTACCAAAATGGCGGCGAATTAAACCGATCATAAAAATATGATACTTTATTCTTTTTATTTAGATTGAAGAAGGCCCCGCTGCGAGGACGGATTTACTCAGCGGGTGATTGGTCAGCTATATGGAAATTCTTCAATTATTGTTACAGAATCCACTGATTTGACTCTGGTATTCGATGAATGAATTGTTATTTGCAAACTTGATGGCTTAGAGAAAAAATACAGCTATTTTCTTCAACACAAAAATCTCGATAATGCTTGCGTTTTTTAGACAAACATAACTTAGCTAGTTCCAGGAATAAATATCTGATAACAAAAATTTAAAACAGAATAATTAATGTGAAATGCTTGTTTGGTTATTATAAACTTCTAAATTCATCCATTTCCACAGTGAACGCTCTGCAATCAGCACTCTATTAAGGTGGTCTAAATAAATCTCACTTTATCAACGTGATATGGACAAATTTACAAATATTACTTCCGATTAGGTCTTCCCTATAAATTGACTTATCAAATCGCATAAACTTCTGACAAGCGTTTCCGTGTTCTAAATGGAGATATGTGAAGATAATAAGATGGTAAGAGTAGTTATTATATTACTAGAACGGATACATTAAAAATTCATTCACTGAGACATTATAGTGTTTTTTTTTAATAAATGACTGGCTTGCTTTTTTTTACGTGGTATAGGTTTACGTTTGACTACAGCCTGCCTGATGTTAAGCATTGCTGCAACCTAGGGTGTAACACGTTAACCTAGAAGATACCTATTAACTCTAGATTTGAAAAAAATATATTTGTTTGATAGTCTTTTTTGCTGCAACAGAGTACATTATATTATTTTAGCCCTTGCAACTATTTAAGTAACAAAAAAATAAAAGCTTATTGAGTAAAGGTTATGTGTTAACGTCAATGTTTGTCAAAGGAGTGTTTAATATGTTTATTATTATGAACTTTGCAAGCGTCAAGGACTGAACTAATTTAGATGAAATTTTACTGTCTCGATTAGCACTATAGATTGTTTCTAGCACTAAAATAGATAGATTACCTATACAGTGTGATGCGAAAATATTGTTAAAATATTGTTGCGGTTGGCCAAAGTTACCCCAGAATACAGAGTCCGAGGCTAAGCTATACTGTGACCAGCACTAAAATACTTCACTAATCTTTTGTTAATAGTAGAAGTGTACAAGTATATTGAAAGAAGGCAGTACATAGCAGGGATATCAGTAATGACGCCGTAAAGTCTCGCTATCTGCTCTGTAAGGGTATTCGCGAGAAGCGGGAGAAAGTAGGATGCTTTGTACCATGGAGTAGGTAATTAGCAGAGTTATAACTAATAAGTTCATATATAGTATGGGAGTAAGTAGGAACTAAGCAAACAACATGATATTTTCGTATTTTTAAAATGATTTACCGCATATAACTTCTGTTTTTAATGAATTAATATCTGAACAAGAATCTGAACATTGCAAAACTTTCCACAGTTGGCGTTTACATTGTTTTTCTATGTACTACTTAAGTAACTTTACGATACGCATGATGTTTAGCGTTACTGGAGCCTAGGATTTAACACGCTTAGGTACATAGGAGGTATCTATTAGTATATGACATTTTTAGTACTCACTACTCCTAAGATAAGAAGACCTGAGTTCACGTTAAAATAGTTTCTATTCACATAACTTTTTTTTCTATTGTGCTAAAATGATAAAAATAATTCTCTACAATCGTTCTACTCCGGCTAGTCGGAACGCGGAAGAATTAGCCGGACACTAACGACGGAGTAAATCACCCGCAGGTCCCAGCACTGAGATTAAACTTAAAGTACGCTTAGATCACGGGATGGTATGAGAACGGATGGTTTGGCAACTATGAGCTATTTGATATTGGTTTATTGGACTATATAATAATTAATTAATTATTAATTGTAGGTCCCGGTTGTTTGTCTAGTACGGCAGTCGCTAAGCCATGTCAGAGGCCCTTAGTGCGGTTTGATTAACTCTCGACACCAGAGTTGGCCACTCTCATTCAATAAAAAGAAGAAGATAATTAATAATTAGCCAGGATAAGGTTTTATTTTCTATTTCTTTTTCCCTTTAACACACAGACAAACTAATGTACATCAAGTAACCTGGTTGTGTGTAAAGACTTACGACTGTTGTCAAATGGGGAGCATTACTGTACTGGATTGGATCTGCTTCTCAAAGGAGGAAACTCAATCAAGCCGAAGTTTGTCGGTCAAGTGTAAAAACGTCCGTGATATGGGTGCTAGGAGGTAACCTTTCTCCTAGCTTCATGTTCTTTATTACTGAGGGTCGTGACTCCCCGCAGATTTTAAATATTCGGGAAGTTTTAGACAAGTTAAAGGTTACAGTATGTAAATATTACAGTTGTTTTTTTTAACCGCACAATAATGTAGGTGATAAAGATGCATTTATATTAAAACCTCCATCAGTTAATTATTCGAGCGGCCATCTGGCGCTATTTGAATAACAAAGCGTTGACCGCATGCGCGCGGAAAAATCGCAGAGTGACGCGCCAGGGGGCGCTGTGAGCGAGTCGGGGTAATTGTTGGTGCTTCATATGTTGATTAAATTAATATGATTGCAAAATATGTAAAATTAATCACTTATATCGATACCATTGACTTTATTTAATTTTGATAGACAAAAAAATAGTTATAAACGACGAAACTTTTACAACACTTTTAAGCTTTTAAACCCATGTTCACTTATATTTATCAGAATCGTGTGGATATTTTCCGTAAAGTCATCAACAATTTCATTACACCAAATTCACTCGTAGCACTGACATTAAAAACTTACAAGAACAACAAACCTCTTTACTCAAGAACTGTTACATTATCAAGAAAGCATAAAAAACAAAACACACCTATCAGCTGCACATTTTAATTTTGGAACAGCCGAGCGCCACACTCGCCGGAAGCGGTATTGTGATGAATGAACACATCGCGAGCGTTGATACCATCTCAAGAGGCGACACTACAAAGGCCCGATCTTTGCACTTTGACATTTCGCGGTTTAATCACGTAGTAAAGCCGCGAGAGGGCGCAGATCAGTACGCACTTGACATCGCCAGTGCTACTTGAATGAGTCGAGCGGTCTAAAGAGGTTTATGACGCGTTGAGGCTTTATCTACCGCATCGATGGTTATCGGCTACTTAGGGATAATATTTTGCAAAAAAAGTTGCTGTTTTTTAGCGCTTATGATAGTGCCAGAAGCAGAGTCAAATGATTTTAAATCGCATTCGAAATGTCAAATAAATCTGTTTTTCTAGAAAAATCAACTCTTCTTACCGCAGTCAACAATAAAATTACAAGATCTACATATAATTAAGAATGCATTATAACAAGTGGTAGTAGAATGTGACGTGCACGGATAACAACCAAGGCACATTAAAAACTCTTTACAAAAGACTTAAAACTTTTTGCTAGCTCCATAAACTGCAAAAGAGGTCCCATGCAAAGTTATCTGTCAGGCTACAGATTACAAGGCACGTGGCTTCCATTTTCAAAGTGCATGACAGCGACGAAGGTTTGTTCCGCGGCGGTTGGCAGCACTGGCGCTGTTTAGCAGTTATACACGACTGTACATGGAACGGGAGGACGCGACTGTCCGAGTTGGAAACTAATGCGAGATCAGGGTTGCTAGCCTATAGATTTAAGGTGTAAATCGTTGTTTGAAGTACTAGATCTAAGAAAACTGCTGAAACTTAATTAGTTTTATTGGATTTTTAACCCAAAAGCATCAGTTTAAATTTTCGCAATAAATTTGAATTTCGTGTATTTACAAAACTTTTATATAATTTGATTGCAACCGTACAAATTAATCAACATTGACAATGTAGGAAAGATACACAACTTCACAAACAAGCGCTTTCATTCAATTTCCAAAAACTCATTATACGATGTTAAAGCAAACAGGCGTAACGCCCAAAAAACGAAAACAATGGTGTCTATCAACCCTAACCTGACAGGGTGAAATAAGGGCCCGTTCCAGCGAATGGAGTGAAAAAATCCCGGTTCAAAAAGCCACGGAGCGAGCGAGCGATGGGCAAAAAGTCGAGCATTGTACGTTGTGATATACTGGTCGAGTATATACGTCGACGTCAGACGTGATAGACGCGGCTTTAGATGAAAAAAAAAATCTAAGTAGTCCTGTTGTTGAGAGTAGTGTTTCAACAATATTTTGCTCTAAGGCGAGCAATCTTATACCGTCTTATTACAAAACGCGGTTTAAATATTAGTCCAGGACTTTGATAATAAAAAGTGGCTTCTTGTTGTTCAGACATCAACTACAATCAATCATAATGTCAACTACAAATTGGCTACTACAAATTGAACAGACAATTTTCGAACAACTAAAACGGACTTGCTCTAGACTCTAGCTAGAGTAATATTTAAACCACGTTTTGTAATAAGGCCCTTGTCTGTTCGCTAACTTCTGTTTACAGTCGGAAAGCAGGCTAGTGTAAGGAAAGATCAAACACATGTAACGAAAAAAAAATGATGGAAATCATTCTGAATAATGCACCGTAATAAGTCAGATACAGATATCATTCGAAATATCTGATTAACCTGCATGTTGATTTGTCCATGGATATGGAAGCGGTCTGGATGCTGATTGGTTTACGCATGTTATACGGTTGGCGGAACGGTTTGGTTAGATAATAATGAGTAAGTTATGAGTCTGTATGTTATTAAGTCTATGTACAGTGGTCTCGCAGACTGACGCCTTTGTTCTACAGACTCCACTCCTGGATAATGCTCATCGTGCTCATACGACGTGTTTAGATGATAATGCGGTGTCTAGCCATAATGAGGTTAATATTAAAAAATACATGACACATACATACATACATGACATGTACATGAGTTAAACTGTTATTTTCCTAAACAGATAAAGTTGAGAACAATTGAGCACAAGGAAGTTTTTTTTTTACTTAAATGATATTATTATCTTTTAATTTTACTTTTTGAACAGATATTTTATAATTTTACTCCATAAAATGTTTTTTTTTTACAATGGGTTTGCATAATGTCCACATCATATTTTAAAGCTTTTAAACACAACTCACGACCTTTTGGATCTACGCCACGATGAGATGCCGCGATATTTTAATAAAATAATCTCCATTGTTCCTCTTGTAAAACGATACAACACTGATAAGAATCGATGCTCAGTGGACAACAATCGGGCCCTCATGGACCCCTCGGCTGAGCTGAATAATCTTTTGTGGGTCGCGTGTCGAAACATGACACCTCACCCTCATTACATGTTTAAAAAAACAAATCACAAAACCACGATTAAAAATAAACGATCGATTTTCAAATTCATAAAAACGTCAAAAAAAGAATAATGTCCCAAAAAGTTCGATTCGAAGCGTTCGATTTACAAATTAATAAAAAATTTCGACCGTGGCCGATGGTAATGACGTCAGTCAATGCGGGCAGGCATTAACAGGCCGTAATAGAATTGCAGTGCCGTGAAAAAAGAAAATGGCCGCCACCCTCGGGCGCGGGGTGTCAGTGCAATTCAGCACTTTCACAGAATAAGCTTAAACGTTGAAAACCCAATTTGACGGCTCGATTAGCACAGGCGGTTTTTTTCCGGGCCGTGATTGATTTTTGCTGTAGTGGAACTAACTAGAATTAGGGAGTGAGTTTACAATTTTACCATAACATTTTATGAGCGAGTAGCTTTTATGTATGTATCAACACAGAACAGTATTGTTTATTTTATTCGCCATTTCTCTCTCGCCTATTTGTCAGTAAGATTAACGAGGATAGTTCCAAAACACAAGCCAAAAAGCAGACTTCATTACCAAATTAATTTTCACGAATTCGCCGGTGATGAGCTCTTCCGGAATGTGTCATGGTTATTGGCGCTGTGAAGTTGGTAAAATGTATTACAGATTCAAACAAAAATATATCAATTTGTTTAATATAAGCTTCATTTACCTACATGTAAACAAAGTACATTTGATTGAAAATGCGTTTTTTCTTATCAATACATTTTATGAACTGTATTCCTCTTGTGATGTGCAATACAACCTCTTTTTAGTAGTCTGAAATCCCAGCAAAACAGCCTAAAAGCCTATTAGACCTAAAACAATGTAAAGAGTATTTACTCAGCTAATCACCAAGCAAGCCAGTAAATCCCCATACAGTCCGTATCTATCCACCGCGGAGTCGTGTCCGAAGCGCGCATTGTACTCAATTCGCCCGTTAATTGTTTTTAATTCCCGACCATGTATTGTAAGTCTTTTAATTACGCCCACGGCACTGGCCGTCGTGAGCAGTTAGTCTGTTGTATAATCTGTGGTACTTGCTGGCGTGTACTGGGATAGGAGGAGAAATGAGGTTGGTTAGGAAAGAAAAGTTCCTACTAAAGAGGTTAGGATTTGCGACTTTATGGATACTTCCTACAAAGGAGGTTTAGGTCTTTTTTATTATGAGGAATAGAATAATAGCTTTAGTCAGGTAAAAATTTGATATTTTTAGTCTAGGACACATTTAATCAGCATTTTAATACGTTTAGAGAAATTTATGGGATACTGTGTAGGTGAATATAATTAACTGGTCTCCAAAAACCTTCTGTGAATGAAAATCCTATGAATTTACCAAAATATTATCTAGAAATATTTGTTTACTTATTATGTTTAAATTATTTTGAAGAGGATCAACATTTCAAAAGCTCTTGTTTTAGCTAATTTGAGCTGTTTTTATTTAGACCTGATTTCACGTATGTTTGTGATGTAACTCTGTATAACACGTAGGAACTTTACTGGTATAGTTCCATAGAGAGTGTTATATAATCTGTAGCCAGGAATGTGTGACTGTTTTGTTATCTGTGGACATGCGCGTGAGTCGACGGAAGATGCTTTTGTTTAATTTGTTGCAAACAGATTGGTGAATAACGAATCAGATTCAATTAAATGTAGGTTCAATTAGAGGTTTCATTAATTATGCAATAAAAATATCTCAATCTATCCATGAAAAAACTTACCTACTAGAGTTGTTTGAATATTGTAAAAACATATTAGTCATATTTGATTGTTATTTATGTACATATTTGTAAAATATACATACTTAAATAGTAAATTATAACAATCGTTCTAAACAATTGACAATAACTTTACAAAACAGTTCCTAAACCAAACAACAGAATCGATTTTTCAGGTTGCCTGTACAAAGTTCGAATAGGAAAATGTAGCCTCATTTGGTTAATTCAACCTCTACGGAGATGCACGGCACAATTAAACAGGCACAAAAGAAGAAGTTTGCGCGGGAAAAGGAAATCACGACTGGCTGAAATTAACGAGACCGACCTAACTTTTTAATGAGCTTTTTTCGCTAATATTCACTTTGCCAGTGTCGAGTGTTTTAATTGTTTGTTTTGAGTGCTACTGGACTTTTGTTAATGGAATCCAAATGGCTTTTAATACAAAGAGATAGTCATAAATTAGTGTCATTGCTCAGTTCTGCATTCTGCCCATACAAATTCTGTTTTACAGATAGGTGGTTGTTAATTTTTTTTTAATTTACGTAATGCTGCCAAGCGAGTGTGGCTCAGCGGTTCCAGTGTCTGCTTTTCAACCAGACGCACCCTGGTTCGAATCCGGCCCTACACCAATGACTTGTATTTTCAAGTTATGTGTGGATTTGCACTCGCTTAACGGTGAAGGAAAACATCGTGAGGAAACCGACATGTTTGAGGACCACAATATCCGAGGACATGTGTCTTCCGTGGAAGGACCTGGGCGCCCACCACGATGTATCTGCCCAAGAGAACTCCCCTAACGAATTAGTTCTGCGGGGCGGTCACGACCCTCAGTCATGAGGAAATACGACTCAAAGAGAGAGAATGCTGCCAAAAAATAAACAAACAAAACCCAAATACCTACGCAACCACTAATCCCAGTGACAAACCACAGACATTCGCGGATGTAACCCTTAGCTCGGGGTGCGACCCCCGGTACATCGCGGCGGCGGTGCGGTCTGCCAGACCCACGCTAAATATACCCACTTTTGGCTTTACACAACCATGCTGGAGGGTTAGGGATGGATTGGATGATGTCATTTGGATTTTTAGATGTAAGCATTAAGTAGGTTTAATAAAAATGTATGTCTTTAATTTATTGTTGGTAAGAGGCTATTGCTATATAGTATTGCAAGAAGTTTTTTAAAAACGTAGATCGACGGAGATTCTGATTTGAATGTGTAATCCTAGTAATATGTAACGTGTTTTTATTTATCCACTGTGTTCAGTTAATATGTGAACACTTTTTTGTTATATTTAGTGTTACATACATAATAAATGGATAGCAACCTACAATGTTCAAAATTAAAACCAAATAATTCACTGCACTCGCTTAATTCCGCCCCTAGTAAATTTTCAAATGTCAAAAAAGTAATCGAATATATCCGCGACCTCGCTACATGCACTTTTTATCTGACACTCCCTAGGGGTGTGTATAATCGTATCACACTCGCGTCACCAGAGTGACACCCCTAGCCCCTGACCACTAATCAATGATCAAAAAGTCATTTTTAGCACGTCACAGTGATTTTAGAAATCCTGTTATTACGAATCTGGAGTATAGCATTAAATCCCGAGTAAGGGGGTAACTTATATCCACAACAAAACCGCGAAACCTTTTATCAACCCTCAGCACGTCGCGCGTGTCAAAACGACCGACGTTAAAAAGAAAATTGCTACTCTCCATACTTTGTTGATTACATGACAAAACTACACGTGATTATATTGTTGGCGACAAGAAGTGTGTTATTTGCGGGGCCTTCACACGCGTGGTTAACTTTTTTCTTTTATGGCGGAAAAGTGATTAAGTTATAAATCCCGTAATTGCGTAGGTGACAGATGTCGCTAGTGGCGCCGCCACCGGTCGCGTGCATCATTATAATTTTGTTCCGATCAACTCCGCCCACGCTCTCCACTGTTATTTTGATACCGCATTGTGATGTTAATAAAATATTTGATTTTAAACTGTTTATCACCAGAGAAAAGTTGAAATATTTGACATAACGACTTCATTTAAAAACAGTTTGTGAAACTTATGATTTTAAATAGCTTGACACGGTTTTTGCTTTCATTTGATTTTATTCATCGTAAAACCGTTTGATATCTAATCCTTTTGTTAGATATTTAAATTAAAGACATGATTCACTATTGTTAAGCCACTGGGTAAGAGAGACCGAATCAAGCCGTGATTTGTGGAAATTCATGTCAGATACCTGTTAATTTTTATTAATTAGTCAACTGATGCGCTTTAATTAATTCTGTGACATTTTAACACATTTTTTTTCAGTATGTACCTACTGGACACGATAATGAATGTGAAACGCAGTGAAACAACACTAAAGCCATTTCCGAAACCAACTAAAACTTCGCAACAACCCTTATGCAAAATACTGTAAGTCGTCGAAAGTCGTTCCGTCCCGAAGTCAGGGCAAAACGAATTAAAACATAATCTTGTTACCCATGACGTCACCTCACCGGTGCGAATAATTAGCAATTCCCTTACAAAGTAAAGCCGTCGAAGATAACTGAATCTGTTTAACAAGTTGCCGGATAACCCTCGCTGAATGCTCGCGATAAAACCTGCGGAGATAGGCTTTTAGGGCTTAGAGATTGGCTGGAAGAGTTATAGGATGATAGGCTTCTTTCAGATAAGATTGGACATTGTAATATTGGATTGTTACTTTTATAACTGCATCACACTAATAATATGTATTGTATGTATGTATGTTTTTTACAATCAAAAAGCTTAGGTATATGATATTTGAGATAAACGTGACTCATAAACTTTTGAATTAACACATGCACTGCAGTTTATGCGTTATTATAAAAACTTAAGAATACTAAATATTTACAAAAACTGCAACCAATAATGTTCACGATATGTTCGATGATAAATTAAGGCACCTAACATTTCTCTAAACTAACTCTCAAACCCAATCAATCGTATGCGTAAACTGACGTCAAATTGCCACTACTGCTAGACGTCAACAACTATACGTCACAACACAGATCTATCACGTGACATGACACCGCTGCTCCCTTCATGTCCGCTAATGAGCAAACATGATCACAGACAGAACCCATGTTTGATGTTAGCCGTGTTTGTGTTGGTTATGTTGGGTATCAAAAAGCTTATAACTGCAGAGGAATAATAACTGGGTTAAAGTTTAGCTCTTTTCAGTTTTTATAAAAAGTCAGAGTAAATTACTTTCGTTACAAGGTCTCTTTTCGTCTTGTATAAAAAGACTAACATACTGTGCCTCAGAGAGGCAACACGTTCTCAAATGTTTAAATTGCATCTACAGCTCCATTTTGACTGGTTTAGTATAGAAACCAAATTGTTGCTCTTGTTTTGTCTGTACTGTATTACAAACTCTTTGGCCATGGTTATGTTGGTATTTAATGTTTGTGTTCGAATATTTGCTCTGACAGTGATGGGTTAGTGTCATAAAATGCAGAGTTCGTGTTCGAATGATAGATGTTTGGTTTTGGTAGATTTTCGGTTTCGCTAAGGTTATAAATGTTAGAATGGCTTGGTGATTGCAATTAGGTTCTTGCTGATTATTTAATGGTCATAGGAGGTAGTTAAAAATATCTTCCCTGACGAAGTAGCCGATGTTGATCAAAGAAGTAAACTAGCCTCTTATCAAATAACATTCAAACTCGCTTGATTTTAAGGCAATTAGGTAATTTGTACCAAAATGTACCAAAATGTACCTAATTTAATATTCACAATGGATGTATAGTAGTGGAATAATCATAAAAAGCCGGGAAATATTGTGACGAAACTCATCAAACAAAGCGGGTAAAAACTAAGTAAAGGGTGACAAATGATTAAATGTCCTCTCATTGATATTTGAGTCGGCAGCAGCTTGTTAATACTGAACTGACCTAACGAGCTGTGACCACATGAATATGCAGCGTGGGGTCCCACAGACCCCGCGACAAGGAATTCATTAATTTTATACACACCTCTCTTTTGGAGAGTTTAATTATTTAATATGGAGCCTTTTAAGCTTTATTTTGGTGTATTTTGATCAAAAATTTAATTAATAATCTTTGAAGCATCTTTTACAGCTCTCAATCACGTTGTAATAATTCTGATTGATAATCGTAGTAAAGTTTTGTTTTTTCGACAAACCGTTCATAAATAGAGCACTTTTTTTAATAAAAAAAGCCGTCATATCTGTGAGTCGCATGATAAATCAGCGAAGAAAAACTTATCAAACCACCGGGCGTAATAATTAAGGCCGTCATATCCCGACAGTTGGACAAACAGACCCCCGAGGGACCTGCGTCTTTTTATCGGTGAGGGACCGCAAATTTCTATTTGCATATCTGCTAGCTCATAAATCTCTGTTTCACTTATTAGCCCCTTTTCCCTCTAGGGTCGGGGAGACCCGCGGCGGTGGTGCCGGGTTACGCTCTTGTCAGGCTATGAAATTAAGATGCCTGTGTTTTGAGTAGTGTTATAGTTATCTACATTGCTTGTCTGTGGAAATTTCCGAAAAAAGGGAAGTTTTATTTAAATAGGTGATGCAAACGGATTATGGTACTTTGGATGGACTTCTTTAATACCCTTGGATGAACTTTTTTTTAACTGAAGTGTGAGAGTAATTTAATAACTTAATTTAAAAGCTAAATGATGATGATGTTTTTTAATGAATACATGTGTAAACTTATAAAATAATATTTATAAAGTATATTGAGAATTGATTTGTAATTTCCTCTCCGAAGCGCCATACTAAATCATTAACTTAATGTTAATTATAAATTAAATTATAAACTGTGCAATATAAAACAAACGACATTAAAACAGGTTCCACGCAGCTATTCTACTTGCTTATGCATACAATTATTGTTCTAAGATCGTTAATAAAAATACTACATAGCTTAACTAACTAATCAAATAGCGACAAAAGTTTATGACTTTGTAAAGTTAATAGCTTTGGTGGAAATTATTTGATTAAGCTCTATGTTTTATAACACTGATAGATAGCGTTAATATATCTGTAATATGGGAAATAAATAAGCTAAATTCAATTAATGTATGTAGGTATTGTAAAGTCAAAGAATATGACTATAAGAGGTGGACCCGTTGAGTTGAGTCCTAAGTTCGTAAAGAGTAAACAAATACATCATTTGTGTATTACATTATATTTATTAGTCCATTAATGTGATATGAAATCATTAGTTCTAACAAATATCATTGTAGCTATCATCCACTTGTCTAAACTAATGTAGAAAATATGGTTCCAATGCAACACTACAAAGCTGTCATAAACAATTGTCGCGCCAAAAACAAAAGAAAAGTAAAAGTAAAATGTTAGTACTTACATGATGTTAGTATTAGTTTGACGATGTCTCAGGCGAAGTCCAATACAAGTTAGTGACAGTGGGTGCAAAGTGACCTGGTTACTATGGGTGAGCTCAAACAGAAAATGTGGTTAGTACATGGTTATAGTAAGATATTACCATCACCAAGATTAACCACCACCGGAAAAAATACATGCATGCAGAAAAACCACAATGAAATGACAAAGCTATGTGCACAAATAATAAATGTATATTGTATAATATACATTTATCATTAGTGCACATACAACTCTGTATAGAGTACATGCAGTTATGACAGATATTAGGGATGGATGGCTATATATGCTATATATGTGTATATGCAAAAGAGGCAGAAGTTTTGGCGCAGGGAAACTGTACATCATAATACAGAGTCGAAACATATCTAGTATGATGTACAGAAAACCTTCAGCGTACAACACAGATTGCAGCAATACAAATGTAAATAGAGATGTACGCACACTTTGAATGGATCAAGAAAGGAATTTTGATTTTTTTTTAAATCTGAATTTGGCTTAATAAATTCTCGACACCAGAGTTGGTCACTTTCATTCAATAAGAATAAGAAGGGCTGTCTCGTAAAGGTAGACGCAATTCTAAGTAAAAAATCATGTGTAACTTTTGTTTGTATATTTCAGCATAAAATTTGCTTGATTAAAGTACATAGGATTGATAATAACATCAATGCTTCTGATAAAAAGCTTTTGAGGCTGTTGTATAGAAAGCTCTCGGCATTTGCTCGGATATATAGTTCTCTAATTTAATAAGTTGCTGATATATAAAACAATAAATAACATCATTCACATGCACAATAAAAAAACAAAATAATGAATAAAGTCGCAAGTAAAGTTGACGCTTAACATTATTATCTAGCCGTGCAATATCGTGACTCCAACTTGAGATTCCATTCGTAGAAGATTAGTGCTCGATTCGAGTTCAATCGATTAACTCCCCGGAAACAACTCGATACAAACCGATTACATACCTGCCTACTAAATATTCTGTAGTTTATTTAAAAAGTTACATTAAAAATTACTTGTATTTTTGTCTCTAATGGCAGTGCCTTAAATAAATTAGCTAGACATATCTTAATTTTCATACTTTGTTTATTGTTCTTTCTGCAATTACATTACTTATCATCATGTTTTTTTACTGGCCACAAAGCTGCACATAATTTATGTATAATCTATTTATATTACAGGTAATCCAACAGTTACAAAAAGGCAAATAAGAAACGTTAGGTTATAAATATCGAGTCATTTAAATCAATCGACGCACAAAAATTCGCTATAAATTAATTATTTAACGATGACTATAAAACGCAGATGATCCAAAATTAACTCGATTAAAACAATTTATGAAAACATCCATTCGAATTCCTTAGCTTTCTCAATCACATAAGCGTTGCGTCATCAGATATTTAGTACGACAAACATGTTATACATAACTTAAATTGGTGAGCATAGTTATGTTAATTAATTATATCGTAGCTTTATATTATCTGTAAAGATAAAATAAGTCAGAGACGGCTAACTATATTTTATACAAATGCGTTCCTACATCCGTCGCACTAAAAACTTTAGGTGATATTTTCTCTTTTGCCTTCAATACTTCTTTTTTTTAAGCTACATATATTTTGAGAGGGAGTTTTGTCAAAGCCGACTATGTTACTCCCATCTTCAATACCTACTTCAAGAATATAAAAATTAAATAATTATTGAACCAGTCAACTATTGATTCATGATTGCCCAATGATATTCTAACCTCATTGTGATTACCAGTCAAATTTTATTTGAAAGTTTCATATTATTCAGCCATCATTTATTGCGACTATAGTAATATAAACAGCATACATGTATTAAATGATATTTTGACACTGTCTGGTCATATAGTTTTTTGGCATATGCATGACGGGTTTTCAAACTTTTGTTTTATAGTAAGATGTCTATTAATTACAATGTTACTGATTATCCGTATATTTAATACGGGTAAAGTATCGTATATCTTTCGGTGACGCCCCTTTAACCGCCTTCACAGTGTCCGATCTCTTATCTACGCGAATGATCTCAGTTTCCATTAGAATCTCAGCAATCGATGGGAGTTAAGTTGTACTTAATAACTTATACAAGTTCTGGTGAACACTAAGTTTTATGGAGATAATATTGTCAGCGATTTCGGTAATCTATTGGTGTTTGTGTTCCGGTGTGGTCGGGGATCATTTGGTTAGTAATTAACTAGTTGATTTTTATCTCGTGTCTAAAATATTATTTCATAGAAGAGCACCTTATCATAAAAAATGAATATCTAGCTATACATAGTCAGTAAGTATAACCTATACAGTATATATACAAGCAAAATACTATGTGACAAAAAGCTCATGTTTCCCCCTTTTTTGCTGACGCGGTAGTAAATTCAATTGTCGTTTCTTTCCGTCCCTTGCTGACCACTCCACTAATAATATTCTTCAAGCAATTGCCACCAGAAGTTCACGCCACCGAAACGTCTGCGGTCAACATTACCGACCAATTTCATAAGAACTCTACTCCTTATATGATTGAATAGTTTGCGAGTTCTGGAGACAATGGTCGTCTTGTGCAGAACAAGGCAAATACGGGATGTGTTGTGCGAAATTGTGCTTTATTTTGTTCGTATTAAGGTTTGTATGGGGGTTTGATAATGTGGTGATGTGTATCAATTTCAGAAATGGCCCGGCGACAACTGGGGCCGAACGTGATGGGAATGGCTATCGAACCTTTTATTGTTATTGATTGACTCGGTGTGACCACTTGAATAACAGCATGTAGAGTGCAGTGGAACTTGCTAAGTTAGCAGGCAAATGTAAGCGAGAAGCTTCTGCTAGCTTTTGAGGTAAATATTTGTGGATTTGTATGAGGAGTCATAGACTTCTAAGTTAAAAAGTAAGTACGAATCTCCCATATTTACTATTTTTACGACAGATAGTACCTACAGATTTATTAGAATAGTACTTGGCGGTAGATTTATTTTATAGCCTTTGAAGTAACATAATTTTAAAACAACAATCACATAGATTTTTATTAAAATATACAACATACATATTTGATTTTTACGACTTGACACATAAACATTAAATTCAATGAAGTGGCGAGTGGCGACGCACGAAAGCTTATCAAAGCTCCCAATTTCGAGTAATAAAACCAAATTAAACATTCAAATCTCGGTTTCACGACTCAAAAGGCAAATCACCGATAATTTATTGGATTAATTGAGCAATAAAAATCTGAAGCTACATTACAGGAAAAGTCTAAAAAAGAGGGTAGGGGGCAACACTTCATTTCACGCGCTTTATACGGAGGGTGCTGCACTAATAAATCTTAGACAGGAAATATTTTTTGTTCGACAAAAATAGTTTCCTCTGTTTTGGGGTATAGTTGCGGGGGCTGGCGACATTATGGCTATTTTCACTTAGCGTGACTAGTTTATGTTGACCCGTCTAGCTTCTTTGCTTTTATGTGAACTTGATACTCTTCTATGACATTTTGCAAAGATTTTTTTCTGTAATGTTTGTACCGAGGTCTTGTTATAGTTGTTGGTTTTTAGGTATTAATGTGGTGGTATTGCTGTTTTTAGTTTAATGTTGTTTGAGAGATTGCCAATGGAGCAGGTCGTTTGTCATCCGCCTCGCCACTTCCGATTTTCATTATGACGTTTTAAAGGAAATGAAATTATATTACTTATTCTGGCTTTTATTTTTTAAACTTTGCTTTTACGGGTGATTTAACAATTACTAACTTTATTATAATAAAATGACAAGCTTTCTTCTAGTATATGAGCTTTTCCACACAGGAACGGTCAAATGTTTTATACGAGTACAAATATATCCATCATCTTCTGTTAGAAAGTTGTTTCAAAAAGCATTTTTTTTGTAACAGATTCCGTAAACCTCTTATTCCGTCGAAAGTAAAAACTCCTCATAAATGTTCATAGAAGACCTTCCTCGAGGCTATGAGGATGCCCCTAAATCTCGCATTTTCCACAAAGGATATAGACAAATGGCCGACCAAAACAGTAGTAGTTCTTTATTCATTCCGGGGGAGGGCTCGATAAATCAGAGCCCACACGTCAATGCCACTTGTATAAGATATAGGGCCAATGTATGAAAAATTGATCTTTAAAAGTGTTTTTATTTTTCGTGTTTTTTTTTTGGAAAAGAAAGGACGTAATGCCCATCATAGTTGACTAAAATGTAAGAGAAAAAATATATAAAAATAACAAGTAAATATTTGAAGAAACAATTTGATCAATAACTAATCGTAGCATAAATTTAATTCTCAAAAATTCTTGAGAACTTTCTCGGCTGGGAACAAGCGAACAGAAGATAATGAATAAATTAATTCTCAATTATTCTATTACACGTATTATAAAACCGATAAACAATTTACAGCCATTAGCAGTCAGTTAAGCTTATTAACATCAAGGTAATCTCCGAAGGATTAAAGCAAGCAGCCAATAAACAAACTATTATACGAGCGTTAAGATAAAACGCCGAAAGTTTAAAGAATTCCAATCATTTTAGAAAACGACTAATATTGTGACTTTAGACTCGATAGCAGAAATCTTATTGTCAAATAAATAAGACAAGCCGATGACATTAACATCAGACCACCCATAATTTGTAGAAATATATACAAAACTGAATACATAGAAAGAAGCCTAATGCATCATATCGATGCTAATGTATAGATAAGAATGTGAAAATAAGGGATAATTTCCGAGTTAAAACAATAAAAATCGTAGAAAATTGGACGTAAATGATACTACTGCTGACAATCAGTTTGTTAATGGAGATGAAGCTAAAATCACAGATGGCGTTTCATAACATAACGAAGACGGGTAAAATTTTTTTGGTAAAAATAGGCAACTACTTTCTTTAAAGAAACAAACATAACTACTCATACTGTAGTACTCTACTAGTAAATAAATTACAGCAATTATAAAATTAATAACCATTATAAATATATTATATCAAACAAATCATGTCGAAAGCTTACACTCGGTAAAGATCAAATTAAAAGTAAAAGTTTAAAGGTAAAAGCTGTTTCGCAGACCGGTGTCGGTAACATCTAAGAACTACATATTACCAGTTACGAGCAAGTTAATATTGTAATAACTAGTTTAATTATAGACATACTTGTAACTTATTTGTTTGATTTACTATCGTGAGGTTTAACAGTTATGTTAGGAATAACATTTTTCATTTTATTCCCTCCCAAAAATACAATCTTTTCAGAAGCTTTTTTTACGTAAAAACTACCTACTGTACAAACCATGTATCAATTATAAAAAAGATTTATTTATGTTTGCTACTCAATTGAAACTAGTTTAATCAATCTAAACTTAGTTAAATGAAATCCCATTCACTATTCTGATTAAATAGATTATAATTATTATTATTATTTATAATTAATTAAAAGAAATTAATAGATTCTTGATGTGATGACTGAGATTTTCTCAAGTTGTTAAATAGAAAATATTAGATAGAATTATTTGGACTTCTTTCTTTTAATTGGATTTGTAAAATTAATGACCGTTGATACTCTAACGTAAATCCATAGTTACAGGAAGTTTCTGCTACATATACAATGAAAATAATTGGATAAAATGTCCTATAACTAAACTATTACCAACTTAAAAAATGACGAATATGCGGATAAAAATTTGAATAACAAGAAACGTTCGACTATATAAATATATATGTGTGATGGTTTATTTTAATATAATTACAACAATGAAAAAAAGTCACTAAATAATAATTAATTACATTTTGAGCTCGTTTTGATATAAATATATGGCTAATTTCTTCAGTAATTTTTTATACACATTCTTGAAATTCCAAGCTTTTATGTTTATATGGGAGTGTAGACATTATGTTAAAGTATTTATACAAAAGATGACTAAATTAAATTCCTTTCTTTCCAGCTAAGCAAGAATTTTAATTCTTTTCTTATGCAGATTTATTTTAAAAGCTGAATTATTTACGACACATTTTACACAGATTTTAGCTTCTTCGTAATCGTTGATGTCTTTTCTATGAAAGTTTCGTAAATAAATTATTTCTCTCTGGAATGCAGTTTAGTGAAATTTATTTTAAATTTATTTTATTATTGCGCTTGTTTCATTGTAATGAAAATGTAATAAACTTATTCTTTATTTGGTCCAGTTATGATCATTTGTGACTTTCAAAACAGGGCGCTTAATTGACAAATGATTGGAATAACGAGATAGAGCTTTTTGTGAATTTCGTCAATGTGTATAATGCAGTTAGATACAAATTAAAATGTTAACTGATGATATCAATCACATTAAACTGTACAAAGTTTATCGAAAGCAGTGAAACATGATATCATAGTAAATTATAATTAATTGAAATGTCACTTTTAGATATATCTTAGATACTTTTCAACGACCACCTTAATAGAGCCTTAATTTATTTTATTTAAAGACAAAACTAAGCTCATCTTATAACGGTATTCAAATATACATGTATCATTAGGTGTTAATTTCATTAACGACGACTCAATTTAATTGTTTAAGAAAAATGGTTTTATAGCTGTATCTTGGTGTCTGCTTAATTTTCATATTAGAATTGAATTAATGAAAGGTTATTTTATGTAAATTTTAAGCGTAATGATGTATTAAAGAGCTCTAAGAGTTGACGCTCGCATCAATTTAGTGTAAAGTAATTTGATATTTTATTTCTAGTGTTTTATGTTGGATTTTTATGTCGTCAAGATGGCGCCTGCTGGTGCTTGGTGTCTGAATAACCGATGTCATCAATGTGTTGACTAGATGAAGTTTACAATTTATTATCTAGGTAACTGTCAATAAATATAGTATACATATACAATATACAGAACGAACTGTGTTTTATTACTCGAATACTTGACAAAGTAACTGTTTTTGCTTTGTTCATGATTTTAAACTTAAACACGTATATTATATAACAACTATATTGTACTTAGTAAATGGTTTTTTGTTAACTTATAGTTCACTTTTATCAAAGTAAGTTAAATATTAATGTTTGATACCAAAATAAAATATTTTGTTGGGTTCATAATAATTCATCGTAAGTACACAGTTTTTCTTTCAAAACCCGCAAACGTGTTGTTTTCCACATTCACTGCCCCCGAACATAAATAACCACAAAACTCGACAAAGTAAAACACTTCGCGTTCGTAAAAAATAAGGGTGCATAAGAAATTAGGCTTTTAGTTAAGTGCATTTTCACACTACCATTCTAGTGGCAGATGGATATTGAGAAAAACTGCCTGCATAAAGAATATTTCATTTTTTTCTAGAATTGACTATCTTTAGCAGCTGATGTTGAAATGAGCGGTGTTATTAGTTTGATGCTCATAATCGAGTAAATGGCTTATATTACCTTGATGTTCTAGAATAATTATTTCAGTCATTAGATAAATATGTTATTTTTATGCTTATATGTGTCGTTTTATTGAATACAATATAATCTATTCCTGCTGCTCTGATCGTAATATGATCTTGAATACGTTGACTTAGTGGTGTATCAGAAACTGCATTTTAAAACGCAGTTTAATTTTAACATTGTAAACCTAGCTGTAAGTTACATGTCGACCGAATAAAATCATGTTAAAACATTAGCTGCATCGCTGTCACGACTGGCAAGCGACCTACTACATATCTATGTAACTTTTGTATAAATCTGCTCATCACATGTCCTACTCCTTTCCGCTAGTTTTTCTCGCCACATTCCCACATAAAGCAGGCGGAAGAAAGTGGTACATATCGAGTGGAAACATTTTGCAGTAATGATGGCTGCTTTAATTGACTCGTTGTGAAATTCATCTGCGCCTCCCGAGACTTGAACTTGGTTGGTGCGAGTTAGGGGCGTTAGCGGGTAATAATAATAAGCTAAAGATTCTTTTGACATATATTTGATATTATTGACATTTATAATTTTGACATAATCTTTATTGCATTGTATTTCATAATGATTTTTTCTTTATATACAATACTTTTAAATTTTTATTAAGTTTACTATTGTAATCAATACATGTACATGTATTCTGACTTGTAACTATGGAGTTATAAATAAATAATTTGTATTTGTATTTGTAATTCCTTGTACCTACATATGTACAGTACATTGTACGAATATCTTATCTTATTAATGTCTGTAAAGTTTTTTAACCGACAATCATTGATCTAATTTTAGGGCATAAGACTAGTTTAGGCAATTGATGAAATGGTCTTCAGAGGACATCTATGGCATTGTTTGACATACAAGTCCAAAACATGAACTGCAGTAACATATCTAAACAATTCAAACAATCCCATTCAGAGTTCATAGGTTTATCTATTCCATTCACAAGTATCGTAAAATCCTGTACATATCTCTGATTTTATTGATAAACATCGATGCCAGCTTTTAATGCGATATCTCCACATTAAATCAGATAAATGCTCTAAGTTCCTCCAATTAAAGTCTGTAAGTTTTATAACCGTGTTTTATGACATTAATAAATAAGGTATTTCCCGCCGCAGACTCGTGACCTGCGCCACTTGTTACTGCGCTTCTAGACAAGCGTGTGCGCCCGCGCCGGCTAGCCGACACAAATTTATAGGTAAAAGTTCGCGACCGAACGAACCGGTCCGCGAACCGAGCGCGGAACAAAACCGACCGTAAGTACTAACAAATAAGGTCCTGAATTAGAAAATCCTGCGGAACTTTATCGGATACTTTCTTAATTGTACTCCTAACTGGCGACCGTGGGAATGTTGACCTTATTACGTGACGGTTTGGCTCCGTTTTGGTTTGCTCTGTTTTCCCGGCCTTGCCGCTGGTGCTTCGCTCTCACCTCTGTTCACGTGTGAATATGCATTATACTGCTAGATTAAATAGGTGTTTAGTGGGAGAAAAGTATTCCTTTTTAATGGTGATTTAAAATCGACAGCGTAAACAGATGGTAGAGATAGATTGGGCGTGCGACGTCTAATGCCTTAATGTGGATGTATGATTATTCATATTGGGTCACGCCTTCGGTTCTGCGGTATTAGTCTGTAATTAAAATTGTTTTTTGTTGATCTCTTTATAATATCAGTATTCAATATTTAAAAAATGATAAGTAGGTACCCAAAATAGATAGATTACGGCACCGAAAAAATACATTTTAATACAAACATTAAATTTTGATAATAAAGGTAAACGCTACAAAGATAGAACGGTACATATTAGTCCTGGGAGAGAGTCGATGTTTCTTCGTATCTCGTGACAGACAGACAGACGAGCCCCGTAATACATATACGGGGACATTGATTTAATACGAGACCAGTGTGAATGGATGTTCCAGCAGATTATGCTCATTTGATATATTCTAGGGACCGTTAGATGAAAAAGGATAGTTAAAGTAGTAAAAGGTAAGGTAAAATACATTATTATGGGTAGGTATGGTGGAAAAATTCTTCTCATTTACAGAATGATAGAATAGGTTTTGTTTGAAATTTTATCGAATGAAAGTGGCCAACTCTGGTGTCGGGTTATTAAGTCCCTAAAGGTTTCTAACATGGCTTGTTTGTAGTAGGTACATACTAACAACACAAAATAATGATAAAATCAAAATTAAAGTTTTTATGAAAATACTGTAAGTTTACTATTTGTTTTGGTTTATGCTATACTGTTCAAACTTGTTATTAATTATACCATAAATAAATATCAACTACACATTTTGAAGCCTTAACATGCTATCAAAATAATAAATTACTATTCTTACATAAAAATAATAAAGGAAGTAAACTGATATGCAGGGCGTCAGTTGTAAGTGGGGGTTGTAAATAGATAGTAAAGAGTAGTTTTACGGCCCCGGGGGCAGTAAACATCGGCGTTACTCGTTTAGTGCCCAGTTAGGTAACCTAAATGCGCACGCTGCCAGTAATTACACGTTTGCAGATAAGGAACGCAGTTTGAATGACTAGGTATTTTGTTTGATGTTATTTTTTTTTTAATCTTTGGTGTGTTATTATTTGTTCCAGTAATTGTTTCTCAAATTAATTTTAATAGAAATACGTGTTATTTTTAACAAAAGGTATCTTTTTAACATAAATAGATTTGATTTGTAGTCATCACCATCATCAGCTTATTAGAGCCCACTGTTGGGCATAAGCCTCCACACTTTTTAATTAGTAATCCCTGTTTTGCGCTTTGTAGTATGTAAAAGAAACCAAAAAGAGGTTACAAATAATAAGTATTTTTTTATAAAATTATGTTTGTAATCAACTTTATTATTTCCTACGGTAAGTAAACCAGTAACCAAACCTTATATTTGCCAGTTTCTCGTGGAAAACGCGAGCCTTCGTACTGTAATGAATATTATTTCTACAGTTCGGTTTCCACATCAAGTACCAAGTACCGTTATTATAATAAATCAATCCGCCGGAGCTGAGAATATTTGGAATTGATTCTATGCAATGTTGGGAATGCAATATCTTTGAACGGATGGAAAATATTGTTGGCTTGGAGCAAATAATTCTTTGCGTTTTGAGATTTACTTTTTGATCAGTTAGCTATATCAATGGTATATTCTGAAGTTCTTTTGTAATACTAAATTAATAGTGTCATAACAAATTTCAGTGCTTACATTTAAAAAATACTCATTGATAAGCAATTTTAATTGTTGACGAGGCAAAACTTTGGAAAAGTGTTTGTTATTTTTTTTTATTGACTTGGAAATATAAACTCATATTCGTATAATAAATAGTTTGTATTAAAAAGGTGTTAATCTTGTGCAAACGGCACATACAAAGGGAGGCCTATACCCAGCAGTGGGTTCCCAAGAGCTTTGGATGATGATGATTATAAAGGTTTGTGTAAATCAATGAATATTTATTCCTGTATCCTCTTCAAATTAAACCCACATCTACAATAGCATATAGTATGTCAAAGTAAAGCCCCTTACACAAGAACCGCCTAATTACCTCACAGCACGTCTGTACCAGCCTAACACCTGTCAGACAGACAGACGGACGGATATTTGTAAAGTAATTATGAATTGTTTTATCTATGTGTGTGAAATAGTCGATTAAATCTAAGAATATGTTGTGGTGAAGTGCGGGCGTAGAGGAGAGAACTTTTTTAATACAACATATCTACATATACTATTTATACCTACTGTCGGGGTATTCCAATTATCATGAAACTATATGAATTTTTAAGTTTATGCCAAATTTGAGATCAGTTAGTTAGTAGTTATTAAAAATTAACTATTTTTTCGATTCTTTTGTAACTAATGTTTTGCATTGTATTTAAACTTAAAATGTGTGAAAAATAAAATCTGTGAAATTAAGTTTCATTCTCCCAAAGTATTCGCCCACAATTGTGTTACCATAATCTCAAAACATCTCATGTAAAATGAAACCGAGTCCACCATATTTGTCCCGTACAGAACATTCGTGACAAATGCTATATCGATAGAGTATCGATACGGACGAGTACTCGATAAACGTGAATCGAGAGATAAGATCGATATCTCGCTCCCGACTAACGTACGGCCGAGATAGACTTTACTTACAAATTAGATTTACTTAAAGTAATAAATGTGTATTAGTCTTACATTACTGGCCGGTTGAGAATAAAATTCGAATAAAAAGCGATTCGATGATTCGAAATTTAATCGTTTCGGTGACACTTCGAGTTGAACACGATACTGTGTTGAGTTGAAATATTGAGAGTTTGAAAGTTAATGTATTCGATTGCTGGTTTTATCGAGTCGTGTCCAAATCTCTACGATCATTGGCTGCAATCAATGTAGTGTAATTTTACGCATAAATCGTATTAATAGTGAAGCTCACATGTACTGCCTGCTTGGTTTTATGATCGTCATTATTTGGTGCTGGGAATTCTTGTTTGGATCGTCTGAAGCTGACTTGTATTTGATTCCAAAAGCGTGAAAAATAAGATAATAGGTCTTTACCTGTGAAATTGCCGTTTTTTCTTACATTTTAATCTGTTTGTAACTTTTACGTACAGCTATATTTTTTTTAAATACTTATAATTTTTATTGTATCAATTGTTGAATTATGTGGTAAAAAGATTAAAAAAAAAGTATTACTATAAGTGCATATTACTTATAGGGAAGTCATCGAAAACACCTCTTTCAATGTGTCGTCGGTTTCACTATACTTTAACTAGGTATATTTTTATCATATACTCTGTTTTTGAGAAAATGATATACGCAGTGCATAGCTATTTTTCCATCTAACTATAGTTATCAATTGCATCTAAATCTGTTCAGACATTTCCATACAAATCGGCAATTTCATAGGTAAAGACCAAATATATCATTTGACTAAATGTGTGTCTTGATGATTGATAAACATACAGGCAGATTTTTATGAGAGTCAAGTACAATAACTGATGACTTTTAATTAAAACATTTTATTTATAAACCGTCACTGCAACACAGGCATAACTCACATATTTCTACAATATCATCCTTATACCTCTCACAATAAGGTTCGAAACACTTAAAAAGCCCAGCTAATATTAAGAGGGAAACGCGAAAACTGCCTCCAACTGATAAGCGTGGTAATTTGAATAATTACTACACACGGCAATAAGTCTTCCAAGATGAATGTAAGAAACCTCCGCGGAACAACAAAGCTTGTAATTAATATCTTATTTAGCTTGATTGGGGGGCTTGGGGTTTATTTTGATGGTACCTACATATATTTATAGATACAACCTATCTAACGTAAAATAAAGGTTGTATTTTTGTCTAAACATTGTTATGGAAATGAGCAATATTGATCTGGTTGGTCGCTTCTCGTCTGTCTGTATGTAATATATCTGTATACTTAGATCTTTAAAAAATAAAATAAATCTTCTTTATTATCAGGCACGTAACCCATAGACATTTGTCTTAAACTACACAAACTATTTTGATGCAGTTTTTTTAGTAGATAGCATGATTGAAGAGGAAACTGCGGGCAAAAGCTAGTAGTCTTATAACTCTAAGGGCTGCATATTCGTAATGTTAACTCCATGTTAGTACATGGTAGTACATGGAGTTAAGATTTACAATGATTGTTCATTGTAAACATTCCTAATTAAGTCTCCATCACCTATAACCGTCCTGTAAGAGGACCATAAAGGTCATTAACCCTATTATCATCCCAAACACTGACCATTACCAGATAACTGTTAAAGGTAGGGCCGTTTGCACAAACAAGAAGCACACAAATCAGTAGATATTCAATCTGTGGCACAATAACATTAGAATATCGCTGCTGATATAACACGGGCTAAGGGGGATTTAGCGACATTACACTAAGGGGCAGAGGTGTAGAGGTGCTGGATGTGGTTGTGGTAGTTTTATACGTTTTGGTAATGTAAATGGTAAGAAAATAATCGTAACCTGAAATAACTATCAAATCTAAAGTAAGCACTTCAATTATCAAATCAGAGGTAAGCGCTGACATATTTCCAATTTTTTGGGTTCCTTTTAAATGTTAAACAATAAAACTGTCCATACCTACATACATTTTGTTGAGCACAATTGTGGTAGGTAACGCAAAATGTTTTATTTTAATGGAATTTCGCAATTATTTACTTTATCAACAGTAAATCACTAAAAAATATGTTTACTTGTTTCATTATTCAGTTCCAGAACAACTTACAAAGCCACTTATAACAGTAAATTCTGCTACAAAAAATTACCTACTGTGATAAAAGTGACCAGTATTTTTTTATGAAGCAAAACGTATGTGCACTAAAACTAAAACAGTCACATCCAGCAACTTCTAAACCATCCGTTAACGATCTGCAAAGGGATACGGAAGGGATAGGTGAAGGGCCCAGCGAACAAATTAAGGGATCCTAATGGTTATCGGCCGATCTAACGTTAGCTGTGTTTAACCGGCCCTCAGAGTCTTCGGGATGAATTTTAATGGCGACACAAGATGCTGCGTGAATTCCTATGGTGTGTAAACGGGGGATTAGCGGTTTGTAGTGGGGAATTGTGATGTTTGCAAATTTATACATACATAGATTTAAGTTAGACAGTACATACAAAAATATTTGAGTCGTATAATATTTTTCTGTATCATGCGTGTGCAGGCTTATATTATTTGTGGTAAATTTATTTTCATACTTATTTCGAATAGTTTTGTATGATCTCTAAACAAAAGTAATGAATAACAATCCAAACCCTGATTTAAAATATTGGTTGCAATAAATTTATTGGTTGGTTAACTTCCTACTTCTATTCCTAAATCATTTTCTTGAATTTCCCCCAGCAACTTAAGATGCAGTTAGGTATTGTATTTCAGCCATGATACAATTACTATACAGTTTAGTTAACCTTCATTACCATTCATAGTTGTTAATAGCGATTCATAGCGCCTTAATAGTTTGTTAAGGTGGCATTCCAGTAACACAAATCAATAGGATCGTTCCGCCCGACCTTTGTACACAATGCTGAGGTTTGAAACTGCACCGAATGGGGCCTTAAATGTTTGGAACAATTGAGGAACCGAAATAAAAGTTGGAAAAGGAAGATATAATAAGTGGATTTTGTTTTCAGGTTAAACTAATGAAGTTAAAAAATCCGTTATATTTTAAATTGAACAAAATCAAAATAAAAGACATCAACGCGCGCCTGATTTTCCCGAATATCTTTGAATTCTAAAAGATAAAAGATTATTTAATAAATTAGGTATTTTTTTAAATTATCAAACATAAACTCAGATATCACTATTGTAATAGCAAAACAGTTAAAAAGGTTCTGCTCCCAAACTTTGTGTCAACATAACCCTCACCTAAAATGAACATAAAACCTAGTGTCAACTATGTTTGAACGTAATAAAAGGTAGCAAAAGGCCCGCTTTTAATATCACCTGTTCAAATACAAGACTCGATAAAATTTAAATTTGCTAACCTGAAGCTTTGGCTAGTTTTGCAAAATATTTGAAACAAGTTTTTATACAAGTATTTATAAAGTTTGTAATAATTCGTTTTATGTAATGAGTTCATCTAAGATAAGGTAGTCAGTTCAAAAACGCACAAAGATGTTATTCATATGTACATAAATTAAAAGGTACGACTATGTATATCTCTTCTTTGTAAAATACACAAAGTCTCAAACTTAACAAAACACGAACCTTTCTTACATTTTGAACCGAAACATTCTGAAAACATTAAGGTATTTCTAAAGCTGTTTTCACCAAACTAAACCTCACTATCTTTCCTTCCGTTTCCGGTCAGATTTCATCCACATTTTGCGTGTTCTCAAAATTCATCTCAAAATAATCAGCAAGAAATGGAACAAAGCCGGGACGTTCAATGAACCTGCTTTTCAAATCCACATCGACTGGTTGTGTAAACAGTAGGAGAACTGTATTTCGTATGTCTTATGTTTTTTTTCTGTGAGTTACAAGGTGTTATATAAATGTATGAACACTGGGTTAAAAATTGTATCTGTCTGAGGAAAGAATTATCGTAACATCGACTGTAAAGCTAAAAGTTGTTAATCATGGCTAATAATAACATAGCAGAAATCATGACAAAATACAAACTTGAAATGACTTAAGAAAATTAGGGGTTTTTTTTTATTTTCACTGAATGACTGTAGAAACTCACTTTTAATTTCTTCCTGTCTTATTTTCAGACAAAAATACTACTTCTACTAAATACTTATTCTCTTTGTTATTACTCTCAAGTAACTTCTGTAGAGTTTCTCTACTGCTTACACCTCGCGCTATGTTAGTGAGGACTTGGACCTATCCATTGTTTCGTTATCTGTGCCCGAACTTTAGCTGCAAGACAATGCAAGACAGAACCTGTCCGCTTTTAGAGACCGCGGGACTCGGGACATGAGACTGTTTTGATTTGGCAACTTCGATATCTATTTGAAGGGATGAGATGAGACATAGGTGGTGTGGTTACGGATAGGTCTGATATTGTCTTTAATAGATACATAATGATAAAAAAAAATTGATTATCTCTTCAAGAGGTGATGTTGATGATGATATGCGAAAATTATACCTAAGGTTATAGACAGCTTCGCTATCTATTCGAAGGGACGAGATGAGAGAAACATAGGTGTGAGACGTTACCTACACTTAACTTCTATCATAGGTCATATAAAAATCAGTTGACCCAGCGGTGGACAATATTGGTGATGGATGGTAATGATGATAATAATATGAGATTTACTAGAATTACAAGAACCAAGGAACTCGTTCGTTGTGTTTGGTCGATACTTCTTTAGAAAGGAAGGAGACATTTGATACCGTTTTGATACCGTTTTGATTTGATACCATTAGTGTCAGTGAACTTTTAAATTTAACAGAAAATTTCGAAAATCACAATTCTAACATCTTTGTGCAAGAGCTATCTATACAAATGTTAAAACTACCGGTTTCTTACCACCCACAAAATAACTAAACGCTTTATTGCACCAATAAAACTACTAAAGTAGAAGTAAACCAAATATAACCCTAAAGCAGGCAGTAACCGCACTAACAAAACGCACGTTAACCCTTCACTGGTATCGGCACGTAATTGAATTAATGGCGGTCTGAGGGACCCTCGAACAAACATCGTCTAAAAAGTTATCTCGATATCAGTATTTGCATATCTGACACCCTAGCATGAGTGAGGCAGAAGACGTAAGTGGAAAATTCGGTTTTTCAATTTTTTCCTGTTTCATTTTAGGGGGACATGTATTTTTTTATTATTTACCAATAAATCTGAATCTGAATCTATAGTAAAGTAAATTTAGGTTTATATTTATGTAAAGCATTTTGTTATATTGCTAATGATGTAAAACAAATATTCAAATACACAAATAAATAGCAGCAGAACTTATTTAACCTAGCAGGAATGGTTTTAAAAATATTTTATTTTAAGATTTTAGGTCATTTTTTATAACTGCTTCATATATGTAAATATTTTTACCAATTTTCAATAAAGTGTATCTAAAAAAGATGTTTTTTTAATAAAAACAGTAAGTTATTTTTTTATTTTCCATCTACGACCTTCTTTCTATCCCCAAAAAACGGAGGGTTAAAGATTGGAACGGGAGCGATAAACAACATCTGTGACCACAGCGTCGTACGTCGTATTGTCTCTGCGACCCTCCGACCATGTTCTACATCTAGCAATCGATATCAGCTGGGGTCTCTCAGACCCCTGATTGACTTTTGACGAAAATTAACTCTTTTATTTACCATGGTAAATTGTACATTCTGTTCTATTTTTACAGTAAGGTAGTTAGTTTTATCTTGGTTGTTCTCATGTTTTTTTATGCTTATCGGTATCAGTTGTAAACACTTGCCAAATAAACTATAGTTAAGTCCTATTTTTGCAGCATAATTTGACATTTGTTTTAAATTTACGAATGCGTAGATTAAGTGCTATACTTGTATTTGATATGTTACTGGCTACTGATATAGGTTACTGCAATTGTAATTTGAAATCCTTACTATAATGAATATGCAAGCATTGTAAAGTGCACATGAAATAATATAAAACATAAAAATAAAATGTAAGTCAGATTGCAAGCTTAATTTTTATATATATATTATTTGGCACGTAACTGTGACACGTAAAAACAAATTGTCCTTATTATTTGTGACCTGCCAACAATGGTCGATAAAATATTCAATATAAATAAACTTTACGCTCAATGGGTCGACGCGAATTGGTTTACATTTTATTATAAATATTTTTAAGTTTATAAAATTGAATTTGTTTTTAAAATTCGACAACGTAAGTAATAAGTTACGGCGTCGGATGAAAATACTCGTCATGTTCTTATTTTGTTAACACTTCTAATATTATAAAGGAGAAAGTATTTGTGTACTTTTGTGACTGCAATAGGTACTCTTGTAGGCTATCAAATTTAATTTATTTACTGTAGTGTAGACTATTCTGCCAAATGATGTGGATTGATATCTATTAATCGAAACTATAACTAAGTAACAACAAATTATAGATACGAGGAACTATAATCCTCACACAAACTTTATATACTTACAAATTTAGTGCATATAGATTATATAATAATAGTGCATTAGATTTTTTACGTTTCTTATTTTTTATCTTACTTATTTCAATGATTAATTGGGATTGAAATAAATAAATCCTTGGGTTAACATCACATTTTAATCACCGTTTGTCTCGCATGACTTTTGTTTTAACAATTTTTAAGCAACGCATCGCATGAAACTCCCTTTTCTTTAAAATAGTCTAACCCTTATTTGAAGAATGAAAATATTAATCATAACGATAAGTGCAAGTTTCTTTTATTAACAGTAAATCAATTTGAAACAACTTTATTAAATACCTAAACTTTACATAATTAAATGGAGTAAAATTCAGATTTATATAAAAATACATATATATACATATATTTTTATTTTATTTTATTATATTTTTTTATGTATGGAAGATATCATTTAAAAATAAGTACATTACATTTTTTATTTTTCTTTTTGTTATTTTGGTAAAATTTCATTCTTTTGCAAATCAAATAGAATCAAACGTTTCATTTCAAATTATTTCCCTAAAATAGTTCTACAGATTATTAAGTTAATATAAATAACCTTTATTCAAATGCAGCTAGTTGTTTGACTGACCTACTCTCTACTGTCAGGAGTCGTCCGTTTGTCTGTTTATCTGATTAGCCACTGACGCAAAAAGGTTAGGGTCGGATACAATACGTGGCTTATCTCTCGGTTCAACTCGGTGAAGAAGAGATTATTTCACTTCTGTGTGAATTATTTATGTATCTGCTTTTGTGACATTTGACATTTATACTAAACTATAGAGTGCAAAAATGTGCATAAATATGTACAATTTTTCAGGAAAAAATATTTTATGTGATAATGATGTTAATTTGACTAGCTAAAAAATAACAAAACGGAATTTATGTATGACACCCACAACTATACGATTTTTTTGCAATCGACGTATGTCAATAGATATGGGTATGGCAAAGCTATCAATAACAATTTAAAAATCACTTATGTGTCTGACATGTTTTTTTTTCGACCATTGGCAAAATATGCTTCTCATACTTCATCTATTAATCTTGACCACACTTCCCAATCTTACAAACTTTCATGTCCATTGCAGTTTCTTGACGCGCGAAATAGAATTTTTAACTTTGAATGCGCCAATGAAGGTGGGTAGAATGAAAATTTCCGCTTTTTCTGTACAAAAGTAATTTGCAAGTAAGAATTCGACAATAGGTAGGTGATTGCCCTCTTTGCTTGTCCATTTTGTGATGTAATTCAGTTTGGATTCAACAATGACGTAAATTAGGCTTGTAAAGCTTTGGGATTTAAATTTGACGTGTCATCGAGGCAAGTGATACTAAACAATAGTAGATTCATTGAATGATGATGAATTTGTTAGAATTGGTTGGAATTTGTGAAGATGATTCGTAAAGGCAGATAAAGATTTACACGAGTAAAGGAAATTAAGTCTTAGTAATGACAAATATATTGAAATGAGCTTATTTAATTTGCAAATATTCAAAAAACATACAAAAACCTCTAAATATTTTTTTTATCAAAATAATACATGTAGAAAGGTGAAAGGTTAAAAGTTCCTTACACCTCGCTCCAAAAGCTTTCGGAGCGAAGCTCGCTTCCCGACCATCCGCCACTTTTTCAAAATCGTGACTCGTCCTGACACCGACTTCATACTCAATAGACATCTAATTAGACCAAAATATGCGGGTTCGATTCCTGCGTGACACAAGTACTTATGAATTTTAAAATTTATAATTACTTGTGTTGAGTCTGGTCGTTTGTATGCATAATAAGTATGTGTTTACAAAAGAAAAGTATATAAGTATTATATCCGTTATCTAGTACCCACGACACAAGGGCTTGCGCCACCTAGCCCCACTAGTGTGGGGCTAGGTGGCGATGTGTGCAATGTCCTGCAATATTTATTTATTAAATTTATTTTTATATAAAAATAAAAAAACAGATAATGTCACGTACTAGTGCAGTCATAAATATGTCGCTTCTCGGTAGTGCGCGCATGGATTATAAATTATATAAATTACCTTTTGAATGTTTCTTTTTACCTGACAGGGTTGCATAGAATTGCATTGCCAGATAAATTTTATGAAATATGTAGAAATTATTAAATTCAACTGACAATATAATATAATGTATTCAGGACATGTGAAAAATAAAACAGTGTGTGCAGACATGATTCGGAAGAAATCGTAATTAGATGTCTGTAGAGTTTGTCTATGCGTTCCAAGCTCTCTGAATCACGAACTGTGTACCGTTATATCAGAACCTATGTGCCTCCTTTTCACTCTTTACTACGTTGCCTATTGTCAGAGGAAGAAAAACATAGTTTGGAAACTCCATCCTCGCTGAAGGATAGAACTTAAGCAGGTATTCTTTGTTTTTAATGTGTTAACGTATTATAAGAATGTTTTGGTCAGATACTTTGCTTTATTTGAGTTTATTGGATTGTTTGATAGTGATTTCTAATATTTCACGTTATTTATACATTTCATTTTGCAGAGGATATACATATATTTACATATTTCAATTTGCAGGTTGCAGAGGATAAATAATTACAATAAGCTTTTTCTCAAATTTAAATAAAACAGTTTATAACCCCTACTTGCATATACATGTAAGTATGTATACACTAGGCGTGACGAAGCTTAATAATGTATTGTTAAAAATATTTTGACGTCATGGAAGTTTTTAAGATTTTTAACCGGTGCAAACACTTAACAATAATAAAACCTACTGATATGACAAAAAACTATTTACTTTACAACAAAACCAAACGTTTTCAATATTGTAATGTTTCAGGCTCAATTTTCTCAACGATCAGTATATTTGGGAAAGGCTCACAAAAAAATCAACCAACGCAAATATAACTTTACAGTTTTATCCATACATCTACATTTATGTATACAGCCATGCTTCAAGTACGCTCATCGTATCTCTTTATGGGGCCTTAAATCTTGTATTGTATTATGCAATTGACTTGGGAATGCATCTATGTATGTATCTATGTAGGTATGTATGGATGTATATAAGTATGTATGCATGTTTAAGTACCTAGAACACTGCGATGCAATTCTATGAATAATTATTGGGATGGGTATAAATTTGGAAAATCAATTTGTTTAGTTTTTGATTACTTGTTGCGCTATTTGAATGACTTTACTTGCGATACTCAAATTAATAAACTCGAGTGAAATTAACCACAAGAACAGGAAATACCAAACAGGAAATTGTAATTTTAACATCACCAACGTGCTGTATAAAAGGAAAACCAAATGACATTTCATGCTGGATATAAGCATACAATTTAATTCGCTAACAAATAAAAAGAAGTAAAGCACAGACCCCAATTTCAGCGAACACCTTCCGCCTCCAATACATTCAATCAAAATATATTAACTTTAATATGAAGATTCAAATCTTAAACTACGCCACGCTTTTCACGTCCCCAAAAACCGTCCTCGAGCCTTAATCCAAACACTAGCGAAATAGCCTCAAAGTAATTGAATAACACTTTAAAGACAGTCCCGTCCTAACAGTAAGCAGGTTACTCCATCGATCCACGATAATCCCCACACTAACTCCAACTATTACCTACCAACTCGGACGTAGAAAGTTGCCTAGCTCGGATAAAACTACATTTATTGCCGATGCATATTCAACATACCCCCAGGCACAAGCCGACAACCACTCAACCAAGACCTCTCGACTAGTATTCAAACCCAGTTGGTTTTATAAAGTGGTGGTTCTGTTTACAGTGGTCGGTGGTGACGTGTCGCTAACTTGTTTTATTTTCTGTTTAGTAGCCGTGACAGTGTTGTGGTAGTCTCGGGAGTATGAACAATGGTCGGAGTTATGGAGATGGACGGTACGTGGACACAGATCTGTGATGTAATGTGCGCTTTATGCCTGCAGCTGCTCTATACGATGGTGTAGGTTTAGTTTTGATGGATCATGTTAAGAGTTTTGATTGGGGAGTCTGGTAGGTGATTCAACTTTTTGAATAAGGAACTACGGAAGCTTAAATAAAATTAATATATAGTTGGCAATGAGATAAACGGACTGTGTCATACAATTACCGGAAGTCATTAGTTACACCAGAGGAATGTCACTGTTCATTAAAATCTATGAAATGCATGTTTATTTTTACAAACGTTAATACTTAACCAAAATACTATCAAAAGCTTTGAAAGATCGATAAAATAATGTTCCTTATTTCTATGTAAAGATAAAAGTAGATGGGAATACGGAAGTCATTATGTCGCGATTTTAATGAAACTATAAAAAGTACATTTGAAGAGATTTAAACCGAGTCAGAGTGAACTTAATGTGGCCATCGTCGGCCCCCTTCATATAAATGGTAAAGAACAACCCTTCTAACTTTATTTAAGACGCTGTAAAATTATACGAAGTATTAAAATTAGTCGTTGCTTTTAATATGTAGTAAAAGTTGAAGGTACAAGCTCTGGTGTTGCCAACTTTCTTGTTAATGCCTACATTGGAAGTAGTGATCGTGAATAAACAGATAAATTTACCATCCTATGCTAAACTAATAACGTTAGTATTTAGGTGTGTTATCTTTAACTATGCCATTATTTGTATGTATATTATTTTGTGTGGTGTGTAGGTGCTTTGTGTATGAATGTATAAAGTTACATATCTATGCAATATTAATGTTAATATATTATATTTCAAACTAAATTCTATAACTATTATAAAGTTAAGTAGGTACTAAAATTAATTATAGCTCTGAAGGAAATAAATTAAATTTGTAAGAAATGAAACAAAATAGATTAATAATTAATTACGCGCGTATATTCATTAGTAGTGTTAGTAACTTATATTTATCTACAAATAAATAAATAAATAAAAAACAAGAAAACGCGAGTTAGGCCGCGCCTATTATTCCTATTTACATACAAATGTACAGAATTGAAATAAATTATATCACAACCGATTTGTCATTCTATCTTAAAACATGATCTTCGAGTGTGTAAGTAATCTCGTTTGGACGAATATTCCCACTTGAGAACAATAAGTCGCGACTCCCCGAGTTTTCTTACGCGAAGAGCGAGAGTTATTATCCCCGTACATAATATACGTCACACGTCCTACAGCGATTAAATACGAGGGACTTAACCATCTTGCCCAATTCCCAGAGACAAACGCATTCGCCAGCACCAATGCGTGCCTTCCCCAACACTGGGTCAACCCTGGTCTGTCTTCAGGACCTTATTATCCCACAACTTGAAAGGAGATGACGTACTCGCTTCCCCCATGCGAGGACTGCTCGTGTAGTTAGCAGGAAGGCGAGGCGGCGTGGATAAGAAACTCCCGTAAGACAGAGAAGAGTTGACCCCGAGCGACGTGTCCAATGTTGAATAGTACCCTGACGAAGCGGCGGAGGGCGGCGGCGCCGGGGGAGCCTGCTGGGCACGAGTGGCCTCGGCATACGCATCTAAATGCGTCCGAACTAAACTAATCAGCTCCCCATAGTTGGCGACTGTCGTATAGGCGCCGGCCACCCTGTAAAGCAACAACCTCGCCTCCCCAAAAAGACTATCCAAAATTTTACCTGTCGTGAAGAGGACGATCGCCTTCAGGCAGGAGTACTCCGCGGAGTCTACGTGGAGCGCTTTTAGCTTCTCCACCTGCTCCTGGAAGATCCTGATGTGGTCCATGAAGGCGACCACCCGGTCCGCCGCCATGGGGGAGGCGTGCAGGCCGGCGGCAGCGAGGAGCGGGGCCACGTGCAGCGGCATGGAGCACTGCGAGGCGTTGAGCACGAACAGCTCGGACCAGACGAGCCTGAGCAGCGCGACCTGGTCCGTCACTTGCAGCTCGGGGAAGAAGGGGATGTTCCGCGCCCACTCCACCGCCGAGAACAGCAGTCTGGCGGCGAGCTCGCAGATATTGTCGATGCCCATCACGTTAGTCGGCTGCACGCACTGGCCGTAACGTGACGTGGGGTAGGGCTCCGCTCGGAGCAGCAGCGAGATGTACGAGGAGAGGTATGGATGACTGTTGAGGCCACTCGTGGGGTCCCCATTCGTGAGAGCGAACTGGCCAGGCAGCGCCAGACCTGCTGGCTGCGTCGGGGGCACTCGACCGCGCTGGACGGCTGGAACAACACAAACAACAATAATTAATATATTTCATCGAGTAGTAGCTGTTCCTTAATGAAGTAATCTAATCTGGTTTACGGCGGTTACTTCGATCGGTGGTTTAGTGCTGATCTTAATTTCATACTACGTTTACGATTAATTTATGGTCCAAATAATGGTTTGATTTTGATGAGGAATTCATTTCATGGGTTAGGCTGTTACGGCTGAATCAATCAAACGAAAGTCCTATAAAATCTAGATTAAGACATTAAGAAAATTTCATTTGCCCAGAATTAATGGAGCTGCTATAAGTCGTGTCCTAGCTGTAATAAAGTTTTAGAAAATATATTTTATTAATTCTTTTTTCGTATTCATATAACGAAATATTTCAAAAGTATCAAAGCCACCCTTAGATAGTTAAGTGCATTTTAACGACTGGTATTCAATGACGAGCAGTCGGGACCTACAATATAATCTAGGGCATATAACTGCCATAAAATATAGCATATTCGTCGCAATTAGCATACGCAACTTCATTACGTTATGACGCCGTCAATGTTTTACAGGCGCCTTAACAACCTAGTGTGTGCACTGCTTTATATCGCTTCCTTGCGGAGATAATTGAAATATATTACAAGTTATATTTTATACAGGGTTCTGTGAAAAATTTTAGCAACCGTAAAAAAGCATTACGTACGTATTAAAAAATTGACATAAGACGTAGTAAATATGTTATTATTGATTTACCAGCCCCTAAAACGATTAAGGTACATTAGGGGGACATAATGCGAATTAGAATAAAAATTAAATATATGTCTATCTATATATAGATAAAACTACCTACTCTTAGGCCAGTATTTTAGTCACGTGTTCACACTGCCTTATAATTCTGAATTATTAGGTACAGAACATTTGGCTTGAAACCGATAAAGTATGCAAAAATGTAATTCTAGACTTTAAATAAAATTTATTGTTTTACCAAATACGATGATTAAGTGTTTAGATTTGTCCTTTAGTTTTTTTATGTACTACCTAAACATGGTATTTATGTGCTAAATTAGTAGCATCTACATATAAATAAATTAAAACATAAAGTTACCTCTTTAATTAAGTAGGTAGGTAGGTAGGAAGTAGGTACACGGCCAGTAAAAAATATTTCTTTAACTAATATAGAAAACGATGTTGGTAGGTATGTAAAAACCGTAACAATGACCACTAATTCGTTTGAATATTCAAAAATTGTATTTGTTTAGTTTGATTGATCGAATAGCAATCGAATCGAATGAAAAAACGGTCGTTGTTTCATATAACAACGAGGCATTTCAAAGATCGTGACGCCACAAATCATCGGTACAACGCGAGACGAATCGACGTGAAACCGCGGAATCGCGGCTAATCGAGTGATCGCTCGCATTCGGATACAGCCAGATACAGCACACCACTACGCCCCGCCTCGGAACAAAATCCGTGGCGCGCAAAGAATTCCAATTTTTCGATTTTTTCGAACGCTCCACGATATTCGGCGGCAAGAACGAATGCTCGCGCACGCGCGACGCTTTTTACCCTCTTTTTCAACCTTTTGTCGGGTCGAAGACAAGAAAATAAACGCGTAAACAGGTTGTATTATTATTTTTTATCTCGACGACAAGTTGACTGGAATGCCCCACTCATTTTTTAACCGCACGATCCCATAGTTTTATTTTAGCTCACGTGTAACAACAAACGTAAAATGTAACGATAATGATATATGGTTTCTCGCGAACAATACCGACATTTACCAACAAAATATCACGGCATCGCCGATCGGATCACGCACGAATGACGGGTTACATCAACAATTCAATTAAAGTGTTACATCGCCGGAATAATTCCGTTTGAATTAGAGTAATTGCGCGCGTGATTAGTCAGTTTCAGAAGGCAATGTAGGGCGAGCGCTCTCCCACGCCTTCGACACCTCGCCTAATAGCGCGTCATTACGCTATCTGCCGATACATCTCCGCTCTCGACTCGCCCGAGCTCAGCTGCGGCGGCACATCACTAGCTCGATTATCGATGACCACTCGACTCGGAACAAAGCGATTGTTTGACCCACCACTAATTACAACTCGAATTCTTCAAAACCGATTCGATCTTTACACTTTCCTAATACGTTCCAATATCGATATTGACATATTTTATGAATGGAATTAATGGAAATTAATGTAAAGTAGCGTCGATATGAGTGGGCTTCCCGTAACGTTTAATATTACTAGATCCATTAGAGGTTATTTGCATACAGCTACGTCTCATTTTGGATTTCTCTCGTATATCTAGAGTTTAAATTAAATCGTCGCATACCTCATCGGATTAAGTGAAAATTATCAATGTTTATATTAGATATAAATTAAATGGCTACCTGATAACGGATCGCTGTTGGTATCAACAAATAAATAACATTTTGGAAACGTTGACAAACAATAAAATATTAAGTTAATAGTGTTTTTTTGTTAATAACTTGAATTCATGGATAATCCTTGATTAATAGTTTTCACTCATTCGTACTAAACAGTATAAAAAATACACATGATAATCAAGATTACAGGTAGTTACCGATCACCGTTCACTCTTTTGCACGTATTGTTACGTTACTAATCAATAAAAACAGTAACAGACCTAACAGCCATAAGTACAAAGCTATCGTAGCTAAAAGAGCTTTTTCCTAGCATATTTGATAAACAATAAAACAGGAAAGTTTCCTAGAAACATACTTTTAAATCTCAGCATTAGATATACTTTTGAAATCAAAACACGTATGACCCCTTTACGTGAACGGATGAATAAATGATTCAACTAGGTATGTGTTCTATGATTAGGTACAAGCTTCTTTATATTAGAGAATTAAAGTTGAAACATGAAAAATTAAATACAAGGTAGTAAAAATAGATATAGCTAAAATACCATGAGTCCTGCAAAAGTCATTTTATCAAGGTATGTATGTTTTTTATTTGACTGTCTTGACTGGCCAAGCAACCAAACCAAAAGGTCGACACTGGTCGAACGTTACATGAACTGAAATAAAATTGTCTGCCAAATTAGGCTGAAACATTATTAGATGCTTTGCAACAGATACTGTTTTTGGGTATTAGTTTGTCTATTTCAAGTAATTTTGCAAATGACATAGTTTAATTATTGCAAAAAATAACATCATCATTTTCAAAGCTAACATATTATATAACAACAGATAGATTGTCCATGTTAAACAAATAGTTATAGTTCTTGACACACTTTGTAGAGGAAATTGTTAGCAATTGTATCGTTTCTTAGATTTGTTGGTTTTAAAATACACTTACCAGCACAAGTGGTTTCAATTTTATAATATAACCTATATAGTTTTATGCTTTATACCATTACAGGTGATAGTTTTGATAGCGTATTTGATTTTTTCTGCAAATTTGACGTAAAATGTATGTTTACGGTTGTCAAAATGAACATCTTATAATTGACAAAACTTAGATTATTAGAAAAAAGAATGCAAAAACGAAACAGTGCTCGGTGTCTGAAGGTAAAGTATAAAAATACTGTAATAAATGGTTTGTACTACTAGCGCTTTTGCGGAGACAAATAATGCTAGAAATATCAAGACAATTTCTAAATCTTAATAATAATTTCTTTTTTGGGCCTCCGAGATACAGTCATGGCCTAGTTCGGGGCCCGTTGGAAGCGCACATAATCTTGTTCTGTAATATAATAATGTATTGATCTAATTATAAAAATGTGCTACCATGTCTTTCTTACTGTAAATAAATTTATATTTAATTTGCTTTGATCTGTGTTTGACTGTACTTGCTACGTATCATTTACAATTTACACGCTACACATTATATGTTTGCATAATCATTATGTCATGAGGAAAAACGAAACATAAATCAATATTACCGTAGCATTTATCTATTTGTTGATTTGCTCTAATTTACGACAGCAAAAAATATAAATTTAACTTTAAGAATTCCAATCCAAAATATTTTTAATTAGTTTTCAATATTAATCAGCTGCTCCGCAAAATCCTTATCTAAATTTATATTGCGTTTTTCAATAAATTAATCGGAGATCAATAAGAAAGTCGTAAAACATTTTATGTATTTTTTATCGATAGTTTTATCACAGTTAGCGATTTTTAAGTGATCTTGATTAATTTATCTACAAATATGCTTAATTTTCATATTGGAGCAGATAAAAAAGTATTTGCATATTGATCTAGATATTTAACTCAGCAAGTTAGTCGTAAAACGGTCGCCTGTTATCCTTTAAACTAATAATAAAATGTTTGCTTTGTTTTTATGTACTTATGTACCTTCATGACACATGTAACATATAGTATTCAGCGTAGGTTAAATAATCTATATATATAAAACTCAAAGGTGACTGACTGATTGACTGACTGATATAGTGATCTATCAACGCACAGCTCAAACCACTGGACGAATTGGGCTGAAATTTGGAATGAAGGTAGATGTTATGACGTAGGCATCCGCTAAGAAAGGATTTTTGGAAATGCCACTTTTAAAGGGATGAAATAGGGGATGCAAGTTTTACATCTTAATGCGAGCAAAGCCGCGAGCACCCACTAGTTCAGAATAAAACTAGTTTAATAGCTTACATAAAAACCTTTCCTCATCATCAATCAGATATTTATAAAAACTCTAATAGGGTATTTGTTAGTAGTTGATTTCTTGTTGTCTTTGCTGTTTAAGACCACGAATATGATATAGGCTACATTTTAATCCGAAACAATGTAAGCGAAACTGCGAAAATCTTAATATATAAAACTCAAAGGTGACTGACTGATTGACTGACTGATATAGTGATCTATCAACGCACAGCCCAAACCACTGGACGGATCGGGATGAAATTTGGTATGCTGGTAGATGTTATGACGTAAGCATCCGCTAAGAAAGTATTTTTGGAAAAGTGACTTTTAAAGGGGTGAAATAGGGGATGCAAGTTTTACTTCCAAATGTGAGCGAAGCCGCGAGCACCCACTAGTCTTATAATATAATCTTGATACACATACAAGTATCACACTATAACCACTCATCAAAGCCTCAATAAGTAATTCAACATTGTAAGTTATGCGATTGCTACATGGAACTATGCTAATTGTTTAGGATGAAGCAATAAAACTGATTCGTAGAATTAAATCAAAACAGAATTGTCAACTCATAGTGACACTTGTAAATATTACACGGAAAAATACCTTAGGAAAAGGGGATTAACCGAGCACTGAATTAAATAATTTTAGTGTTTATAGCAATTATATAAGTACATATACTTGTGGAGTTGATAGACATTTAAGTTAATCTTAATGTCACTAAAATCGCATATAGAAAATTAAATAAGTTCAATATTGAATAATGTTTGTTCCTAATTACTAAACATTTCCCAATGGACACAAGGTCTGACTGTTATAAATGGTAATATCTAATAAACAGGTGAATACGTGATGGTTTATCAAAAATCTTTTCCCAGACATCAAGCTACTACAAACTATAAGAGCGCGTCAGTTCACAAATTATGTAAATGTCTTCATCATAGAATCATCCAAAAAGACAAAGATCTGTCTGGAGATGGGCAATTAAAGCAAATGTAACATATCAACGCTCCGCTTATCCTTTCCATCAAACTCAAACATTCCCATCGAGATAATGCACGTTACATTAACATTTCACTTCTAATGACTGACAAAACGAGCGACCCACAAAAACATATAAATAACAAGCTATAAATTGTACCATTAATGAAGACTGCAGCTATCGAGCTGTTAGTGGCTACGTATGATACGCCACATACATCATTGTAAATTTCCAATGTTTGTAACTTCATTTACCGTTCGCCTATTTATTTAAGTTGTTAGCCACTATCTCGTTACGTCTCGATACAAGTTGATAATCCGTTATTTATGTCCGACATTTTTCAACGATCCCAGCACGCGACAAGTGTCGCGCGACAAACAGCGGCGACAAATTGTCGTCCGTCCGCCTTTTGTAGTCGTAACGGTTGTGTTTGATATCATTAGAAAATTCTCGCCTTCTACGACAGTGAGAAATATTGTTTCTAATATACCGATTAGAGATTCCTCTGTTACTAATGTAGAAAGTTTTCTAACTCAGAGACGGATGAGGTGTACGATTAGAGGCGCGATTGTGGACACCTCTAAGGTGACAAATGCACTTTTGCTCTTTAAAGAATGATATTGTTAAAAGCGAAATGGAATGCTAATCCCACACGATGATAGAGATACCTTAATGAGATATCATTTAAACAAACCTCCCACTGAGACGCATATTTTAACAAAAACAAAAATAACTGCTATATATAGAAGAGATATGTAAATAGAGTAACATACCGGACAATTAAAATTATCTACGAGATAAAGTTTCTTCGGAAATATGGTAAAGATAGAATAAATAAAGTTGCTTGGCGGCACGTGCCATGAATTAACTGCATTCCAACTTCAGCTCTCTTTAAAAGTACAACCTATTGACCACAGCTATTTATTCTGAATATTGTGCGTAGCATGAGATTGATGCTCTATACTAAGATCGCAAAGGCTTTTTTATTCGCAAAATATTAGATGTAATTAGTTAAAACGTTTCATAAGTAAAATAATAACAATATTAAAGTGATATATGTACATATTATGTATACTGAAATAGGTATTGGAATGTTTAACCATGGAAACATTAAACGTATGCAATGTATCCGAGTTCCTAGGTACACAAACACATTCCCGACCGGTAATAACGCTAGAATAGACCCAAATGATATTCAAATAATACACGGTGAATCTGAATGAAAATCGTGCATAAGAAACAATAATGTCGGTAGGGAACGTAACGAAACCAGCGAGCTGAGAGTCAGTGACCACAACAACGTACGAGAAACGAAGGCTTGCGATAATCATAATACGCTTGCAGATATGTGATTAGCTGCGGGGTCACGGAACGGTCGGCGTTAGACAGAGAGCTGGTCTGTCGTCCCATTCTGCGGCGAGGAAGGCGACCAGGCACCGGCTCCGCGGGCAAACGACCGCAGGGCGCCTGAACCGCTATACTAAACTGTGACCTCACGAAATTCTCCGCGCACGATACCGGCGATGATTCACGTGTAATGATGGACGTACAGACAACCTGACACACAGAGATGCGGACGCTAGATGAATGCCGAACGACAGGTCCGAGAAAAAGCTGCCTCCATTCCGAATACCGTCGTGATTATTATGGACTCTTATCGTTAATTTTATTGAGCCATCACCTGCATTAGCATATTAAATTACTTTTTGTCTTGGCAGCGGTGACGTGGTCAACTCTGTGTTGATAATTTCCGATTTTGATGGGAGTATCATCGGACCATTAAGCTGTCAACGAAATGTAAATACCGCTCGTGATCGCATAAGAGGCGGCCCGCATGAGATCTCGACTGATTGTGATCATACACGTCTGTCAAACGGAATTTGAATTCCTAGTCGGTTCTGCGAGCTCGGTTCGGTTTCACATCATTAAAATCACGATCCTAAAATATAAAGTGAAACTATCAGACTGGATGCCAACAAATATAATATTATATGGTACGGTACAGAGGGCACGACCGCTCGGAACAGGTTTCCTGAGACTACTAACGTAGTAACCAATATACATACAAACCGTGCATTACTCTCAAGTATTCGAGATTATACGGCGTTAGAGCGGCTCCGGCGACTGTGAGAAAATTTCACCTGTACGTAGTGTCGATTTATCATTGCATATAATTTCGAATCGGATTATCCGTGAGCTAAATCGAGATAATAACATTTGAAGATCGTAGGTGGGAAGTGGATGCAAATAGAAGGTATGATTTAGAGATGATGGCTATCGAGAGCGATAGAATGCTCGTGGCTGGTACATTGGTAACATCACACGTTGGCGAGGGAATTAGCGTCGGAGTGGGAGCGCGGCGCTCCAATAAATCACGGGCATAGTTCGTTAGGCACACGCCGACCGCTCCGCAGGGGGCCACCTTCGGACCGCTGGCAAGTGGAACTCATTGACGCAACCCCCTGTAGCTGGCTGTTTTGACGTGCTGTATAGTCGTGTCGTGCTCTGATCAATGTACACTTTACTGGACGCACTACACTTCACAGCGTGACTTAATCCATCGATATTTATGTTACTTTTTTATACAAAACCATGTGAATTTATATTATTGCTTCGTGATCATCGCTGTCAAAATAAATTAGTGACAGAATGTGCCATTATAAAGAATTCGTTGTTGATTTCTTAGTTGACACACAAAACAGGTTACTTATCAGCGCTTCGTAAAATATGTGACATTTTATCACATCGGTCAGGAATTTCGCACTGTGTAGCAACAGACCATATTGTCCGAAAATGAAGGCGTCCGTCAAAATTTTAAAAGTTAATTATCTATACATATACTTGAACAGGCGGCCGGCGGGTCCCGACGGTGATACATCATCCCAGTGAGAGAATATAAATCACCAAGTGATTGATAGTGGAGTATATCTCACGCTCGTTCGCTAGCTCCTTTTTTAATCCGACACAAATGATTTTACACTTTGATTCCTTTTTGTGAGGCCATTTCGCTTTGGGGTTTACGAGACGATCGAATTGGATTCTGTTCATCCGATTTCGGGATGATGAAATGTCCGAAAGATCTATCTGTCTTTTTGTTACAAGCTTTATTCCCTTGACAGGACTCAACGATTGGATTTATTAAAACGTGTCATCTTTAAATGAACAAGGCTATTACTTTGTAAATATCCAGTAGAATAATTTGTATGTCTCGATAACTGAGCCGTGGTGAATGGAAGGATTTCAAAAGACAGTAAACTTTATTGTACTCGAACACAATAGTTCGATGAAACGACCTTCATCACGAAATGAAATTCTATATTTCACAAGCATAAAACGAATGTTTACAGTGAAAACTATCGGGTTTCTAACAAGTATGGGCGACCCGTCGTCGGCTGTAGGACTCTCGTACCTGCTGGCCGCAGCCTTTCCAAGCAGATTAGAACTATTTTCTATTGTAGTGAACGCAATTCATATGCAAATCGTTTGACAAAACGTGCGGAAATATAATTAGCTTACGACGCCCGGCACCCTCGTGGAAGGTCGGTAGGGTCACGCACCTTGACCAGACACGGAACCGGTCTATTTGTTTTCTTCGTTTTTAATTAATGTTTTGGCCAGGGCGTTACTCCTGACCGATGTCCGGTCGTCCGGCGAAGGGTTACAGGGATTTTCGCGTTCCGTGGGAACATCACCGCGAGAAAACCGTCGATCGTATCTTTATGTCGGCCGCGGCTAGTGAGACTCGGTTTTTCCTGGAATGTGGACCATTATACGCGGCCCTGGAGCCTCGTACGAAACATGTCACAGTTATTATGCTCACTAGAAACGATAATATCTCCGTGACGCAGCACACAAAGTCGGTAAGCACCGCCTCGAGTTATTCTCGTCTTTCTAACTGCGAGTACTGATAGTTGACACGATTAAGTCATTATATTAATCTCTGTGTGTTCCCGAAAAGGGCTATCGAGTGGTTGCATCGGCTCATTATCGCCACCGAGTCCTAGATCGGGAACCAGTCGGTCATCGGCGATCGTTACGGTTCTCACGGGTCGGTGTTTGAACTAGACTGGTCTAACCCAAACAGAGCCATCCTTACGGTCAGTTGGTCAACAATGACCGCACCTGGGTGCGAGCGCAAATTGACACCCTCCTCAAGAATTCGCGCCGATTCTTTTGACGTCTCCTTTGTTGTACTGAGGCGTGTATGGGGCATTTTGCTTTTTGAAATAATAACTAATGCAAACATCGAAGTAATTTGCGGACCCTATGGGAACAGCTCAGAAAGGATGACGTTTTTGACAGTTCTTGTGGGCTCACAATACAAGCACATTGTGCATGGTTTCCGATTTACAAAATGACGGACTTTATGCTTGGATTAGGGAAAAAAATGAACTGACAGTTTATACACCGCGACACATTGAAGTACCTACTTTGGTGATCTTATTATGAGAGACAGCGCCTTGACCTTTTAGAAATATGTTATTATTTATCTAGTATGTGACTTTAGCCTTTCTAAATAATAGTGTCAGTAAAATGTTCTATCTACAGAAAAGAAAAATAGCAAGCAATTTCTACCCACAAAATAAAAAAGCACATTGTCTCCTAAATATAATTACTCCATATTTTCAATTTCCCCGCGAATCCCATTAAAATTCACCGCGTCGAGGGGTATCGGTGCGATACCGGAATCTTTCTAAATGACCGGTCCTGCACAAAAACTTATTAAGATATTCCAAACAAAGCGGTATGATTGATGCGCCCTAAACAAAAGGCGGGACCATTGAAGGCCTTTGTTCACATTCAAACCGACGGAATCGACTCCACTGAGGACTGAATTACTTGAGATTTTATACCGATGATTATGTGTTGTGTGGTATTGACTATTTGATTTAGATAGATACATAAATTCTTTATTAAAACACCATATATTAAAAAAAACAATAAAAAAAACATAGATATTAAAATTTGCGTCTTAATTGGCGAACTTTTAATTGACTTTTTTATAAAAAAATATTTACGAAAACTTACGACGTATTGCAGTTATAAGAAGCCTTTTTAGGTTTTTGTATCATGCAGCCTATGTGTCAAATTCCCACATAAAATAAAAATAATACCTATTTAAAAAAAAATCTTATATCGCATTGTATTGTCGTAAAAAATCTACGATAATCTAAGTTAATTTTTAAAGCAGCGCTTTTAAAAATACCGGTATTTTTAACTCCAATTCAGTCCCTGCCCATTTTCGCCGTACATTGATGGACTTATTAAATAAACCGGTTACACTAATGCAGCTAATTAATCAATGGTTGCTTTGTTTTGCAATCATGGGGATTGTTTGCCTAGCCGAGTATGGGCCGATGCACCTGGTATATATGCATATAGTTTATGTTTATGTACATATGTATGACTAGGGGTCGGTTAAGTAAGTTAATAGCTTAATTTGATTGGGGTAATCTATAGATATAAAACTGACTGACTGACTGATATAGTGATCTCTCAACGCACAGTCCAAGCCACTGGACGGATCAGGCTGAAATTTGGAATGAAGGTAGATGTTTTGACGTAGGCATCCGCTAAGAAAGTATTTCTGGAAATGTCACTTTTAAAGGGGTGAAATAGGGGATGCATGTTTTACTTCTTAATTCGAGCGAAGCCGCGAGCACCCACTAGTTAATTATATCTCTTCGTGTGTCATCATGATCTTGGTATTTGATATGACGATGGTATGAGCTGTTAGGTCACAAAAGTATCAATTTTATTATTATTAGTCTATTTTATCTTACAGCAAAAAACATGAACAACCCCTTTATTTATGACTCGTAGATATTATTGTACCATTGCGGGTTAAAATGTTTAAACTAACTTTTACGCGTAGCAATATATCAAGTAAGTACAAATTGTACATAAATTGTTTACAATCTAAAGGTAAACTTAACAATTTGCAGTTATTTCTCGAGATTAGCAAAGCGTATAGAATAATAGCGATCTTAGTGTGTCGAAATGTGGAGGAAAGGGCACCTCTAATAGGGCTCAAGTAGGGCATCAAGCAGCCGCGGGCTAGATCAACGAGAGTTTCTCTCGTTTCAACTAGCCAATTTGTACTAAACTATTCGGGATAATTTATTTTTCTTTAGTATTATATTCAGTTATGGACTTAAATTACACGCGGTAATTCAAAAAACATATATCTCCGTTAAAAGCATGTTGATTTTTTCCTACTAATACGAGTACAGTATATAGTCTCACATTTTTCGTAATAAATATCTCTCTCTTTGAGTCGTATTTCCTCATGACTGAGGGTCGTGACTCCCCCGCAGAATTAATTCGTTGGGGGAGTTTTCTTGGGCAGATACATCGTGGTGGGCGCCCAGGTCCTTCCACGGAAGACGCATGTCCTCGGATATTGTGGTCCTCAAACATGTCGGTTTCCTCACGATGTTTTCCTTCACCGCTAAGCGAGTGCAAATCTACACATAACTTGAAAATACAAGTCATTGGTGTAGGGCGGATTCGAACCAGGGTGCGTCTGGGTGAAAAGCAGACACTGGAACCGCTGAGCCACACTCGCTTAATAATAATATAGTAATAAATATACCTACACTTAAACGTAAGTAAAAGTTTTCGAAAATAAACAAGCTAGCAATGGAAGACTTTCAAAATATCTCAACATCTTAGTTACACAATAGAGCACTCTTCCGACAAAAAACGCAATGGACACCGGTCATTATCTCACACTTACATAAACCTTGCCAAAGAATGACCAAAACACGCCACAAAAGGCTATCACTAACAGATCGTGTCGGAATCGCAATCTAACATAACGAAGCGAAGTAGCAGATAGACTCCCCTAACAAACCCTTTCAACCGCTAAAACGTTTTAGAAAACATAAACAATGGCGAAAAAAACGTGACAAAGCCCGCTCTAAACTTATCTCGATCTGGTTTGATATCTAAGACGATTATAAAACGACAAAGGCGTTTTTTCTCTCGCTGTTAACAGTTAATCTCTGGTGAAAAAAGGAGCCTGCAGTTCGCACCTTTCTTTTGTTTGTTGACAGCAAACAAATCGTTTGTTGGGTCTAAATAGCCCGGGGTCGAGGAGGCCTAATGCGGTGCTTCAGGGTTGTGTTGAGAGCAACGGGTTACTCGTCCTTTCCGGTCTGGCGTGCCCTTTGCGCTATCTGCGAGGAAGCCAAAGGACGGTTAATAACACAAAGGTGTGACGTGGAAAAAGTTTTGGTACTCTTGTTTCTACCTGGTTATTTTATTAGTTCGACTTGGGCTGGACATTATGTAGGCGATGACTGAATCAATGATGAAGTCAGACTTTTTAATTCTGGTAATATGAAATGAAATTGTTACTAAGAATTTTTAAATAACATTTCACAGTTCACTATTACAAACTCGTCGACTCGACCCAAAATTTGCCAAAGAATTCATTGTAACTTACATTACCGAAAATATTTTATTTTATTCTTGTAAATATTCGAAATAATAAGCTTCATAAGTTATGACTACCCTAAACAAGAAAATTAACAATTTAATTCTACTATGCCTATTTATTTTTAAAACCTCTAAGGTCAAGTCACTGTCTCTCATATGACAGTGGAACAACAACCTCCAACCTCGGCCCATATCAAGACTGTTTCCTTTATGTCAGGAGGAAATTACCCCAGTACTGTACCTCTGTTATCTACACTGTAGGCAGTATGTGGGTGTTTTGTTTAATTTGCTCTGTGATATTGTACCCCTTTGGTGACCTCGCTTTCTGTGTAGGAATTGAAGAGTCAAAGTTTACACCTACTTTGTGGAACAATATAATAAAAACCACAGGGAGCACCTGGATTCAATCGGCGCAGGACCGGGACGAGTGGCGTACAAGAAGAGAGGCCTCAGCAGTGAGCGATAACAGGCTGATGATGATGATGATGATATTACAACAGTGGACAGCTCTTAAATTTTGAACAGACGCGAATGGCGCATGCAAAATGTTAAGCTTTCTAATATTAGTTTGAATTTATGAAAAAAGTAACAATCAATAGCCATGACGTTCATAGAACATTAAGATTTCACGAACCGTTTAACTTTTAAAGAAATATTTACAGATACATTCTACAACTATTCATCTCTGAACCAAACTACAACAATACAAAATGTTTTCCAAGTGTAAGTTACACAAGAGTGTCATCATAGAAGTCGGATGCCAATAAACGTACAAAGCTGCTGAATTTCAATGGGCTCTTAAAAGCCTGAGTGTCGCACGTCGTAAATATGACATGTACAATATACAGTATACAAGTAGGTACAGCTAGTCAAGGCCCATTCTACCAGCCTTGACCTAACGCACCTCTATTATCTCAAACTCCACTCATTTACGCACTCGCTAGCTTTAACTTTTTCATTTACCACGACAAAAAGGCAAATCGTCTGAAAATCATTAATTATATTTTCGTTATTATAAGAATATTCCTCATCTAAGCCCATAATCTACCATCAATCAGGTTCCTGTCTTTAAAACAATAACCGTCAGTATTAATTCTCGAGATATAATAAGCTATTACGGCTCATAACTTTATATTAACAGAGATCGTCAACAGATGCTTAGAGCTGCCCAAGGGCACTCCAACTAATGACTATACAAGATTAATGATTTCACTAATTACACTTGTGACAATCGATGTATCTCTATGCCTTTTTGTACCACATCCTATCATTATTCAAGAATTCCATCAAAACCGAGCACGCGCATAAATTCCTAGACTATATTGTATAGCAATTACGCTAGCTATAAACTTAAAACAATTTATACTGTATCATTTATAATCTTGTATCAACAAATGATTAGTCAATTTTTAGTCTCTCTTTCTCACAATGGAAACGAATAATCAACTAACCACTCGTTAAATTAAGTTTATAATTTATAAATCTTATATTACATAGTACTTACAGAGTAAAAGTAAAGTACCGGTGGACAAAAAGAAAACTTTAATAACACGGGTTGTATCACAAATATCTAGGCACGGTTAGTTTCTACTCAGGAAGTAAGCCAATTATTAAGTACTTTTTTGTTAGTAAAATTTTCCTTTTTAATCACAAATGAGTCAATCTTAGGTAAATAAATAACTGAGATTCTTTATGTGAACTGCAATAGAACATTTTGAAAGTTAGCCAAAATATCGTAACAAGGGCAACGTTAATTGGCAAAACAGATCAAAGACGTAGCAAGCCAAAGGAATTCAAGACTAAACATACTTGAGAACCATCTTCTTTAACACTGCTAGTATACATTTGCAGGAGATATCAACAGTAAAATGTTAAATTAAAATTCTAATTACAGTCACAACGAGATAAAGATGCTTTTCACAGCCATGCCAAAAACATATTAAACTTACTACTAACTTTTTTCTACACAACCTTTCAATTTGTTCTACGAAGCTCACAGTATACAACAGTAAGACAGCTTACCTTCTCTCCTCATGCCCATTTTGAGGCATTTTCTGAGTCGGCAGTACTGACACTGGTTTCTATGGTGCTGGTCGATGGGGCAGTTCCTGTTGCCTCGACATGAGTAGGTGAGGTTTCTTCTTACAGACCGCTTGAAGAATGATTTGCAACCTGGAGATGGAAAAATTGGTTAATTTTTGTATGTACATAATTATGTCAATGTAACTATGGTAAAGTGTAAAACCGATTTAGTTAAAAAATGTATTTATGAAAAGTTAAAGCTTTCTGTTCCAACCTGGATGAGGTCTGCACAAGATCGACGCAGATGGCACATACAAAGGGAGGCCTATACCCAGCAGTGGGATCCCAAGAGCTGTGGATGATGATGATAATGAAAGCTTTCAAAGCAAGAATGTTCCTATTTGGCATCATTTTTTTTTTTTTTTTTTTTTTCTACAAATAATAAATCGTTAAAAAATTTAATCAAAATAATATTATATGATTCTGTTTCTTCATCTTATCGAATGAGAGTGGCCAACTTTGTTGACGAAAGTTTATCAAGCCGCCCTAAGGGCCTCTGACATGTCATTACGATCTGTTTCTAATATAAATAGACTATACCAACTATGTTAAATGTTTGCGTAGGTTTATACAAATTCATCAGCGTGGCGGAACAAAATTGCCATCATATTTTATGCATAATATTACAGTATTTCATTGTTTTAACCGAGACATCCACAGAAATTTGAAAACCGCCATCAATTTTCGGTCCAAATACCAGAAAGTCATCGAACTTTGCATATTTTAATACATCAGCGCTACTTCATATGGTTTAGTGGAGAAAAATCGAGCGATTTGTATGAAAGGTGCCAAATAGAATCAAATTTATAAACATTTAAAATGGCTGAACGATCTAAAGACAGTTAAGGGCAATCTCATGAATAGGTTATGGCCGATCTTTATGGTGAAAACCAATTTGAATCTGTTTTGGGATCCGTAGACTAAGTTATGGAAAATAAATAACATTTACTATTTAAAGTTGCGACACGCTTCATTCTTTTCATTAAATTTAATGCGATATCAACGATGAATTCGCATGAAAAGTTACTTAGATGTAACTTTTATTTAAATACAAGCAACTAGTATCAATTTCGCCGTGATTTTATCCGCGATAAACCATGACAAAAAGTAGCCAAATTGTGTATCCAATAAAATAAAATAAAATTAATTAATATTTCAGGACATACCTATCACACAGCGCCATCTAGCCCCATACTAAGCTTCCGCTTGTATAATGGGTACTAGATAAGGAATATAATATATATATAAATATATATATGTATACATTTTTTATATTTGGTCCAACCTATCCTCATACCGAACTTCATTTTATCGGTTTAGCCATTTGAGTGGTACGAAGGAACAATCATACAAACTTGCACATTCGCAAACTTTTGCCACTATAATAAACGTCTGAGAGAAGAGGATGTAGCGTAATATGATTCTGGACTACAAAAACTAAATTAAAAAATAAAATTTATTACAATAATACTTTTTCTTCTTCTTTTATAGAATGATAGTGGCCAACTCTGGTGTTGAGAGTATATCATACCGCCCTGAGGGCCTCTGACATGGCTAAACGTCTGCCGTACTAGACAAACACTGTTATAACAATAGACAAAAAATATTACCTATTCAGTTAGCAAAATGTAACCTCTGTTTACGTAAATGGTTACGCATTAGCTACCTTACATATTTTCCTAATACCTTGGCCACGTATTATCAGAATTCCAAATAAATTCCGACAAATACGTAAGAGCCATAATAGTCATTCGTACGCACAAGAAGCGCTATTAGTTTTTGATCGTATAGCCTCAGAAGAGTCAGAAGCTTACAGAAATCTCATATTTTCTCAATATATTGGAATTGATTTAGAAATTCTAAGCCATTTCGAGCCACAGGAGGTAATTTTTGTGTCCGATTTAATTTAAATTTAGAGAGATCATAGAACATGGACGTTTGGAAGCACTCGCATGTTACTTGGCTATTAGTTGTAGAGCCAACGTGTCTGTAATTTGTTGGGTTTAAATAAACACGGTGTTGTATGAAATATGGGAGACTTTGTGAGAAGATAATTTAGCCAAATGACTGTTTAGAAGGTGTTATAATAAATCTTGAATTTTTGTAGCTTTATAACTTTATTTATTATTATTCTAATCAAGAACGACACGGATCTTATTTGGTAAGCGCGTGCCAAGACTTAATACATATCTATTATACAATCATTACATGTTGTCTATGTATAATAATTAGAGTAAGACTCTTTATATAAAACTAGTGGATGCTCGCGGCTTCGCTCGCATTAAGAAGTAAACCTTGCATCCCCTATTTCACCCCTTTAAAAGCAGCGTCCAAAAATCCTTTCTTAGCGGATGCCTACGTCATAACATCTACCTGCATGCCAAATTTCAGCCCGATCCGTCCAGTGGTTTGGGCTGTGCGTTGATAGATCACTATATCAGTCAGTCAATCAGTCAGTCAGTCACCTTTGAGTTTTATATATTCAGATTATCAGTAGCATTAGCTTGATATAAGAACCACAAACTTGCTTTATGCGTTGTGATAAAATATTTAATTTTGTACCTTCGGTTTAAGGTACTTATCAAAACATGAAATCGACATAAATGCTTAAAATAATATAGAATACGATAGATCACTGGGTTAAATTATTTACTTCTGTTATTTAAGTTTAATTAACTATCAATGCAATACAAGCTTCTTGTAAGTAAGGCTTGAAGTGCACAAGAACAGTGCATCATTTGGGCAACAACAGACGGAGCCACCAAGCACCGTTAGGGATGCCACTGATAAGCGTAAAGCTGTGTACAGACAAGACGTAAATGTATATTTACAGGTACTAATATAAGAGATTATATGTCGTGCTATCTTAAAGTAAAAAGTTTATTATACGTATCTTTCCATTTTATGAGGCGAGTAATTGAGTTTGTTGGTTTCTTAGTTTGCTTTTTCAACTTTCATGCTGCAATGCCACCGAGCAACGAATCATCATGCAATTGAGGTTGCTAATGGGTATCGAAAGTGATTTTGTTTTATAATCCAAACAAATGAATGAACAATACAAATTACCAAAACGCTGGTCTTTTTCTGGCTCAACGTATTAGCATTGCCATCCAGCGTGGTAATGCGGCCAGTATGCTGGGCACGCTGCCCTCTGGTAGTGGGCTGGAGCACTTAGATTATCTTTAGGCTTTTCTAAAGAATTTCTAAGTGCCCCTTTTTGTAGTAGTTAGAAGTAGTATGTTTAGTTTTTCTTCCCTTGTTTTTATATTTTATTATTGTAAATAAAGTATGCCATTTATTAATGAACTTTACGTCTGCTATAGGTTCATAAAAATTCTCATTTTCTGCAGTCTAAGCATTTTTGTGATTTAGATACATACGTACGTATTTTTAGACACTGTTTTTTTTAGCAGTAATACACTAGTACAGAGCTTTAGATACGAGTAGTACCAAGAAAGCTCCGCGAGGCCTAAACTTGGTGTCACAACATCAGTTGGTTAAAGTTATAAAGTTATTGTGGTGTAGACACTAGCTGAAATAGTATTACTTATTTATTGTTTACTGTATTGTACGAAGATTAGATTTAGTGTTTGGTAAGGGTTAAATAGTGTATAAAGTATCGCTATGGTTGGGAAAATTTTAGTGCTCAAAATCTCAGCAAAATAAATTGATAAACACACTTCATTTTAGAGATGCAGGTAGATCATAACATGAGCTGAAACAAAAAAAAATCTGCACACGAATTACGTAAAATCTGAATAATCTAAATCTCGGATGTCAGCAACTGGAATAGTTGAGCAAGCATGTCGCTTTCCATGATTAAAAGTCACATAAACAGCTCAACTCTTTCCCTTTCATTTTCTGTTCACAGATGATCCACTGTACTTAGTTTCCGAGAATCCACGCAAGATAAGTTTACGTACGAGAAACATCTGAACTAAAAAAATCTAATCAATCTGGTAACTTACGAATAAATACCGATTTCTATCTTTATCTAGACCTACCACAGAGCACACGCTCTCTAATACTGTGTCATATAGAATTAGTAAAACGTTTTTTTTTACCAGTGTTAGGGCTCAATATTTTTCGTGTCAATACGAGATAAAAAGTACAAAGCTAAGTGTTATTTATTAGTACAAAACAATACATTTTAACATTTGGCATTACACGTGGGCTTAAAAAGGCGAATGAAAATGGTTATTTTAGTTAGTTAGTTGTTATTTAACTCATAGTCATAAAGAACAACAATCAGACCAACAAACAACGTAAGTGCTGCCACGCTCTGAAGAAATATATTCCCGGACTAAAAGTATATGTCGTGAGGCTTCCCAATTACCCTTATCAGTGGGAATATCTGACGTTGCGAATCTCAGCACGTGATAACATGAACATTGACGAGCGAAGTACGAGACAATGGTACCGCTAGAGGATTTAGAGATGGTTTTCTTTATTATATATGGAAAGGTTTTCTTCTAAGATATTGAACCAGGCGTTACTTTGCGGAAATCCATTGTAAATGAAACTCTGGAGAAATATGTAGTGTTTTTCCGCTGCGAGGTTTTCTGCTCAAAGTTTTGTTTACTATTTATGTTGAGATGTATTCCTAATAGGTACAGGTAGTTTTCGGAAGGAACAAGTTTTTACGAACTTCAATAAAATTATTGGTGACCATTAGTTGACTCAAAAGTTCACAAATATAAAGTATTCTTTCTATGCAATCTTCTTTTTCACGACACGATAATGTGTATGTTTTGCCTTTGTAATAGATATACAAGAGTGTAAATTTTTTTACTACGTAACTTTCAAGGTATTTTCATAAGCTCATACTATTCCAAATAAACAAACTGACCATCACGACATTGGTCTATCTAAGTGGTATTTACATCTAAGTTCAGAATTACGTAGCAATATAGGTCAGTGCGACGCGACACCTGCAATCAAAGATGGCTCACCCAATAGACACATAAGAAGAAATTTTTGACAAATTATGAATAATAACAGTGACTAATGGGTACCAAGCTTTGGGATTATGGACACATAAATCGCCGTAATCAGTATTAAATTAAGTGATAACTCGGCTTGCTGATTTTTTAGCTGCAATAGATACAGTAACGGTCTCTAACGAGAAAATAAATAGCGAACTGCACCTTTAAAATTGCATACTATTGAACGGAAGACAGTAATTGTCATGTAAAGTAAGCATATATCAGGCAGTAAAAAAAATTTTCCGTGCTTCTTCCAATATTGTACAAGTCACCAAGTTATTTAGTCTATGTCTTCAATCTAGGTGTCAATACCGCTCTCAATGATGGTCTCAAGCCACTTACTAAGTTTCAACTTGAAGTTGCGATAAGTTACTTACAAAGGGGTGCGATGATCGGACTACCTTCACGTTGGGTAAGCCCAACTAATTTCATCTCTCCATATGGGGATTTGGGGTTAGTTGGGGAAACCTGGTGCACCCCGTCCACAGGTTAGTAACTTCCACCTTCCGGTGGATCTTGCTAGCCTGTGTCCAAACGTTCGATCGAGTGGGGGCCCTCGCCTATACCTCCCCTTCGAGAGGGCTGGTTGTAGGGCCCGAGGCGAAGAGCTCGCCGCACCTCGCGGTGTAGGTGGAGCTGGGTGCTCTTTAAGAGCACCCGAGGTGGTCGCCGAGAGGCGAGAGGAGTTCGGTGTACCGGCCGAGTAGCGGCGACACGGGAACCGAACTCCGTGCGCAGAGGGCGCATTGGAGAAGGGCGGTCGCTTTGGCGTGCGACTGCCTGACTCCTGGGGGCTCTGGGTGGCAGGTCGGGGAACCTGTTGCCCTGGAATGAGTCCCCACAGGATGCATGACGTGTCCCGTGTTCTGACACGTCGTCCATTGAGGGTTGAGCTGAAGCTCCCCGAGGCGGGGCCCGTTACCGGGCCAGCATCACCAGGGCTGCGGATGTATGCATCGCGCTCTCGTGGCCCTGGACCAACGATGCGGAGATGGAACACCCCAGGTTTTTAGTGGGTATGCCGCCCTTATAGAGTGGGGCGGAGACTCCCACATAACCACCCGCCCTCCCCGGGGTTTTTTGGGTGGTACCTCTAATAGGTTTTCCTGGGCAACAAAAAAAAAAAAAAAAAAAAAAAAGTTACTTACAAAAGAGGCCACAAATATTTTTAACAGGCGAATTACGGTCAAGTGCAAACCCATTTCTTGTTAAAAAATAACATGTAGAATTTTCTTAAAAAACAATTTTTCCTTTCAATAACAATTATATGAATATAAAGCATTGCATTAACAGGAAGAGTCATTCATTGTTTAAATGTCATTGAAATACTGACCGACTTATCGTTGGTCAGCGATCGAACTAAAACGGATTCTTAATAAACTTTTGTAGGATTTAATATATGGATAGAAATGTAAGTGTAGTACTTTTTTTTTTTTTTTTTTTTTTTTTTTTAACTTGAACGGGTTTGCACTTGACCATAGTTTACCTGATAGCAAGTAAGGCTATGGCCTAAGATGGAGCGTGCTTACCCGATAAGAACCGATTCACTCTCGCTTTGAAGATCGCTGGATTATAGTGCGTGGGGAACAGAGAGCCAGGCAGGGAGTTCCACAACCTAGCGGTACGAACAATAAAGGTGGAAGCAACTTACAATAATTATGGAAATTTATGGACACGAATACGTTTTATATTGCTTAACTCAATCACTACGTTACTACATTACTATTAAACATACAAAGAAGTTTTAAAACAGCCCAACTGTGGAACTCCTTGCCCGAATCTCTATTCCCCTTGAACTACAATTTGTCGGTCTTCAAGTCGAGAGTAAACCGGTTTCTTCTAGGCAAGCGCGCTAGATCGTAGACTATAACGTTGCTTACCATCAGACAAGTTGTAGTCAAGCGTAAGCCTATATCATGTAAAAAAAAAAGTATAATGTAGGAACATATTTTATGCAGTTGCTGAAATGATTCTTGGGTGTAGATTGATTAAATACATTAATAAGTTAATTGGTTTGTAAATTGATTTCTATATGAAACCACACCTGGGCTGTCGTTCTTTATCATGTTCAAGTCCAATTTAAGTAAATTAGAAGAAAGAATTCTAAAGATTTTCTAAGTGCCCCTTTTTGTAGTAGTTAGAAGTAGTATGTTTAGTTTTCCTTCACTTGTTTTTATATTTTATTATTGTAAATAAATATGACAGTAAAGAGTGTCTTGCAATTTAAGTATAAACTCAATTTGAAACTACTAATTAAATAAGTTTTTTTTTTATTAGCCAAGTTTTTTTCATGTTCTCGGCAATCTTGTGTATAACATTTTGCCACAGATTTGTGCTCTATCATTTTTTTTATAAATAAAATAAAATACAAATAATACGATTGGATATGTGCTTAAATTTACAAAGTGTAAAAGTGAGTAAGTTAAATAGCTTACCATTTGTTTATTTACAATAATAAAATATAAAAACAAGTGAAGGAAAACTAAACATACTACTTCTAACTACTACAAAAAGGGGCACTTAGAAAATCTTTAGAAAAGCCTAAAGATAAGCTAAGTGCTCCAGCCCACTACCAGAGGGCAGCGAGCCCAGCATGCTGGCCGCATTACCACGCTGGATAGGAATGCTGATACGTTGAGCCAGAAAAAGGCCAGCATTTTGGTCATGCTTACCATTCAACTCGGTCACTTTTGAACAAGCTTACTATTCTGTATAATCTGTATACATATGTCTATACAAGAAACCTGACAAACACCAGCAACTTCGCAGGACTAGGCAGCTAACATAACACCATCATACAACAAGATTTGTTCACGACTTTTGGAAATTGGAAAAAAATCTCTTCTACAAATATTTTATTAGCTTTTTGTACTAAAAGCTGTTTTTTATAACTTCGTACCGTTTTTTACTAAGTCGTTCTATGTATATGATGTAAGTTACCCATTATCTTTTGTTGTTTATACCTGGTAGGTTGCTGGAGTTTTAGGTAACTGTGTATAAAACATTGTGTCATACAGTTACGATGGCATTGCAACACCTCATCGATGCCATGTCACATACTGACTGGAATTATCACCATCATAAAACTAAACTCAACTGTACACTGATTTATGAATAAATTGATATAATTGTGCCACTATAGCAGTTCTGACATTTTGCTATTTACAAGGCTTTATTGAAACTACAAATTGAATTGGATAACGTTATGCTTTTTTAAGAAAACTTTATTTAGCTTGCATTTCATACCTGACACATTACATTTCAAAATGTATTAAAAATAAAAAATAACGCCTATTAGTTTATATATTAGTAGATTATAATGTCGCTTAACTTCAGGCAAGCTGTCAAGTTGTAGTAAAGCGGCAGCCTATCTAGTTAAAAAATAATTCTTTATGACAATCACCAGACAATATTGTGGAAATCAGTTTTATTATGATTTTGGGATGTAAATTTTTATTTACTATACGGTTTTTTTTACAAGAAATGGGTTTGCACTTGACCGAAATTCACCTGATGGTAAGCAATCATTACGGTCTAGGATGGAACGTGCTTACCCAGTAAGAACCGATTCACTCTCGCTTTGAAGATCGCAAGGTTATATTCCGCGGGGAACAGGGAGTCAGGCAGGGAGTTCCACAATTTAGCAGTTCGCACTATAAAAGTGGAAGCAAAACGCTTAGTGCGAGTCTTGGGAACTTGGACCAGGAAGCGGTGACGACCTGCTGAACCCCTGCTTGTATACCTGCTTATATTGGTAAAGTCTACCTTATAGGCTTATCCTGTCCTGCAGCTTACGTGCGTATGGCTATTTGAGCGATTCCTCCGCCATTAGTAACTTATAAAATAGTCATTAAAATAATTGATAGCTCTGTGGTCAGCTATTTACACAGCGGCCTTGCTTTTACACGCAATTTTGCAAAATTACCTGCTACTTTGTAAGACTACATTTTAATAGGCAATTTGTTAAAAATATCGGTTATTTTAAAATACTAAACAAGTAATTTTAATGTTTCTTTTTTGTAATGGCCTACGCAAAAGTGGCATAAAAGCTTACAGTCATGTTAATTCAAAAATAACCTATTTAGCTCTAACCGAGTCTTATAGGTATATATATATTTGAAATTACTCCAGTGGTTTTTAGGGTTCCGTACCTCAAAAGGAAAAAACGGAACCCTTATAGGATCACTTTGTTGTCCGTCTGTCCGTCCGTCCGTCCGTCTGACAAGACCCTTTTTCTCAGGAACGCGTAGAGGTATGAAGCTGAAATTTATATCAATTACTCAGGTCTACTGTCCCTTGAAGCTGTGAAAAAATCAAACTTCTAAGCCAACGCAATCAAAAGATACAGCCATTTATGCCGCAAATTTTCGACACTTGCAAGGGAATCAAAACCTACAGGGTGCTTCCCGTGAACTCAGAATCTTGAAATTTGGTACGAAGCAACGTCTTATAGCATAGATAAAGGAAAAATTACGAAAACCATAAATTTTACGGAACCCTCGGTGCGCGAGTCCGACTCGCACTTGGCCGGTTTTTTTTTCTGATTACTTTTACTTAACTGTTAGTAACATATACCCTACTCAACACTAAACTAATTCACGGAAAGTAGATATTCATTAAGTTATGGTACGTATACAAAATGTTAATGTACATAAAAATTCATATACATACAAATAGATAAATAAATAAATATTCCGAGACATTGCACACAGCGCCATCTAGCCCCACACTAAGCAAACGCTTGTGTCGTGGGTACTAGATAACGGATATAATACTTATATACTTTTCTTTTGTAAATACATACTTATTATTAATACAAACGACCAGACTCAACACAAGTAATTAAACATTTTAAAATGCATAAATACTTGTGTCAAGCGGGAATCGAACCCGCTTGAAACAAGGTAACAGAGCACGTGGCTTTGAGATAAAATTATATAGATAGCCGCCTGACTTACCACAGTTAGGTATATCTCTTTTAAATCACCAGGTACTTATTAAAGTCGTATGATTGACTACTCCGGTGTCATTAACAACTAGCAAATTGATTTGCCTGTGATTCAATTACAAGTAACATTCGGTTCTGTTTGAATTCGAGCATTATTAGATTAATTATTATATGACCTGGTGGAGGAGATAATTAAATTGAGGTAATTAATGACTTTGGCAATCGAGAATAGACTTTTGTGATTATAAAGCTTGTAAAAATGACAACTCTATTTATAAAACGTGATATTTTTTGTAAATTTCAAACTTGTGTAACATTATGATATGTGATATGTCCTGAAATATTTATTTATTTATTATGTCCAAGAAAATTCTCCAATTACTTATTTCTACGGGGTAGTCACGACCCTTATTAATGAGGTATAAAACTGAAGAAGGAGTAGGATTGTAAAGTAAATAATTAAATAAAACACAAATTTATGCACTTCATCAAATTCCTTTCAAATCCGTTTAAAAAGACTAAAAGCAATGAGACTATAACTTCCCTTAATCATATTACTAAGAAACGTGCGCAAAGAGACGACTAATGAAATATTACTCGCAGTAAGGAGCAGGATCAGTCGCTAATGATGCAAGTCCTGCGGAACAATGTCTAGGTATACTGAGTATTAGCACAGAATACAAATTAGCCAGGATAATGTGAAAGTATTTGCACAATAGAAGGTCCTGATTTCTACGAGGGGTAAAATGACATTTTGTATTTATACTTAACAGAATTTCAGTAAAATAATTTCTAGACATATCTTTAACCGATTTTGAAATCGTGGGGATCTTAATTATTGATTTGTTTCGTCGAGTTGCATCGAAATTATAAAATTGTCGACAAAAAGTTGAAGTTTCCTCAATAACTCACTTTTAACATGCACAAAAAACTTCCGTTGAAGGAATCGGAAATTAAATAACTCGTTTATGCAACATTCCGATGCATAAGGCATGCCTAAAATTAACATCTATTTTGTCGATAAAATTAGATAATCAAATTCATCGCGGCCGTAAAACACTATCGGCTTAAATCAGAGTCGATATCTGAAAAATCACACGCATTGTAAATACAGGAGTATTAAATAGAATAAATTTAAAATAAAATAACGCAGCTCGTTTACTTTTATAGTGAATCAAGCGTAAATTTTGGATTTACGACGTGACAAACACGAAGAATCCTCAACAATATGGCCGCTTTAAATTTCCAAAATGGTCATTAACGTCACGCATCACGTGTTTACCTTATTAAGGTGTAGTTGGTACTTGTTTAATTCACATAAATAACCTATTAAAAAGAGTCAAATTTTCATTAAAAGGCAGCGTGATTCAACGCCGCCGCGGAGTTTATTGACAGTTTTAGTGGCGAGAGAAGAACCACACACGCGCCGGTCTTGGATTCAATTTAAAAAGTGGAATGAGATAAAAATAAATAAGTTCGGAGAGACACTTATGTTTAGAGGCGGTCGTAAAGATAGGGTTAACTGCCACGGTATCGCGGGACAAACATACCATAAACTGACCGGTTATTGTCCATATAGGGACGTGCTATCGATACGGCTACTATAATCGATACTGACTGATAACGACCTTTCGGGAAAGCTGCCATTGCAACAAACTTAATAGGACAAAAGTTAATCAAAGCAAGAAATGAACGAACACTGGAATCTCACATACAATACGATTGAGTACCTATGAAAGTTCCTGAATGACATAGTGTAATTTGAGAACGATTACATAACTTGTGATATATCATTTTAAAAAAGCTGTCTCACAATCATAACCATGTTTGGAATTATAAGACTTTTATTACTGCATGTAATGTATGTCGCAACATAGTCCTGTAATGAATATGAATGACGTAACACAAGACTATCGACAAATGTATCGATGAGCGCAGCACTAAGTGCAGGTGTCAAGTGCAATCACTATTGTCGCTCGGATGCGAGCATTTAACTCAAAAGAAGCGCGCAACCGTAGAACTTTGTCGTTTCAACATCCATAAAAGTTTTACAACATGTCCCTCTTAACCGAATCCCAATTTTAGTGAGACATGGTTGCATTAAAATCAGCGGGGGGTCCGTCTGTTAATAAAGTGGATTTGTCGACATCAAAATAACACTTTATGGTCGCGACGCTAATGCGGTTTATCGGTACACTCTTAAAACAGTAATCATACGATAGGTTAAGCTGAAATATATACTACTTCTACGTACTTCTTCGGTAGATACTGGCGTGTGTTTCTTTATGCAAATGAGGTCAAACATGTTTCTGGGCTTAGAACGTATAAATTGTCATCAGAGGTGATAAGATGCGAAGCAGATCGCAGTGCTTACTTAACTCTTGTTTATTTGGAAGATATAAAAACAGCTCGCGTGAGAATTAACGGGTTGATAATAGATATGAAATGTGACGGAAATATTTTAGGAGCGTTTTATAAATTGGTATGAAGTTGTGAAATAAGCCGGTTGGAAATTGGAAAGTATTTTTGAACAGTGATATGTCTATCTCAATTAGATTCCGTAAATATTACATAATATGATAAGTAAATGCAATTAGGAATATCAATACGTTTCTCTTTCAATACACTTTGTAGATAACATAGTATATTCATTTAGATAAATATTGAATTGAAAACCAAGTATTGCCTTCATTCATAAGTTGAATATTGTAAGATAAATACACTCAAATAGTCATGTGTCTTAAAATATTAGACGTACTAGATAAATACCTAAAATTATGCGAAAAGTAGTCAACATAAAATAATTCAAATTACGTTTTATCTTATCAAGTTTCCGAGACATTTCAGCTTGTTACGATCGAGGTCAGGACCTCAGTGGCGCCATCTACTCGATAACAAAATATCGACTATTTCGCTTCACTAATTAGACATTATGACTTCAGCCGGATGCCGTTCTGTTTTTGAATGATTAGTTCCCTTTTCAAACTTGCCGACGGTCGCTAGATTTGTTCAAATTGGTAGCAAAAGGACACCGTGTCCAATAGCATGGGCACAATTAACTGAAATGCAATTCATAGTGTGATTTACGATTACATTTTTTTATTTATGTAAATTCATATCCTTTCCCTGAGTATACTGAATTTTTGTATTGATAATAATGACAAGTGAGTAATTAATTTTAATACTTTTGCTAAACCGTGTAAATTCTATGAATTATTGGTCCTACATTATATGTAAAAAGAATAATGGCACATAATAAAAATTAAAACAATGGGCAACATTAACATTTGCTTATTTTATTTTTTCTATATGCAATTCATAATTTTAGTTCATCAAGTGCCCCAGAGACATGTTAGAGTGCTATCTACCCAATTCCTTGGTAATAATTATAGTTTCTTGGCGCCTAATTTAGTTTTATCAATGAAACCTACTTGTTTAATTAATACATTATCGGGTCAAATACTGAGAATTCTTGAAACTCATTCAATGTTCTTAAGATATTGACTTACCAATTTTTTTTCTACAGTATTCACCTAAATGTTTTTTTTTCCTTGAAGTTTGTCGTCTGATGTTAAAAACAATTAAAATATGAATAGAGTAGTTAGGTTAGACCTTATGTCTTAAAACGTTTCTAGGTTTAAAAATATTAGTGCTTTTATTATGTAAAATCATACAACAATTAGCTAGTATCACAAATTACACTAACTAGTAAGGATTTAGAACATAAATAATAAAAAAGGTGTTTTTTTACAGTGAATAGTAAGCCTATTCACTGTAAAAAAACACCGTTTGACTATAGCCTGCCTGATGTTTAGCACCACTATATTCTAAGATGTAGCAAGCTTGCCTAGAAGAAACCTAGAATTTGTGAAAGGATTGGCTGTAGGAGTAGATTACTACACACTATACACAGTTTATAACAGCCATGTAACAAACAACACATAGCTACATACATCTGCAAAATCTTTTCCCAACAATTTAGAAACCAACCAACATTTTCACATAATATTTTTAATTACATAAGCACAATCTGTCGATCAGTGTATAGAAAAATACCGCTTAGTACAAGCGGAGGTATTGTTTGAAAGCATTATTGTTAAACACAAAACGTGTCAAACTTTGACACAAGAACAAGACTTGCGGTTGAGACCTCTAGACATAGACAATATTACACAGATAAATGTAACTGCTTATGTAAACTTTGAAAAAATACCTAATAAATGTAATTTTTTTTTTAATATTTGATTTTTTTTAATCAAATATTTGCGGTCAACAAGAGCGTCCTGGACGCCGTGCCGAGCGGTCGCTTTCGGGAAATATCAGTAGAGCCTCGTAAATACAATTGATCCGTTAAACAATGGGCGCAACATCTGCCAGCGGCTGGCACAATCGCTGCGAACAAAGCTTGACGGTCCCTAGCGTAGGTAAATTCTCTGGCCCGCGAAAAGTGCCTAACAACCAGGTGCCGTGCAACGCGTGTGTGTAATCTTTACATGTATCGTATCAGTGTGGGACAACCAGTGTAAGTGACCCGCGCCATTGGCATCAGAGGCCACCGATAACAGCGGTGACAGCGCCCGGCGCGGGGTAGCGCACTCCAGCAAAAGGAAAACTCGGTGAGCTTGTTCCATATTAGTCGCACGCGGTCTAAACCCCTTTTCTCCTGTCTCTCCTACCTCAACATCCTAGGATGTTGACTGGACGTCTGCCACGAGGGACAGGTCTGTACTCAAGCAGCCCACATCAGCAACCAACACCGTATATAGGGCGCCATATACTAAGTACTAAACCGATTGCATTAGCTAGACCTTACTATACCATTCCTAGCTCCACAAACAGTGCGGTTACTACTACCAATTACGCTAAACTAACTTAGAATACGACATATCACTTAGATAACTAGAGCAAATAATGCCAGGTAGAATAAATTAGATTGTACCATAGCAAGTCCACCTACTCTCAACTACGCTAGATCACGCAAACCTCCAGTAATACTTCGTTGCTGCTATTCCCCCTAAATAAAATCTTTCGATCTGGCAAAGCTCAGACAATCTGGCCAAAACATCTTGACTTCAATTGGTCCTAAAAGCAATTTCTACCATCTCTAATTACTCTTTTAGGACTTAGGATCCCGACCTAGGGCATGCTAAATCCACCAGGATAGACTAGATTACGCGATCCCATACCACGGCTGTAATTACTCGTAACGAATGCGTAAACACTGGCTGTTGTAAGTAGATATAATATACATCGGGATTCCCTAAAATTTCTACGATAAATATATAGATAACTACTTACCCTACACTATCTAAAAAGCGGATAGGTTTTAAAGAAAGAAAGAAAGAAAACATCTATTGTTTATTTATTTTACAGTTGTAGACTTTTGTAACAACAAAAGAACCCCCAGAAATAACCCACATACAAAAAAAAGCAGGTAAACCCCGCTATAAGACAATCTACTTTCCCAAAGCAAACAAAAAAGCCTAAATACGAATTATACTTAAATACAAAAACTACGCACATCTGCAGGTCCGTTTGGACAATAACCTAAGACATAACCAAATAGAAATATTACTTAAACAACAGCTATTCATTCCCAAAACAAACACGAAACGTAAAACTAAACAATAAATCAGAACATTAACAATAGGTTCAGCTAAAAACCACCCGCAAATTTCCGACACAGCTGCGAGGCACTATGGTCGGGTCATGATCCCTTTTTTTTATCTCAGTTTTGCTACGTAAAATAAAGCCCAGACGTTTATTTTATACACATAAAACACTTAGTACAAAAAGCGTAGGTTTTTCGTTGACTATAATCGTTGTAAAACCTGATAAATAGCTTGATATTTGATAAATAGTTATAGTTCACCAGTACCGCTATAACTTACATGTATTTTTTTAGTACCAAAATAATGGTAGGTAGGTACGATTCCAAATAATTAGCCCTAACTCACCTGGACACCACGCTAGAACTAAAGTAACGAACTTCGCCTGCCGCCGGACGAAAGGGTTCGTTAAGATCCCATAGATAGCCTAGGGAAAAACAGCAGATACTAAGTGCAAGTATCCTAACATTCACCTAACAAATGCCCCGTACCTAGAGTTGATAGACGAGACCCAAGTACCCACTCGAGTACTACTTACTCCCCTTCTACGTTAAAGGCAAAGGGGAACTAGTATAGCGCATGATACACCAGTTTTATAATACAAATACGTACATAGTATATAAGCTTCCTTCACAGCCTCGCAACAAACCTCAACAAAAAGGATCACGCGCATACCAGAAAGATATCACGAGCTAGCCACGGCACCCCGTCGTTTGCGATACCATCACGGTAAGGCACAAAACAGATATGGAAATAGGGAACTCTATCGTAAAAATACCAGGAGACGGCAACTGCTTGTATCGCGCTATAGCCCACCAAATTAACGATTTGTATGGCCTTCGACCACCAACACATTCGACGAGACCTCGCACGCCACGTAGAAGAAAACCAAAACGATCCACAAATGTACCTAGCGATCAGAAGTAATCTAGATAGCTCAGCACAAAGCGAACAAATCAGGAACTACATTCTATCACAATACCAAGATGGTACATGGGGCGGCACAGACATACTTATAGCGGCAGCGGAATATTATAGTATTAACGTGAAAATCTTTAAAAAAACCCCGCTACAAGAAACAGTATGCTTCTCTCCTAAGGAACCAAACGATGCCGCAGGTAGCATAGGTCTAATATTTACGGGGAACCACTTTGATTGCTTTGAAAATCACCTAGGAGTAATAAGTACAAACACCACGCAAAATGACCTTAGTCTAACCCTTGGAACTAGCACCCCAGAGGAGATACCAGATGAGTCCGGATACCGACTTGCCCGCCCCAGGCCACACCAAAAAAACAAAAAACAGGTAGTAAATGAAAACATAAACATTGCCACATGGAATATTAGAGGCGCCGCAACGTTGACTAAAAAACGAGAGATCGACGAGTTTCTAGACGGAAAATCTATCCATATTGCCTGCCTACAGGAAACTCACTTAAAATCCGGGACCTACGAATCTAGTCACTATACGTGGCACCTAAGCGGAAACAACAACAAAAGAGGCCTAGCTATTCTCATAAGAAAAAACAGCGGCCTAAGGCTGAACTGGACTAAAGCAAACACAAACAATATGGTTGCTTCAATACATACAAGCAGTGGAGCCTCTCTATTCATTACTACAACGCACTGGTTCAATGCAACGTCATCAGCAGCAAACGACGCGACTCGGCTACTACAACTGACCAAGAACAAACCAGGGAACTCAATAACAATCATACTAGGTGACTTCAACGCCCACATAGGACTCACAGATACACACGAACTTCGCGATAAAAATCAAATAGGCAAAAATCTCTTACACCAAACAAGTAACGACAACGGAGACATCTTATTAGATCTAATTGCACGGGAAAATCTCCGATTGGACACATCATTCGGCCGGCGCAGCTGTAAAACGACTTGGACGTCGGGGAACAAAACGTCGCAAATAGACCACATAATGACAGATGCCAAAAACAACCAGATTTTTAATTACATCAAAGGCCAAAAAACTATCCTATCTGACCACAGAATCATATGGGGAAACGTAAAGCCCCTCACATTAAATTCCAATAGGGACTCTACGAGACCTCCAATAAGACTAGCCAGGGCCAACGTTGCGAACGAGTTTGACTACAAAACCCTAAACTACGAGATGCTTCAAAGTACCACCACTCGAGAAAAATACCAAGAAACTTTATCAGAGGAAACCAAAAAGAGCAGGAACTGCGAAAACCGAAAAGAGCCGCTATCGTGGGAAGTGATAACAAACGTCATGAAGATGGCGGCCAATAAGACTATCAAATATGAAAGAAGGTACTCTAAGGCTAGAGAAGAAGCAATTACAAACCTACAGAAGGCGAAGTTCCATTATAAGCATCATCCTCAAGATATAGAGGCTAGAAATATACTTAAAGAGTGCCGGCGCCGTTTGCAAGAGACCGAAGCAACGGAAGACCAACAAGAATGCCGCAGTTTTTTCAGCGGTCTAGCAAAAACACACCCATCAAAAAGGATGAGGATCACCTATGACTTCTATAGAAGGCACAAACAGAAGGAAAGAAGACGGGTCAAAAACACATTCATTCCGATTTCCAAGTGGGAAAATGAACTTGACCTTACAGAGGGGTCGTTTACTGACGTACTGAGCGATGAAGACCCGACAGATCTAGGGCAAGAGTCAGAGGACACAAGAACAATCCCTTAGCGACATAGGATCTATTCGACCCACATTAAAGATCCACCTACTACACCCGACGCGGTTATGATTACTCACAATAGAACCAACATTACACAGCGAACGTATTAAGATAGTGCTTGCAAACCCAAACACTAACAAACCCCAAGACGGGTCAACTCAATAATCAACGAACACCACTTTTTACTAACGCTTATCCCTATCCTTAATAACAACCTTTTCCAAATCGGCGTCTGGCTGCATAGCCGGTCGACTACCATCCCGGAGCGTTAGCACAAAACCACGCTCCAAAACCTTGTGCCCCCTGGTATGCCGGTTTGACCGGAGCAGGCTTGTCCTGGCTGGGTGTGGTACCTATGTTCATGTATGTTCATGTTCAAATATTTGCGGTCAACAAATTTTGCTATCGCATAGATGGATAAACGTATGCAAATCCAACCTTTGACTATTTTAGCTTACTTCCGAACAAGTTAAAACATTATAATTGTTGTGGCTATTTGTGAAATTTACTAACGCATGTGACTACCTTTGTTACAGGAAGATTTCGATAATGTAAGCTTACACCTAGCATTATTTCAGAACTTCAGGTAAAGATCGAATAATTATGAACTAATTGAGATTTAAGAGTGTATTTGTAGATTAGATAGATAGATAGATAAACTCTTTATTGTTGACACATATTAAAAAACAGTACATAAAACAAATGGCATCTTAACTGGTGCCACAAGTGGCGGCCTTATCGCTGAAAGTGATCTCTTCCAGGCAACCTTCGGCTGGAGAGAAAAAAGCAAAAAGAAAAAAAAGAATGTGGTGTACAACAAAAAGGAAATAAGAAATATTACTTATATATATTATATATGTATATATTAGATTATCAATTTAAACAAACCTGTTTGTCAACCATAATATTACTACTAGTTGGTAATGTTAAAAAAACGTTATTTTTAAAACGTTTTTTGCGGCTGAATACTAACTAATTTTATTTTTTTCTTGATAAGCTTGTTACAAAATAACCTATCAGAATGTGATTTTATTGATTTTATTGACGAGCTGACTTAGAAATAAATACAACTGGCAGCTTGGCTTAGATCTTGTTGAAGGCAGCAAAGTCCACAGACTGGACGAAATCTTCAAAGTCCTGGATCTTTTATGTCAGAAGGTCAACAGAGACCTTGTCATCTTCAATGACTGACATGATCTGCAGCTTGTTGATTCCATAACCCACAGGCACAAGTTTGGAGGCACCCCACAGAAGACCGTCCATCTCAATAGTACGGACCATCTTTTCCATTTCTTTCATATCAGTTTCAAGAATGTAAGCAGATCTGTAGTTTGCGGCTACCTATTAGTTATTATACAATTTGTCATATGTGTTTATTTTTACTATACATTTATAAGGGATCTTCTGTGTATAATACCTTTGTCTCTGGGCAGTGGATAGCATTAAACCTGTGTAGTTGCGTCATTACTATATTTGGGCATGATTACAAGTGGAAATATTTTTATAGTCGGATAGATGCTAGACTTTTAGTTTAAGTAGGTATATTAATTAAATGCCTAAAAGTTTTATTTTAATTTTTAGTATGTACGGTGAATAAAAAGACCCATTTATACAAATATTTAACGCAACTAAATTATAATTAAATTCGCCACTATTATTACAAAACTAGAAAAAATGCGGTAAATGTATGTATTTATATGAGTTTTGCACAAGTGATTTAAAATTAACACTGCGTATCGTCGCTACGAAAATAACGTAATATAATAAAAAAAAACAGATTTCTATGCCTATTTTTCACAGTATACCCAAGAATAATACATTTTATAAGCACAGACCAGAGCTAGGAATTTTACTGAATCCGAAACATGCCTAAATATACAAAAGTAGGTATTACTACAATAAATGTTTTCAACATCACATGACGGCCAAACTCCTATTTTATTTCAAGTCGTCAAAATCCAACCAAACAAAAAAAAAAATATAAATTCTTCTAAAATCTTTTGATTTTGTAACCGTCACAGTCAATCGTAAGGAAACGATAATTCGTTTAAAATTTAAATCATGGTCCTAATTAGAAATTCTATGCATTTAAGCATGCCAGTTTGCATTTCCAATCAACACAAAAAAAACAATATCCGTTTTAGAATATTGCTAAAAACAATAAAATCAGGTCAATACTAAAGCCAAGCGATTACAATTAATAAACATACAAAAAACACTGGTCATAAAGACTTGATATGTTTTAAAAGCATAATTTAAAAAGGTCAAAAATAAAGCAAAGAGGTTGTTTACACCTGTCTGTATCAAACCATACAACTTAACCCGTCAGAGGTCAAGGAGAGGTCTCAGATACCGCAAGATATAATGACATTATGTCATTTATATCGGGCCTTGCACTCGATTTGACAAAAAAACGCGGTTATAAAAGTCGTTAGGGATAGAAACGTCCGGAATGATCGAGATTTTTCGGTTGTAACTGGGATCATAGATATTTTAAATTTATTTTAAAGGTAACCCGTCGACACAGGCGGCTTCGCTCGCATTATTTCAGAATAAAAAAAAGAATATGACAGTCCTAAGACCTCAACTACCTCTCTCTCTCTTTGAGTCGTATTTCCTCATGACTGAGGGTCGTGACTCCCCCGCAGAATTAATTCGTTAGGGGAGTTTTCTTAGGCAGATACATCGTGGTGGGCGCCCAGGTCCTTCCACGGAAGACACATGTCCTCGGATATTGTGGTCCTCAAACATGTCGGTTTCCTCACGATGTTTCCTTCACCGCTAAGCTAGTGCAAATCCACACATAACTTGAAAATACAAGTCATTGGTGTAGGGCCGGATTCGAACCAGGGTGCGTCTGGATGAAAAGCAGACACTGGAACCGCTGAGCCACACTCGCTTACTCACATACCAAAAATCACGATGATCTGTTCAGACGTTTAGCGAACAGCATTATAAAAACTGCTGAAACGTGTTTAATTAATAATCAATCTAAAGTAAACTAAAAATAAATCTTAAATCTTCTATTTTTTGACCCTCTTCTTCAGATTTTTGACCCTCTTCAGCTTTATTATATGTAACGAAAGAAGATTACACAAATTACTCAAACAAGATTATTATGAAGTTGTGATTTGGAAAGTATAATTATTAACGTTGAAAATGTCCGTAGTTTTCCAGAGTTTTCCAGCACACTCACATAAAAATAAAATGAAACGGTCAAAATTTATTTGTTTTTCATTTTATTTATTATAATTTTTAGTACGCAAGTAAGTTTATATGCAAAGAATTATGCTGCGAACATATTCAGACATATTTTCTTAAAGCAAATAGTAAATGCGAAAAAGCGACGGGTTTATTTTTGTTTATTTAAGTGCATAAACATGATATTATAGGTTTAACCTGTTTTAATATAATTTAAACCATAACTATTGCTAGCTTTTGTAGAAGGTTTACTTAATTTTCCCCATTGACAAGATTCCCATGTAAAATTAATGCGATTGAATCTAAAGAAAAAATGCAAAAGTGAAATTCTCGGAACAACAAAGAAAAACTAATTGGCATTATTCGCATGAAACTTATCCAGGTTTTCATCTGGTAATTATTGAGAGAAGAGACAGTATAAATTGGTAAAGATTAGATTCCATTGTTTAAAAAATACGCTATTAGAAAATTGACATCTTGTGCGAGTAGACTTTTCATGTAATAACTCCATTAATAAACAATGTGTATTTTTTTATTAAAAAGGTATCAAAAATCATTGTAAACAATCAGAAAAATGCATTTAAACCAAGGCCTTTACTTTTATCAAAATCGGTGTAGATATCAGAATTCCGATTTTACTCATGACGGGAAATTGTCAAAACAATTACACATTTCTTATTTTTACTTTAATAATAATCCAATTACTAATTAAAATCCCGGTAAGTTGAGCACACGGGCGCACAAAAGGGCGGCTTTTCAAAACAGCAATTCCTAGCAATAACCTAATTTGCATAAAAGTGAGACCCCTTATCTCTAAAAGCAGGCACTTTGAGAAAACTTTTGTCTTATTGCATTCTGATTAGAAACATCCAAGTTTTTAATTGGTGTTTTGAGGTCAGAGGGGAATGCAAATTGCCTTGTTTTCAATTTTAATTGAATTAAACTGCTTTATTACGAGTAACTTAATCATTTTAGGAGACACAGATTTTAAAAATGTTAGTTTTTTTAGAACATGGGCTGGTACAGTTATCTTTCGAAACCAATTTCATTAATGAACTGTATTATTTGATTAATCAACAAAATTAAACAATAAAAGAGTTATGAAGAGCAGCCCGTGTTTTGCGGTTACCAAATTAATTACGAAATTATTCACTGTTCAGAAGATAAACTTATTCCGTAAGTAACATTCTATTCCGAGAATACTTTTGCTTTTTCCTTGTAATGACAAAATTAATCAAATTGGGTCATATTAACATCGCGGTCAAAAAATCTGCTGCACTAGATTTGACAACTTGCAATTTCTGACGCGCACAAATCCCGTACCGGAATTGAGGTCACAGATTATCACACAAGATAGATATCACAGGTCACTCTCACTGTACGTACCCTCACAGGTAAACTGCCCGTAGTGTTTCCCCGAGGACTTGTCTCCGCAGACGACGCACTCCACGTTTTGCCCCTTGTCCGTCGCTGAGGAACCGCTCTGAGTAGAGGCGGCTTGGCTCGCCGGAGTGGATGGAAGCAACTCGTCTTCCCTCCAGCTGCTTCGGAAGCCAAGCTCCAAGGGCGGGAGGTCGGGGCCCCTCGGAGGGCAAAGCCCCGGGCCCCCGACCCCGCCGTAGACTAGCGCTCCGTGCGTGATGATGCCGGTCGGCGTGCCGGGCGAGAGACCGCGCGGCGCGCAGTGTGTCAAGGGTCGCGGTTCAGACGCGACTGAGCCAGGTCGGGCCAGGGCGCGGCGCGCCGCTATTGGCCCGGTGGCCCGCTGGGGCAGGGAGCGAAGGCCCCGCCACCTCGGCCCCGGCCCCCGCGAGGGGGGATCTTTCAGTGCCCGACTACTGCTCGCACAACAAGTGCCGCGATTTTTTTCTTTCAGCTATTGTTAGTTTAGTTGCACGATTTTTTTAGTAACGTGGCTAACATAATATAGCTCTTGTAGTATTTGAACTTTAGTAGGTACCTATTCTTGGTAGTATACATATAGAAAACGTTTTTCTGTTGTATTAGTAAGTCACTGTTTCTATATGTAGGTATGGTTCTGCGAATGGTAATTACAAAATGTTACGTAATAAGTTGTTTTGTAATTTATCTACACATACCTATTAATTGTAAAGATGCCTGTTAAATTACATTTAATACATTATTCTACCACATGGCAACCCAAAACAATTGCATGAGCAAATACACAACAGCACAAGTTTTACAGCAAAAAGAAACCCACTTACATTTTCTTACCATTTCTGCGCACCGTACCTGAAAATCCTACTTTGTATCAACTTTCCAACCGCCTCCATATTTCTGCGGGCTGATAGGCACTCGCCTGTGTACTTACCTAACTGTCTACATATTTAGGTGATCAAGTAAGTAGCTCACTCGGATTCTTAACAAAAGTACTCTTACTCCATTTTAGGGAAACTTTTTTGTGTTTTGATGAAAAATCTTTCGAAAAAATTGAGTAACGGACTAATTTTTTGACTGGAATTACATTTAATGTAATTATGATTATGTGGCAAATAAACCGAGGATTTTCATAAAAATGACTAGTTTATACTGTTTTTTTACTAACTGTTAAACGTACCTACGCCAGAAAAAATTACGCAGTTCCCAACGTAGGTAAGTAGAAATGTAATTCACATATGTTTCTAGCAAACTTTGATGTTCAGACATTTCCAATACCCTTATTGGAAAACTCCAAGTCCATAAATTCTTTAACAACATTGATTATGAGGTCAAAGATATAGGTATTTATCACTGTTTATCTCAAGAATTAGTCTAGCAGGTGTTTTCTCAAACTGGTTTCAGCGTTGAACTGTAGAGACAGTATAGCGGAGGTCACCTCGAGACATGATAACCCTAGCTCACACCGCAATAAATTACAAACAATATGAACGAAATGCTGATTTTGTTTGTCATTCATAGACAGTGTGAGTTACGGTCTAACTTGTAAACTTAATGAGCGTATTAGTTGACGAATGTTTTGTGTTTTTCGCTTGTTAAAAAAAAAACAAGAGACGGATAAGTAATCAAACTTTAATCCAAGTCTGTAATGTACAGCAAAGATAATTAAAAAAACATTCCACTAAATATATTTTAGTAATAAACGTTTTAACAACAGCAACCAATTGAACGCTTTTTCATACAGTCTTTACAGGTCTTAATTGAGCGCCATCGATCATAATAAACGTAAACGTCGCTCGATAAGCAAATATCGTTCAATTGGTGCTCAGACGCAGTGAGTTATTTGATATGTAGATCAATCTGGATGATCAGTAGGCGGCGCGCGCGCAGGGGGCGTGGCCTCGCGCGGGAGGGGGCTTCTGCGCACTTGTCAACGTGACGCGCGCCCGCAGTGACGCGCCACCGACGCACGCGCAACATTTTTTCATAAATTCTGATTTGAGCGCGTTGCTTGACGTTCGTGTTTTGTATGCCCGTATTTATAAAGCTAAGCTTTATCTCTATGATTTTGTAGCGGAATTTAGAACGAATCAAAGGATAAATAAAAGTAGTTGAAACCTTTAGCATGAGTAATGAGTATCTATAGTCTTTAGCGTATCTACATAGTTTTTTTTGTAATGTACATAATATGTTAATTGTATGGCATTTCATATATGAGCTTGAGAAATAAGTAAAAAGTTGACAGCGGTTTATAAGTATGGGTCATAAACACGAATACGTGATGCAATGTCGGAATATTCATTACGTTGTGTTCATATATAATACGCTAACCTATTTATTTATTTCTGCTACGGTTTTAGATCATGATTTAAATATTTTTTTACTATTTGTAGAATTTACTTAATTATATCACATACACTTTCTACTGATACAACAATTGATAGTGTTGAAGTTAGGAAGCTTATTAAAATACCTAGCAGGTAGTTTTATACATCTTGTTCATGTTATATTGTTATAAAGAATATCTTATACCTACGGAAAAAACTGTTATAAGGTGTTTTAGCGAGAAAATCAAACATTATTTAATTAAACCAAGATATAGGCGAATTGCAACTTAGTCGAATCGAAACCTGGTCCATTCAATACCTAGTTTTATCTAGATGACAGTATTAAACTGTGAATTTCATACATAATTCGGTTTCATACCATGATACGTACTACTAATTACTACATAGAAAGTTCATTCTTGAGAGACATAAAACATACAACACTGGCCAAAGTACAGCGAAGCGTAAGTAAGATCTAACCTTAACAAAAGCCCAGTGGTCTTCGCCTTAAGCTGGGATCCATCTGGGCTCGAGCTTTGCCCGGGCACAGACCTTCATCAGGGCTGTCTCAGAAACTAGATATATTTTTTTTTACCCAAATAAATATTTTCAGTTCATACTTTGTTGTTTTTTTTTTTGCTGTCACAACATTATGTTTAGGAACTGGACTGGTAGATTATTGTGATTTGAGAGTTCAAATTGTTCTAAAAAGCAGCTCACATTTACTATTTGCTTATCCAGGCTATGAAATTCTTATAAGAAAAGCAGCGTTTTAAAATTCTATAAGGATACATATTTCTAAGCATTATTTAGATAGTGCAATTTTATAACAATTTGAACGTCTACGTTACCCTCTAAGTAAACATGTTTTTTCCTCATCATACATCCGTATTATAAACATTAAGTAGATATTATTTTAAACTCAAATGTTCTTTATTTCTTTGGAACAACAATTGAACACATCTCACTATACAATGCCTCACTACTCAAAAACCAACCTACACCACAAGAAGACAACACATCCCACTGCTCCAGAATCCACAACATTAATCCGTCCAACATTTCCTCATTCCTTCATTCCCACCTTCCGAGAAATTCCAACAAGAAAAGAAAAATAAGTAGAATGCGGCTCGCGTCACCCCTTGAGGCAGCGGGGGTGAAGCGGGGGGTCGCGAGGTGAGGGTGGAGGGCGGGTCAGAGGTCTCGTGGCCCCGCCCACACCACCCTTAAATAATGGCCAAGAAAACTTGCCTCAACTAAATGTAGGAAAATCGGGCTTTTCGTCTGCTTGTTAGAGATAGTTTGAAGGTGGAAATTGGACCAGGTTTGTGGTATGCTTCAATGACTATGCTTTCATTATCATTCTGTAAAAATGTAAATTACGAACGTACGCTTAGTTACTCTGGTTTTCGTATATAAGTGTTACATAAAACAAAGTAACTCGTTATTCATGTTCGATTAGAAATAAGTCACGGTGATAATTGATTACTTCTGAACCCAAGCAAGTGATATGAGCAAAACAAATTCAGTATAGTTCCCAGTCTTTACCTATATTCAAATTTCAGGTAAGTTTCAGATCGAACCAAAGGCATATTATTGTATAGGTGTAACTCTTTATACCACCACCTTGTGATACTAAAAAACAACCACATCATAATAGCACAAGTATGGAGTAAAATATGATGATTTGTCTTCAAACTGCCCTCACAATATTCCTTGTCCTATACCAGCCTACAAATATGTATGTACGTATATAACCTACAAAGTGTATCTTACTTATAGCGCGAGTCTTACAGACTTGAAAAGTGTCCACATCTCTGATGTCTCCCGTCTCCCATCGATCGCACGGTGTCTGTGAGTCTCCCCCACTTCCCCCCTCGGGTCGTAGTAATTGGGACCAGGTACAGGGCTCTGTCCTGCTTTACTAGACAAGGTTCTAGGTTTATAGGTTTTCAGAAATGCATTCATTTATTTCTTTTACAAGGAATAGGTTTGCACCTGACCGTAATTCGCCTGATGGTAAGCAATATAGGCATAAGGACAAAAAGTCTCTGCGATTTGGTGTTGCAACTTTTTTTTTACGTGGTATAGGTTTATGTTTGACCTGATGAATTAACTAGCTAACTCCTAAATGAAATAAGTACTACAATATTAATCTAGCTGTCTATGTCTTTGATCAACTGGCTAAACTGATAGGCCTTTTTCACAAAATAATGACATCTGTCACGGAAAAGTGCCTACAATATTTCAAAGCTACGGAAGATCGGTTCTTCCTAGGAAAGCAAACTTTACCTAATCAATGAATTAACAACTGATTTGTTGATCATTGTAATGCATTTTTAATAAGTAGGTAGTTGTCAAAACTATCAATGTTAATACATAATAATAAAATAAACAATATTGATTGATAAATTGACACAGTTACGTTTTTTTTGTTATAATATCTAAGTTTATCTATATTAGTATGTTATTTTAACTTTAAGTAAATGCTAAGTTACTAAAGTAATATCTCCGTCTTTACAAGTCGGTTAAAACATTTAAAAGCATCGAAAGAGTTGTCCTGGGGTGATAAATCAGGGAACAAGAGCAACGGTCCCGTGTCTCACATAATGTCCAATCTATCAATCGTTGCGAGTTGACTCAGTGCTGCTCCCGGCTTCATACGCGAGTGCCGGGAGAAATGTCGGTACGGTGCGCAAAAACGTTAACATTACTGGTATAATACCTGATAATTAAGTTTAGTTACTAAAACATTTCTGTTATCATATGTATCTACCTTGAAGTTCAGTTACTAAGGTCACCTCCAGTTCTTAAAATTAAATTAGTTTGAAGTTTGTCTTTCTTTTACGAAAATAATAACAAATTTTTACTTTTCTCAAGAACACACAAGAAAATGTATAGATTTCTATACCTTTTCTTGTTGCTAATGAGAAAACATAAAAAATCGAAATGAAAGTTCAAATTGTTGCAATGTAACAGTTTATACATAGATGATTAAATTAATATTTTGCCAGGCTAGAAAATCAAACCAATATAATTTTATGCAAAAGTTTTTGGTTTTATGTTTAGTTTCGACTAAGCGTAGTCTAAGTCTATTCTAAGAAAACTCTGAAAAACTGATAGACCATAGAACACCTAGACGAGACCATCATAAGAGCAGTAAAAGAGGAATGATTGTAATATAGTAAGTTAATGATGATTATGATTCAAACAATTTAAATAAATCCACTTGTATTTGTCGCCTGTCTCGTCGCATGCGCACAACACGTGCGAATTTGCGTTCCAGATATAGACATCGTTTAGTTTAAAATATGCGCCGCGAAGTACCGAGTAAATCAATCAGGTCTGATCACAATTTACACAAAGATCGATTTAGAAAAGAGTAAAAAGGTTTGGAACGCTGTCACCGCTAAATCACTCGTTTGAGGTTGTCTGTCGCCTTGCTTGTCGTTTGTTTTGTGTTTTTGGTTGTCTCTTGTTTTTTGATTGTCTTTTGATGTAGTTGGTTACTCAAATGGGTAATTTTGGACAATTCAATCAAAGTCTGTACATATCCGCTTTAATGTATGTATAATCAATTATAACAACAATAAAGAATATTCATGTTCTGAGCATGATATGTACACTTTATGTTTATCTACCTGGAGCCCTGTTCCCAGAAAATTATAACCCAGAGGTCTTCAAATCTAGAGTAAATAGGTTTCTTCTAGGCAAGCGTGCTACATCTTAGACTATAGTGGTACTTAACATCAGGCAGGCTATAGTCGAACGTAAGCCTATTTAATGTAAAAAAAATAAAAAAATACTTGTTTTAAAATCATTGTGTGCAGTATCTGTTGAATTGAGCAATGTGATGCATACTTCAGGCACAAAACATGCGTATCTTTTCATACGGATAAAAACCTATATTTTCAATCTATTAAACGTACTACAGCACATTATTGTGTACTAGTTGGGTGCTCGCGGCTTCGCTCGCATTAAGAAGTAAAACTTGCATCCGCTATTTCACCCCTTTAAAAGTTGCATTTCCAAAAATCCTTTCTTAGTGGATGCCTACATCTTAAAATCTACCTTCATTCCAAATTTCAGCCCATTCCGTCCAGTGGTTTGGGCTGTGAGTTGATAGATCACTATATAGTCAGTCAGTCACCTTTGAGTTTAATATATACCTATAGATAAATGTATAAGTATGAATAAATACAATAATTTCCGGTATAATCTAAAACTCCATAAATAAACATACTTACTGATTGTCAGTAGCTGCCACCATAATACCTATAGTAATTGTTATATAGCACATAGTTCGTAATAACCTATTTCTCCGTATTGATAAGACAAGAGGTTCAAATGTTATCAGCAGTTTCTGAGCACGAGGATATGGCGTGCATCTCAGTGTAAAGATACCTTGTTATATGTTGAATGTATAATATTTTATTTACACTTTAGTTTTGGTATTCTTGGGCTATAAATTACTGCTTACCATCAGATTAATTGTCAAGTGCATACCTCAATAAATTGCTAAGAGGATAATACAGGGTTGATGCCAAGGTCTTATATTGAAATCTAGATACAAAATTTGACTTTTACGATTTTAAATTCTGCGTACGAAGCGTAAACGTGAGTTATTTAAACTGAAAAAAACCTATGTCAAAATCAAACTTTCTTACTGTAATTCGCAGATAAAAAGTAGCATGAGTTGCTTTTGAAAATCCATATTTACATCTATTTCAAACCAAGGAATTTTATGCCTTTCTTTGCTTGTGCCAAATATCTGGATGACACCGGGCGATGACGCTCTGTTTCAACGCAAAAGATTAACAAAAACAAACTCACTCTTAACAATGCATTATTTTAGACATTTACTCAACGAAAATTTAGTTTTTGTCCATGTTCGGGTAGTTCCAATTTTGTTTCAACTTTATCATTAGACTACGCTATATCGCACGTTGTCGATACAAAGTGTTAAGGATCGGACGAACTTCAGAATCCAGGGGTCTTAAAATCTAGAGTAAATTTAATAGGTTTCTTCTAGGTAAGCGTGTTACACCCTAGGCTGCAGCAATGCTTAACAATAGGCAGGCTGTAATCAAACGAAAACTTATCCCACGTAAAAAATCTGTATATATCTGAATACTTAAACTCTGTCTATATGTGTAGTTAGCAGGTCTTTGATATCAATGGATCACAAAAAGGCATGCATAGATAACCAATATTGACTCCTGTCCGCGGATTTCGCTTCATCCCTCAAAGCGAATAGTAATCTGAATATCCGAGGTTTGTAGAAAAAGCTGCGTCCCCTGTGTCCTGCAGTTTAAGCTTTAGTCGTGGACTTATCAGTTCAGGTAGACTGCCCTTATAAATAAATTGTCTTAACTCAAGGTAAAATACTATATTTTAATCTTTTGATATTTTGACAGCTACAGTTTTAAAATCAAATTTTGCGTTACACAATTAACAAACAAACTTACTACGTTTTTAAGCTTTTATTAGGTAATTTTTACTCACATACAAGCTACAGCTTACTTTAACTAGTCATTTTACATTAAGAGTACTTTAAATTTATAAAAAAATCTGAATGTGTAAGAAAGAAGGATAAAGGATCCATGTTTACATATCTATTACTAAACAAAATGAACGGAAATATTGACTTGAGCAATATGTGAGATTTTAAAGATATAGGTATCATCTACTCATTAATAGTGAGTTCAGAATGTACTTACCGAATATTTTACTCATACACACACACCTTCGGACATTCTATCGCAAAAATCAGTGTACATTCATATCTGTGTATCGGTCAGAGGCGCAGAGCAGTGGATCGCTCGGTCGCGGTCCGACGATTGCTGCGTTGATGGGATTTCACGCACCGCCGCCTGTGACCGCGACCATCCAGCTTTATTGGACGACGAAAAATAACTAAAAATAGAACTCGACCGGAAGACAGACGAAATTTGGCGACACGTTTTCCTTGTTGATGAAGTGAAGAAATGACACGCCATCTTAATCAAACTTGGGTCTATAAAGTTATGAGTATACTGAGTAAAATAGAAAATAAAGTAACATACACACCATTTACAAGAACCAAATAGGGTAACTTTTTTTTATACAATATGCTTAGTCCGTCCATTATTGAAGTAATCTGCTTATTGTGTTTTACGAGCAAAATAATCACTCCAATAGATTTACAAGAGCTCCAAATGAAGACTCTGCAGCACCTTCCACGGAGATTAGCGTAACATTGTTAAAAACCGCCGCCTCCGCAATCCGTCTAATAAAACCGTGGCGCAACCGCAGCATTGTTCGGAGGCGACCAATTGTGCAGCACCCCTGACTGATCACTTAATTGACTACTGAGCGAGAGCTTTCGGGAATCAACCCACCCTCGTACCACTATAGGTATATCTACTTACCACGCAACCATTGCTGGTTTTGTATCGAATCAACTAGCAAGTTCTCTGTATGATGTAAGCTGATGCAGCAGTGGTTGTGGTGTTCGGAAAATCAGTCGTTACAGATTGAAGGATTAAAGTGCAGCGAAAATCAGATTTGTAGGAGAGTGATAGGATTGTGTGGTAGCGTTTAATGCCACTTAATCTGAACGATTAAGCAAGGGACGGCTGTGCACAGGTTCCAACTTATAGGATTTGGTGCCAGACTGAATATTTTGACGCTCAATGCTTGTAAGAATCGTGGAAGGGTGGACTGAAACTGAACTGGAGTTTAAAAGAGATTTGCGTTTACGAAGTAAAGTAATTTCAGTTTGTAAGCGTAAACTTTTCCAATGCCATCTCATTGTCAATGTACATACGAGTATATCATTAACTAGCTGTGCCTGCGACTTCGTCCGCGTTGAATATTGAGTTTATTTTGCGTTGATCTTTGGGCATTCATTCTCTGAATTTTGAACCGTTTTCGCAGCGCACGCAAGGGAAGCCCTCAAAGATGAATAATTTTCCCCGTTTTTTTCCACGTTTTCCATGGTTTCTTCGCTCCTATTAGTTGCAGCGTGATGTTATATAGAGTAAAGCCTTCCTTGATAAATGGTCTCTTCAACACAAAAATAATATTTCAATTCGCACCAGTAGTTCCTGAGATTAGCGCGTTCAAACAAACAAACAAACTCTTCAGCCTTATAATATTAGTATAGATTCAGATGTATTATTTATTTTCAATTTTTATTTACTAAATTAATGGTACTATTATAATTAGATGACTCGACCGTTACGGCATGTGGCCGTCGCTTACTTACTGCTACGCCCGAAAGTAATGCAATACTTTCCAAACTACACTCTCCAGTCTTGAGTTACATGATTTATCAGGTCGATATAATAATCACAGTTAAAAACAGTAAAGTTTAGTTAGTTACTTAATCTGTTAGTTATCAGATATCAATAGAGCTCTATACATATGTACATGATGCACTTTTGAGAAAAAACCTTACCTACTTATTGATTCCATATTAAGTCGACCTCTTGTCCAGATTAGTTCGGAGCGAGTAGATTGGTCGAGAGATCAAGACTTTGATTTCCCTCGAGATCTGTGGACTTGTGATGCTCTTTCCATTCTTACTTAGAAACTTTGTAAGGATACATCTATAGGTCAGTTAGTAATGCAAATTATATAGTATTTGGGTTCAAAAGTTGTTAAGTGTTCTGTGAGAGTTTTGAAAAGTGATTATTTTGATACATAATTATATTATGATAATAAAATATTGAATCAGGCGTTACTTTGCGGAAATCCATTGAAAATGAAACCCTGGAATGTTTTCAGGTCGCTTTTTACGCAAATACGTAAGATATACCCACTTATATTTACTAGTTAATAATTTTGTTGGGCCAAAAAGATGTATTACTACTACTCAATAAGATACGGCTACAAACATAGGTGTATAGTAACAATAGATACAAAACTTGTACAAATCTCGGTTTATAAGATACAGACCCCTTTTAAACCTTTATCCTTTTTCTTATTATTTTGACATTTTAACCCTCTTCGAGCACGTGCTGTGGGGTTAACAGATTTACTCCATATAACCCTTGGATGCTGTTAAACTGATGTCTTAAAATAAGCTTATAGCTATAGTATTATTACATTACCTGTAATAACTGTAAACGTTCCATATATGTATAGGCATTCGTATATCTGTAAACGGTCATTTACAATAAAAAATAAAACAATGTTTCGTTCTAGATACGTTTATTTTATTGCTGACTTGGTAATAGCTACTGTGTTAACTTAATAGCTTTCTTTGTAAATGTTTCGGAGTAAATAACCGAAGCTAATAAAATACTCCACTGGGAACCACGAAATAGACAAAGAGAACGCGGGCGCCCTGTCAGACGATGGAGAGATGACATAGAGCTGGTGGCGGGAAAATTATGGACTAGGACTGCATTGACGAGGAGCACATGGCAAGAGTTGGAGGAGGCCTACGTCCAAAGCTGGACGATCCCGAGATAAAAGAAGAAACTTTATTTAAAATTAAAATTTGACATCTATTCTGACATCGTAAATTTTATTTGGCATTGAAATTTTTGACATTATGATTTGTAAAGAAATATTATAAAAATTTAAATAATAATGATTTAATGAACAAAATGACATGAAAAATTGTAATGTAAAAATTTTTATATAGGGAAATAAAGGCTATTTTTATTTTATTTTATTTTTTATTTATAATAATGTACGCATTGGCTGCAAGCGGCGTCTTATACCTATTAAATTTTAAAATATGCACGATTCCACAACGCAACCACAATTGGATTTGGAAACAATGGAGTAGCCATCTTATAAATATTCAAAGCAGCCATTTTGTTTTTGAAATCAAACCGCTCGTAACAAAAAACTTGTAACAATAAACCCAATCAGCCGCCACGAAAACTTCCTTCCAAATTCAGAATGGTATTAATTTTCAATAAGATTATTTACAAACTCTCAGCTTTGACGTAAATCTCCTCGGGCGGCTCGAGGCGCGATCTGTCAATATTGTCACAAAACATTAAATAAATGTAAAAAACGATGAAAAAACATGAATATGGCCTAATTTCCGATTTCAATACGCACTTTGTGTGTAAGCATCGAGGCGTTATACAAATTAATTCATAGATATAAAAAAGACCGAAATCCGGAAGACCGTTAGCTCTTACGTTTTTTGTCCTTTTATTTATGGTGCAAAAATTGGGTTACTTAACGGGAGCGGCGGCCCATTGTGTGATTCTTGAGGGATGCACAAAAACTATCGCGCAAAAAGTTTGCGACAAAAAAGGGCGAAAAGTTGTTACATTTTTTATGTTTTTTCATATTAAAAAAACACGCGTGTCTTGAAGAATGAAACGAAGATTGAAACTACTACTATCTTACATTTGTTCAGAATGTAAAACTATTAGTCATAGCTTAAGCATAAATGGTTAAAATTAATGATAAAGTATGACCCTCAGAATATTTTGATTGCACTTATCACATGTCTTGTTAAAATGTGGCACTTTGTTGCTTGTTTATTTTGTATGTTAATGAAGTAATTAAATTATTTGAGTAGGTACCTACGTGCATTGCGTCATGGCTTTATGATGAGTTCCATGAACTAGTTTCAGTTGGTAAGTACACAAGTACATAAACCTTTAAATAAATTTTATAAACAAAAATTGATACAAAAATAATGACTACCATTATGACGTTAATTTTCAGAACGCTGCTAACATTATTCATGGCTACGGAGTGTAAAAAAATCAAACTAGTTATGTGAAGTTCCCGTGGTCAATACCGAATCTTTCTCAGCACATAGATAACATAGAAAAACTGGCTCGACCACATACAATCCGTTTCGGCCTTTAAATCATCCGCAGCATTGTATACCACCAACAAAACACATAGAGCGGACACGCTTTTTTCAAAACTAGATTTCAACCGTTCGTCGCTCAAAGGGTCTGAGAGGTCACGGGTCACCATCGTCTTTTTCGTCCAAAGAAAAAAGTCGTTACAAAACCCGTAAAGAAAAAAGCGAAGTTAAAAAAGGGGCTTCTTGTAATATTGTGAATATTGATGAAGAATGAAATCTGGTTTTGGAAATCGGCTGTTGAGCTGCGAGCTTCATTCAGAGACATGTGTGGTCCCACGGTGGGACTCCACGTGTTACCAACACCTTCTGGGAAAAGGATGGTGTCCCAAACTTGATTCCGATCAAGTTTTATCACAAGAACTGTCTGACAACAAAAAAATCACATACTTGAATCTTATCACGAAAAGCCCTATATAACTACAGAAGAACATTCCAATTCGTAGAAAATTATACAAGCACAAGCCTCTGGCTTTAGATAAAGAAAAATACGGAGATAAAACGTCTCCCTAAAAAACTACATAAAAGAACACATAAAGGGCTGAAGATGTTAGGGTTACGATCTGGTTCCATCTCGACAAAGGCCACGCGATCCATTAAGACTCCAGAATCCTTGCGCACGATTCGTGTACCCTTTTGTACCCGTTAGAGGAATAAAGGGATTGTTGTGCCCTTACAATAGGGAAGATTTGGAGGTGGGTCTGGTTGATCCCGGCACGCGTTTAAGGGTTAATGTCGGATGCTGCGTGTGAGCACGCGACACAAGCCAGTTTTGGTGTATTTATGGAATAAGGCGAGATAGGGTTAATTCGATGAGATGCTGGCTTAGTGTGATTAATGGGGTCTTGACATCATGTTATTCATTTTATTTAAAAACTTGTAATTTTATGAGGTTGATCTGAATTAATGAGAGTTGATTTAAGGGTGTATCAGATACATATTTTTTTTCATATTTAATTTTATTATATATTTATTTTATGAATTAGTTGTGCAGTAACAGTATTCTGTGACATTAACAGACAAGCTGCCTGGTAATAACTAATCAAAAAGAAATTTTTTGCGAAATGGTAAGGGGATGTGGCTAATTAACAAGCATTTAGTATTCATCTTTGACAGTTATGTCTTTCGTATGTTGAACTACTAGAATTATTTGAAACGACACTAATTAAGAAGAAATAATAATAAAAGGTCATTTGACGAAGCGAGATAATTATCACTAAGTGTGCAAAAACATGCAGATTTGAGTACTTAATGGAAATCTAAATTACTGGTAATTTTATGGGAGATTTTTGCATGCATCTATAAATCTATATCCATCCTACACTAATGCTTTGTATTTTCAAGTTATGAGCGGATTTGCACTCGCTTAGCGGTGAAGGAAAACATCGTGAGGAAACCGACATGTTTGAGGACCACTATATCCAAGGACAGATATCTTTCCCGTGGAAGGACCTGGGCGCCCACCACGATATATCTGCCCAAGAGAACTCCCCAACTTTCCTATCGAATTTATTCTGCGGGGGAGTCACGACCCTCAGTCATGAGGAAATACGACTCAACAGAGAGATAGGTAAATCTATAAACAATCTATTTTGTACTTTTTAATTAAATGTTATAGTCTAAACATATAAATTTAGTTTTGTGTTTTCCATTATAATATTATTTGCATTATTGTCTATCGTCCTAAACTTTATCTCACAACCCCATGCGTTTTATCAAACTCATCAACGTTTCAAAGATTCTTGAATCTGATAAATTTGCCCTGACACCTCGAGTCAAGAGGCTGATAATCCCTTTACAAAAACCTCTAAGAAACCACTTGTAGTGTCTTCAAAAAAGGTTATAAAAACCTGTGTTTGACGCAAAAACTGGGCGTAAGCCTCGTAAATTTGTCAGCCTGCGCCGCCCATTCAAGTTCCACTTTTTGCTCATATTTAGATTGGCTTTTGGATAATAAATTGCTGAAACATGCGTATTTCGCGGTAGTCCTTTGTTTTTATGTGATATGCTCAGATCGGTTTTGTGAAGGATCGTAGATTAAAAACAGATGAAAACTCCTTATGTAGATAAACTAAAAAAAATCTCTAAAAAAGAAGTTTAGATAACATGATTTCAAAATTCACTAAATAATTTTGAAATCGATGCAGTTAATACAGGTTTTCTATTCAAATGCATCCAACATATTGCGTACGTATAAAAACGTTTATGGAAACACTAGCTGTGCGCGCGACTTCGTCCGCGTGGAATAGTTAATTTGGGCATCATATTTTTTTTTTATACGGAAGCCTTCAAAGATAAATAATTTTCCCCGTTTTTTCCACATTTTCCATTGTTTCTTCGTTCCTATTAGTGACAGCGTGATGTTATATAGCCTAAAGCCTTCCTCGATAAATGGTCAATTCAACACAAAAATATTTTATCAATTCGCACCAGTAGTTCCTGAGATTAGCGCGTTCAATCAAACATACAAACAAACAAACTCTTTAGCTTTATAATATTAGTATAGAGTATAGATTGACCACTAATAACAATATCCTTGTAAATAACCTAAAACATACAATTTATGTTACAAGCATCACATAACTTTAAAAAAATCAAGAATGTTACGAAATTACCAAGGTCGTACAGAAAATTAAAACTTACTCTACCTTTAGACCTTGTTAAAATTACTCTCGACCCTTGCCTATGCAATTAGTTTAATTACGAATTGCCTACACTTTAACAGTTAATTTGACATTAACTGACATTACTAATAACTAGTATTTGTTATTCTGAGCTTGTTATAATAGTCGTATCAAAACATAATAGTGTCACCTCTGAACCTTTACAAGCAATAATCTGGTGCAGTACCTACGCTAATCATGCATAGACAATATAACTATCAACCTCATAATCGACTTCTTAGCATAATACCTTAATGAACATACATAAGAGTATTTGTGTAAAATATAGGAGTCGTTTGTTTGTTAGTCGGTGTGTTTAAAAGGGCGAGGTCTTTTGGTTTAGTGGTCTAGGAAGGTAATTGGGTTTATAACCATAAACCCAACAAAACATACGAAGGTAATGCCCATGCTCATTTCAATAAAATACATTTTTTATTGTCATTTAATTAAGTAAGTACTGCGTAGACCAATCAGAATCTAGTCTTTTTTTTACGTGGGATAGGTTTACGTTTGACTACAGCCTGGCTGCAGCTTAGGGTGTAGCACGCTTACCTAGAAGATACCTATTAACTCTACATTTGAAGACCCCTGGATTGTAGTTCGCAGGAAACACGGCTTCTGTCACACAATTTATCACTCAATATTTGGCGTTCTTCAAGTCGAGAGTTAACCGGTTTCTTCTAAGCAAGCACTCTAGATCGTAGACTACAACGTTGCTTAACATTAGGGAGTTGTAGTCAAACGTGGCCCAACCAAGTTTAAAAAAATAACCACTAAAATTAATGAGATATCTGTAGGGTACAATATCATTGGTAGGCACCAATTACGGGATCTGAACGCGCAGTCTAGTTTGACCTCTGTGTGCAACTTCATTGTTCTCTGACTAATTGTGGTATTGTCTTCATTTGATACAGTTTGTATTAGCAACTGGTTAGATGCAGAACGCTTTTAGCAAAAGGAAGTAGTGGTATTCGTTTCTTTGCTATTCTTGACAAATAATGCAGTAAAACAAAGCATATAAGGCTACCAAGCCTTAAAATACAACAACACCTAACAAAATTGTATATCGATCACTCTAATACAATAATAGTGAAGTTTTTGCGTGAATGTGTATGTTTAATACTTCTTAACATTCAAAGGCACGAACCAATTTTTATGAAGTGGTTGAAGATTCAAATGTATGTAGGTCTGCACAAGATCGACGCAGATGGCACATATAAAGGGAGGCCTATACCCAGCAGTGGGATCCCAAGGGTTGTGGATGATGATGATGTATGTAGATAAGACTCTACGATGGACACATATATAGGCTATCTACTATTAATTCCGTATTAACACGGGTCACACCATGAGGCAGAAGAAATGAAAGATTTTTTACTTTTTCTTCTAAGTAAAATTTCATATTACTGCCAACCAATTTTCATATTACAGGCCAGGTTAGCCAAATTAAAACTGCCAACGTTTGCCCTATCCACAAAGCTGGTGACACCAAAGATCCCTCGAACTACCGCCCTATATCCCTATTGACTTCATTATCGAAAATTTTAGAACGTGTAGTAAATACAACTTTTATCAGCTTCCTCGAAACTCACCAGCTGCTCTCACCAAACCAATATGGGTTTAGGAAAGCGAGATCGACGGAAGATGCTGTTACTTCTTTGGTAGACTTCGTAGCTGGGAAACTAGATGAGGGTCAAAAATGTATCGGCGTATTCCTCGATCTCGCTAAAGCATTCGATACTCTTTCACGCGTAATTCTTCTTAAAAAGCTGGAATATCTGGGAATTAGAGGATCAGCTCTTTCCTGGTTCCACTCCTACCTAACAGATCGCAAACAACGAGTCAAGATTAATGATTCAATTAGCGATTATGAAGAGGTGTCATTTGGTGTCCCCCAAGGCAGCGTGCTCGGCCCTTCCCTTTTCTTGGCGTATATAAACGATTTGTGCCAAATTGACCTCCCTAACGCAAAGATCTACTCTTTCGCTGACGATACTGCTATCGTCTATTCCGCTAGGAATTGGAATGACGTAAATAAAGCAGCTAATGAAGGCCTAAGAGTTATCGCAAGATGGCTACAATGCAACCTGCTGACACTAAATGTTTCTAAAACTAAGCTTGTAGCGTTCAGAGTATCGAGTCGCTCGGCACCTGACATTCGCTTAAATGTTAAAATACACACTTGTTGTATATCTACCCACCCGCAAAATTATTGTACATGTCCAAAAATAGAACAAGTTAGTGACATTAAATACTTAGGAATATATATCGACGAATTGTTATCATGGACAAAACAAATTCATACAGTGAGTAGTAGGCTTAAAAAACTCATATTTGTGTTTAAGAAGTTAAGGTCTATTGCTGATCCAAAGATAATAAACATGGTGTACATGGCTTTGTGCATACCTGTCCTGACTTACTGTATAACTTCTTGGGGTTGCGCCTGTATCACCCACTTTATGAAAATAGAACGTGCACAAAGACTTATTCTTAAAGTAGCTCATAAAAAACATTATAGGTACCCCACAGACACACTTTACAGTGATCTTCAGCAGCTCAGGGTAAGACAGCTATTCATAGAGGCGTGCATCCTCAGATACCACAAAGCCACACACCTAGACGTTACACTCAAACGCACACTTCGCTGGAACACAGTTGGATCTAAAACAGCAACAGGAAGGAGATGCTACAATATCTTAGGTCCCCTGTACCTGTACTAAATATGTTTGTAAAAAGAAGTTAAAAGACTATCTAGTCACATTAAATTCTAAAGAAACAGAGGAAATCCTCCGTTTAATTTTATAGAGGTAACATTTTTGCATGATAAATTCATATATTATGTACACTAGGTAGAATCGTCACACCGGCATTAATCCCTGGTGATACTCAAGCCCCCTACCCCATAAAACGCAGATTTTCTTAAACCATACAAACCTACAAGTATATAAAAAAAACTCACACACGCACACATACATTATATATATACATCCATTCAGTCAGACACTCTCACACACACTCAGACCCATATACATGAATATACATATTATAATATCTATTTACAATTGCCCTTCTCCACTTAACACTTGCAACATCTTAAGTAATGCACCCCACGAAGAGAACTAGCTCTCGCAAACTCAGGGTATCCTACTGCGAGAACTAGGGAACCTGTAAATTAATACGATCGTGGCATTTCAAGCCTAAACCCTCTATCTGTATTATCTAGCCATTAAGTACTACATTATGTTAAGTATGTCATTGTGTAACTGTAACTATAAGATTTAACACATTCCTTATAACTACACTACTTAGTTATAAGTTAGTATTAAGCTATACACTGTAAATGCCACCATGGTACCAAATAAATATCTTTTATCTTATCTTATCTTATATTCTTCAAATAACATAATACTTCTTTGTTATCAAAGCATAACTTTACCAAGCGTTTTAAACCCACAAATAACCATAAAACAGTTAGGGGTTATTTTAGATTCCCAGCATCATATTTCGTAGATGCAAATACATTGTGTAGCTGATGATTACCGGCTGATTACTGCTAGATTGGAAGATAACCCGGACATAGCCTGGGGTGGCACGCACCCCCGTGTAGGGTTAACAACTAGCAACATTTTTGTTATATCTAAAGATGTAATAATTCTATGTATGCTTACAAGTAAGGTAGATACTCCAAATGTATTTACGTTTAGAGACGACATTCGTAAATATCACTTTTTGGTCACTTAAATGTAACACAAATATTTAGATACCTTAGTAAAAATACATTTGAATAACTGTATAACAAATGGTAATAGAGGCATTAGGCCTAAATTGAATGAGTTGATAATATAATGGAAAACTTATCTCTTACATTCTACAAAATTTAATCAGTTTTCCCTGAGTAAAAATATTTAAAGAACTACCTAGTATAGTACCAACCCTACAAACATCACAAAAGGTGAACACTGAAGCCCACGCAATGAGTGACATATTAACCGACGAACCGATCTCAGATAAGCTATTAATTTGGCTCAAGTATCCTATTTCATTTCGTAAACACACCCTTACATACCAATATGACCCTTATTTCTACATATAAAAGGTTCCAAATTAAAATAAACTCAATCTTTCAAAAGTCCCGTAGATTTTTCTATGAAGAAATTGATATGACTCTCTTTTGTGCTCTTGGACAAAAGCTGCACTGTTTTGCATGCGGTTTAGAGCAATGAATATGTTGCTTTATTATGGTTTTATTAATTTGTTGCGGCCCTTGAGGCAAGGGCCATTGATTGGGTATAAGTTTGAATAGCTATTATGTTCTGTGTATATTAATGAAACACTAGTTCTTACCCGTGACTTCATTAGATTTTCTTTTTAAAAGTTGTTTTTGCAAATAATATGAGCATTTTCCATATGTAACTCAATCTATTTTCACATAGGTAACTTTTAAAATATAAACTACATATTTCAATTCTTGATCAATCCCAATGATCCTACCCTACTTATTTTAAAATCCGGTCCATATTTCTTTTGCGAATAATAAAATATTCATCGACGCGTACGGACGGAACTAATCCGTATCACTTCCGATAGTTCCAACTACAATAGGATATGTCGTCCAGAAATCGTAAAAATAACTCAAAAATACAAATTCAGTCGTCATGGGAATGTCGTCGACTTCACGGTATAACTAATAAGGGAACGTCCGGAGGAACAACAAAGGACCAAGGAAAGACCAAGACTGGCCAATAATAAAGAATAAACATTTCCAATTCGCGATACAATAAATCGATACGCATAAGTGACATTATTTTGAATACGGAACGTCATCTCATTTTTTTTGCATCTTTTTTTCGGTTGCAAGCTCCCGTAATGTCTTTGACTGGCTGAATAGACGAAGGGGGCCAAGGCAATTATATTTTAGGTGCGTTTGTGGAGCAAAGAGGTTTGGACAATGGTCGGACTGCACCTTGGCTGTGGTCGTGTGTGTCTTTATTGTTGCCGCCGTGTTTTGCAAAGCGAGGGGACGGGGCTGCTTGGGCGATCGTTATCATAAAGTACAGACGATTTTGGACATATTTTTGACCAGTTTGATGTTTTGCTTAGACCTTCTGACATGATAAAATCAGGGAAAGATCAACAATTTTTGTGCAAGGACTTGCATTTATATATTGACCATCTACTTTGTATAAAAATGATGTCAGCAAAACATTAAATACTAGCAATGCTACCCTCATTATTCCTAACTACCTCCATGCAACATTTTATCAAAATTGGTTAATCTTGAGCGTGAAGAATATAGTTTACACGTTTTATTAGTTACGTAGGAAGTTGGATAACAGAATATTGACTGTCATATGTTGGAAACTATTATAAAACCTATCCGAATTTATCAAAGTCGTAGGTTTTTCTTCAGAATATTATTTGAAGTATTTGATTATTTTATTATTATTTTCTTAGAAAAAAGTCTAATTTATAATTCACATAAAAACATGATTTACGTAAAGCACTCCATACATAAATTTAAAGGGCGTGAGACAGATTTTTTTAACATAAATAGAGCTAGTTAGTGGTCACTCCAATTTTTTCTGACCAACAATAGCTAAGCAAATTTGTACAGCAATAACCCCAAGTAGCTGAGAAAACATTCTATTCAAAAGTTTTTTTTCATTTTTTGCATAAAAGATTTACGTATTTGTATAAAAAAATGTAACGGAAGGTGAGCACAAGATGCTTGCAAAATTTTATAGATGAGTGAGTAAGCTTTATAAACATGTTTTTTTTAAAGCAGTCACAGAGTGGTGGCCTAGAACTGGCAGGCGAGGAGTGAGCCGTCCGGTCAACGACATCGTCAAAGTCGAGGGTCCAACCTTGATGAGGTCTGCGCAGAGGCCTATACCAAACAGTGGGATCCCAAGGCCTGTGGATGATGATGTTTTTTTTATCAGATCTTTTATTAAAAATAAGTAGATAAGTACATGTTCTTAATTTAAGACATTTTCCGACACAACTACTGAATATTCTACACGAATTCGTGAAAAGGACTTCTGTAAACTATCAACAAGAACACTAACACATTTTAAAGCCTTCAAATCGAGTTGCAGTTTTTGTAAAAAAAAATGTAAAAAAACTACCTTTCTTAACTATTACTTTCAATTATAGTAAAATAGCCACAAAGCGAGGTATTTTAATAATATGATTATAATAGGCGGACAATATCGTACCCCTATCCATCAAGAGGGCAGAGTATTGACATCCAATTTACGAGATTAATATTTGCTGAAAGAGGGATGTATTCGGAGGATGTAACCTTCTATGATCTATGGATATGTTGTTGATAACGATGCAAGTTTTAGACCAAAAATAAATGAAAAATTAGAAAAAGAATTGACAAAGTTTTGTTAAATTGACTTACAAGGAGAACAAGATGCATGTTGTTAGATATAATCGGATTTTCCATTTCAGTTGTGTTGTACTTGTATTTCAGTTGTTGTTTTGATTTTTAAAACCCTGCGTGACATAAACTCAAATTCAAGGCATTTATTTCAACACACAGGTCACAACAATATATACATACAAAAGTTGACAACAGGTAGAACAGAAAGGTGATATTACGTTACATTGATGTATCCCGTGTGTCAAAAAAGGCCTCAGCCTTAATGCTGCAGATTGCTCTGCAGCGCCTCTTGATTTTCAGGTATGCCCTATGAGACGCGCGGGGTCAATAGTTAAATAAGAAAGTAAACAAAAAAATAGTACTACTTAACACCTACATAACACTATGCTTGTCACTGAAAGACATGCAGTAATTATTTTTGACTAGCCTTGCATCTAGTACGATACTATTTTGATTAATAGAAAGTTAGTTGCTAGCCATCGCAAAGACAGAACATAAAACTACATTAACCTAAGCGAAATTTAGATGCAAAACTTATCCAAGTAATATAGATAGATAGATAGATATATTAACTCTTTATTGTTGACACATATTAAAAAACAGTACATAAAACAAATTGCATCTAAACTAGTGCCACAAGCGGCGGCCTTATCGCTAAAAGCGATCTCTTCCAGGCAACCTTCGGCTGGAGAGAAATAAGCAAAAAGAAAAAAAGAAGAATGTAGTGTACAACAAAAAGGAAATAAGAAATATTACTAATATATATATTACATATATATATATATATACATATAAATACACAATACACATACTTAATATAACAAAATAGATGTTTTATACAAATGCATATAATATACAACAGAATATTAAAGGTGATAGCAGTAGTTAAAATAACAGCAATTTTCATTGAAGGGAAGCGATAATATAATAAAAAAATACAAATCGGATTACGTCTAAACTCCTGTAACCTAGCAGTAAGTCCCCAATACCGGACCCTTACATTACATTCTCACGAGTCCCGTATAATTTCGCTATAAATAAAATTGCACTGTAAAATTTCTCGGACATTCGGCGAGATATGACCATTGTATGGCAAGAGCTTGTTACTGCATTTTTTGCAGGGGATTTGCGTAAAGTTTGTACGGAAATTGTAAAATTTACTTATTATTTCTAGTCAGTCTTGCCCTTGATAGAATCCTAAACATAGAATTAAAATGTATTTTTTATAATTGGTACACAAAAATAGGTGGTTGGGTATAAATACTCGAAATAAATGCTTATGAAAATATGTACTTTAAATTCATTGCCTAACTGCACTGTACATTAAATCTTATAGAAAAATCATATGTATTTTTAACAAATCTAAGCTACTTATATCTTATGAATAAGTATAACATAGTGTTTATGATGTTCAGATAATTACTTTGCAATTCAACAAAAAGGCATGAGATAACTGTTTCGATAGCGTTATCCACTGTTCTTGTCTTGTCAACATTTTGTATATTGTATATTTTTTTATACTGGACAGTCCATCGTGTGTTCTGAAGCGACATCCGCACATGCGATACTGTAATGGAAAGTGGCTTTTGGGTGGGTTGTTTATCTATAGCTGTATTAAACATGAAATTATTTATGTAGATTTATTATATAACAAGTTAAATAAAAGCTTTTGAAAAGCCTCTTCCACAACCGTCCGGTAGTCTTTCGGATTGCAATCGTAGTCGGTAGCGGGTTCCTTCGGAGTCCGATACCGTCGCAGCCGTATGCCTAGTTGTACATAGGTATGTCTAGTTAGCTGTAAATAAGTATAGATATGGGTGTTATGCGGAAGTGAAAGTATTTGTTATCTTGGCAGTTGTTAAGCCATTTCAGAGGCCCTTAGGGAGACTTTAAATCTCTCGACACTAGAATCTACCACTCTCATATGAAGAAGATCTTAACTGTATCTTTGTATAGAAAGGTATGTATATTTTGTATTATTTAACGCAAGAAAAAAGCGAGTGTGGCTCAGCGGTTTCAGAGTCTGCTTTTCATCCAGGCGCACCCTGGTTCGAATCTGGTCCTTCACCAATGACTTTCAAGTTAAGTGTGGATTTACGACGAAAACATCGTGAGGAAACCGACATGTTTAAGGACATGTGTCTTCCGTGGAAGACCTGGGCGCCCACCACGATGTATCTGCCCAAATGAACTCTCCTAACAAATTAATTTTGCGATAAGTCACGACCCTCAGTCATGAGGATATACGACTCAAGAGAGAGAGAGAGAGAGATTTAACGCAAGATATGCTGAAATGCACAATATATAACATACTTTGTTTCATTTTTAAAAATAAATGTACTTAGTCATTTATAATTTTAATCTAACCAACACAATTGCATTCTGTAGCTAATTTTCATTTCCAAAACTAAACACGTCATTCTGTAAACGTTTTTTACCAACCTACAACGGCTCGAAACAAAATCTATTTCCAAAAATATCTGAAATACCAGCCGAAATCCTTCTAATCCATCACATAAAAACAAACGACGTCTCCCATAAATTGCCGCAAAAAATCACCATAAGGTTAGGGTAAATCCTTGGGCGTGAATATGGCATATTTTACCCGATCGGGTAGATTATGCGGATGTGTTGCAACACTGCGGTTGGAAAATATAACTCTTCAGTGCTATATGTGAAATAATACTTGAATATCATTTAAAAGAAAGAGCACGTTGTTTAAGTGAATACGTGACTTGAGTTGTAAACTTTTTGGTAAATTTAGTTTTGTTGATTTTTATTACGTTTCAAACAATGAAAGTCAAATGATTTTTTGGTTCAAATCATCAAAATTTAACACTTACATATATATAATAATAATAACAAAGGTACTTAATGTTTATTTCGTATACACGATCAATATAAACGAAACATTTAAAATTTGTTATTTTAAGTGTTACCATATATTCAAAAAACTGTAGTAGGATATACATCTTTTGTTAGTGAATCAAATGAAGTGAAGTTATTTTTTTAAACTAATTCAAGCTTCACCGATATTATCATAAACCATTTTTTTTACGTGGGATAGGTTTAACTTTTACTACAGCCTGCCTGATGTTAAGCACTGCTGCAGCCTAGTGTGTAACACGCTTACCTAGAAGATACCTATTAACTCTAGCTTTGAAGACAATCGGACACGTTGATAGGAAATAAACATTCGCACAAACTACTCTGTCGATGACTGTAGTTAAAATTGAAGCCTACTTGTGCTAAAATGAAACCGGCTCCCAAAAGAGGTTGCCAAACCTACAATGAAAACAAACACTCACAGTGGCCACGACACCCCTTTCGGTCTCGTAAAATTTTATCTCACAATCGTATGTCTATAGCCAAATCCCAGACAAGGCCCAAGGAGTGGATAACTCTTATATTCGGAACTAAAGGATAAAATATCGATGTTAAAATGATAATTTAATTTTTCAACTATTTATGTAGTTTTTTTTTATATATTGAACAGTCAAGCTTAGTGGTAAAATTACCAATACTTAAATAATTGTCATTTCTAATCTTTTCGTTTTATTTGTATAAATTAAACTTACATTTTATTAAAAAGTAATTTAAAAAACTAAATACTAACAATAGAATAAAAAACTATATTTTCTTTTCACAACTAATCATTAAAAATAAACAAAGTTTAGTTTTTTTTTTTTTTTACATTAGATAGACTCACGCTTGACTACAACTTGCCTGATGTTAAGCAACGTTGTAATCTACGATCTAGCGCGCTTGCCTAGAAGAAACCGGTTTACTCTCGACTTGAAGACCGACAAATTATAGTTCAAGGGGAATAGAGATTCGGGCAAGGAGTTCCACAGTTTGGCTGTTCGCACGATGAAAGTCGAAGCAAACCGCTTGGTGCGAGTCTTTGGAACCTCAACTGTATAACGGTGCCTTCTAGTTTCTTCTAGTTCTAGTTCTAGTAGTTCTAGTTCTGGGTTCTTCTAGTTTTTATATTATGTATGTATAATTTGCACACCAGTAATAATTGAGATGTATGATACTAATATTTGATTTTATATCACCTACCATCATTAAAAACAACTACATCTTGCAAATTAATGAACATATGTATACTTAATAAGTCTTCAGAACAGACATTAACATATTTTGCATGCTATTAGGATGCAATAAAACCATATTATTTTATTTGATACGAATATACGTTCCTGATAAAGTTATAAAAATATTTCCAAGGATTATTTTTAATTATGATACTAATTTAAAACTAGAGAAACCACCATAACTATTCAAATAGATAACATTTACGTAACGTAGGTCATCAAAAATACACACAATAAAAAAATGAAAGATATATAGGGTTTGTTCATTGTTATTCGTTATTTTAGCACCGCCTCTACCCCTTTTAAGGCCATTCATCAGCAACAGTAAACAAACCGGCCACTTGCCCACTTTATTTTATGGCAACCCTCATCTCTTCATAACCGCGCGTTTTACCCAAAAAATGGGGAAATTTTATCGTTGGAGAGGTCATCAATCAATGAGGATTACGCGACCGCCGAGATGTAATCAAAATACCCCTGGAGAATGGGAGATTGTGGGTGACCAGGGTGGGTAGAATCTTGGAGGAAGGAAAAGGAATAGTAGTTTCTATACTCACATAAAAAGACATATTTCATTAATCTTAAAAAAACAAGGCATGTAAATTGTCTCTTGTCCGTAAAAAAAACTAATTTAAAATAAAATTAGTGTTCCTACATTGCGGGGAAAAAATATATATTGTTTATTTCCCGAAGTCTAATTTCATCTTTCTGACATTTTTTTTGACGATTTTGATTTCGTGATAAGAAATAGTAATATTTTAAACTATAGTGGTCACTACAAATAATTTCAAAATTAGCTCTCTTTACTCGTATCCAAGACATGCCGTCGAAAAAAACGCCGTATTTCAACAACACAATACAAAATCGGCAAACAAAATTAAAGTCCCTCAATCCAGATTACGGTGCCTTAGGTCAGTTTCGCACCCGCTCCTTAATAATAATAATAAGACGCATCCCCGATGCACTGCAGTGCATATATTATCTAACAAAGGTGGACAAAAGTTGACCGGGGCCGGACAAAACACTGACCGTTCGGACAATACCATGTTTTCCTGGGGTTCATGCATATTCAAATTTAAGGGTCGCGAATTTTTAGGACCATTTCTCACGGGTCAAACCGTGACCTTTACACAATACAAGATTTAGAGGATCTTATAATTAATGTTCTAGCCAATTGTCCAACTTCGCGGAGAATAGAACGCGCGAATATAGTGAATAGATAGTGAATATGCAAGTTGGGAAAAGTGGTATTTCTTGAATATTGATGAATGGTTCTTTCTTATTTTAGGGTCGTTCTTGAGAACCGAACACTTGTCATTAATCATCGAACTTGACCTTCCGGTTTGTCTTGGCTTGAACTTGGGAATTGTAAGAATTGATATAGAAATTGCATAATGTGTTTATGATTCGAATTGTTGCATAGATCGAGAATTTTATTCTTACTCTAGTGTACCCCGACCGGTTGCATATTGTTAGTTGAATAGCTTAATAAGAGTAGTTTATAATTTAGACATAAATAAAATCAGATATTAAATACAACTAAAACAAATTCAAATACTTAGATTTGTACCAATAGATGTAGAAATGTAAATAATATCTTTAACGCCATATTTTTACACTTTTCGGTCTAGTGTAACTATATAAACTAGTGCACTATAGAAAAGTATATATTAAAAAATATAACTTTCTTTAAGGTATATATTAAAAATATACCTTTCTTTCTAATAAAGTCATCTTGTTAAAATCTTGATGACAAAATAATGAACACATCACACAAACTCATGACTATTTTGGATTCGTGATTTTCCAAGACATTTGGTGTAATAGAGAACAAAATGTCATTTAGACTTTTTGTTTGTCGGAAGTTGCCGACTCATGACGATTTATGTCGACAGAAATGTTCTTGAAGATTTGAAAAAAAGAATGAATTGTTTTAGGAGGGTTGGCGTTACTTAAATAAAATTTGACATAAGAAGAGCTGTGATTAAATACATTATGTATCTTAAACAAGCAAATGACAGTTACGTAAGTAACTGACCGACTTGGACTACAACCGACTACAACCTTAACTTAGCAATTGTAATTGCTAAGGTTGTATATAGATTTGCCAACAATTGATTTAACTTACGTACTAAAAAAATATTGATCATTTATGTATACTAAAGGAGCTGAATGACTTGCACAAAATGAATACAAATGCTAAAAGAGACCGCTCATTTAAAACTAGAATTCTAAATACAAAAGTGAATGTTATCTTAAAACCACTCAAAAGAATCATCATAAAAATTATTACAGACACTTCACTTATCTCAGCAGAGCTTTTACGTTATCTGTGGAACGTTCAAACGTCGAACACGCGCTTTCGACAAATTCATCCCAAGACAGCCCTTGGTTCTACTTTTGAATGCTAAAAAACTTACGGCAGAATCTTATAAGAAGTGAAAAGTATTGCAACTCATTGTTTTAAAACTTACTCATGTCGATAACGGTTTGTTTTTAATATTTTTGATTGTGTTTTGATCCTTTGCACATGAAAGCTTGTTGAATTCGTAATAAAATACTTTACACAAGCACCAAAGAATATTTTCCATATTTAAATTGTGTCAATAATCTATTAACCCCGGCATAACTTTTACTTAATACTTAATTAACATAACTCCTTGTAAATGTATGTTCTACTTAGTATTATTCCGAAGCATAAGAAGATCGTTCTGTAAAAAGTTACAGTCAATACAATTTCCCTTACTAGTATTGTTTTATACTGCGCATTGACAGACTACACACAGATCAGGAAGAAATATCTCAAAAACGGTAGTCGAAGTATTTATGGAAATCTAAATAACGTTGGGCTTTTTTAATTGTAGGGATGTGATTTTTTGTAAATGGAATTTGTTTATTTTCGTGGTTGACTGATTTGTTCGGCGATAAATATTAGTACGCGCCTTTTTTTCTTTTATTTAGTTTAGGTGGGTGGAAGCAAATGAACTGTCGAATAAATAGCGATGTGCTGTCACTAGGGACGGGGTTTTGATGGAATTTATTTGAATTGTCTCTCTCTTCGAGTCGTATTTCCTCATGACTGAGGGTCGTGACTCCCCCGCAGAATTAATTCATTAGGGGAGTTTTCTTGGGCAGATACATCGTGGTGGGCGCCCAGGTCCTTCCACGGAAGACACATGTTCTCGGATATTGTGGTCCTCAAACATGTCGGTTTCCTCACGATGTTTTCCTTCACCGTTAAGCGAGTGCAAATCCACACATAACTTGAAAATACAAGTCATTGGTGTAGGGCGGATTCGAACCAGGGTACGTCTGGATGAAAAGCAGACACTGGAACCGCTGAGCCACACTCGCTTACTACTTGAATTGTCTAGTGATGTTAATAACGATAGAGAAAAGAATTAAGTACAAAATATATCTTTGTATCTAGTGTAGTACCACAACTACCACAAGTATGTATAAAAGATTAGTTTATAATGATTTACTTTGTGATTTAACAGTCACAAGGTGTTTTAGTGAGTGAACAAGCTAGATAGGGGTCACCATAAATTCAATACCCCATGCATTGTAGGTTGAAGAAACAGTAAGATTCCTTAATACGCATTGAAAATTCTCTGAATAAGTACAATAATTCATCATGTTGTTATCGCTGACTGATTACGTCCCAAGCCAAACCAAGTTCTAAATTCAAAAAATAAAAAAGCTATAAACAAAAATCACGCGTTCCATTTTTAAACCGCAGCTATTCTCCGAACACTCACGCTCAAGATAAGACCATTTCACATTAACGGCGCCCGAAACGGATCTTTTTCAGTCTAATGGGTAATATTTTTTGTTCATGGGTGGGGTTAAAGGTGAACTTCGACCAATCACAGAGGAGAAAAACTAGTAATGAATCTGTGGTATTACAGTGGTTTTGTGAGAGAAGTTAAAGAAGGCAGAAGTGGGAAGGGAAATGCTACTCGTATTTTTGGAGTTTTTAGTAACTAGGTATGTAGTTGTCCTGTCGTTTTTACGATTTTAGGTATATTTTTCGCAATTTATGACACATATGTGTATGAATAATTTCGTTAGAAAATAACTATTACCTAGACCTGTGGCATGTTAATAAATCCATTTCATTGTATATTAAACTAATATTCGAACTTACCAAAAACCATATTTACACACTGACATAATTTTTACCACCATTTCTAAACGAATTGCGGATGCAAAGAAATCGGTCACGGTTGGCGGGAAAAAGAATTCGCTCGCTAAGCATTACCAACATGACGCCATAAATTGTAATACATTTTGAAAATGGAATGTTACACGACGCGGCGGGACCAAGGAAGTTTTATTCGGAGTGGAGTTTGATTCGATGCGTTCCGCGACATTGAGTGCGGATTGCGGGATATATTATGCTTGAAACTCGATTTAATGTGATGGATGGAAAAATGTATGTTGAGCCGAAATCATAAAATGGTTTGTATAATTTTATTTTAAAACAGAAATCGGCTTTCTCTTGTTTTTTTGCGGGTCCTGATACTGGTATGGTAAAGTTGTTAGTGTAAAATTTAGTATACTAGTTTTAGTAACGTATAGAGGCAATTTTATATTGTGTGCCGGATAACAATCCGCGCGACTTTGGCGACGTGTTGATTTTTAAGACCACATTATGTACTTTTTTTTACATTAAATAGGCTTACGTTTGACTATAGCCTGCCTGATGTAAATAATACTTCAATAAATAATTAGGTCCAGAAGATGTTAAATTAAGTTTTATCTTTGCGAGGAGTTTTTTTGCACTGATTCAATTGATTTTGGACATTACGTAATTTATTAGAACAGTAAGTAATTTTGTTAAAAAGCAAGTGCATAATAATCGACTTTATAGGCTGATTTCACTTCCCATAAGATCTATAAAATCATCAATATCCCTAAAATGAATCTGACATAAAATAAAACGTTTGCTTTCAACCCCGGTATTTTACTAACCCCCAAATGCGGTTATAAACGCGCCACATTTCTTATGCTCCCCTTGTCTATGGTATTATTTTACGTCACATAATTTTCCTGTCATTTAAAAGAAAAAGCAAAGATATTGGACTCTATTGTTTCAAAAATAGAATACATCGAACTGACTGAAAAAAATTTGAATCGTGAATAGGAACTTTTAAAAAAATATGGAAATAAAATGGCGGGAAGTGGACTACAAATTGTCATTTTAGAAATGTAGTCGAAAATTTTATAGTCAATGAATTTTAATGGTGGTTTTAGGATAACATTTATTGGTGGCAGTTTACATGTTTTCTTAGTAAAGCTTTGTATGGTGGTTTAACTGCATGGGTTACAGCTAATTTAGTGGTGAGTTGGAAAGTGGGAGATAAATTTTGACAGCAATTAATCGAAAAGATTACGTCGGCTATTTAGTTATAAAGCCAATAAGTTCTATGAATGCCAGTATAGTTTTTTTTACAGTGCTTAGTTATTGATGCATTTTTAGACTTTGCTCGCGATACGCATTAAACTACTTACATACAAATATCTGATTCCTGTACTCAAGTTCCGTGTACTCAGGATGTGGTTTGTCTTTAGTTGGAAGGAAGTAGCACGTGGCCAGAAATGTATCACCTTACTGGTCAATGAGGAAGTATGATATAGAGGGTAGATAGTGAAATGGGGGTAAAATTATAATAAATATAATTATGTCCATAGATTATGTCTATTTTTAGCGGATAAAGTCCCGATGTAACAGTATTTTGTGATGATTGTTATTTTATCCATCATACGAATACATACTTTTATTATTATTGGTCTGTTTGTGTGTGAATTTTACTTTTATTGTGTAAAATTTAGACTTAATAATTTATTTGATATAAATGTATGTAAGTATATAATGTAACTAAATTTTGAATGTAGAATAATAAATGAATAAATAAAGAAATAGGCAGTTGACATCCTTTGACTAAATAAATCGGTTCTTACTGGGTAAGCACGTTCCATCCTAGACCGTAATGATTGCTTACCATCAGGCGAATTACGGTCAAGTGCAAACCCTTTTCTTGTAAAAAAAAGATCAATTGTAGATACGCATTTACTAGAATAAACCATAGATCATGAAAAACGTTACTAATTATTTTATTAATAGGTATAGTAACAAAAAAAAGTGAATTCACTTTTTTTTTCTTAAAACAGGCATAAATTAATTGTAAGACCCATAAACATAATAATAATTGTCACGTCACGTATCACGTCATAATGTCTGATCACCCCAAACAGATGCGGCGTTTTTACGCACAAATTACTGTTGAAACAAAAAGTTTGACTACATTATTTCAACCGACAAGACAAACTCAACCTTAATGAACCATAGACAAGATATATTGTTGTTAGAAATTGCAATTGAAAAACAAATGAAAAGCGTAGAATAGTGACAGAAAAAATAATTAGAGATGCGAGATTTGAATTTTATAGTCATGACTATAAAGTTGAAGTTTCTTCGTACGGATTTTTGTGTGATTTATGTAAAAGCGCCACTAGATTTATTAATAAACTAAGTACAGAAGGAAACGGAAGGTCAGGGTGAGTTCCGCCATTAGTTGGTAGTGTTTGTTTAGTTTCACTCTAATGGTGGTTTTGAGCAATGAAGCGAGGGTGAGAAGTCATTGTGCGTATGTCTTTGATGGGACGGGAAAGGTGTTGGTTTCTTGTGTGCAAGTAAAATATGTTGATGAGTTGCTTCCGAACTGTTTTGAACATTCTTTGGGTTATAAAGTAAACAGTATCTAATTATATTGATTACAAAATATTCTAAATAATAAAAGAGAAGTTTTGCAATGAAACTCACTTGAATTAGTTATTGTAATTCTGTTTTTTTTACGTGGGATAGGTTTACGTTTGACTACAGCCTGCCTGATGTTAAGCATTGCTGCAGCCTAGGGTGTAACACGTTTACCTAGAAGATACCTATTAACTCTAGATTTGAAACCACTGGATTGTAGTTCGCAGGAAACACAGCTTCTGGTAAAGTGTTCCAAAGCTTTGCCGTCCGTACAATAAGCGTTGAGGCAATGCGTTGTGATCGAACACAACGCATTGCCTCAACTTTGGCACTTCCACCATAAAACGGTGTCTACCTGCGGACTTTCTGCTTGTTCGGTTATAGAAAGGAGCTGAGGGAATCAGTTCATGTAGCTCCTCTGCACACTCTCTGGAATGAATTCGATAAAAGACCGACAGACTGGCCACCTTGCGGCGATGTTGTTTTTATGATGTATCATTCATGGCGCAAAGCTGTCTATCATGGTGGCAGACAGCTCATACTATGATTATTTTGAATGTTTTAAAGCTTGATGAAAAGTTGCTATTTTATTTTATACATTGAAGTAACGTTACAGCTACCAAACAGATAAGTTACAGGTACCAACATAACAAAACCAAGCTACCCAATAGGCCGTACCAAGGAGGTGTAGATTTGTGGGAAGCCATAGAGGCCGGTTAGTGGTCAAAGACGAGCAAACGCAAGGAGTTCCGTCGTAAGAGGATTGCTTTTGACATGTAATACTGACGACCGACCCGATTGTAGGGTGGCCAGGTTACGAGATAGGTTTTATTTTTATTTTACTATTATTTATTTTCATAAAATTGCTCTGAGTTCGTTACTTTCTTTGGTTTAATAGAAGCTAGAGAAAAAAATTAAAATCTCGTAGCGGTATCTATAGCTACGATTATTCGTAGCGCTACGACGAGGTTATTCTTAAATATATTTTTTCGTTGTTTTTTAATTTTGTTTTATAATAATGTTTTAGTGATGCATTGGCGAGTTAAAATCTGTAGGTATGAACTTATCGTGGATAAAAAGTTGAATACATTAAGAATAACACTCATACACATTTTATTTTAATACAATTACAAACGATTGCCAAAACGCAGTTATCTCACTGTTACAATTTAAAAAAAAAATCTTTCACGAAAAATCTTTCTTTAAAATAAATGCTGGTTACAGCTTCGAAGCCATCGCAAACGGAAACGCGCACAAAAGAAGGAAACGAAATTGTTCTTTTCTATCGGATCTTACGAACTATGCCCATTATGGCTTCATAGATTACTCGGATTATTGCTAGCCATCTACATTTCTCTACTTTATACCTACTTAATTTTGTCTATCAAGTAGCAAAATAGAAGATTCGAGGTTAACCTGTATTATTTATACGTGCAGCTAGTTACTGGCGGAATCATTGATTTTGTTAAGTTCCTCAGCTATCTCTATGTTAATTACTATGTAAGTAACAAGTACTTTTACTATATTGTAATAAGTAACTTAAATGTAGGTATTAAACAACTTATTAGATTCCATAAAAGCTCTACTAAAAGATGCCGTAATGACCACGATATAGATTGGTTTCTTTTCTTTCAGAAATGAAAAGAACTAACATCGTTTCTCTTTACATATGAATGTTATTACAAAAAGGGCATTCATTCAATTCTGTTACAATTACTACAATAACATAATAACATTCAAATTACCGTAGTATTGCCATATCGGCGTAACGCTCTGAAAAAAAATATGGCTCACGCCATAGATAATTTGTCGTGGGTGGATTCCCGCCAAAAAAATGACCACAGCTGTCAATAGCTTCGTATTGAGATGTCCACTCATGTCAATAATGTTTTGCCGCCATTTTGAATTTCTAAGCCCTTATTCCTGTGACATACGGCCGAGTTTTCGGTATGACATACTTTTTCTTTAGTTTGTCGTAGTTTTGTAGTGATTTGAAAGGACATTGGTCATCATTATCACAAATGTGACCATTTCATGGTAATTACAATATCATGAACGTGTGAATGGGAGCCGCTTTGTGGCGATTAATTTTATGGCCTTATTGTATAATTGTCGTGGAAAAAATGACGCAATGTGGGCGGGAGGTCTTTGACACCCGTTTCATTTGACTGGCCATGAACAAATAGTTTTTTTTTTCCTTAGAATATTGGGTAAAGAAAATATTCACGGCACACAGCGCCATCTAGCCTCATACTAAGCAAACGCTTGTGTCAGATATCGGTTTAGATTTGAATAATAAAAGAAAACCGCGATCAATATTGAATTTCCCTAAAAAAATATTCTAACTTATACTAAGTTTTGCAGATTGCTCCGTGAAATTATTGCTCCAAATCTTCTTCCTAAACCAACCTTTATTTCTATACCTCTAAAAATCAAATTCTCTCAGCAAAGAGTATTTGTTTCCAGGAAGTCCAGATGCCATAAATCAGGTGTGAGACATCGTTAGCAGATTAATTTCATTCGCAGACTTTCAACTTTGCCGGCAGATATCTATTAGCATTGCTTTTGGGAGGAAAGAGGGTAGACGATATGTTTTAATCGAATGCTACAATTATCGCTAAGTACCTAATAACTGAATTATAGTCAGGACAGACTTATGAAATAAAAATAAACTGTGTTCTTTAAAAACCAAAATAAATATATTTTATTTTCTATGCAGATATGGTACTTTATTTATTTTAGAATTAAAATTTTATGAAAGTTGGCAATTCAATTTGTCTTATATAGTTTTTACGTAGGCCGAGAATAATGTAAATACTCGTGGATACTACCAAAGTCAGAAAATATAATGTTACAATGTTTCTAAGCCGGAGTACCTATGTTATTTTATTCAATTTTACTCGTATGTATGTATTCACAAAAAAAACTTATAAAATATCTCTAATCATCTCCCAAAAAAAAACTGAAAGCTTTCGTTACCAGAGTTTGCCACTCTCATTCGATAAGAAGAAGATCTCCCAAAAACCTCCAGAAAATGTAGTCCATAATGAAGCCACGATATTAATTAGCCGTATAATCAGCCCCTGCAATGTGGTAGATAAGGGCGTCACGCAGTAATTTATGGGCCAGAGGTATTGTCTTAGATACGACGCACGTGATTCATTAGGAGAGATAGAAAGTTGGGAAAATAAGCAACAAAAAATTGTTTTTAATGTTTTTTTGTTATGCTAATTATGAGGCTGGCCTTTACTGCTGTTTTTTAACATTAGATGCGTTTGACTCTGTATAGACACTGCTCGAATATGTATCTGTCAAAGGATGGTATGTACTTTTTATGAAAGTCAACTTTCTTAATAGTACTTAGGAACGTTTTCGAAAAGGTTTTCTATGTGATTTCATATGACATAGCTAAGTGGAGAGACGCTTCGTATTACGAAACTTATGATTTAATGATTTCGGATAGCTACGTGACGACACGCTACGTGTTTTGATAAAAATAAATCAATTTCAAATAACGATTTTCTTATGTGTAGTTAGAAGGCATATGGGAAAAAATACATACTCTTCTTTCTCTCTCTCCTTAGTCGTATTTCTTATTACTGAGAATCAAATCGTTAGGTGAGTTCTCTTGGGCAGATATGTAAATCGTGGTGGGCGCCCAGGTCTTTCCACGGGAGACACATAAACATGAACTTTCTAGTCCTACATACAATTGTTACTAAATAATATATATCCACTAACATAAAATTTATTGTAGGTACCTACTTTTAAAATAAAATGGAATGACAAAAGAACGTCGCGTCACCACAAATCAAACTAGAATTTTGTAATTAGAACACGTGCATTCGACTTTCAACATTGACATTATTTTACGCGATCCGTGGGAACCGTGGAACAGGTGACGTTCGGAAACCAAATGTTTTGGTTGACGGCTAACAAATCACGCGAACCAGGAAGCGGGGTTGCTAGAGCAAAAAAAATGTGGATGCAAATTCCCATAGAGGGATTTTTCGACTAAATTTACTTATTGGATAAAATAAGATATTCTACACTAAAATATCGAATTCGCGAGTGATCTGGCACGAGGTTTTAAATAGTCTGAGAGAGGCATATAGCCTTTTTAATGTTTAGAAACACCGTGGTAGCATTATTTAAATAGTTTTTCTTGGAGCTATACAATTCATACAGATAGGTAAGATAAGCAAATTTTCTTAACTCCCAAACTTAAAGGTCGTCAAGTAACAGTCTATAAAAAAGAAACCCAAAATATTAGTAATCCAATAAGATTATTTGACATCTAATACGCATCCAATAGTGTGTGAAATTATGCAACTAAGGTCCCACGGGATCATGTTGCCGCTAAATAAACTACAGGATGATATAAAATTGTCAATTACACATTTGTACTCAAATTCTTGGACTAACGGATGCTGGTTAACGGTAAAACTAAGTTTCTTTTATTATGCTAGTGTTTTAATAGCCTAGCATTGTCTTTGTTAATTTGTATCTCTTTTTCGATAAGTGGAATAGCATTTAGGACGCTTTCGTGGTTTAGATGACACGTCAAAACTGTAGGTTTTATCTGTTTGAAAAATAATCGTTTTCTTTTTTAATTTTTTACAAGAAATGTGTTTGCACTTGAACGTAATTCGCCTGATGGTAAGCAATCATTACGGTCTAGGATGGAACGTGCTTACCCAGTAAGAACCGATTCACTCTCGCTTTGACGATCGCAAAGTTATATTCCGCGGGGATCAGGGAGTCAGGGGAGGGTTTTTTCATGTATCATTCAACAAAAGCATTCAGCTAAGCAGAGCACTCTGTAGATACATTATCTTCCAAGTTCGAAAGTATGTGGAATACACAGGTGGTTCCGCCCCTCGGAATTCCGCAGTTTTTGTACAAATTCCTACGACCAGGCAGTTCCTGGTCTTGGGAACCAATATCCTTTCATAAATTTAAATATATAAAACTCAAAGGTGACTGATTGACTGACTGACTGATATAGTGATCTATGAACGCACATCCCAAACCACTGGACGGATAGGGCTGAAGTTTGGAATGAAGGTAGATGTTGTGACGTAGGCATCCGTTAAGAAAGGATTTTTGGAAATGCCACTTTTAAAGAGGTGAAATAGGGGATGCAAGTTTTACTTCTTAATGCGAGCGAAGCCGCAAGCACCTACTAGTAATACTTACATATTTTTACAGATTAGTGCGGATATGACATGTATATCTGTTTAACGGATTCGAACGGAGATTTAAGTAGAAAAATAATTGAAACGAGAATTAAAATATTTCAGATTGACAATGGGGTAGTCTATTTGAGCGCTTTTGTGAGTTTGATGACAATAAACCAATTATACTCGTAGCTTCTGCCTGTTGGTCATAACATAATAAAACAGCTATAGTTTAACCATTATAGACCCTAGAGCAGTTTGAAAACTCTCGACACCACATTCAACCACTCGCATACAAACTTATATATTCTAGATTACAAGTAGGTATAATCTCCCCAGTAACACCCTAAACCCCCATTCAAATCCATCCGATTTGACACCCACATACGTACTGGGTGTCGACATATAACAGTAATGGACTGGTCTAAAATCAATTGTTTTGTTTGCGCGCGGAACACTCTCTGTAACAAATAATTGAGTGTGAGTGTCAAACTCAAGATAAATCATAGACATTAAACTAACTAATTATATAAAGATAAAAGATAAAGAATCTTTATTGATAATGTAAAATTGTAACATACATAGGTATAAGTACTAATATCACAGAATATGCTACACAAATTACAATATCTCGTCAAATTGAATTTATAACATTAGGCTTTTATAAAATTTTAGAAGTTACATATGTCTAGTTTTATTAATAAAACAATGAAAATTTTTGTTATTAAAATCATGTCAAACATAATAATAGGTATGTAATCATACAATATGTCAACTTAAATAAATCTTGGTACTGTCACTTTAGCTGTATAGGGGCTAAAATGACAATTTGGCATCACACTCCTCAGTAGTTAATTACATAATTTCTAAGCAAGTTTAGAATCAATTGGTGGTTGACTGTAGTCATTTTCAAAGTATTCTTTAAAACTGTATAGTGTCTGATCTAACAATAATTGTTTGACGCTATTGCAAAATTGCTGATCATTATTCAAAGACTGAATGTGTGCGGGGAGTTTATTGAACAGTTTCTCTCCCATATATATATATGTATCTAACCACATGATTACAGTGTCTAGAGTATCGATTCAGGTGGTAAGTTTTTCAAACCAGTCACTCGTTCCTGTTTCTGTTTGTTTGTACTGCGAGGTGTCTTTTAAATAAATAAATAAAATAAAAATAGTAAAGTGCTGTATTTTCAGGCAATAAACCCATATCAAATTACAAAATTACAAAATAAAATACAATGCACAAAAAATACCAAATACTTAAGCATCATTTGCGGTTTGAACTTAGGTGCTCAGAGCCGCGACCGATAAATAGGACTGTACAAATCATCGGACAGGCACTGCAGTATACTATATTATTCGATTGCATTATTCGTTCCCAGAAGGACGGACGCAATACGAGACCGAATAACCGCAAAGAAGTCAGGAACCCGTGCCTCAGCAAACATACCCGACGCGCTGCAATATCTTGGCTGTTGCATAAGGATGCGAAAGGATTTTACCTGTTGGGATGAATTTATTTTGATGATGTGGCAACGAGTTACAGTTACGGTGTAGAAATACCTGACGTCTATAATAAAAAAAAACTTGGTTAGCTATCCTTTTCTATGCAATGTCGATGCTCGTAGGTAACCGATCTGATACGATTTTCTGCCACTTGACGACTCGGCGATTCCAATCGTAATCGATAGCCAAATAACGAAGACCTTCCCTTCCCCTTTTGCCCAACCAATTTGCAAGCAACTCTAACTTTGCAGAGGTCTAAGTAAGGTGGTCGTAGGGCCTTTACTAAAGGTACTTATTGTCACTCCGTTCGTTCGCAGATTTAAAGCGATTTTCATGAGATTTTTGTAATGTTTGCTCGAAAATCTGGTAAGAGTATTATAATTATGTTTAACCGAATTCAAAACAAGGAAGTTAGCAATGCTGTATATGTTGGAGATGAAATAAAAAATATTTTAACGTCATGGTATTTTATTTTAAGTCGTGGTATACCTACCTAGCGCAAATTCGTAATGAATTATTATACATACATTTGTATGCGTCAGCTTACGGAACAGGCTAAAATAATACATTTTAGAAGTAAATTGTATTGACCTCATCATAACATTGAAAAATTTTAATTATTATTCATAATTTTAATTTCTTTTATTCATAGAGGCGTAATTCTAAAGTCTACGTTTAGGTACTGATTCTAACTATAACGTCTACCTAATAAACATAACATGGATAGACTGTGTATAATTGTATGTGACTTACAAATTACCTCAATATGTTAGGGGCTCCCAGCTCTGTAATTAGTGCAGCGCGTCATTAAACCTACATACCTACTCGTAGGTACAACCCTAACTCATTACAGAATTCTGCAGCATAGTTCGTTTATTTGCGAAGGCAATTTGAATAATTATTTGACACATATACTTAGTAATATTAATATGGAGTACCTTTATGAAACATAAATGATAACTGGCTACAAATAATTTCTCGTTCAAATCTGGCAATTTTACAGTTCTTATGCTAAACGCAGCATTAGGTCAAATGGTATTTAAAAAACGTAGCTACTGGCTGCTCTCTTTAGAAAAACTGACACCAGAGCTCACAACTCATAGATAAATCAATTTCATTAGCTCAAAAAAGCAATAATTAAACTTCAGATAAAAAGTTAAAATGTTAAGTTAAGATAAGATATTTCTTTAACGCACACCAAAAAAATGACATGATGAAAGATATTTAAAAACTAATTTAATGCACATTGGGCGGCCTTATCGCCTTAGGCGATATATGAATGAATGTTACGTACTATTTATCAGCTAGGTAGGTAAAGTACGTTACTATCGTTTGATCCTATTTCCCTCCGACAGGGATAAAGAGCCTGGATAAAAGCCTTCGGATCATCCCCCGTCCAATTGCCTATTACCCGATGGATGGCAGAACCTTTAAAAAGGCTTTTATTTATAGCCAGCGTTTCATTCTCTCCTTTTAAGCCTAATTTTTCATGATGGCTGACTTTTGTGAAGAGTTCAGGTGGTGATTGATTTCTCTATCAACTTATTCATTAGCTGCATGTAGGTAAATGATAATTGAATTGAAATTGCAAATTTAGTTTCGTCAATTGTCAAAAATCGTAAAAAATAAACTAATTGTAATGATGTAGAAACGTGTAATGAAAGCTCTCATTTAAAAGATTGGCTTTAATTATTCGTAACCCCTTCAATAGTGGAAGTGTTTTTGTTGATATTCTATTTGTTCATTTTCCATGCCACAATTAAGCGACAAATTGTCGTGGTATTGAGACTTAGAATTAGATTTCAAAAGATACCTTTTAGTCATATTTCTTTTGCTCATTACTGAGGGTCGTGTCTTGACTTCACTGCAGAATAAATTCAACGAAAAATTATCTTGGACAGATCTTGACATTAAGGCTACTAATTATAGATTAATAGAGTCACGACCATCTTGTAATAAGGTATGCCTATGAAATACACAAACTGTTTAATCTATACTAATATTATAAAGCTGAAGAGTTTGTTTGTTTGAACGCGCTAATCTCAGGAACTACTGATGCGAATTGAAAAAATATTTTTGTGTTGAATAGACCATTTATCGAGAAAGGCTTTAGGCTATATAACATCACACTGCAACTTATAGGAGCGAAGAAAAAATGGAAAAAATGAATGGAAACGGAAATTATTCATTTTTGACGGCTTCCGTAGCGTACGCAGCGAAAACGGTTCAATATATCAAAAAAATATGCATTAAAAAAATATTTCTCTTGAAATGATCTAACGAAATGTCCGCAACAGTATATGTCTATCTTTTAAGATGAACTCACTAGAACCGTTTTTATGATAATAACTATTCTACGCGAACGAAGTCGTGGGCACAGCTAGTACAAAATATGTGTACCAAATACCATAAACAGAAGAGAGCGTCCATTCACAATTGCTCCATACACTACCTATATCCTTTACTCCATGTCTTCATACAGCTATGAGCTACACAGGCTATTCATCTGTTCAGAGTAGATCAAAGGCACAGAGGGCTACACAGAGGTCCCTCCCACTCACGAAGAATGTAAGCCAGAGACTACTAATTAGTTAATTGTATCTTAGCTGCGGTGTGTTTCACAATGAGTCGGATACGGATCCGATTCGTTTGAGACGGAAATCAATCGGCATGCAAAAGGATTTTTTTAAATCACAATGATTCCATACGATTCTTTTGACAAAATTATTTAACAGAAAAATCGGAAACGTTCCCTGAGCCAAAAGCTAGTGGATTCGTTTCCGTCGATGATAAGTTCAATTTTGTTTTTTTATGATATTAGACCCGATTTACACTTAATTTTATATTGATTTATTTTTATATATAATTATTCATATGAAATCTATAGTAAAACTCGTAAAATTAGCCTTAAAACTTTATTTTAAATTTCTACCATTGTATTTAATTTCTACCATTTTTACTACGAGCGGATCGGATCATAACCGACTAGTTGTGAAACACCATGCTGATGTCGAACACCACGACCACAAAATTCTAAAGCTATAAAATAATTATGGTGGGACACGGCGTGTGTAACACTTAACACTTTATGTTTAGAATGTAATATAGGCCCGTGTAGCCGTTTTCATTAACCAGTTAGGACGTAAACGATTATTTTTAATGTTCTGTTTTTTTATCTTGTATGAACATATTTTTTTTTGTTTAGTTTAGTTTCTAAAACAATGATATGTAAAGAACGAACCTACACTACTATATTAAACTTGACTCTATACCTATAACTAGGCATATTTGAAGAATATTGTCTTTGCTCTCACTAATGAGGTGGCACATAGTAGAGACCTCTTTGATGTGACTCTGTTTGTACACTGTGTACTTTGTACGTGTATGTGTGTTGATTTACGTTATGTTTTTAGAGCAATGAGTTGAGGGTACTTTTAATGTTGTCGTTTGAGTTTAATATTTGTATTACAATTAGGAGGAAATTTGTTGAGAGACTGTCGAATGGGTCATGACCCCGTAATTTTTGAGGTAAATATTAAACCTTGTCATGCTTGCATTCCTTTGCTTTCTATAATACTAAGGAATTGTGAACAAAAAAATAATTACGAGAGATTGCCAATTGAAATGCACTCGTACACTTATTGTTATTTAAAATCATAAGAAGGTGTTGTGAAGACCTTATAAGTAAGTAACTTTTGATGCAATTACAAAGTTAATAGTGAAGAGCCATCTTGAAATACCTACGTGTTGCCGAACTCCATTGCGATGCCTCGCAGGGATACCAGCAACTATTGTTACTTGTATGAAGATACTCGTACGGAAACTTTACGTAGTTAAATGATAAAAGAAACACTTTTTATAGTAAATGCTTTAATTTGCAGTACAACAGTTCTGAACGGGCAAGCAAGCAAGCGCATCCGATCATCCGAGCTTAGCTCTTATTTTTCCGCCAAAATCTCTAATCTTTTTCCGTTCCTGTCAGTTTGACGTACCAGTCAAACTGACAGCCAGCAAATACTCTTTTTGTGCAAAGAGGTTGAACTCATTGATGCAAAGAGGTTACTGTACTCATTTGATGTAAAAAGGTTGAACTAAATTTTAATTCTAATTGATAAACATAAGTTATGGTATTTAGTATGTCGGTAACAGCTCGGCCATCCGCTTACTTACGAGTCCCTCGTAATACATTATACTTTTAGTAAACATCATTACATATTTAGGTAATACTGATCCATGACGTTGATCAGTCCAAGCTGGTGCAGGCGTAGACCAGCGACCTAGACTGATCCATGACCTTGATCAGTCCCTAAGCTGGTGCAGGCGTAGACCAGCGACCTAGACTGATCCATGACCTTGATCAGTCCCTAAGCTGGTGCAGGCGTAGACCAGCGACCTAGACTGATCCATGACCTTGATCAGTCCCTAAGCTGGTGCAGGCGTAGACCAGCGACCTAGACTGATCCATGACCTTGATCAGTCCCTAAGCTGGTGCAGGCGTAGACCAGCGACCTAGACTGATCCATGACCTTGATCAGTCCCTAAGCTGGTGCAGGCGTAGACCAGCGACCTAGACTGATCGAAGACCTTGATCAGTCCCTAAGCTGGTGCAGGCGTAGACCAGCGACCTAGACTGATCGAAGACCTTGATCAGTTCCTAAGCTGGTGCAGGCGTAGACCAGCGACCTAGACTGATCGAAGACCTTGATCAGTCCCTAAGCCGGTGCAGACGTAGACCAGCGACCTAGACTGATCCATGACCTTGATCAGTCCCTAAGCTGATCCATGACGTTGATCAGCATCCCAAACTAATCCATGACAATGACAAGTATCTGAAATTAAACTAACAAACGATATTATTCAGCTATCGACCTCTGAGCTAATAAAAAAGCATGTACGATTCTATACAACAATTGGTATTTTCAATCTGCTAATCTTTACAGTAATCGTTAAAAATAATAATTACTTGACACTTGGTGCATTGATCCATGACATTGATCTACAAATTATACAGTATTATAACATTGAAATTAAATCACACGATCAACTCCATAAACGTGGTAATATTATAACAGCGTATACATTTCGATTCGAATTAGATTGTGACAATTTCCCTGTTTGACCCCTACTCATTTCCTGGTACACTATTAGATTCAGCATCAGAAGACACGTAATGTTTGGAAATCAGACGTGAAAAAGTGAGCAACGAAAATATCTTGTCATTAGCAATAACAGATTCATAACGCCAAGCTACTAAGCCACGAAGTAAAACTTGTCTTGATATTATCGGTTATAATATGAGAGGCTTCAACGCGACAGACGGTGAATATGGTTTATCTGATCACACGGCACAAGTATTAGAGATTCTAGTCCAGAGAAGTTACTTGATTAGATATTATGTTTAAGTGGAAACGCGATTATAACCCAGACAATATATAAAAAAAAATCACTGATTGTCTAAGTAGCCTATCTTTCTTTTATGTTTGCAATGCTGATAATCCGAAATTAGCATTTTAATGAATTTATACACATCTACATTATTACTCTACGATCTCTGCTTTCCATTAGTAAGAGTTAAAGTTCCGTTATCTAACGCCCTAAATAGTTAAGTAAAGGTGTAAGGTGCATGCTCAAAACGTAAATGTCATCTCCTTTGGAAATACAGGCGCACTCTAGATATCACGGTTAGAAAACTTTTTAAAGAATATTCGGCTAGATAAAAAGGAATAATAAAACAAACTCAAAAGGCCCAGAATAACTACGAAATTGATAAATCAACTAAAAAAAAAAACTAAAGCGGTCTGTGGCATTATATAAACAGAAATAAACAGCCAGTAGTAAAAGACGATATTTTAGAGCTTGATATAAATGGTTAAAAAAAAATATGAGATCCCAAGGAAATAGCTCAAAATTTTTATTATTTCTTTAATGACAAAGTTGGACTTATTACTGATAATACAGCTCCTTGCAATACGCTGAGTAAATCTCAGCTGCACTCGTGCTTTATTGCGCCAACGAATGACAAAGAAAGCCAAAAAAATTATACTCGCCCTCAAAAACACAAATAGTACAGAATATGATAATATTTACACCCGTGTGATAAAAAAAAACACCGCTTATGAAATATCAGCAGTCCTTTGTTATATTATCAATGATTGTTTTGAGAATGGTATTTTCCCAGATAAACTAAGGACTTCAATTGTTACACCACTCTTCAAAAAAAAAGATCACTATAATGAGATACATCGAGATGACTATAATGAGATTTTTAGAAGAAGTTTATAAAGGGATAGAGAAATAAAAAAATGTCACAGCTCTTTTATGGATATGACCAAAGCTTTTGATCAAGTACATCACCAGATTCTAATTATAAAATTAATAATAATAATTAGAACTCTACGGCATTAGGGGTAATGTTCTAGAGCTTATTATTAGATCATACCTGTCAGATAGGCTTCAAATTACAGAGATTACTAGTTTGAACGTTGCTACTAAAAGTGAAGAAAAATTTCGGTCTGACTTTCGTACTGTGAAATTTGAGGTACCACAATGGAGTATATTAGGTTCGCTACTCTTTCTTATTTATATTAACGATTTTCCCCAATCAATTAATCACACGTTAATTATGTTCGCCGATGATAGTACGGCCGTATCTACTGATGACAAATCAACTAATTTTGAATCTAACATTCATGAATCTCTTAGTATTATTGTTGACTGGTTGCATATAGTAACAACCCTAAGATTAATTTAGATAAAACCCAAATAATGACATTTAAAACAATAAAAAAAATCTTCTACATTGAATATCAAACTATCAAAGCAAAAATATCACTGAAGTTAAAAAGACATTATTTCTGGGAATACATATAGATTCTGACCTATCTTGTAATTCTCATATTGAGGATGTATGTACAAAGTTAAGTCAGTTCTCTTACATGCTCTTAATGTTGCGAAAGGTTGCCAACGACAAACACTACTTAGCTCCTACCATGCCTATGTTGGTTCTAAACTGCGATACGAGGTTTTGATTTGGGCCAACTCTACTCGGAAAGAAGCAGCTTTCAGAGCTCAAAAGAAGTGTATCCGAGCAATTTGTCGCCTGAGACAAACATGTAAGCCTTATTTTAAAAATACTAAATATAATGACTCTTCCCTCGACATATATCTATGAGTCTGCAGTCTAGTTAAGGAAAATATTAATAATTATGAAGTTGTAAAGAGTAGGTAGACGTCTTGACACTTAGAACACAATTCATATATCAAAATGTAGACTACAAATGTACAGTAAGAATAATTTTGTAATCAGGGTTGACATTTACAATAAACTTCCATTTTTTTTAAGGAGATTACAAACGCAAATGTTATCAAATATAAAATAAAGAGATTGTTAATTGACAAAGGGTACTACACGATTGACGAATCTCTAAAGGACACAATACAATATAATGACATTTAATTCAAACAGACATAATCCAATCAGGCAATATTGACATTGTAATTTTTATTTAATTTTATTTTTGTTCCGACAATTTATTTATTTTTAATTAATACATGCACGTATGGGGTGGCAACGGCATTGTAAATACTTATGTTTGATAACCGTAGATTTTATAAACGATTTAAAAGTATTGCTCGTAAACCTTGGTCGGTAATCAAGCGCACCGGTGTCCCAAAATAGCTAAAATGCTCTTTAACAACTCTGATGCTCGTTGGAGACTTAGTGTTCCTTACGTAACGAACCTTTTTTTTTTCTAACATTTTCGTCAGAAGTTCTGTGTAGTTGTCACGAGAGGGAAAAGATTATCTTAATTTAAACTTCCATTCAGGCCATGAATAAAGCAAGGACGGTAACACCTAATACCAGGTTTTAGCTATGTACCCCACTTAACTTTGGCAAGGCGTAATGAAACATCTGTTTTTCGACCCAATTATAAATCTCCGCGTATTCTTCTATTTTGTGTAACCATGAATCGATGTTTTGCTTATTACAGAAAGGATCAAACTCGAGTATGACATTGTTAAGAACAGGGAACTTGTCACGCTCATTACTACCCTTATCTTTAATGCCTTGCATAGCACTAATAAACTCCGCAAATAACTGTTGCGGCGTATCCACGTATCTCGCGTCAGCAGTGGCCCTGCCGTCGTCAGCTCGGGCTACAGCAGTCGTCTGCGCCGGAGGATCTCTGGCTCAGCTCGGCAGCTGCTCGACGCTCTGGAATACAGGCGGAGTGCACGCTCTCGTGCTCCGGGATCGCCGCGACCTCGTAGACAGCCTGCGCTCGTTGCGATCACGATGTCGCGATCGCTGTCGGCTGCGATGTACGTCACGCGACCGCCTCGTACTGCGAGGCCGAGGAGTCACTTCCAGTCGATTCATCCCTTCGCTTTCGTCTGGGCATTGTCGCGAACAACCTCGAACAAAACAACAGTATTGTATAAATATATATTTACAATTTGAACGTTTTACGTACATTATTCTTGCATAACATTCATACGACACCATATAATTGCAACAAACGGGAGCAGGAACGAAACAAAATAAAATAATAGCCCGAACAAACAGGTAAATCCTCTATTTTTTTCAAGATAGGTAAATTCTCAGTATCATTTAATCCGTTTGGATATAAAAAATTAAAAAAAAAACTGCGAAGTAAGATAAGTACGTACGTTTTCTCTTTAAGCTGCTCGATGTGGGCGGGTGGGACCACACCGAGATATCAGAATAACTCAGCGCGATCCCACTTCTGAGATGTTGCCGAACTCCATTGCGATGCCTCGCAGGGATACCAGCAACTATTGTTACTTGTATGAAGATACTCGTACGGAAACTTTACGTAGTTAAATGATAAAAGAAACACTTTTTATAGTAAATGCTTTAATTTGCAGTACAACAGTTCTGAACGGGCAAGCAAGCAAGCGCATCCGATCATCCGAGCTTAGCTCTTATTTTTCCGCCAAAATCTCTAATCTTTTTCCGTTCCTGTCAGTTTGACGTACCAGTCAAACTGACAGCCAGCAAATACTCTTTTTGTGCAAAGAGGTTGAACTCATTGATGCAAAGAGGTTACTGTACTCATTTGATGTAAAAAGGTTGAACTAAATTTTAATTCTAATTGATAAACATAAGTTATGGTATTTAGTATGTCGGTAACATACGTATCTATGAAAAACACAAACAACACAACAAACTTAAAGAAGTACCTACAAGCAGTTAGATGTGTTTATTTAACACATAAGCCCTTACTATTCTAAACTAATTTGGTATATGTCATTACACATTTATTAGATAGCATCTTCAAGTTTTCAATCTTGAGGGAAATTAAAGGCTATTTTTCTTAAGAAATAATCCATAATTCCCTTCAAAAACTAGTCCGGTTGGGACATATTTGTCCCGAGCTCGCAAGTCAAGGTAGTGTCGCGGGCGGGGCGCGGGGCGGAGGACTCTTATTGATTTTCAGGAAGAGAGCCTTCTTGCGCGATGTTTCAGGACTTCGGGTAGTTGGCGGGTTGGATGAATTCACAGATACATGTAGAGATACTAGTACCTAGGTACAGGCGATAGCTTACTTATCTACAAGTTTAGAATAGAATATATATGATACATATATATTTTTCAACTGAAACGGGTTTCCACTTAGCCATTGATTGCCTGATGGTAAGCAAAGGCTAAGACCTAAGATGATACTTTAATGCACAAAATTACGCCCTGTGATTGTATGAAAGCGATAGTATAGTGTTTTTGTTGGTCTGTTTATTGTACTTTTGACGTGATGGAGCGACAAATCTACGTGATTTTGGTGAGGTGAGAGTATAGGGGTGAGGGTAACATACTCATAAGCTAAGAATTTATTTTCACGACTATGCGAATGCAACCCAATAACCTTTATAAGGATTTTAATTGGAATGGTAATGATTTGTAATTTAGTGTGAATTCTAAGGTCCTACATGATGTCACACTAAATATAGGTATATAACCGAAACATTAAATCTAGCTAAGTCCACTGAGCATAGGCCTCTCTTCTTTTACGCCACTCGTCCCGGTCCTGCGCAGATTGAATCCAAGTGATAAGTATTAAACAATTTTAATGGTAACTTACACATTTTTTGTACAGGAACAAAACAAACATGGTGAGTACGATTCTTTACCATCTTTGATAATTTTCATATGTTACTTTAAAGTTTGCCTATTTTACTCATGTCCCTGAGTATATAGCCACAGCCAATCTATCTATACACCTACACATATATACGTCTGTGCGTATATTTCAGGAGGTCGAGGTAATTACGTAAGGGCGTAACCCCGCGTCATTGGAGGGGTCACGACCCCGCGAGGGCTACGATTGGTCGGCTGCAACCTCCCACTCCGCAGGTTAGAGGTTAAGGTTTTATAGGAGTACATGGATTGGCAGGTGACGGAGAAATAGCTATTCATAGATAGGTGTACTAGGGCAAAGATATTTTGTCAGGATTCATCTATTTAAGTATGACGCTAGAACATATCATCTACACATACTTATTAAAAAAAAGTAGGTAGATAAGTTTGTATAACAGTAGCCAACTCTGATTTCGAGATTTCAAATCGCCCAAGGAGCAGTACGATGAGAAACAGCCGTTAAGTTGTAGAATGCATTGTAATTTGTATACCCCTGCTAAAATGTAACGAAATTAAGATGTTCGTAGATTCCCGATAGCATAATGAAATGTAAATTTTACCCAATATTCTTTTTACAAAGAAGTTCTATGGATTTCTATGACTTTAAAGTAAGTACAATTATGCACAAAAGCGCAAAAAAAGTTTAGTAAACAATGAAAATAAACCTACATACAGAAATTCTATTTTAGACAATAAGCAGTTATTAGAGCTTCCCAAAATACACCGATCACAAACCAAACAACACCCCAAGCTAGCTTCCAGCAGCCAATAAAAATCTTTATCTCACCACAAAAACTGAGGCGATATAACCACAACATTTTTATGAACACTCCTAGAAACATTTTAGTACAGAACTCACTCACTCACATCTGTGGTGATATTGAGAACTACAATTTTGCACCCACATAACTCAAGTTAATATTTTTTTAGCTAACATGTGGCGCCGCCTCTAGCTCTATTATATAAGTTGGTAAAAACAATATCTCCTTTGATAACGCATGACAAGTCGACTCTAGGGAGTATTTCCCTCAAAGCTAAGATTTTGGGGTAAAAAATAAAATACGTTCGTAGAAACGACACTGAGTATGGTTATGTTGGAATAATGCAAGTAAATTGGAGATAAAAGTCCTTTGTTCTGGTAGGAACGACCATAATCTTCGTGTATTTAGGTAAATTTAAGTAGGAAATACACAACTAAGAAAATAAAAGCTACGTGGTCCTCTCCAGGAATATGATTTAATTAACAAATGATAAAAATAGCATATCTACCTTAAATGCAGTGCATACTGTAATATATAAAACAGTGAAATTATTCTGCTAAATTAAGTACCTAGTTTGAGAGAAAAATCTTACTAAATATTGCAACACTAAAATATATTTAATTAAAAAAATACAAAAAATATAGGTGTCCAATAAACGAATTATTTCCCTAATAACCTTTTTGAAACAATCGAATACTTTCATAAGTTAGGTATATTATTATTATACGAGTAAATCCAGGTGCGTAACAATATCTACGTAAGTAATAAACATCTAAAAAATCTCAGCACTTCTCACTTCAACATATCCCAGTAAACCACACATCGACGCAATAAATATTTATCAGTGGCCATAAATAGGGTAAAGTATCGTTTTCTGGGTAAAAACAACTCCGTGGTATTCCCTGGACGCACTTTCTGTTTGCCAATGTGTCCACTTGGACAGTTATCTCGACTTGAAAAGAGGGTGATGTCGGTATTCCTTTAAACTGTGGTGTTGTATGATTTAATAGCTACTGATAAAAAAATGATGATTTTAGATATATTATGTACTTACCTTTCGAGATCTTTTGCCTAATGAAAAAAATATATTTTTCGCAAAGCCTAGATCAAGGCAGGCGAGAATTGGGTCGTCCGGTCGCGCGATGGGTCGACGACATCGTCAAAGTCGAGGGTCCAACCTGGATGAGGTCTGCACAAGATCGACGCAGATGGCACATGCAAAGGGAGGCCTATACCCAGCAGTGGGATTCCAAGGGCTGTAGATGATGATGATACTTATACAGTGTTATCAACTATGCTTGAGATAAGTATATACGAGTAATACACAAAACACAAACCTTATTAGTACCTATGTAACACCATCGCCTCGAAACTAATCCTTTCTAGTTTTTTACCCTTACTATGTATATTTCAAAATTCCTGCATTTTCATCTTACAATTGTTTGTACCTAAGAAGAAAATGTAGTCGGACTACTGGACCTAAATACATATAACATAATACATGTATGCTTTTCGAAAGGCCTTCGTATATGCATGAATAATAAAATATTTTTCTCATATGTGACCTATTTGTCAATCCAATACATTTACTTACTTGGCAAGTCAACTATCATATGCCAACAATATTATAACTGTACAAACCTATCTATATACATAAATACCTATAATTAAAAGACCAGTCATCCAGCATAAATAATCACCTGCCACAATCAATCCATAAATTAAAGCAAATTAGCACACAATAGTTTACTTAGTTTATCAAACAATGCCCCCTGTGTGCTATGACCTGACGAGATATGGTCTTTCAGAGGCCATCGGGCGGTATCGAGTAACCTTAAGCCCCCTAGGGTAAGGGCCAAAAGAGGTTAGTGTATAAAAGAGCGTTTTAAACCCGGAGTGGACTTAGTTCTACGGAGACCCAAGGACTGGATATTGCAGTGATGGATTGTGAAATTTGGATCGTGGACTTTGTTAGTGGTCATAATTTTATGTTTCTTACATAGCATCGGTGAAGGAAAAACATCGTGAGGAAACCGACATGTTTGAGGACCACAATATCCGAGGACATGCGTCTTCCGTGGAAGGACCTGGGCGCCCACCACGATGTATCTGCCCAAGAAAACTCCCCTAATGAATTAATTCTACGGGGGAGTCACGACCCTCAGTTATGAGGAAATACGACTTAAAGAGAGATATCATCTAATCTACCTGCTTAGTTGTGGTGCAAGAAACTAGAGCCAAGCTGGGAACTTGAGTCTTCTTCACTTCGTAAAGTTTTCCTACTTTATCAAAGCAGCCATAGCTGTTTTTCGTCAGTAACCAATCACTAAGTATACCTGTTCATACAAACGTATAATAAAGTGTAAAAAATATTTCTACACGAGTAGACAACACAACTACTCTGACAATTGTGGTAGAGTAAAGCGCCACTGGGATCGTCAGAATTTGTATTTTGCGCCCTCTATCGATGGCATTCAACCCTCTTTCAATGCCTGGGTGCAACGCATCCCCAGAACTCATAGAAAAACGGCAGGCTCTTCCGTACCTGTATTATAAATAGGTAAAATAAAGCTGAAAATACTTGCACCAGTGCACATGTAATCTACAATCAACCTTTAGTATTCATAAAAACGCAAAATAATGTTACGAAACTAATAATTATAACGCTAAACGTTCATAAAATAAACAAATACCTACTGAGAATATTTAAATATAAAATCAACAGAGTATTCTCGTTATAGCTTTAACTTAATTCGCCAAAAAACTCTTCCGGATATGTCCCACATCAGTTTTTATTAGCCATTTCAGCCAATAGTGGTTACATACTACCTATTTTCAAAATCCGACATAAGTAGTACCTACCTAAAAACTCTGTATACTATGTAGCTGTAGCTACGTGAGGTTTTTAACCAAAACATTATCGGAGTACGTCTCAGTTATCTTTGAGAAGTCAAAGACTATCGAAGTGTTTTTAAAATTATTTTATCACCAAAAGATAATTGGGAAGTTTCTACACTTTTAGTCAACCTACTTCGTGACTTCATTATAATTAATTGCTATTGTCTCGCGAAGTTTAAATATATAAATATTTGAGTTAAATCAAAGTACCAAAACTAACAAAGATTAAAATAATAATATGGATAAAGAATAAAGATGACAATAAAGGCAATATTGATTTTTAACCGACTTCAAAAAAAGAGGTTATCAAGTCTTCTGAAAGTTTTTTTTTGTGGATATGTTACGCGATTACCTACTTACTCGATGACCTACTCCGTTATACTTATGAACCAATTTCAAAAATTCTTTTTTTGTCTTTATGGAATAGATCAATTAATGAACATTAAATTGATTAGCTATATGAAATGTTTAAATTATAGGTAATTTAAAACCTTAAAAACAGACACGTTGGTGACAGTAAACGCTTCTATAAGTATTCTATCATTGACCACGCTACGCTTAAATTTGCTACCTTTTATTTTATTTTAAGACTACCTACACATCGACTCTTTATAGTATTTATAAAAAAAAATAACTTAAAAGGCCAGCCCTGGTGGGGCAAAATCCACCAAGATTTTAGACTAGTGGAATCTTCCTCACCAGTGGGGCAGCATGGGGTGGCAAAGTGGAATAATTTGCTTAAGTCATTTACAGGCGACCTTCGGATCGTAAGTCTGACATGATTATGTATGTACCTACCTAGTGAGATATATGATACTCGCCAAAATATATTTCAGCATATACTTACGTAATTATATATACCTAATACTTACCTAACAATTCCAAAATCTATATACATTTTTAGTTAACTTTATATTATATCAACATGTCAGAATTATAGTCACTGCAATGGCCACATAACTCAATAAGTAGATAACTGCCGAAGCCCGCTTGAGATAACAGTTTATGTGTGATATAAAGCGCTTCTGTTTACGTCGCCGTATCTCGGAAGATAACTGAGGTCATGACATAAAGGATGCTGTAAGAGGTATGATATACTATACCTACATTATGTGTATGGAAGTACCTAAATAATGTTGTATGTTTTTTTATGTGACTCTCGTTTGATAAAATCTTCACGAATGTTAAATCACGATACGCTCGTTTCTATGTATAATAAGTATGTATTTACCTAAAAAGAGTATATGTATTATATCCGTTATCTAGTACCCATAACACAAGCGTAAGCTTAGTATGGGGCTATATGGCGCTATGTGATATGTCCTGAAATATCAATTTATTAATTTAAAAATACACATAGAAATAATCAATTTGAATATAATTAAAAAAGGAAACTAAAAATTACGCTTGCCAGTTTTGTCATTTTATAGGCCAACGATAAGTGAAATTTATAAATAATAAAGTTATGATTACGGCCATAGAAATAAAACAATACAATTCATATTTTTCATTATTTAATTCATTATACACATTACATAATCTATGAGACAGCCCAACAAAAATGTTATACAATGATACAAATACCTAACACAAAATGCAACACTCAAAATGTCCATCTTCCTACAATAGGTAGTTCAAAATGCAACCAAAGTTACAAACGCTAAATTAAATAGTAATTGTACATATTTATTACATAATCTAAGTCACTAGAAAACTAGGAAATGCAATGTTAAATAAATAATGATTTGTTCAGTATACTAAAGAAGACACAAGAAGTTGAAACCAGAGCTATTCATTCCTACAAATTATTGGATAGTTATCTTAACTCATCCATTTATTTAAATGTTGTGTATTTTATGTTGATACTTGTATTTTCATTTTTTTTAAACCAAACTAATATATGATACAGTGCACATTGTAAGAGAGAACAGTAATTTCAGTGTTTTTGGCGTAGGTATATATATCAAACTATCAGCCCTTTTATAGACATATATACTTAAAGAAAAAGAAATTGAATCAGGCGTACTTTGCGAATTGTAAATGAAACTCTGGAAATCCATTGTAAAGAAAACATATTCAGAAATAATCATTTTTTACATTAAATAGGCTTACGTTTGACTACAGCATGCCTGAAGTTAAGCACCACTATAGTCTAAGATGTAGCACGCTTGCCTAGAAGAAACCTATTTACTCGTATACAACTTTTCAACGTCCTTTCGAAAACTGCCATATTATATGCACATAATTATTATTTTCACTGTGACAATAACATCAATGATATAAACCTAAATTACGTTTATAGACTTTCACTACCCCCCCTTTCTAGCACAATGATCAGTTTAATTCATTCTTCTATATCTTGTTCTATATCTTGTCCAAAACGACGATTAGTTTATTTTTCATGTCTAATCAATACATCACGCTGTGATTGGCTGGATAATTGCAATCCACCAATGACAATGTTCCTTGATTTTATTGGAAAATCAAACTGACTGTCGTAAAAGAAAAGAACCCATAGGTACTTAGATCAAAACTAGTTAAGTCTCCATAAAGAGCAGTCTAGGCTATTCCTATATAGGATTTCTTTAAAATCCGATAAGTCAATATAACATTACAAATACATAAATACAAACTTTCGCATTCATAGTACATGATTAGTGTTTTCCTTTCACCGTAAAGCTTTGGTTTCCTAGGACAGCGGTGCCTTCATATAGCGGCTGTAATATTACGGACGCAAAAATAATTAAAGTAAATTACGGTGCAAGTTACCGCTCTCTAGGAAACCGCGCCATTACGTTTACATAGACAACGTTCATTCACCGCTGTATTACGGCCGCTATATGTCGGAACCGCTTTCCTAGGAAATCCAAGCTTTACACCAAACAAAGTTGCATTAACATTGTATAAGTGTTAATTACAATTAATTTATATACAAATACATATAAACACACACACACATACAATGTTATGTATCACACACAATTTTGTTACATATCAGAAGAAGTGTGTTTCCAACATTTTTGTATATTGACAGATTACTTGACCAATTTATTTAATAAATCAATCAATAATAAAAAATAAACTACATATTGTTAAGAGATCACAAGAAAATCCTTTTTCAAACAATAATTTCGCCAAATAGTACAATTAGGATGTACAAAAACGCCATTTATTTATCAAATAGGTGAATGAATTTTACGAATTGCTTATAATAAATATTGTCCAAAAGATATGTCAAATGCATGAGAAGATTATATAAAATTGAAGGCTATTATTAATAAATCACTAAAAACAATATCAGGTTTTTAAATTTATTTTGGTAAATTTTCTGTCATGAGATGCCCCACATGTTTGAGGCACATAAAATCTGAAGCCATTTTATGTCATCTGCGGAAGGTGCTGGACGCCACCACCATGATTTATTTATCAAAGAGAACTCCCCCAACGAATTTATTCAGGGGAGTCAGCCTCAGCAGCATGAGGAACACGATTCAAAGAGAATAAGATAAATTATCTGAATCATATTATGAATATCAAATCAAATCATTATTCGGACAATTGTCACATAAAACAAAAACAAAACAAAGCTATGTATTTATATTAAGTTTATTACGTTTTACACATACTTTTTTACTAATTAATTGTTAATTACAAAAAGTAATATACTGTTATTATTCTCAGTGACATCTAACAGATTTTTTTCACCATATCATAATAACACTTCCCCAAAAAGCTGCCAAACAAAAAAATACACACCATCACATTATTTAATTATCAATTTCTATAACAAAATAAGCCAAAAGGAACGAAAATACAAAATGTCATATCAATATCATTTTGTGACATCGCAATATTACAATACATACTCACAATAATTCTAGTACTAAACAAGGTATAGTAATCTAATAGCTTATACAATGTACCGTCTATTTATAGTATACATAACTGGGTATCTAATGACTAGACAACCCTTCATATGCCCCCTCTACATAGACCCAACATTTAGCACATAATAATTAAATATTACACTTACACTACATGAGACCACATCCTAACTTACCCGCTAATATTAATATTAGTAACAGTTTTTACAAATACACTTAGAAAAGGAATCAAAATGATTCTATATGATCTTACAATCTAGGAATTTCTCATTGGTTTTTATTGTTTATTTTAAATCAGACATATCAAAGTCAAAGGGTAACCGAGTAGAACTCTATTAGAGGTTTTATAAAAATGACATACAATATAATTATGAAAAATTATACAAAAACAATTTACATAGGATAATATATTTAATTATGTTGCATCTTATGTACTTTTTGTTCTATATTTGTGGACAAAAATTTGAACGATCAATATGTTTATTAAATTATCATTTATAATAGTTCTACATATTTAATTTATCACTAAGTTACATTTATAGTGAAATTCTTTGCAACAAGAAAACATTGAGATGTTGTTAACATTCTTAGAATACATGACATAGATTGAATACAAATATTGGCATTATTATCACTATTATACCATTAATATACCAAAGATTATGACAAATATACTACAAATACATAATGGTTAGAAAGTTTTTCCTTACATGAAATACACATATTTTTTTAAAAGTTAATCTTTGAAAGTCAAGTTACAATCACAAATACTAAGTACTTTTTGAATTACAAATAAATTTTGAATTTATTTTACAAACAAATTGAAAATTAGAAGTTATGGAATGAAGTTCTGCATTACTAATCCAGAGTGTATTTAGGTTTGTATTTTTTTTTCAGAATTGCACTCGTCACTGAATCACTGGTTCACTTATCACTATTTCACTTTCAAGTGTCACTTACACTACCTTCCGTCAGTACCTCGAGGGCTCAACTGCATTTTGGATGTTTTCCGATGTCATAGAAATATGTGTTCCACGTAATATGAATAACAGAGTAAGTTTAAATTGTGTATATATTCTCACTTTTAAAACCCATAAGTGCTGAAGATAAACCTTGAGATGGCTAGTAATTAGAGAAGATCTTTAGTTACTGGTCATCTCAAAGTGATGAATTTTTCGTCAGGATAACAATTCTCTGATCAATGAAACACAAAATGATATCATTTATCGACGGCGACATTTAGCGCTGCATTGCTTTTGATAATATTTCATTGCCACAAAAAAAACACTATTGTTACTAATTTGATACATTTGCCTTTACCTGTGGTACAATAACTTGCGCACAATTTCTACAACATCACAAGACCCCCCACATAAAGCACATTACACTCGCACATGTCCCGTCAAACACCTCAAGTGTCAATTTTCACGTATAATGAGGTACTTACGGAAGTCCCACGATCATTCCGGCTCAGTGTACATAAATGAGAACTTGACGTTGCTGGTGGGCGGGACCACTTTCGCTTCGATCAAGCACTGCACCACCCAGGTGGTTGATACTATCGGGATGCGTTCCTCGTTGGCCTTGTTCTGGACCTCGTGGGGGCAGTCCCAGTCGGTGACGAGGGCGATGGCCCCCGTCATGTTGAGGTCCTCCTCGTTGACGACGCGGGTGTTGGCACTGGCGAGGGTGCAGGTTCGCTCCCAGAAACGAACGAACGTGTCCTGGTCGCCGCAGAACAGGATGAGCTTGTCTTTGAAGAAGTTGGCGTTGCGGGGCACCTGGAATAAGAGGGGGAGAAACTTTAATATTTGGTGAATGACATTTTTTTATGGATAAGCCAATAATTTTAGTAGAAGAGTTTTGAATTACTATCGAAACAGGCGTTACGTTTACAGGCGTATGACAGCACTTTTATGTTGCTCGCGAGAAATTGTATGTACCGAGCGAAGCGAGGGCTTTTACTTACCAGACTATAACTTTAATACTATTGGAAGGTATCTTTGTGAAATTTTGTAGACAGGTAGTTTTGGTTTCTGGTTATTTAATATGAGAATATGAACAAAATTGGTCAAGAGATAACGAAAAAATGACTTACCGAGCGAAGCGAGGGCTTTTACTAACCAGGCTATAACTTTAATACTGTTGGAGGTATCTTTGTGAAAGTTGGCAGGCAGGCAGCTTAGACATTTAGGAATCATATTATTGAATAACATGATAATAAAATGACTCAACCAATTAATAAACCGCCCCTTACTAATGGACCAGCCCGCGGGCAGCGCGTACGTGTCCACATCAGCCAGCTGGCTGGAGCCGCAGCTGATGATGACCCAGGCGTGGGACACCGCCCTGATGTTGCTCGCCAGACATTGTATGTAGCGAGCGAAGCGAGAGTTTTTACTTACGAGGCTATAACATTGATACTGTTGGTGTTATCTTTACGAAATTTGACAGGCAGGCAGCTTAGACTTTTGCGAGTCCGATTATTAAATGATATGAAAAAAAAACTTACCCAGTTAGTAAACCGCCTCTTACTAATGGACCAGCCCGCGGGCAGTGCATACGCGTCCACGTCGGCCAGCTGGCTCGCGCCGCAGCTGATGATGACCCAGGCGTGGGACACCGCCCTGATGTTGCTCGCGAGGCACTGGATGTACTTGGCAGTGAGGCAGGGCCGGGGGGCTATCAACTTGCAGACAGAGTACTTATTTTTTGGGACTTCGTCGAAGTGGCTGGAAATAGATACAACAGTCGATTAGCCATCATTTATCTATGCTTATGTGGGTCATAGTTTAGTGGGTGATTCAGCAGTGACACAAATTTTTGGATTATTTTCATGTTAAAGTCGATTAGCTATCAATGATTATAACGGCTGTAGTTTAGTGGGCCGTTTAGCAATGGGACGAATTTCTGGATTATTTTTATGGTGAAAATAGAATCAATTTCTACTAAGAGCGGCCAACGTCCACCTATACATTTTACAGTAAACCTCTTTATAGAAGCAAAACGGGAAGTCTCAGCTCTTGCAACATCATTTCTCTGACGCTGTTTACAACTTTACTTCTTTTAACATATGTTTATCTGCCGGATTCACAACCTTATAGCTTCTTCATTTAGGTTGAATTTCATACAACATGTCGCAACGTCACTGGCTTTTTACTAACCAAATAAAAATGTTATAGTTACTAGTCTCTATAGCAATGTTATAACATATAAAAGCTTTTATTTCCTTAACATCTGAATTTCAAAGAGAGTTTTTTCACATTTGTGGTAGTTAACTTGTTTACGATTTACTTTCATTTAATTATTGGTTAGTTGAGTTATATCTTTCTTGGTGTTAGGTCCGCCTGTGGCAGGAAAAGCCTCCTCCAATTTATCTTCTGGTTGTAGATGTCTAATCCCAGTGTTTATAGCAATTCTTGAGAGTAATATTTTAAGTTATATATAAGCATAATAAGCTATAGCGATGTAAGTAAGGTTGATTATCACCTGTGTACGATCCCCCCGGCCGCTTCGAGTTGTTCTCTCAGTCGTTCCTTATGGAAGGGTCGGTCGCAGAACACGAGGTCCTCTGCATCAGTTCCTGACGCTGATGCTGCTTCGCTGTCTTCCTCGGATGAGTAGTGACGGGATTCCTGGAATTAGACGAGGAAGGTTATAAGAAAAACATTTTGTAATATAGATTGCATAGGTGTATGTTTATCAGTTCTTCACAGTCACATGTTTTGGATGAAACACCACACAGCTAAGATTATTTCTGGATTAATATACAGGCTATTTTGATCCCAAATTATCCAGCGGCTACATCAATAAACTTAATTGTTTTGATTTTTAAGTGTATGTAAACACCTACTAACTAAACAATGAAATAGTTCCATATAATTGATGACGTTCTGTTAATAAAGAAAAAGGAAAAAAATCAACAGAATTATGAAATTATTATTTTTTATAAAAAATTTAGAATTTAAGATTAAATATAAAAAAATATATAGAATAGAATATATCTTTAATGTACAACAATGTAAAACATAAATAACAAAACAGGAAATAAGCTTTAATATATTAGAGTGCTGTTCATTGGGCGGCCTTATCGCCTTAGGCGATTTCTTCCAGGCAACCTTTTGGATGGACATTACTAAGAATTATAAACAGGCGGTGTACTAAAAATATAATTAGATACATACATTAGTTAAAAGAACAAAAATACTCAAAATATACATAAATAAATAGGTACATACATATTTCATACATATTACACAAAACATTTACGAAAAAAGCTACTATTTTATAAGTAAACTACATAAATTAATGCTATTACAATGACAAATAATGGTGATACACTAACTTTTGGAATATACTCAGCGACTTGGCCTGCCTGATAGGCAGGGGCAACGTGTTCCACAAGAGGAATATATATATATTTAATTAATAAGGTTTATTTAATAAATAACGGCCTAAGATGGACCATGCTCCTCAATAAGAACCAGTTCACGCTCTAATTGAAAATCCCTAGATTATAGTTCGCAGGTTACCTTTTCAGTTTTCTCCGTATTTCTTCTCTTCGGCGTATCAGCACATGTCAGCAAGAAGTGCAGCCCGGCGAAGTATTTATGTTCCCCCACAGTGGGTATCGGACCGAGCACTGACACAGTGTCCACGTCGTTCTCAAACTTCGTCAGTTTGGAGTTCTTTTTGCCCACGTTCTGTTTGGAGAGACCTTTGAGCTGAAGAGGACCAGCTGGAAAATACAATGAAAAAATGTTTTAGACAATTAACTAAACTATTTCATAATTGGATTTGAACTTGGATTCGAAGTCGAAATTAAATATTATTCTAGTTGTAATCAAGGAGACGTACAAAGGAGGATAATAGGCTTTGGAGTCTCAACCATCGTTAAACCTTTAGTGATCTTACAACAGATATAACTCTCGTACACTGAATTACTTCCACTGACCAATCAAACAGACTTACTAATATATAAAATATCTCGACAACTACTTGACCAATTGTGTTCTTATTTACACAACTGAGGGCTATCATACTAAACTATAAGATCACCAAATTTTATTAACATTAGTCAAGTCATTCTCGAGTTATCACCATTTGAAAAATTGCGCTCGCTTCGCTCAGTACAAGTTCGACTGACCTTTGACCCCGACCACTTTTCTGGGCGTTGACTTACCGAACAGACAACTAAACTTATGGTATCTCGACAACCACTGGACCAATTGTGGTCTTATTTACACAACTGAGGGCTATTATACTAAACTATAAGATCACCAAATTTCATTAACTTTAATCAAGTCATTCTCGAGTTATCACCATTTGAAAAATTGCGCTCGCTTCTCTCAGTATCCGTTTAACTATGAATATATTACCTTTGACCCCGTCAACTTTCCTGGGTGTCTTCTGCACCTCAGGCTACACTCCCGCGACCTCCTCCAGCCTGTTCGGAGGAGCAGAGTTGCTGCTCTCACTCATTGAACTACTCTCAATGACTAACCGAACACATACTACTTTTCTTACGATATCTCGACAACCACTTGACCAATTGTAGTCTTATTTACACAGCTGCGGGCTATCATACTAAACTATAAGATCACCAAATTTCAGTAACTTTAATCAAGTCATTCTCGAGTTATCACCATTTACAAATTAGCGCTCGCTTCGCTCAGGATCCGTTTAACTATTAATATTTTACCTTTGACCCCATCCACTTTCCTGGGAGTCTTCTGCACCTCAGGCTCCACTCCCGCGACCTCCTCCAGCCTGGTCGGAGGCGCAGAGTTGCTGCTCTCACTCATTGAACTACTCTCGCTGGCGAGCCGAGGGCGAACGGCTGGCGTCTTGGTTTTTACTCCTGGAAAATCATAATATTTTATGAGGGTGTAACTACCATTTTACAAATATAGCCTTATTTTTTATAATTTATCAGTAGAAAATAACATAGAGTATGTCGAAAGGTTCAAGGTTATCGATCCATGCCCTGCACTAGTTCGAGACCTGTATTGTAGACGGTCTTTACAAACTATCTGAGTGTGATATGTATGTTTATCTTTCACGTTGGGTGCGGAAATAGTATAATGTGTGAGGCTGTCCCAAAAACTACACAGACGCAATTGCGATTTCGTGTAATAATGTAGAAAACGTTATCTTATTTGTAAAAAGACTAGCTCAAAATTTTATTATGTGTATGTATAAATGGCATTATGCAATTTTTTAAAGTAATCTTATTACAAAGTACCTGACGTAGATGCTTTAGGGCTTTTAGGCGAGGCGATTCGTTTCCTTGCGCTCGACGTCGCAGCTTTGTCCCGACTTCGCGCGCTACGGGGGCCCTGGGAAACACATGTATTGAGATTTTATTATCTAGTTAAACTTATTTTAAAACAAGTCACTGCCTTAAGGGCACTATAGTACAAAATGATTAATGTTAATTTGCAAACTAAAATTGTAACTTGTTGAATAATTATTATGCATGTAGGTATGTGCCTGTATAGGTATATAATACTATCGAAGTACATAATATATACTAGAAACAGGTAGAACTCACTTGTGTTAAAATAGCTGTCTCTACCTATCTTATTAATATGTAACTAATCTAACTTCGCGTATGTTGTTTACGCGTTTCGGGTGTAATCACACCCATCTTCAAAATGTACGTTCTGGGACCGCGGCAGCTATACCTTGCTGTCACAATACATAATTGTATATTTATCATCATGTTTATATGTCAAGTTTTTAATAAAAAAATCTTAGTTGGTAACTAATTTGATGTTGACATTTATAATTTAATTGTATTAATTGTCAATTTTCTACTATGTGATATAATTAGTATTTGACTGTCCTATTTATAATTTAATTAATTTTCTAATTGCTTCCATTATGTTTTATCAATTTTCTTTATGCAAGTTGTGTAAGTATGTTTTGTGTATGGACTAAAAGTTCGAAATAAATGTAATTTATTTATTTTATTTTTATATTTTATGTCCAGCATACCTGTATAATGTTATCGAGGTCCAGCTCCCGGTGCGGGCGGCGGCGCGGCGTGGCGGGCGAGCCAGTGTTCTGGTTCACTGACTCCTTCAGGGAGCGCGCCTGGTCCTCCGACAGGTACAGCTCGCTGGCTGTTACCATCACTGTGGTCTCGCTGGAATAGTTAGATAACGGCGGATTAATTACATTTTTTATGACACATTTAAACAGCACTAGAAACAATATATAAAAAAAAAAACAGAAAATGTTTTACATTATTTCTTAACTACTACCTAACATACTGGGTAAGGGGACACGCGTGCTATGTTAGCTAGTTCCTTCCACTGGTCTTGATTAAAGCAATAGAGTGAAGAACAAGCCAAAAAAACAATTTTTGAATGGACAAGGGGATGAGGGGAGGAACTTAGAGGAATATCTCTAGTGGAATGAAACCTACGACCGGTTTATACAGCTAAGCGCGTAACCAAACAATCTAGCCTAAAAGAAACTGCTTTACGGGCAGCTTAAAGACCAAAAAATTGATAGTGTGATTTTGATCAAATCAAATCATTAATTTTGCGAATATGAACAAATTTATTTATTTGAAGCAAGAGAAACGACCTAAAACTCCACAGTTTCTGTATACATACCTATGTAAGTACATATAATTTTAAAAGGAACAAGTCTGGTTTAGGCTTTCCTTAAAAGAAAATTGTTGCAATAATATTTACCAAGTATATTCCTACAAAATTGTTTTAGTAGTGGTTAAGTTAAAAACACTCACCCATCTGTAATGCATCTATAAGTAACTGTCCCGCTGTCGTTGACATCTACTCCCATCACCAGTCCTGGCTCATAGCTCTGCTCTTCGTCCACCATTGCATACACTGAATGACCTTCCAAAGGCAAAACCTTCGTATCACCAAATATAATGAACTCATCGAGCAAAACCTTACTCTGTCCATCGTCAAACTTGATCAGATACTTATTGGGCTCAGTTATCTCAAGCACTTTGCCGGAGTAGTATCGTTTATCCACCCATTTGGCCAAGACAACTGTATCTGGTGGATATCCGGGGTACTCTGTCTTCACCACTGCCTTTTCTACCGGTGTTGCTGGCCGTGGAGATGTTGGCCTCTTTGTTTGCTTCAATTTTTTCACTGATTTTGGTGTTGCCACTAACGTAGATAAAGGCTTCTCATCTTTAGGTGATTTGATCGGAGATTCCTTGCCGTTCTCACCGTTAGTTGGTATCATTTCTGGTGAATTCATTCCATGCATGTAATCTGGTTCTTCGGGTTGTGTTGGTAAGATTGCCCGTTTAGTTTTGCCAGCGAGGTGCCTTCTGCCTCGCACTCGACTCTTTTTCAACGAGCTTTTAGGCGTCGCCTTATCGCATTTGCTTACTTCTTCCGGACTGGCATTTCCGTTGCTAACTGTACCGTCACTGCTGACAGACACTTGAACACCGATGGATACTTTCTCATGATTAATGGACCGGTTCGCGTCATCGACTGAAATGTCTCTGAGATACGAAAATATGTCTTGTAACTTTTTGATTAAGGCGTCGTATCCTTTGACCGATGTTGTGGGATGTACGACAGATTTTCGAGGAGGTTGGGGCACTACAAAGTTTCCATCGCTGGTTCTGTTGCTTGACGATGAATTCGAACTGATAGTAGAAGCGAAAGATGTTCTGTTGGGCAGGTTGATCATACCGCCGCTGGTCACGCTGGATGGAGACGTGGCTGCAGACACATCCCCCGCGTACGCATCTATGGTAAATCTCTTCGATATCCTCTGATACTCCTTGCAAATATCCATGCCGAGATCATTGTCTGTTCTCACAATGTATAGAGAGAGGAACTCGTTGTCCTCATTTTGGCTCACGTGGACGTCGAAAACGGGAATTTGTGGCGTGTTTATAGGTAATGAGTGACCATTTTGCAACGGAGAAATAGTGGATGGTGTAGTATTGGTGCTGACGCGGAACGATTCGCTTTTTCTTTTCCCTTTTGCAGTCAAAAGTTTGATCATATCGGGAGTGCAGTCAGAGTCGTTCATATTTTTACCTGATCCTGCTATTTCAGTTGGAGTGGATGAGGTGCCATTGGAAAGTTTCGAGATCATCTTTGAGGCGACACTGGGGATGTGTTCTGGACTGTCTATTTCTAGATTAGAGCCCATACTGTCTGTGCTCTCCTGGTCGGTACCCTTGCACGCTGAAATTGGTTTAAGTACAGGTTGCCCGTTGCTTTGTTCTGAATAGTTGAACCCCTCGCTCCGGCTTTCTGCAACTTTCCCAGGCGCAATAGTTTCCTGTCTATCTTTCACAACAACCGGATCGCTGCTGGAAATTTGAGAAATACTAGGTTTCTCAATGTCATCTGGGTCTGGGGACAAATGTAATGTAAAGCCTTGGGAGTCATCGAGTATATCGGAGTTTTCTTCAGCTATAGTTTCTGGAACTTTTGGAGGAATCTCTTTAATAATTTCTATGCTCGGTTGTGAAGGCTTGATGTCAAGGAAAGGTATAGGTTTATCTAAAGCTTTCCGTGGGGTTCGTTTAGTGACGTCAACACTAGCTGGTCGTGATTTTGGTGTTTTAGGAGTTTTAGGCTTGGAATGGTCAGCACTGTTGCTTCTTTTTAGCAATCGAGGGCTTGATCTGACAGGAGTACAAACTCTGGATGTAGATGGCATGTCCAGGCCAATCTGTCGCTTGGCAGCACTAGTAGTGATTTCAGAAACCTCGTCGTCTAAAGACTGTGATGATACTGCATACTCTGTGTTGGTGAGATCAAGTTTTTGTATCTTTGGGTTGGTCAATACACTGTTATCTGAGAGTTTCCTCTTTGTCTGTGATGGTAACTGCTCATCTGAAATTTAGTTAGAAAGTAATTATTGGTGGAAATAGTTACTTGCATAGGATACAGCTGATAAAAAGGACACTCACTCTTGATAAAATTTAAAAAAAAACACACACTAGATATACAATGTATAAAATAGTACATTCCTACAGAATTTACCTAATTAATTATGACTACTTACATTGATTTTTTTTACTGCTAGATAAACTCTCAACGACAGAGCTGGCCACTCTCATTTGATAAGAAGTTAGAGGAAGCTTTAGTGATTATAAAATATTAATTACCTTTTGACTCTAAAGATATTTCAATGATATCAGGATCTGCAGTAGAGCTGGATACACACTGTAAAACACAAATTATAGGAATTTTATTCCAATATTCAACACGCAATAAACATTGATTGATTTATAGTGCCACCTGACAGAAACATACTGAACTGATTTAGGAGGCCATACTACAATATCAGTTATCTCACTAGCTAATGTAGCTATGTAGTTTACACACATTTAACTAGGTGGCGCTCTAATCAAATTCTACAATATTTTCAGAAAAGTAACTAGATGGCGCTGTATCTTAGTCTGAACCAAACTGAACGTATTCTGAAGTGCCTGAATCATACTTCTATATTATTGGAACCAAGAGTTCAGTTTCACAAACCAATTTTGTGCCAAAACTGTAGAATTGACAAGTTGTTATTACAACTGTAAAATGGCAAACAGTCAATGACCTCTGTGAGTAATACTTGTCCCAACATGATTATTTTGATCCTTTGATACAGGAAGTGTGAATTGAAATGAACCATGCAGATTTGTTATGGGCTATCTAAAATTAACTGCAATATACATTATATGCCAAGCTTTATCCTCAGCAATTTTAGTCATGAAGCACTCATGTGGATTTTATCCTTGTTTTATATTTAGTTATTGATATATCTAACTTAAATAATTATAGTGTTCAAAATAGTACCTGGGGATCTTCATCAGGTTCATAAACAGGACTGTCCGGGAACAAGTCCTCGGAATCATTAACTGTCTTCCCAGTTAGGGCTCCTTCGAGCTCATTTGGTTGTATTAGAGATTCTGAAAAATGTATAAGAAAAGATAACTGTAGTAGGTAACAACATAAAGGTTGTGACTTCTGTCAAACATAACCTTAAACTTTTAACTACTGAGTCTTATTAACATTGCATTGGCTGTTTTATTATGCTAAAAAGTTATTTTGGGACTCAAATCATTGTCAAGAAACTCCACAAATCGGAAAGTAATTAAAATTGGATAAGATTTGAAAAGACTGGGCTGGGCTATTGATGTTTTGATTGTAAGCCTACCAAATTGAAATGTTTGCTATTGTAACACGACAGAAACAATTTCACGTGATTTATTTAACATAAACAAATAATCTTACACGTGTGTGATACGTAATTTATGAAACCTAATATAACAGACACGAGGAATAAGTCTCAGTAAGACTACGAGCATCTTGTCCTAAGTTAAATCGTCGGCCAAAATGCAATGTAATTTGGGCGGGTTATCAAGAATTCTACTTGGTATTTCAAAGGAAAACAAGAGTGAAATACAATTCGTTACCTATATCCTGCGAGTCGGCTTCCATTTCTTCAATATGCTTCGTAGATTCCTCCATTGTTCAGTTAAAAATAATACACAAATTATGCAGAAACGCGCGGTTTTGCGCACAGTTATCTGTCACTTAAAATTTCTTGAATTTATACATTTCCAAAGGGTAAAAGATAAATTAAGGATATGTGAAGCAAAGTTTTAGCTATATATTAACTATTGAAGCAGTACTAAACATCTAAAAGCGGTGAAATTAATAAAAGTTTGACGATTTAGCAAAAGTGATTGGGAAGCGAGCGAACCGCTTGATCAGCTTGTTGATCCGGTTAGAGTTGCCACGTTGAGGATTTAAATTGTATCAGTAATGGTAAAAAAACTTTGACTAGATATTCAAAGTAAAAAAAAGTTAATAATATAAATAAGAATACGTAAGTGTACAAATTAATGAGCGATTATTTAAATCTCAGATATAAAATATTACAATATGTAGGATTATATTGGTAATTGATTTTTGATTTGTGGGAATATTACCCACTCGCACGTCCGGGCCAGATATTGTGAACTAGACAGTTTTAGTAAAAACCTCTCGGAGCGCTTGGTTGACGCGACGCGTGACCAAAAAACTGGCCTTTTTCTGGCTCAACGTATCAGCATTGCCATCCAGCGTGGTATTGTGGCCAGTATGCTGGGCACGCTGCCCTCTGGTAGTGGGCTGGAGCACTTATATTAACCTTAGGCCTAACTAAAGATTTTCTAAGGCCCCTTTTTTGTAGTAGTTAGCAGTAGTACCTATATTTAGATTTTCTTCCCTTGTTTTTATATTATATTAATGTACTTAAATAAAGTTTTCGTACATATTTTTCATGATTTTTCACAAAAGTTTACCTTCTGTTTAGTTCACTCTTTTAGCAAAAAAAGTTACCAAAATAAATTATGTTTTAATATTACCTACAAATCAATAATTCAATCAAAAATTATAACCCATGGGATTTAATTGAACGTGAAATTAATATTATAAACCATCTGAATACAACAACAATAATTTTACAAAAGTAAAATAAGGCACAAACTTACTAATCATACGATTTTAATAAAACTACTACAATAAAATATTGATAACGTTTCATAACAAATACATATGTATATTTTTTACCTTATAAAAAAGTATATTTTTATAATGGCAATTAATTTCCACGTGACGTCACTCGAGTGACAGTTCTAAATAATTAAAGTAAGCGCACTCTAGTGACAAAATTATGAACCTTCTTTAAATCAAAATTAGTTCTTCAATGCAAGTACAGGTGACGCTAAAATTCAGTGTTTCAATAATAGTGAAAAGTAGAACAACTTAAGAAAAGAAAAAAACCGTTCAGCTGTTTGAGCATGAAGGTCTACAAAATCAAGTCTATCATTATGTAGGTATACTTATTTCAACTGGTGATCATACCTATAATATAAGTTTGTACCTACTAGGTTAGAGTAATAATTTTAATTCTTTTAGGTTTGATATGTTGAATGTTAGCTGTATAGGTACTTACAGAAATTTGATATAGGTATCTGCCTTCTTTATTTCTTCACTTCTTTACCACGTTAATTTATTACCCAACAAAGACGGAAATATAGTTAATTGCTTCACTATAATTTGATTTGATATTAGTTTGTACGGCCATTATTTTACCTATATTTTATCGTGCTTAGTTTTGAAGACATCGGTAGGTACATTTTTATTTTGTATATACGTATAGCTACCAAAGTTAGAATAAAAATAACCTCCGACTGAAATAGTGGTCCCGATATTATTCAGTTCTTTTAATAGTTAAAAAGTTGCATAAAAATGGCTTTTTCAAAGCGTGGCTTACGTATCGTGGAAGGTTTGGTGAAATATGCAAAAGACAAACCGCAATATTATGATACAGCTAATGTTTTCCACAAGGTAAATTTATTTATTTATTTTATAATGGCACTCAAAACAGAATGTAAAAATATGAAAAATTATCAGGAAATATAATGCCTTGAATATCTGAAAGTCTAACAAAAACAGGTATTGTGATAAGTACCTAGTTTTTATTTTATTTTTGTGGTAAAAATGAAGTAGGTACCTATAAGAGACTTTCTCTTTTTCTTGAAGTATATAAACTTCAAGAAAATCTCTTCCCATTGATGTAGGTACATATGCTTAGATCTATAAAATCACAACGGATTTAAGTACAGTTTTTTGAGTTGTATAATAAAGCCGCGGGTAAAAGCTCAACGACTATAAGTGGCGCCCCCATTACTTCCCAATGTTTTGTGAAACACTTATGAATTTGCAGGTAAAATTCACTGCAGCTAACGAGGACGTGATCAGAGCGACTTTGACGGTGGATGCTAGCATGTGTAACGGATATGACGTCATGCACGGAGGCTATGTATCTCTGCTCTTTGATGTGATGTGCTTGTATGGCCACGTGGCCAGGACGGGGGGCAGGCTCGCGTATACTTCTAATATTTCTACTAAGTAAGTAAATAAAATCAAATCAAATTGATATGCTTTATTGTATACCAATAACAAACCACAAGCAAAAACAAATTTAGATCATAGTATAGCGGCAGAGAGCGGCCTTATCACTAACCTGCACTGTAGTTACCCCATTTTGAAATGTCTGAAATATGTCGTTTACTCTCGTTTACTATTTTTGGACATAATTTTTGTGTAGTTTATATTAGCCTTATATCGTGATAATACATAGACAGTTTCGAGGAAATTATGTATCTTTGACATCACCATTCCATATGACAAGAATCTCGTGATGGCCGAGGTGCACACGTGAGCAAGTCACATGCCTGATAGTAAGCATCTCTCTTTATCATACCTAGCTTCCATATTTAGGTACGCGTATGGAAGCTCAAGAACTCTCAATAACAATTCAAATCAACAAGACAATTTATATTTCCTTTGTAAATAAAACCCAATTCGGGACATTTTAGACAGTGGAATCTGTATAAGCAAATGATTGCGTCATGGATACTAGTTAATTGTTATTTCTGTGGGTCGGATGACACGTTAAATTGTAGGTTCCGGCTGTTTGTCTAGTAGGTACGACAGTTGTTTTGTTAAGCCAAATCAGAGTCCCTCCGGCTTGATAAACTCTCGACACCAGAGTTGGCCACTCTCTTTCGATAAGAAGAAGAAGAAGATTGTTTCGATTATAATTGTTTCAGTTTCCTGAAAACGGCAGTTATTGGCGATAAGGTGATAGTTGAAGCTAAAGTCATCAAAGAAGGATCTGCGCCAGTTGTGGAATCAAGGCTGTATGATGAAAACGGCTGCCTTATCGCTAAAAGCACTGCAAGTTTTGTGAACGGATTAGAAAAAATCCAATTGCAAGCCTCGAAAAAATTTGGATTTCATATTTTATAAGCGTATTAGAATTAGACAGTTTTTGAACGAAATAACGAAGAAAGTAATACTGACATTAAATTAAAAAAATTAAAATATATTTTTTTCTACATACGAGTACATACGTATAAATATCAGGCAAAATGTATTTGATTTTTTAACAGTTTAGAATTTTATTCGGTTAATTAGCAAGTAGCAATAAACTTAGATACGAATATGTGAAACCTTCTTTTTATTTTTACAACAACATTATACGGAGATGAAAGTTTTTGAACGAATGTCAATACTTACATTTTTAGGTATGAGTAGGTACCATTGTTGAAGTTTTAACACATTTTAAATCGAATATTCATTATATCAATTAAATCTTTGTGAATTTCTAAGTTGTAAAAGGTATTCTATAAATTTATAAGAGTGGGTGTTATAATGGAATGAGTGACAAAAGCATATTTGTGTTTGGTTCTAAAATATTCCAAGATCGACCCAAGAAGGATGCCATATCCACTTTGCCGCTCGAGATGGCATGGAAAATATTTTCGTAAGTATTCTTTACGTCATTCTGAAGATATTTTAAATTATGAGCTTATTTTAGGTACTGACACATTTTCTTCTTACATTGGAACGCTTGGCTAAATTCTACTTAGTGTAGGTAACTACCCTCAATTTTAGAGATATTTCTTGCATGTTTTTGTACCAAAATGTTATTGACAAACTGGTTTTTAGAATGCAAACGACTTGTATACTCATTCTTACATCATCATCATCCACAGCCCTTGGGATCCCACTGCTGGGTATAGGCCTCCCTTTGCATGTGCCATCTGCGTCGATCTTGTGCAGACCTCATCCAGGTTGGACCCTCGACTTTGATATTCTTATTAAATCCTCGTTTTATTCAATTATAAAAGTAATAACATGCTTGTCTTGCTACCTATTGTTTAAGACACCTACATTAATCCTGTTTTCAATTAGATGGTGATAATATCTTATATTCTAGAATATAATAACATCGTTTTCTTTATAATTACATTCAATGCAAAACTAAGTAGGTAATAAATAATATTACCTAGGTACTTAGTTTTGCATCTAATTTATTCGGCAAATTAAAAAGCAATAATAGTATGTGAAATAAATTGAAACTAAATATCCACATTACTTCACCTCTTTAAAAGTGGCATTTCCAAAAATCCTGTCTTAGCGGATGCATACGTCATAACATCTACCTTCATTCCAAATTTCAGCCCAATCCATCCAGTGGTTTGGGCTGTGCGTTGATAGATCACTATATCAGTCAGTCAGTCACCTTTGAGTTTTATATATTTAGATTTACTAGGGTTTTGGGTTATATCAGCTATTTAAATGTGTTTAGATATACACATAATACACAAAGGATTTAAATTTAAGCGAATTAGTCATATTTTATGTTTATGCAATAAATATGTTTATGTTTAAAAGTGATAGAGATAAATTGTTTTATAAATATGACTGGACTTATTACAAACACCACAGACATCTTTTGCCAACATTTCTATGACATAAAAAGGGGTAGGGATTTTATTATGTATTTTATCTACACTAATGTTGTAACATTCTACTTATGTTTCCAATACTTGACTTATAATTACTACTGTTATAGCACAGACAACATAACACTCAATTTAAGCAATTTCACATGATGTTATAATATCCACATCGATATTGTAATAGCTCATTATAACATCGGAAAAGCGTGACCAACCTGATTGCAGGGCCAATCAGATTGGTCGCGCTGCACTCTCGTTGGTTAGATTTTAATGGCGGCAAAATCACTGTGACAATACACGTACGCGTGAATTTAATTTAATAAATTATCAATGAATTAGTGAAGATAAAGTAGTGTATGCAACTGCATATAACACGGGTATTATATGACAGTTGCATAAACTACTATACTGAAATACTTAATTTTTAAACAACCGGACAAGAAAATATCAACTGTTTTGGTTTAGTTAGGAACTTAATTTATTTTCTCGCCTATCGTATCTTATCTTATATATATATATATATATATACATAAAAAAGTGGTGTTAGTTACACCATTTATAACTCAAGAACGGCTGAACGGATTTAGCTGAAAATTGGTGGGGAGGTAGCTTAGAACCAAGAGACGGACAAAGGATACTTTTTATCCCGTTTTTTTTATTGAATAGAAAAAAATCCAAAATCTGCTTAGTTCTTGCCTCTAAAGCGGAACAGAGTTCGCCGGGTCAGCTAGTTCTTTATAAAAATAATATTGATCCCTGCGTATTGTCGTTCATGAATTGAAATACTTTACTACAATTAGTGTTTCCTGAGCGTGACAATTCATAGATTTTGAAATCGAGAAAAAAGCGGTATACTAACATTCCAATTGTTAATTGGAAGTTTTGCTTTAAAAACTATCTATTTTTCAACATTTTGCTATACTAACGTTGTGTTAGTTTGACTAGCTGTTATGTGCTAGCAAGCTGTATGTATTCCTTGATATATTATTTTAACGAAATTTGGAATACGTAGCGATGAATTTAATCTAGAATGAACACGGGCTATTTATCTCGAACCAATTAAATACAACTTCTTAATAAAGAAATACATGTACAGCAAGGTCTTTTAATTATTAGCAGTTCATTAATAATGACAGTATTAAAGAATAAATAAAACTAGCCCATACAAATTTATTTATATCCAAAATAAGAAAAACATCATAGCTGTCTAAATAAAAAAATGAAATTGGTTAAAAAAAACTGTTAGTAAAACTAATAAAATTATTACATTCAATTATTAGGTACAAGAAAGAAACCTAAAAAAGGTGTACAACGCAGGAGGATTAATAAATGTGGAGGAAGAATAATGAAAAGCTAAACTAAACTAACCCATATTATAAGTAGTTCCTTTACTCCAATCAAGTATAAACGAACACATTGTAATGTATATCCTTCCCGCGGTCGCTCTTCATCCGCAGGTTCACGAAGTTGTATCCGAGCCCGCCCTGCGTGACGTTCACAGATGCCCAGGAATCGGTTATGTCGAAGGCTAGGCTGTCCTGGAAAGATAGCTGGTGTATATAGCACTGTCGGGTTAAATATAAATTTGGAATAAAAAAATTTGCACTAATTGTCAGCCATCACTGTTAATTGCTTTCAAGTGTTACATTAAAGTGAATAATTAAAGTGAAAATTCTGGTTAAGAGAAAAAAAATACTTCCAGCCTGTTTGAGCATGAAGGCTGTGATGAGTGTCTACTAAATCATGAACATATTTTGTATACTAGCTGTGCTCGCGACTTAGTCCACGTAGAATAGTTATTTTGGGCATTAATTCTTTCGTACATATTATTTTGAACCATTTTCACAGCGCACGCCCTCAAATATAAATAATTTTCCCCGTTTTTTCCACATTTTCCATTGTTTCTTCGCTCCTATTAGTTGCAGCGTGATGTTATATAGCCTAAAGCCTTCCTCGATAAATGGTCTATTCAACACAAATATCTCAGCGCTAATCTCAGAACGACAAATATGGTAATATATGGTACGAATCAATTTTTTTTGTATTATTTCAAATGGTTTATTGTTCCTGTAATATAAGTTTGCGCTAGATTAGAGTGCCATTTTAATTATTTTATGTTTATAGCTGTATTTTTAACTATATACTTACAGAAATTTGATATCTGCCTTCTCTATCTCTTCACTTATTTCTACATTAATTTATTACCAACAAAGACTGAAATATAGTTATGCTTCAATTTAATTTGATCTGATGTCAGTTTGTACGGCCATTACCCATATTTTATCGTGCTTAGTTTTAACCCTTAACTTGGCAAAACTATTTTTTTCTTAAATGTTTGGTTTTCTTTGCATTATTATTATTGATATTAGCAATTAAACCTTATTTATATTAGAAAAATAATGAAAAAAAATCTTTTCTTTTTGAGAAATCGTATGTATCATATATAATACATTGCCAACTATAGATAATAGGAGACATGTATCATATATATGTTACTACGCCAATTCACGTGCTAAATAAGACCACAGATTAATTTAACATTTAAATGTTTTTTACGATTATTTTACTGTTAATACTTAGCACGTAATAAAATACAATTTTTCAAAGTTGCCTAGTAGTGAAGGAAACGTAAAAACAATATATTTCTCAACCATAGAATAGCGAATAGTCTTACAAAGAGCAAGCACTACGATTGCACCCAATCCTAGTTCGCTAACCTACTGAAAATCACAACCAAATCCTGAAATAAAAGACCTCATGATCATTTTGAAAACCCACTTTGATGACTTATTTTGCATGTATTGTTCGCGATTTTCATCCTTTTTAACTTTGCATGGTATTTTATATTTATATTTCAAGCAGTTTTCCCGGATAGTTTCAGTGGAAAATAAGACCGTACATAGTGGTGTATGGTCTTATTTTGTAATATCTATCTATATACCCAGATATTGCACATATAAGCAGTGGCAGGGTTAGATTTTGTATCAACAATGCAAAATTTTTAGTTTACACAAAATGTCAGAGCGATTAACATTGTAAACACATATGATACATGTTGTCTCAACGTGAAATGACTGAGGAATAGGCAATGTAACACCGGTGATACATTACAATTTCGGAGGTTATAAATCACACTCATACACATAAGTACTTCCATAATTGTTCATAAATATCACAAGCAGTAGCTTCCTGATAAGTTGCAGCCACCAAACAACGGAAACATTCAGTTAAATAGGAAATATTATAAAATAAATATTGAAGTTAACAGACAGTTAATAATTTGTCACACTCTAACAGCATTTTTTTTCCATCACTCATTGAATGTATTGAAGCGTTCATTGTAAAATTTATTTAAAGTGACGCTGTGTTACGTTTCCTAGTTAAGGGTTAATGACAATTTTATTTTTTTATAAAAGTATGGCTACCAAAGTCAGAATAAAAGTAACCTCCGAGTGAAATAGTGGTAACTAATTCAGTAAATTCTTTTTTAAAATATAATTATTCAGTTGCATAAAATTAAGATGGCTTTTTCAAAGCGTGGCTTACGTATCGTGGAAGGTTTGGTGAAATATGCAAAAGACAAACCGCAATATTATGATACAGCTAATGTTTTCAATAAGGTAAATTATATGTTTTGTTTTGTAATTATGTTAAATGTTTACTACACATTCGATTTAATTTAGTTTTACAGTGGACAACTGATTTTACCTCAAATATCTGAAAGTCTAACAAAAAATGTATTAGATAGGTTAATAGTTTTTTTTTATGTTTGTGGTTAAAAAAATTACATAACGGATTTCGATACATTTTTTTTAATAGTTACATTCAAGAAGAAGGTTTCTATCTATAATGACGCGTGCAAAGCCGCGCGCAAAAGCTAATAAACCGTAACTTACTATAAGTGACGCCCCCGTTACTTTTAAATTTTTTGTGAGACATGAATTTGCAGATAAAATTCACTGCAGCCAACGAGGAGGTGATCAGAGCGACTTTGACGGTGGATGCTAGCATGTGTAACGGATATGACATCATGCATGGAGGCTACATATCTTTGCTCTCTGATGTGATGTGCTTGTATGGCCACGTGGCCAGGACGGGGGGCAGGCTCGCGTATACTTCTAATATTTCTACTAAGTAAGTAATAATATTACCTAAACTATAGTTCCTCCATTTTGAAATGTCTGAAACCAGTCGTTTACTAATTTTCGTTCTCTTATTTCGGACATAATTTTAACAATGCTATCTATGTGTTGTGTTGTAATAAAAGCGAGTGTGGCTCAGCGGTTTCAGTGTCTGCTTTACATTCAGACGCACCCTGGTTCGAATCCAGCTCTACACCAATGAGTTGTATTTTCAAGTTATGTGTGGTTTTGCACTCGCTTAGCGGTGAAGGAAAACATCTTGAGGAAACCGACATGTTTGAGGACCACAATATCCGAGAACTTGACGTGTCTTCCGTGGAAGAACCTGGGCGCCCACCACAATGTATCTGCCCAAGAAAACTCCCCTAACGAATTAATTCTGCAGGGGAATCTCTACCCTCAGTCATGAGGAATTACGACTCAAGAGAGAGAGATGTGTAGTTATATTAACCTTATATCGTGATATAATACATAAACATGTTCGAGGAAATTATGTATCTTTGACATCACCATTCCATATGACAAGAATCTCGTGATGGCCGAGGTGCACACGTGAGCAAGTCACACACCTGATAGTAAGCATATATCTCAACAAAATTCAAATCAACAAGCAAATCTATTATTTTTTCTTCATAAATAAAAACAAATTCAGGACATTTTATTCAATGACATCCAGGTATATAAATGATTGCGTCATGGATACGATGTTTCCATTTTAATTGTTTTAGTTTCCTGAAAACGGCAGCACTTGGCGATAAGGTGATAGTTGAAGCTAAAGTCATCAAAGAAGGATCTTCGCCTGTTATGGAATCGAGGCTGTATGATGGAAACGGCTGCCTTATCGCTATAAGCACTGCAAATTTTGTGAACGGGTCAGAAAAGTTCCAAGTGAGAGCCCCGAAAGCATTTGGATTTCATATTTTGCAAGAAGATTAGAATTTTACAGTTTTTGAACGGAATAAAAAATAAATTATTCTGACCTTATAATAAAATTAGCATAATATGATAAGCTACATACCTACGTAAAATATCAAGTAAAATGTATTTTAATATGTAACGGCTGAGAATTTTATTCGGTTAATTAGCAAGTAGCAATAAACTTAGATCAAATATGTGGCTTTATTTTTATTTTTACTTGGCAACAACATTATGCGGAGTTGGAAGTTTTTGAACGAGTTTCTTACATTTTAGGTATGAGTAGGTAGGTACCATTGTGTGAAGACTAAACACATTTCAATTCGTAGTTTTCATTATATCAGTAGTTGAATCTTATTTCTAAGTTGTAAAAAACATTCAATAAATACATGAGTGGGTGTTATAATGGAATGAGTGACAAAAGCATATTTGTGTTTGGTTCTAAAATATTCCAAGATCGACCCAAGAAGGATGCCATATCCACTTTGCCGCTCGAGATGGCATGGAAAATATTTTCGTAAGTATTCTTTACGTCTTTCTGAAGATATTTTAAATTGTGAACTTATTTTACACATTTTCTTCTTACATTGGAACGCTTGGCTTAACTCTAGTGTTAATTCTAACTACCCTCAATTTTAAAGATTAAGTTTTATTTTTAGCATGTTTTAGAACAAAATGTTGTTGACAAACTGGTTTTTAGAATGCAAACGACTTGTTTAACTTATTATCATTTTATCCTCGTTATATGCAATTATAAAAGTGATAAAATTTCTTAGCGGCAATAATACAATTAATTGGGTACGTAGTGTCTTTCTACCTATTGTTTTAGCCATCTACATTATTCAACTTCAGTTTTCCTCCGGTTTTAAATTAGATGATGATTAAACCTTATATTCTAGAATAGAATAAAATATGACCATTACCGTTTTGTTTATAATTCCATTCAATGCAAAACTAGGTAATATGTCTTGACAAATTTCCGTACTACGTGTATATTTAGTTTTAGTTTAATTCACATACTATTATTGCTTTTTAATTAACCGAATAGAATACGAAAATCATTTTTTAATTTAAGAGTCATTTTTTGATTTTGACGAAGTCATTCTACGAGAAGGTCTGAACCGAAAAAGAGATATTATTTGGTATCAGTTTATAATCATTAAGCTATTCCATTCAACTGGACGTCATCACACAGGTGCTGCCTTAATTTGATGTCCAGGATTCACCAACTATTGTAAAGTCCTAAGCCCTATCTCATAGTACAATTTCAAATGTTCACTATACCTTTTTCTTTTTAATAAGGTCAAATAAACGTTTTTATTATTATTATCCCTTTCTAAACCTAATAAAATTTTGTTCGTCAGCTAAAAGATGTTTACAGTTTCTTTTAGATTTTGTTCTAATCTGCAAGTATAGGTACTTGTATGTACTAATTTCAAAGAGATCTTTGTCTTCAAGCCATCATAATTTAGATGAAGTATCATGGCTACTATCAATAATTAATCTTTCATTTATTTATACATTTACAGATATCTAGACGACGCATCGCTACGGATCGTTTATCACACTAGCAAGGCTTGGGCACGGATAATATACGCCAACAAAAAACTTACAAAAAGACTCAATGTTTTCGAATTGACTTTGAAATTCGGATCCCGAGAGTTGGCGAAAATATATAGAAGAGATTTGAAAAGAATTAGAAGAAAGAAGAAGAAACATTATGTTGTGTGTGGAGATGATGCAGGTGATTTATTGTAAAAATTTTACTTAGTACCAACATTTATTTTAGGCTTAATAACCGGCTAGCACTTATGTCAATAATTACCTATCTTGACATATTTCGGAACACAGTGGGTTCCATCATCACGAGGACGAGCCAGCACGCGCTAGCACGCACTTCCCGACAACATGAACATGTTGAAGAGGTTAAAGGGGGGGTTTTGGCCAAGGAGAAGTTCGGGCAGCTATTATTATTTGACGTGTGTGTTTTTTATTTATGTATGATTTTTGACTAAATGCGCCTTTTACAATATAATTTTTGTTTTTAGCTTACATCAAGAGAGATTATGTGTTAGACAGCGGTGAAAGAGAAACCTTTGTTGGGAACAAAAGACAAGGAGACAACTTTATTATTCAATCAAAACGTTTCCGAATATATTAACTCAAGCAAAACAGCAGCAAACATAAAATAAATAGTCAAGTAAGTATTCTTAGAAATTAGATTTTTTTGCTGGTGCTACATCGAAGCCAATGGTATATTAAGAGTGAGGCCTATACCCAGCAGTGGGACATGTTATTACTATTTAAATGGTGATTGGTTAACGAAACTCTTCTGACGGGATGAAATAGTGGTTGCAAATCTTTTTGACCCTTTAACTGATATTACTACTTCTTAACGCAAGCTATGCTACGTCAAGCACCCACAAGTTTGAAATAAAATTTAAAAATATCTACCACATATATTTTTGGCTCAAGCAGTTACGTTTTCGCGCCGGAAAAGTCTCACCGGAAGTGTTCGTGAGAGAGCATCAAGCCTGTAGTGGGCTTCCGGTGAGGATACCATCAAAGAGGCCGGATGCGTCAATTCCAACCTCCTCGAAACACTCCACTCTTTCGAGCATGGAGGTTCTTTCTTAGTAGCCTGCATTCTGTTTCGATAAAATAACTCCTTGGTTAACTTTGCGATAAGATAGCACACGTCATAAAAGTAAACCGATTGTGAGTACCTTCTACATCAAAAATGAGTTGTTTCATACAAAAAAAAAAGATTTTTATATTATTTTTTTAATTTGGCCAAAAGTTTTGATGATTAACGTGGTAGGAAGAATAATATTTTCAATTTTAAATACCTAAACAGTTAGTCCTAATTTTTTGAAAATATTTATTTGTTATCTTTCAGGGAACTTACAATAGGTAATCTATATGGCTTCCAAGAGATTTCTATACATAGAAACGGAACTTGTTAAGACTACACGTTTCTAAGTGCTCGTATGTATATTTCTATTATAAATTAAGCAGGAGTACGTTAAGCTTTTACTGTAGAAAGTTTAGTTGTTTTTTTTTAACTATCACTAGGTACATGTAAAGATAATTTCACTTTCTCGCCGAATAAATTGTAAAAGTTTTCACGTGCAAAGAGCTCGCGTAGACATGATATATGGCTCGCTCACGCACGTTAGTTCTATGGTTTGGAAACACACCGAGTAATCACCGAAATAAACCTGGCGATTTATTGGGAATATATACTGGGGTTTTGGGTTATATCAGCTTTTTAAAGGAGTTTTGATATACACATAATGCACAAAGGATTTAAATTTAAGCGAATTAGTCATATCTTATGTTTATGCAATAAATGTTTATGTTTAAATGTGATAATTAAAGATAAATCGTTTCATTCATATGACTGCACTTATTACAAACAACACATACATCTTTTGCCAACATTTCTATGACATTAAAAAAGGGGTAGGGATTTTATTATGTATTTACTGAAATACTTAATTTTTAAACAACCAGACAAGAACACATCTACTGTTTTGGTTTAGTTAGGAACTTAATTTATTTTCTCATCTTCTTAAAAATTATATGGATCCAGATTGGTTACCTGGAAGAGATCGCTTAGGTAAGGTCGCCAATTAGGACACAAGTTTTAAGTTTTGTGTTATTTATTGTTTGTTGGTGTATAAAATAAAATGTTATCTATCTATCCATCTATTACAATATACCTACGTAGGATTGCACTATATTGCATCTGCGTGAGATCCAACAAACCACGTTGCGTCGATGTTTTCCAATAAAACTATTGTACATTGCATCTCATACGACATTCTTCAATTTTCACAATGTGCGCGTCTTTCATTCTCTTGACATATGCGAATTTTGTGCCTGAAAGAGTGTAGCGTGGAGGTAGGGAAGGGGCAAATTGAGCAAGCCATATACCTAAATTTACAAACACAATGCAAATAAAATAATCAATTCAGTTTGTCAGTAAATTAAAACAAAAACTGATGAATGCATAAAATGCCTATCAAGGTGTGAATCACTTTAACTTTTGAAATTTTCAGCGCTAGTTCACTAAACTATGCCTAGAATTAATATGCAGTTTCTGTTGAAAGTCAATTAAGAATAAAGATTTATGCTCACACCTAGCATATGTCTCAGACAGTTAAACAGAACTTGGGTTTGTTATCTCAAACTGTTAAGCTGATGAATAGTGTAATTTTGTTCTACTTAACATGTCGATACTTTTCAACATTGTTTTTAACTTAATAGGCTAACTGTTGACCACAACTCGCCTGATGTTAAGCAACGTTGTAATCTATAATCTAGCGCGCCTGTTTTAAAAAAACTATTTACTCTCAGCTCGAAGAAAATCAACCTTTACTGGTATTCCTTACTTCATCTCTGTCAAGAATTCACGCGAAACGTTGTCTTCGAGTCGAATATTAGTTTTGTTTAAAACACCTGTGACTTACAACTCTGGCAAGTGATTTCCTGCGCAAGTTTGTCTTGTGTTGTATTTCATAATATGTTGCATGTCGTTTGTGAGACGCCAGCTTGTGTAGTTGTAGGGTCTGAGTTGGTTAATGGTTTGAGAAATTTAGTGCAAATGGTAACGAAGGGTTTTGCTTTAACTTTATTGTAAGGAAATATTAGAGATGCGAGTACATAGTTTTCTCGTATGTACTTATACCGTTACAGTTCTTTAAAGTATTGTCGTTCATGAATTGAAATATTTTACTAGATATTGTGTTTCCTGGGCATAACAATTGATATTTATAGGAAATTGGTTGTTACTATGTTACTAAACATAGAATTAGAATATTTGTTAATTGGAAAGTTTGAACTTTTTTTTTTTTTTTTACATGATATAGGCTTACGCTTGACTACAACTTGCCTGATGGTAAGCAATGTTATAGTCTACGATGTAGCTCGCTTGCCTAGAAGAAACCGGTTTACTCTCGACTTAAAGACCGTTAACTCGTTACTTATTGTTGATATTAATGTTTGGGGCTGTTCGAATTTATGAAGTTTATTCTCTTTACTTAAATTTCCTGGCAATACTTAATATTTATTATTTATTGTCCTTGAATTACCACACAGGCTACATTTTATATTGAATATACGCGAGTAGCAACGGTAAGCATCGCTAAATTGCTGTATTAATTATTTTATTTCAATATTTAAACTTTTACTAGTCGTGAAAGACCCGCATTGAACCAAATTTTAATTGAAATTTTTTGAAATCATGTTGTTAGAACTGAATTGCATTAGAAAAATGGCAAATAAGCTTTTTCCAAAAACCCTGCCCTCATTTATTTCAGTCTTAGCCACCTATACTTACTAAAACTGATTTAAAAATGCTTATAAATTAACTCCACAGGAGGTAACAAATAAAACTAACCCATTCATAAGTTACTTTACTTTAACTCAAGCATAAACGAACACATTGTAATGTATATCCTTCCCGCGGTCGCTCTTCATCCGCAGGTTCACGAAGTTGTATCCGAGCCCGCCCTGCGTGACGTTCACAGATGCGCCAGAGTCAGTCATGTCGTAGGCTAGGATGCCCTGGAAAGATGGCTGGCGGTTAGGAGGGCAGCACTGTCGGGTTTTAATAGAAATTTGGAATATTTTTTTTAGTACTAATGGTCAGCCATCAGTATGAATAGCTTTTAATGGTAACAGCTACTTATGTGATTAGTTTTTGATATGCGTTACAAAAATGGCTCGAGATTGAGTTACTTCAATTGAAAATGCAAGTTTGGGAAAATCTTCAGTAAATCTATATTGTATGCTACAGTAAACTTTTAGTAATATTACGTACTTATCCCCACATCTCATAGCCAGTAGGTAAAATAAAAAATTAACGGCTTACATGCTTTCTGACCTATGCATGAATATATCTTTGGAAATTAAGATAATAAGTCAATAACTAGTATTGCACAAAATAATTACACTTTTTAGTAGTGGTTTAGTTATGTATGACAATTTTCTCAGTAATTAGCAGATAAAGTACCGTGCAAGGTTGCATGCGTCATTGTAGAGATATGTATGGAAATTCAGATTTGAAACTGAACGAATATAATTTACCTGATGTTTCTTTACTAAGAGATTATAAGAACATACTTGTTTGCCTCAAATTTGTAATCGAAGTTATGAAAATCTAATCACGGAATCTTTCAAAAAGAAAAGCAATAGTACTTTAATACTGTCACTACCAACAATTAGCAATACTTTAATCATTTTGTCAAATTTTCTCATTGCCAAATAATACGGACCAAAGCTGTTCTTGAGAAGAAAAGAACGTTTTCCATTTGAGACCATTATTATGATATATAAATATACATAGGAAATAAATTATAATTACATTAATATTGCTATTCTTACCTGAATAGTCCTGTTGAATCGAGACGGCACACTCGGCAGCATGAAGTAAAGATTCTCCACCCGTTTCCGAAACACTTTAGAACTGTACTGAGCATTATGATGATAAACCAACGTTTTCTGAATATTTGTGCCTATGAAGGTATGGCCACATTGCACAGCCGCAAAGGCCGCAACCAAGCAGGCTAACAAAACAATTTTCATTTTTTATTTTGTAGAAGGAACTCTTTTCAGATTGGCGGGAAATGAAACGTCAAATTGCTACTAGATAGAAACTGCACGGTCGACAAACTCTTTTAAATATAGAAGAAGAAATAATAGAGATATTTGACTGCTAGTTACGAATGGTATACCTCAAATGCGTTGATTGTAAGCCATTTTATGTGACCTATTATCAGTAGAGATAAGGGTTGTGCCATCAGAAAGAGTTTAAGTTTTATCTTAATTATCTTGTTTGAGGTAAATCAATAATTATTGGGAACGATATCAGTTATCAGATAGGTGATATGAATTGATCATTTAATAATTAACGTACATTTTAGATACTAATCTAATTTTCGTAAACTTAATTAGTTTGAACTAATTAGAGATTTGTTTTTTTATAGCTCTTAATTAATGTTAAGTATTTATTTTATTAAATTAACTTAGGTATTTAATTGATTACTTTTAGTGTATTAATGATGTCTATACTTTAAACAAAATGATAATGTAATTTTAATAATTTGATGTGGTTTTTAATTAGTGGATAACATAATTTTGGAAAAGTACCTAAGTGTTCATAAGTCGGTTAGTGGCATATCAATTAATTATATTTCGTAAAGTTCATGCTTCAGATATAATAAACATGGTAGTACTTTTATCCTACAGGCAACATTTGCACGTATTAAGAGACTGGATTTGACTATAGTCAATACAAGTAAAATAAAGTCCTTCTAACTTCACTTGGAAGCCATCTTGGTATCCATCCTGGCTGTCGAACTCATTCTTTTTTCGTGCACGGCAACCAACGCACGCGTCAAGCGCCTAAGCGCAACTTCAAAATTTAAATAAAATATATTCTTAATTATTTTTAAAAGTCACAAGTTTCAACGGATTCAACATTTTGGAATAAAATTCGTTCATTTTTAAATCGTCATGAGATGCCGAATATAATCTGGGTGAGTCGAAATAATTTCGTATCTACCTGCAAAAATTCTAAAATATCTTCGCATGAAACTTACTCATATAATATTGATCGAACTTCACTTTGTAAGTTCGTTGATAATATATTATATGACATTATTTTTTAGTGTATTTTTATATAAAAACCAGGCATGTATAATTGCTAGTTAAATATAGTAGTGCAAGTATGTTTGCCAGAATATCGCCTTCCATATTTTATTAAATTATGCAGAGGCGGAATTAATATTTATTTCAAATAACAATGTTGGAAAACATGAATAAATTCTTTAAACATGGCTTAGTTGAAAGCGATTCTATCGTTCAATTGATGCACGTTGTCTGTACCTGCTTGTACTTCTTTTTCTTATCGAATGAGAGTGGCCAACTCGGGTGTCGAGAGTTTTCAAACCGCCCTAAGGGCCTGTATTTATAAGTATTTATAAACAAACGATAGAAAATAAATAAAAATTAAACAATCAACAACACCCGTTTATTAGCAACCAACAATTATCATTATCATTAACCATAATCCATAATTTCAAACGTAGATATAGACATCATAGTTGAGTCCTTTGCCACGTTCGCTCTTCATCCTCAGGTTGACAAAGTTCATTCCAATACCTCCTTGAGTGATGTTGGCAGATGCTTCTGAGTTCTTGAGATCGTAAGCCAGAATGCCCTGGGGATGGAAATTATGATGTTAGTACTAGCGTTTGTTTATTTTATTTTTTTAATTTTTCAATGGTTTTTTGTTATGGGGCTAGATGGCGCTGTGTGAAATGTAGATGGCCTTGTGTGATATATCGTGCAAATTTTATTTACTGAATACAACACATGATATACCACTATTTCTGTAAATATTAACGCTTAATCTAATATATAAATTAGCTTTTATATGAAGCGGTACTTAAGAGATGAATGAAAATTTTTGGTATTGCGATTATATTTTATAGGGTGTTAAAAGTAAAATAATTAGTGTCAATAAAATTAGAAGTGAATTCTAACGTGAATAATTAATAAATAATGACATAGTTACTAATCAATTTGAGTAGTTCAATTTGATGATTATTTGATTAACGGGTGATTAAATAATAATCAGTTTTGGTATTTTTCACTAACGATCTGAGAAGAAAACAAAAGATAAACCATTTCTTACTTGAAACATTGAGTAGGTACGTACCTGAATAACTTTTCCGAAGTATTGCGGGTTGTTAGGAACCTGGAAGTAGAGGTTTTCCACCCTCTTCCTGAAGGCCTTGGACGAGTACTCAGCCTTATGATGATAAACTACTGGTCTCTGTATATTAGTTCCCGCAAACGTATTAAAACCGGCCACTACAGCGACGGCAATAGCCAAAAACGCAAGGAAAATCCCCTTCATCGTGCTAAAACTATACAAGACTAAACACAAAGAAGGATTTCAACCAAATGCAATTATTTTAGTTTTAAATCTGGCTAACCTGGGTGATAAGTTAGGTCAGACAGTGATAAGGTCTGATAATATGTCAAATGTTATCATTCTTCCAAAAACACCTTTTAATCAGTTTGTAGACTTTTATGTAATCTAGTGTACAAAAAAAATTGCTTCTTATCACATGTATTCATTCCGGCTAACACCTACTTAATTTTAAATGCCATACGAGGATTCACATTCTAAGGTCGGTCTAGCTAGTACTTTTACCAAGATGTTAAGATAAATTGAATTATTTAATTAATTTTCAACCTCAATCAACCTCCACCGAATCATTATAAAACAGTATGTTTGATTTATTAGTTGCTCCTTTCTCGCCGATCTAGATCGATGGACAATCGTGACTGTTGGCATGGTGTTAGTAAACGGTCCTGAGTATAGCATAGGCTATTTATAACCCCTACTACGCGGACTACTAGTTTTGATTTCATCATCATCATCCACAGCCCTTGGGATCCCACTGGCGGGTATAGGCCTCCCTTTGCAATCAAAACTGGGCCGACCGGAAGGCCCAGTTTTGATTTAAAAAGCATAATTTAATTGATGTGGCGCTTGCAAACAAAGTGGACCCTCGCTTTCAATACAAAGAGACTTCAATCTTTGCGGTTTTGCATCATCTTTTACCACTCTATAACATATCATCAGATCTTTCAGGCAGTGCTTGGAAGAAAAAAGTGTAGGAAATATTATAGGATGTCAAATTTCATTTTTTCTCATCGGAAATGTGTTCACAGTAGAACGAGTAGGTATGGCAGGACCAACTCCCCCTGGCATGGATTGGCAATAAGTAAAAAGGTGCAAAAAACAGCTCACCTGATACTGCGACAGACCGATAGACGCGTTGGAGTGCCCGGTTATTACATAGAAATGTAATCGTAACAAATTTAAAAATAAATAACTGACCTAAATAAAATATTATCAAGATAATATTGTTTAATGGTTTTCTAAAAAATATAACTGAATTTTAAAAAATATTCAATCTACCTAATTTTTATCGGATGAAAGCAAATCATAGAATTTGATTTCAACAATACATTAGGTTATGTCTCTATTCCCAATGCTCAGTTATTTTTTTAATATACAAACAAACAGTAGTATTTGTTATTATTCGGCGCTTTTATAATTTGACCTACGTTGTACCGTGTACGTAGGTCAAATTATAGAAGCGCCGAATTGGGATTACCTATTACAATGAAATAATGACAATGAATCAATTATTTACTAACTAAAATATACATACATATGTCGCTAGAAGTCTCCGGCTTCCTAACTAGAAAATAATCTGTCTCGGAAAACCAGTTCCTTCTTTATTAAAGTTTATAAAATACCGGTAGATCTGTGGAAAATGCGCCAGTCTGATTAATATTTTACGGTTTTTTTCAATAGATACGTTCAGTTCGGTGTAAACGCGAGCCGGCAGACAGTTAGCTGGTAAAAATTCTGACTCGCACGAACATGCCGCAAGAGATTTTAAAATAGTATTTTTGCTGCAAATAGTTCGGTGGACATTTTGAATGTTTTTTAATATTTTTGCGGTCGATACTTTTTATAGAATTTAGCACTTCAATTTATCGCTTTGGTCAGGACGTTATAGTTATATATTAGTTTATAATATGTCATTAGGATAGCTGTAAAAAGTATCTACCATGCGCGTCTGTCTGTCTATCTGCAAGTTAATGTGAAAGTTGGTGGTAACCCAGGCTTTTTAATAAAAGTCACTACGTCCTTGATTTTTATGGTCCTCTTTCATTGTGACGATGCTTTCCTTCAGTTTTAAGCGAGTGCAACTTCTCACATAACATGATAAACAACCTATCGGGAATAGACTAAGATTCAACCATGTTGACTCAGAATATAAAGTGGACCTTTACCAAGCCACAATCGTCAATTTTTCGGTCTTTTCCGTATTTACAAGAAGCCACGGAGCGCCCATTTTTAGTCACATTTATTTTTACATCATTCAACAGGTCCTTCTAACTTCTAAAAATCTCCCTTGCCGAGTGAATAATTTCCTATTTGCAAAGATACACTGATACAATGTCCCGGCGTCGCTTGCAGGCCAACTTGTGTAAATTAACTTGGCAACTTAAATTGACTCCGCTATCACTTTAGGTAAGAGCATTTCGGAGTTACTCGGTGCAGTATGGGTATTGTGATAGGCTGTTGAGTATTACAAAGTGGGTTGCAAATTGATCTGGAATGCTTTTACTGTAATGATGTAAAGTATAGAGTTGTTCTTTTAACTACGTTATGTCATGTTATTGATAAAATAAAGCATAACCTTATAAAGGTGGGTTTAGTACCCTGTTAAAAGCAACAGCTTTGGTTCTTTATCAGACATTGTCGTTTCTGACATAGTAAGTTTTGTTTTTTGAATTGAAGAAAATAACGCGAGAAATTACTTATGACCAAATTTCAAAATCAAGATTTCAAGACCAAGTTAATATATGAATATGAGACCTAAATTTTACATATTATTTTTATCCTTACTGGTCTAACTATGACAGTAAAAAAAATACAAAAGTGTTGCTGAATTTTTTTGCATAATTTCGTCTTCTTCTATTTATAACTTTGCTGTAAATCAAGCGCTGTTTTTACTTCTATTTTTATTTTGATGGTAACAGATTTTTTTAAATATGTTACTGTTAAGCAAGCTGCAGTCTAGGGTGTTACCTAGAAGAAAAACATGTAAATAATTGTAATAATAAATATACAACTCGCAGAAAAATGTTTGTCCACTTACTCTTATCATTTACCGTATGAAAGTGCTTATATAACATTACTCAATGTTATGATTGATTGCAATAATTAAACAGTATTGTAAAAAGATATTCTATTTACAATACTATTAAATTATTGCAATAAAGTTAAACAAATATTGGTTTACCTACATCTGTCGAGATACCGGTTAGTAATATTTAATTGCTTAAGAATACAACTTTACTGCTAAATATTTAAAGATGGTTGCACCGACATTGACACTTTTAGCCAAAAGTGAAACTCCTAGTCATTAATTCATAGCAGATATTTGATACACATCAAATAAATAAATCAAAGTAAACAAATAAATTAAACAAAACATTGCTTAAAATTAATAATTCAAATCAATGAATCATTATAGATACTCCATCGAACACAGAAACGCTATATCAGATTGTCTTTATTAAACGCTAATAGGCCAGTTCAGCAACTTGATCCTCTCATACCAACTTACTTAATACTTACTTGTGGACGCCCGCGACGTCACTCGCATCATTTCGGGATATAATGTAGGCTTTGATACTCCGAATACCTCATTCTGCTTACATACCAAAAGTCATGATGATCCGTTCAGCCGTTTTTGCGTGATGAGCGTTCAAATAAACTGTCAAAAAATTTAAAACCTGGTTACATGTGTTCTGTTATCGATTGTCTAATATACATTATATGTACAGATTTTTAACCCTATTATTTATATAGGTATATTTGACCTTATTATTATTATATATAAAACTATACATATAATAACGCTGAAGCCTCTGATACAAAGACACACCATTGCTTGCGGTTCTGCGCCAACGCCTGCCTCACAGAATTTTGAATAGTCATTATTATCTTCCACGGAGGAACACAATCCTGACCCATGTTAGTTTTTAATAGCCATTTTTTAAGTATCATATCAACCCCCTTCTTGCATAATCACATTATCACAAATTCAATTGCAAATAAAATTCGCTCCATAAAACGTTCGTGCAAAAATTGGCCTCTTACCAATTCCCTGCGGCAAACTAAACTAAATTAAAGAAACAGTTATTCTACGCTAACTGGGAGAAAATGTACCACAAAAGGTCATTTAGGATGGCAACTCTGATCTTATCGTATAAAACACGTGCCAAATTTGTGTGAACCTTAAACTTAATTTCCGGACGCTGGCAACATTACGAAATGTTACCAGCGGATGTGTTTGTTTGTTGGATTGGATTTTCTGGTTCTAAAAGGAAATAGGTTGCTGAACAGGTTTTGACTAAGGTTATATAAAAGTGTCTAATATGCGATTACCAAAACTATTACAGTAGGCTTTTGATGGGAAATAAGGAAAGAAACGTCTGTAGCTCAGCTAGCGGAGGCAATTGCATGCGATTACCAATGTTAAACAAAGGTCGACGCGGTTAATTATTGGATGGGTGACTTGGTCAGATGACACATTAAATTGTAGGTCCCGGCTGTTTGTCTAGTACGGCAGTCGTTAAGCCATGTGAGAGGCCTTAAGGGGGTTTGATAAACTCTCGACACCAGAGTTGGTCACTCTTAAACGATACGAAGAAGAAGATGGGATGATCAAAGGCAACAATGTTTTTATCTATTCGAAACAGGACACATACTAATCGATATTTTAACTGTCGATTTCAGACTTTGTACTTTACAGCTGCAGTACACACATTAAGCCATACTAAAGTCTTCTAACACGCGTGGCCTGTGTTCACTACCTATGTTTTTCAAAATCTTCTTCACTATATCCAAAGTAAAACCTCCAAATCTTTTACCCCATTTTAGACACAAAATTTTATTTTTTTACCAACGCAGAATCAAGATAGTAGACACCGCAGACTGGTCGCTTTGTTTCGCACAATATCTCTGCCAGTATATTTGTCAGTGTAATTTATGTTCAACAAGGCTAGACAGAATGTGAACACAGATTATCTTCACCTTAAATAGATATCGCAATAGTCTGTATTACATGCCCCAAACTTCACTGAATTCAAAATGGCTTCCACTGGTTGAGTTGAACACTACTAGCATTTGTAGGGCAGAACCTAGTTTTAATTCTACTTCATAATAATAAAATAACAAAGTCCTCACTATTTGTTATAGTATGTTTGACGCCACCAACAGTGTAACATAAAATTATCGGCGCTTATTTTGTTTTAAAATTGGTCATGCCATTTTTCAAAAGATTTAAGGCACTTCCATCCAGCTGCCTGTTAAGTTTTATACGTTTATTTGACAGATTACATCTTCAATACCAGAGTATGTATAAATTGTTGGAGTTTGAATCTATAATTGGATTGTCAATTTCCTATATGTTATCATCCAAAGAAATTAACTTATTATCGAAATATCATGGGCTCCCTTACTTTCAATAATAAAAGAGTCGGTTCTTGTTATTCATACATTACATTCAAAAAATTAGAATGTCAACTTCAAATTGGGACGTTGATATATCATTGGTTACATTTTGACAGTTTGATTATTATTACAGTGGACAGACAAATTTCGAACAACAAAAACGGAGTGCATATTTTCAATTTTCTGGACTAATAGTTAATCCACGTTTTTTAATTAGACCTTTTGGGTTAATGCTATTACAACCTTAACTGACTGCGTCCTTAATGTGATATCTATTATAAGTAATCTATGTGCATGATTCACAGAGGGCGCCGATTTTATAGCGCTCCATTATAAAATGTTTGTGTATTTACAGAAAAGAAGAAAACCGACTAGAACGTCTGAATCATCCCACGCTGGGGCCAAAAACGCGTTGGAAATCACAATAATATATGTATTCTACACAACGCTTTGGATTACTGTAAGTTTATATTTTTTAATAATATATGTTTTAATATTCATGCTTATACAAGTATAAATGAGGGTATTTCCACTTCTTGCGTATAATCTGGCATACGTAGTATAGTAGTTCAACTAAACAGCGCAATATATGTTGCTCATCTTTTTTGTTAGCTTGCTCACATTTTTCTACAGGCGTGCGTGAAAAAAATTAAACATACATATATGCCATGACCACCTCTGCGTGTGTAAAAGAAATATTAACTGTATATATTTGAAAATCAAAATCTTCAGCTGTTATAAAATCTATTAATAATATTTGTACAATATTAGGTCCAAAGTGGACCTAAATATTGTCATACCTATTATTTAAGTACATATTCAAATATGTAATAGGTAAAACTTTATTTTGCTCCGTTTAATACTAACCTAATTTTGTTAGTAACTGGAAACCGAGGGCGATGGCAAAGAGTACCTTCCGGTCTCGTTATTTCCTTTATTATCTTCGAGCTAATTAAAACTGCTATTGCTTTGGGACTGTTTTCTACTTTTAAGTGTAGAAACTGTTAGTTTTGCTACCTAATGTTTGTTGGGAAAATAAAATGGCTATAACCGTAGAAATATCCTACTAATGGTAAGTATACGCAAGCAAAAGTTTGTGTATACTTACATGTGAGTAGGTATATGCTTTGTCCGTTGTTTACGCTCAAACGGCAGAACCAAATTTTGAAGAATTTTGGCGACAGAAAAATGAGATTATATTACATAATAAATAAATGAATATTTCAGGACATAACACACAGCGCCATCTAGCCCCATACTAAGCTTACGCTTGTGTCGTGGGTACTAGATAGCTGATAATATAATACATACATTTTTTTTGTAAATACATACTAATTATATAATATAGAAACGACCAGACTCAACACAAGTAATTACAAATTTTAATATGCAAAATTACTTTTGTTATGCGGGAATCGAACCCACGCCCCTAAATTAGAAGGCAGAGCCAGTACCAACTAAGCTAACAGAGCTAATAATTGAGGATTGACTAGTGTTAGGGTTTTGCAAACTATTAATCAAGTCGTATAGGTATTACGACAAAGTATAGGAAGCCTTTTATAATATTTATCTTATCATTCTGTACATAGATGCAACCATGGGCATTGAAATGTCTAGTAGCTGTTTATTTTTAAGGTAGCGTACCTAATCCGATGAATCAACTTCTTATCATCATCATCATCCTAATGGGATCCACTGCAGGGCATAGGCCTCCGCCCTCTTACGCCAATACTCCCTGTCTTGAGCTGTTCTTGCCCAGATGTTTCCTTCTAACTTTCTAATATCATATGGGTTTCATAATTTTTGCAAGTTGCATTCTAAGCCTACAATCATTAAAGAAAACAAATAATGAATAAAATACACGTAATCAAATTATCCCTTCTTTTTGGAAATGGCCAAAACAAGGATTTAGATTTAAATGCAATAAAGGAATATCTTGTTATAAAACCACAAAGGTGTGACCATTACAGCTTCATTTCGAAAGGTTCAACGGAATTTTGTTGTAATTATTTTAAGGGCTTACTCACACTTTACTCAGTTTATTTTTTTACTGAGTTTTTACACATAATAATTAATATTTTACAACAACTATCGCTGACAATAGATTTTATATTTGATCTCTTAAATTAGTTTATTTTAAGTGTTACAAAAAAAATAAGAATAATATGTATATATTTTTTTTATCGGACCTTTATTCGATAAAACAGCATTTTTTTTATTAACTTAAGTAATAATCTAACTGGATGATATTTTTATTTGATTCTCCTTTACTTAATTAATCTTTACATTAAACCAATCAGGAGAAGCACAGTAACATTGAGGAATCCGAATTTTCTGCGGTTACCCGAAAAATGTTGAGAGCGCGCGCCGTCACTTAATCCCAAAAACCATCGGAAAGGCCTAAACCGAAATTTGGCGTTAAAAATTATTTATTTGCCGGCCCTTAATTCCGATCCGTGTTTCGTTGTATTATTGCTAACTGGCGAATACAGGGTTTATATTAAAAAAAAAAACCTTTGTAGGAATATTTAGCACAAAAAATACCTAAGTTACTTTTGGAGATGCTTATCGTAGATTAATCTTGACTCTCATAGAAAAGTACTTAATATGAATACTTTTTATTGTGTATTTTGATAGATTCATGGTTAACTACAGCGTTGTTGCGGTCTACGATCTTATACGCTTGCAGATAGATTCCGTTATTGACTATATTTGACACAGTTTGACATTTCCTTCTAGGTGTAAAATTTTGAGCGTATGTACAAAGTCAAAGTGGCTCATTAGTTATCAATAACTCTGTATAAGCAATAACATTTGTTTTATCGTAGCAATATCATGACGTTTTATTTGTGGCGCGGTGTGTCGCGGTACTGAATTTAATGTTCAGATCGAATATTGGCTTTATTATTGCACCTAATGTACGTTATGAGTACAACGAGCTGTCATCAATTTTTTTTTATATTTATAATTGATAGAATAGTGCACCGAGTTACACGAAATAGTCAAAATAATAGTAAAATTTTAGGCTTAGCTTTTTAATTTTAGCCTTATAACGAAAATATAGTCACAGAAATTTATATCAATCATAATTTTTATCACACACCTTCTTTTTGAAGGCTAGTAAAAGTATTACAAAAATGTATGTAAATCTTACCTTACCTTTGTGGTAGGTGATTTCATAATCGTCGAAATATTATATTAATTTTATATATATATTTTAATTATAAGTATTAACTTTACCATTAAATTTGAGTGTGGCATATAATAAAAAACCTTTCTTGCACTTATTCAATAAACTTTCATTAATTTTATTTGACTGGCCTGTTAGCTTAGTTGGTAGTGGCTCTGCCTTCTAATCTAGGGGTTGCGGGTTCGATTCCCGCCTGACACAAGTATTTTTGCATTTTAAAAATGTATAATTTCTTGTGTTGAGTCTGGTTGTTTGTATGTATAATAAGTATGTATTTACAAAAGAAAAGTATATAAGTATTATATCCGTTATCTAGTACCCACGACACAAGCGTTTGCTTAGTGTGGGGCTAGATGGCGCTGTGTGCAATGTCCCGAAATATTTATTTATTTATTTAATTATTTCATTATTTGCAATAAACACAATGAAGTAATTTAGACTTACCCAAACTTTTATATAGTTTCATAAATTAATGTTAAGCAGAATAATAGCTCACTTAGCACTAACGTAGTTAAAACTCATCAATCAACAAAGTTTGCCACTTATACCACTTAAAAATAACTTTACAAAGAAACATTTGTGTTTCAGAGTTTACTTGTAATAAAGCGTAGACAATCTAACTGAAAAACTCCTAACTGGTGATAATGTATCTGCCCCTCTTCTTCACCTGTAATCAGTCTAATAAGTAAAAATTACTAAGCATCTATCTTTCCAGCTAATATTTACTTCAGTTTTGGAAAAAGTCACCTCATATATCCAAAATATCGATATGTGTGCTATATAAATAAAAAAAGGGACGTTTCATACATGATAGACCAATGAAGCAATTATGAAGTAATTATAAGTACGCCCAATGTTTGACAACATCAAACTTCTTTTAGATAAAAATTAGTATGTAGTGTTATGTTTATTTCATCAATTCTGATGACGGTCCAATCACAGACCTAATGCGTTCCTAATTATTTCTGATCTATGAGATTGTTGTGACGTTGGATTTTAATAAAATACTGATACGTCTAGTTAATATGTTGTCATTGTTACAAAGTTTCGTTCAACTACCATTGAAAGGCGCGAAAGGAGACAGGCACGTCTTTAATTGCAAAGTAAATAAAGAGCAATAAACTTAGGTCCCAAATAGGCAATTAAACGTGAGCAGAACTTACCTAGGGAGTTTGCATTATTATGGAGGGATCTACTCTTGAAGCTCACGGAATTTTGTTGAAAAACCCCTTCTGCAGAATTCATTCGCTAAGGAAGTTTTCTTGAGCAGATACATCATAGTGGGCACCCAGATCTTTCTGCGGAAGAAACGTGTCCTTGGATTTTTTATACTTAAACAAGTTGGTTTCCTCACGACGTTTTCATTCACCGTTAGGGGAGTGAAAATCCACACATATGTAACATGAAAAACAAGTTTTTGGTGTAGGTCCGGATTCAAACCAAGGTGCGTCAGAATAATAAGCTGACGCTTTAACCACCGAGCCTATATACTCTCTCTCTCTCTCTCTATCTCTTTACTAAAGATCTGTAAAGTGGTTTGCTAACTCTCGACATCAGAATTCATTCACCAAGCACATGATCACGTCTCCTGTTCCATTATTATGATAGAAAGTAGATTTAATTTGTAACTAGTGATTTATATCACAACTCAAAAATGTAAGTCGTTTAAATTTAATAGTGAACTTTGTAGTGGTATAAAGTCATTATAATTTTTAAATAACAGAAATTCATCATGGTTTAATGTTGACATTAAATTTTGCAGTAATGCCTACTAACTAGTGCTTAGACTAAGGCCCAAGGGATGTCTTACAATACAATTTGAAATGTAGCTGTCTGTATCTTTCGTAGATTTAAACTCGAATTATTGCTGTTCATAAAGCGTACATGGTAAGAAAAGTCGATATTTCGTAACTTTTTTTGTCTTTACGCATAAAATACACGAAAAATAATTAGTTTCGTGACTAATTAAATAAAAAAGAAACATTACAAATAACTAGTCATAAATATAGTCAACACTTATTAAATTATTTATTATTATATAAAATAAAATAAATAAATACTTCAGAACATATCACATAGCGCCATCCAGCCCCATAGTGAGTTTACGCTTATTACAATTTATTTTGCTATAATTAATTTACAATCAATATATAAAACTTAATATAACCTTAGTTTAGTTTTTGTTCCTTTAAGTTTGTACAAGTACCGTTCAAGTAGAATATTTTCCATTATGAATTGTCCAGAATAGGCCGCTTTCTTTTAATTAAAACGGACTTTAAAAGCGTTGTCCAATCAGTAAAAAGTTAATTTGTTCCGCTGTGGATTAGCGAGATATCCGTTGTAACAATTTATTCAGGATTTTCAACAGAAATGTTCAGCTTAAAAATCGTTTAGATTTTTTTATTGAAACGTTTTTTTGGTATTTACATATGCTGAAAAAAGTATTTAATGATTAAGATCTCAGCCCATTGTCTCTAAATTAGCTCTCGAAAATATCACTTGCTTGCTAGGTTTGATTAATATGATATAGTTATGTATGCATATATAAAAGACTTAAGCATACAGAAAAACTTACAAAAAAACAGATATTTACAAAAAATTCAGCACACCGTCCATGTTGTCGCTGTGCGGCAGGATCCCAGGATGCTGGCAGTATTTCCTCTTTGAATGGAAAGTCTCAATCGTTGAGAAAAATATGCATATTCAAGTATATTCCTAGCCAAGATATTTTTAATGATCTTAAACACAGAGTGTTCCTGGCAGTCACTAATATTCTTGAGTTTCAGTTGACATGCAAGATAATAACAATACATTATTAACCCCAGTCAATCTCCAACGAGTCAGGAAGTTTCCTCCATTTCCCAATAAACGGGATTAGATCTACAATATTGCCGTCAATATTATGATGAATTAAAGCAAAGAAAGCAAAATAACAAGCCCATATTATAAGAGGAAAACAGATCTGTGCTTATTATGTAAGCAATAAGGGATCTCGATATTTGTGGCTGAATAAAACTGCCGTCACATGCCAAATTACTGCGGTGCTTTTGATAAATAAAATACGCAATTACATAATATTATACTCTTTGTAACTAAGAACGTAATGTAACACTATTTTGCACATGGAATTAATTTATAGTACCTAAGAGAGGGATGAAATGAATAAAATGTATTTTGATAGCACATTGATCAATCAATTTTGATATTGATATTTGAAATCATTCATTTAATTCAATTATTTTATTTGAAAGCCACGTTGCACATTCTCAAAGTTCCTCATACTCTTTACATGGACATTATTATGAATTCGATTTTATCATATGAGCATACATTTTACTTATCCAAGTGTTGTAAAGTGTCTTCTTTACAGCGACGTCTGAAAATTATCGCCAATATATTGATTAAATTCCAGAGCTAAAAAGGTACATAATTATGTATTGTACTCGTTACTTTAAAAAAAATGTATATGTACATCTGAAAACAAATTCATTTGCCAAGCTTATCGCTAGAAGCGGAGCTCTTAGGCAATTATTCTTATTTTTAACTAGTGGGCGCTCGCGCCTTCTCTCGCATTAGAAAGTAAAACTTGCATTCCCTATTTCACCCCTTTCGAACCTTCGTCATAACATCTACCTGCATGCCAAATTTCAGCCCGATCCGTCCATTGGTTTGAGCTGTGCGTTGATAGATCACTATATCAGTCAGTCAGTCAGTCAATCAGTCAGTCACCTTTGAGTTTTATATATATAGATTAGATCATAAATAGTTCAAAATCTAAATACCATTTTATTCCGTTTCACCATTCTATAGCACAATGCTTATTATCATTAATTTCGTCAACAAGTAGACGACAAGCGTTTGAAGTACTTTAATTGTGTGCCCCTTAGAAAATAATTTGCAAAGCGCTAAGCTTCAAAGCAAAAAACTGTTTCTTTTTCATTTTCTCGGCTCGTCTTAGTCACAAAGAGTTCATTTGTCTTGCGATTACTTATTTCGCTCCGACGCCACATGTTGGTTTAAAAAAATAATATCTTATGAGTGTGGTGAACTTAGAGGCGAGAGTTTACAATCTAAGTTAGGGTAAATAAACCAATTAATTACATGCAGATACATATAGAACCTTTGAAGCTTGTTGTCAAGTACCTAAAGATTTGAGAGCTATATCCAGAACAGGGATTGTTTTTTTATCATCAGTAAAATAAATAAATAAATAAATATTCCGGGACATTGCACACAGCACCATCTAGCCCCACACTAAGCAAACGCTTGTGTCGTGGGTACTAGAAAACGGATATAATACTTATATACTTTTCTTTTGTAAATACATACTTATTATACATACAAACGACCAGACTCAACACAAGTAATTATATATTTTTTTAAAATGCATTAATACTTGTGTCACGCGGGAATCGAACCCGCAACCCCTAGATTAGAAGGCAGAGCCACTACCAACTAAGCTAACAGGCCAGTCAAATCTACATCTCTATTTGAACTAGAGGCCCATCAGGCGGTTTGAAAACTCTGACACCAGAGTTAGCCACTCTATACAATCTTACTTACTTTTTTAGTTTTTGCTTATTTCGTTGTCGCTATAAGTGAAATAGATTGTGTAACATAAACCAAGGCTCTATCTACTTATTTATTTTATTTAGGTACGTGTGGTTTCTTGATTATAGTATTCGTCGCCGAGATTTAGAAGATTATTTTTGTGTAGTAATGCTTTGTTCAAATGAAATACAAAGTAGTGGCGGAGCGCTACAAAGAAAAGAATTGTGTGTCAAATAACTGTAATATTTGTGTCTGAGTTAGTAGGTAAATAATTTACTAAATAACATCACATAAAATTCATTTATTGAATAAAAATACATATTTTTATTCAAGTTTTCAAGTTTTGTTCACAAATTTTTCAGTAACAAGATACCTTTTACTTAAAAGGTATCTTGTTACTAAAAAAAATTGTGTTATTATGTTCTTTTAAAATACTTGCTAAAACTATATAGGCATATAAAAAAACCACCTTTTTGCCAGCTCAACATACAAAATATCTTCACATTTTCGAAGGATCACTTTCACTGTTAAGTAAAACTTAGCGTCAGGCCTGAACCTAATTATGGCGGGGCTCATTTTGGCGCGAAAATGTGACAGTTCGTTAAGTTCCGGAGAGTGTTGGCGGGAAAATGGAATTCTACCGGCACAGGGCACGAATAATTTTAGGTGAGTTACACTGAATAGGGACCACGGAGCGGATATAATGGAACTTGTGGTTGATGCTCGCCATAGATAATACTGTATAGTTTTAGCAGGAGTTTGTACTAATTTGTCAATATTGGTTCATATGTTTTTTCCCATCGCTGTTAGTTCAATATTCGCAATTGATTCAGCTTCGACACGAATTAATAAATGGTTGCCAAATTACGCTTGTTACTGAGACAACTGGAATTCTGGCAGCAACAAGTACTTTAACAAGACACTAGAGTTTTATCATTTATAAACCATTGCTAAACATAACTAATAAGTAATATTTTGACAAAAAAATATTAAAAAAAGTTTGACTGCCCTTTTAGCTTAGTTGGTAGTGGCTCTGCCTTCTAATCCCAGGGGTGCGGGTTCGATTCCCGCATGACACAAGTAACTATGAATTTAAAAAAATGTAATTACTTGTATTGAGTCTGGTTGTTTCTATGTACTTATAATAAGTATGTATTTACAAATGAAAAGTATTATGTATTATATCCGTGATCTAGTACCCATGATACAAGCGTAAGCTTAGTATGGGGCTAGATGGCGCTGTGTGAGATGTCCTGATATAGTTATAAAAAAAAAAAAAATTACATTTAACAGTAATTAACGACAATGAGCTACTACTTTGCAAGCGAGCGATTTTTACACTCGGTAATGTTATATATAATATATATTATATGTATAAAATCAGCAGGTCACATGAAACTACTCTCGTAGACACATGTAGCGAGTCTCTAGTAGAAGGTGATTATGCCTATAGTGAAATACAGTAAACATGAATAAGTCCAGATATCTATTTATCAAATCCAAGGCAGAAATACAATTTGTCCGTTGTCCCAGTATAATGATATTATTCTGTGTTCGTAACTAGCTGCGTGGATATTGCGGAATATTTTTGCTATAGTAAACAAGGAAATAAGACGTTTGGGGCGAGAAATCACTCGTTGCAATAATACTTATATATACATATATATGTATGTAAATTTGTGTTTGAGTTTGATTCTTTAAGCTAGGAATATTACGATAGGTTATTCTAATGTAAACGTTACTAAATTGCTGCAGTTTTATTACATACAGCTAGCACCACCAATTAATATATTATCTGTCCTAAAGTTTCTAGCGATGTGTTCGAGGCACTCTTTTGAGAACTAGTTCAATTGCAGGATATTCAATATAGGAATCTCGACGGCTCCACTTTGGATTACGGGTTCAGGTGTTCTGTTGGCAAGAAACCAGATTGCACAGTATAAAAAAAAACTAGTGGCATTAGTAGCATAACCATATATCTATTGCTGAATGTATATCTCCTACCAAATCTTTGCTAATTAAAATACCAAATTAGTAAATTAAGACATCGAAGTTTAAAAAAAAATGAATTCCTGTAAATATGCAAGAAACTACTCAAAAAACATGATTTTATTTTGAGACCAACAATTTATCTCTCTTTTCTTTTTTATTATTTTATGTCAACCAAAATATTATTGTGGAAAAAATATTCTCTCCACATTTATTTTATTGACATGGACAAATCTTCAAACGATATCAAATACCAATTAGTGTGGGAGTCATCACTACAGATGGAAGTTATATTGCCAATTTTCTTATCAATAATTACGTGAAATTTCGTCAGTCAATAGAATAGAAGAAATATTTGTTTGTTATTATATTTTCGACCTACGCTTCCGTGTGGGTTGTTGTGATAACTTCTGCTGTTTGATTTGAATCTTGAGGTATTTTTCCGTTGTATGTTTGTAATTTTATATTATGGTATAGATCTTACCAATACACAATACATTTGACATTTAATTGATTTGTTTTAGAGATAATAATATCGTATTCAATGCCTCAGTGCGAATGTATTTTGTAAAATGATATTAAGAAACAAAATTTATTAAAATAATAAGAAACAATATTTACACATATTAAAACTAATAGAACTAAAAAAGAGTATTTACATCTAAACTAAATTTAAACAATCTACATGTGGTATGGAGCCAAGAACGCTGGCTGCATTCCCACGCTGGATTGCTATAGAAATCCTTTGCGCAAGGAACCAGCCAGCGTTCTTGTCTCTAGTGATGTCAATCAACATTTTTTTTAATTTTTTAATAAAAGCCTTCGTGCTTTTACCTCACGGACCAAAAGTTTCGAAGCCAAGAGGTACGAAAATATAATCAGTCGATAATGATGTATATTTTCGCCGTTTGGCTTAAAATAGAAAAAAGGAAAACAAATAAACATTAAATTAATCTTAGGGAGAAGTTTCTATATTTAACCTACTTATCAACATTATTTAAACGTAAAATATATTTTTGTATTTAAAATTGTTTTCTAAAATAATGCTACGATTTCTTCCGATAATAAGTTTGGCGAAATACGTAACGACATATTCACCGAAAATCCGTGCGGGTACAACCGGATATTTTTGCCGCTTCCCAACCTGTCAACATCAAAAACCGAGCACAAAACCGATATACGTTAACGCGGGATCTATTCCCCTTTATGGTGATGTTAGATCGCGAGCGGATAGGGTAGAGACGGGATAAAAAAGAGAGATTTACCCCGGTTTACCCTGCTTTACCCGATATACACCGAGACGATGCTTGATTGATGACGAGAGTGTTTCCTGAGGCGCTTTTCTTGAATGCTCGTAAGCAAACTAGTGGTGCTCCGCGGGGTCGTTTACTAAATATACTATTCTTTATTCTACAGTTGGATTAACATTTATAGATCCTTTTTTTTGCTCTAATTTAGAACAATGATAAAACAATCATGGTAAAAGAAAATCAAATTATATAGGTATTATGTACATATTACAATGTGTTACTTTATATAGCGAAAAGAGGTTTACTAGACGCTTAGAAAAATCTCCACAAGTGATCACCAGTGAACCCAAAAAGAAAAAAATGTCGATATAAAAATTTAAAACTTTTTCAAAAGTTAGTTAAAACCCAGATGTTGTATCTTCAGCACTAAGATATGCGATACGCCTCGTGCTACTGACAGGCAGTAGAAGGGTATATCAAACATAATCAATCTGCTTGTCATTCAATGGACCCATTTTCTCAATATCTACATTAATTTATAACGACATGTTCTGTCAGTTTGTGTATAAAGATTTGTGATTTAGTCCTTACAAAATGAATGCTAGTTATTACTAGAACTGCATTGTAAAAGTGCATAAAATATTTGAAAAAAGAAACCTTAAAGCACCTTTACTAAAACCATGGAAGTAATATATAGGGAAATATTACTGCTGATCCAATATGAGCAGAGCGAGGCAAAGTATGAAAGGCAGTTGTCTTTTTCTAACTAGGGTGACAATAAATTATATAATGAGGATATACCAATTCATCTTCTTACCAAATCGGGAGCAGTCTCTTTTGCGGTCCTATTTTACCTGCATCTTGCCAGTCATGATGATCCTTAGCTCTATTGACGCGTTAAGTAACAAACACCAACAAACTTACTTACAAATTAAAATGCACTTTAGTTTGTAACTTATAATAGTATCGATTCGGTTAATTGACAGGGAGGCAATGTGATCAAAATCATAAACATTTTGCAGCAATTACAATATTTATTTACAAGTTCACATTTGAATTGCATGTAGGTAGTTGCCTATATCCTATATTTTTTACACTATCGTTGTCCTTGTGTTTCAAATTCTAACTGGAACGAGTGATGGTTTAAACTATGTACACCAATATAAAGCAAACTGTATCCAATACTAAGGAATCGTACGTGAAACCATGGTATAAGAATATATGACTTGGCTACTTTTTATCAGCACTACTACTAATAGCTACAAATCATTACTAAATTTTTCTCACCACGGCAGGAATTGGGATAGCGTCTTTTTTAACAAACGGAGAGAATTTGGAGTATTAAAAGATTTTGGATCAAAGTGTAGACTGTAAACTTTGGAGAATTTTGTAATAGGTCGTGTAATATTTAAGTTCTTTTGCCAATTTATTTTGATGTTTTCATTTTTAGGAAAACTGAAAAAATATCATATTGCACAAATTATTTCAAGCACGAGAAAATATGGTCACCTTAGTCCCAATAATGTAATCTTACTTAAACTTTAGCATACCTGTAGAAAGATATATTGCAACCACAATAAGATTCATTTCTGCATCCCGGAACACTACAAGTTCTTACCATTTTGTTATTTTTACAATAAAATACATTTAAATTATTTTTACAAATTACATATGAAATTATTTTTTTCCCGCCATCTTTTGTCATATAATGTTGCTTGTGTGAAAAATAATATAATATAAATTGGTTACTTATTTTATTTTGTGTTAATTTCACAAATTAATTCAGATTTCTATGTGTCAAGTAAGATTTATAATAAATAAAATTAAATAATATTATTTACTGCTAAATATTTCAAAACTTAAGTTGACAGTGACATTTATCACACATTATTTTTTAAACTGGCAAGCTGTTGAAGCAAGACAACAGCCTTCTCTATATGCCTTTCATTTTTGACCGATTTCACCCCCGATTTACCATTTATAGAAAATTAACTTTAAGTGTGAGGGCATAAGGTTTCTATTCATATAAAATTTATTTCACAAAACCAAAGAGAGAACAATCCAGAGGGAAAGAAAAGGATGATATAAAAAATCCTTGACTAAAACCTAATAGGTGTTAATTTTTTTTTTGTAAATTTCAATGATTGCCACTAATATACACAAATAATATACCTGCAATTTATGATAACAAAATGTAGGCTAAACAATAAAATATTTATGGCAAGTAAAAATAATTGATAATAAATATATGCATAATAATATTAATATGTAAAAATTAAGATCTTCTAAATTTTATTATATTAAACCTATCTATATTTCAAACTTCAAAACTGTTGAAAGTTGTGAACGAACTAACGTTTATTTTTTCAATAAAAACACGATGTTGCCAAGTTTTCCAATCACGAATCCAATAAAGTATACTAAAACAGAGTGTTGTTCCCTCGGCCGGTACAACTGTGTCCGAAATATTGCTGTTTCTATGTTGGACCATAAATCTTAGCCATGGCTGCAACGATACCAGTGAATCTATGTACCAACCTAGTTTGAACAAACGAGTGATATGCCTCAACATATATACCTTTTTTACACTAAATAGGCTTACGTTTGACTAATAGCCTGCCTGATGTTAAGCACCACTATAGTCTAAGATGTAGCACGCTTGCCTAGAAGAAACTTAAGTTAATAATAATAATACCTAAGGTATTTTTATATATTCATTTTATAACATTAATACATATCTTCATCTTATAGTATATACAAAAATTACTTAAACATACAGTAAAACTTACAATATTTACAAAAAATTCAGCACTGATTTGAAAATTTATTTGTCTTTGTCTTTGAATTTATATAATCACACTTCGAACTAATAATATAACAAAGACGGAAGTTTGTGCACGAGTGTGTGAGCGTGTATGTACCTATGTTACTTTTACTCGCTCAAACCTATTTAAATGAATTTGATCTGGACGTAGATCCTGGATTTACACTTAAGCGAATTTGTATACCGGATAAACGCGGTTAATTCCGTGGGGTATTAGACCTACGTTATGTTTTACCTTTAGAAAACTCCATTAGCTAAAACTCAATGTGACTTTCTTTTTACAGTAATTAAAGTAAAAAAAATAAAGTGACTTTCTTTTCACAGTAGTCATCCAACCAAAGAGCCAAGGATCGTGAACGGATACCGCAGCTCACAGAGCCACAAGAGTTTATCAGACATCCAGGTTAGCAGGCGCATTTAGTAAACATCGAACCAATGAAACCTCAAATTATACTAATTAGACAACACAACATTCTTAACTTATTTAGCTATTTTTATACATCCATTAATATCTACAAGTCAAGCGTTACAATTTCCATCATATTATTATAGTCATATAAGCGGTGTACACTTCAGATCTATGTAAAAATCAAATTAAAAAATGTCTAAACTATAAACAAACTAATAGAACTAATTTCCAATCTAGATTGTTACGATTGTTCTCCTAAGTTTGTTCCAAGATCTAGATACGTTTTGTTAAAGCCTTGGGAATAGCTGGAAAGAATGGTATAAACTACAATGTGCCAATTTTATTGGACTGAAAAGCAACTTTGAAATTTGTTGCTGAAAACTTTCAGATATCAAGTACTCCCACTGTTACAAGATTTCTTGGAAATCCTGGGAGAATATATACTTGAATAGCTGTGCCTGCGACTTCGTACGCGTAGAATAGTTATTTTGGGCATTAATTCTTTCATACATATTTGTTTGATATCTTGAACCGTTTTCACAGCGCATGCAACGGAAGCCCTCAAAGATGAATAATTTTCCCCGTTTTTTTCACATGTTCCATTGTTTCTTCGCTCCTATTAGTTGCAGCGTGATGTTATATAGCCTAAAGCCTTCCTTGATAACTGGTCTATCCAACACAAAAATAATTTTTCAATTCACACCAGTAGTTCCTGAGATTAGCGCGTTCAAACAAACAAACTCTTCAGCTTTATAATATTAATTAATAATAGTATATAGTATAGAAATATAGATAATATCAAATTTGATTATTTAGTACTTCCAATTATTGGTTGGTTGCTGGGCAAAAATCAATTGATTGTTAATTGGAAAGATTTATCGTACTTGAACAATATTTTTTTGTATTTCTGTCGTAAATTGATTCAATAATGTACTAAGATAGTATGAAACGAGTTAGTTTTTTTAATTGCAGTGGCTTTAAATGACAAGGATAACACTAAACAATATAGCTCTAAATTGTACAAAAAAACATGTTGTTGAATTAGTACTGTATTATGCTTTAGTGTTGATGGACAGATGGAAATACTTAAAAACACATTAAAAAAAAAACATTATTAAAAAAAAACACAAAAAATGTAGAAATTAAAATCAGCGTCTCAATTGGTGGCCATATCTCTTTTAGGCAATGAATGATGCGATAAGTTTACCATATATTCCTACAATAATACCTATACCCCCTCTTATAGCTACTGTTAATCGTTTTAGAAATAAGCGTTCGTTAATTTCATTACCTATAAAAAATAAAGTACACATGCATTGTCGTTTTTCGAGCACGAAAATGAGATAAACCACCACCATGTGTTTTTCATTGGTCATGGTAGATAAACCTTCAAAAAATTGCCTGAAAATAATATAACAATCAAATACCCAATCCTATTGCGGTGCAGTCCAGGGCAAACAACTAGTTCCAAACAAAGTCACATTACAGCAGCGTTCCTGAAATTCAGTCTCAGTTTTGTGAAACCACTTCGCATACGATACACATTTACATTCTCAGATTTCGCAAACCCGAGTGTATTACATTAGGATGGGTGTACACAAGAGATGTATGGAAAAAATGGTTAAATGGCATAATGGTATTACATGTACCAACGCAGATAATGGTAGCCATGATTAAGTAAGACGTACTCAAATTAACCTCTTTATAATTTGGCGGTTCATGTTTTTTATTCGTATTGAAATGTGTCATAAATTCTAATTTTGATATATAAGACTAGTAATTTGTTTGTTTTTAGGATGCGCGTACAACTATACTGTATAAAAATGATCATATAAAAGCTATTAAAATTGATTGATTGATTGAAAAATAAAATATAAAATTGATTGAAAATTCTTAGGAAGGTAATCTAAGTTTCCAGTAATAAAATATATCCACTTTAAAACCAAGTCATTTAAATCTCCAGCAACAAGACATGTCCACAATATACCCCCAGCTTTAACACACGCAAACGTATTTTACCTGTACTTTAGGTGGAACAGTAACAAATTTAGAGGGAAATAAGACAGCTTACATGCACTGATACTCCGCCCGTGAGAGAGAGGTAAACGAGCGTGGGGTTAGCAGTGTTTGAAACCATTGTGGTATTAATATTACCATAAGGTACCATACGATTGTGTACGATGGCTATTATATTATATAATAAATTACCAGGCAACCTAAAAGTATCGCAAAGTAAAATTACGCCCGTGACTTAAAAATATATTTAACTAAGAAATAATAAATAAATATTTCAGGACATATCACACAGCGCCATCTAGCCCCATACTAAGCTTACGCTTGTATCATGGGTACTAGATAACGGATATAATACATATATACTTTTCTTTCGTAAATATATACTTAATATACATAGAAACGACCAGACCCAACACAAGTAATTTGCTAATCAAATTGTATATATACCGGTTCCTAACATTGGTGTATGGCGAATTTCAGGGTCATCAAGGGCCGCGTCTCCGCTCACACATCAGGGACGAGTCCAGTCGCCGTTTGGAGGGTGCAATCCAGGCCTGGTGCTCATCAGCTCGTGAACTGCCCTCGCGCTTCGGGAGCAGCTTCGAGCAAACTTCAGGGAGCGGTAAAGGACAAAGCCTTGTCTTGCAAAGTAAGATCTGTCCATCCATATTTTTTTTACATACGCTACCCTCTTTTGTTTTGTGAAAATGATAAAAATCGTGACCCAAAGGGCACGATTTTTATCTGAAAATTGAAACCAAATTTCGACTCAAAAGTCGAAATTTGGTTTCAACTAAACATCATTTTATTATTTATTTATTTATTTATTCTCACAATTAGAACCGCTTAAAGCGAATTACTCTATTGATAAATAATCTAATCATAATAATAAAGTTAATTCTAATAGTGACATAAAAATGTATAAATTAAATTATTATACAAAACAAAAATAAAACTAAAAGTCAATAAGTATACATAATATCAAATTAAAATTCAATTTAAAAAGTAAAATAAAAACAATACGCAAATATCAAGTTATCTCGGGGCCTCGCCTATTGCGGGTAATCTCGGCCGAAATAACCATAATAATAACTATGGTCAAGTGCAAACCCGTTCAAGTTAAAAAAAAAAATCGTCAAATCAATATGGCTGCATTCCATCGTATGAGAGTCGTGTTAACAAACTTAAATGTATAATGTTAAGTGCTGGTCGTTTGGTCGTTTCTTCTTAAATAGTTCGTATTGAAATTGTGATATCACTATTAATAGATGTGTACCTTCATGCTTGAATTTTAAGAAAGATTTACCTAGGATTTACTTATTGTACACATGACTACTTGGTTAAATATAGTAAACCCTTCAGGTTTAAATGTAATTATTTTAATCCAAGGTCAGTCCCACTGCTCACATATTACATCTACAGCACTTTTTTACACTATCACACCTCCCTGCACCGCTCACTCCACAAAATCACATAACGTGTTCGTGAGCGCAATCAGTAGATTGTAGCTATACCTACGTTATCATAACTCACTCACACTTCCACTACAAACATATCTATACACCATCCATCTCACATAATCACACAATTAACTTTCAGACATTCAACAACACAATAAAAGTAACAGCATTATAGGGTTAAGCAATGAAATATGAAATAATGAAATACCTATTTATTTGCTTAAGAATGTAGGTTACAGAGATGACAGGTACCTACATATTTATGCAATTTGACGTTCCGTACATTCGACCAATAGCTGGCGTGCAAATGTTTGACAAGATTAATAACTAAGCTAAGGTATGCAAACAGGTGAGAAAAATAATTAATTACGAACACTTTTACATATTACTATTATAGGATTCAGTTATTTCACAAGTTTTGCAATTGGTATCCCGCAGTAAACACCTAAATATTCATCTACAGAGTAATAACATTCATTCAGTAGCAATTTACGAAGATTATTTATTTTATAATTATTAAATACCAATACATGTAGTAATTCGTAAAACGAAACGCGAATGGCCGCCAAAATGACAGCAATGTGTCAAAATGGATGATTTATTTCACTTTTTCCTGATTTTTAAATAATTATATGTCAAAATGTATAAGTTTCCTAAAAATAAGATTTTGTATAAATATAGGTTCCTAACAACATAAGCTATCTGTGAAAAAAAATGAAGCCTTAAAACGATTGGAGACTTTCTGAACCTTACCTTTTATTATTATTATATTATTAATTTAAGGTTAAATTGATTTTTTTATTACTATTCAGTAAAGTGCACTATTGTCTGTTTAATTTTTCAAATTATGAACCATTCCTCAATTATGCAGCAGTACTTAGATGTTTTGATATTCACTCTGAAATATTTTATTTATACACATACAATGTGATGAACCATTTAGAGCTCATTTTAAACAACATAATGTTTACATGTAAATGTAAGGCAACATTTCTTGCCATTTTGAAACATATATTCTGGTTTAACAGCATCGATCTCCATCAGTACAAGTACTTGTACTGATGGCGATCGATGTTTAACAGTCATGGTATGTGGTGCCATCTAGTTGTGCACTATCATTAAATTGCTACTTGTTACTACTCTGTCGTCGACTTTTTAAATGATACATTTATTTAATGAGATATGAATCTGGCCGCTTCTCACTTAAACATTGCATACCCTATCAGGGTTATTGTTCAGTGTTCACTTTACACATCTTGTTTGTGTAACTGTACTTTACAATTTGCTAATAAATAACTATGACTATGTCTCTTTTAGCCATTTTATCAATGTATGGGCCGGTTACCTGACTTGACAGATGCAATTCAAATATTGCTATACTTTATTGATCCATTCAAGATATGCGTACATTCTTATTAAAACTCTTCTAAACACATACAATAACATAACAGTAACACTTCCAAATAATAATAAAAAATAAACATTATATATACACCATAAAAAAAACAAAAAAAAAAACTAATCTACATTTTCAAAAGGTAGCGTACCCAAAATGCTGGCTGCATTGCCCATTATTGCTATGTACTTTGCTTAAAATAAAACATGAAAATCGAAAATGACTTTTAGATTGTACTTCGCAACGTTACTCGGATATATTTTTGTGAATGTAATTGCTTACCGTTCAAATCGGGAATAAACTAGTTTCTTCTCAACAAGTAGGTACGTTACAACAAATTGTAAAACTATCATAATTGTTGCTTAACGTACTCTTTTTTTTTAACTTGAAAGGGTTTGCTCTTGGCCATAGTTTACCTGATAGCAAGCAAAGGCTATGGCCCAAGATGGAGCGTGCTTACCCGATAAGAACCGATTCACTCTCGCTTTGAAGATCGCTGGATTATTATTACTCTTGCATCAGCTGTACAAAAATATACTCCAAAAACGAGTTCACTCTCTAAACTTAAGTCTCCAGGAGTCCAATCCCTTCAACCCTCTATGAATACAGTCAATTTCACGCCTTTTATTTGCAATCAGTACTTCAAATCTGTGTACCAAAGCCTAATTGAGAGCCATTGAGACATGTATCAATAGGCCCATTAGACAGAACAAATATAACTGCATGTTCTGCAAACGAGTAAAAACAACCGAAAACCCTCGTATTTTATCTCATATTTACTCTCCCCTCAGACGATGGCACGTTCGGTTTAGGCTGAAAAGATTACAGGATTTAGATTCTTTATGAAATTTTTTGATCAGTGGATGCAAAATTATGTAAAATAAATTAGCTATGAGGCCTTCCTTCAGTTCCCGTGTATTTAGTTACGTAAAGTTCATTTTTTAACAAGGTATGGGTTTGCACTTGACCGTAATTTGCCTGATGGTACGCAAATATTACGGTCTAAGAAGGAGCGTGCTTACCCAGTAAGAACCGATTGTTCTCGCCATATGTAGGTGGAATTTTGTATTGTTACGAGACAATAATATATGACAAGCGTAACAATTATAAAAAGGAGTAAAAACATAAGTATTTGCAACACATATAACAATGTAAAATTGCATGCAAATTTATTATTTTAAGTGGTCATAAAAAGTCAACAAATCATTATCTCAATCATCGTTCTGATAAAACCGATTATTTCTAATGTGAATGGAAAATATTTCCCACCGTCTCATTCAATTTGATCTACACAACCATATCTAGACGAAGTAATCAGTGACAGACAAACATTTCAATTTTTTCTTTCGTTATTTTGATAACGGCTGACGTCGAGGGTGCGTCTCTTTTTCAATGCAAATACATCATTAGAACCACGATAACAATTTTGCCGAGCTGACGAAATGCTGATATTGTTTTTGTGCAAAAAACCGCAGAAAACGTTATTATTTTTTATCTTTAAACTGAAAATAGTAAGGAGAATAAACTTTTTGTAGATCATTTTTACATCCTCAATAGTGTATCTCAAATAAATAATAATAGTGCATCTCAATTGTACCTACGGTGAACAATACATAAACCAAACTTGTAAGTAAATAGATAGTGTTATTTTGTAAACATGTGGCAAATAGGCGGAGTAATGTTTCATTGTTTTACTTTATAAAAGCGTGTTGTCCTCTAAATAAAAAAAAACAGTAAGACTTGATCAAATTAAATTCATTGCTCTTCTTTCTCTATGTCTCTCTGTGTCACATGAAACTAACACTCTCACTTATATCTGACTAGCTGTGCGAGCGACTTCGTCCGCGAGGAATAGTTATTACCTACCATAAAAACGGTTCTAGTGAGTTAATCTTAAAAGATAGACATATGCTGTTGCTAACATTTTGTTAGATCATTTTAACAGAAATAAATCTTTTATACATATTTTTTTGATATCTTGAACCGTTTTCGCAGCGCATGCAACGGAAGCCCTCAAAGATGAATAATTTTCCCCGTTTTTTCCACATTGTCCATTGTTTCTTCGTTCTTATTAGTTTCAGCGTGATGTTATATAGCCTAAAGCCTTACTCGATAAATGGTCTATTCAACACAAAAAGATTTTTTCTATTCGCACCAGTAGTTCCTGAGATTAGCGCGTTCAAACAAACAAACAAACTCTTCAGCTTTATAATATTAGTATAGAAGTACAGATTTTTCAAGTTATGCGGCCAATGATGATGAATATGAAATCTTCTTTACCATTTTCGAAAGTCTTTACTCTAAATTTGTTGTCATTCTAAATCAATCATTAAAATGTATAGCATACAAACACGTAGTAGGAAATATTTTTTTAAGTACCTATTTAGTTTGATTAAAAAAATATTTCGCGGTATCCTTAAGTATTATTTTGCATAAAGTTATAAGGTATGTACAAATAATGATAAAATACTCACAAAGTCGGTAAATTGTACAAGCATTCCCAAACCAGCAACATTCATACATAGTCAATAAACTTGTCATTATGGACCGAATATACGGCGGCAAGTTTTAACAAGACAACCTCAAGGAACGTACAGTAATTAGTGCAGGAACCAAATTGTAAAGGGTAGATTATATTAGTAAAAAATATTGGAAACTTTTATCTATTTAATCTCATGTATTGTTACAGGTTAAACTACAGTTGTGCTTAACATCAGGCAGGCTAATAGTCAAACGTTGGCCTATTTAGTATAAAAAAAGAAAAAAAAAGTTTATTACCTGGTTTAATTTTCTCCGTGCCATTGCTCGATGCTTTATCTTTTTTTCCATCTTACGATGGAAACTAAAAGCAATACAAGACTATATGAATTTAATATCAAATGTTGAATTTTCATAATATGTTAAAAATATGCGATGAACTAAAATTAAAAGTACGCCATAGTTTAACTTAAGCTTTTTTTTGGAGAGCAAATATTTTAATCAAGATAAGTAACAAAAGCCATAGTGCGGGCTTAGCATTTTACATAATAACTCATACCTATGTTTTGTTAAGAGCAATCATTTCTGGGTACTATTTTTAAAAACCATAAATTTAAATCAAATCTTTTCCACCTTGAAGTCCGTACCGCGTAGGCCAGCTACGAATGATGGCGTAGGCCCTACTACGACGTAGCATTATCGCCTACGCATAGTCGTTTAGTTAGTAACTCTTCTAAATTGAGAAAGATGTGTGAAGAGAACATCGTACTATCTAGTTTTATGGTCCTAATTATAAAATTAATGCTAGGTATATAACTAAAAGAAAAACTATTCATATTAATTATGTTACCATGCAGAGAATTTTTAAGCATTACAGTATTATATAATGGTGAAATCGTAGATTTTTTACGTTTGTTCCTTTATAACGCTACAACTCCTAACAATAGAAAATCATCATTTTGGTAGGTAGTTGAAGGTAGGGCCCAAAAAGTAAAACATTTACACATGTATGAGTAAATTATTGTTTACTAATAACAACTAAAATATAACTAAACAAAAATTTCTCAAACATAAAACTTATGTATAACGCTCCGCATATTTATGTGGAGTAATTAAGTAACCACAAAACTTATGTAACCTGTACCTAACGTCTTAAAGCCTGTAACGAGCGTTAACGATGTCTCCGTATAAAGCACTTTAACTTTTTGTCGTATGTGTGAATCTGAAATGACTTAACTTTAACGATTTGGATCGCAAGAGATTTGTTTTTGGGTGATAATGGTATTGTAATTCCTGAGATAAGTTTATGTGATCAAAGACTAAGAATACTGAAATTACGTACGATATGAATTTCTTAGATGGAAATTATTTACAATTTTTATTTTTTTTTGAACAAATGTCTTTTATAATTGGTAGTTATGTTAATAGATTAAATTGAAAAGTAATTGAATTAATTCAAAAAAACGTATTCACATATCCATATGGAAGATTATACACTTGAAAAATAAATAATTTGAGTAAGAACATCGCAACAATTAAAAAATAATATTAACCCCAGCTCCAAAACAAGCAAAGTTGTAGAAACAGTGGTTGTAGCGCCAGTTATTGTACGACAAGTTACTTTCACTCTGCCAGTTAATTTTGCCGTACGCGTTGCTAATATTGCAGAGTAGAGAATATAAACGGACAATTTTTTTCACATAATATTATATAACATTTACCTAATAGTGGTGGTTTAAAGGAACACGGAACAAACATGAAAAGAAAAATAAGTAGGCGAGGAGCATGGGATGTTGGATCAGAATTAGAAAAATATTTGCATTTACATAACTAATTTACGAGAATATTTTAAAAACATCTTCATGTTGAAGCCCTCTGAAAAAGCTGTTCGAGAATCGTTATGTTACTGCGAGTCATGACTCCTCGTAGAAAAAAAAAACATAGAAAAAGATCTCTTGAACAGATATGGACCAAGTAAAAGAAAAGGCGGATGTCGTGTCGTATAAGGAGGTCAAGGAATTGGGAGAAGATCGGAAAAGATGGTGACTCCACAGGCAAGGGCCCTGCCCTTATACCTATATATATGATGATGATGATGGACAGATATGGCGTGATTGTCGCACCGGAAGACATATATTTTATTAGAACTTAGAAACTGTGGTTTTGAAACAAATCAGATTCCTCACTATGATTTCCTTCACCGGTAATACAAATACAAATACAAATATTTTATTTATCGAAACACAGTGACAGTACATAATAAGAATTTTCTAAAATAGGCTTAGGTACATTCTTTGTGTTGGCGTACGTTCGATATAAACCCTGAGCTCCACGCTAAGTCCCATACGGAACTTGTGTTTGTGGAGCCACAGTATTCATCTCAATGTCAGTCCCAGTGTCACATAATTTTACACAATTTTTTTTATCTTTACCTACTTTACATCTTTACACAATTTGTTTATCTTTACTTTGTACAAATAATGTTGCTAGCATATAATAAAAAAGGCTAAATTGGAAATAAGTTAACAATATAGGTAATCCAAACGTAACTTGAAATACAAGACATTTATTGATGGATAATTAGAGTTAACCCGATACGCGTTAGAATATCTAGTTCCCATAAAACAAGCGCAAGCTTAGTATAGGCTCAGATGGCGCTGTGATAATGTCCTATTTTTTTTATTATATAAGTCAGCTCTTTTTCAACGAGTCATAATCATCGTTTCAAGACCACATGATTAGTAAATAATGTTGTGTGTAGTTATTACTTTGTATAATCTACTCCCCACTAATACGGCGGCAGCGGGAGTTTGACGGCAGATCTTTACGTTATGTCGCTTCCTTTGTTAACATTCGGAAAGTCGGGGTTCACAGTTGTCGCCCATTGTGCTGCTTCGCATTAGGGTTGGCGTATTTTAAGAAAAAGAATAAAAACCATTTATTGCAACATAATACCTTAAATTAGACAAAAACAACCAAAACTATATAATTACAAAATATGAGTAAATTAAAAGTTTTATGTCACAAACCGGCCCCAACTCAGCATGTGCTCTATTTTAGCGTGGTTTTTGTTTTGGAAATTTGATAAAAAAATGATTAATTTATTTTATACAAATACTTAGCGTAATTTTGATAAATTTATTGTTACAGTTAATATTTATAATCAATTGCGAAAATAAATTATTCTTCTGCAATGTTGACTACGGAATCTATCTATGAATTGACGACTATGATACCTTAAAACTACTAAAAAAATAGATTAAACTTAAATTATTCCTTAAATTAAAACATACCTAGTCTATCAACATTAACACTGAAACGTCATTTAAAGTCATAATAACATCTTAATTTTTTTCTCCTTCTCCTTTTGCACACACGTATGTACATTTGCATACTAGGTTAAATTCATTTCCTCCATTCCTGCTTTCTTAGATAAATTCGGCTAATGACACGTAAAACTCAAACCACCATTCAGGGACATTTAAATCCTTGCATACCACCCTTTGTTTTTTAATTCATGATATGTTATTTTTTGTCGCGGGTAAGAATAGTATCAAACACCAAGACATTAACAGGAGTGCTTATGTCAGACTACCGCAGTGGAATTGTCGTGCGGAAGTTAACGAATGCCGCATTTTGATGAGTCGAGCGCAGCCAGTTATATTGTAATAAAAACTTACAATATTCACTTGGAGTTATAATTATTATCTGACAGAGTTGATACAGTTGGTTTATAATGTAGTCGAGGTTAGCTGCAGCGTAGCTTGCGTCGTGAGGAGATAGAAAGTATTGAAACTTATAACAGTTTTAAGGCTGCATTTTTATTCCATGCTCCTTACTTTATTTTATAATATTTAAAACTAGTTGTGCCTGCGACTTCATCCACGTGGAATAGTTATTTTGGGCATTCATTCTTTGAATTTTGAACCGTTTTCGCAGCGAACGCAACGGAAGCCCTCAGAGATGAAAAAAATTCCCCGATTTTCCCACATTTTCCATTGTTTCTGCGCTCCTATTAGTTGCAGCGTGATGTTATATAGCCTAAAGCCTTCCTCGATAAATGGTCTATTCAACACAAAAATAATTTTTTAATTCGCACCAGTAGTTTCTGAGATTAGCGCGTTCAAACAAACAAACAAACAAACTCTTTAGCTTTATAATATAATAAAGTATAAATTACAGTGACAAAATAAGTCTATGTTAATAAATTTTATTATATACTTAAGTATTTAGAAAATGAAAGAGCCAAGTCTTATTTTTGAATCACCATTAAAAGGAGGCATTTCGTGGCAAAAAATAAATCCAAATATCCATTTACATTGCATTATTATTTCCTATTGGAATTCATGGGGTGATAAACCACAAACAAGGGGGGTCACCCGTATAATCGATGGTTTATCCCCTTGGGCAATAAACAGAATATTTACGGCAACTTTTTGAAGAAATAAACTTGGTAAATAAGAGTCAGATGTATATGTCATATTTGATCATTAAGATACGTCTGCTAAAGAACTAAGATAAGATGTTCTTTTCTTATTTTCTAGGTATGTATAATGACTCTTATTTGAAGGAAACAAGAACAACCATTGATTAATCGTTTGCTTAGAAGCCTCTTCTTCTAAAATCAAAATATCTAACTAGAAGACGCCCGCGGCTTTTCTCAAATTATTTCGGGATAAAAATTTGCCTATGACATTTCTAAGACGTCATACTACCTACATACCAAATATCATGATGATCCGTTTAGCCGTTTTTGCACGACGAGCGTTCACATAAACAGAGACACAGATAAACAGACAAAAAAACTAGAAACTGTTGGAATTTATTCTGCTATAAATTCTAAGTATCTCCAAACATTTTTTTTTAATATCTTCAATTTTTAGTCTTTCAACCCTCTTCAGCTCTATTATTATATTGTATAGATAGATGACTGTAGATTGTGATTTCCCCAAAGAACTAATTTGATAAGGGAGTTCTCCTAGAAAATACATAAATTAAAAAAATATATTACTATGAAATTAATTTATTTATACACGAAAGGTAAAGAATTTTGAAAAATAGCATTTGTTTTAAGCCCCACCTCGGAAAAACTTGTCTAGTCTCAACAACACAGAAAAATAAATATATTCCCCACCACATACGTGTAACAAGACTGAAATAAAATAACAAAAACAAAGGTTCGATCGAGCCCACATCGGTAAGGAAAGGAAGTGTCAAATACAAAACAACCCATGTAGCATTCGTACAGTGAGCGAGCGAAGTGCGCGAGGTGTCTCTTGACAAAAGTTTCTTTACGTTGGACAGACAGGGTATTTAGCCATCAAGTCATCCCAAGTTTAGTGATACCTGAACAAGCAAACAATACGGTCCGAGAATCTAAAAACCTATTACCATAGATTCTTTAAAATAACTAAGACACAAACTACTTCACGGGCTGATAAAATTAACTTGAATAACTCTACGTTAATATAAAAATATCATAATATTTCATTTATTTTTCAAATTTTTACTATTTTTTTTTTTTTTACATGATATAGGCTTACGCTTGACTACAACTTGCCTGATGGTAAGCAATGTTATAGTCTACGATGTAGCGCGCTTGCCTAGAAGAAACCGGTTTACTCTCGACTTAAAGACCGACAAATTATAGTTCAAGGGGAATAGAGATTCGGGCAAGGAGTTCCACAGTTTGGCTGTTCGCACGATGAAAGTCGAAGCAAAGCGCTTGGTGCGAGTCTTTGGAACCTCAACTGTATAACGGTGCCTCCTTGCCGAACCCCTACTCGTACGATGGTGAAATGGGGCTGCAGGAATTAAATTATGCAATTCCTCCGCACACTCTCCGAAATGCAACCTGTAAAAAACCGAAAGACTGGCCACCTTACGGCGGTGCTCAAGGCTTTGTAATTTTGAGCTACAGAGTGAGTCTTTCGCGATGAGCTTTTTTGCCCGTTTCTCAATTAACTCCAACGCCTCAAGCTGGTACTTCGCAGAACCATCCCAAAGGTGCGAACAATACTCCATACACGACCGAACTTGCGCTTGATACAAGGTCAGCAGCTGTTCCGGAGTGAAGTATCGTCGCACCTTGGAGAGGATACCCAGCTTCTTGGCTGCGAGTTGAGCTTTAGACTCAATATAGGAGCCAAAGTTGAGGGTCGGAGTCAAAGTGACACCTAGCAACTCTAGATGGTCGGTGATGGGCACGGTATCATTTCGGAAAGTAGGCGCCATTACAAATGGCCTCCTCTTTGCAGAGAAAAGACACGCTTGTGTTTTTGAGGCATTAAACTTGACCAGATTGGCATCGCCCCAATCGGAGACTGCCGTGAGGGAAAAGTTTAAGCGCTCAATCATGGCTTCTCTGCAAGACTGGATCTCGGCCGCACTAGCTCTAGCGGTGGACATATAGCTCTCTACAACAGTGCTGTCGTCTGCATACCCAAAAATACCAGGCTTCAACAGATCATTAATATGTAGCAAGAAAAGTGTTGCAGAAAGCACTGATCCCTGGGGTACTCCGGCATTAATCGCCATTAGATCAGACGAGCAGCCATCAACGACTACCCGGATAGATCTATTCCTCAGGAAATCCGATATCCACACGCAAAAACCAGCAGGCAGCCCAAACGATGAAAGCTTGCTGATCAGGCCGTCATGCCAAATACTATGCATTAAAGGTGCATCTATAAAATTAATCTACTTCAAATGGAATCAGTTTTTTTTTCTCTATAATAGTGTTAGTAAAATACTACGCCTACATTATGTACTTATATGTACCTATATATTTTTTCTCATGTTTCATACATACATGTTGTGTTTTCCAGCTCAGGCATTCCATTTACGTCATTGAGGTTACAAAGTGTCACTTCAAGCAATTTGCTAATCAAACTCCACAATGTCAATTATGTACTAACAAGTACCTAAGTTCTTACGAGGGTGACGTTGTCGAATGTAAGTAGTATATAGTTTTTAAATCGCTTATGTTAATCGCTAGCAGATAAAAATATTGTCATTTTTCATTCATAGATTTATTTTATTTTTATTTTATCTCTTATTACAACTACAGAGCGAGGTATACTGTTCCCTGAAGTAGTGGTAGGTACATATAGTCACGCATTCTTTCACTACATTTCCCCGCGAGTGGAGGGACAGCGGAATGGGAACCATGCGCTGCTGCGTGTTTTATTGCGGACTGGCATAAAGTATAAGAAATGTGCTATTTTATGAACAAAAGAAGTAAATATTCAAGATTAATCAAAACATTTAGACCAACAAATATTGCTAACATATACAAAAAAGGTCTAATGATGATGATGATGAACATGATTAAGGCGTAAAGTTTTTTTCTTAATTAATTACAGCGATAAGTCCGCTAACAGTACAAATCAAATGACAGATCAGGAGGAAAGCAAAAGACGAGCATAGTTTTATTGATATAATTTTAATGCTTTTATTGGAAGACGAATTTGTGGACAAATACCTAAAAAAGCCTTTACTAAAAAAAACCAAACAAACAAACTCTTTTTCTCATGTCTTGCACCAACAGCCAAAGCTAGCATAACCCACTAACAAGAGAAATATAGAAACTATTCCAACTCCTCTTTACAAAGCATTTTATTATCCAAATCATAACTTTTTTACGGTGATTGCGGGCAATGGAGAATACACTCGAACTTTGCACGTAATCAATCTGAATTTATGGACCTTACACGGTTACTTGAGAAACTGACACACACTAAAACAATTATTTATTTTTTATTAAGCTTAAGGGGTCAAATTTAATAACTTCAAGTACATATTTGAAAATATATAGTCTATTAACATTACCCCTCATCAAATTTTACAAAGTTTATTCGGCTGGAGAAAAAATAACTCGAGACAAGACTCAATTAAGACATAATTACTGATGTAAGTGCTAGCCGGTTATTACAACTAAATTAAAACATGCCTTGTTGGAGCTATGAAACAATGAACAATAACAAAAGTTTAAGATTAGGGCAATTGTAATAGGTATTTATTTTCTTTGTAAATACACAAAAATATATAGAAAGAATTAAACGAAGTTTTTGTTTCAATATCTGTTTTGATATTTACTGTGACTTGTATCTAACATAACTTTGGATATCAATAACTCTGTATTAATCTTCAAACTTTTTCTCCAACTTGGGGTGGTTCATGAGAGAACGATGCAGTTAAGGAACTTGATAAAAGAAAATATAATTTTTGTGTAGATATATTCTTTCGACACGACATTTGACTATTATCGTTGAGGTATTGCTATGCGCTTCAGTTTAAAGACTCTTTTTATTATTAACCAAGCCTAAGCATTAATTTGAAAGGTTATATTCATGCCAATTTCATTCAATATTTTTCGTAATAATTTACGTTGGGATTAGCTTAGCTCATTCACAAAAGAATTTAATAACATTTTAGTGATAGTTTAATCTTGTTTACGACCAACATGAGCTTATCTAGCCGTCCTAAAACCATAAAGCTTACAAAAGAACTTTTTCATAAACAAAATGGCGGACACGACAAAATGGCCGCCAAAATGCGCAGACAAAAGAATAAAGGTCTCTTGGCGTCCGTTTAATGAGGGTTTCGGTCATTTTACGCTCATTTCGATGCAAATTCAAGGGTTGATGACGTTTACAGGGCTATGATAATACGGCCGAAAGATTTTGATTAAAATTTATACAGACACTACGGTCTACGATCTTAGTAGAAGCTGCCTCCCTTAATATTAATCACTGGGCTGTGAGGATAAAGCATCGGCGCAAGTAGCAGGTAACTGATGAATTTGCAGGTTATCTTAATAATTTATCAGGTTTTAAGCGGTAGTTGACTTTAGTGAAACTTTACTTATAATAAATATCTTTCAGAAGTTAACGAGACAAGCTGTCTATTACCTACTCTACTTGTGACATTCTCCAAAGTTTTGTAATGGCATTAAATCAAAGAATTTTCAGATTACAGTTTAATTGTACAAAACTTGTCAAATCGTGACTATTTAGTTCCATTTTTTATAACTATACGATGCATCGACGACATTGTACGAGTCGCGAGCTCTTTATGAATGAGGTCTGTACAAGATCGACGCAGCTGGCACATTCAAAGAGAGGCCTATGCCCAGCAGTGGGATAGAAAAGGCTGTGGATGATGATTATGATACGATACATAAGTAATATAAGACGGATATACATTGTAGTTTTTGTATACGCGTACAATAATGAAAACCTTCTGAACATACATACAAATTTTCTTAAAAATTGTTAATAAAAGAGTTTGCAATGCTCATTTTCTTCACCAGTCAAGATCAATACAATAATTTTCTCTAAATTAAATTTGCAAACAAACAAATTTACAGAGCTCCAGCATATTTTATCAACATTATTTGGTATTTGTTTGCCAAGTTTTGCCATTATGAAGTGTCGAAAGGGCAATATTCGAGTCGGCTGTGCGTTGAGATAAAATAACACTAATTTTTCACGACATCCCTGAATGTATTATGTTATAAAGAAATACAGTAATACGTATAGCTTCATTTTGTATATTCATGAACGGATTTTGAGAAGCTCGGATTCAGATATTTTATGCCATATTAAGTATAATTTCATCTTACTATACACACAAATAAATGAAAGTTCCTTAGCTAAATGGCAGTTATTAGCTATTTATTTTTTATATCAGAAAGGATAATAAACGACCTGAAATTCTGGAAATAAGACAACAAGGCTGGAATTGTTGATATATCACATATAGTTTTGATTCATTTTCGCAACAATAAGAAGACAAATATATTTCAAATTTAAAGTTTTTTAAATCATTAATTTTTTGCAGTAGGTAATCATAAGTAACCAGCTGTGCCTGCGACTTCGTCCGCGTGCAATAGTTATTTTGGGCATTAATTCTTTGAATTTTGAACCGTTTTCGCAACACACGCAACGGAAGCCCTCAAAGATGAATAATTTTCCCGTTTTTTCCACATCTTCCATTGTGTCTTCGCTCCCATTAGTTGCAGCGTGATGTTATATATCCTAAAGCCTTCCTTGATAAATAGTCTATTCAACACAAAAATATATTTCAATTCGCACCAGTAGTTCCTGAATTAGCGCGTTCAAACAAACAAATAAAAAAATACAAACAAACTCTTCAGCTTTATAATATTAGTATAGAAGCCTTCCTTGATAAATGGTCTATTCAACACAAAAATATTTTTTCAATTCGCACCAGTAGTTCCTGAGATTAGCGCGTTCAAACAAACAAACAAATAAAAAAAATACAAACAAACTCTTCAGCTTTGTAATATTAGTATAGATATGAAGAGTATGAATAAGAATAAAATTATACGTATCACGTATAGAAAACGTCTGTTTTTTACTAAAACGGGTTAGCACTTGACCATAGTTTGCCTGTTTGCCTGATGGTAAGCAAAGTCTATGGGCCTAAGATCGAGTGTGCTGATCCGATAAGAACCGATTCACTCGCGCTTTGAAGATCGCTGGATTATAGCTAAATTCTTTTATTTATTTATTTATTTTACTAGGCACACAACACAATACACAGAAAATACATGAGTGACAGCATAACATTTTAAACGTATTGATCCATTCTATGCATCAAACACATGCGTGCACAACATGATTATAAACAAATGCAATGTTCAGTACTTAAGTTAAACTAAAGTGAAACAGTCTAACGTTATTGTACTTAGCTGATAATAGTCATGAAGCTACTTCTATAAGGTAAGTTACTCTAATTTTTGAAGTAAAGCTAATGGCCCCCTGGGTAGTTGAGTTTGCTACGGTATTCTGACGTTCACTTATTAGCTAGGTAATATGCCCTTTGGACGCCACTAAAATGTATAACTCAATATTCACCAAAAAATTTTAAAACATCTAATATGACATTTGTGGCATTAGTTTTAATTAATTGTTTTTCCGTTTTGTATAAGGTTTTTTATGTGAGTGTCCAATAAAGTATCAATCTATCTATCTTTCTATATGAACTACTCCATATTGTTTTTAAAAGAAAGTGTATAACGATGTTTCTGAGTAAATTTCCGGTATTTTATTGGTAAAATATTATAATTTCTTTCATCTGAGCTTAACAACATAGCATTTGTTTTTCTGTAGGGGAATATTGCAACAATAAGTGTGAGAAAAAGGTATAATTGTAAAAGTACATAGCACAATCAGAGACGATACATTTTTTGGTTTTGTGTATTGAAATTAAGAAAATATATTATTTTATACTAAATAAAACAATTTTATTAATTAAGAATATGTAACTATTTTTGTATGTTTAAAAAGCGATTAAATACTATAATAGTATTAACGCATTACAAAATAGCGATAGCCCAAGCAGCATTTTACCGGCCCGAGACTAATAATCATGAGGGTAGGATCCAACCCCTTCTCACCCTGGATTTATATTAAATTCCTTAGTCCAAATTTGGCGAAACAATGCCCATAAGGCCACTAACAGCGATTTTATTATTTCTTGCGCACACTCTATCCGACATTCCCGATAATATTAAAAAGCTTTTTTTCTATTTCGGACAACGGAAAATCTTTCGTTTCCTTGTCTTTTTTATTGTTCAACTATCGAGTTATTTTAATATTAGCCCCTGACCCTAGGGTAAAATGAGGCTATGAATTTGATTCGAATGTATGTATGGTATAAGTGTATGTATATGATTTGGTTAGGATTAAATGAAGTATGAATATGATGCACTGTTTAGGTATCCAAATACCAAAACGTTTTTTTTACATGGGATAGGTTTACGTTTGACTACAGCCTGCCTGATGTTAAGCATTGCTGCAGCCTAGGATGTGACACGCTTACCTAGAATATACCTACGTGTATAATGATAAATAGAGTTAATAGGTACATTCTAGGTAAGCGTGTTACTGCAGCATTGCTTAACATCAATCAGGCTGTAGTGACATGCAAACCTATCCCACGTAAAAAATAATGACATCGAGTTCTCTGCACTTTCAAACTTAACAAAACGATTCCGCTTTTTAGTACGTTTAATTAAAATAAAGTTTTATTATTTTTAATAAACCCGTTCTTTTTAGTACAAAGGCCAACCAAAATGTCCCATTTAATTACTAACTTTTGCACCTTTTACTCCTAGGTTTCTAAAAGTCATTGAAATCTCTCCCTGCAGCACTATTTCACCGAACTCCAGATTCGAAGCGATCCTAACAAATTACGCCAAGTTATTCCCGACTTAAACCTGGTTCGGGCTGAAAGAACCATTCCGATTTTCTCTAATACTCAAGTTTTCAGACAAATAAATTTTAAGATAGAGTGGCCAGGTGAAGGCTACGGAATGATGGAATAGTATGAGCAATGAGTGTCAATAGATAGATAAGAATATATATAGCTTAACATCGACCAAGTTGTAGTCAAGTATGAACCTTAAAACTTTAAAACATTATTACACCACTAGCGTAACTTTGTAATTTGATTTGTTTTACATTTTGAAACATAACACTTTGCAACTTAGTTTGTTTACGTTAATTGATTTTAAAACTTTAAATGTTTACATTTTGTATAATTTCGGTAACCTGATAAGTTCATAAAGAGATTTTCCATACATATACATATAAAGGAGATAAAAACAGCTTCTGAAACTCTCATAACTCTTACAAAAAATAATCTGTTTTTTTAAGGAAACAGATCACAATCAACAGTCTAACGTTATTGTATATATATTTTACATGAAATAGTCTCACGCTTGACTACAATTTGTCTGATGTTAAGCAACGTTATAATCTACGATCTAGCGCGCTTACCTAGAAAAACCGGTTTACTCTCAACTTGAAGACCGACAAATTTAAGTTTAAGGGGAATAGAAATTCGGGCAGGGAGTTCCACAGTTTGGCTGTTCGCACGATGAAAGTCGATGCAAAGAAATAGTCTCAATACGAATAATACAATTAAAAGTTGATAATGTTCAATAGTACTCGTATACTGTTACAATTCTGTGACTACTCAGGACCCTTTTGCAATAAAATGTAAGGAGGTGGGTAGGCGTTGCGTTAGCACAACTTTACTCTTTAAAACTTCAAAAGCCATGTTTTTAATTTCCAAATGAGTGAACACGATGTGGAGTTCAGGTACTTTTCTTCAGCTACGATACGGCTCGTAAGGTTAACAAGCAAATTAAATGTTTTAATAAAAATAAAACCTTTTAAAAATGATATGATTACAAATCGAATCGGGATTTATAAACACTTTACTTTAGTTTACTTTTGTAAATTTGTATTTCAGAAACGCGTGACGTTTGCAATGACAACCACAGCCGCTCTGTCACTAGCATTTCTAAACGTCTTAAACTTCGTCTTCTAAAGTACTTCTGGTTTAGTATACCTACCATATATTACATCCCAGGAAGTAAAAGTTCGATACAAACTAATCAAAATCTATTCCTAAAGCAAATTCACCTTTCACCGTATCTTTGAAATCAATCAATATATATTTTACCATTTTTTATCACAAAATAGGCTTGTGTTTGACTATAGAATAAGATGTTACACGCTTGCCTCGAAGAAACCCATTTACTCTAGATTAGTATTATTCTATTATAATTTACTGTCAAACAAAAACACTTGTATACTGTGAGGCCTTTTTTAAGTCTTATTTTCCAAACAATTTATTTTGTTATAATATTAGCAGCATTTTGTTTATCAAACTTCCGATCCATGTGTTTAACCTACTGAATGCCCGAGAGTTCTATTAGCGAGGCGCATTAAACTTTGCACCCCACATGTTACTTTACAAGTTAGAACTATTTACTTCACATCGACTTAAAAGAAAATTCGACATTTGCAAAAAAAAAACTTGGCTATCTCACGTATGTGTAGGTCTTATGCATAGAAGAGTGAATTAAGTATAGAGGTCTCTTTTTCCATGGCGTAATGCAATTCGTATAATTGGTGAAGTTTTTTCAGTCTGCGAAGTAACGAAATAAATTATCATATTATCAATATGTTAACTAAACGGTCTTCACTCACGTACAACGTACGCGAATTACACGTGAGTGAAAACCGTTTAGTTAACATATTGATAAAATGTCTCACGGAAGTTTTAATATTAAAATATCATATTATTGTAAGTTACGGTCTAAACTTACATAAACAAAGACGGTCAGTCAAACTGTCGAATGTTACTTTTACCTAATTATAACTTATAGGAAAACGGTTTTATATAACAATAAATCATAATAATATTTTGTTCTCTAAAGACATAAAAAGTTTAGTTCTGTTACTATAGGTTTCAAATTATATATTTCGTTATCTAGTACCCACGACACAAGCGTTTGCTTAGTGTGGGGCTAGATGGCGCTGTGTGCGATGTCCCAGAATATTTCTTTCATTTTTAAATATGTTGCTTTTTGCCCCAATATAATATCTATAGCTAAACAATTATTCTATTAATTGCTCTTAAGGACATGTTAAATTCGACCAAATTAACATAATGCCTAAAGTAACTGATCAATTATAGGAATCTAGACAAAACTAATATTGAAATGTGATTTGCCCCAAATCGTAACAAGCTGATAGATAATAAATAAAACAAAAAGGGAACAAACGAATAACAAGTTCATTTGACTAATTACAACTTCAAAACTTAACATAAGATTATGCTGATTAATTAATTATTTAAACTTAAATAATTGTGATTTACGATCCATCTGGTATGCGCACTAGTAGCATAACTGTACTTGCACACACTGTCACTCTGCGTGGAGTTGAAAAGAAAATTTAGGATTACTTTAACAAAAAGAAAGAAATTATCTTCCATACAAAAATAAAATAATGGTCAAACAAGGTACCTAAAGACCATTACAGCTCCAAGGGTAGTTACACACAACTAAACCGTCATAAAGCGATCCGTACACATTACAATACGTCGTTAGGGCCGAATTCACTTTTGTTAACCAACTTGTTTAAAAAGAAGGATATCATTTCCATCTATCGGTTGTTTCTATAACAGTACTTTGGGTATAAAAAAAATCTTCTAACCTCAAAAACTATTAATTGACTAAATAAAAACTTATAAATGAACTTACACTAGTTTACAGTCACAACATGTACATGTGTGATATGTCAAAATTGAAAAAAAATGTGTTTTTAAAAATGTGTATACATTATTGTTAGTGTAAGTTTATGTATATGTTTTTTGTTCGTTTGTCCACGGGTTTTTCAAATTCAAATTCAAATTCAAAATGATTTATTTCGGACTACAATTGGTGGATTGATCCATATTTTGTTAGTAACTTATAACTATTCTTACAGGCTAGGGTTAGTATAATTAACAAGTAGGTACATGTAGTTACATTCTTTAATACGTCATGTACTTAGGAGGCATTCCTTGCGGAATCATAGTCCGCACGAAATGTCTCAGTACAGGCGCATGCGGGTCTGCCGCTACAGCTTTCAAGATGATGTTGTCACTCCCCCGCAGCCTCCGCACTAGCGACGCCACCTTCTTCCTAATGAGAGCATTAAAGCCGTCGGTTTCGTTTTGCGCGAACATGTTGGAAGCACTACAAAATCGGGGAAGTTTCAACATCATCCTGAAGACATTATTATACTGAATTCGCAGGGTATCTAGAGACTTTTGGGAGCATCTGAACCACAGACCGCCCGTGTACAAGCCCTGACAATACGCTTTAAATAACAATAAATATGACAATAAGCGTTTTGCATAAACTATAAGTGCTATCGATATACTATATGTTTCAATTATTGTTTTTATTTTCTTAAGCCATAGCTACTGCTTTCTACTTGAGAAGCTATGGTCAAATAGAAATTCGTTTAAGTTAAGAAAATGGGAAACAATACAAATTCCTTCAAAACTGGTGCCGTAGGTGCCTGTTTTTGAGATATTTGACTTATTCATTTATTTACAAAAGAGACATAAAATAACATTATATCAAAATATTTTACTTCATGTCATGTTCTCTACAAATTATCATGCATGCATATGTACATGTACGAATGTGACGAGTAAATTGCTGTTAACAATAAATTGATTTTGATTATTATGAAATTGAAGCCGATAATTTTTGTAAGAAGTCGGTTAAATGTCTCAAATTGCTTCTTTTTCTTAACCAAGCTACCAGTAATTGGTATTTATGGTGGCCACACAATAAGAATAAAGCCATTAGTACCCCCTACATATGTTTCTTTTCGGTACGTTAGCCGTAATGGATGTAAGTTATTACTTGTCCATTTTCCTCCACTAATAGAATACTGATTGTATTCGTCAAATGAATTTCAGGAAAACAAGCTTTTACAAAATGACTATTTATTTAATTATGTCTTTTTAATTAGAAGTAAAGTATCACGGAGATTTTTTATGTATAATAATCCGATTATTTATCAATAGTTGCTTAATGTTTTGCTTATTTCAATATTACGTTATTTTTATGTATGTAATAACTTATAAAGTATATTACCCATTCAAATCGTTTTTTACAACGCTGCTGTTTTTTGGTGTACCTTTAGTTTAATTGGTTCGTCCCATACAAAGTAAAAAACATAAAATACATAAGTTTACTATCATATGTTCATTATACTATAATATTTTCGTTTAAAAACAAAAATAAGCGCTGACATTTTCCAGGTTCAGGTTTCCAAAACAAGACCACGTGTTTACAATAAAGCTCAAAAATATATACTTCTCCCTACTTTTCGTCCTTAACTCATTGAAAATCTCTCAAACTTTGATACCCTCCTCTTAACTGTTACTCAAACATAATTAAAAACGATTTCTCCGAAAAAAAAAATGTTACAAAGCGTAATTTTATCTTCTTAAACCCTTCTCAGCTTATCCAATACTTAGCGCGCCTTTTTATCAGATTACGATGGGGAAAAATTCTTCAATTTTCCTTACTGAAAAAAAAGGTCAAGAGGTGGTCACACTCGTGAATGAAGGGTTCTGTAACATCACACTTATATTATTTTGGCGATCATTTGTGTATATGTTGTTGTTATGCTCAAACTGATTTATTTATGCTGAACTTGCGTATGGACTTAGATTTACACCTGGATTAACATAGAAATCTTATTATTTTATCCCTTACTAACGTAGATAAAACTACAGGCTTAGTTAATCAGCCAAGACTGAAAGTGGGACTCACATAAGGACAAAAATCACTTTATATCTTTTAATGAAAGGCTCCGGACAGAACGGAATAACACTTATTGAGAAAGATTCACAAACATTTAATAGATATATATAGGTATATATACACACACACACACACATATGTACGTACATTTACATACTATTAATAAACAGTCATAGGTTAATTTGACAAGCGTCTTTTGAATAGGGCTTTGATCCCATTAATAACAAACAACATTAACTTTTAACAAATCCCTATGATATGTGTTTTTAATAGTTTGAAATGATAAAATAGTAATTTCGAATGAAAATGCCCAACCTTGATAACCTTCAAACTTGGCTTAACAACTATACACAGTCATTGAGTTGGTCTTAATTATAGTTCCAATCAAGTTGTCTTATTTTTTTATAGAAATAACTATCAAGGTCTGTCCGGTCCTACACTATGTCAGTGGTATGTCGTGTATCAGTCCACAGTTGTCAGAGAGACGTCTTTTGATCGTTGAGAGAAAGATGTGTGGTCGATTGTCTTTTTCTTATGCTGTGGCTACATTAGCGGGCGAAGATTCGTGTCGCATTGGCGCGCAAAACATCGTGCATCGGGCTTACACGATGTTTTTGTCTACACATGGCGGCGAAGATTCGGTAAACGGCCTATGGCGAATATTCGTTGTTCAGTTGTGTTGTTATATATTAATTCCATGTTTGAAACAGACTGAAGTGACGTAGGTGTGGCCTCTCCAGCGAATATTGTCGCGACAAACCCCTTTGCCCCGATGCTACATCGTCTGCGCGTGAATACATCGCGTTGTTGCGATGTACCCGGCTACATACATTGCCGTAGCCCATATTCGCCATAGCCCGCTAATGTAGCCACAGCATTAGGAACACTGTTTGCGTTCTAGGCACAGTCTTCACGAACGATAGTTCTAGGCACGTTCTTCGTATCATCTGCCCCCTTATACAAGAGGCGTATTTTAGTGAGCGTATTAACACACACTCATGGAATAGAACGACCAATGTATGGAATTGACATCACGATGCGCATCGCGGGGGGGAAATGTTACATCACTCCCATACATATTGGACATTCTAATCTATAAGTATGCATCAGTACGCTCACTAAAAAACGCCTCTCGTCTGAGGGAGCTAGTGTAGGGTAACGTCATAACTCTCAAGCGGCCCAGCCAACGAGTAATATTAGCATCGTTTCAAAGCAACTTTACTTCTAAGATCGTTTATGAATTAACTGCTTCGAAATCTTATAATGTTGTCATTTTATTGAAGGATATAAAATTAATAGGGACTGTCTTGCTTTTGACCGTATCTAATAACATTTAAAAATAAATAAATATTGTGGGACATTGCACACATCGCTTACTTATTACTTTAATTGAAAAAGAAGGCTTTCGAAAGAGAGTATTTTGTGTGCACATAATATGCACTCACAATATCGTTTTATAAAAATATATAAAAGAAAGTGATGTTCATCATCATCATAAATTTAAAGGCAAGGCCCTTGTCTGTGGAAAGTGATGTTAGTAACACCATTTATAACTCAAGAACTGAAGAAGATTTAGCTGAAAATTGGTGAGGAGGTAGCTTAGAACCAGGGGACTGACATAGGATACTTTTTATCCCGTTTTTTTAAAATTAAATTTAATGAAATCCAAAATTTGCTTATTCATTGCCTGTAAGGCAGAACAGAGTTCGCCGGGTCAGCTAGTATTATATAAAAAAGGGGTGGGAGGTAGAATTGAAACTATAAAACGCAAACACAATACCTGATTATAGCCACACAAGGTCAATAATGATAACAGCAAAAGAACAATGAAAACAAAGTTTTATCAGTATATATGTATATTTCATTTTAATTTGTTGGTTTGGAATTAGATTGCGTTTGCTTAGTGTGGGGCTAGATGGCGCTGTGTGCAATGTCCCGGAATATTTATTTATTTATTATTTATTTATTAGATGTTGCCTATGTTTCTCAGAGATCCAAGACCTGCTGCTCTGTCACATTGTCGTCATGAAAAAAGCGCAAACAGATCAAGAAACACACTTTTGCCACGGTAATATTATCATACAGTATTGTAACTCGGCCGTGTCCTTGAAATAAGTGCCTACGCGCGGTACGTAAACATGAGATAGGGCTGTCGCTGTCGCCCACCTACAGCGTATTAATTGCATCTGGCTACTTTGAGTTTCTATCTAGTTTTGAGATTGTAAATTTATTACTTTTTATTTATTTATTAGCACAGATACTTAGTAACAATATAAAATATTAATATTACCTAAATAAAATACTTTGTGAATTGAATAGAAAGTGTTCAATAAAAATGCAAGTTGTTTTTTTGATTGATAGATTTATTTAAAAAACCATGATTATGTATGTGACTATAACAAATCAATCTTATAAATTTGCGAACGAAAAATATTTGAATATATTTCAATGAAGTTCGGAATATTTTCTCCATTTTTTCTATATATTCCAAAAAATCATCGCCGGGTACAATTACAAAGTACAATTAAAAAGTAAACGAAAAAAAAGTGTACGAGATTCTTGTTAATCTTGAATCTCGTTCTGACCCTCTAAATCTCGTAACGGTACGAGATTTCTCGTACGTCTGGCAGCCCTAACCTGCCGCGCGCATGCCACGACCCGAGCGCGTAGGTATAGCTCGCGCGTCGCCCGTTTATATGAAGTTGGAATACTGTATGATATTATTACCGTGCTTTTGCTATTACATATTGGTATTTATTTCATTGCAAAATGCGTTACTAATTGAATGCTGCCAATACTTTTTTACATATCTCATAAATAAATAAATAAAATAAAAAAGCCTTTATTTCTATCACACAATTAACTCTCACATTACTTTCTAATTTAAAACCGTAATTTAGAAAATGAAATTTGACAATTACAAAATCTTTAACAACAGCAGGTAGGTAAGGTCGGTAATTATATTTTTTAATTTCACACATATATATTTGATAGAATTGAACACAAACTTTATCTTAATTATTTTAGACAAGAATAATTTAATTTAAATGTATACATACACTTTCAATTTGATAAGAACGTTTTAGGTTTATATAAATGTGTTTTCTTGCAAAATGAATTAATCATCTCACTATATTGCTGTCTGCACAATGTCTTATAATATACATATTAATTTAGTCATGAAAACTAATCACTTTATTCTGTGACACAACTTAGTTTAATAGTTACAGTTACATATCTCAGTCTACCAGAAAGTAATTATGTAGTTTGAATGTAACCAACATAATAACATTCCAATAAGGTATTTCCATTATACCTATATACTGCTTTAATATAATTTGTGTCTTCAATAAATTGATCTACTTTGTTCTAATTTCCAGCGAAGCGGCGATAGCTAGGATGAAGGCAGCTGAGAGATCTAACGGGAATCATTCCATACCTACTCATGCACCCGTCGCTTCTTTCACAGCGGTACAAGGGAATATGGTATGTACTTACATATATTTATGTGCCAACTCTGGTGTCGAGTTTTCAAACCGCCCTAGGGCCCCTGACATGGCTTAACGACTGCCGTACTAGACTAACAGCCGGAACTTACAATTTAACGTGCTATCCGACCCACGGAAGCGTCCAAAATAGAATGCCACTTTTCGGTTACCCATCCAAAAACTGACCACGTCGACCTTATGTGGTTTATTAAATCAATTGAGAATAAATAATTGATATAATACACTTCACTAACATTGTGTGTGTGTGTGTGTGTGCTTTTTCATTTTATCCAATTTCGTCCAATTAATTTCAGCTATTTGTGCATGATAAGAACAAATCAAAATTCATTTTACTTGACTTATAATTTTACTCTTAATTAATAACAGAAATGTAAAAATATATATGACTTGTGGGAATTGGTGACTAATAAATAAATACATAGCATTGACAAAATGACTCACATACTTATGACTCATGATTTAAATGAGTCATACAATAACTGATGACGTCATTACCGTCACAGAATTTTGAAACATAATAGATTGGAAATATGTAAATAGAATAAGAATGTTGCTACTTTATTTCTAAACTAGTGAACGCCCGCGGCTTCGCTCGCATTATTTGGAGATAAAAAGTAGCCTAAGACCTCATACGACCTACATACCAAAAATCATGATGATCCGTTCAGCCGTTTTTGCGCGATGAGCGTTTAATAAACAAATAGAGAAACAGATAAACAGAAAAGAAACTAGAAATTGTTGTTTTAAAACAATGTTCAGTCTTTCGATCCACTACAGCTTTATTATATACTAGTGGGTGCTCGCGGCTTCGCTAGCATTAAGAAGTAAAACTTGCATCCCCTATTTCACCCCTTTAAGAGTGGCATTTACGAAAAACCTTTCTTAGCGGATACCTACGTTATAGCATCTACCTTCATTCCAAATTTCAGCTCAATCCGTCATGTGGTTTGGGCTGTGCGTTGATAGATCACTATATCAGTCAGTCAGTCACCTTTGAGTTTTATACATATAGATGTGTTTATTAGGAGTTATTTTTATCAAGTGCTAAACGCGCAATATGGTACCAGAAATACACAGGTTCGAATCCTGCCGCTTATGAATATTTTCGCTAATTTTCCAATAAAAGTTTAATGCATTTCTGATTTACATGTCCGGTATTTATATATTGTATCCACTTCCACTTCCGCAAGACCGACGAAACTGGCAGCGCTTGGAGGAGGCCTTCACCCTAATTTGGGTGCCCAATAATAAAAATCTTAGCTTAACTTAATTTTAAATGAAAAATGTATTACTAACATAAACCCCATAACCACAAAATGTTAATTAAGTTACGGGGAATAAATGGCTTTATTTATTTATTTATCCACTTCCAGACAGAAGACGAAGCCCTGGCGCACGCGCTGGCGCTGTCCCTGCAGGAGCCCGGCTCGGCGGCCGCGCGGGACACCTCCTTCGCGCGGGCGCTCGCTCGCCAGCGCGTGGGCGGCGAGCAGAACTCGCGGTGCACGGTGTCTTAGCGGGGACATAACATATCTAGCGGATACTACACACTTACATAAGTATATAGTGCATATTACCGCCGGCAAACTTCTTGAGCCATGATCTTGAGTGCGCAGTAGACGATTTTAAGGTATCGTTGGTGGAAAGAGAGGTGCGCGGGAAAAAATAGCTAGTGTAATATATTTTACAAACGCCAACAATGACCAATAAAATATGTCTGGAAGTGTACATGCGTGAACTTACCCTAACTAAGTCGACTTTGGCTCAAGAAGTTTGCCGGCCGTTATACTACAGACTATTGTAAAGCCCGTCACACACGTAGCTATAATATATATTAATATACATTATAGCAAGGCATATTACAATATATTTTTTATAAAAATATTCAAGTGACCACACACGCAGCTATAATATTTACATATTTCAATGCCGTTACCAACGAATATATTATCGCATATTAATATGTATATATTTTTGCATCATTCATTTCCATCAATGAATGAGGGCAAAATATATATTATAGCATCGTTTCCGTGTGTGGTAGCTTACTATAATACCTATATATTATAGCATGGCATATTAATATATATTTTAGGTACGTCTGTGACGGGCTTAATAACGCGGAATTGCAACTTGTCCACGCATGATATTTCATTTTGACAGCTGTCATATGAGTGACACACGGCATCAGATGGGAGGGGAACAGAACTCGCGGTACACTGTGTCTTAGCTGGAATATATAGGTATACATATCTAGTGCAGATTACAGCTACAGTGGATACTACATAATGTAATAAAGCGTTCTGGACGGTGATCAGACATACGCAGGTTCGAATCCCGCCGGTCGTGATTATTTTCGCTTATTTTCCAATAAAAGTTAATAATAATAATGTTGTGAAACTATGAAACTAAGTATATATATAAAGACAACTGTGTGTTCGTACATAATATGTTTAATTGCAATTTTAATTTACTGACGGATTGAAAATTCACACAAAATAAAAATAAAACTTATTTTGAGTTCCACAAAAGATGATACAAAAAAATTTATAATAAAACTTTACGTTTTGATTTTATTTTGCCTAATAGAACCGTGAATGACTTAATATGAACCAGTTCACTCGAGCCTAGAAGGTCGCTTGTTTTGAAAATGAGTATTGTGAATGAAGGTTGATATAAAACGTGCAAAATGTACTAAACTGAATCGATGACTGATTAATTGTATTTTATCAGTATGACTCGTACAGTTCTTATAGATTATACAAGAATACAAATTAATGATCAAATACTTAACAGCTATTTAGTAAAAGGATTAAATGTTAGTCTAGGACTTAGACAATTAAAAATCGGTTTTGGTTGATCAAACATCATAATAATATAAAAACAATCAAAATGTCACGTTTGTAATAAGGCCCAATATGTTTGATTATGAATTAATTTATTCTTCTTCTTCTTCTCAAAGATTTATGAATGTTTTTCGATTTAAGTCACTATTTTGAAGTCAATTTTAGTATGTATATCAATTTATTGTTGATTGTTATTTGTACACAATTATAATTAATAATTCACTTACCATCTGTTTTTCTCGAGTTCTAGGCTAAGATTATAAAAAAAAACATTATGTTAATTAATTATTTACCAAAATGTATGACAATGTGTAGTTGTTATTGATTGAATATCTAATAGGTCTTTATATGAAATTGCCGATTTGTATGACGAATTTGAGAAAAATGATATTTCCATACAAATATTTTTAATGTTTGTATGAAATGTCTGAACAGATTTAGATGCAATTGATAACTATAGTTAGATGGAAAAAAAGCTGTCCACTGTATATAAAGACCTATTATTTGCTTCACGTTATATTCGACCAATAGCAGCGCAGCAAAATAAAATAATTGATTTAGTTTTGTAAGACAATTACATTTAATTGTTTAAAGAAGTATTTAGAAAGATAAAATAGAAAATTTTCACCACTTTTATCAATGCAAACTCTGCTTGCTGTTGTATTTGTAAATCACAAATAATCTATTTTTGAGATAATTATTACTGTTAAAGAGAATAAAGGCTATTAACATTAATTTTGTCTATTTATTAATATAATTAAATATATTGTACTACCTGATTGTCACCCCTTTTGTAAAAAGATTTCTGTGTATTTTTTTACAAGAGATGGGTTTGCACTTGACCGTAATTCGCCTGATAGTAAGCAATCATTTCGGTCTAGGATGGAACGTGCTAATGTTATATCTTCACATTCTAACGGCTGAACGGATTTTGAGGAAATTTGGTATGGAGGCAGATTAGACCCTGGATAGCACAAATGCTACTTTTTATCCCAAAATAACGCGAGTAACACAACTCAATTCATTTATATATATATAGATTACTTAATTTATATGCGTCTATTTATTAAGTACCTACTTATATATAACTTGATTAATATGCCTCTTTATTTTTACGTGAGAACTCTCGGAATAAAACAAATAATAATAATAAGTATTTGTTTAAGTGTCGAGTTCTATCAACAGTGCTCTTACTGTTTTATGATTATCTTTGAATAGATTTTAATTATTATTTTCTGTTTGGTAGAGCCTTCTTTAAAGGATCTTTTGCCGTAACACGTGGCTCAAAAAAGAGAGCAACGCCTGATTACAAAATACTAAAAAACGAGGAATAATAATGAAAAAAATAACGCATGAAGTATTTTTTATACAGAAATTATAAATGTTTTAGAATCTACAGAAATAAAATTATCAACACTTTGTTTGTGGACTTCCTGTTAATAGTTTTAAAGAATCATAGCGTTGTACTTAAGTCAATGAAGCGTCTGATTTGAGCATGCGCCATCAAACCGCCACTTGTAGCTTCTCTTAAAAACTTACATTACCTAGTTTTAAAGAAACTTTTCATCACACTCGGTAGTTTTCTTTTATATTTATTGCCGTAATAGTTCTGTTTTACTTTAGTATTATATTAAATCAGATTGGATTTGAATTCACCTACAAGATTATTTCCGGTCATATACCGTAACCGGAAATCTTCTCCTAAATTCAAATTCAATTATTGTTGTTGGTGTTTAATATGATACCTGCAATAATTAAAGATAAGAGAAACAAATTAAATTAATCTTTTATATATTATTTACATATTTGTTATGTTTTAAATATCTTTAAAAGGTTATCTGACTAAATTCTGTAGTTGCGCAAAGTAAGCGGCAAGTACGCGAAGCGTATTCTAGCTCAGTGATTGGTCTTACCTTGTCGTAGGATGTCATACGGATCAGTAGGTGTAATAAAGCAGGATTTGTAATTATTGTATGTCATTATTTAGAGAGATGTCATCGATATAGAAATTATTGAATGTCTCTCCTATGCTTGTAGGTTCAGTTATTATAATGTCCCTTATGTTTAATTAATGCGATTTCTTCTGGAGGTATATTATTGCTCTTCCGGCTATTAATTACATCCCAAACTGCTTTAGACTTATTATTTGCTGTTGATTTCTGTAATTATTTTGTGCTCTCTGTGTAAGTTTTATTATTTTTCTAAATCGTCGTGTGTAACCTTTGAATTTTTCTTTGTCTTCTACTGAATGTGTATGTCTCATTTTCCATAAAAGTTGTCTTCTTTTGGTCGCACATGCTTTAATACCTTTGCTTATCCATCTTGTGTTTTTGTTAGTGGCAATCCTGATCTTTGTAAGAGGGAAACATAGATAATAAAATAATTTGAAGAGTTCATGAAATTGTTTAAAGGCTTCTTCTGGATCATTGAGTAAGAAAACTTCACTGAAGGACAAGTTTTTGAGGGCATTAATAAACTTTATAATGTTTTCTTCACTGTAGTCTCTAATAAATTTACACCAGTATTTCATGGAGTAACTTTTTTTAACCGGACAGTGAAAGATTTGGGCTGTGTGGTCTGATAGAACTAGTTCCGTTATCTCTGCATGTGCTCCTCGAATGTTGTGGGCAAAGTTATCTAGGCAAGTGCCGCTTCGGATTCTAGTAGGTTCTTTCAAAGCTAGTTTCAAGTTAAATTCTGCTAATATTTGTTCAAAGTTTTTAGATGCTGTCGTTGTTTTTAGTCTGTTAATATTAAAGTCACCACATATGATTAGTTTTTTACGTCCAATTTTGCTATTTATGTATGTTTATTTTATGATATGTGTTTATGTTATTTCACATACATTTAAAACACCTCGTCTACCATTATACTTGCGTTTTATCCCTGCCAGATTGGTTGCCTGGAAGAGATCGCTTTTAGCGATAAGGTCGCCAGTTAAGACACTAGGCTTAAGTTTTTTATTAATACATAATGCGGCTCAACTTTCCAAAGCCGCCACTCGCGTTGGAGGTCCACAATTTTTTAAGAAGTAGATAATATTTAGAAAAGGCTACACGTTAAATATTTAAGTGCGGAGACGCTTAGTTTACGAGATATTAATTTTTAAAATCGAAAAATAATCCTTCGTTTTGACAGTTTCTTGACACTATGACGGCCATTAGCGTTTCGTTTTACGGACTGCTATTACATACAAGCGTGCGACTTATCAAACTATTATATTTATTTGCTAATGTGTATGTAATGTTTAGTTTTTGTCACAATTACGTATATATTGATGAAAAATACATATAATACGTAATTTTATTTATTATTTGATCGCAATTTTTTACGTAGTTATAATATTTTGTGTGTAACTTGTAACTTGATGAATGAAACGTGACGCCATTGTTTTTTTTTAGTATTGGCGTTACACTCTTCGCGTATTTGCCAGTGTCAAGTAATTTTCTTTCTTCTTCGATGCATGCTTGAGGTTAGGTTAGAATAGAAGGGGATGGCGGGGTCGAGTGAGCGAGCGTAGCGGGTTGGGGTGTACTTTACGGGACGCTAAACCTAACCTAACCTGTTGTAGTGCAAGTGTTGGACTCGAAGTCACTTGTCTGTGTCAGAAGGTAGATTAGGTTCGTTAGGTTGCTTTCTACCACGCACATGCGACGACGAGCGAAGCGAGGAGGAGCCAAGTCCTGTTGTAGTGCTAGTGTTGGACTCGAAGTCACTTGTCTGTGTCAGAAGGTAGATTAGGTTCGTTAGGTTGCTTTCTACCACGCACATGCGACGACGAGCGAAGCGAGGAGGAGCCAAGTCCTGTTGTAGTGCTAGTGTTGGACTCGAAGTCACTTGTCTGTGTCAGAAGGTAGATTAGGTTCGTTAGGTTGCTTTCTACCACGCACATGCGACGACGAGCGAAGCGAGGAGGAGCCAAGTCCTGTTGTAGTGCAAGTGTTGGACTCGAAGTTACTTGTCTGTGACAGAAGGTAGATTAGGTTCGTTAGGTTGCTTTCTACCACGCACATGCGACGACGAGCGAAGCATGGAGGAGCAAAGTCCTGTTGTAGTGCAAGTGTTGGGTTAGGTAGTTAAGTACCCCATAGTGAAATCGTAGTACTTAACCTCAAAATACAAAAATGGTCATATCTCGAAAACTATTGATCTCCGCACCCCCCCCTTTTAGGGGAGGGCTTACCCCCCTCCCCCCTCCCTCCCCCCTCCCCCTCAACCCCCCCCTTGAATGGCGGCTTTGGAAAGTTTAACCCATATTTTATGTAAATTTCTGTATTGTGCTTGTGTTTTTTAATAAAGTGTTTATCTATCTATCTATTAATTACCATTTTACATTTATAATCTTAATTCTATTAATTTACAAGTATTAATATTTTTCTATTAACTGACACAAGGTCCATACAATTCCCAAATAGATAATTTGAATTTGAATGAATATTTGTTGGAATACCATGACTGGACCCTAATAATTTTAGTTTAGATTTTTTTTTTAACTATAACGGGTTTGTTCTTGACCATAGTTTACCTGATAGCAAGCAAAGGCTATGGCCTAAGATGGAGCGTGCTTACCCGATAAGAACCGATTCACTCTCGCTTTGAAGATCGCTGGATTATAGTGTGTGGGGAACAGAAAGTCAGGCACTCATTTTTGATATGGACTAGCATTATTCCCTATTATTAAACATTTTCCCAAGATACTTAATAGTTAAAAATTATTTAAAACACATAAATATGCAAATACAATAAATTCAATTAATAAAAACAAGCTAATAACACAGGGTTGTCTAGTATGGGGCAAGACACTTACATATGTACTCTATGTTTGTACTCTAAAATATATCTAAACTTCTCTATAGCTAATAAGTTTATGTGTAAACTAGCTGTGCCTGCGACTTCGTTCACGTGGTATAGTTATTTGGGGCATCATATTTATTTTTGAAAAAAATCTCTTCAGCTTTATAAAATATAGCTTTTACACATGACTTGAACCTTTCTCAAAAATACATAATTTTCCCCGTTTTTTCCAGATTTTCCATTGTTTCATCGCTCCTATTAGTTGCAGCGTGATGTTATATAGCCTAAAGCCTTCCTCGATAAATGGTCTGTTCAAAACAAAAAATATTTTTCAATTCACACTAGTAGTTCCTGAGATTAGCACGTTCAAACAAACAAACTCTGCAGATTTATAATATTAGTATAGATAAATCTTTTATTAATTATTTTTAATTATAATACTTTATTTAATACTTATGAGAAATGATGACTTAACCTGTACCTAGTCAGGTCATAAATTCTGTCACATGTTTAATATAAAATAATTGAAACAACTTTATTCTTTATGTAACCATTTATATACCAAAATGAACTTAACAAAACATAGATTCTTATGACAATAAAGTTTATTCAAAATGACCTCCGTGATTTTGAATACAGGCCTTCAATCTGCGCGGCCAGTCGTCTATCGCTGCACGAACGAGGTCCATGTCAATATCGGCGGCTGCCTTAATCAAGGATGTCTTGAGTGACTCCAAATTGGGATGAGGCTTTGAGCACGCCTTTTCCTCCAAGTCTTGCCATATCTTGTAATCTAACGGATTCAAATCTGGACTGGAGGAGGGCCAGTCTTTGTGCCGGATGAAGTCGATTTCACGCGCCGCCAGCCAGTCTTGTGTGCTCTTCGCTCTATGAGCTGGCGCCGAATCTTGTTGGAATACCCAGTGCTTGTTATTGAACATGATATGAGAAACAGGTTCCACAAGGTTCGTCAGGACTGTATATTGATACACAACTGCATTCGTTTTTACACCTTTCTCACAAAAATGTACCTCTGTTAAGCCCCAATAATTTCTGCTTACGTTTGTGATTTCTTTGAATTCGCGCCTTCACAGCTTTTATCACTGCTGGAGTCCTAACAGACCGAGGGCGACCATTTCTTGACCTGTCATCTACACTAGAGTCTTCATTGTATCGTTTGATGGTACGATAAGCGAATCTTTTGGTCATTTTAAAATTTTTCAGTATGTCAAAAATTTGAATTGGCGCGTAACCGCAACGATGCAATGCAATAACTGCAACACGGTCTTCTTTAAGCGTCCACTCCATATTTAAAAATGAGTAAAATTCTTAAAAGTATACATTTTTATTTTCATGAACAATTCGAAATTCGAATTCAATAAACTTTTTGTGGCCAGCATATCTGCTGGTTGTATGGAAGCAACCAGCGCTGGTCTTCCGTTGGGGCTGGCTGTGACGAATTGCCTTGAAATACCTAGTATTGTGCATTTGAATGCTTATTAGCAGCAATCAATTACAAGTGTAACCACGACCAATCAATCAGCGGCGGAGCATTCAGACGTCTGCGGCTAGGGATAACCACTATACGTCTGCTAATAATCAATTTATTGTTATAACTATTAAATACATTAATTAAAGGCAATAAGCAGATTTTGGATTTTATTCAATTCAATCTAAAAGACGGGATAATAAGTATTTTTTGTCCGTCTTCTGGTTCTGAGCTACCTCCTCACCAATTTTCAGCTAAATCCGTTCAGCCGTTCTTGAGTTATAGATGATGTAACTAACACCACTTTCTTTTCTATGTAAATAAGATTAATGGACTGTAATTTAATGATTAATTCTCAAGTGGTATTTTTGACACCAGAATTACCTATAAATAAAATAAATAAATAAAAATAGCCTTTATTTCCCTATATAAAAATTTTTACATTACAATTTTTTATGTCATTTTGTTCATTCAATTATTATCATTTAAATTTTTATAATATTTCTTTACAAATCATAATGTCAAAAATTTCAATGCCAAATAAAATTTACGATGTCAGAATAGATGTCAAATTTTAATTTTAAATAAAGTTTCTTCTATTATCTCGGGATCGTCCAGCTTTGGACGTAGGCCTCCTCCAACTCTTGCCATGTGCTCCTCGTCAATGCAGTCCTAGTCCATAATTTTCCCGCCACCAGCTCTATGTCATCTCTATTTTCACAGAATTACCTACTCTCATTCAAATAAGTAATTTGGAATTTCAAACGACTTTATTATCTAGCAACCATAGTTTAACCATTGTTACTAGGTATTACTGTACTGATTTTGATGGAACTTACTCTGTTTCTCAAAGGTTCAATGGAAAAAAGGTTAAATATTCAGACAACAATTCAGAAAAAAAAATACAATTGATTCAAATTTGTCAGACGTGGTGGGAGGCTTAAATAAATTATTATATCAGGTATTAAATTAAAATAGTAATTAATTGCCATCTTCATATCAGATAAACTAGTTAAATTGAAAACCACAGGGCTGTATTTAAACGTAAATCTACCCTTGTAAAAATACCTCTTATTTTGAAGAAGAAAACATCGATAAGGTAATAGTAAAATAACTGACCAGTTTGTTTCTCTAAATATAAATCAATAAGTCAATAGCTAGTTGGAATAAATAATCAAAATCACACTCATCTTTTAGCCTGAAAATTCGCACACACACAATATACATACATCGTCCCTTTTTCCAAGTTTTAAAAAATGTTTTAAACATATATTTTCGTATCATCAGTCACGTACAAACTCCCTGCAGTCCAATTGCAGCTGGTGTGAGTTCGCGAAGCTTTTTGTTCACATCTGCAGGTCTCTAATGAATGCGTTTTTGCATCACGTCATCAATTCTACAGATTACAGTTTTAGAATTTCAAGAGTGCTGGAAATCGTGGTCACAAGAAGTGTTCTTAGCTAAGCACTGCTGTAGGTACTTAGTTCGTGATCGCTAAAGTTAAATAGTCAGTCTTTGTAAGGTTTTTGTATTTTGTATGTGTTTTTTTGTAAAATTTAAAAATAAAATAAGGGTTATAGGAAACTAGTTGGTGCTTGAAGCTTCGCTTGCATTAAAAAGTAAATTTGTATCCCCTATTTCACCCATTTAAAAGTAGCAGTTTAAAAATCTTTTCTTAGTGCATGCTATGTTACAGCCCAACCCGTCCAGTGGTTTGGGCTGTGTGTTGATAGATCACTATGTCAGTCAGTCAGTCGCCTTTAAGTTCTATTTGATGTTGACATTTTAATTGTTTATATGTGATGTTTGAGTAACAAGAACCGACTTCTTATTTTTAAAGTTCTAGGCTATATTTAAACCACGCTTTGTAATAAGACGGTAACAGTATTAGTGCTTGTAGCCAGAGCAATATTCGATAAAACAAATAGTCCATTCCACAATAGCAGCATGAGGCATCGTATCTCTTTATCAGTATAGTTTATCCCATACGTCGCCTACCGTTGTCACAGACTTACAAATAGATGTTGTTAATTTTTCAGTAATTCTTTGAAAGTTTGATTTTCTTTTTTTTTTTTTTTTTTTTTTAATTGTTAATCTAATTTATTGATAAGGAAAGTTAAATTTATTAAAATAATAAGAAACAATAATTACACATATTAACACTAATAGAACTAAAAAAGAGTATTTACATCTAAACTAAATTTAAACAATCTACATGTGGTATGGAGCCAAGAACGCTGGCTGCATTCCCACGCTGGATTGCTATAGAAATCCTTTGCGCAAGGAACCAGCCAGCGTTCTTGTCTCTAGTGATGTCAATCAACATTTTATTTAATTTTTTTATCTTTTTGTATTTTAATTTGGTTTTTGATAAAAGATTAAAGAGAGAGCTTTCAGAATATTTGTTGACCCCCTTTTTTTAAAATAAACAATCTTCTTATATACTGTAAAAATCGCCACATACATATGAGTATATACACATACTTAAATTGAAGCTCTGATTCTCTAATTTAGTTTTCAAATGCCTAACCTTTATTTTTATTATATTGATCCCAGCACTAATATGAATACAAATTTTATTATTATAATGCAATTGAATAAAATTATTCAAACCTATGCAGGTATTATAAAACTATACAATTTAAAATTAAAACATAATCATTCCGCATCTATATGCATTCTTTGGAATAGAATTTTCATTTTATCTTACAACATCAAGACAACCTTCAATCTATACTTCTATACCATTATTATAAAGCTGAATAGTTTGTTTGTTTGTTTGAACGCGCTAATTTCAGAAACTACTAGTGCAATTTGAAAAAATGTTTTGTGTTGAATAGACCATTTATCGAGGAATGTTTTAGGCAATATAACATCACGCTCTAACTACTAGGAGCAAAGAGACAATGGAAAATGTGGAAAAAACCGGGAAAATTATTCATCTTTGAGAGCTTCCGTTTCGTGCGCCACGAAAACGGTTCAAGATATCAAAAAAATATGTATGAAAGAATTAGTAAATAGTAGATGATCATCTAAAATGGGGAGCTCACATACAAACTGTGTCCAAACGCACAAGAAAGCTAATACACGTTTTTAAAACTCTCAAATACGTGGCTGATAGCAAACTCCTTCTACAAACTTATAAAGCTTTAGGAGAGTGTGCTATAAGCTACTGTATAACTTCATGGGGCGGCGCTGGCAAAACCAATATGAAGGTAGTTGAGAGAACCCAAAGAGCACTGCTTAAAGTAACGTTTAACTTACCTTTTATGTACCCAACTGACAAACTATATAAACTGTGCAATGTACTTACCGTACGTAAACTTTTTATGAGTCAATGTTTGCGTAAATATCATAGAGAAATAGTACCATACCTACCACAGACTAACAAACGTATTGATAGATGCCCAGTCCCAGAATATCATAGCGAAGTTGCCTGGCGACACTACTCCCACCTTGCGCCTATACTATACAATAAACTGAATGAATTCCAAGATACAAAGAAATTAACTGTACATAAGTTGAAAAATATCTTGCATAAATGGCTAGCCACGTTAAATTATGATGCAATAGAGAAAATACTGGAAAAACAAATTAAGTAAATAAGACAATTACAACCAACACCTTAAGTCACACTTACAAACACACCAGTATACGCTATCTCAACACACACACACACCCACACGCACACGCGAACACACACATGCAAATACACATACACACACACGCACAAACATCCAGAACTAATCGCCAATACTCCAAGCATAACATCATTGTAAATATATAAATAGCTGTTCATATTATATTATATAAAATTTAGGATACAAATAGATTAAGTAATATCATATTCTGTATAAACAATAACTAGGCATAGATTATTTTGTAATCACTTAAAAACATACCTACTACATTATTATAAGTTGTTAATATAAAACTAAGTTGTAAACAAGAACCCCCGGAAGAACCTGCCTCTCTACGACACATTTTTTACTAATGTAAGAGGCAGAGCTATTTGTACAGTGTAACATATTGTTTTCTTTACAAAAAATTTATCTTTATCTTTAATTATTCCTCTTGAAATGATCTAACAAAATGTCTGCGTTAGTAGGTATATGTCTATTTTTTAAGATTAACTCACTAGAACCGTTTTTACGATAATAACTATTCCACGCGGACGAAGTCGCTGGCACAACTAGTGACTAATATATATTTATGTTCATAACAATCACACGATTTCCAATCCCTGTCCCTTTATCTACACCTATAAGTCTGTGGGTTGCCATACACCGTAAACAATTTCATTCCGTATATATACGCGATACAAAAAGTAAATCATAAAAGCCGGTTATTGGACGTTATTATTGCCCCGGCCGATGTTATTAGGCTTACGTTACAGTAAAATTGGAGTTTTCGTTATATTGTTAGAGTTCGGATATAAAATTCATTATTTATTTGAAGGTAAAATTTTAATTATAGTATGGTGTTTACATAACATTTTTATTCGAATTGTTATTAAATTTAAAAATCTTTGTTTTTTTTTAGTACTACAGGTTATTGATCTTCAAATTGAGAATCTTCTTCTTCTTTCTTAGCTATTAGTTGTCCATTTCTGAACATAGGTTTGTCCTATTTTTTTCTCAAATTGAGAATACATCAGCTTCAATGTGAGAAAGTATGAATTTGCCTTATAGCGAGTGTGGCTCGGCGGTTCCAATGTCTGCTTTTCATCCAGACGCACTCTGGTTCGAATCCGGCCCTACACCAATGACTTGTTAACAAGATAAACCATTTATTGGTAATACATATTACAAGTCAAATTGTATAATAGTCATTGTATTGTATAGAAAAGTATAATAATTATTAATGAATTACTAATTATGTTACATAAGTATTGCCATTAATGTTCAAATAAGTTTTTTTTTTGGCTCAAGAATAACTCATCAATTGTATAATATGTAATATGTATTTTCAAGTTAAGTGTAGATTCACACTCGCTCGAAGGTAAAGGACAACATCGTGAGGAAATCGACATGTTTGAGGACCACAATACCCGAGGACATGTATAGTGTCTTCCGTGTAGGGACCTAGGCGCCCACCACGATGTAGTCACTACCCTCAGTCATGAGGAAATACGACTCACACAGAGAGAGAGAGAGAGATGAATTAGTCTTACTTCAAGGAAATTAGTATCTGTCATGACCTTTCTGTCATAAACATTATCGTCAGCCTGTTATCACCAACAGATGAGCATAGGTATGATGCATCACTGGTCTACATATTATATCCTGCAAAATATATCTAATCTAGCATTTTGATGTTAGTAAAATCTAGTTTTTTATAAGTACGTACCACTTACTTGCAAAAGGTATACAAAACCAACTCAAATAGCTTCTATACCCCACATCTCAGAACATAAAACTCTTGACGCTCTGTACAGAAAATGTCACACAATTCCTAGCTGTAAAAAAATAAAAATGTACAAAAGCAAATAAGTTTTTATGGCGCTGCATACAGAACATTGTTACACATTTACACAGTCCTCTTGTGAATTCCAAATGTGGCCTGTCCAGTTTTACACTAGGCACGACCCATCTAACTTTGTAGTGATTTTCTAGCAAACTGAAATAAAAGGTTGGCTGAGATTTGGAATATAGAGAATGTATTTTTAGAATGGATGGTGGTGAACTTTTTTATTATAAAAAGCTTTGGAACCTTTCTAAGCCACAGTTTAAAATTACGAAACGTATTAGTAGCTTTGTTTCGTTTCGTCAATTATAAAATAGAATGATCAGAGTGCCCTACGCAAGCTTCAGAAATTTTTTTTTAGTATTGCTTTTTTGACTTTTTTTGGCAGTATGTACCTACATAATACGTGAATTAATTTACTAAAATGCTACTAATTATTAGTCCACCGACTAAGTATTTTGTCAATAAAAATAAGAAAATAAATTCAAGCACTGACTAACTTAATCGTATTAGTAATCACATGCAAACAAAACTTGGGGTCTTCAAATCTAGAGTAAATAGGTTTCTTCTAGGCTAGCGTGCTACATCTTTGACTATAGCGGTGCTTAACATCAGGCAGGCTATAGTCAAACGTAAGTCTATTTCGTGTAAAAAAAACAGCGTAACTTGATGAGCAACGAGCGTTTTTTTATATGAATAGGGTGGTCTGAAAACGCTCGACTCCGGAATTGGCCACTCTCATATGAAGAAGAAGATAAAGATAGTAAAATAATGTATAAGTTAGAAATTTAGCAAAACGACTCTTTATACCACCCACCGGTAACCCATCCATACATTTATACTTATTTAGACGTTATACGGGAATAAATACGTTTTGCCATTGTGTGCGTATGGCATTATTATTTTCTCTTGCAATTTGTTGGATACTGACCGAGCCGTAATGTATTTTCATAATGATTTGTTAGAACAACTGGTTTTCGCTATTAAAAACCAGGGTTACCATGCATTATAGACACATTTTAGTATACACAATATTATTAGCAACATTTATAAAGTGGCTACGATTACTAGATCTTTTGACCCTCTACGGTTAGAATTAATATCTCTCTCTCTCTCTCTTGGGTTGTATATCCTCATGACTGAGGGTCGTGACTCCCCCGAAAAATTTATTCGTTAGGGGAGTTTTCTTGGGCAGATACGTCGTGGTGGGCGCCCAGGTCCTACCACGGAAGCAACATAGAATAGTTCTACACTTAACTTGAAAATACAAGTCATTGGTGTAGGCCCGGATTTGAACCAGGGTGCGTCTGGATGAAAAGCAGAAAGTAGAACCGCTGAGACACACTCGCTTAAATTAGAATTAATATGCATATATAGGTATAATTAACAAAGAAACAAATTTCGTCTTTATACGACTTCTGCAAATTAGTAAACAGAAAGCCGTACATAATATTTTTGATGGTGAGGCAAACAAACAAACAAGTCTAGACGCGAAAAAAATTCGTTGTTCCCATGAGATTTTTTACGCTTACTCGTATTATTTGTATAACAAAAGTGGTAACCTAGTTAAAAACCTACTGATACTGCCTTTTAAAAAATGCACAAGTTCAAAGTACCTCTGTATTTGTTTCAGACCTTAGGGTCAGAGATTGAAGCAGATTTATGTTTTTAATTATGTTGGGGTTTGTTTAGGGTTGATTTTTGTTTGTAAACGCAATATTTGCTAATGTTTTAGTTGAGTTTACACCTTAGGTATAATGAAGGTACATGTTTGTTATTATACGGGCGTTAAGTATGTGTAATAGAAGCTTAGTGATTTATAATAGGGTGATAAAATAACTTTTTTTCGAAGTTGGGTTGTATACAGATAATAACAGAAATATAATTAATATTTTTGTTTATGAGAGGCATATACTCAGCAGTGGACGATAGTGGGTTGATTGAGTGATAAATAATAACTTAATTTTCAGGTTTAGTATTGATCTCGCTGCTAAAATGGAAATAGTAACCAAAAATCAACATTATTTCGTAGACTTTGTTATACACATTTTCATGTATATGAATAAAACAGATGAATTACGGTCAAGTGTAAACCATTCTTTATTAAAAAAAAAAAACACTAACAAAATTTTCATGCCAAGGAGAACAGTTCTAATGATTTGTCTCTACAGTTTGTACAACCCTAAGTATTAAAGCTAATAATATTAAGTCTTATTTCGTGGTTCATACATAATTACCACATAATTTATTTAAGAATAATCTACAGTTAGCTGCAACAAAACAGCTTAAACTTTGAGGAGAATGGCTCATTTTCATTAATAATTACAGAAAACAAGGGAAACGACAACACAAAAATATAAAAGGCACTTTGAAAATCTTTAAAAAAAGATTTTCAAGATTTTTTTTTATACATTAATCATCATCCTTATCCACAGCCCTTGGGATCCCACTGCTGGGTATAGGCCTCTCTTTGTATGTGCCAACTGTAATTTATCAATTAGTTGAAATGTAATTAACACCTAATTTACCCAATAAAATAACTCACAGAATCAACAAAGAACAGTATCTCTCCCCACAGTTTACAATGCACGAGAGGGCGGCAAACATTTTTGACACCCGTTCGTTAGAGGCGGCATATTGCCAAATTCGACAAACTTTACTGACTTGCAGAGTTACTTTAGCAGGGACGGAATTAGAATAAAAACTAGTTTTGTTGGCACTACTTTTACTGTCGGTACATATATGTAGCCTAGTGTACGACGCGGAATGCCTGCGCCACACACAGCAATTTTTTTTTACCTATTTTGGCTTGCAACATAAGAACATCATTACTTTCTTGGCAGCTATTAGTCATCAAATACACGTAAAATTGATTTTATTGGACTTAACTATTTAAATCTATGTCAAAATCAAAAGAAGAGCCTACACTCCACAATACAGGTAGATTACATCCTAGTGTGGAGAGAAGCAAACAAAATTTGTAAGAACCTTAGTTTTTGCTATATAAAGTTATTCTTATCTTATCTTATTATACTTAAATGTTATAAAAGCTGTAAAAATACCATAATAATCGTGGGACAAAGTTTAAGCTTAGGTGTAATTAATGAATTTTTATTATTAATTTAAGGGATTCTCTGCATATTTTATCAGCAACTCTCGATATATAGTATGACATAATTTATATAAATTGCTTTCTGTATAAATATCTAGGTTCGTTGTAGTTATATGATATACCATACATATAACCTAACTTTATGATTTTGAGGTTAACTTTTTGATGAGCGAACAGTATTAACTTAATCTAACTAAAACAAAAACCGAACACAAACCGGGAATCGAAAAATACGCAGTAGATTTGTTGCGGCAAATTGCTCGTACAAAACTCCACTCAAAACTTTCTTCGTGAAAACTTTCCGTCTTTAAATTAACCTTTGAATAATCAAGGCTGAAGCATCCTACTCCTTCACGATAAGCGATCCTAATTCAGCCCTGTCCAAAGTTTCCCAAACTTGAGTCAGAAAGAACCGTTGTCGCTCCGACCCAATGTTCCGTATAATGAACTCTCAAGACGAGAATGCTGTCTGTTTGTCAAACTTTTGACTCGAGCGAATGAATGACGAGAACTTTACATTGCTGCGCGATAGTTCCTCTTTGCTACGGAAACGATGTTCGAGTTTTTATTGCATGTTTTAGTTTGAGAAACGCTGGAGTTTTATTGGTTGCTGTTTGGAGTGCTCGGGATGCTCATTTTGAAAATGTTTTCGAAGATTTTTGTGTTTTTATTTAGTCCACGTTCTATAACGAAATAGAAGTCTTTAAAAAATACGAGTATTGCCTTTCCATGTTCGGCTTGTGTTGTAAAATCTATCACATTCTTACGAATTTTATTTCTTATTTTAATCAGATTTATTTTTATCAGTACTCATAATAGAGAAAAGAAAACAAACTCACATGTTCCAAATTTTAGCTAATAGTACAGATGTAAAACCATAAAAATCACCGACTTTAACAATCACACGAAAAAAACGCACACAAAATGGGCAAAATTCCTAAAATCTGTGAAAGGCCGGAATGAATACATATCCGATTGAAAGCGGTAGCTCCAATTTTTGTATGGAAGCAACGAATGCGTTTTGCGCTTTTATCCACACTGCGTCAATGGATTGTGTGAAAATAATGTATTGCAAGTAGGGCTGCTACCTACATATGCACATACATGCTATGTAACGGTGCGTATGCAATGTGATTTAGAGATGTGACTGGTTGTAGTGTGCAGAGATGATGTTTTTGTGGTTGTTACATAGCGGTGCTATAAATTGTAGAAGTCTCAGCAGCATATGGCCATACTGAATCAATTGGTACCTAGTTGATACAGTCGTATTTTCTAGAAATTAGTAACTTAAGATAATATTTATAAAAAAATACTATTTGTGTTACTAGTATTTTCTTTATTCTTTAGTTTTTTGGCAAATAATTAATTTTGTAGTAAAAAATATAAAGAATAAAGAATACAGAAAAAAGAATCATTATTATATACATAGGTATAAGTACTAATATCACAGAATATGCTACACAAATTACAATATCTCGTCAAATTGAATTTATAACATTTAGCTTTTATAAAATTTTATAAGTTAAATATGTCTAGTTTTATTAATAAAAAAATTAAAATTTTTGTTATTAAAATCATGTCAAACATAATAATAGGTATGTAATCATACAATATGTCAACTTAAATAAATCTTGGTACTGTCACTTTAGCTGTATAGGGACTAAAATGACAATTTGGCATCACACTCCTTACCTAGTAGTTAATTACATAATTTCTAAGCAAGATTAGAATAAATTGGTAGTTGACTGAAGTCATTTTCAAAGTATTCTTTAAAACTGTATAGTGTCTGATCTAACAATAATTGTTTGACGCTATTGCAAAATTGCTGATCATTATTCAAAGACTGAATGTGTGCGGGGAGTTTATTGAACAGTTTCTCTCCCATTATAGTGGGTAGTTTCTTAGTCATACACAGCCTAGGCACAGTTGGTTTCAACAATACTCTGTTTATCTTGGTTCTATTTGAGTTATAAGTCTTAAGTTTAAACAAATGTGGATTTCTTTTTACAAACTTTACAATCTCTAATATATATTGTGATACTGACGTCAATATCTTCAACTCTTTGAAATGGTTTCTACAAGACTATATCTACCTCCCACAAGTACTCTTATTGCTCGTTTATATAAAATTTGGAATATTAAATGAAACTAGCATCAGTTCTAACGATCGAACCAGAGTGATTTATTTATAGCTACTAAGCTATAATTGACCTTATGGTGAGTGATAATCTGCTTACCGCAACAGAAAATAGGCTTAAGTTTAATTACAATCTGCGCGATGCTCAACTATTATACCTCAATTTCCTAGAAGAAGCCAATTAACTCCATATCTGAATACTCTGGGCTGTAATTCTCAGAAAACAATATCAGTGGTAGAGTTCCAAAGCGGTGATCCCTCGATTGTTAACCTCTGAAAAGAAGAACCTGTCAGGCAACTAAATTTCCTAGACTTGCCAGTTTCCACTCCACTAACTAATAGCGAGTGTGGCTCGGCGGTTGCAGTGTCTGCTTTTGATCTAGACGCACACTGGTTCAAATCAGGCTCTACACCAATGACTTATATTTTCAAGTTAAGTGTGGATTTGCACTCGCTTAGCGGTGAAGCAAAACATCGTGTGGAAACCGACATGATTGAGGATCACAATATCCGAGGACATGTGTCTTCCGTGGAAGGAAGGTATCCTGCCCAAGAGAACTCCCCTAAAGATTTAATTGTGCGGGGGAGTCACGACCCTCAGTCATGAGGCAATACGACTCACAGAGAGAGAGCAAAACAATAAAAGTGAGAGAGAAACTCGTGTTAATAGACGTTTGCCGCAACCCTGTCGGTCCAAATTTCATTCGCTCCAATCGCACGCGCTAGACGCCGACGTGGCATTCCAATGTGCTCCACCTACCCAGTATAAAGGTGGCATACTGATTAAGCCTACAATCCGGGCAAGTCATAGTCGAGTGACAGTCGAATGGAAATGTCACCTTCATAGAAGAATCAAAAGAAAATTAACGTTAAAGGTAGAAGACAAAGACAAGCAATCTCACAGCTCCCACAGTAGTTGCTTGTTCGGGTATTGCGTCAGGTGATCTAGAGCATGGCAGTAAACTGCAAAAAAAATAAAAAACAATATTACGAGGCGGTATGTTCTAGCAGCCTAGTTTGAGTGCTAGACCCAACCAGAATAAATAAATAAATATATTTCAGGACATATCACACAGCGCCATCTAGCCCCATACTAAGCTTACGCTTGTATCATGGGTACTAGGTAACGCATGTAATACATATAAGTATACTTTTCTTTTGTCAATACATAATGATAATACATAGAAACGACCAGACTCAACACAAGAAATTACAACATACAATATTCATAATTACTTGTGTTATGCGGGAATCGAACCCGCACCCCTAGATTAGAAGGCAGAGCCACTACCAACTAAGCTAGCAGAGCAGAATATGGTATACTCTATCTCTGGTCACTGTGTTTCGTGTGCAAGGGTCGTTTGAATTAGGTACCCTTGTGGCCAAATGCATTAATGTCTGCCCATAATAAAGATTATTTTAAACCTACTTATATAAGGATTGTGAACGAATGATTAAAGTTTTATATTATGTAATCAACAAAGGTACTTCAAAGTCAAATAATAAAATATACTTATGGAAAAACCTATCACGATTGATATAGTATTCTAGTAAACGCCCGCGACTGCGCTCGCATTATTTCAGGATAAAAAGTATATGCGCCTGTGACACTCCTACGACCTCATGCTACCTAACCTACCTACCAAAAATCATGATGAGATTTTTAATGACAAGACAAACAAAGACACAGATAAACAAACAAAATTTCTAGAAATTGTTGGAACGTGTTCTGCCATCAATTCGAAGTATCTCTAAACATTAGGTGTTTGTTAAACATCTTCAATGTTTGTTTTGACCCTCTTTAGCCTAATCTAAATATATAAAACTCAAAGGACTGACTGACTGATTGACTGACTGATAGTGATCTATCAACGCACAGCCCAAACCACTGGACGGATCGGGCTGAAATTTGGCATGCAGGTAGATGTTATGACGTAGGCATCCGCTAAGAAAGGATTTTTGGAAATGCCACTTTTAAAGGGTTGAAATAGGGGATGCAAGTTTTAGTTCTTAATGCGGGCGAAGCCGCGAGCACCCACTAGTTACATGTATAAATATACAAATAATAAAAAAACCTATCATACGATTGACATAGTAAGTGTAACGCCACCTTAAAACTAAAATTTCAATTCAACACCCTAAAAATCAAGTATTTTCTCCTCTTCTCGCCATTAAACGACAAAGAGCTTTTACTCGCATAATGTAGATTTGGAAGAAAGTCGCAAAACGAATAAAAATATTTCCGAATCATTACGTCTTCTAAAGGGACAGAGTTTTTGACGATATCTGTTATGTAGGCGTTACGACTTCAATGAGGTTCCTTGTACTGAATGAGATAATAATATACCCACAAATATGAGGGTTTTGTATAGAAAATTGTTATACTCTCTAGTGCCCAATTATCCAGTTACAAAAGTTAAGGTATACGGTTAGAAAAGAGGGGTAACTTATTCGAATGATTAAAATAATAATTGTTATAATTAATTTTAACTACATCCTAGGGGGCGATGGGAATTATTCGTAATGCTCGGAATACTTGATAATAATAGCATTGCTATATTGTTATATATTCTGCGTAGAATGAATAGTTTCAATTCCGAGGCACACCTCCATCGTGGTGCCCCCTGGAAACTTCGGTGTGCAACAGTAAAAAAAAAAAAAAAAAATTTTTACATTAACTATTGCACACCGAAGGCCAACGTGTCAGGAAGACTCGCCAAGACGCACTAGCCAGCGTGGCGTTTTAAGGCTATAACCCTCCCTCATGAAATACGCCAATACAAAACGGCCCTTAGTCCCCAGCGGCCCCGTTAGTCCCGGCTACGGTGGCGGTCGGGGAAGCGGCGGGGCAGAGGGTGCGAAGAATCCCTGGAAGAGATCTCGCCACCAGACGACGACCTTGACCCTGGCGTGTTACAACGCCAGGACGTTACGAACAGAAGAACGACTTTGCCAACTAGAAGTGGAGGCGCACAAAATTAGATGGGACTTAATCGGCTTATCCGAGGTCCGTAGAAAAGACACAGATCTATTAAAATTACCATCCGGAAATTTACTCTTTTACAAAGGTCTCACAGACTCATCATACGGCGGAGTAGGCTTTTTAGTCAATAAGAAAATAGCTTCATCGGTACAAGAATTTAACAGCATATCTGCACGGGTCTGCTTTCTGATCATAAAACTAAATAAACGTTATTCAATCAAAGTTATTCAAGTTTACGCTCCAACATCTACCCATGACGACGAAGAAGTAGAAGAATTCTACGAAGATATAGAAAAAGCCATTACTACAAAACCTTGCTACTTCACTACAATAATGGGAGACTTCAATGCCAGAATCGGCTCGAAACTTTCAAATGAAACATCAATAGGGGATTTTGGACTAGGAAATAGAAATGAACGCGGACAGATGCTAGTGGATTTTCTAGAGAAAAACAAGTTGTATGCCATGAATACTTTCTTTCAGAAAAGAGCCTCAAGAAAATGGACATGGATCAGTCCTGACGGACAAACAAAAAGTGAATATGATTACATCATTTCCTCACAACGCCACACGGTAAATGATGTATCAGTACTGCAGTATTTCAAAGCAGGAAGCGACCATAGATTAGTCAGAGCAGAATTAATATTCAATTTAACCAGAGAAAGAACAAAATTAGTAAAAACATCGAAGAGATACAATAGACAAGAAATTAGCCTACTACAAGACAAATATCAAGTAGAATTAAAGAATAAGTTCGAATTACTAGAATAGGTGAATTTGGATATTGACAGTCTTAATCAAAACATTACACATATTATTTTAGAAACTGCAGATAAACAAATAGGAGCTAGACCAAAAAAACAGTCAAAATTGTCACAAAACACTTTAGAATTAATAGAAAAACGCCGTGAGCTAACTCTAAACAATATTAACGACAAGAAGGAATTGGACAAGACAAACAAAATAATACGCAAAGCAATAAGAAAAGATTTAAGGATACATACTACCCAAACAATAACTAAAACTATCGAAGAAAGCAGAGGCCCAAAAGTTTTTAGAAGAAAGTTAAATCAAGGAACATCGCAAATAAATAGTTTAACTAAACCCAATGGTGTAAAAACTAACAATCGGGACGAAATACTAGAAATTGTCAAAGAATTCTATGAATCTTTGTACTCGTCGACCACAACAGTTCCACAGAACTCAAATGATCCCAGAGCAGACCCAGTAGAATGTCGAAATAATGAAGAACTAACACCTATCTTACCATCCGAAGTTTGTTGGGCACTTCATAAAATGAAATCTGATAAATCGCCAGGGGAAGACGGCATTACAATCGAGCTTTTAAAAGCTGGAGGGAAACCTGTAGTTGCAGTTCTTGTAAAATTATTTAATTACGTTCTTTCACAAAACAACACACCTAGTTCATGGCACAACGCAATAGTTACAATACTGCATAAAAAAGGAGATAATTCCAAACTTAGTAATTACCGTCCCATAAGTCTTCTTCCTCAGATTTATAAACTCTTTGCCAAAATTCTTACCCACCGACTTACTCGCCAACTTGATGAATGCCAGCCCATCGAGCAAGCTGGTTTTAGGACCGGATTTTCTACCATAGACCACATTCACACTGTGAAACAGTTGATGGAAAAGTGTGAAGAGTACAACCGACCTTTGTTTTTCGCTTTCGTGGACTATGAAAAAGCCTTCGATAGCGTTGAACATTGGGCTGTTTTTCACTCACTCCATCGCTGCCGCATAGATGCACGATACGTTAACATCCTCCGCAATCTGTACGAATCAGCGTCGATGCAAGTACGGTTACATGCTCTTACAGATCGCATTGTGATTAAAAGAGGTGTACGCCAAGGGGACACCATTTCTCCCAAGCTATTTACAGCTGTCTTGGAGGACGTCTTGAAGCTTCTCGACTGGGAGAATAGAGGCGTCTCAATAAATGGTGTTCACTTATCCCATCTTCGTTTTGCCGATGACCTGATTCTTATTAGTGAAACTGAGTCTGATCTCCGAACGATGTTAGAAGACCTTCACCATGTCTCTCTTGGAGTGGGCCTTAAGATGAACATGTCCAAAACTAAGGTGATGACCAACGCTTCTGGAGATTCACAACCAATTATCCAGATTGGTGGTGAAAAGTTAGAAGTAGTGGAACAATACACTTACCTTGGACACTGTTTGTCCTTTGGCAGAGAGCATAAACACAAGGAGATCAAAAGACGAATCCAACTCGGATGGGCGGCATTTAGCAAACTAAGCGATATTTTTAAAGACCGTAAAATGCCTCAATGCTTGAAGACACGACTCTACAACCAATGTGTTCTGCCCACAATGACGTATGCTGCCGAAACATGGACGCTCACCAAGGAAACCATCGAAAAGATGAGAGTCGCACAAAGAGCAATGGAACGGTCCATGTTAGGCATTACGTTACGCGACAGGGTTCGTAATACTGAGATCCGAAAACGTACGAAGGTGGAAGACGTCGGGTCTCGTATTACGAAACTCAAGTGGCGATGGGCTGGACACTTGGCGAGACGTACTGACGGCAGATGGAGCAAAGCAATAACTGAATGGTACCCACGGCTAGGTAAGCGAAGTGTAGGAAGACCTGTGCAACGGTGGCTGGATGATGTAAGAAAGTTAGAAGGAAACATCTGGGCAAGAACAGCGCAAGACAGGGAGTATTGGCGTAAGAGGGTGGAGGCCTATGCCCTGCAGTGGGTCCCATTAGGCTGATGATGATGATGACATCCTTTTTAGGAAATAAAAAAAACAGTGAAAGATAAAACACTGTTGTTGGCATATTTTTAAAGAAAAGCACATTAATTTTGAGGTTGATTCTCGCGGTGTTACTTGAGTCAGCTCGTGTCTATCATGTTTATTTAAATTAGTAAGTTTCATTTAACACTATTATATATTCTATACATATTCATAGCACATTTAATCTGAACTAATTCAGATAATCTGAGCATGAAAATCATCCATTTTCTCTTAAGCAGATTTCATATTACCCGCTTAAGTTTTTCCACGAAAAGCACACATGTTTACGTATGTTCGCTAATTTTGTTATCCTTAAACTTGTTAGTCAAATTTATTGACAGAAATAACTAACCAATATTTACTTGTATTCCACAAGTATAAACTGTACTTGTTAGTTACTAAATGAGGGCGAAAAAAATTAATATTTATAACCTTTCACATTAGTATTGGTTAATAAAATTAATAATACCCTCAAACCAAACCAGCCCCGCTGCGGCGAGGTCACATCAGCGGAGCGATTAATCAATTAACTCACATAACCACTATTAAACTGTTTTAACCATTTGCTGACCGGTCAGAATCCAGCTGAGATTTCGCATCGATTTTGCTTGCGGTTGTGACGGCTGATGCTAGAACGATGTTTTAATTAATCGAGTAGTAATTCTAGTATGAGAGCGGACATCTCTATTGTACAGGGCTTTCAAACCGCCTTAACACCTTAGAAGTGTTTAATGCTAGTATGAGAGTGGAATTCTCTAGTATACAGTGTTCTCAAACCGTCCTAAGGGCCTCTGGTATGCCTTTCACTTCACTTACGACAATACAGATGATGCATCACAATTAAATAATAATGCTTATTTTTATCTAGATCTCGGGCAGGCAAAGGTCTTTTGGTTATTATTCTTTTTATTATTTTTATCTCGAAGACAAGACATTTTGGCCTTTCTAAATTGTATTTTTTTTTACTGCAAAGTCTCCATTAGCCGAAAAAGCTTTAAAATAAACAATTTATTAAGATAAACAATTTATTAATAATTTGTACAATTACATGTCAATTTAAAATAATTATAATAATAATTATTGTGATTTAAAATATAATAATATCACTTATTTTACACATATTCTACCATTAATGTTCAGGTAGCTTCTTTTATTAGTATTTAAAAATTCGTCAATCGTGTAAAAAGATTGATTTACAACTCTTGCTACAATTATATCTCAAAAAAAGCGAATTTATCTTTACAATTCATCCGCGGGGTTAGACACTCATTACGAATTAAAACTCGATTGATTCAGATGTAACTTGGTTTGAGTTGGCAGAATTTGTTTTGTGTGCATAGAGTACGTTTTTGTAGAGAGATAGTAAAGTAAAAAGTTGTCTATTTCAGAAAATCTTACTTTTTACACCTATTGGATTTCCATTAAGTACATGTTTTTCATGTACTTCGGTAGGCCTCTGGAACCTGCACTAGGTATTCTTACACAGCCTGTTTAGCAGAACCTTCGACAATAATGTGTACTATGTGCAGAATATTATAATTTTTTGTAACATGAACATGACATGTGCATGACATGTGCACATGAAAGCTGCTTTTTTAAATAACAATACCGATGCCAACTTTTATGTTGCCCTGTAAAATTAGGCGTATGTATTAGTTTAGATTTGCGTATATTTGCTAAATATGCACTAATTTGATCTGCACGGTGCATGTCACAGCAAAATATGGGTTGAACTTGCAAGGTCCACCTTTTGTTTGAACCTCTGTCATCTCTATCGATATATCTGATCGATGGTTACAAAATAATGTTCCAAAAGTTGAACCAAGTTTGATTACAAAACATTTGTTCGGAAACAATTTGACACTTGCTCAAAGTTACCGAGTAACTTTACATTTGGCTTATTAATTTTGACTTGCGTGGGTGAAACATTTAATTATTTCCTGCGGGAGAAAATTATCGTACCTATTGCTTGAGTGAGTTATAAATTGGAGTTATAAATTGGAGTAGAATAATATTTGGAATAGAAAAGTTTTGAGGAGAGATAACGATGGAGGAATAATCAGAAAAAAAATGAGGCAAACACGAGTATGTATACTTAGTTAAAAAAAATAACGATATTAGAGGTAGATGCGTATTATATTCAGCTCTTCGTGCCATAGACAGACGACTGTATGGTTCATATTTAGGTCGAAGTCATAATCGTCTTTTGTGAGAAGTCGGTTAAAAATTGTATTTCATTATTACAAAGACGGGTTCTGTACATTCATTGATGTCTTTACTCAACGGGCATTATTTAATAAAGAACTGTCACAATTCAGCTCCCGAAGACAATATACAGCTGGCATATCTCTTCTGTAAAAGCAATATCATGTAAAAATATCAAAATAAAAACATTCACAGTCAATGTTATTTTAAACTGAAAATACGCGACTGCTCAGTAAATATCTGTTTTACAAAGAGTTTCCAGGAATTTATCTGCTGAAAACGTTTCTGTAATATCATTATTGGTGGTTATTACATTCCGTTATTCGATATTCTTCGTTTTATTTCATTTTACGAAAACGGGTTGTTGAAATGCACTTAAATGTAATTTTGTTACTAGCGGCATTTCTGTATAAATAAGTGCAGCAGTTGTGCAGTGCACGTCCAGTTTTTTATCGGACTACAGATCACACCATATTATATCGTGTCTGGGAAAAAATACAGTTAATAAGACAGTCTTTCTTATAGTGCAACATATTGCTATGTTGTTTTAAAATGATTGAGAGCACAATGAAATAAAGAGCAGTTGGAAAAAACGCTCCATGTATCTTTGGCAGCATAATATGATGCATTGCATCAGTTACATTAATTATCTACTCATCTGAATTTATGAAACTCAAAGGTGACTGACTGACATAGTGATCTATCAGTGCATAGCCCAAACCACTGGACGGATCAGGCTGAAAATTGGCATGCAGGTAGGTGTTACGAAGTAGGTATTCGGTAAGAAAGGATTTTGTGGAATCGCCACTTTTAAAGGGGTGAAATAGGGGATGCAAGTTATACTTCTTAATGCGAACGAAACGGCGAGCAGCCACTAGTCATTCATAAAAAATCATTTATGAAGTAGAATGGACTGTCAAAATAAGCATTACTTATAAACACGTGTGTTTAAGTAGATAAGTAGGTAAACGTGATATTTAAAAATTTGTCCCCTATGTTGTACCTAGTATATTTTGTAACCAATGCGATACAGTCCGATTTGTCCCGGTTCCATTTCAAGCCCCGTATTCGCACAAAGGGGCAGCCAATCACGGTGTTTGTAAATCCTACACGTAGACACGTGGTCGTATTGAGGACAGGGCATAAGTACCTGTACTATGAAAAAAAAAACTGAGTCTTATAAGCTGAATGATAGTAATACCTATATACAAGGTGTAACAGAAGGGTGTGACAATACTTATACTATACATACCTTTGTATATATAGAATACAGCCCACTAGGTTTCAGAATTCTAAGTGTCATAATTTCGAGTAATCATAAGTTGAACTTTCATTAAAACTTTAAGACTTTCAACCCTACATCTTATCATTTTGAGCGTTCATTGACTTTTGACGCTATCAAATGACACGGCGCGGCGGTGTCTCTCTGAGAGCGCGAGAGAGAGAATACGTTGCGTTAAAACTAATGCTAGAACGGGATGAAAGAATGTGTGCTTATTTCGGTTTCGTTCGGTCAGTGATCACTCGCTAGGGCTGCCACGAAATTAAGTGAAAAATATTATCTAATTTTTGTATGGCAAAAAATATATGCGATTTAATTTTTCATATTTTGGTATATGACTCCTTACATGATATATATGTATACTCTTTAATATTGTCACACCCTTCTGTTACACCTTGTATAGTATATCTTTATTGCACATCACCACAAGTTATGCGAAGTGAAATATAATTAACAAATAATAATGTACAAATGGGCGGCATTATCGTCTTGAGCGATTTCTTCCAGGTAACCTTTGGATGGAAACGACAAAAAGAGATAGGGTCAGAGATATACAAATTACAAATGTAAAGTATTATGGTGTAAAGAGCAATGAGTATCACCTTTAGTAATAATACATTTGTACATTCGGTTCATTTGTGGTTCGGTATAATTTTTATCTCTATTTGACTCTATAATTTTAATGACACGATTTTGTATTTGACCTCAAACTGCCTGACTGTAAGCAATGGTTGTAGTGTAAGATGGATTTATAATACATACGTGATATATTGCATCATTGCAACATTAATATAATTATACAACATACCTTATTCAATTAATTGTGAGTACATATTGCAATCTACTTTAACTATTTTTATCCTATTCACTAGAACCGAAACAAAACTCGATGTAAACTTTATTCAAGTAACACAATCTACAATTATTTTTTTTTGTTTAAACTAAACCCACTAAATCTCATCGCCCCTCATCTTAATCCGTCCCCCCACGTGACTACAGTATTGTACTGCAAACGAATGCTAAACGAACGCCTAAATAATACAGCGAAATTGAGCGTATAATATCCAGGTCTATAGGTACAAACTAGACGGCGGCGTATCTAAATAACGTATACAAATAAATCAAAATGGCGCATAAATCATAAACAATAATAAGTAAAATATCGTGTGTGGACTTTGTAATGAAGTTTCGCTGTTTATTTGAAAAGTTTCGAGTGCATTCGAAGGGCGGAGTTGTTTGCTGAAATAATTCAATCTTTTTCAATTAGGTGAACAATTTATCTATATTACGTGACTGTATTTAATATCATCATCATCGGTGCCATCTTCATATTGAAGTTCGGAGTTCAGTTGGCAAAACTTCTTGCGATTCCATGCTGCTTCTTTGAGTTGCGGGTAGAGCTGCTGCTTCTTTGAGATGCGGGTAGAGCTGCTGCTTCTTTGAGATGCGGGTAGAGCTTCGTCCATTTCTAGATGTCGTCTAGTATTTTATATGATTGATTTTTACTCTACTTAAATTCTTGTAGCAGATAAGTATTACAATCAAAAGCTTGAATTTTTTAACTGAATTATGACGTTATTTTATGATGTTATATATTATCGATCTTTTTACAATTTAAACAAATGTTGCTTATTATTTCGCAATTTCTATACGTATAATACAGTTACGAGAAGAAAAAGAAATGGGGATAATTACTTAGAATTGATAGCAGAACACGCATCACGTAATATAGACAGAACGGATCATCTTAATTTTTGGTTTGAATATGGTATGAAGTCCTGCAAGTTAAGTAAGCTACTTTTTATTTTATTTCGATATAATGCGAGCGAAGCCGCAAGCGTGCGTAAGTAGATACGAAGATATAAATGTAAGTAATTGCATACATTTCCAAGTACATCGACATAGGAACCTCCTTCATTACATCCAGCCATCTACCTCCTATCTATATATAAATATATATGTGTATATATATAGAAGAGAGATATATGTATATAATACTACCGACATCCCCACTTACTCTCCCAAGCACATTGAAGTCTGAAGAGCGTATTATCGACTCCTCACCGCGGCACGTCCGACCGTCACTTAGAAAGGACGTGATTGGTCGAGAGGTTCGGACACCTTCTACGTTCTCTGTAAAAGGGAGTAGATTTCCGAATACCGACATTGTAAGAACGTAATAATAGATGGAACCTGTAAGTGTGGTTATAATTTTTGAAATCTCATTCTATTTTTGTTACTATTTGTTATGCATAAAAATTACATCTTCGATGATGTATTCCGAATTTCTGCATGCTAGAAGTAAACTCCTGTAAGAGTGGCCAACTCTAGAGTCAAGAGGTTTCAAACCACTCTTAGAGATTTTTAATATGGGTCTGTAGACTTACCGTTTTTCTTGTAATAATATAAATAATGCTATATACCTATAAACAGCTGCTCAAGTTGAAGCATTCTTAGCGTCACTGATTTTTTTTAACATAACCTACGATTTTAACCTCATTTCGGCATATTTGTATGTATATTTTTGCGTAATATATTGTTTTATCTCTTACCTAACACGTGTCCCTACAACCAACCTGAAGTTAAGATGTAATATTATAGTCCCATTATACAGTTTAGGGGGAATCTTAATACAATTGTAGATTTATTTCTCGCCGGCTATCATTCAGCCTCTCTCGGGGGTCATTATCGATGTGCAATTATCAGGACTCGCACACTCATGCACTTAATTACTTATTGGATCAATGGTTCATTTATATAGCTTGAGATTTTGTATAAAATAGTTTTCAAACCCCAAAAGGTAATAAAGTAAACCTTTGAGTGTTTCACGTTTCTTATAAGACTATCATCGAAGCCATGTTATGTATGTACCTAAGCTACGTTTTATCGCGCCTATATGAAAATGAAAATGTATTTGTCTTTTTAAATGAGTCATATGTCTAAGAGCTGACTGCAATGAAAATTACTTATATTCTGACAGTTACTTCGCCTTATCGTTCAGATGAAATCAAATATATTATAATTCATTATCCGGGCTTTACGAAACAAACTAGCCAGAAAACAAATAAAAAATATCAAAATTTATAAATTGTCTCGACACAAACTATCCAGCAAACAATACAAAATATCACCATATGTGAACTGTATGAATATTTGATGTATATCTTATAGATTCATCTAAACATTTGTAAAAAACACACCTACTTAGCTCTCTTGAAAGTATTCGACGTAACGCTAAATCCATATAAACTAACCAACACTCGAGGCTTAGCCAATCCATTTAAAGGCTTTACGCAATCTAATTGCTATAGAAAATAGGATTAGTGAAGATTAGGGCGACTTAAAGACTTTCCTAAGTCAGATTAAAAGTTTAAGTAATTCTAAGTAAGGACCGGCGGCACTCTTAAGTTACCATTAACGTGTCGCCTACATTTTTTTAGTTTCGTTTTTTAAATTTTTGTTACATACATACTGACAAACAACCATACCATACGAGTATTATATGTATATTTAAGGGGTTTAATCGTAATTCTTCTGTAGGTTTCGTAGCTTGGTTAATTTTTTTTTCAGCTTTTTGTTGGTCGTTTGGTATATAGTTGTAGTTTACAATGAAGTTGATTGGAATTTATAACAGTATACACAAATTTATTTATCCGATTTGGGTCGTTGAGCCAACCTAGTTAGTTTTTTTATACACAAGTTTGATAATATGCTTAGGCTACTGTGACCCTTAAGTTCCATTTAAGTTTTAAGTTACTTTTGATTTTATCTGTCATTTAATGAAAATGTTTTAAGATGTAGCTTAGCCTTTGAAAATAAAATTAACTAGTTTTTAGCTAATTGCCAATTTGACTTAGAAATTGGAAATAGTTTGAAGTTTGTGAAGAAACAAAATGTTAAAGTAAATTATTTAATTGTATTAGTAAGTGTTGATTGTAGTTTGTATTAAACATGGTAAATTGAATTAACAAACTCAGTTCTGTTTATAATTTTTAAAGTTGTAAATTAGTAAGTGAACAATTATCTAAGATTACAAGAATTGATAACTTTTACTTACATAAAATATTGTAAAATAATATTTATTGTAATATGTGGTACAAAATTACAACCTCAAAAAATAAAAAAAAAGCAAAACTCACAGTCCATGTATTTGGCGCAAAGCAGATTTCAAAGTACACTGGTTTTACCACTTCATGAAAATGTTTCTATTCAGCTAAATACGGTTCTTCACAATTTTTTTTTATTTTTTACCTGAGAAATTGGCATTGAAAAGGCTACTATTGAGTCGTATCTGAGGCATTGGCATCCATTACAGTCGGATGTAGTTTCTTCAACTAGTAGAATATGCATGATCTGGGTACCAGAGTAATTACGCGCGCTCATTTTGTGATGGGACGTTAATTAGTATTGGCCGGGTTATCAATGAATATTTATTTTTTTGCTGAGTTTCTACAAAATAAAAATATTAAATTTTCCATTTTGCACCACCCTACGTATAAAATTAAAAAAAAACACTGTTTTAACTTAATGGACTTGTATTCGTGATTATGGAAATTAAACTTAACATGTGTAACATTTCCAAAAAAAAAAACATAAATAACAATTAATTGAATACATCCAAGTTTTTTATTACAATGAATAATACACACTTTTATCGTACAGTAAGTTTATCTAGTAAATACTAGTTCAAACAGCGACATGAACATCTTCTCAAAGCATGCATTTCCCATATCTGCTCAGGAACAGAGCAAGTGATCCGACAGCGGAAGACAAGCGAAGACCGGCTGAATCCGGCTGGATCCGGCCAAATCCACACTTCGTCCGGGCTAACCGGCACTAACATACGAGGGAATGGGCGGATGTGTAGAATGGCCGATGCACATCTCTTGGGACGATTACAGCAGATTTGTTGTTAGGAAATTAAAAAAAATATGCTTTATTTCATAATTTTTAATACGACGCAGAGCAGAGAAGTGTATTAAAACAACTCATAAAACATATTTTTAGTTGAAGTACATATTAAAATAATATTTTTTCTTCAATGTATTTTTAAAAATTATTTCTGCAAAAAAACCATATTAGGTATTTAAAAAAAAGAGATGAAGATTCTAAAATGTCCTTAAATGTATGTCGGTATATTTTCATGACAAATTCGTTTTATTTTTTATTGTTAGCTTTTTATTATTTGGAACAACGGAATCTAAATCAAGTAAGCTTCATTTGTGCTAAATCTGTAAAAACATAACTCTGAACCTAGTTTTCTAGAATAATATTTACATTGTTCAGTTCTATGATTTTCCAACCCTGCGCTGGCAGTGAAACCTGCATTGCGGGCTCATCCCAAGAGGCTTGCTTTGATATAAGTTTGTTTGGGTGTATAACTGTGTAAACTACCTATATATAGTGTATAACTGTATAAAATGTATCTACGTACAAAAATGTGTTTACGTACAAAAATGAGTTTGTTGCTTTTTATTCTCCTTTCACGCGGCAACGAAGCAACGGATAATCGTGACTTTTGATATGGCGATAGTAGGTATAAAGTCCCGGAAGTAATAAAAGATAAATTTTGACCGGATATAACGCAAGTGCAGTCGCGGGCATACACTAGTATTTGATAAGTTAAACTGTCCAATCGAGAGTCAGTTTACTTTGAACCGGATGAAATGCTTAATGTTACCGGGAATTCTGGCTATTGTAGCATTGAATGAGGTAGCTTTAAACTAAGCGTACTGATTTGGGGCTAGATGGCGCTACCTGTCAATTTTGGGTCTATATTTTATTTATTAGGGTCTTTGTGTGATCGGATCACGATTAATCTGCCCAAGAGAACTCCCTCAACAAATTGATTTTGATGAGAAGTGTCGACCCTAAGTAATGGGGGATCTCAATGGGAGCCCAGCAGCCAGCACTCTTTCAAGAGCCACTACCTGAGCTAACAGGCCAGTCGACCAGTTTCCACGAAGTCTATGGATTTGTTACACGATATTATTATTTTTGTCGTTAAAAAGGAGGCTTATTACTCAGCAGTGGGTGAACACAGGCTGACAAGAGATGACGATGATTTTGTAGCATGGTAATATGAAATAACTACAGAACAACAACATATCTCTCTCTCTCTCTCTCTTGGACTCATATTTCCTCATGACAGAGGGTCGTGTCTCCCCCGCAGAATTAATTCGTTAGGGGAGTTCTTGGGCAGATACATCGTGGTGGGCGCCTTAATCCTTCCACGCATGTTCACACATGTCCTCGGATTCTGTGGTCCTCAAACATGTCGGTTTCCTCACGATGTTTCCCTTCACCACTAAGCGAGTGCAAATTCACACATAACTTGCAAATACAAGTCATTGGTGTAGGGCCGGATTCGAATCAGGGTGCATCTGGATGAAAAACAGACACTAAAACCGCTGAGCCACAAACGTCTTTGAAAACATACGTTTTTGAAAACATTCTTTTGTAATAATATCATATTATCTTAATATTATGTTACATTTATTTTTTATAAATCCGACCCGTACCAGTTATTTTTATTTATCTACTTACTCTTTAATTAAACATAAAAATTAAAGTTCCACTCTATAACATTAAAGCACAGTTCACTAGACCGACGTAACTTCACCATCAATTCAAGTGTCGTATAGGATAGGTTGGGTAACCATGGCATAGAACAGCAATGGACTAGTCTCAATACATTGTTTTGTAAGCGCACGGAGTTTCATAAAATCTTCTGATAGTGTAAGAATTACTTAACTGATGACTGCTGCTATGAACTTATTGTTTAACTGATGACTTTACGTTAGCCTAGAGTATTTTAGTGTGATATTTTTCAAAATTTTATCTAAATTTTATTATGAAAAACATGATCGTTAAGTGTGAAATTGTAAAAACTTCAGCCTTGAAAGCTGTGTTTTGAAATTAAATGACAGTGGCCAGTCTGTTGGGCTGGCCAAAATGTCTAGAAATAAAACGAATTAATAAAATACATACATACTAAGAGTAGTTTTGTATGTATTTAGTATTTGTTGTCTAAATTTGTTTTAGACTTACATTCAATAATTAGGAAAAAGACAAACATTTAACAATTACTACATTACTAATGGTGCCGCAATTATTATAAATACCTTTTGCCCAACCAGTACTATCCATTACTGTACTATGTCAATAGGATAGGTAGGTGGTAATGAATTAGTAGAGTCTGTAATTACCGCAGGTTTAATGCGCCGCATTGCGGCCGCAGTAATGGGTTTACACTAGTTTTATTGAAATGCTGTACCTTTGCACTCTGACTATATTGAACCTATGATTGCTATAGAAATATCATTACTGATTTATCGCTTTATATATTATGTCAGTGATATATGTCAATGGGATTTAAAGATAAGGCCGGTAGTTTTAATGGTAGTTAGTATTTTTATGATGCATGTAACGATGTGAACATATTAGGCTGCAGTACTTTTCTTATGCCCCTATACAGCTAGGATGACAGTACCTAGATTTATTTAAGTTGACATATTGTATGATTACATACCTATTATTATGTTTAACATGATTTTAATAACAAAATTTTTCATTATTTTATTAATAAAACTAATATTTTTAATTGTAACTTTTAATTTTTTTTAAACTAAATGTCATAAATAATATCAATTTGACGAGATATTGTAATTTGTGTAGCATATTCTATGATATTAGTACTTATACCTATGTATGTTACAACTTTACAGTATCAATAAAGATTCTTTATCAAAACAGATATTTTATCTTTATGTCCGTTTGGCTATGCATTTTATATATTGCTCTAAAATGTATACCAATAATTAGATCGGCAAAGTTGTACCTTCACACAGTGTCGAAATAAAGTCAAAATAAAATTAATCAATGTTCATAACAAAAACCCATTACTATTCTTACAAATTTAGCTTATAAGCGTTTATTTTCGCAATTCAATGTCCCGTGTCACATCAATAATCTAAATATATAAAACTCAAAGGTGACTGACTGACTGATTGACTGACTGACTGATATAGTGATCTATCAACGCACAGCCCAAACCAATGGACGGATCGGGGTGAATTTGGCATGCAGGTAGATGTTATGACGTAGGCATCCGCTATGAAAGGATTTTTGGAAAAGCCGCTTTTAAGGGGGTGAAATAGGGGATGCAAGTATTACTTCTTATTGCGAGCGAAGCCGCGAGCATCCACTAGTTAAAATTATATAATCTATTGCCCTCGCCCCAGACCTACCATAAAAATGCCCCAAAGAACCTCACCAACACCCACCATCTTCCCAGTCCATAACAAATAGATAGCTCATCAGTCCTGGCACTCGGGCTGGACTGTCGAGACTGAGTCCGGATAAGTCGCTGGTGATGAGGCTTAACGCCGGCGCCGCGCGACCCGTGATTTCCCCCGGGCTGGTACACCTGTAGATTTGAGATGGGAAGGTTTGGATGAGGCATCTTTGTAATATGTTAGGTTTCCCAATCAAAGTCTAGTCTATCTAGAACTAAGCACTTGCCGGTTCCTCTCATGGGTGTTCAAAAAGTACACATATCTCACATAGGTATATTAAAAATTTGTCAAGTTTATTTAATTTCCATGGCAAATGACGCATAAACCGCTATTGGCTTAAATCGATAAAAAAATGTTCACAAATATTTACTTTTACAGCCGCAAGCAAACCTTTTGATTCGATGTTATATTTTTATCTTTCATACTTTTGCTTTCTAATAATTATCTATTTGCAGTTCATCTAAAAAAAATAAAACAATTTTTATAAAATGCCTTCTATCTAAGTGCCTTCCTATAACAATGCAGTATATACCTCTGCCACTCAAAGCATATAATAAAATAGAGATAAATTATGCTGTTAACTATCCAAAAACCTGTTATTTCCAATTTATTCAGCCATTTAGCGCTAACGAACCTGCCTCATTAGTACTATCGTAGGCATTAGATGAAATATATCACTTGCACTTCTACGAATAGTAGACCGTGTATTTGTAGTGATTTGTGTATTTTTTGTGTTTAAAAATGGTTCACTAATACTAGACAATCAACCTAGGCCTAATGCTCAAAAAATATACTGCAAAATGCAAATCCGCTAATATATCTAATTAATATAAATAAGTAAATTTCTCAAAAAAATTGAAATATTTAGCATAGGCCAATTAAAATTTGGTCACTCTCATCAAATGTTTACACATATAAAGTGTGTCAGTTTGTATAATTAAAAACATGGATATGCACATAAAATAATTAAACCAATTTTTGTAAATATATTTGTAAGAATGTTAAAACAATTATGACAAGAAATAATAGTGTTGCAAAATGCATATTGCATATATAAGTAATATATTGTCAAAAGTTTAAATTTAAATAAAATGTTTCATCTATACACGTCTCTCGCTTCGTTCCCTCGATCAATTCTAGAAAATGGTGTTTCATGCCAAGTGCCTAACTCAAATTCCAGCATAATAATAGTTTAATAACCATCTTGGAGCTATTCCAAGTAGTTTCTGTTAGTTCATTTGATTAATTTGGCAATATGGATGCTTCATTCATCGACATAGATTTGTAATGGACGATGAATAGTTGAAGTGCACAGAGCACTCTATATTTTAAATTTATACATTTCCAATTCTTTAAATTTCATTTCTATTTTTTCACTTTCTTATCTGTAGCGTGAGTTACATGATATCTCCTCCTCCTTGAATCGTATCCCTCATGTCTGAGGATCGTGACCACCACCTCCCAGCACCTTCTCCTTGATGACATCTTTCCACTTCCTTTTATGACATGATATCTATGTTACGAAAAAAACTTTCAGAAGCACTTAATAACCTCTTTTTTTGGAAGTCGGTTAAAAATAAACTAGAAACTACTTGATTATACTAGTAGCAGCCAGTAGGTAAATTAATAAAGTTTGTATTTCAAAAGTAATTCGGGCAAAATGTAATATGTATGTCACCTTAAGTTAAGTACATAAGTACGTGTAAATAAATCTGAAAGTATGCATAAATTTCAACACAATCATGTTTCTTTTCAGATTCTCCTTTTATAAGAACGGACTAAGTGACGGGTGCCACTGATTATTCAGATACAAATTGAAAGGTTAATCTATAAACTGTTCTATGTCAATGGTTTTAAGTGGGGTTATTGGTTTGGTTTACTTTGTAATTATTAGATGTTGGCGAACCCGTTGTTTGAGTGTTAGATTGGTTGAGAATAATGTTTAGTCTTCATTGTAAGAATGGGCATCTTGATTTTTGTAGCAAAATGATTGTGCAGTGTGAAAATGTCAGAAGTAGGTATATAAATTTACAGCTAATAATATACTAGCTATTATCAGCTCTAAATTTATTTGTTATCTAACCTAGGGGCACTATAGCCGTATATCTTACTAGGTGTGCTCGCAACTTCGTCCGCGTGGAATAGTTATTTTGGGCATCGTATTTATTTTTGCTAACAACCTCCTCAGTTTTATAAATTTTAGCTGTTACCCACGATTTGAACCGTTTTCTTAGCGCACACAACGGAAGCTTACAAAGGTGAATAATTTTTCCCGTTTTTCCCACATTTTCCATTGTTTCTTCGCTCCTATTAGTTGCAGTGTGATGTTATATAGCCTAAAGCCTTCCTCGATAAATGGTCTATTCAACACAAAAATAATTTTTCAATTCGGACCAGTAGTTCCTGAGATTAGCACGTTTAAACAAACAAACAAACTCTTCAGCTTAATCATATTAAAAAAAAATAAAAAAATAAAATAAAAATAGCCTTTATTTCCCTTTGAAGTTATACATGCACAGTTTTAATTACTACAAAAAGTCAATCACTTAAATTCTTATAAATGTCACAATTATTACAAGTCAAAAACAAATTAGATTAAAAAAAAAAAATATAAACTTGATGTATGTCATAATAAATTCTAGTGTACTCGTATGGTGAATGTCAGAATGTTAGCATTATTATTTATGCGCGTCTTCAGGGATCGTCCAGTGTTGGACGAAGGCCTCCTCCAACTGTTGCCACCTGTCTCTGTCCTGTGCTGTCCGGGTCCACAACTTCCCAGCTACCAACTCTATTTCATCCCTCCATCTTCTCACCGGTCTTCCTCGCTCTCTTTTACCATCCCTGGGTTCCCAGTGTAGCACTCGTTCGCTCCACCTGTTGTCGGTGAGCCTCGCAGTGTGGCCAGCCCACTTCCACTTAAGCTTCGCGGCTACATGTAGAGCGTCCACTATTTTGGTTTTTTGGCGTATAATTTTACTGTTTACGCGATCTCGCAGTTTGAGTCCGAGCATGCTTCTTTCAGTCGCTCTTTGAAATGTTCTTATTTTAAGTAACACGTCTTTATTTGGGGCCCATGTTTGGCAGCCATATAGTAGGGAGGGTATGATGGTGGATAATAATAATATTAGTGTAGATTAATTAGCTTCATACGTAGCAAACACGAGAAGTTTGTCTTGAATTAGAGTTCTTACTAGAATAAGAAATTTAAAAACAATCGTTATGCTTTAAACGGCATGTTACAGCACCCTTTTTTGAGAGCTAATACCATTCCAGTAACAATACAGATGTGTGTCATCTTAGACCACAGTATTGCTTGTGCTTCTATCTCTTTTGAGTCGTATTTCCTCATGACTGAGGGTCGTGACTCCCCCGCAAAATGAGTTCTCATGGGCAGATACATCGTGGTGGGCACCCAGGTCCTTCCAAGAAATACAAGGTTACTTATGCTACTATAGTGTTAAGTTAAAGAAATAAAATTTGACCATAGTTATTGCTTACCATCAGGAAAACTACATATATGATCAAGTGCAGACAAGTCAGACCAGTAACAGTTAAAAAAAAGGAAAAAAATACCACCTCTGTTCCTTCCCACATCCAGTAGGTCATGAAATATTAAATAACGTGTGACATGGCGAGGGCCGGTTATTGCGCCTGCACTTGACAAATTGTATTAGAGACGCCGATTTCATCCCACCTGAGCTCGTTTAATCAACTTTTTACACAAATGCAATGGGCTGGAGAGATGAGCCTGTAAGGATGAGCGTAAATAAGCCAAGATTTTCTTTTGTTACACAAGGTACTCGGTACTTTGATTTTTTTAGTCAAAACAGGACTCTGGTTTGCTAGTAGAGGTACCTAAGTTCTGTAAAAGTATGCTTTCTACGCTTCAGTCATATTTCTTGATTTATGAACTAGACTAAAACCATGTATAAATAACATTGTTATAAGTGATTATTTGAATAATTAAATCGATGGTACTAATTTAATTGACAACATTTAAACAATACGTATGCTAAAATGCTAAAATGCTAAAATGGAATTGGGCTGGTCACATTGCTAGAATGACAGACAGCAGATGGACTAAAAAAATCTAGAATGGACACCAAGAGCTAACAGACGAAGCAGAGGACAAAATACGGACAAACTTGGACAAGGATAGCCCGCGACAGAAACTTATGGACGAAGCTGGGGGAGGCCTACGCCAATGAGGCGACAACTGCACACCAGGAAGAATTGACATAAAATTATTACATCACTTGACATTGAAACAAACATTTTTGACATTTCTGTAAACAATCGACTGTATTTATTTATCAATTTTTGTGACATTTTATGAATGTGTAGCTGAATAAAGGCTTTTTTACTTTTACTTTTACTTACTAATTTAATTGCAGTTGCGCTCGTTTATTCAACTTTTTACTTAATCGCTATGGGCTCAGCTAAGGATAGGTGAGATTATTATATTATGACTCTTGTTCTACTCAAAAGGCTACTGATGATTGTTAGGTTATTTATTTTGTTTGAGACTAGTATACCTACTGTACTCTCAAAATGTGTTTCCCTTTTGTAGTTAGAGTTTCAGTTACCAAGCAATGTCACAGCAGTACTTTTAATTTTCTTTGCCTTGGGATTAGCACTAAAGTATTGGTCAGCAAAGCCACAGTCAGAAGCAAGTGGCGATACAGTTTATTTAAAAAAATCAAAAATTGACTTCAAGTGTCACTAAAAAGTTAATAAATAATTTATTTTCATTTATGCGACTTCAAAATTCAGAATTGGGAGTAAATAATCTATCAAATTATTGAAACTTACAATCCTATATGTATTCTCATTGAAATCCATAATGTTTGTTGTCGGTGCCAGTCACTGGTCAAACGAGATCGACGCTTGTTGCAGTCGCAGTTCCAGTCCGCTTTGGATTTGTTCCTAACTTATCCTGATAGGTTTTGTTACGACTGGCACCGACACCAAATATTACGGATTTCAATGAGAATAATAAAGAAAGAATAAATTTCATAATTGTTACTACTACTTCCTCTCAGCCACCCGACAAGCTCTCTCTCTCTCTTGGCTAATTCTTTTGTGCTTGAGGCCAATATTATGTTATAAAAATATATTATTTTATGCACGACAATAACGTACTGTGGGGTAAAACACGAAAAAAATAAATAATAAAAAACATAAAAACAACATTATATTTTTTATTATATATCTATTCTCGATAGTCCTGTATGACGTCATCAGTGAAGGCGCCTGCCCAAATTCGCCTCCAATCGCCGAGCGTTCGCTCGCGTCACTTCAAAATGACAAGCTGAAGTCGCACAGACATGTAGTACTTACTGAGATATAGGTATGCTGGATAAGTTACTTTACAATGCCACTGAACTAACTAATAATCTTTGTAAACATCACATTTTGCAAACAGTATAGATTTACCTTAGTTGATCGACCTATGGGCTTTTAATTTAATACTATAGCACATGATGTAACTAAAATTCTATAATATTAATAATGCTAATGCTCTCTTTGCTAATCTGTTTTCTAAATGTAAGTCGAATTATTTTAAGCGTTTCTTATAAACAACTATTAGGTTCACTAAAATTCTTACCAGTTTCTTTTACAGAAAAGTATTTGAGTTAAAGGTAATAATGAAAAAAAAAACAGCTACATAATCAACAATGTGGCCATAGTATTCTTATATATTGGAATTCGTTCTCAAAAGATGTTTTATATTGATTCGAGACTAAATATTGTAGTTTTTTTTGGTACTTATATCCTTTCCAGTAATTTCTACATCAGTATAACAGAGAACGTATCTACCATCGTGCAGAGGTCGACATGTCTGTGTAGTCACGCACGACGTCGAGTGCAAATGATGTAGTTAGGGAAACGATTAGATCACTCTGCCAAGATGTTTACCTACTTTATCATATGTTAAACCATACTAATAACCAACGTTTTCTTGTTGGTTTGATGGTCTCTTTGTAGCTCTTTCACGCCTGTATAATGACGGATGATAGTGATTTTTATATGGTGGTAGGGGGCGTAACTGTGAGCATTATCTAGTAAACAAAGCTATTACTGTGCGGTCTTTTCCAGTAACTTCTAAATCTAGAGTACAGAGTACAACCCATCGTGTAGAGGTCGACATGTCCCCGTGTAGTAACGCACGACGTCGAGTGCAAATGATGTAGTTAGGGAAACGATTAGATCACTCCGTCAAGTTGTCTAATACTGCCATCTCTGTTAATTTCTTTACACTTAATGGGCTCACGCTTGACTGCAAACTGCTTTATGGTGAGCTTTTGTTAGGTATCCTTATTTTGAGTCTTATTTCTTCATTACTAAAAGTCATTACTTCTCTGCAGAAGTAAATGCTCTGTGGTAGCAGATTTTCTTGATCTGATATATCGTGGATTGCGCACTAAATCCTTACTAATTATTACTACTTTTATTAACCGACTTCAAAAAAGGAGGTTCAAGTCTTCTGAAAGTTTTTTGTGGGTATGTTTCTAGAGTGTATTTTGAAGAAAATCTGTAAACATTTATGTCGACAGAGTCTATCCGTAGCAAAAGCTGAATTCTTGACAACTGCCTGCATTTTTTTTTATATATCTTTATTTACATAAAATAAAGCAAACTGTACAATGCCAGTGTAGATTTTTTATAGAATCTTAACATTGAATTGCTAAGTTTACCTTAAATCAAAAAGAGCTCTCTAGTGAAACCAATTTGATTTCTTTCTGCTTGATTTTCACAGATTTACGCGGTTGAGATTCAAAGGTTTAGTTAGAGGGCGAACACCTATTAACTGGTTAAAACGCTTGGGAATTCTAGCTAAACACTTAAGTAGTATCAAGTTATTAGTGGTAGGTATCTGAAGTAGTTATGTTATTAAGCCATTTGATAGGCTCTTGATTATAATTATTGTTTAAAGTGAATTTCACAAGTTTAATGGTCTTACTCAAGTGTTTTTTTCTTATAAAAAAGTGGCAAAAAGGCAGACGATCCGCCTGATGGTAAGCAGTCACCGTCGCCTATGGACACTTGCAACTCCAATGGTGCTGCAGCACTTTGCCTGCTTAGAGAGGTGTTTGAGAATACCCTTTTATTATAGTTTTTATTTTGTTATAGTTAAATAGGCATTGTTATTTTTTGAAATGAAACTGCATTTTTTTACTAGAATGACTAATTCTACAATTAATAGGTTTATAAGTAAATTTCGTATTTCGTGTCAATTTTTAGAGCGAATATTTTGAGTGGTATTACTTTATACTTGTGTAATCTCTGATACGTGATGCTTATGATTGAGCTTAGTAATTGTATTTCTAGTAAAAACAAAACAATTAAAGAGATTTTAAATTTTGAAACCAAATGACATTAGATAATTAGGAGCTTACATAGTAAGGACGGCGAGACTATGGAACTCTCCACCTGGAGCCCTGTTCCCAGAAAATTATAACCAAAAGGTCATCAAATCTAGAGTAAATAGGATTATTCTAGGCAAGCGTGCTACATCTTAGACTATAGTGGTGCTTAACATCAGGCAGCTTTTAGTCAAACGTAAGCCCTTTTCTTGTTAAAAAAAACTTGACAAATGACACTATGGTCAAAGTTGGAGCATACCTTTTCAGGAATGGAATAATGGTTCATAATTGATACTATCAGAACACACCAATCAATATTTAGCAACAGATTTTATCATAAGGTTTGCTTGGAATGAAATTATTTACCTTTGCTAAAATCTCATAAACAATAGAACGAAGAAACAAATAAAAAACACAACACATCAAAATACCAATTTCATTAATACCTACCTAAACCTGAGACGTGTTTCCTGAAATGTAATAAAAAGCAGTGTTATGAAAAACCGCGTTGTCCGTGCGACTGACCAAAGACAATTCGACGCGAAATTGTGAAATTAATAACATGCCCTCAAGCCTCGTGTTTGCTTCAAAAATTCGGTACTGAGATGCCTTGAACGATATTGGGTACCGTTTATTAGTTTTTTAGTACAAAAGTGTGTTCAATGTTTTTGTAAATCATCATTATTATTAAATTAAAGTAATTAATAATTATTATCACTTTTTTGATAAGCCTCATCATTTCAGCTACGATAACACTTTATACTTTTTATTTTTATTCAAATTTTATCATAGCCGCCAGGTCAAAAGCCCGATAAATTAGTTGATAACCTCCTTTTTTGGAAGTCGGTTAAAAATACTACTATATTGGCTACACGATAAAAAGTAGAATGAACAGTGATGTCCTTTTATTTGAGGTATAATGATAACTTAAACTTTGTCACACCAAAGGCAATATTACAACTTATTATTTCAATGTATGTTATATAAAATATATGTGAAATAGACGTCGCAAAGGTCGCCAAGAGTTGCAATGTTTCAAAGCTAACATTTATCTAAAATTTATCTTTCCCTTGAGAGCGTGCGACATTGACATAAAACTTTATAATAGACTGACCTTAGTTCATAGTTTTATAAGGGCACGAAATATAGACATACGAACACGTTTTTATACGGTATTTCGATAAAGCAAGTCTGATAACACATTTGCCTTCTTTTGTAATATATGTTGTCAATTCAAATAGTCTGACACTCGGTCTTACCAACTAAAGATCTGATAGTAATCACAAATAACAAGCTAGAGCCTAGTTATAACGCAGTGCCAGCTAACACACTTGTATTATTAAGGCCATCCATCCATCCATCATTTTCTTATGTCAATAGACTGAGCTTCTAATGCAACTGCGGTCTAAGTTACGACCAGTTTGAATTGAAGGGAATGTTCATACAAAGTGATCAATATGTAAGTTTATGTGTGACTTTTAGAGGTTTTAGTTTGCCATCTACTCGTGTAAAACTTTATTCTAGCTAGAAAAACGCTGTTTCTAAAGAGTAAAATTTGACAATCTGGTAAAACTTGTGTTATAGTGAAAATGCTTTGTACAGGTCTTCGGTACCTAACGATATTTTATGGAATGTTCACATATTCATGTTACAAATTGACACAATTTTCCGATCAAATATAATACTAGAAAAGCTTTAAACGAATGTATGTTAAACAAGTGCAACTTCAATACGAAAAATATTTTTACTGCGTATTTAATTATATTGACCTATATTTATCGTTATGCATTATAATCACATACTTGAGCCTCGTTTTTATGTCTTTGATCTTAGGATAAGTTAGTTTTTAATATGTTTACCTTTGTTAACATTTCTTTATTAATAAATATATAGATAAATTCCGGGGCTGAGCTGACAGACACCGGAGGGGTCCACGGGTGGCGGATAGTGGAACGGCCACCAGATATGGTGGTTAGCTGCGAATAACCAATAAGCAGTCCCCGACCAACAGCGGCGGAACTATCAGGACGTAGTGGGTAGTCTGGTGGAGCGGGCTAACCTATAAAGTGCTACAAAAGGTCCAACAACGGTTCTGTGACATGGCGATCAAACGCCGCCATTAAATAAGCGTTTCCCCGGTGTTAGGCATCGGTAACACCGGTACTGGCGAGAGGCCGAAGAGGAAGGCTCTGGAAGGGTTCTGGTCAGGATAGCAACTGATGGGCAACCAGCTCTTGTACCGCGGTGCGGAAGGCAAGTGGGAAACCACCGCACTACTTATCCCAATTTTGGAGTAATGGAAAATGTCGCCTAATACAGTAAACGTTCTTGACAACGGGCTTCCGCGAAGTAACATGCCGTGGCGGTCCGAGTCCGGCAGGGGTAGTAACAGGGCTACCCGGGTCGTCATCCTGCGAAATCCCTGTACAATCGGTACGTTCAATGCGAAAACGATGTTGCCAGCAGGCAAACTTGAGAATCTGTTAATGGAAATGGATAACTGTAAGATAGATATAGTAGGATTAAGTGAGACTCGTTGGGGAGGAAGTGGAGATTACTGGAACGGGGATCACAGAGTAATATATACAGGAGAAACTCAAGGAAAAAACGGCACAGCACTAATACTAAGTAAAAAATGGGGAGATAAAGTAACAAATACCATACACCATAGCGATAGATTAACAGCAGTTATAATAAAAAATGAACACAGAAACATCGTAATTCTACAAGTGTACATGCCCACTACCGGACACCACATAGACGAAGTAGAAGATATGTATAATAACATAGACTCCATATTAGACATTGTCCACGAAAATGATTATCTAGTCGTTATGGGAGACTTTAACGCAGTATTAGGCGAAGGAGCAGAAGACAATATAGTTGGAATGTTTGGCTTAGGAAAAAGAAATGAAAGAGGAAACAGACTCGTTCAATTTTGTAAAGAACATAATATGGTACCTCTCAATACACACTATAAACAACCCAAAAGAAGATTGTATACTTGGAAAAACCCGGGAGACACAGCGAGATATCAAATAGACTACATATTAGTAAAAGAAAAATACAAACGATCCGTCACAAATTGCAAAACCTTACCGGGCGTTGATATAAAATCCGATCACAACTTACTTATAAGCAAACATAATCTGGAATTACAACAAAACAAAAGAAAAACTAAACCGAAGAAAATAGATCTCACTAGTATTAAGGATAAAACGAGCAATACAACAGTGCAATATAGTAATAAGCTAGGAGATAAATTGAAAGATTATATAAATAGCATAGAATTAAATAATTCTAGTCCAATAGACATAGAAACAAGATGGAAAAATATTAGCAACATGATACGTACTAGTGCTAATGAATGTATAAACAAAGTAAAAATAGTCCCAAGAAAAAAGTGGTTGACACAGGATATAATAACCCTCATGCTTGACCGCAGGAAGCTGAAAAATAAAACTGATGCTACAAGTGTAAGCAAATATAAAACTTTAACCAACAAAATAACTTTAAAATGTAATGAAGCCAAAGAAAATGCAATAAAAGAAGACTGTCAACTCATTGAAAAATACCTGAAAGAAGGAAAAGTAGATAAAGCATATAGTCTTATTAAGAAAATTGACCTTAAACACAAGACAAAAAGCACAGCAATCCTTGACTCAGATGGAAAAATGCTACTGGACGAAAAAGAAATAGTACAACGATGGAAAAACTACATAGAAACATTATACGACGGAGCAGGACTGGATGATGAAGATCTAGAAGAAGAAAATTCAATAGATTGTGATGATTTAGGCCCACCAATAGTACGAGAAGAATTTGACAGAGCTCTACAAAATATACAAAATGGAAAAGCAGCAGGAGAAGACCAAATTCACATAGAACTTATCAAATATGCGGTATGCGACCCTCTCTTAGATGAAATATTTAAACTGACCCAAGAAATGTACTTAACAGGTAACATTCCTAATGATTTTCAAACCACTAAAACAGTACTTCTACCCAAAAAACTTAACACCCACAAATGCGAAGAACACAGAACACTAAGTCTCATATCACATGCTTCAAAAATACTCATACAAATTATTCACAATAGACTAAGACCCATTGCCGAAGAAAATATTACCAAAGACCAATATGGATTTAGACGAGGAAAAGGAACACGAGAAGCAATACTGGCTCTAAGACTCATCGCAAACAAGCGAATAGATCTGGGTATAGATACACATATTGCATTCATTGACCTGGAAAAAGCTTTTGACAAAGTAAATTGGAAAAAGATGCTTACGATTTTAAAAAACATTGGAGTAGACTATAGAGACAGAAGAATAATATACAACCTTTATAAAAATCAGCAAACCACAATAGACATAGGAACTGAAACCACAACAGCAAAAATACGACAAGGAGTAAGACAAGGATGCCCACTTTCACCAACTATTTTCAACATATTTATTGAAAATGCAATTAGTAAAATCATAGAATCAGAAAACGGTGGAATTAAAGTGAATGGAGAGCGGATTTTCTTTATACGTTACGCAGATGACATTGCAGCTTTAGCCGACAATAGAAATGAACTGGAAAAACTAATCAAACAAATGGACGAAGCTTTTCAAGAAATAGGCCTCAAAATTAACTCAAACAAGACCAAAACTATGACAATCACCAGAAACCAAATTTACAATAGAAATCCCATTAAACTGCACAATAACCCAATAGAACAAGTACATTCATTCAAATATTTAGGAAGCGTAATAACAGAAGACTCAAGATGCACTCAAGACATAATAACCCGAATATCCATAGCAAAAACAGCATTCAACCGGAAGAAACATTTACTAAAATCCAAAATTGCAAAACACGTAAGAAAACAGCTCATAAAATCTTACATATGGAGTATTGCTCTTTATGGAAGCGAAACTTGGACCATGACTCAAAGAGATAGAGAACGAATAGAAGCTTTTGAAATGTGGTGCTGGCGGCGGATGGAGAAAATTAGTTGGACAGAAAGAAAGACCAATGAAGAAGTGCTGAGCATGGTCCAAGAACACCGTACAATACTGGCAACTATTGAAAACAGAAGAGGGAAGATGGTTGGCCACCTTATACGACATGACGAATTTATAAGAAACATCATGGAAGGAAAATTGGAAGCCCGAAGAGGAAGAGGAAGGCCGAGAAGATCATACATGGACCAAATAAAAGAAAAGGCGGGTGTCATGTCGTATAAGGAGGTCAAGGAATTGGCAGAAGACCGGAAAGGATGGCGCATACTCCACAGACAAGGGCCCGGCCCTTAAATTTATGATGATGATATAGATAAAGTCTTTTTTACCCCTCAAATGATCTATAACATTACCCTAAAAACCAACCACGAAAACAAAGACTAGCTACGTAGAAGTGACATTAGCTGTAGGGTTACAATAGAGTTGACAAAAAGCTTGATTGATTGACCGAGCGGTGGTGAGGACAGGCTTCATCGATCAACAGTCATTATACGACAGTATATCTTGCTGACTATGAATTATCTGGCACGAAGTTGTAGTGGGGGCTCTGTTTTGATAGTCTGTGACGGTTTATGCGTGTTTTGAAACGTAGAAGGATCAGAGATTGAAGAGAATTGTGTTGAGTCTGGTCGTTTCTATGTATATTAAGTATGTATTTACGAAATAAATGTATATAGGTATGTATTATATCCGTTTTCTAGCACCCAAGATACAATTGTAAGCTAAGTATGGGACTGAATGGCGCTGTGTGATATGCCCTGAAATATATTTATTTTTTACATATCCTGTGTTGCTTAAAAAAAAATTTTATAGCATAATACGAGTTCATAATTGGTACTCAGAATATTTTTTATCTGTTTTTTTTTTTCGAGTTTCGTTTTCTTGTAATAAATAATATACCCATAAATTTAGCTAAATAAGTATTAGTCAGAACATTTCGTGCAATATCAAGTCTGAATTATTACTTCGCATAAAAAGTTAACACAAAGCAAATAATTAAGCTTCTATTTATTATTATATATATACCCACTTGAATATGCGGTTGGGTGACGCGACGCGTGACCCAAATGCTGGCCTTTTTCTGGCACAACGTATCAGCATTGCCATTCAGCGTGGTAATGCGGCCAGTATGCGCACGCTGCGTTCTGGCAGCGGCTTGAAGTAGTTTATTTAGTTTTACCTGGTTTTTATGTACATATTGTACATAAAGTAAGTACCATTACAAGTAATAAGTGTAATGGATTTTTACCAAAATCCATTACAAGTAAAAATCTAAAACTAAACTAACTAAAGATTTTCACTTGTAATGGTTTGTAAATAAGATACCATATAAACATATTTTCCTTCTAACGTTTATTTGTTAAACTCAAACTCAAACTCAAACTCAATTTATTGATAACAAAATATAGTTATATGTCAATTTGATGATTAAATAATTTTCTTATTTAGGTATATGTCTATAATAAATAAATTACATTATTTACATAATTTTTTTCTGATATCTAACATATCATCAACGTTATAGTAAGTTTTTTCGACAAGCCAATGCCTGAGCAATCGTTTAAAAGACGCGGTAGAGGGCGCGTCACGTACTTGTGCCGGGAGGGCGTTGTACGCGTGTACCGCCGTCACGTGCACTAGTTTGGTTGCCTTGGCCAGCTTGCATCCCGGCGCGCGGAGGCGGTGCTCGTGCCGCAGCTGCTGCACGCTCCCGGCCCCGCGGTGCGAGTAGTGGTGCAGGTGCTCCCGCGCGTACAGCGCCGCCTGCAGGCACACGAGGCTCGGGACGGTCAGTATCCCCATGGACCGGAAATACTGCTCAGCCGACGTGTCTTGTGGCACTCTCACTACCGCTCGTACGGCTCGCTTTTGCATCCTGAAGACGCGTTCCCAATCGGCGGCGCGTCCCCAGAGCTCGATCCCGTACTGCAGTAGCGAGTGCACAGATGCAAAATAGCATTGCCGGACCATGGGGGTCGGCAGTATTGCAGATACACGCCACAGCGCGAAGCATGCTCTGCCCAGTTTTTCGCACATACGATCTATATGAGCTTCCCAAAAGAGACCACTATCTAGATGTAGACCCAGGAATGTTGTCTCGTTTACTTGATCCATCTCAACCCCCCCAACCTGCACCTTCAGTTTCCTGTAGGCTCGGCCAGCGAGGTTGAAGTGGATAAAGTGGGTTTTCTTCATGTTGACACTTAAACCGTTCATCGTGAACCACGCGTTTAGATCTCTAGCCGCATTGTTCAGGTAAAACTCAAGTTCGTCGATAGATGGCGCTGTAATTATTCCCGCGACGTCATCGGCATACATATATATACTACCGTCCCGGATATATCCGGGTAAGTCGTTGAGAAGGAGAGAGAACATAATATTAGACAAGGACGATCCTTGCGCTACGCCAATACCGGTTTCGAGCGATTCAGACCTTATCCTACCTCCATCTCCTACAACAACCTGACTCCGGCCGGTCATAAAATTGGTAAGCAGCTGCAGCGCCCGGTTATCGATACCGTAATGCCGCATTTTTGCAGCCAGGAGCTTATGGTCAGCGACGTCAAAGGCCTTTGAGAGGTCGCAGAAGATAACGGCGACGGCGTTATGTACGAGTACATTATTTCCTCCGTTTGAAAGACTTTATTTAATCACTTGGTAGCACACGTTTCTGTGAAAAAGGAGTGGGGCAATAAATATGGCCGGAACTAGGATGCGAGTAACGGTAAACCGTAGTGGTAACTTGCATCTTGTGCGCAGGTTACTTGCTCTAGAGTCCGCTTTTTTAAACTTCAACGCGTTTGCACATGACCATAGTGTGCCTGATGGTAAGCAATAGCTGTGACCTAAGATGAAACGTGCTTACCCTTAAAGAACTGCTAGTGTAAATTAACTTACAAATTTACTATAACCTAACCTTGCTTCTTTTTGCATAATAAGCTGTGTTTCCGAGGAAACAACTGGGCGCCCACCACGATGTATTTGCCCAAGAGAACTCCCCTAACGAATCAGTTTTGCGGGGGAGTCTAGACCCTCAATCATGAGGAAATATGACTAATAAGAGAGAGAAAGAAGCTTTGCTTGACCGAAATTAACTGATTCACATATGTAAAATTATTTTATTTTTGTGACATACAAACACTTTGTTTCGGAATGTCTCAAAACGATCGTCAGTAAGCGAGCAACGAATAGCTCTTTAAAAATTACAAACTGAAGTAAATAATTATTTTATTGTAAACGTTTAAAAGATATGTGACAAGTTACTAATATAATAATAGATATGTATTTATGTACAGTAAGTAGATAATTATTTCTTGATATTTTTCTATGCGCAACTGTAATATTGTAAACCATTTTATCCCTGCCATCGTAAAATACATGGTTTAATTTACATACAGTATTTAAGAGTAAAATCGTGTATAACACCGTATTTACTCGTTATATATCAAGCAATACGTAGAACTACGTATATATTCCGTTAATGTAAATTTTCTTTGATGCTTAATCCGATATCCATAAACGAGTAATCTATGTTTCCAGCGGTAACTTGCATCCAGAGCATTAATGGTTCATTACTTCATGCGACTTTACGCCCGCGGGCCAGGTGAGCTGATATCTTTATGGGGGCTTAGTTCGGTGCTGGCTCTTACCAAGTAACCAAGTCTGTTTACAATTTTTAGTTTGCTTTATTTACAATAATAAAATATAAAAACAAGGGAAAAAAAACTAAACATACTACTACTAACTACTACAAAAAAGGGGCACTTAGAAAATCTTTAGAAAAGCCTAAAGATAATCTAAGTGCTCCAGCCCACTACCAGAGGGCAGCGTGCCCAGTTCTTTTCATTGCTAGTATGTATTACTGGTGACATTAGACACGTACGATTAAATCAACGGATTCATAATCAAGAAACACTGTGCTGAGGAGCATACATTAATTACTGATTTGAATTAATTACTAATTTATTCTTTAAATTTATCATGGTCTTATAGTAGGGGTTGAAACTCGTAGTGTTCCCGGACTTACCCTGCTTTATACGGGGAGAGACGTTTTTAATTGTAGGGAGTTTAGTTGAAATATGCTTCAAGTTGTTGGAGAGGAGTAATTTAGTCATTGGTTGTACAAATTATGTGTAGAAAATAAAATGAATTAGTAAGACTAGTTTAATTGTGATTATAATTTTATGGGCCGCAAATGAGGGAGAATTTTTGATGAAGAATTATAAATTTCCATGTTTTTTTTGTCCGTAAAAAATATTAAAATAATATTTACAAAATTTTACTTTTCATATTCATTTTAGGTAATACCTGTTAAAAATTACATGATTATTTGGTTACGCAAAAAAATAACTTATTGTTAAAGCTTTTATAATCTCAAAGCAAATTTCGTATTTTCCGTATTCAATATCAATCAATTTAGGCATCTTGGTACCTAATTCTTCACAATACAACATTATTATTCTTGTAAAAGCCCTTTGCGTAGGCATTTCGTCTGAAGCCGTAATTTATTTTTAGCACTCCTTAAAAGCTACAAGAAAATTGTAAGAAACGATACGCAAAATCTTTTAAGACTTTTTTTTTCGTATCCGCTGACTAAGGTTTTATTAGATACAAAAATACAAATTTAATGGAATGTAACGTTGTTGTTAGATTTTATATATAAAAAACTCAAAGGTAACTGACTGACAGATATAGTGATCTATCAACGCACAGCCCAAACCACTTAACGGATCGAGCTGAAATTTGGCATGCAGGTGTGTAGATATAGTGACGTAGGCATCCGCTCAGAAAGGGTTTTAGGAAATGCCGGGATGCAAGTTTTATTTCTTAATGCAAGTGAAGCCGCGAGCTTCCACTAGTACGTTATACATTTTTGTAGCTAATTTTGAGAATTAATTCCACCCATATGAGTAAGTAATTATTTTACACAACTTTTGATACTGATAATGATTAAAACTTACTTCGTTTTCAACTAACACAAAGTTGTGTAATAAAATTGATGTCGAGTGCAAACCTGTTTTTGGGTTAATCTATATTTATAATATAACCTTTTTTAAGAGTCCAATTAGTAGGTTCTAATCACGACTTAGTAAATAAATAAAATATAAAAAAGTAATAAAAAATAAAAAGAACATTATATAAAAGTGACGTCACGGACGATTTCCGCGAAGGTGCACACATTCGTAACAGAGCTTTAAATAATCATTTAAAATTAGAAATCTCGCGCTACTAGTGTTGTGAGTGAGTTAATTGTGAACTTAACCAGACCGGTTGCCTGTGTGAGTGTTATTGTACCGTTCTGATCACGGATTTTAATATAATTCACGATAATAATACTGTTTATCTGATATCGCGATATATTTTTTGTGTATAAAAGAGGGTAGGTACCTCTGGCCATTACTCACGGTGATCAAAATATAATTTGCTGTAAGGGCCATCTGCTGGGAATTCTCAACAATACCTGTTATAGAAATGGCTGTTAAATGCAAGGCGTGCGGAAAATTTACCACATATAGTGCTTCCGAGATCATTAAGTGTAGTAAATGTACGAATCTATTTCACAAAGCCTGTGTGAGTATAGCTAAAGACGCTAAGATATCTCCGCAGTGGCAGTGTCCGGATTGTAAAGTCCAGACGCCTCGCAAAGATAATTCAGAGGTTCCGGTGTCAGGAGAAAGTTCTCAGTTGGATATCACAGGAAGCAGCCCTATGGCAAGTGAAACCGTGTGCATGCAAATATTAAATGAAATCCGACAGCACAGGCAGGAATTCAAAGATATGAAAGAGGATTTTGTCACACTGAAGAAACACGTAGAGGATTTCAGTTTTAGATTGGGAATTGTAGAATCCAGACTAGGTTGTCTAGAAGAAAAATTCACCGAATTTCAATCCGCACAACCAGAATGCAAAGCGGAAGTCGAATCGCTGCGGTCGACTATCGACAGGTTAAAAAATGAATTGAATGACCGTGATCAAGACGCTTTGTGCAACGACTTGGAGATAACGGGTGTTCCAGAAGAGCCGGGGGAGAACGCGGGGCGACTTTTTGGGCTTATTGCGGCTAAGTTAGGTGTGACATGCGCAGAAAATGACATTGTATTTGTCGAACGCGTTGGTATGAAACGTGCGTCAGCGCCACCTGGCGGCACAGGCTCGAACGACAAAGTCGGCGCGCAGGCCGCGGTAAACCGGCCGCGGGCGCTGATTGTGCGCGTAGCGCGTAGGCAGCTGCGTGACTCAATTCTCCAGGCTGCACGAACGCGACGCACGGTGACGACAGAGGGCATGGCGCTCGCTGCCGCGACCCACGAGCGAGCACCACCAGCGCACTGCTTGATGTCACCGACAACATTCTGTGCGCTCAGGATAAGGGTATGTGCACAATATTGGTCCTTCTAGATTTTTCTAGAGCTTTTGATTCATTAAACTCTAATCTCTTGCTATCTAAGCTCAGTTACTATGGGTTTGACTCCGCAGCCTTACGTTGGTTTGACAGTTATCTGAGTAGTCGATATCAGCGCGTTAAGATCACTCGCAGTGATGGCTCGACTGTGCTATCGGACAAACTACCTGTTACCCGAGGAGTACCTCAAGGTTCCATTTTGGGGCCAATCTTATTCATTATGTACTCAGCAGATTTAATTACATGTATTAAGCATAGCAAGTATCATAAGTATGCAGATGATACCCAGATATATATGTCATGCAAGCCTAGCGATATTGATATAGCTATAGGAAAAATCAACGAAGATCTTGCCAATATAGCAGAATGGTCAGCGAAAAATTGCCTACTACTAAATCCAGCCAAAACAAAGTATATCGTTTTCGGTAGCAGGCATCAACTGGCCAGTCTCAAACCCTCGCAAAATGTAATGTTAATGGGTTTACCCGTTGAGCGCGTGCATGAAGTCAAGAACCTTGGTCTTATTATGGACAGCCATCTTCGTTTCGAGAAACATGTGGTCAACTGTCTAAAGGAATGTTTCTATAGGCTTAAGATATTATACCGCATGAGACCATTCCTCTCGACGGCTCTTCGGGTTCAACTTACACAATCGTTAGTTCTTTCTAAGCTTAATTACATGGACACTGTCTTCCACTCCCGCATCCTTGCCAAGACCAAAAAATTGGTGCAAAGGGTGCAGAATGCTTGTGCTCGTTTTTGTTTCACAATACCTCGGAGAGGTCACGTGACTCCGTTTTTGAACGAGCATGCTCTGCTCAGAATGCAGCATCGCCGTAAGCTTCACTTGGCATGCTTGCTTTTTGGAGTGATAAAGTTTCATGAGCCGTCCTACTTGTACGAGAAGCTAAGTTGGAAGCCGTCGCGGCAGTCGCACAGCCCTCGCTCGTGCACCGCTCCGCTGCTCACTGAGAGACACGCCACACAAGCGTTTAGGGGAAGCTTTCGTTATGCGGCGTCGAGGTGTTGGAACAACATCCCTCCGCCGATCAGGAACCTGCGCAGTATGTATAGTTTTAAAATAAGGCTCAAAACATTTATTATGGAACACCAGAAAAGGGAAGCTTCATTAGTCAATGACACCAGCGCTATCTAAATTTAACTGTGTATATATATATATATATAGATATTGTATGTATATAACCGTAATATAAATTAAATAGTTGATACTGTGTACTCTTTTGTTGAAAATAGAATTGTTTTTCATCGTCTATCTTATTTGTATTTGTTATTGGTATTTATTAACTTGTCTAGGTATGTCTTTGTTGTTTCTGTTTAAAAATAATTCCATGTATGCGTTCGTGACGTCATCACCAACCCCAACGGAAGACCAGCGCTGGTTGCTATGCAGCCAGCATTATGCTGAGTTGGGGTTGTATTGTGGCAAATATGTATTTTATTTAAGTAGTTTTAAGTATAGGTTTATTTTTAAATTTATATATTTCTTGTTTGTACTTGTTTCATTATTATTTGCTACAATAAATGTTTTTCTTTCTTTCTTTCTAAAATAGTACACAATTTCCAAATACAATGAAAGTAACAGAATGCCCAAGTAGCAAAAGGTCTTATTAGCAAATTGTATGATCGGTGTCGCTGAGTTCAAGTAATCTTTAAAGAATCGTCTTATTTACTATTTAGCACCTATTTACTAAAAATAATATTAACAAGAAACGATTATTTGCAAAACGTTTAAAAACCAACGTTTTTTAAAACATAACCCAATCTCATATATATCGTTTATCCACCCGTTATCTCTCTGCAAAACTTTAAAAGATAAAAATAACAAACGATGTGCCATTTCTCTCAAAAAAGGTAGAAATGAAAAGCTTTTTGTGGTTACTTAAACCACAATTTAGGTGCGGATAAAAATTCACACAAAAGTGGCTCCGAGTAAAAAGTTATTGATAATAAATACGAGCTTTAAGTGTAATATGAAAGTTAAGAACGTCATAAACTATAGTAGCTTCCTTTGGAAGAGAAATATGGCTACCGGTACATATTTCAGAAGCTTTTAAGCTCCAATACACTTGACGCTACAAATGTGCTTGTGAGCGCGTTCTTATTGATGATAGTTTCAGATAACAGAGATATTAATAAGAGTATTTTACTTAACTGGCATGTTAGCTTAGTTGGTAGTGGATCTGCCTTCTAATCTAGAGGTCGCGGGTTCGATTTCCGCATGACACAAGTATTTATCTACGTTAAAAATGTTTAATTACTTGTGTTGAGTCTGGTCGTTTGTATGTATAATGAGAATGTATTTACAAAAGACAAGTATATAAGTATTATATACGTTATCTAGTACCCACGATACAAGCGTTTGCTTAGTGTGGGGCTAGATGGCGCTGTGTGCAATGTTTTATTTACTTATTAAATTGGTGAAAATAAAATCCATATTTTAATATTGACTAGTGGATGCTTGCAGTTCTATTCGCATAGCTTAGAACTATAAAGCACTCAATAACCATCTCAGGCCTAGAATAAACAGATCTACAAACACGTATACAATAATTATGCCTTTAATTTGGAAGAATGTTTGTAAGTTACATACTTACTTATGATATAAAAAAAACCCCATATATTTGGGATGCTCCTGCATTTTGGTAATTTGTTTTTCTTTTCGTTTATTAATTGTAGGGTGACCATGGTGTCAATGCCACATTAAACGATAAATAAAAGTATAAATCATTGTAAAAGTTGAACTTAATTTTAGAGTATCACATTTTTATTCAGGATTGTTTACATTTAATTTATGTATCCAACATTATTGTAACAATACAGATTCACGACGGTGAAAGCTCAACTCAAAAACTCGTTAGTTTAAATACTACGTAATAATGTTTGCAGTTTGTTTTTCTGCAGCAAAGACTTGTTTCAGCAAACTCGATGCCACACTAGTGGTACAAAGAAGCGAAGCGAATAGCATAACGTCTTTTTTACACTCATAGTATTAAATTTGTTCAAATCATACCTCCTTCCAAAACAAAAGAGAATGTATGTTTGATGGTTTGTTTCATTATCTGCTTCTACTTCTTTCACGTTACAGTGTAGCAACGGATCATTTTGATTATAGGTATTGAACGTACGATGACACACAGTCATGTTGATGAAAAGTGACAAAGGATACTTTTTATCCGGCAATTTTCGAAACCATGGAGATCCACCGCTGTTCAAACAATTTTCTCAGACAAGCCACTTTTTATGAAACTTTTAGGTAATTAAAAAAACTATAGATATTCTTGCAACAATAACCGCTTTATCGATTTATAAAGCTTAATATATAATTTCTATTGGTATTTTTATGTTTTATTTCAGAAACCATTAAAACAAGGAATGCAAGCGTTTTTAAACCACAAATGGCATGGCTTTGACACTATACTACAATACAACATCATCAAAATACATTCAAAAACAAAAATAATAATAATTTATACCTCCACTATCTCCACCAGTGTACATCCCCTTTATACGTCGACGAACTCTTAAATAAATAAGGGCCGTCGCTTGTCGCTAACACAAACAAAACAGCGGCAAAGGACTTGCTATGTACCTTGCGACGACGATATTGCACGAGATTACTGGACATAACAATATAAGTAACGGTTAGTATATACAATAACTGAATAAATAAATACATTCCGGGACATTGCACACATCGCCATCTAGCCCCACACTAAGCAAACGCTTGTATCGCATGTACAAGATAACGGATATAATACTTATATATATATGCGTTTTTTGTAAATACATACCTACTTAATATACATAGACAATAACTAACAATAACTCAATAATATCTCAATAGTAATAGTTAATAATATTTATTTACATATTTTAACTAACAGAACCCAGAAATGTTTATTCATAAGTGGGTGGCATATTTATATTGAAATTCGAAACTGGAAAAAAATAAGGTAATCAGCTTAATTCAGGTCTAAATTAACTCTATACCAAACTTAATTTCAAATTGGTCTAGCTGTTTGAACGTAAAGGTGAACAATACTTACATACTTGTAGTATACAAATTGACTTAACAAACTGTATTACAGGTCTCTCTCTCTCTCTCTCTCTCTCTCTCTCTCTCTCTCTCTCTCTCTCTATCTGTGAGTCGTATTTCCTCATGACTGAGGGTCGTAACTCCCCCGCAGAATTAATTCTTTAGGTGAGTTCTCTTGGGCAGATACATCGTAGTGGGCGCCCAGGTCCTTCCACGGAAGACACATGTCCTCGGATATTGTGGTCCTCAAACATCTCGGTTTCCTCACGATGTTTTCCTATACCACTGAGCGGCTGCAAATAAATAAATAAATATTTCAGGACATACCACACAGCGCCATCTAGCCCCATACTAAGCTAACGCTTAATATCTTATCCACACATTACTTGAAAATACAAGTCATTGATGTAGGGCCGGATTTGAACCAGAGTGCGTCTGGATGGAAAACAGACATTGGAACCGCTAAGCTACTCTCGCTTATTACAGGTGTCTAGCGGAAAGTAAATATAAGTGACGTCCTAGAAATACATCTAATTTTGGCCATTAGTTAAAATTACGGATATCAATCAATATAAATTATTTTTCCATTCCCCTACCAAATGTTTCTAAAAGAATCTGTATCCAAAGAGCATGATCTCCACAAATCCGCGGGTCCGGTTACACAATCCGAACGCAGCGCCACCGAGCGGAACCAATGCGAAACTAGCGTGACACTACTCCGTAATGCAGAGTAGATAATGGTCAGAAAAATTGAAAATTTGATAACTAAATCGTTTGATTTGATTTTAAAGTAAAACATGTATGTATTAGTCTCTTAAGTTTAATTTCAATAATTTATTTACAACGACCATAACTTTTTATGATAAATGTTCCGAGTTGATTAGATCTATTATTATGGTCATCATCACTTTGTAAGCTAGTGTGCAGATAGGTATTATGTAAGGTTTTTGATAACATGCAACTTGTGAAAACGTTTTGACGGCATGATTACGACGCAGATACCCGCTGGTGGTTTACTTGCTATTTAAATTACATATTTTCTTTTGATGATAAAAAAATAGTCTCTGTGCATTCTCTGCTCCGCCGCCACATTGCGCGTCGCGTACTGTTTCTGTATAAATCAACGTTGTGTAAATTGACGGTCCGCGGACGAAATACGCAGCTGCCTCCACTTCACAACATGCGGATGTTAGGGACATTGCGGACTGGGTAGAGATTGTGGAGTGCGGAATGTAGTAACTGGGGTAGTAGGGTTAGTAGGATGTTTGTCATATTCGTTTATTGTCATCAGTCTATGCTGTTTGGATACCTTGAGGGTAAGAGAACTTTCAGCTCCGGAGTTAATATCTCCGATTTGATAAAAAAACGCAAAAGTTCATTCAATAAAAGAAGAAAGGGTAAAATAATTGTAAAGAAGTAATGTACCTACAGTTACTGGTAATGGTAACTTACCTACGTAGAATCTCTTGTTATTGTTTACTATGTTTATTTGTGTATGGGCGGGCGAGTTGTACGATTGTGCATGTGTGAGTGACTGCCTACATTGCTTGCCTACACTGTTTGTTGTCATACCACTTGAATTTATACACAAATTGAGGGTAGTTAGATATTAAAACAAAATAAAAAAATTGTTTGTGTAACCTAGCTCATAAGACGTTATTATAATTAAATTATGAACATACTGGGAGATGACTCTGGCCTCGTAACACAGCCTAACGGCTACCACGAGGTCAGAGGATTCGAAACATTTTGTGAAAAATATCTTTGGAAAATAAATGATTTTGTATTTGTATTTTGTATGTACATACATCTTTAAATGTAAGCACTATCAAGGTTAGTTGATCTTTTTGTGCTAGTTCTTAATGTACAAAAAAGGTCTTAAAAATTACTTATTAAAATATTAATTTGCATACCGTATCTAAATTTCGAGCTCCTAATTGTCTGCTAGCGTGAACCAAATGCCACTCTATGTCTGCATTCACTACATTATTCAACCAGTATATTGTCTGTTCTTTAATTAATGGATCTAAATAGATGCTTGCATCATTTATTTATAGGTACCTACTAGTTTAGTTCAGCAATAAAACATGAGAAGAAGCTATGATAGAAAAAGCACCGTTAAAATAAGTAATCGGTAATTAGCGTACGTGTTTAAATGTTTATATCATTGTGTTCTTTATTTGTGGTTCTGATGAAATTAAATTTAAAATTTACGTCTCAGTTTCGTGATTGTTACTGGAACAGAACTAATGATAAAATAAATTTTATAACAAGCAAAAGCCTACTGACAAAAATAGTGTTATTCTATTTGATGAGTAATTTGGTAGGACTATTGTGGGACTAAGCTTCTTCTTCTTCTTATCTGATGTCGAGAATTTTCAAACCGCCCTAAGGTCCTCTGACATGGCTTAACGACTGCTGTACTAGATAAACAGCCGGGACCTACAATTTAACGTCTCTCTGACCAACGGATGTTCAAAATGGAATGCCCTCTTTTCGGTCACCCATCCAAGAACTGATCGCGTCGACCTATGATTAATTAATTTAGCCAAAAATCTCTCCAAGTGTAGCAACCATGAATAAAAACAAAATGACACCGAGTAAGGGGCCTTTTGATGGCGCCGAAAAAATAACACTACGACGTTTATGGTCCATCTCCTTTCAGGATATTTCAGGATAAACTGGCTTATTCTGGTTGGAGATTATAATAAAAAACAAGGAACTAAATGAATTCTAATTCTCGAGCAGATAAAAACACTACAGAGCTAGAAAATGTACCTAATGTTATTACTGAAGCCAACATAATAAAATATGTATTTATAATGTTTGTCTGTGTATTAAGCGCCTTAATTTACTTTATATTCAAAATTTAAAGCATTCATCATGTCATAAAATGCTACTAAAGTTAATTATTTCACTATAAAATACATATTTAAATAGTAATTTGAATATGAAAAACATAGGCTTCTACTTACTGAAACTGAAAACTCTCAGCTACTGTTTGTTTATAATTATGTAAGTTATTTTATATTTTAAAATACAATGAGAACCGGGAAATGTGATTACAAAATAAATGTGAGGTGCCAAACATTTTATTTAACAACGAAAATGTAATAAATATGTTTACAGTAAAACAAAACCGGATTTCAGCAAATTGTCCGCCACTTCCGAATTTGCGGTTTCTCTTTTATACTGTAACGAGGATTTAGCGCTACAAATCGAAATCACTAATTGATTCATACGGCTTACCACTTGTGGTCAAATGGTATAAAATTAATTGATTAATCATTTAAAAATAAATTATAATTAAGTAATGGTTGGCCGCACAAAGCGAATCGGGTCGAGTTGAGAGGAAGGTACAAGTGTTTGGGTATGCATTCATGTATGTCCATTGTTGACATATCGATTTTAATATTTATTTGTCGCTTTATTTCGGCCCTTTCCAGAGATAATTAGCAAAATATGCAACGGAGGTATTTGCATACCGTCATGCCTAAGTGTTGACGATGTACGATTTGGCGTAGCTGTATGGTAATGGTATAAAATAGTCAATGCTTGGATGGGTGACCAAAGCCGTACTTGCTTAAGTGACACGGTGGTCGGATAGGGTACTAGAATGAGGCTTTAATTGTCTGCACTAAGCTATACGTAGCAATGGTTTGAACGCCTCAAAATATTACTTTTTATATTTTTCATCGGAAATATTAGAACAAAATAACCAGAAAATAATGTTATAATAGTAGTAAACATCAAAAATAAAATCGCTAGGCGTCGTTAGTAGTCTAATACAATATAATTAACATACAGGATAATGTGCCAATAAATACGAATAAAAGCCCCATTAACTTACAGAAAATGTACGAAAACCTTTTCTTCGAACAGAGCTTTGACATAAATAATAATTAAATTGTTTGAGGAAAAGATTGGATGGAACTCATCAAGGAATTATTATAATTAAATCTTGTTTATTATTTTTTGGGCTTTTCATGGGAACAACTGTAAAAATACTTTGATTCATAATGATAATTTCGTACTAAATTCATCTGAATCTCACTAAGCCAGACCGATAGCCAAAATTCTTAGTTAATAGAGAGCCAAAACTCTGAAACTCAAATAACTTTCAAATTAAGCTTTTTACAAAAAATGCAATATAATAAAAAACTACAAAGAATCACTAATACAACACACAAAAAAGACGCACAGCAGACAACCACCAAATTTTAAAAATTACATTTTTCATCGCATAATTCCTTATCATTTCACTAATTTTTGACTGCTCTGTTAGCTTAGTTGGTAGTGGCTCTGCCTTCTAATCTAGGGGTGCGGGTTCGATTCCCGCATAACACAAGTAATTATGCATATTGAAATTTGTAATAACTTGTGTTGAGTCTGGTCGTTTCTATGTATAATAAGTATGTATTTACAAAAAAAAAAGTATATATGTATTATATCCGCTATCTAGTATCCATGATACAAGCGTAAGCTTAGTATGGGGCTAGATGGCGCTGTGTGATATGTCCTGAAATATTTATTATTATTATTATTATTTTAATTTTATTTTTGCAAATAATCGCAGAGCCGTCCCTGAATCAGTACAACCTAGGAATATAAAATAAATAAAGCCCCATACACACCATATCCCATCCCATATATCCGGTTTGAAAGAACCTGTCCTCCCGCGGATGCAGCAAAACAGTAAACAGAATTTACAACGACCGCTGTTTTTTCAATCGCAAAGATTTGTCGTCGTCGCATGATTTCCCTCGGGCAACGTCCGCTTAGCGGTATGTGTACGACCACCTTTATTTTTATGGGGGTGTAGTTTTTTGGTCAGCTGTTATGTACAATTGTGCACCTTTTTCTATTGCTAGAGGCGTTTCATATATTTATAGTAATATGTCAAAGATTTTTTACGCATAAAATGCATAATCTTTTGCACACACATTCAATTGTCTCATCGTCGTTGTCGATTCAATTGAGCATAATGCTGATACACATTATCTCTTTACATGTTAAAACAATAAAATCACTATTTTTGCTTAAAAATATAACCCGAGATACCTGACATATGCTTAAGACTGTTGAAGTGAAAATTGTATAATTGAAATTGAATCGCAATCTATTTTTCGTTTCAGCTGATCACATATATTATTCCGTTTTGCCAAACAGTTTTGCCGACCAACCCAATTATTAATATTTAGCTGACCAATACATAGAAACCTATTTTCAATCACTCAATTGGCAGTTTCACGTTTTCCATTTCAGTGATTGAGATTCGCAGGTACGGGATGGCGGGGATTTTGTGAGCTTTTGGGAATTACATGTTTATTTCTGTGTATGCTTACTGTGGGAAATATTACCAATACACCTACTTATTTTTTGTGCTCCCTGATTTGCTTACTAACTGACAGGGTACAAAGTAACCTTGGATAAGACATTTCTTTGACTCTTACCTATATCTCACTTAAACTATTATTATTACCAAACAAAGTGTGATTTTTTATCACCATGATCCGTTGCTACCAAAATGGCATATAGGTATATGTATTTGTTGGTCTTATCATAACCAAGAAACAGAATTTAGCATATTGTTATAATGCAAACAAGATTTCAAACAAAAATGAAATATTATTGAACAGGTCTAACATAATCGATGGCAAAATGCAACCCGTTTTAGTTAAAATAGTTGCACCACATTTTTAATTAAATTAATAACTGCTTCATGCAAGAGGTTTCACTTATTTCACTTAGTCCATTAACTTGTATGTTCCAAATTAATTAATTAAAACCTAGCAGAAGTTTTTTTCAGAAAATCTGGGAATGGGTCAGGTATATACTCCGATAGATTTTTATCATCATTCAATAAAAAAATAACAAGTAAATTATTGCTATGTGTACGTATGAACGTTTTAACTTTAATTTGACTAATTGTTCTAAACAAAAATTACAATAAATAAAAAAATGACATCAATATTTCTATTTCACGAAAAAACAATATTTCTATTTGTACCATGCAGCCAAACAGAACCAGAAAAATCTCGTCCAAATCAAACCAATTTCAGTCGGCCAGTATTTTTTGTCCGACAGACTTCCTAAATTTAGGACACCCGTGTCCGTAATTTACGGTGACCATTCTCACGCGCCGTAAGCTTTATTCGACGGGACATGTCCGAAACAAACTCGAGCAGATTTCAATACAATTTGCCTACAACAGATACTTGGTCACGTGGCTCAGTAGACTGCGGACTTGGGTAGACAATAAGGTCATTTTTATATCAAAATCAAATATATATATGTATATTTATTTACCATGAAAACATTAAAAACATTGATAGATAGATAGATAGAAAATTCTTTATTGTAACACACGATAAAATTAAAAGGAAAGAAGAAAAAAAACTTATACTAGTGCCACAAGTGGCGGCCTTATTGCTAAAAGCAATCTCTTCCAGGCAACCATTGGATGGAAAGGAATAAATAAGAGATAACAGAGGACGTGGTATACAATAATATAAACAAAGAAGAAAAGATTAGATTAAAAATACATACTACAAACCTACTTAATAAACTATACATATAAATCATACACCCTAATACATATAATAACAATATACCAAAAATAATATAAATTAATACATATTGTTAATAAATACTGATTGAGTATACACTATACACATACATAGATGATGATAGCAAAGGAACTACAAAGATCTCACTGTAATGATGACAAATACCATATTTTTGCTTGAGTCTTGAAGCTTTCTATGGACGGAGCTTTTTTGATAGCAAGAGGTAAAGCATTCCAGAGGCAAACAGCCTGCGCGGTGAAAGACTTGCTATACAGCGTTTTCTTACATACCGGATACTTTAGAGTATATCTGTGTGACGATCGAAGAGCAAGGGAGTGAGTAGAATGAATATAGTTGAATCGGGAAACTAAGTAGTGAGGGGACGCAGGATTGAACAGGATATTGTAAACAAGGGAGAGGATGTGAGTATTCCGGCGAAGGCGAATGGGCAGCCACTTAAGCTTTGAGCGAAAATATGATATATGATCAAATTTACGAAGTCCGAAAATGAATCTGATGCAATAATTTTGTAGTCTTTCAAGCTTGTTCAGCTGATCTTCCCGAAGATCGAGATAGCAGGCGTCCGCATAGTCAAGTAACGGGAGAAGCAGAGACTGAGCAAGCGCAACTTTGGTGGCAGTGGGTAAAAAGTTCCGGAGACGTCTCAATGAGGCACCAAGGACGACGTCTCAAGGACGCAAATATTCTTGAGCTTACTGACGTCAGGTGAGCATCCCAACTCAACGTACGGTCCATTATCAAACCAAGGTTTTTGACAGTATCACTGAATGGTATAACAATACCCTCAAACACAACTGAAGGAATTACCGACCAGTCAACGCGAGAAACCATGTGTGAAGTGCCAATAACAATGACTTGTGTTTTTGCAGGGTTTACTTTCAATCCATAGGATTTACTCCATGCAGAGATTTGACACAGATCATCGTTAATGGCTGCGACAGCTGAATCAAGAGCGCCAATTGGAGCTTGAGCGTAGATTTGTAAATCGTCAGCATATAGGTGGTAGGAAGAAGAGAGTCGATTAGATATAGAATTAATGAAAATAGCAAATAGAAGAGGAGATAGCACGCCGCCCTGGGGGACTCCTGCGGTTGTGTTGCACCAAGAAGAAAAATAATCTCCAAGGCGAACCCTTTGCCGGCGACCCACCAGGTAACTACGAAACCAATCAATCACCGATGGAGATATGTTGATTGAGCGTAACAATGCCAGCAGGATATCAAAATTAACAGTATTAAATGCGTTACTGAAGTCTAGCAGCGCTAGAACAGTAAGCTTACCGTTATCCATACCCTCGCGAATATCATCAGTGATCTTTAAAAGTGCAGACACAGTGCTATGCCCAGGACGAAAACCGGATTGGAAAGGATTGAGCAGATTGTGTCGGTTTAGGAAGAAACTGAGTTGTCGATGGACAAGCCGCTCAAGGACTTTGGAGAGAAAAGGAAGAATGGAGATGGGGCGGTATTCAGAAAAAGACTTAGGATTTGGTTTCTTTGGGAGAGGGATCACCTGAGCCTCCTTCCAGATTGCAGGAAAATCGGAGTTGGATATGGAATTATTAAGGATAATACACAAAACAGGCAGGATGATGTCAAGGATGGGCAATAACATGTTCCGACTAATAGAGTCACTACCGACCGCGCTGGAGGAGATTGATTGTATGCTCTTCTCAACATCACATGCGGTAAAAGGATTGAAAACAAAGGGAGAAAAGTTAAAGTTAGGATTGACAGAGAGATTATTGATAGTAGAGATTTTATCTTCATCCGACATAGCGGAGGAAGAAGAAAAGTGAAGGTTTAACGAATTAATATCAATGTTATTAGAAGTACAATTTTGTTTGGGTTTTCCAATACCAAGAGTATTTAAAAATTTCCAAACCTTGGCAGGGTCTTTATCATTAACAGATTTATGAATATGACGGCGTAAAGCATCCCTACACACCACATTGCAGCGATTACGAGCTTTAACATATTTATCATGGTTGACTTCAGTAGCATTCATCTTATACCGGGTCTTAGCAACAGCTTTTTTGTGCATAAGAACTCTAATTTCGTCAGTGAGCCAAGGAGCCGGTAGATGTTTAAGTTTGATAGCACGTAATGGCGCATGCTTATCATACAGTTGAGTTATAATTGAATTGAAAATGCTCACCTGATCATCAACCGTTTGAGCATCAAGGACAGGGGACCAGTCAATTTTAGAAGCATCATGTAGTAATGCTTGACGATCCATACCACTAAAGTTGCGCTGAAGAATGATTTGAGGCTTAGATTTGGGGGGGCGAATTTTGTAGGAGAGAAAAATTAAATCATGATAAGAGAAATCGCTAGTGCTGTACTGACCATGCGTTGCTACATGGTCTAGAGAACTCACCAACATTAAATCTAGTAAAGAAGGAGTGCAATGGGGAAAATGGTGAGTAGCACTAAGAGGGAGAATGTGTAAATTATTAGACTTCACAATTGAATTTAATTTTAAGGTTCGATAATCGTTTTTAATAAGACAGGTATTAAAATCACCCATAATAATGGAGTGAGTATAAGAAGGACACAAATCATTTAGAAGGCTTTCAAAGGAAGAGAAGTAGTCTACTTTATTAGAATTGCTATAATAGGCACCCAGAAGAATTTTAGTATTAGAAGAAAGAATTTCAATAAAGAGATGTTCACCGGCATTTGTAGGGGGTGGTTGACACGACTGACTGACTATAGTGAAAGGAATGTTAGCTTTGAGATAAATGGCAACACCCCCGCCAATGGTGCCGATTCGATCGTTACGAATAAGAATAAAGCCAGGAAGAGAATAAGAAGTTGTAGGAAGACATGGACGAAGCCATGTTTCTGAGACTATTATAGCATGCAAGTTTTTTTGGTCAAGGGACGCCAGCATATCTGAGTAGCTAGCCGAAATACTCTGTGCGTTAATGTGGGCAACATTGAAATTTTTTGATAAATTAGTTAAAGTACTGTCTAGAAATTCAGAAAGGGGTAGAATACTGGTAAAACTATCATCACTACAATCAGAAGATGAAGAAGCAGTGAAAAAATCACTGCCAATGCTATTATTATTAGTAATACTGCTCATCAAATATATCTATTAATAAAATATTTTATATAAATTTATAAAAAAAAAAAAAAAACAATTTAAAAAAATAAATAAAAAAAATATTATATACAACCAATACTGAATACAATACACCCGCCTGTTGCATCAGGAAGAGAAATCATATTACATTATACATAGCTCCATATAAACAAAATTTTGTATGTAACTAAGTGTAACAATGAAAGTGACAAAGATAATATTAAATTAGTATTAAAAGTAACAGTTTTGTTATTACGTGCAATTTAGAAGTAGTGCTAAATGAAATAAAATTTTAAGCCAAAATAATACACTGACGTTAGACATTGACAGCAACCATGTTGGTAGTCATTGTCAATGACATCAAAACAAATTACAAAACATTCCATTTCAACAATATCAAAGTTTAGCATCTGAAACATACAAAATTCCACACATCATGTTTACGAAAAAAAAACAAAAATAAGTGAGACTCACTAAAATACAATGAAACAAATTACAGAATAACATAATAACAAAAATAACACTGTGGCGATCGTCGTGCCACCTCAAAAACATATATACACCGCAAGGCGTCCCAAAACACCATCACACAACAGAAAGTATGCAAATTACTTGGCCGAGGCCGGTTTACGTTTCGTCTCCTTGCCCTTGACAACCTTCACAGCTTTCCCTTTCGAAGGAGCTATCTTCGGGACTGCTGGAGCGCCCGCCGCCACCGGCTCAATCATATCCAACTCAGCGATGCAGCAAATTCGATGGCGTTTATTATCCGACCCAAGCACGAAGACGAATCCATCTCTTGTCCAGCATTTATTAACCCCGAAGCGATGCCGGGCTGACATGAAAGCATCATGCCTCGGCTTGGTCAAGAACTCTGACATAGTTATGCCCGAGCCCTTTAGTGCCGTTTTTGCCGACCAGAGTTTTAGTTTCGTGGTAGTATCCTGTAATTTCAATAGAATGGGCCGGGGCCTGTCCGACGCAGAAGTACGACCCATTCTGTGACAGCGACGGATGTTATCAGCCTTGAAATCGCCAATTTTGAGCTGCTTAGAGACTACACCCAGTACACAAGCCGCGACATCTTGACCTTCAGCCTCTGGAACACCGTGCAGGAGTAGAATTTTACGACGAGATCGCATCTCCAGCGCGTCAGACTCACGAGCTAGCAAAGTGATTTGCTCTTGGAGTGCATTAACAGCTGTGAGAATAAACTCCCGGAACTCGGTAAACTCCTCTGCTAATGATGTGACATCATCAGTGCTGGCCTGGGCGGAGGACTCTTGCAATTTAGCCTGGAAGGCATCCATCTTCTTCTCAAAAAAGCTTTGAAGCTTATTTTGGGTCACCAAAAGTGTTTCCATTGTGTACAAAAACTTGCAGTGTCACCGTGAAGTATTTCGGTTAAAAATGTGATGTAGAAGCCACAAACATGGAAGGAGAAATGCTAAGGCAAGTAATTAGATTTTACTCATTACACTGACATAATCAGTACTTAATAAAGGCGCGTTTAATATATTTTAAATTACAAAAACTGAGGAGCAATAATTGTTTACAAGTTTATTGTAGAACTACCCCCTAAAAAGTCCTAAAAACATTGGTGTACTTATAGATACAATATGGAAGACTTAACAAGGTTACTGTTTGCTTTAGTTTTAAATTTATTTAGTTATTCTTACTTGTTTTACTTTTAACAAAAACTCGCTTTTTTGGTCAGCGGTTCCAGTGTCTGCTTCTCATCCAGACGCACTCTGGTTCAAATTCGAACCTACACCAATGACGTCTATTTTTAAGTAAAGTGTGGATTTGCACTCGCTTAGCGGTGAAGGAAAACATCGCAAGGAAACCGACATGCTTTGTAACTACAATATTTGAAGGACCTGGGCGCTCACCTCGATGTACATATCTGTCGAAGAGAATATACATAATAGGCTATATGCTAGCCAGTGTTTACACAAATTTTGATTCAGCCGTTCGTTTGATATATTTGCAATATTGAATTGAATTTGTATGATCTATTTGGGCTTCTAAGCACGTGTGCCAAATTTTGTGATGCTATTGAAAGAAAAAATTTATATTTATTTATTTATATTTATAGCCAACAAATTCCTCAAAACAATAAGATATATTTATAATGGTTTTTTAACACATACTTAATAGAAGTATATGATTGACTTAACAATTTGATCCTCGGCTTTTCTCTTCAAACAAGAATGATGAACTAAAACCAGAGTGACGTCACGGACGACAATATCGTAGTACGCATATTTTTGTGCTCCGTCAATTAAATTCTATAACTTTGTTTACATACCGGGATCAGTTAGTGCACGTTAACTAGAACGTTATTGACATTGTGTGGCATTGTTTTGTCGATAAATAGTGCTATTTTAGTGCATATAAAACTTTAAATTCGTGACCAAAATACGTAGTGTTTATCAGTAAATTTTTTTCACTACCCAAGCAAGAAGAGGGTAGATTTCATTCGCATTTCTACATAAACAATTCTCGTACCACTGAACTTAGTGCGCCATTAATTACAATCGATAAAATGAGTGTTAAGTGCAGAGCCTGTCGTCGCCGCTTCACCAGCAGTGTAGATAACGTAAAATGTACAAAATGTGCCTCTGTTTATCACCGAGCCTGTGTCAACATACCCAAGGATGCTAAAATTTCAACGTCATGGCAGTGCCCCGAGTGCAAGGTGCACACTCCGCGAAAGAACAACACAGAAGAACCAGTGCGAGGGGACGGGGCGTGTTTTATCCATTCACCTGGAGCCCCCGATGTGTCAGCGGAGATAAGAGAAGTGTTGCGGGAGGTCCGTCTGCACCGAGCAGAAACACAATCATTACGTGCTGAATTCGCTGCGTTTGGTAGCCGCTTGGACGCAGTAGAATCCAGATTGTCGATTTTGGAGGCTAAGCCGACTTCATAGCAGTGCGATAATACAATCATAGATCAGTTGCGCGCCACAGTCGATAATCTAAAATTGGAGCTGAATGTTCGCGATCAGGTGTCATATGCAAATGACCTCGAGATATCGGGTGTACCGGAGGAGCAGGGTGAGAACGTGGGTCGGCTCGTCAAATTGATTGCTTCTAAGTTGGGTGTGTCGTTAGCGGAACATGAAATTATTTATGTGGGAAGAGCTGGTTTTAAACGCGCGCCATCTATCACCGCCGCCACGAACGAGAAGGAAGCATCAGCGGCGGCAATGCGCGCGCGCCCGCGACCTTTGATACTGAGAGTATCCCGCCAGCAGGTTCGCGACTCGCTTCTTCAAGCTGCGCGCATTCGCCGCGGCCTGACTACGGATGGCATGGGTCTCGCCTCGCCGCCTGTTAAGTTCCACGTACACGAGCGCTTGTCGAGATACAACAAAAATATTTTTTTCAAAGCGCGCGAAGCAGCTCCATCTCAAGGCTACAAATACGTCTGGACCCGACGAGGACTTATTTTCGTTCGCCGGGACACTGGGACTCCTGCTCAATATAATATGTATTATTTAGAGTGTGTACATCGGTATTTTTGTTACCTAATCTGCACTTAGTATTTAGTGTTTCTTTGGAGGCCATTTTACAATTTGTTAATTAATATTTAGTTAAGTTAAATATGTTAGTTTTTACCAATGATGTTTTTACTGAATAATATTAGGTACAATATGCTTGTACTATGGCGAGAGTGTTGTCATGTTGGCTACGTATCCTGCACATAATTATAGTTGTATTATGTATTCTGTGGAACTAAATGTCTAGTTGTTAATTATTATTACTTGGATAATCAGTTTGTAGATTTTTTAGTTAGATATAATAATGTATTAGTTTTTTTCTTCGTGTTTTAATCTATTGTTTTGATACGTTTTTTTGTTAATGCACTTAATATTATATGTAGTTAGTTACCTACTATAATCCATTGCCTATGTGTATTATTTTTACTTCGCTGTTATGTTTATGTTATTACGTGTATTATGATATATCTACGTTCGTGACGTCACCCGCCGGTCCCAACGGAAGATCAGCGCTGGATGCTTGCATCCTGCACATGCTGAGTTGGGGCCGGATTGTGACATGAAACTCCTTATTTTGTACTCTTGTTTTTTATTGTGTGTCTATTTACTGTTTCATGTGACAATAAATTTATTTTATTCTTATTCTTAAATTTATTATACTTTAGTTTTGATAACCGGCTAGCACTTACGTCAATAATTATGTCAAAAATTAGCTCTACATGTTTCGGAACACTGAGGTTTCCATCATCAGGAGGACAAGTCAGCACGTGCGTCCCGGTTGGCCGCCTCGTCCAGACTGGATCTGACTAGATTATTATATTTATTTATACCATTACAATACCTTACTAATTACTTACTTACTAATAATATGCACCTTACAGCTATGCCAAATCATACACTTATGATTAATTGAACTAAATAAGTACATAAACTTATGTAAAAACACTTATTTTTTCAGTCCTCTGAGGTCCACAGAGTATGTACCGTGTCCCGATTTGTCCCATCTCTGGTGAATGGCTGCACAATCCTCACGGCGCCGGCACGGGCCCGCACCGGATCAGATATAACCCCTTGATCAGCACTTTCGTTACACCGAATCCGTTTATTTCGGTCCGGTGTTTTCTTTATCTCATTGCTTATTTACGGACGCACAGTCTCAGTTTGATTTGATGGAATATTGTTGTTGTTTTTTTCGGGATAGAGTCTTTGGATAAGATTTCTGGGTGTATAAGTCTAAAATGGGACGTGTTTTTATTCTAAATTTAATATTAAAATAATCTTGAAACTATAACGTAACTAAAGATGCTTAAACAAAGTAGGCACACGCTGTTAAAACTGTAAAATTTGTTAATTTGTTTGTTACTCATTTTATTACATCAAATCATTACATACTTTTTTTTCAGTATTTTATAAAAAAATGTTTGTTAATTTAATTTGCAAGATCTAGGTCAGTTTTAATAATTATAGCAGCCTTGCTATACCGCTATATATCGTAAAACAAAGAACTGTTTTGTGCTAACAAAATAAATGTTATATTTATGTTGTACACAGACCACAAACCTAAAAAATATAACACATAAACTCTTATAAAAGCATACTTAGTCCATTCACGCTACTTAAACATATCCTGAAAATAAAACCTAACTCCTCAAGCGAAAAACGTAGCCATCTTGCAAAAACGGGTTACATTTGTCCAGCCCGGCCGGAAGTTCCGGTCGGAAGCGATGATTTCGGCCTATTGTCGTGACGGTCTGCCAGACTTGGTCTCTCAGACCGTCGGTCTCAGGGTCTCGGAGACCGGGGTCTGACAGACGGCCTGGAAAGAAGCATACAATAGACGCCTCATTTTAGTGAAAAATAGCAACAGAAATAAATGCATGGGTTAAAACTAGTGTTTAGTAGCTAGTGAAAAGTAACACACAATACAAACCACTCCCCATGGTGTCTCTTTGTATTGATTATCGTAACAGACACGTGATGCAGTTAATTATGTTTGACCCACAAGTTTGTAAAAAGAAAAATAGGTAGACATATACCATTGTCAGGATTTGTTCACCAAGCAAGCTTTAGTCAAACGCGAACCTGTATTGCGGTAATTTTCCGTTCCAATTTCAGCTATAATAAAACATTTAATACTTTATTTAGCAGTATCTGGTATAAATTGTCTGTGTGTCTGTCAGCCGGGTTGGAAGTACCGCAAGTAATAACAGTGATAATATAACGGATATGTTTGTTTCCTCCATCGTTATATAGAAGTTATTACGACAAAAGGTTACTGAATGGTTATTTGATGGGAAGTGATGATGGCTGTTGCTATAGGGTTTAGATTGGATTTGGATTATTAGTAACAATAAGAAAACACAAATAAATAAATACATAAATATTCCAGGACATTGCACACAGCGCCATCTAGCCAACACTAGCAAACGCTTGTGTCGTGAGTAAAAACAAGGGAAGTTAAAACAAGTACTACCTAAATCCAACTACAACATAAAAAGAGCACTCAGAAAATCTTTATAAAAGCCTAAAGATAATCTAAGTGCTCCAGCCCACTACCAGAGGGCAGCGTAGCTAGCATACTGGCCGCATTACCACGCTGGATGGCAATGCTGATACGTTGAGCCAAAAATAGGCCAGCAGTTTGATCACGCATCGCGTCAGCCAAGCTCTCCGAGAGGTTTTGGAACAAGTGCTAGTGATTTGGAATTTGATAGATAGATAGATATAATTCTATTATCATAAAGGATTACAACTAATAACATTACTGAATAATAAGAGTTGGCATCAATCATGTCTAGTCAAACATTAAATTTATGCTATGCCTACAGTTTTGATCGTTTCTATACTGTAACATAACCAGAATTTAAACTGTTCATCCAGATCCAGCTACTTTTTCTACGATTCTTCTTGAAATTAAAAGTGGTGTAATAATATGTGGTGGTAAAAGTGGTGTAAAACAGGAAAAAATAAAATAATAAATAAATACACTTTCGCTTACGATTTTGTTGCTTGGATGTGCATGTAATGTAAGCAAATCCTGGATTTATATAAATAAATAAACAAATATTTGTCTCTAACAATTTTTTTTTGATATAAAGGAGTTTATAATCAAATGCCAATATGAATTAAAAGTGCGCAGTTACAGCGACACTAGATAAATGGTATAAATCAAGTTTTTCCTTAGATTTCAAATCTATTCACAAAACAATCAATGACTTACTTATATTCTTCCATTAAAAAAAATAACTTTGCAAATTTCTTTACTGTCTTTTCCCGGTGATCTGATGAAGAAGATAAATTTAAAAGAAGGCAAAGAGGCATCATCCAGAGCAGTTAAGGAGCACAAACGTAAACAACGACCGCCCTTATTTATCCAACTGATAAGTAGGCCTCCGCTCATTTATACCGACAAAGATGTGCTAAATGTTGTAGAATTTAATCAAATAATCTCTTTTGTCTTTCTCTTAAAGTCATGTGCCTTGAGAAATTAATTGATTGGGGAAGTTTTTAGGGAATATTCATCGCGGTAGACGCCTTTCCACGGCTGCATTTTCCCTGATTTTATGGTATGCATATGATACATGACGGTTTAATTTACGATATTTTCATTCATAATAGTGAATGAAAATATCGTAAAATAAAACGAGAGCAGACGTCAATTTTATGAATTTTCTTTAGTTTGTGATGATGATTTATTTATTTTCTACGTACATAGGCACGAGTATCCTCTGGGTACAGCAGGTTACAGGTTTACTTTTTGATGAATCATTCTAAGTAGTATTTGGTCCTCTCATAGCTCTGTGTACGGACTATAAACTTTTAAACAGACAGATGTCGAAAATGTTCACAAAACTTAGTTAAGCAACGTTGAAGTGGAAAAAAAATGTGTCTCTTAGTAGAGAAACTTAGTAATTTATCTTGTTTGTTTAAGTCTAAGAGCGCTTTTTGTTTTGGCTTCGCGTTTTTAATTAGTTTTGTTGCCGGCCACGGCTCCGTGAAATTTAAAAGTAATAAAATTATTTCTCTCGCCAGTTTTTGAACGAGTTTTCCGTTGTTTATAAATTTTGGTTGCGCTAATTGCAAGGAAAGCAACGACTGAACTGTTCGCTGTATAATTGCTGTGCTGTTTCCAAGAAAATATTTTTCTCAAGAAAGACAGTTAAAGTTGTGCAAGTGACTTCATTTTCCTTGTTTTGTTTTCTTTTCATTTTCAGTTTTCCACACCACATATAATATTATAAACTAGTTTTTTTGGATTAAAAGAAAGTAAGTCGAATAATACGTGTAACAATAACATTTTAAGATTAACATATCTACTATCTTAACAGCTACATATAAATATAACAATTAATCAAAGTAGTCTTGTATAACATTACAAAATGATTTACCCAAAGAAAGCATTACCACGTACACACAAAATATACTAACCAAAAACTTACAACTTAAAATCAAATTCACTCAGCTAAAAGCTCCACCTTATTAAGCATCAAAAGTAGTTACCGTTAGAAGTTCTCATTACAAATTCCAACAGTTATCACGGGAATGCATAATTTTCCCATTCTCGCCCCAAAATGGAAGTTTTAAAAAACATTAATTTCACAGATCGTCGCTTCTGTTCTCGCATAGCTATTCTTTGGACCATAGGAGAATATAAAGCAGGAGGAATGTAAAGGGAGTGTTAATCTTTATCTGGCTAGTACGTTCTGGTTTAAAAAATCTTTGGTGTTTTTCTAGTTTTGTCGGTACATTTTTGTTCTATATACTTGTGTTGGTGTGCAATAAAGATATAGGTAGGTATATTATTATTATTATTTTTGAGGGAAACTGTAAAAATGTTTATTCCGTAAGAAGGCGAAAGCTATCTACTTTTATATTTATTGACATTCAGATCGGTAAATATAATATGCAACCTTGATATTGAGAAAGGCTTAGTTCTCAGTAAAACGTATGAATATTTTTTTATAACTTGATTTATTTACATCGAGTGCCCATTCATATACTCTTTCTTGAGTCGTATTTCCTCATGACTGGGGTCGTGACTCTCCCGCAGAACTAATTTGTCAGGGGAGTTCTCTTGAGCAGAAACATCGTGGTGGGCGCCCGGGTCCTTCCACGGAAGACACTTGTCTTCGGATATTGTGGTCCTCAAACATGTCGGTTTCTTTACGATGTTTTCCTTCACTGCTAAGCGAGTATAAATCCACACATAACTTGACAATACAAGTCATTGGTGCAGGGCTGGATTCGAACCAGGGTGCGTCTGATGAAAAGCAGACACTGGAACCGCTGAGCCACACTCGCTTTTTATTTCTATACATTGTATAATAATTTATTATACCAAGATCAAATGAACAAACTTTTCTAACCTGGAATTAACATTAGAGTTAGAGCTTCGATTTATATTATACTGTCTAACCGTCCTTTGCAGCTCTGGCTGCAAGTTGCTGCAAAATAAAATTAAAACAACGTTAATTATTCAAAGTCTAACACTAGTTCTAAAAGACTAGTTTAGTTTATGTATTAAAAGTTCATGCTATGTATATTTTATACTAAATGTTAGTTAAAATATGCAAATCGAATACAAATCAGCTGTTTTAAATTTATCAAATTTATTGATCATATCCGGTGGCGTGCCTGAAGACTAAAATACTAAAATTGTATAGATTAAATTAATGTGAAACCTATTTTATGAATTACAGTTATCAATTTTATTTACTACACTGATTAATTTGGGAACCTCTGTATTTCATAGAAGGAAGTGGTGACAGTAAAAAGATTTGGAATGCTGTTAAAGACGTGTGCTATCTAAAAACTCTAAAATCACAGCATTGCACTCTCTTAAAATTGCGTCCTACCCCAATAGAATCACTCAATCATATTAATCAATACTTTGCATCAATAGGGAACTCGTTGGCCAATGACATACTAATGAAATTAAACACAACAGAGCTGCAACTCTCAAACAATTTGACGACGACCGAACCACCGTCAAAATCATTTTTCCTTACGCCTACAGATGCCTATGAGATAAATAAGATTATAAGCAATTTAAAAGTTAATTCCGCACCGGGTGGAGACAATGTAAGTAACCAACTTTTAAAACTTGCTAAAGACATATTAATAGGCCCTATTACACACATATGTAACCTCAGCATCGAATCAGGCATCGTTCCAGATGCCTTAAAGGAAGCATATGTTTGTCCCATTTTCAAAGCTGGTGATGAACTGCAAGTTGCCAACTATAGACCAATTTCCCTTCTTAGTTCCATCTCAAAAGTTCTTGAAAGAGTAGTAAATAAGAAATTAGTAAACTACCTTGAAAAAGAGAACTTACTTTCCCCGAATCAATTTGGTTTCCGCTCAGGCAAGTCGACAGAAGATGCCGTCACAGCTCTGGTGGATCACGTGTCATTTAACCTTGACAGAGGTCAAAAATCTGTGGGGGTATTTCTTGACCTTGCTAAAGCATTCGATACCGTTTCAAGGTCAATACTACTCAAAAAACTAGAAAAAAAGGGGGTTAGGGGAACGGCCTTGAAGTGGTTTGAATCTTACCTCACAAATCGCAAGCAACGCGTCAAAGTTAATGGCCAATTAAGTGACCTTACAGAAATAGATTATGGCGTGCCACAGGGTAGTGTGCTTGGCCCTACTCTTTTCTTGACGTACATTAACGATTTGTGCGATATGAAATTAAAAAATGGCAGCCTATTCTGTTTCGCTGACGACACGAGTATAATCTTTTCTCATAAGACCTGGAAAGAAGTCAGTGAAACTGCAGACGAAGGGTTAAGGAAGGTGTCAAACTGGCTAAGCCATAACTTACTTACTCTTAATGTCACAAAAACTAAAATAGTGGCTTTTAGAGTTTCAGCTCGAACTATGCCCAAAGACCCACTTTCCATCAAACTCCACCTACACACATGTCATGATAGTAATCAGTGTGAATGTCCAATACTAACGCAAGAAAAGAACTATAAATATCTCGGAATCCACATTGACGAACTTCTTTCCTGGACCAAACAAATAGAAGTACTTGTAGCGCGATTAAGAAAACTACTATTTATTTTCAAAAGACTTAGAAGCATTGCAAACGTGAACGTTATAAGAATGGTATACATTTCACTCTGTGAATCTATTCTGATTTATTGTGTAAACACTTGGGGTTCAGCCGGTACAACCAACCTACTTAAAATTGAGCGGGCTCAACGCGCTGTTCTAAAAGTTGCGTATAATAAGACATTTAGATATCCCACAGAACTTCTGCACGAAGAGACGAACCACCTTACGGTTAGGAAAATATACATCAAATCAGCAGCACTGCGCTTTCATCGCTCAGCAATGCAAACGAGACGTAGGACTCGCGAAGGTATACGTAACTTATCAAGATGGCCAGTAATTAAAGTTAACACACAAATAGGGATGAGATCCTACAATTTCCGAGGACGCTATATTTACTGTGTACTTAATAAGATATTAAATATAGAAGAAGATAGTAAATACAAAGCAAAACACAAAATAACAACTCACCTGATGGGTCTAACTTACCAGGAGACAGAAGAATTAATAAGAATAGTAGAATAACTTCAACCAAATACAAACACTCACTCTTATCCACACATTCGTCACACACACTCACACATACCTACACGTCCCACACTGGGTAACCCCCGGCGTTCGGGACTATCACCTACCTACTTGATACATTATATACTATGTCAATTTTCACTGAGTACCACAGTCACTCTGTACTCTGTTAGCAAAATTACGATTTCTAATTTTATATAATATCAATCATAATTCATAATTATCTTACCTCTTAATGAAATCTTATGATGATATACTGATATTATTATTATTAAGGCCTAACTTACTTACTGTACTTAAATAGCCTAACTTACCTATTAAAAAATTAATATAAAAACCTACTAATATAACTAACAATCATTGTCACAACTCTATGCTGAAGTGAATTTAAATTGCAAGAACTTTCAATTGAGCCTTCAACTGATAAAAACACAATTGTATAATTTAATTTTTGTTCAACGGAAGAACCCTGGCACCGCGACACAGGGAATCCTACAGCGGTTGTCAGGGACACCTACAATGTAAACAAATGTATTAAGGCAAATAAAATTCTTTTATCTTTTATCTTATCTTATCATATAGAATGAATAGAAAACAGGTGTATGTACCTGCTGTTAAAAAAAAGAAAATAAATATTTAAATATTCGAAATACCATATTACAACTCGCGTATTAAGGTCACAGTAAACCTCCAAAAATGTACCACTAGCGAATTCAAAAAGGTATTAGAATAGGAAGAAAAAATATATAATGCTTAACATTTCCGAGTTTTACGGCCGCAAACTGGCAAAAAGTTCTTTGGAGTCGCGTTTAATGAGAGACGTAGATGTATGCAGAGTGAAACGGGGAGACCACAGGAAATAGGGAGCTGGGACAATTTATGGGTAAGGTTTTTTTTATCTTCATCATCATGACATCGTATGCCCACTACGATGTATTTACCCAAGAGAATTCCCCTAACGAAATAATACTGCGGGAGAGTCATGACCCTCACTCATAAGGAAATAAGAAGAAGAGAGAGATAAATTATCATATCAATGCGTTTCCACCTATACTGAGTATAGGACTTATGTTTATGTACTTGTTTTTCAACAACTCAACAACTCAACTTCAACTAAAACTGTTGCAGTTGCATATTGTCTCTCAAATTATTAGGCATTATTAATTGCTGTTTTGACCAAATGTGAGGTTATAAATTTCTCTAAAACCTTCTTATTATATAGTATTTCATTATTCTTTCAGTACCTTATATTATCATATAGCAAAGATAATTCAGTATCTTAGCTTAAGGCCACGATATTTCACCCGAAAACGCCTTGGAAAAATGCCTACAGTTGCTTTTTTGCATGCAATTCCACGCCGTATTAACATGAAAGCAAGGGCGAGCATCGTGCGCGTAGCTCCGGCCGACGAGTCTTGTCCACACGCAAACAATTTTGCCCAATTTGAGCACTTTTGCAGACGTTTTTGACGAAATAAATTCATATAAAATCAGCAATTGAGAATATATTATTTAGAATCTATTTATGGTTTTTTTACTCCACTAAATAATAACATTATTAATTAAATTGGTTTAAATTTTTGTACTACTTTTGGATAAAAAGGTGAAAAATATTTCAAAACAACTATTTTTCAAAAAATAAAACTATTGAGCGAAGTATACGTAATCGTGTTTTGGCGTTTTTTATTGTCTTACCATTGAATCAAAATTATATAAACTGCAAAAAAATTGCTCTTATATACCTACTTCTATTTTATTTGATTTTTATGAAATATCGATTTCACATAGCACCCCGCGTTAACATTAACCAAAAATAAAACAATGGCATATTCGCGTCATCCTCAAGTCCCCAGTTTACCCACCTTGACCCGCACTCAGCTAGGCAGGCCCCGCCCGCGGTTTTTGCTCGACGTAAAGGGTTAATTACAAAGTTAGATTTCAGAAACAAAAGTGTTATTATTAGGGCTCCGGAGCGACATTAAAAGTTCCCGCGGTTTCCATAAGCAGGTGAGTTTAACAAAAAGTTCGGAAATTTTAAAATCTCTGTGATGTTTTTCACTTAGGTCAGTTTTACAACTATTCATTTAGTGCATATTTCAATGCTACTTATGGTTTATTATTTTATCTACATTACATGGTTCATATAAAATGTATTATATAAATTGCTAATTTTACCCTTGGGTGTGTTGAAAACTTTAATTCGATATTATTTTTATTTTGTCAATACCTTACATTTATTTTGTAACCCTCAGTAGAGAGGCGGAAGCATTTCACTAAGAAAAAAAAATAACTGCGATGATATCAAAATTTCTAGCGCCATGCATTTTTGTAGCTTTGAGTCTGACTAAGAGGTTTGTTTTTTGAAACTGTTTACATGATATACCTAGGATAAATCGATATTTTTAAATAATGATGTAACTTGTTTACTTTTTGTTAGAGACAAAACAAAAAACGTATTTACATATAGTAATAAAACTTTTGAAAACTACCAAAATCACCCTTTAAAACAGAAAACTTCAAATCTTCATCAGTACAAATTTTCATCAGCTAACGTCTCTATTTCGCTTGTTATTGTCATTTTGCTTGCAATAATTTCCCGAGGGGGTTCACGCCTCCAATCTTGGTAGTATTTAATGGATATGACATGCTTCAGAAAAGGCTTGATTTTTAATCGACTTCAAAAAAGATAGATAGATAGATTAACGCTTTATTGGACACACAAATAAAATAGAACACAACATAAACAAGAAAAAAATTAAATCTTATGCCACAAATGGCGGCCTTATCGCTAAAATCGATCTCAAAAAAGGAGATTATCAAGTCTTCTGAAAAGATTTTTTTGTGGGTATATTACGCGATTACTCCGTTATTAATGAACCGATTCCAATCATTCTGTTATTAATCGATGGGGATTGTTTTCGAGGTAGTCCCTTTTTTAAAGATGTGATGGTTAGGCTCTTGGGCTCTTGACTTGCAAGGCACCTAATACGAGTGTAGACCTCTATGTTTATACTCGTGGCATGCAGCACATGCGACACTCTGGTTAACTAAAACTAACTTGCGGTCCTTCTAGTTTAGTTCTAGCCTAGCTCTTATAACATCTTATGTGACGCATCGATCGACTGTGTATCGATTTTACCGAATTAACAATTAAGTTTTGCATAAGTTATAATTGATTGACTATATAAGATTGATGAACATATAAATTCACATCCACTCACAACATACTTTTTAATGTGTTATAGGTTGCTGAAATCGTAGAAGTTTTTGTACCTTATTTGACATCAACTACCTTTGACTTTCGGATCGACGTTCGAAGAGTCAAAACGAGTCCTGAGGATGCCTCGTGGATAGGCGAAAGACGTGTCGATTAGAATATCATGCCGAAAGAGAACAACAAAGCTTCAAGACACAAGGTGCGGTGTTGGGAAGATCTTGAGATCCACAGAGACCACGTTGGTTAGGAGGTAAGGTGTGGCAGTGGTATATGGAGGAACACACCTAAAAACCTTCAAGTTTGTGGTTTGATGTCGGTTAAGGAGCAGTCGCAGCGGAAAAACACTACATATTTCTCCAGAGTTTCAGTATCAACTATGCGGCAAGATAGAGCTTTAAAAACAAAGATGAAGTACGAATATAGTAGGTTCAATACTACTTAAAACTTATTTTGTTACATATATTTTAATACCATTGTTCTTTTATTTGAACTTACTGGGTGTAGTAAACGTTGCATTTCCAGTTATTTAACTCCTGAAATAAACTACTGTCTACCAAAAATATCATAATGTTTTCCTTTATGACGGCTGTGATTTTTATTTCCATCGTCGCCCTTATTGGTTTTTCCGACGTAATTGTGGCGTAAATAAACGCAAATTTGGTGATAATTTATGGATTTTGTTTCTGAAATGTAATCAAAAAGTGAGTCATTCTGTGTTCTGATTAAATATAAAAACAATAAGCAACGAAATAGAATGCACGAAATAGTGATTAATGCAAATGTTTTTATCTTGAATAATCATCTAAAAACCGGAACCAATTTAAATTAAATATATATACCTACCTATAATAGGTAAGTAACATTAAGTTACGTACTCTCATTTGTTTTTGTGTTTGGCAACAGATTCTTGACATAACTTTTTGATTTCAGATTGATTATTTGACATAGACATTTTCAAGAGTAAACATACAAAAAGATACAAAGAATATACATTAGCAGCTTTGTAGAATTTGGAATGCAGGTAAGCCATTTTAAGCTTCTCTCGCAGTTACAAAAAACAAACCTCTTAGTCAGACTCAAAGCTACAAAAATGCATGGCGCTAGAAATTTTGATATCACCGCAGTTAATAATTAAACAAGTTACATCATTATTTAAAAATATCGATTTATTCTAGGTATATCATGTAAACTATTGAAAAATTGGTTTAGCTTAATATCTCATTAACTTATTTGAATTATTGAAATAACATGTTTTTTATTTTATTTTCGTGCTGAATCACAATCACATCAGTATAAGAAAAATGGTTTATTTCACAGTAGTTTTATTAGTCGGTGCGTGAAAACAAGTTTCTCACAGATATAAAGCATGTACCGAAACGTAGGAAGCGTCAGAAAACTTCCCAACTTTCCTGATAGGTACTTAGGCGTACTTTGCTTAGATCAATAGATAACACAACTCCCTTCCCCGGGTGAATTTTGATATAAACAAAATTAGGTGGGCAGGTTTACTTAAACAATTATATTTGCAAATTTGATTTTGTCGTTAAATCTATATAACAGACCATTTTTTAAAGATTTTATTTAACCTGAAATCAATATATTAATTTTAAAAGCAATTAACATATTGAAATCGATATGTTAATTGCTTTTCAAATGCAGATTCTATAATATAATACACCAAATGAGCTTGGTTATTTAGATTTTTAATGATTTCAGGTTAAATAAAATCTTAAAAAAATGGTCTGTTACATAGATTTAACGACAAAATCAAATTTGCAAATATGTGTTTAAGTAAACCTGCCCACCTAATTTTGTCAATATTTGTAGTTTGTCGGCTATAATACATTACTCTTGTCAAGAGAATTTTACACCTAGTGGTTTAAAATATCAAATACAAAAATATTTATTTGCAAAAAATTTTTGTCTTAAAATGTTACGAATCCTCTGACCTCGACTGACTGACTGATATCAATCAACCTGTCTAATGCTGATAGGTGGAACTAAAGATGCGTCGGATGAGAACTCAAAACAAGAATGAATTATCCAAAACTATCCAACAATTTGTATAAACATTTCCCCGGGTGACTGGCCCTAACCCGAGGAACCTCGTCGTTCACGCATCAGAAATCCAAGTTTAATAAGTTTCCGGAAATACTTGGAGATCAAACGTTAAGTCTTTGATCGCGGTAAGTTATCAATATTGCTTGCTCTGTAGACGTGTGTTAGGAACATCTATGTTTGTGTTTACCAACTTCCCATATTGGGAGATTGGGGACCAGACCAATAGAATTGTAGATGAAACAACAATGACCCTGCTTTACAGGACCATTTTGGTACCTAGTGCAAGTTTTCAGGGTTTCCTCGCATACCAGATAATTCGCTACATCTGTAAATTGTACCTAAAGAATGTACATGTTAAGTCTTTTGTAAATAATAAACAATTTGAATTTGATTTGAATTTGAAAACACATTGATAGAAAATTAATCATTTAGTTGTAATTACCGGCTAGCAATCAATAATTATGTCGAAAATTGGCTCGACAATAAGATAAACATTTATTGATAAATTGAAATTCTAACTTATGAACTTAACGTTACAGAAATTGGTAATCACATTATATCTCGCCATTTTACAGTCATTAATCGTCATTGGACAGGTAGACAAACGATATGGTAGAAAGCCAAGCAAGAGATCGTAGCTCAATTAAATAGTTCGTCTTGATGGTTGACTACTTATTTTAATAAGGCATTTGTAAATGCGCATTTGTTCCTATGCCACAAAATGAACTTAGTACTCTGCAAGCATAGCTATTGAAACCAGCATTCTACATGCAAAGACAAGTTAAACTTCTAATATAAACGGTAGCCAACAGCCAAAAGTTTATTTGAACTCGAGCATCTGCATCTGCAGGCGTGCCTCGAGTGAAATTTTAGCCTATCTTAGTCATAACCATTCTATATAATTATTTCATCTGTGGTCAGGTATGTATACTCATTTATTGCTACAGCAATTGACAAATATTGGAAGGTTCCAGAAACAAAATTAGCATAGGTACATAATCTCTTGTGACTTATATTAGTAATGGCATTCTACAGTATGTTACTTCCTTCCTCCTAATCGCGTTGTTGTCCTCATAACTGTGAGTCATGAATCCCTCAATGAGATTTTAGTATTTTCTTGAAGATGCTTTTTCATCTGCATCTGTCGTTAATTACTACTAATCAAGCATCCTTAAGCATTTTTAGATATCACTCAATTTGCATAGTATCATCAATTTTTATCCATGACAAAATATTCAAAATAGTAAACATGAAAGTGACAGATGACGAAAAATGATTGTAATCCAACAAATCGTAAGATATTTTCCCCTCGCATGCCTGTCATAGTGAACATCATAATGTAAGGAGGGGAGTTCCCCTGTAGCTGGATTGTTGGAATTATTTATAGCTTGCATCGAATAGTCTACAAACAACTAATGTGGATTATTTGGGACCACTATATTGGTGTAAGTCAGTAACTAACGTTGCACGGCTAAAAGTTTGAATGTAATTTAAAAAAAACTATAAACCAATACTTACTAGCTCAAAAATGCAAATGCTGTGAACTTAATTAAATTTAAAACTCTATGACTTCTCGAGAATGTAATGATGTATCTGCTTAATAGCATGCGTTATTAAAATATGTAGAAAAGCTACATTATAACATGTCATTAAATATTGTGATAACAATTAACGCATGCACCTACATGTTGCAGCATTTTTTTGTCATGGGTTCTCAAACATAACCTCTTCAAATTACTATCGCAATAGTATATAAAACATTTTAATTATATTGATATTAACTGCATACATACATAGAAACCCAAATTACTGAAGTTTTGTATAAACTTCTTTTTCTATGTAGCTCAAGTTCACCTGACGTATTTTGGTCACTGACAGCTTAGTTTTCAGCACCCCAGAAAATCTTCAAGATTTTTTTTCACAGGGTGCACAAAATTTCTTTTATGTTTTATGGTAATTTATTAAAAGGTTTCCTGAAACGAGACAGGGGGTAGGGGAGATATAAAATTGACGTATAATTGAATTTTCGCCGGCGAAATTTTCTTAGAGCTGTCAGTAATTGATATTTTTCAACTCGGCGAAATGTGACATGAAAAATTTTAGCTCATAGTCGAATATTTTTTTTTGTAGATGGCTTCGGTGTTGAAATTAATCGTGTCATCGTTACTGTAATGAAAATGAAAAGGGTTCTTCTGACAAATGTTCTGTAATTTTTTATCGTGTTGTAAGTTATAGTGTACTTATTCCTTTCCCACTTCATTTACGTTATTCGTGAATTTCATATTTTTTTAATTCAAAGTACTATAACAAAATATACTTGAATGTCTAAAACAAAGTTAAAATGAGATATTTAGAAGTATATTTTTTTAGTAAGTATCTAATTTTGTTTGATTTTTGTAATATTGCCTACGAATTTAATTGGTACCCTGCAGTTACCGCTACGCGTTAGTCAGAGATAAAAAAGAAAGTCTTCATAATTATGTATCCAGGGTAAAATAAAATTTTAATATCAAATTTCATAAAAAAATTTCAAACAAAACGTGTCAGCTATTTAAGCGTGAGGAGCATATAGAATAAAGCAAATAAATTCGCATTTTTCAATTACCATTTGCTCATATTTTTTTGTTTTTATAATATTATTCTCATAACAAAGATTTTTTTCTTATCTCTTTCAAGTTTTCTAAAATAACAAGCGTCAAAAAACAAAAGCAGAATAAAAATCCAAATCACGATTGAGACTGCGACGACACTTGCGTCCTTTACATCTCCATCATCACTTGAAAATTATTTCAAGCAATCCTCAGAGAACGGTCGATCTATGGGGTACGTCCCTTGGGCACCACCGACCAGCGCACCAGACCCTTACTTCCAAGAAAAGGTTAAAAAAGATGGCTCTACATAAATTGGTCCAGGGATACATAACAATTGGACCGTCCCCTTATCTAAAAGGATCATTTTTCACGTCAGTGCAACCGCGAGCGCGCATTTGTCACTACTCCTTCAAGGCTTTTTACGGGCCGGAACGATGCTACCTTCCTACCTTGAAAACAAAGATTTATACTAAGCCCCCGGTTTTTGCGAGTGTCTGAAACACCGGGATCCTATTAATTTTGCAAACGGTTGTAATCGAGAATTACGTGCAGTTGACCTGTTTTAATGTAATTGAAAATGGCGTCGGGTTTCGTTATGGACGCGCTTTGTTTTGTTTATCGTTTATTATTGTTTCCGTGTTGAAAATCTGTTGTTTAATTTAGATTTTATGTCAAGTTAAGGTTATGGCTTTTTTTTACAAAAAGTTTATTTTGATTTATTTATTTTTTATTTTCTTAAGCTGTATTCCTATGGAAATTATCTATGGTCTCGTCCACAACACTATGTTAAAATATAACGATACTATCGTGTTTGTGAAAAGGTTTTGTAATGTATGTGACTAAGGAAAAGCCTCACGTAGTACTTATAACTGCTACCAAACATAAAAAGTAATATTAATAAATTAAAATATTAAAAGACTTTACATCAAAAACCAACATTACAACTACTAGTTGCACCACAATAGACCCGCTAAATGGTCTATAAGCCGGCAGTTTTTCAAGCACTTAAAAGAAAGCGGTGAAATTGCTCAAAAAATCTCAGCTACGCTCAATTGAGCCATATTGCTCAAGCGAGCGGCTAATTAAGCGCTTGAGCCAACAATCGCAAGCGCTGCGGCCGCGATAGCGCGGCTTAGCTGCTCCGTTGAAAAGGCGACGCTTGGGCATAGTGTGCTGGGTTTCAGTAGGGTAGCTTTGATTATCTATATTATTCTAGAGTATTAAAACTTGTAGAATAAATTGATCACAGTTGTGTATTTCTTGTACTTTTATTCATTCGCTCAATTATCTTAGTTACTAAATTTGTAATTGAACCCTATTGTTCAAATGAGTGTATTATTGTAACTTTGATTGCCTTTTTTCTTAACAAAACACCCCACTGATTAGAGTACTGTATAAAAAGTAGGATAAGTTATACATAGCATAATAGCATATTATAAATATTTTCGTGTGAAGCGGTTATCAATGCCAGGTAATTAGAATTATGCTTTCGCATCAAATCTCAGCTACAAGGAAAGCGATAAGAAAGTAGCCACACGTTGCAATTTCACCCGCAATATCCCAGGATGAAAACATGTTTTAGGTTGAAAGTCATTTAAGCTGGTTTAGCCATATATAAAAATGTAGAAGGGACCAAAACAAAAGGTCTCACAAGTCTTTTTTCCTCTCTATATATAAGGGGTGACTTACTTACCGAAACATATTATCATCATGTGTTGAGGTATTATAAATTTATTTATAAGCAATCAATTCAATGCAATCTACTGAATTGTGTCGTAGAAAATTTGCCAGTAACAAAGACACTATTGAAAGACAGTCCATAATATTTTCTTCAATATACAACCTATTAAGAAGACGTTCTGCAATATCTCCACTGTGCCTCCAACACTTTGAACAGCTAGCGTGGACGGGAACTATGTGTTAAACCCGCGCTACGTACTCAGTAGCTTGTTAAAATCAGATTATTGCTATAAAATACCTCGTCAAATACACTCTAGCCAGCTTAGTCGAGACAAAATTTTATCTCGCTAAATATATTAACTGAAATGAGTGAAAATCTTCTGTACATCCAATAGTAGACTGGGTGTTTACCAGACAGACCTAATGCAAGTTTGTGTTACTTATTTTAGTACCCATCAAAGGTTAAGTCATTGAATAAAACTTTTGTGAATTAACTAAATTCAAATCTCGCTATATTTAGAAACGAGTATTCGTTTCAATCTAGATTTCAGTGTTAAGTGTTAACGTATGATTATGATAATAGATTAACAAATATTGTTATTTTGCAAAAAAGAACTCATAATTTATACACTTTTAGTGTTGCAGTGAGAAAAAGGTAATAGCGAAAAGACAAGCAGAATTTTACAAAAAAAAATTGGGGTAGTTTAAAAGCTAGAAAAGCAAAAACCTTGAATAATAGGTACATTTCTCATATAGCAAGAACTCTGAAATATAATATTATTATATCAAATGATGATTAAAAGTTTCCCTTCCCACTAGAACTCGGAATGAAACTCGAATGCGTTCACAAACCACAGCGACATAAGTTCTTGAAGTCACGTTCCGAAACCAAACGATAGTTTAAGATCTATCGCTTAAATTGAGAAATATGCACAAGTAGGTTTGAATTTCATGAATAACTGCATGTTATATGATACTTATTTTATAGAAGTTAAAATTTGTAAGCGTGAATGTAGGTTAGTGTGTTTAATAATAATAATAATAATAATAATAGGTCTTTATTTCAGACTAACAATTACTATTAATATACTCGTATCTTCGCGATTAAACTGTAGTATAGAAGTGGATGATATAAAGTATATTTGGATTTACACATAGGTTACTTAATATTTTTATATCAAAACCAAAGGGCCTTATTACAAAACGTGGTTTAAATATAAGTCAAGACCAAGTCCGTATTGTTTTTCGAAAATTGACTGTCTACTGTCATATTTATCAAACTGTTAAAATGTACCAATGTCAAATCAAAGTTTGAATTTTTATTGTCATTTTGATTGCTTGCATGTGTTGTCTGAACAACAAGAACCCACTTTTTATTTTCAAAGTCCTGGAATAATATTTAAACCGCGTTTTGTAATAAGAATATTTAAAAATTTATCAGGTAAGTTAAATGAGTTCTCTTGTTAAAAAAATTCAAAATGCTTTGTAACGGACCATTTTAGGCCGTTAAACCATCATCATTATCGTCGACAACTGAGAAATAATACACTAAATATTGCGCCGTTAAGAGCAAGTTCGAGTCTTGCGTCAACCAAATAAATTAAGCAAATTTCATCTGTATCGACTCATTAAAAATAATCCATTTACTTAAATGCAAGTTCGATCCTTGCTTACCACTTAAATTGGATAAATAACTGCAGCAATTTCATCGTTATCGGAAAATACTACCAAATTATATCATCATTATTATTTAAGAATCATTAGACAATGACAATGGGTTAAACTATGCACTGTTAAGAGCAAGTTCGATTCTTGCTAGTAAATAATTACCAAATGAATTTATCAAATTTCATCCTCATCAATCAATTTATTCAATACATAAAGAACTGCAAGTTCGAGTATTGCTTATCACTTCGACGTGATAAATAATTACACCAATTTCATCACTATCGGAGGATAGTTCTAATGTTATCATCATCACCATCTTTAAATCATTGGATAATGGCAAACAATGACTACGGCGAGTTCGAATCTTGCTTAGTATTTCATAATAATTACATCGATCAAACAAATTTAAGTGATAAACCACTGAAGCTATGGCACTATTAAGAGGTCGTTTTCTACGAAACCCGAGTACTACGATAACATAAATCGTTTCGATAAACGAAACATATTGCGATGACGGATCTACTATGTTAGTGGTATAGAAAGGGAAAGTTTGTATGTTTGTATGTCATAATGACTACTGATGTCCTAAGCAACGTAAGCTATCATAAAATTGGTGATATGAGAATGGAAAGTTTTACGACTTTAACAGGCACTGATGACTTGAGAAGCGTAATCTGATAAAATAGTAATACATATATAAAATGAAAGTTTGTTTTGTGTCCAGTATTCATACAGGCGGATCCGCAGGAGAGAGCATGCGCATGCGCAGGCAATAAATTATAGTTACAAAAAACCACTTAGCTGGGCAAACACACCACTAAGTTACAGTTCAAATGTTAGCAGCAAAAACTTGACAGGGCCATTAATTACAATGTTTATTACCTGAGAAAACACACACTGAAAAAGACGTATGTTAAAACGACGTACCGAGGTAGTAAAGGACAGACAGTGTGATTTGGGATTGGTTAGAGAAAGACAGACTATGAAGAAAGTAGGGTGGAAGGGGAAACTATAAAAGCTAGTGTAGGCTAATTTTTGGGGATACTCGGAGCGGTGTGTAAAACTGCAAAGAGGTACACTAGGGCCGGGTTGCGGGATTAGGGAACCGATGTTCCGATTGTGAAAGTTTTGTGTTAAATTCACTTGTGGGATTTTGATTGTTGTGGAGATTAATGGGGAAGTTTTATTTATTGATTTGGAATTTGATCCACATTTTGAAATCATTTTGGGAATAAAATCAAGCCAGCTAACTAGATGGGGGTAGGTGAGGTAACTGAACTGCGGAGATGGGCCTCACGGTCTTAGCTGCGGTTACCTTGCATTTGTTGGGGAAACGGAGTTGTTAACAAACAATACTTAATAAAACAACTTCTTGTTAGTTTTCGCTGAAATAGGGTGATTAGTGAAAGTTGTACGAAAGTGAGGTACGCTGATCTGCGAGGATGGGCCTGAAATACGGTCTTAGCTGCGGCTACCTAACTAGAAATGCAACTGAATCTGACTCACAATACATACGATTGGAGTTGTTAACAATTTAACTAAACACAACAATATCCAAACCGTAGGAATTCCAATAAGACTAATTAGTTGGGAGTATTTGATAATACGTCTTCTGGAATTTAGAGCTTTCACAATTTGTTCATTGGGAACTGGGTTTGTCCGGACTACGGTCTAGATAGATCTGGGCTCTTTCTTGTCGGAAACCGGTATGATTTTGCTGGTGTGAACGAAGACGAGTTAGAGTTGCTGGGGCGACGCAAAGTGGACGCTTGCGGGTCTGTTTACTTGGGAATACCAAGCAGGCGAAAAGTCCCCTTTCTTATTCATGTTGCCATGACGATTTATTTAACAGACGTAGAAGTGTCGACCCTGCCTTGTGGCATCTAAGTCGCCATGGTTAATGTGATGAGGATTGTATATTATATTTATGTATATATTGTAGGTATCCACTTGGCGTTTTATACACGCAAAACACGGGCTTTAGCACACTAGTCTTAAGGTGTTGCCCCACCTGCCAGTTCGGTGTAGGGACCCAGGAGTAGCGGAATGTAAGTCAGGACAATTACCGGTTGGTAATTGCTTAGACTGAATTTCCTTGTAGGATTCTCAACACGTTTAAATGTAAATGTGAGATTCCGGAATCTCTAGTTTTGCTTGGTTATGTAGCTTAGTTGGTTGTCAGGAGAAATAGGCCCGCATGGGTAGACGATATGTTAGGTCTTGTATAGGTTTTGTGTTAGGACTCATTACTATGAGTTAGGGTGTGGAATGCTGTAGGCACTTTTATTTCAGCGGTTAGGCCGTTCCTGGTTGGTTCCTGATTCCTTATGATCCAGATAAAGTTGGTAAAGTATTGTAAGTTAATTAGTAGGCACTGGTTAGGATTAAGTATCATTGTAACGTTTACAATGTATTTGTATAGGCAAAGGTAAACTGGTAATATTTTACCCCTCTGTGTATTTAAACTAATAAGTTTTGCTTCCATTTGTACAGACGTACTAACAAAGCAATTTTATTCTCACTCCAATTGTAAAGATACAAGATATTATAAAATGCTTTAGTCCTTCCACTGTGTTATCTACATTATCTTATTTCAAATATTGAAATTACCTGACTCTAACTGGAGTATATCTAAGAGAGACAAACTCTTTAATTTATTCTTTGAATTCTACCTAGCCATGGGGAATTGCAGTTAAAATTTAATAATATTATTTACCTATATTTATGAGCAACGCCTCATGTTTACTTCAACACTTTTACCCATTTGGGACCCTCAATAAAACTTATAGTGTAAAGATCATACACTTAATGCAAATTCTATTTATTCACACTGACTCTAACTGGAGTATATCTAAAAGAGACGAACTCTTTATTTTCTTCTATGTTTAAATTCTACCTAGCCATGGGGAATTTAGTTATGCGACGGTATTACGCTATGAGAAAGATCATCTCTTTATTTCTCGTATACGGAAGATCACCGTGAGAAATGCCTAAGTGTAGTATCGGGACATAACTTGATCTACGAATAAATTTTATCATGATTTACAAATTCAAATGTTCTCTCTTTTACTATGCTAAAGTTAGAATCATCTAACTTAGGAACATACACTCACTAGACATACAATAGGCCGCGTGTCCTCTTGTCTTTTGGATAGATTACATTTTATGTTAACTCACTTACGAGTTAATTTGCAGAGCTTAACTAAGCCCTCCACCCATTCAAACCATTGGTGTTTGCCAGAAGACTGTCCACAATGGCTGAAGTCTATGGCTATAGGCGTGCCAGGGGCCTATAACTTCCATTTTATCAAAAAAATGACATTGATGACTTGGAAGCAAACACTAATACTATGTCAGTATGACGAATGAAAGAGATGATTGAGTGGAAGTATTACAATTCTAAAGGAATATTTATTAAAGCCCAACATTAATGTAAAACCGTCATATTATGTACACTATCTTCATTATCATAATCATTAAACTATCTCATTCTTAATACTTTCTTTATGTACTACAAACGTGAGACTTGCAATAGATTGATGTTAGTTAAAGTATTTTCTTTGAACCTCATAAAGGATTTGAGTTATTACATACACAACAGGTCCGTAAACTACTAGACGATTCACTGCCAAAACAAAACAATTCACGAGCCAAATTGACGTTCCAATAAGTACTTTAATATTAGGAAAAATGGTGTTTTATTTAGTAGCGGTTTACAGTAGTCGCAAAGTATTAGAAAATGTAATTTATATTAATATTAAATAAAAAAGGGGGGGGGGGTACATAAAATGGTGCCGTGACCAGGATATAAGGGGTTCTTTTTAATTAATTTCATTATTTTTATCTAAGTTTCATTTTAAATTAAATAAAATTTTCAAAAATCTTATTGGAATCCGTTTGATTGTGACTTGTTTCTAATTGCCAGGTTTGGCATAAAATGCTGTCCGTGAAAATGGATGGGGTCAGAAAATACTTTATAGAATAATAGGCAATACATAATCTCTATTACTTACGTTTTATTTTCCTTGCACTAGTTACTATATCACATACTTATCTTATTTCACTTTACACTTTCACTTCACTTTCACTAGTTCAAGAAACTTATAAGACTCTGGGGTCGACTCTTATCTACTTTATTAAAGTTCGCAAACTATGGGGGTCGTATATGTTTGTAGGTAAAGCGCTTGTTACGCCAATCGCCATAAATCGCCGATAGTGCCCTCAAAAATCCTGAAATAACAGAGATTGAAATTATTAAAACTCATATTATTAGGTGGTGCAGTAACAAATTAATAAAACAAACTGCAGAAACTGTGTTATAAAACCGGGTAATACTATCTTCATAAAGAGAAAACAAATGGTTGTGTGTATGTATGTATGTTATATATGTACATATGCCCGTTGTTAGTTTCATAACTCAAGTGATAGAGCTAATCAGCTGGTAGGGAAATGAAATATGTATAAAAATTAAATTGTTTAAATAAATTTACTTCTCGAAATACTGTATACATACCTTAGTTTGAAGATTCTGGTTTGTGTTTAAAAATCCACCAGATGAAACCCAATCGAGTAAATTCTGAAAAAGAATAGAGATGATATTTTAAATGTATTGTAACCTTATGTTCCGTTCGAGATCAATGCCATGTGGCATACATTTTTTACTTAGTCCGGCAAACCGAAGCTTAACTATTATTTCTATTCATAAGAAAAGGGTCATAGGGCAGATATACGAAAGTCGAGAGTTTGAGAATTTTTGACAATTTTAAGCAACTTTTAACTGATTTCAAAATAAGTGCAGCTATTTCAGATTATTTATAGTTTACTTTATTTCAAATATTTGCAAGGTAAATTTAATTACACACTTAATACATCTAGAATATTTTATTGGGTTTATGGGATAGAGATACTTTTGATGTTTCAATAAATAGAATGATAGCATTAAATTAAGCAAACCTACCTGGCAACTTTCTATATGTGTCGTGTTCATTTCAACTCTTTTCTTCTTGTTTGAAACATATACACTGTTAAACTGCACGTAGATACTGTAACAAAAGCATATTATTATTAGAAAGAAACCAAGTTCTAGCATATGACTCCATTAAAATATCAGTTGTTGCAAAAGTTTTAAGTGGTGACTTGAGAAATTTTAAAATCATAGCTTTAAAACAAAAATAAATTCAGGTGTGAAATGACAACTCAAGTGTTTTGGGATCAAACTAGGGTATTAAAACTAATTTACTTACGTGACACTTGGAAACATGTTCCGTCATGGGAACAAAACCACTTCACATTTAACTATGAATCCACTTTTCGCGTTAGCAAGCACTTGGCGTAGGAATTTGAATGTACGCAAAACTGACAGCAAGTTACTGAAGGTTGAAACAAAATTTGGGTTACTGAGCAGCCATTGTAAAAAAGAGCAGGTCAACATTTCTTAGAAAAAAAAAGGGATAGGACGAACGAAGCTGTCTCCGCCATAGGGTAAACTATTCTCATTGCGTATTATAGTAGTCTTCTAATCTCATTATAGTCTCAATTTCGATCAGAAACATTCAATATTTATGTATTTACGTTTCAATTTAGTTAGGCGTAATGTTAGTTAACAATCATAAATTTATATACGATATTGTTAGAAGTGCTAAATGATGGGGGTCGTGATTCAATACTGCCCATTGCATAATGTACTTACCTTGAACATAAGTACTCAACATAGACGTTTAATGATATCACTTTTGTTGAGGGTGTTAGTTAGTAATAATTACTTAACCTTTGGTTAATTAGAAAGTTTGATTGATACATTTTTATTTTATTAATTATTATTTATGATAGTTAATTTTTGATGAAAATTCTATAAGAGAATAGCATTTATTATCTAAACTAAGTAGCATTCTAATAGTTGGCTGAAAGGGCAACAACTACAACAAGCAGGTAGATTTCTTAGTCAAAGCATATCGAGGTTTTATGATATTGGGACATTAGTTCAATAGTAGTTAGTAAAGAATAGTCTATTGTTTAGGATTCGCTGAGCAACTGCCGGGCAAACAGATGTGTACGGCTTTGTCTATATTTGTGTATTTTGAAATGTTACTTTCAAAACTATAAAAATCATCTGTGATTTATTTTTAGATGAGATTTCGATATCTAATTACTGTAGGTTATATCTTTCATTCAACAGTGAGACAAAACCAGCTTTCATATGGTTAGTTAACGAATAAGCACAGATTTGATCAGATTTACGTGTATTATTTCTAGTATATCTGTACGTATTATTTCTTAGATAACAACACGTATAATATATAACTTAACAAAATTTTAGTTGATCAGTTTAAACCGCATCTGATTATCAAATTAGTTAAACATAATTAAAGTATTGATTGTAAGTACGCTGTGTATGCCGTGATCTTGTAATTCTAAACTTAGCAGATTATTTTGTGAATTATATTTTTAGCCATGAAGCTTGCCATCTTGCAAGTGATTAGTCACGATACCTTTAATAAAAATAAATAAATAGGGAGATATTTTATTTTAGCAGAAATTAACATTCCTTATTACACAATAAACCACCTAGCATCCAATAACGGAACTATTACCCAGCTACTTAGCTATGGTTAAGCATTTGGTTCGATTGTGATCGATAGGGTGTATGCAAACACTGCCAACGACATCTAACGTAGGGTTGCAAAACTAATAGATAGAAACGTATTCATTGCAGTGATCTATTTGCCTCTACAGGCTAATATTGAAACTATTATGCAAGGACATAGTTTCGTAGGATCTTGTCTATCAGGGTTTCTTGTAATCAACGCTTTTAGCGCCCCTACGGACAAATAGGGAACTATGATATTTTCGTATAGGGTTACTAAGCGATGAATATATGATACGGAGTTGTAAGGGAAATTAAATTATGCATTTGATTGAAATACTAGCTTATTATTCTAATACTATAATTATACTCGACCTTTGCTGAAAGTTGTTTGATTTGTGTTTAATACATCAATATCAATATAGTTCGAATAGATGACTTAATCTTAGATAATTTTATGATGGGGTCGAAATTAATTTTAATGTTTGTATTTTCGAGTATATTGTATTGGGTAAAATACCTAATAATCTAATCAATTTTGTAGTGGGGTCGTAATTTAGTAAACTTTGAAGTATGTACGACTAGTCACTACAGGAACATATACATTGTGAGATATTAACACTAAAATTATTTTAATATGGGGTCGAAATTTAATACATCTATTATAGTGTAGGTAGTGCTTTTGAAATCTTAGTGACTATATCAATACGTTCTAATAGATGTTAGGTTAGAAAAGATTATCCTTATAAGATTAGTCAAACTGTTATGATGTTTGACTAGTAGTACCAAACATGAATGGGAGATGTCGTTCTGATAATATTCGTTATGTTCATGAGCTTGGATATAATAGTCTTAGCTACAAATACACAGGTAAAATATATATTTTTCTCCTCAGTACATATATAGATAGAAGCTGCTACAGAGTCTAAAAAAAAAAAAAAAAAAAAAAAAAAAAAAAAAAAAAAAAAAACTTATTCATTCGGAATTATTAGTTGATTTTGAATATATATTCGCAAAGGTAACCTTGTTTTATTTTGGTAACGAGTTTGGTAAAAGGTAACGATGTGTGGTATGTACCCATGGATGTCATAATGGGGGTAACCAACTCGAAGTTCTCTTATCACTGCGAATTATGCTGGGACGCTGGGGGTATGCAAGCCCATGAATGTTGAGGGTCTGAAAGAGTGAATGTGTAAAAAAAAAAAAAAAAAAAAAAATGGATTGGCCCTGTGACTCAGCATATTTTCTGAAAGGAGAACAGTCTTTCATTTTCAAATTTGGTCATTACCTTTCATTCCACACATAATGGTCGCGAATGTTGGGACATTTTGGTGTTAGGATAAGTTTAAGTCCACAAATTATATTTTTATCAGCATTCGTGATTATCTCCCCAAAACCATAAATGGAAATTGTTGTATGTTATTCCAGTACTGTGTAGAGCATCTCGTCTGAGTTGGACGATACAGCCGAATTGGTCTTCATACCGACGTACTTTGGTGCTTTAGTACCTTAGTGCGTAGAGTCATGTTTAGGTTAGTATCTAAGGCTAGGGGCATAGCTTGTAGTATCTTAACGGTCGGAAGATTGGGCCTGTCGAGAACTATACCTGCTATGTGTCACTAGGACAGAGTAGACGTTCATCTATTTCCTTGTGGTCTTTGTATACTTTCTGAGGTTCTTCCGCCGTGTGTAGCCTTCGGACTTTGATGTCTGAAGCTCAGTACTGGAGCATATGACGACGTTTCATTTTTTTGTGGTATCTCCCCTTTCTCCCACAAACGACAATGAGTAAATTTTTACATGAAAGGCTAAAGAGGTTTTGGAATGTAATGAATATAATAGCTGATCTCTTAAAATTAATTATGACTCCATGGGGAGGTAAAAGGTCGTTACGTAAGTAGTGGTATTTGTTTGGTAAGTTCCTTACTTAAGACTATGATATATCATGATGATGGTTAGTTTGGAAGCTAAATTCGTTCCAGCTTAATATCAAAGCTTTCACGACTTTACCTTGGGGTCGCTGTAACGGACCATTTTAGGCCGTTAAACCATCATCATTATCGTCGACAACTGAGAAATAATACACTAAATATTGCGCCGTTAAGAGCAAGTTCGAGTCTTGCGTCAACCAAATAAATTAAGCAAATTTCATCTGTATCGACTCATTAAAAATAATCCATTTACTTAAATGCAAGTTCGATCCTTGCTTACCACTTAAATTGGATAAATAACTGCAGCAATTTCATCGTTATCGGAAAATACTACCAAATTATATCATCATTATTATTTAAGAATCATTAGACAATGACAATGGGTTAAACTATGCACTGTTAAGAGCAAGTTCGATTCTTGCTAGTAAATAATTACCAAATGAATTTATCAAATTTCATCCTCATCAATCAATTTATTCAATACATAAAGAACTGCAAGTTCGAGTATTGCTTATCACTTCGACGTGATAAATAATTACACCAATTTCATCACTATCGGAGGATAGTTCTAATGTTATCATCATCACCATCTTTAAATCATTGGATAATGGCAAACAATGACTACGGCGAGTTCGAATCTTGCTTAGTATTTCATAATAATTACATCGATCAAACAAATTTAAGTGATAAACCACTGAAGCTATGGCACTATTAAGAGGTCGTTTTCTACGAAACCCGAGTACTACGATAACATAAATCGTTTCGATAAACGAAACATATTGCGATGACGGATCTACTATGTTAGTGGTATAGAAAGGGAAAGTTTGTATGTTTGTATGTCATAATGACTACTGATGTCCTAAGCAACGTAAGCTATCATAAAATTGGTGATATGAGAATGGAAAGTTTTACGACTTTAACAGGCACTGATGACTTGAGAAGCGTAATCTGATAAAATAGTAATACATATATAAAATGAAAGTTTGTTTTGTGTCCAGTATTCATACAGGCGGATCCGCAGGAGAGAGCATGCGCATGCGCAGGCAATAAATTATAGTTACAAAAAACCACTTAGCTGGGCAAACACACCACTAAGTTACAGTTCAAATGTTAGCAGCAAAAACTTGACAGGGCCATTAATTACAATGTTTATTACCTGAGAAAACACACACTGAAAAAGACGTATGTTAAAACGACGTACCGAGGTAGTAAAGGACAGACAGTGTGATTTGGGATTGGTTAGAGAAAGACAGACTATGAAGAAAGTAGGGTGGAAGGGGAAACTATAAAAGCTAGTGTAGGCTAATTTTTGGGGATACTCGGAGCGGTGTGTAAAACTGCAAAGAGGTACACTAGGGCCGGGTTGCGGGATTAGGGAACCGATGTTCCGATTGTGAAAGTTTTGTGTTAAATTCACTTGTGGGATTTTGATTGTTGTGGAGATTAATGGGGAAGTTTTATTTATTGATTTGGAATTTGATCCACATTTTGAAATCATTTTGGGAATAAAATCAAGCCAGCTAACTAGATGGGGGTAGGTGAGGTAACTGAACTGCGGAGATGGGCCTCACGGTCTTAGCTGCGGTTACCTTGCATTTGTTGGGGAAACGGAGTTGTTAACAAACAATACTTAATAAAACAACTTCTTGTTAGTTTTCGCTGAAATAGGGTGATTAGTGAAAGTTGTACGAAAGTGAGGTACGCTGATCTGCGAGGATGGGCCTGAAATACGGTCTTAGCTGCGGCTACCTAACTAGAAATGCAACTGAATCTGACTCACAATACATACGATTGGAGTTGTTAACAATTTAACTAAACACAACAATATCCAAACCGTAGGAATTCCAATAAGACTAATTAGTTGGGAGTATTTGATAATACGTCTTCTGGAATTTAGAGCTTTCACAATTTGTTCATTGGGAACTGGGTTTGTCCGGACTACGGTCTAGATAGATCTGGGCTCTTTCTTGTCGGAAACCGGTATGATTTTGCTGGTGTGAACGAAGACGAGTTAGAGTTGCTGGGGCGACGCAAAGTGGACGCTTGCGGGTCTGTTTACTTGGGAATACCAAGCAGGCGAAAAGTCCCCTTTCTTATTCATGTTGCCATGACGATTTATTTAACAGACGTAGAAGTGTCGACCCTGCCTTGTGGCATCTAAGTCGCCATGGTTAATGTGATGAGGATTGTATATTATATTTATGTATATATTGTAGGTATCCACTTGGCGTTTTATACACGCAAAACACGGGCTTTAGCACACTAGTCTTAAGGTGTTGCCCCACCTGCCAGTTCGGTGTAGGGACCCAGGAGTAGCGGAATGTAAGTCAGGACAATTACCGGTTGGTAATTGCTTAGACTGAATTTCCTTGTAGGATTCTCAACACGTTTAAATGTAAATGTGAGATTCCGGAATCTCTAGTTTTGCTTGGTTATGTAGCTTAGTTGGTTGTCAGGAGAAATAGGCCCGCATGGGTAGACGATATGTTAGGTCTTGTATAGGTTTTGTGTTAGGACTCATTACTATGAGTTAGGGTGTGGAATGCTGTAGGCACTTTTATTTCAGCGGTTAGGCCGTTCCTGGTTGGTTCCTGATTCCTTATGATCCAGATAAAGTTGGTAAAGTATTGTAAGTTAATTAGTAGGCACTGGTTAGGATTAAGTATCATTGTAACGTTTACAATGTATTTGTATAGGCAAAGGTAAACTGGTAATATTTTACCCCTCTGTGTATTTAAACTAATAAGTTTTGCTTCCATTTGTACAGACGTACTAACAAAGCAATTTTATTCTCACTCCAATTGTAAAGATACAAGATATTATAAAATGCTTTAGTCCTTCCACTGTGTTATCTACATTATCTTATTTCAAATATTGAAATTACCTGACTCTAACTGGAGTATATCTAAGAGAGACAAACTCTTTAATTTATTCTTTGAATTCTACCTAGCCATGGGGAATTGCAGTTAAAATTTAATAATATTATTTACCTATATTTATGAGCAACGCCTCATGTTTACTTCAACACTTTTACCCATTTGGGACCCTCAATAAAACTTATAGTGTAAAGATCATACACTTAATGCAAATTCTATTTATTCACACTGACTCTAACTGGAGTATATCTAAAAGAGACGAACTCTTTATTTTCTTCTATGTTTAAATTCTACCTAGCCATGGGGAATTTAGTTATGCGACGGTATTACGCTATGAGAAAGATCATCTCTTTATTTCTCGTATACGGAAGATCACCGTGAGAAATGCCTAAGTGTAGTATCGGGACATAACTTGATCTACGAATAAATTTTATCATGATTTACAAATTCAAATGTTCTCTCTTTTACTATGCTAAAGTTAGAATCATCTAACTTAGGAACATACACTCACTAGACATACAATAGGCCGCGTGTCCTCTTGTCTTTTGGATAGATTACATTTTATGTTAACTCACTTACGAGTTAATTTGCAGAGCTTAACTAAGCCCTCCACCCATTCAAACCATTGGTGTTTGCCAGAAGACTGTCCACAATGGCTGAAGTCTATGGCTATAGGCGTGCCAGGGGCCTATAACTTCCATTTTATCAAAAAAATGACATTGATGACTTGGAAGCAAACACTAATACTATGTCAGTATGACGAATGAAAGAGATGATTGAGTGGAAGTATTACAATTCTAAAGGAATATTTATTAAAGCCCAACATTAATGTAAAACCGTCATATTATGTACACTATCTTCATTATCATAATCATTAAACTATCTCATTCTTAATACTTTCTTTATGTACTACAAACGTGAGACTTGCAATAGATTGATGTTAGTTAAAGTATTTTCTTTGAACCTCATAAAGGATTTGAGTTATTACATACACAACAGGTCCGTAAACTACTAGACGATTCACTGCCAAAACAAAACAATTCACGAGCCAAATTGACGTTCCAATAAGTACTTTAATATTAGGAAAAATGGTGTTTTATTTAGTAGCGGTTTACAGTAGTCGCAAAGTATTAGAAAATGTAATTTATATTAATATTAAATAAAAAAGGGGGGGGGGGTACATAAAATGGTGCCGTGACCAGGATATAAGGGGTTCTTTTTAATTAATTTCATTATTTTTATCTAAGTTTCATTTTAAATTAAATAAAATTTTCAAAAATCTTATTGGAATCCGTTTGATTGTGACTTGTTTCTAATTGCCAGGTTTGGCATAGCTTATGTGGCAGAAACCAAAGCTTGCCAAAAACAGCCGGAATCTAAGAAACATGTTATTATAAGCTCTAAAGTTTATTTCATGGGCTTATAACTTAAAACATTTTTGACACCATAATTATTTATAAATCTCGCTCATCTCCAGAACAGTGAATAAAATCATGGTAAACCCCTTAATCCAGCATCGCAATCAGCGTTAAAGGTTTATGTGGATCAAAGCGGGGATCATCAATAAAATATTTATTTTGAATCGAAACATCAAATCAGTTCGACGTTACCTGCGCATTCTTGATTTCCTCAGGGAAAGGGGACCGATAGAAAATTTGATTTCACTTTTATATCCATCGTTCTGTTTTCAGTTAAACAATCCGAGGAGATTTGATGGCGCTATGTCCTTGCTTTATTTTTATTTGGTTTGGCAAAAAAAGGTTTAGCAAAGTAAATATTCAAATAAAATATTAATTTATTGTAACAAATTAATGTATGCATGTGTGACATACTCGTAGGTACCTAATTATTTGCCAGTTCTTTTTAAAATTGAATTCATACTCATAGTTTGGTTTCTTCATTTTGGTAATAAATAAAAGTTTCTTCTAAATAAACATCACGTCATTAGTGCGAACTACTAAATTGTAGAACTCCCTGCTTAACTCCCTGTTCCCGCGGAATATAATCTTGCGATCTTCAAAGCGAGAGTTAATCGGTTCTTACTGGGTAAGCACGCACTATCCTAGACTGTTGTGATTGCTGACTATCAGGTGGAATACGATCAAGTTCAAACCCATTAATTGTTAAAAAAAAACTTGTTGACTAGAAATGAAGATCAAAGCAGTTGAAGTTCAGTGTGAAAGCCTTGATGTTTTTGAGCTATATATACTTGTGAATTAATATGTATATGAATGCGTATTGTCAGTTATTTAAATATTTACTTTTCTTATCCCATGAGTTCATTCTCTGTTTATGTCTTATTAAATGTCTGTATCAAGTCTAAAAACACGCGTTAACTAAGCTGTAGTCGTAAATGATACATTTAGTATGTTGTACTGGGTTACTATTTACCTTAATTAGGTAATACAATACTTATTTTATCAGATTTTCATAAATTTGGAGACAGACTACAAAAATTATGTGCATTTTGCTATGTGTAAAAATATACCGACAAAATACATGATATCATCTTATGAGTACAATATAATTCGGACTTATTAGGAGGACTATTTAAAACTTTATATCTAAGGCCCAATTGCAAAATACTGTTGTCATAATTATAGCCTTTATTTTATGTGTTACTATTGTCGCTGATTGCATATAAAAATCATTGCTAGCTGTGCCTGCGACTTCGTTCGCGTGGAATAGTTATTTTGGGTAACCTCTTCAGCTTTATAAATTATAGCTGTTACCCACGACTTGAACCGTTTTCGCAGCGCACGCAACGGAAGCCCTCAAAGATGAATAATTTTCCCCGTTTTTTTCAGATTTTTCATTGTTTCTTCGCTCCTATTAGTTGCAGTGTGATGTAATATAGCTTAAAGACTTCCTCGATAAATGGGCTACCCAGAACAAAACAATTTTTTCAATCCACACCAGTAGTTTCTGAGATTAGCGCGTTCAAACAAACAAACAAATTCTTCAGCTTTATAATATTAGTATAGATTAGTATAGATTGAATAGACAGAAAACTAACACCCTAAGAAAGTTTTGGTTGTATGACAAGTAACCTTGTATTTAGTGTGTTACATTCAGTTAGGTTACAGAATTTGTGCCCTCACGTTTAAGGTTAATGACGTCATCAAAATAACAAATCGCATGAATTTATATGAACGCTGCGTACCTTGAACCTTATGTCTTCAAATGAAGTAATTTCTAAGAATAATCGCATAGAGCCAAGAACTTTTAGAAATACGCCTTGATAACTATAGTAAATCATTTTAATATTGTTTAAGCATGAACCAAACAAATAACAAAAAGAAAGAGTATTTTTTAGAAAGAAACTAATTAAAGTCATAGAATGGAAAATTACAACAACAAATTTTCATAAACATAAGTACATGTACGGATGTATAATTTAAATAATAAGTTAATATATCAGGACATATCACACAGCGCCATCTAGCCCTATAATAAGTTACGCTTCTATCATGGATACTAGATAGCGGATATAATTCATACAATATTATGTACTTCTCTCTTTGAAAGTACAAACATATTACATATTATATATACCTACATAGAAACGACCATAGAATTTGATTTTATTACTTGACACTAAATAATGAATCATAGTGTGATTGATACACGGCTGGGTATTTCCAATTCCTTTTTTATAATAAAACTAGCTGTGCCTGCGACTTTGGGTATTAATTCCTTGAATTTTGAACCGTTTTTGCAGCGCACGTAACGGAAGCCCTCAAAGATGAATAATTTTCCCCGCTTTTTCCACATTTTCCATTGTTTCTTCGCTCCTATTTGTTGCAGCGTGATGTTATATAACCTTTCTCGATAAATGGTCTATTCAACACAAAAAGAATTTTTCAAATCGCACTAGTAGTTCCTGAGATAAGCGCGTTCAAAAAAACAAACAAACTCTTCAGCTTTTTAATATAAGTATAGATATAATCTTGAACTAGTTTGTAGATCTGGAGATAATAAACGGATATAATATGAATAACTAAATAAGTACACAAAATTCCCAATTTTTGTCATATTGATAGATTAGAAACTTTACACGTACCATACACTTATATTAAATAAATAAAATATTTTTGCTATCTGATCCAGCCGACTTCCGACAAACAATGGGTTTATTGCATTACTTAAGATAAGATATTTATTTACTTTAACTAGTGATGTCCCACGGTATTACTCGTTTCGATTTTTTTGTCATTTTCGCAGGAGTTAAGCTATTTAAGAATAAATAAATAAACGTAATTCGTACAAACAATATTCTAAATTCTACCAATTTGCGGCTATATGATAACGATACATTAAAAATGTGATATTATGATAGATACCCTAAAGATTAAGTTTTATCATAATTTAGTACAATATCATCATTTAATTTATACCCTTTACGTTCTTTGTTCGTATTATACCAAACTTCTAAATTCCCTGACACCCGTGTTGTTGCTTAATATTTTTCATGTAATTTACTCAGCAAAAACAGAGTCGTATTGTTACTGAATTCTGAATTAATCCATGTTGATATTTTTCATCTATTTCACTCACTAAAAAGACAACGTAGATTACAACGTTGCTCAACATCAGGCCAGTAGCCAAGCGTGAGCCTATCTTGTTTAAAAAAAACTCATTTTTTTATTGTTATTTCTAACAGTTGCTATCTCTACGCGCCTAGTTCTTGCAAGCCCATGCCACTTCCTTTGTCTGATGTCTCCCATCACTCAGGAAGTTTGCGACGCGATTATTTTATATCTGGTTATGAGGACTAATAACCTGTTATAACTGGATGTTAGTTGTTTAAATTGTAATGTAATATTTGCTCTTATATTATCTAGATATTTAGATTTTTGGTGTAGTGACTCGATGTCTAAGTGTTGCTTAGTTATTATAGTATAATATTAGGAGTACCTACTGATTTTGTGTTGTTCTTTGTTGTACATATTACTTAAAGTCGCGTCATGTATCGTATGACTGGCCTGTTAGCTTAGTTGGTAGTGGCTCTGCCTTCTAATCTAGAGGTTGCGGGTTCGATTCCCGCATGACATAAGTATGTATTTATGTACTTTGAAAATGTATAATTACTTGTGTCCAGACTGGTCGTTTCTATGTATAATAAGTATGTAATAACAAGTATATAAGTATTATATCCGTTATCTAGTACTCACGACACAAGCGTTTGCTTAGTGTGGGGCTATGTGGCGATGTGTGCAATTTCCCGGAAATTTTTTTTTTATTAATTTTATCCGGAATCAATTGTTTAAGTCGATGTATTTTCATTTAAAAATCTTTGAAATTTGAATTATCCCGGATGCGCTCCAATGTTGGCCTAAATTAAACATTTCAATATCTAAATGATTCACTATCCCACCTCTGATGTTTTCTATTGCACAAACAATGTTAATCTCAACACCAATGACGCGTATTACAACTCCATAAGGATTAAATTTCAACATTTTTTTGGGATTGACTGATAACGATTATCAGTGCTGTATTTACCGATAAATCGTATCAGGGCCTTTGATAGTATAAATTGTGTTGAAATTATTATACCAAGTATCTCAAGGGTGACACACGTGTAGCAAAAATAAACGGACTTTTTAAAACTCGAACAAATAAATAATAACCAAAAATGCCCAATTCAACAGCATGCCGGTACTATACAGAAAGAACCATCGGTTGGATGTTAAACAACAAAATGATTGTGTTTCTGGGTCTACTCTCGTTTTCTCTCTTTGTTTCTACACTTGCGCTAAATGGTCAGAAGAACAGATTGGCGGCAAAAGTTCAAGAGTTGGAAAACGAATTAACCACTACACCTATACCATCGACTACTGAAGTTGTTTCTACAACAAGTGCGCCTACAACTACTGAAGCACCAGTCACGACTACGACTGCACCAAATGATGTTTCATCGGACACGATACTTTCTAGCACAGAAACTCCATCGACTACAGTAGCGGAAGATGAAGAAGAAACACCACAAGAAACGACAACTACTGAAGGACCAGTTACGACTACGACTGCACCAAATGATGATTCACCGGACACGATACCCTCTAGCACAGAAACTCCATCGACTACAGTAGCGGAAGATGAAGAGGAAACGCCACAAGAAACAAAAAGCGAAACTGAAGTGAAAGAAGCAGTCGATCCTCAAATAGATGATATTGAAAACGAAGTCAGTGAGAAAAGTGATGTTTTTAACAGCCGGCTGTTAGAAATATTAGGACGTGCTGCGTAGTAGCATAGTGTTGTGCAATAGACAGTGTTATTTCATGTGCAAAAGTTGAACTTCGGTCTGGAGTTTTTGATGTCGGAAGTAATTTGTTCAACAATTCTGGAGATACAGTTGACTAAACATCTTTTTGTCAAATTGATGCTCTTGTTATCGGAGAGATTATGATTTTATTTCGACTCTCATGATAAAACGTCTATATTTATTGTAACAATAAAAAGCCTTTTAGATATATTGTATTAAGCCGAAAATATCATTGAACATGTCTTATTTACTATTTCTGTAATTTAACGTTGTCAATAAACTGATACGATATCTACCAAATTGTAAACATGCTTTAGAATTTTCCAGAATCAGACAGAATACGTAGAATGTTCGTAATAATACCAAATATTTTTTAAATAACCTGAAAAAATAAGAATCTTGTATTTATAGGAATAATAGTTACCACTATGTTTTCACAACAGTTATTTTTTATGTTCGTTATGTTTAGGCTGTGACTGCTTATTTAAAATAACATTGAAGCAGCTTTACTTTAATGTAAACTTTTATTAATGACGCCATTACAATACAATATACAAGGTGTAACAGAAGGGTGTGACAATACTTATACTATACATACCTATGTATATATAGAATACAGCCCACTAGGTTTCAGAATTCTTTTTAATGTATGTATACTCTTTAATATTGTCACACCCTTCTGTTACACCTTGTATAACAAAACGATGACATTTTTTAAATTATTTTGTCAACAACAAATCAACCATTTACAAAGCCACTAAGATAATAAAATATGTTCTGCCGTCCTTGGTAAAAGAGTGTATTATATATGAAGTCATAGTAAAGTAAATCCTCTTTTATTTTAGCCCCTAAGAGCCATCACGGATGACACGACCTCTAGCGGGAACCCATCGAATTAGAATATAAATTGAACTCTTTATATAAACATTTATAATTTGCATTTAAGGCTCCGCTCACACGGAGTATGAGAAATGTGGGAACATGTGCATGAATCTAACTTCTCTATAAATAATGAACAATATTTTTCAAAATATATGTTACTGTAAACACCCAAACTGTGGGAAATCCTAGCATTTATACCAAGTTCGGGCTTTTACAATAACGTATGGAATAAAATTTTCTAACAATACTTACACAATATAAAATTTGTAAAAACAAGTTCAGTTTAAATGTACCAACGTATTCTTATAATTTAACAACAAACGGAACTTAAAAAAATATTATTAAGATGATTAGTAAAATAGATTTGAACATATCATTAACATTTCTACTTGTCGTGTCCATCCAAAGGTTGCCTGGAAGAAATCGCTTAAGGCGATAAGGCAGCCCATTTGTACGTTATTATTTGTTCATATTTTACTTTGTACTACATAACTTGTGTTGGTGTGCAATAAAGACATATTATTATTATTATTATTTGTATCTAAAATGACAAAAAAGCCTTCAGTCGTTTATCAGAACTCCTTTTTTGTAGTCATATAAAAATATTGCCCGCACTCGCAATATCCGTTCCCAGTATCAAACTGTTCCCAGCGCGTCTTTAACCCTCACCAAAGACCAATATCCTGTCTTCTTATCCTTGCACCGCCTTAACAGGTACCGGTGGCAACAAGCGACGTTCCCTTAATACGTTATAAATATTCATAGTCATAAGTAGGTACCGACCTATCGAACGTTTACAACATGACCACTTTAACCAGACCCCACACCCTCCATACAAATACATTAAACGTATACAAAATTACACTGAACGAGGCAAAGCCAGGGTTCAAATTATACTGGACATCTCATATTACTCAGGAACGGATTTCGATACACATTATACGATATTTCAATACAGTATTTATATTTCCTCCGGGTGTCGCACTAAATCCGCATGGAGATAGGTTGGAATTGTTTTTAGGAGATCTTATTCCCATTTCAGTATTTTGTGGTGATAGGTTGAGACTTGCGTTCGTTTAGAAGTGGTTGGAGTTTGTTTTAGGTAGGGAAATATTTGTTTATAGTTTTAAATGAACATAGACCAGGCATCATCATTACTTTTTACCATCTTTATTACATATTCTTGAAGTTGGGAAGCCATTTGGCCAAATTCTTGCGATCCCATGCTGTTTCTTTAAGATTTTTTTTTTTTTCTTTTTTTTTCTCATTTTTAAGGGTTTTTTGTTTTTCTTTAAGATGCGGATAGATAGGCTTAGTCCATTTCTTAATAGATCAGTCTACTGATTATAAAGAATTAACGTACATCATAAGTGTACTTTAATTTACGTAAAGAAAAAATATATATAAAATAACTTCTTATAACATGTATGTACATAAATTAAACTTTTGTTGGAAAAAACAACCATAGTGCAGGTTAGCACTTAATAAATTAACTCATGTATGTACATGGTATATTGTACGACTATATTATAATGGTATAAATATCTATAGATATTATACAATATATTTTCCAGGTAGAAAATATTATCAACACATACGTCATTTGGTCTATATTATGTTTGTTTTTCAAAACGTCAGGTGTTGTATCGAGTAGGGAGTTGATTGAACTAGTTCAATGCAGGTTTTTATCAATGACATTTGCATTTTATAACAGGAAAGTGATATCTGTAGATCAGATTGATTGTCGAAGCTGCAGATAGTATAAATATTTCATTGAGTATATGTATCTCTCTCTCGTTCTCTCTCTCTCTTGTAAATAGATTGTTTTTGTATTGTATTGTATTTATTTAAACAAAAGTAAGATCACTAAAAATTAAACACACCTATATGACTTAAGCAATTTTTTTTTTGCTCTATCATTTCCTTTTTTAAAACTAAATCATTGTCTCGTACGTGACGTCACAGCCAGCCCCAACGGAAGACCAGCGCTGATTGCTTCCAGTAATCAGCATTATGCCGAGTTGGAGCTGTGTTGGGGCAGACTTTATTTATTTATTTATCGTATATATGTGTGTGTTTGTTTGTTTGTTTTGTAGTGTGTCTCAAAAAATGATTTTCCATATCTAAAGAAAGTCTAAATGAAATAACCAACTGCAAAAGCCCATCTTTTCATACTAGCCACGATACCAGTTTTGACGTCAACGCTACTAAGCAAAAAAAAATCTAAATGGTGGCCGTCATTTTTTTTTTACCAGTCCAAAATACTCAAGGAAAAGGTCTGGTTAAATGTTTCCTTGATTATTATCTTTATTTGTAAACTAGCTGATGCGCGCGACTTCGTCCGCGTGGAATATAATAGTTATTACCATAAAAACGGTTCTAGTGAGTTAACCTTAAAACATAGACATTTACTGTTCCGGACATTTTGTTAGATTATTTCAAGAGAAATAATTCTTTTGTACACTTTTTTTTATATCTTGAACCGTATTCGCAGCGCACGCAATGGAAGCCCTCAAAGATAAATAATTTTCCCCGTTTTTTTTCCACATTTTCTATTGTTTCTTCGCCCCTATTAGTTGCAGCGTGATGTTATATAGCCCAAAGCCTTCCTTGATAACTGGTCTATCCAACACAAAAAGAATTTTTCAATTTGCATCAGTAGTTCCTGAGATTAGCGCGTTCAAACAAACAAACAACATACAAACAAACAAACAAACTCTTCAGCTTTATAATATTAGAATAGATGACAAATAAAGATGAAAGTTAAATGAAACCATATTTGTGTCCATCAGATGCTAAAATCACGGTAACGTTGTAAAGGGCAGGTTTGCAACCAAGGCATCAATGTGATTTGTTTAAACATATTATAGGTGTCAAATTAAAAGTCTACATAATTAGTGAAATTCTACGCTATAACAACTTAATAGTTTTCCATCAAAAAAAACTCTATTTATTAAATGATTATTAAGTACAGATATTTAATCTTAAATCAAACAACGATTGTATTCAACAGATTTTCAACATCACGGTAACGTTGTAAAGGGCAGGTTTGCAAGCAAGGCACCATATTTGCGTAGCAGGCGACGCAAGCTTTTGGTTGAGCCCCACTGCCGCACGGTGGCTCGGGCCGCCTCCCCACTCCCGCGCACTCTCGCCGCACTCAACGCGCTGCTCGCTGCCAACCCAACGTGTGATTTGTTTACGGACGGTTGGCCGGTTATTATGTTAGCGTGTTTGAGATTTTGCGAGCAGATGATTTAATGATTGTATAAATGACTTAGTAAGTATACTTAGAAATAGATTGATTTCATGATGTAAGATTAAGTGATTGTTATTTAAGTAAAATTAAGAAATTGTAAATATGAATTGTAATGTACCTACATACTTTATTTTGAATGGACTGATTATTATTTTACTTTTGACAACTTATTATATATATATTTTAATTATTATATGACATTGTTTTAAGTGATTGAGTGAGTATGAAATAATTAATGTAATTGGTTGCGACCGTTTTAATTATTACTAAATAAATATACGTATGTAAGTTGTTTTGACGTATAATAGCGCAAGTTGGGTATTTAGCGAGTCTAGGTGTGTGCGTGGGTTAAGTTATAAGGTGTGAGTTATTGCTATCATTAATGACATTTATCGATAGGTTTCATGTGATCTATTAATTGATTTTGTTTGTATCTATTGTTGTTTTTAGTTAACCGTCCCTCGCTACAAAAACATAAATTTTGAACGAAATATAAACGACAAAAAATAAACTTTGGTCAAATTATAAAAATGGTATCGTAAACAAATATGGCGGCTTTTCAAAACACTTATAGGACTTGTTTCGTGAAATCAACATTTGAATGCGGTGAACTAGGCTTGTGTTAATTCTTTAGTTATAGTTTTCTTCTTAATCGGATTTGCTTACTTTGCCACAGTTTTTGGTCAAGAATTCGCACAATTTTAATGATCTTTAAAAAATCCATGTGACATATAATGCTATCATTAATTTTTTGAAGTTTACTCACGTAAGTAAATGGTTTTTTACCTCCCATTACTCCATAAGACACTCGTATTGCATTATTGTACTACATTTTCCATTTATTTTATTCATCAATAGAAATACTCAACTTATGCACTAAATGTTAACAGTTAGTAATTCTATTGTCTCGTCTTACAAAATATATTTATATCAGAGAAAAGATCTTATACATGTCTACAAAAGTATTACAATTTTCACAATGGTAAAAATGACAGAATAAAATAAAATTTCAAATAAGATTAATAAAAATAAAATTTCAAATGAAATGAAATGTCAAATTAAACTAGGAATCATGCAGACAAAAACCTCTCGCTTCAGCTCCTACCTCCTTTCAACCCCACCTGTCCTTTAGACGTTACACTCGCCAACCACTTACCCGGCCCTGGGCAAATGACCAAAGTTTTCAGTTGCCAACTTAATATACAAAATTACCCCAACACATGTACAATGTTTGACGTTATTACTACTTAAGGCTTCTGTGGGAAATAGGACGGTTTAATGTGTTGGTGAGATGAATTTTCAATTTGGTATTGTAAACTACTAATTGAATCGGTGATTCATTGTTTGACGGGATGAAACAAACTTCTTATTATGTGATAAATTTACTAGACCAGCAAGAGATTGATTGATTGATTGATTGATACTATATTGGACACAAAAAAACATAATACACAAACAGAAAAGAAAATTAATTAAAACTAATGCCACAAATGGCGGCCTTATCGCTAAAAGCGATCTCTTCCAGGCAACCGTAGGATGGAGAGGAAAATATATAAAAAACAGACTAGACGGGGTGTACAACAACGATTACATAAAATTTGACTATAAAATCTTAAACAATAAACATAAACATAAACATTTAAAATTATAAACTATTCTAACCCATACTTACATCATGTATATTATACTACGTAATATATAAAAATATACTATGTGCTAATACTACAGAAATAACTACCATAAACTGTGTGTGACACAAGAGATAAACAAGTCTGTTTTACGTTCGCCCCACAAAAAAAAATTAGATTTGACCAGAAATAGTGAAAGTTACCTCAAAAAAGTGCACTGTTTGGAGACATCATCGAAGGGCATAAGGTTTCATGCATAAATTGACCTCGGCAAGTACAAATTTTCGCCAAATTTACACTGATTTTGTTCACCATCGTGTCATTAACTCACGCACACAGACAAAATCTAATTAGCAATCGTTAAAAATTAACCAATCAAGTCTGAAAACAACGAATTGAAACCCTCTTTTACAAAATATTATGAATTTATGATTTGTCTCGCAACCGGCATCCAGTTGGGAGGTTATAGCAGCTGACATTGACATCACTCTTTCTACCATTGAAAGTTTCTACCAAATATATTGTACGACCAAAGTTACCACACTTTATGTACACAAATTATTTGTTTTGGGATTACCATACAAGAAAACTTTCACGCAATTGGTGTACACGATGCAATCTTTCTCGAAATTAATGAGGTCACCTCCAAATCAAACTGCAAGTCCTGCAACGCCACTAAAAAGCGCCCAATCAAATCCTGACGTTTTTCTTTCGCCGGAATTTGAAGATCTATTGTACACTAACTCAAAAAAGCGTAAAGCCATACAGAGTTCCAGAGATATCCCATCAAGCAGTGCTGATTTTGATAGTATTCAAAAAATGCTTGCAGAGATAAAATATAATCAAGACACCCAATATGCAAATGTCACGACCAATATTAATAGCTTAAAGCAGCAAAATGAGGCTATTATATTGTCTAATGAGGATATTAAGAAGTCTATAGGGATTATTATGATAGAGCAGAAAGAATTAAAATCAAGAGTAGAAAAACTTGAACAAAAAGATGAGAACATTGATGAGCTGAAATTACAAGTGGATACCCTAGATCGGAAACTTAAGGAAAGTACAGTTGAAATAAAAAATCTCTCAGTGGATAATAATGGACAGCTATTGGAGACTATCGGAAAAATACATCACGCTCTCAAGCTGGAATTTAACCCAAGAGATGTCAAAAATACTTTTCGTCTTCCTACCAAACAAGATAAGCCCAAAACAGTAGTAGTAGAATACGCGAGTACAATTAAAAAAGCAGAACTCCTTGCTGCGGTGAAAAATTACAATAAAATCCACGAAGACAAATTCAGCTCAGAAACTATCGGCATACCGGGTGAAAGAAGAGTTCTTTATATAAACGAAAGCCTCACCAAAAGAAGTAAACAACTCCACTACCAAGCGCGGGAATTTGTAAAGAGAGCTCACTGGAAGTTTTGCTGGACAGCCAGGGGCAAAATTTTTATCAGAGAAGACGAGGAGACTGCTGTGATAGAAATTAAGGACGTCAATCAACTACACAACATCGAGACAAATAGAGGAATGGAACAATGACTGGCCGAAGGAGGAAATATTTCTACGATACAAAACGAGAATGCGAAACCATAAATATTATATCTAATTATTACTGTATACTTTAATTTACTACTCAATTGGGATACTTGGATAAATACAATTTTTGTACTTGTATCATTATTCACAAACAGCACACTCACGACCATCACAAACACTCACACATATAAACTAACCAAACCTTACAAGCCAAAACAAACACCATTAAACTTGTCAAAAAATTTTTCACTATGGAATGAACTGCGCACATACTGGTTTTTTCAAAAACCTATCTATATTTTGTCCACTGGGGGGCTTCTAATACCCTGTACGTGTAAAAACTTTACACAATATGGCACAAATAGAAAAATTAATTGAAGACATTGATGCATTCAATGTCTCCAAGTCTTATTTTTTGAAGGAACCAGAAGAGTGCGAAATTCATTTCCAAAAATCTAAAAATAATCTGATATCTATAATTTCCATAAATATTAGAAGTATTAATCGCAATTTAAACGATTTCCTAATTTTCTTGAAACGCCTCAAGTTTAATATAGATGTAATCGTTCTCACAGAATGTTGGTTAAATGAGAATTATTCTCCTCATCATATTTCCGGATACAAAGTCTTTTACACAACTAAATATTTTAATCAAAATGACGGTGTTGTTGTGTATACTAGAAATAGTTTAAAAAAAGTGAAAGTGAGTGAGGTAGATGTAAAGGAAAGTAACTGTATCATAGTTAAAATAGATAAAGACATATGTGTGGTTGCATTATATCGTCCGCCGTGTTTCACGAATCCAAAAATTTTTATTGACTCCTTGAACTTCACACTTGCTAAACTCAAAACTTTCCCAAACATTATAGTCACAGGAGATATAAACATGAATATTGACCCTAATAGAGACATCTCGGACAGACACTATAAAAACGCAGAAGAATACCTACTCCTTCTTGCTACTCAAAAAATCTTACCTGCTCATATTTTTCCAACAAGAGAGAAGAATTGTATTGATCACTGCCTTATTAAGACTAAAAATCCAGCAATCACCTTAGTTTTCCAAGCTACAACCACTGACCACTCCCCTGTAGCAATCCAGATTAAATCAAGTTTCGCGGTAAATAAGCAGCAACCAATTAAAATCACACAGATAAACTATGATGGAGTAAAAGATACCCTCGCAAAAATTAATTGGAACGATATACTCGACTACACAGATTTGGATAAAGCCACAGAAGTCTTTATGATGACCATAGCTTCCACAATTGAAAATAATTCGAAAATAAAAACTATTCCTCGATCAGAAGCAAATATCAAACCGTGGATAACACCTGGTTTAATCAGATGCATGCGCCATCGAGATAGATTGCATATAAAATGCAAAAAAGATCCAGGAAATGAAATCCTTAAGATTACCTATAAAAATTACAGAAACGTATGCAATAAAACACTGAAAAAAGTCAAAAGATGCTATGAACGAACTGAATTGCTTAAACATACAAAAGATTCAAAGAAAACATGGCAAATTATCAAAACCATTTGTAGTTACCCACAAAAAGAAAATACAGCTCAACATTTGCTTAATATAAAATGCAAGGAATCGGACTCATTAAAGGAAGTAAACCAATATTTTATAAACGTTGGTTCGGAGTTGGCTAATGAAACCCTAGAATCTATGGCAGTTACTGAGGAACAGTTAGCATCAGAACAACACTCTGAATCTGAGAAGCAACTTTCTTCATTTGGGCTTTTACCAATAGATACTGCTGAAATCTTTGACATTGTGAAGTCACTAAAAAATAGCTCAGCCCCTGGATGGGACAAAGCAAATGCTAAATTAATAAAATTTGTTTTGCCATGTATCATCGAGCCACTGACGGTCATATGTCAAGTGAGTTTCGCAACAGGTGTTTTCCCAAATTCACTAAAAAAGTCCATTGTGTGCCCTATCCATAAGGGTGGGGATGAAGACAGTGTTACCAACTACAGACCCATATCTCTACTCCCAACTTTCGCGAAAATCCTTGAAAAACTAATGAACAAAAGACTACACAATTACCTAGAAAAAAAAGAAATTTTATCAAAAAACCAGTACGGTTTCCGATCGGGAAGAAGCACTGATGAGGCAGTACTTGATGTAGTAGAACATATAAAAAATAAATTAGATAATCGAAAAAAAATTGCGGGTATTTTTCTTGATTTGGCGAAAGCTTTTGACACTGTCTCTATCCCTATCCTTCTGGCAAAAATGGCAGCTGCAGGCATTCGAGGGGTTCCTCTACAATGGTTTCAGAGCTACCTTAGCAATAGAGTCCAAGCTGTAAGAGTAAATGACAAAATAAGCCAAGAAGAAATGACTAAGTATGGCGTGCCTCAAGGTAGCATTTTAGGTCCGACACTTTTCTTGATTTATATAAACAGTCTCTGCGACTTAATGCTAGATAAAGGACATATTGTTACTTATGCCGATGATACTGTATTATTGTTTGAAGGTACCAGCTGGAATGATGTGGAAAACATAACAAATGCAGGTCTCTCAAAAGTGTCCCAATGGTTGAGGAAAAAATTACTCTCTATCAATATAACTAAAACTAAATACATCAGTTTCACGATTAATGACTCGACACAACCAAAATCCGGCTTAAACTTAAAAATACACAAATCAACATGCAATCAAGACTCCCAATGTACATGTAACAACCTGACACAAACAAATGAAATCAAATATCTAGGGATAATGCTTGACAAAAACCTGAAATGGACTGATCACATCAAGAAACTTTCTGGACGAGTAAGAAAATTAATCAGTATTTTCTGTCAACTTCGACATATCATGCCTTTCACGGCTTTGAAAAAGATTTACTTTGCTTTAGCGCAGTCCCTAATTACTTACTGCATCAGTGCTTGGGGAAGTGCTGCAAAAACCTATTTGGAAAAACTAGAGATATCACAAAGAGCCCTTCTTAAAGTCATGACTTTTAAGAAAAGAAGATTTTCCACCACATCTCTATACAAAGAGTGTAAAGTGCTTACAGTAAGACAACTTTTTATTAAAACTCTGATATTAAGACAACACCGGCTAGTTGACAAAAGGAAAATTGGATCTTTATGTAACAAGAGGAGAAAGAACCAAATATTTGACATTCCAAGGGTGAGGACTAATTTTGGAAGACAGTGTGTTAGCAAGTTGGGCCCATCGCTGTATAATAAGATAAGCAAAATTATGGACATACCACACCAAACTAGGCATGAGAGCTCTACACGAGTGCATGAATTTCTGCTCACACTGGACTATGATAAAACTGAAGAATTTATGGAAATTAAAGTATAACACTCATAAACCACCGGTTGACAAGTTTAGTAACATAATCACAGTTTCACTATCAGTTACATAAGTACACACACACACACACACACACACACACACACATATAACATACACGCTCATCTAACTACAACTAAGACTCAAATATACACTATGTCGCCAAAGCACTTCTTATAACACGAATTGCATACAATATTTTTATAAGTACTAACAGGTATGTCTGGCTACATATATTATTTTGAGTCACATTTCCAGCCGCCTCATGTAAGCTAAATATAGCGTATAGCGTAGGCTTTAATACCCTGCTAATGTATGTACTTACCTTCATGTAGAAAATAGTATTTTTTTTAAAGCGATACTGGTATCACTAAATTTTATTGTTTACTGTCATGTCATTTCATTACTGTCATTGTCAAATCATAATTCTTGTGTTATTTGCTACCAAATTGTTATGTTCTTATGTTTCTATTTTAGGATATTTAGTTAAGTGTAACTTTCAGCAGGAGAAAGCCTGCCGCGGCAAGGATACTACAGCCCTGTAACACAGGATCCTTTGTGATACCTAGTACAGAGCTTAGTACACCTACCAACGTAGTGCATAAACTTTGTTATTGTCATTATAAAATCATGTATGTACGTAACACGTAAGTTGAAACAATAAAGGATTTATTATTATTATTATTATTATATTAAACTTACATATAAATAAGTACAATATACTATAAACTTACATACAAATAAATACAATATATATATATAAATATAAATTCATAGACATACATAAACTAATAAGCAGCAGGTTTAACCAGTTTGCATGGACAGATACCAGTTCTTTACTTGGCTTTTAAAAGAAAAAAAAAGAAGAGAAAAGAAGAGTAAAGGAAATAAGCCTTTAGTACATAAGATAATTTAAAATATGAAATAAAATTTATCAAAATTAAACATATTGCTATAATAGATGTGGATTTCTAGTGATCAAATACAACGTTTTAGCAAATTGGTAGTTTTTTATCATTGTGACACTATTAATAGAGTTAATTTTTTTTGTACAATTCATACATTTATATAAGACTAGTGGACGCCCGCGGCTTTGCTCGCATTATTTTGAGATAAAAAGTAGCAAATGACATTTGTAAGTCCTCGTACTACCTACATACCAAAAATCCTGATGATCTATTCTGCCGTTTTTGCGTTATGAGCGTTTATATAAGCAGAAAAACAGACAAAAATGGCTGAAACATGTTTTGTTATGGATTTAAAGTATACCCAAACATTTTTTTCTTATTTCTTTCTTTCTTGAACATTTTCGAGTCGAAAATCTTTTCGACTCACTTCACCTTTATTATATGTATAGATATTGTTACATCGACCAAATGAGAAAGTAAAGCGTTGGTTTCCTAGGACAGCGGTGCCTTCATATAGCGGCTGTAATATTACGGACGCAAAAATAATTTTAAAGTAAATTACGGTGCAAGTTACCGCTCTCTAGGAAACCGCGCCATTACGTTTACATAGACAACGTTCATTCACCGCTGTATTACGGCCTCTATATGTCGGAACCGCTTTCCTAGGAAATCCAAGCTTTAGATAATGTTAATTTACAATCTGTTAATTTTTAAATTAGTGTAGATATACTATACATATCTAATACGAGTATGTTCTCAGCATTACTTTTTCAAAGCAGTTATTTATAAAAACGAATATTTATACATCATGAATGAGGTTTAGACACCTTCAAACCTTTGACATCAAATACTTAGCTGTCTTTTGGTATTCCATCGTATGTAGGCGTATAAGACGTGCTTGTATGTATTTTACCAATTCTGACGCGATATTGTCAATAGCAGGGAATTATTGTCGCGTGGTTGTAAAAACCTCACTGAAACACAAATTAGTGGGGGCAGCACTTTTGATTCAACTGGCCGTTTATACCATAGGTCGATTCAAGCGCCCGTAGTTCAGCTAGCAGAGGCAATCGCATGTTATGCAACAGTCGATGCGGTCAGTCCTTAGATGGGTGATCAAAAAGTGGCATTCCATTTTGAGTGCTTCCTTGCGTCGGCTGACATGTAAAATTGTAGAAATGTTTGTTACGGCAGTCGTTAAGCCGGAACAAACATTTCTACAAGAGCCTCTGACATGTCAGAGGCTCCTTGGGCAACTTGATAAATTCTTGACACCAGAGTTGGTCTTTCTCATTCGATAAAAAAAGAAAAATATAGTTGGATAAAAATGTATTGGTTCCCTTTTCATCCGCTCGCAAAGTTATAAGAGTGAACTCTATAATCATCTTTACCATCAAAATGTCAGAGGGTCAAATAATGTCGAAGCAAATTAGGATATGTACATTGACACTCTGATACTATAATCGGTTTTTTACGAATATATTTTGTGAAAATTGGGTATTTCACTTATGTAGTGCTGTAGCTTATTTTTTATGTTAATATTTGCTTTTTTATAATCAGTCATTCAAGTTTTTTTATACAGTGTTAATGTAACTTTACTAAGAAATTAGGGGTAATTTTTTTACACCAAAATAAACAGTTAATGACCATGCCTTTTGGCTTATACAGATATAAATACCTATATAGGTAACGTAATGATTAGTTTTATTGCACGTTTACTAAAGTTATAGAATATTAACTTGCCAGAATAAAAACTAATATCTTACTTATGTAGGTTGCTAAAAAGTTGTCTTATTGCTGTGCAGTAAAAACATATATGATAAAAATGACTATTATATATAATATATATAAGTATAGCATTGGTTACGAAACAAATATTTTTCCTATCTTTTCTTGCGCTAAACACCTACATATAAATATGTCTTGAGCTTTTTCTACTAAAAATCTCGCATTTCCCTGCACTGTCTCATGCAAAGAGCAATAACGAACATCCGAGCGTTTCTCCCTCGCAAAGAAATCCAAACACCCTTTCAGAAAATGGAACACCGGAAAAACATAACACATTCGTATTTCTATTCATGCAAAAGGCGCAAGGTTTAAACGTTTCAATGGTAACCTTTTCATGCGACCAGAGAGACGTCGGTATACCTTACTTCATAAAAGAAGCATAACAACCACACAAACTCTCTATTTCGCATTAGAAAAATGTAAGTTTTACCTCTGCACCACGGCTCTTTGCTAATAAAACGCGCTCAACCGTCTACGGTTGGCGTAGATGTGTGTCTACGAAGCTACGAACGTCAGTGTGCTACGGACAGCCGACCGGTTCGGACGTGTCTTGAAACGCGAATATTCAGTACCTCTAGACTTGTTGCGATGTATTGTGGATATATGAATAAAATATCAAACGCTAATAAAATTTTCGTGCAAAACAAGCTCTGTAGTGAACAAAAGTGATTGTATAAAATTGCTTTTCTGTTTGTACAGAAGTAAAGCGAGGGTCTTTGTTTCAGGAAAGCACTCGTGAGTAACAATAGAAAGTGTTTGGTCTCCAAATATTTGTATTGATGCCGAACATGTTTCAAAGCCCTGTTTCACTATTTATTTACAAATAATACGTAGATTTCTGTTGTTAAAATAATTTAATTCTACGATCGTATATAATAATTAATATTTTTTTAGTAACAGACTTCAATACCAGTTCAAATACGTATTGTTCTTGCTAGCTGTTTGGTTTTATTTTTCTTGAGCCGCACATAAAATATATTACATATTTTTTCATTACATAGACTTTCTACACATCTCTAACAAAACATATATGTTCGTAGCAATTAGACAAAAACAGCAACTGATTTAGCTGATATGCTACTTGTAATCCCTTTATAATTGCTTTCCTAGTATTTTTTATGGTTTATTAAAGTTTATATGACATGTAATCTTTTAGTCTGTATTATGTATTAATAATTAAAAAAAAACAAGAGTATATAAATTAATGACAAAATATTATATACTTGATCTCATATAAGCTCCATATAAAGGCTTTATGTGCATGACAGCTTGCAACATTACACTAACAAAGTCAGCCTTAGGTCATGTTACAGCAATTAACCTAGAGCTTTCGTTACACTTCTATTTTGTCATGAACTATTTTATTTTATACATATTAGGTTACATGTTTAGTTTTATTCACTTGCTTTTATATAGGTAAATCTATTTCGATAAACACGTATTTCGTTTTTCACTAGAATTATTATAATAATTCTATCTCAGTAGTATTTATTATAAAGGAGAAAGCTTATTTTTGTGTGTGTGTTTGTTAGTAAGTTCTACAAGATAAAACGACTAAACCAATTTGTCTGAAATTTGGTTTGACGATAGATTACTCGTTGAATTGAAAACACATATGTTACTTTTATTCCAGATTTACGCATATAAAACTGCGGAAGACTGATAACAAATAAAATAAAATTTTATACACATAGATTGGGATTTACGATTAAAAAAAGTAACACAATAAATAAATTTCGAACTAATTTCCTATTCATGTCTTAATAGAAAAGTGTGAGTGTGTAATTTACTTTCGTTTCGGGAAACCGAAAAATTATTTTCCAATTTCGTCTGCGATAGATTATTATTTATTTACGAAGAAAGTGGGTTATTTCGACTCATATTGCTTTCAAAGAATAAGTAAAATTATTGGAAAACAAATCCTACACGTGTTTTCGTTTTATTTTCGGAGAAGTTCTAGAATTTTGTTTATATTTTTTACATCGTCGCTAATCACTTAGAATATTTAGATTTTTACGGACCTAACTTGTTGAAATTATTGTTTTATATACCTTTCATATTTAACTGACTGACTGTGGTCAGTCAGTCAGTTAAATATGAAAGGTATATAAAACAATAATTTCAACAAGTTAGGTCCGTAAAAATCTAATTATCTTCTACCTGAAGACGAAGACTGTCAGAAGACGTTTTAAGTTATTTTGAATTCTTCTGACATTATGGTGTTGCCGGAGTAATTAATCTACCAACACACTTGATATATAATGTGTTTTTCTTATAATGTTCAATATATTATTCTGTTTTTATACTTTACGTAATTTTTATTTCAACACCATCAATAAGATGACGTTGTTTTGTGAACCACCCAATTGATAGTCGAATTAGTTATACTTTTTAAAATGAATTTCTTGATAACAGATTCAAGTTTTTGTACATATCTGTTTTGTACGGAATTATAACACCATCACAAGAATCGTAAAAATTTAGTTTCAGATTTTTATTAATTTTACTCTTACCCCTTGTCTTGGGATTTCATTATTTTTATCAATAACTTCGTTTTAAACGTTCCTCATCAATCATTTCTAAAACTAACATTCCTCACCTAGACCCCAAGAACCTAAAACAAATGACAATACCCCGTGCAATATACTTTCAACCCAGTACATAAACTCGAGTGAAGTGCGTAGTGATGTGGACAGTTGAAGTTGGTGTACAGTGGAGAGGCACTTGAGCAGGATGAGGCTCGAGAGAAGTTGCTTCTGGAGCCTTCTGCAGGCGCTGGCACTACTACCCACCATGGCTTTTAAAGGTAAACCTTAAAATTATTAATAAAATATTATGAGTTACTTAGTACTACTAGTAGGAAGCGCTCGCGGCTTCGCTTTCATTATGAAGTAAAACTTGCATCCCCTATTTCACCCCTTTAAAAGTGGCATTTCCAAAAATCCTTTCTTAGCGGATGCCTACGTCATAACATCTACCTTCATTCAAATTTCAGCCCAATCCGTCCAGTGGTTTGGGCTGTGCGTTAATTGATCACTATAATCAGTCAGTCAGTTAGTCAATCAGTCGGTCACCTTTGAGTTGTATATATATGGATTCTGTCAAGTGCTAAACCCACACTATGGTTGTACAGACTTAATTTTTTTTATAAGAAAAAGAGCGAACATAATGTCGACTGCAAGATTCGAACCTGCGTGTTACCAGCCAGAATGCCTAAACATCTCGGCTACGGTCTACTAACTACCTACCAGTCGCAAAAATCCACACTCATTTCTTTACACTTCAGACTAAGCGGCTGATGGCGCCACTTGTGCTGTTTGTATGTATATGTCTAACCCTAATTTACAACTCTACCCTACCATATCCTAGTACTAAACTGTCTATGTTTGAAATCCTGCTGGTAAAGATAATTTTTGCTAATTTTCCAAAAAAAGTTTAGGTTATATAATGTGTACGTGACTTACTCATAAAAAAATCCGCAAAAATTCTTTAAAAAACGTCAGGTTTTGTTAAAACAAGAACTCTAATTAAAACTAGTTTGAAAAGCTTGTTTAACTTCTGGATTTCTGCGGTTTCACCCGCGTTGCATCGGGATAAAAAAGCTAAAGGTACTTTTGAAAGCTTACATTATATACAAAAACAAATGTCACACTTAGACAAATTTTACTTATTTATTAACACCTTACTCTCATTAGTTGAAAATATTTTTCGGCAATGTACTAAGTGAAGAATACAGAAAATAATTTGTATGCTATAATAAACGTTTACATCTTGAGCTAGAAATTTTCCTTCCAACTTCCAAAGTACCTAAATAACGGAACTTCCCCAGTTTGCTGCAAAATGTTCACCTTAAACGAACTTTGGAGCGTAAAATTTTAACATTTTAATTACTCGATATAAAATGCGAAAATACGAGACCCAACTTAAACCTAACTTATTCATTAAGCTTCGGACTGCGCAGTTAAAAATCACGTCTTATTAACTTAGCCACCGCTCTTTAACTTACTTAAGCTGAGTTAGTGGAAGTAATCCGTAATGATTAAGATTACGGTGCATCATGAATCAGAAATCCGATACTTTTATTGACCTTAACTTTACTAAGGAAAAGTCGGATGTCTTTAGCATTATACATAATTAGACCAAATTTAGATATCTATAGTTTTTTGAAACGATAAAGGGCTGGTAGGGTTTTTATTTGATCATTCATTATGGAAGTACGATATGGATTTAGAGTTTCTCAATTTCAATTCAATTTGCCTGATGGTAAACGGTAATTCGTGGAAGGACCTGGGCGCCCACCACGATGTATCTGCCCAAGAGAACTCCCCTAACGAATTAATTCTGCGGGGAGTCACGACCCTCAGCCATGAGGAAATACGAGAGAGAAGCAGTTATTAAGGGATTGGATAGAATTATGTTTAAGCCTAACATAAAATTAAGGTACTCGATCATTATGATTACTTAACCACAGACTTAACGACATAACGAAAAATAATTGACTGAAAAAAGCTTAAGTAAAAAGCAAAAGTCCACTTCATGCCGTAAAATTACGTAAAATGTTTGTTTTTTTATCCAACTTTATTGAATAATTATATTGTATTTGATACAATACAATTATTCAATACATTTGGATTTTCTTTACAAAAACCAAACGCATTTAACTTTTCACAACAGATTATGGTCATGAATCTCGGAGATTCGTAAAAAGTTTGCGATGGGGTTCGTTCGTTTATCTTTGCATAATTATCTAAGGGGTTACTTTGAATATTTTAAATATTACCAAATAGACTTGCCTGTTAGCATAGTTGGAAGTGGCTCTGTCTTCTAATCTAGAGTTGCGGGTTCGATTTCCGCGTGACAGAAGTAATTATGTGTATTAAGTCTAGTCGTTTCTATGCATAATAAGTATGTATTTACCAAAAATAGTATATATGTATTATATCCGTAATCTCACACACAACACAAGCGTTTGCTTAGTGTGGGGCTAGATGGCGCTGTGTTATAATGTCCTGAAATATAATCTATATACTTGTATATTAATTACTCAAAATTAGAACAAAAAATATTGCAAATACATTAAGTAATGATAAATATTAACATAAACTACATTTATAAATTAAATACTGTTAAGTGGTTAGAGTCATGTTACACAGAATGGATTTTCTCACATACTTTTGTGTATGATATACACGAATACGGTAAAAAACCATGCGATAGATCACACACAATATAATACTATTATATCTGCATGCTGATTGGTCTAATTAAAAAAAGCCAATGAGAGTAAATAGATTTCTTCTATGCAAGCGTGCTACATCTTAGACTATAGTGGTGCTTAACATCAGGCAGGCTGTAATCAAACGTAGGCCTATTTAATGTAAAAAATAAAACATAACATCGCGAAGAAATTGATTTGTTTAGAGTCTTAGAGTAGTCCCCTTACAAAGCCGATGTTTAAACGGGATAATAGGTCCTTGTTACGAGAAAAATGTAAACGTAACTGATAAAAATATCTTCGTTTTATTCCGCAAATGCCGGATTATGAATTCAGAGGTTTTTATTAAAGCAACTGGTTTTCCTTTTGCTTGGTAATCGGTAATCCACCTTGTTCAGTTATTATAATATTTTAGACTCAAATTTGTTTAATTTTGGTCAGAGTCTTGTTAGTGAAATCATCAAAGAAAATCTCTAAGTCTTTTTCTTATCGAATGAGAGTAGCCAACTCTGGTGTCGAGAGTGTATCAAGCCGTCCGAAGGACCTCTGACATGGCTTAACGATTGCCGTACTAGACAAACAGCCAGGATCTACAAATTACGTGTCATCTGACCCACAGAAGCGCCCAGAATGGAATGCCACTTTTGGTCACCTATCCAAGGACTGACCGCGTCGAACTTTGCTTCGTATTTCATAATTTGTATGATGATATAAATAGTTGTATAACACTTATTGATTGTATTATCAATACCGTGTTTGCAATGAATCCCCACTAATCACATAACAAGAATAATGCCCGTCCCTAATGGCATAATTCCATGGTCGATATGCAAATCACATAAAATATAATATTTATGTTTCGGCTGGAGCAGGCCCAATGCTGATTTGTAAACGCTACGTTGAAAGAAACAACGAAACCACAAGACTCCTTATTACTCCTTCTCCCCTTGAGTCGCATTTCCTCATGACTGAGGGTCGTGACTCCCTCGCAGAATTAATTCTGTATGGAAGTTCTCTGGGGCAGATACATAGAGGTGGGGCCCGCCCAAGTCCTTTCACGGAAGACACTATGTCCCCGGATATTGTGGTCCTCAAACATGTTGGTTTCCTGAGGATGTTTTCCTTTACCGCTAAGCGAGTGCAAATCCATATATGACTTGAAAATTCAAGTCATTGGTGTAAGGCCGGATTCGAACGAGGGTCTGGATGGAAATCAGACACTGGAACCACTGAGCCACTCTCGCTTCCTCGCTTTGTTCACCATAAGCCTACAGAATTGCGGAGGAGTTTTGAAAGAAAGAAAGTAAGCATTTATTTTAATTGCGTCCCTTACCGCTTTTTTGAACGTGAAACTCGCCCTTTTCAAGACAAAAGAACATCACTGTATTATAGTTCCCGTAAGGCATGATTAAATTTAGTTGTATTAACCGGCTAGCACTTACGTCAAAAATTACGTCGAAAAATTAGCTCGACAAGTTTCGGAAATCTGAGGTTTCCATCATCAGGAGGACGAGTCAGCACGCGCGTCCCGGATGGCCGCCTCGTCCAGACTGGTTCGCCGACTCACTGCCGCACCCCCCCCGCTTCTGCGCCCGCTCCGCTCTCGCAACCGCTCGCGCACCGCGACGGGTGAGGATAGGCGATCGAGGCGCCACCGGCGGATCGTGTATTTCTTCCTCATCGCTTGAGATCCGTTGCACCAAGATATTGGGGTCCGCGCACACTATGCTGACCGTGTCTAGTGGCAGATGTTCAGCTACATCGTCCTCCCGGCCAGAGTTTAAAACAGGTCTCCACGCAGGTGCCAATGTCCATCCTCGGTCACGATTAAAGTTTGGATGTCGACCTATTTCTATTGCTTCCCGAACTTTCCTTGGTACTAGGAACTTCTCCTTGGCCAAGACCGACACCTTATCGAAACGTAGGAAATGGTTCACCCCTTCAGCATGTTCTGCCAACGCGGATTTAACAGTCTCCCTGTTTTTAACACACCGTATGTGTTCCGCCACCCTCGTAGAAATATTGCGGCGGGTTTCTCCGATGTAACTCATACCACAGTCGCAAGGTATACGATAAACACCTGGGGCATGTAACGGCTCGCTGTCTTTAGGTGATCGCAATAGTTGCCTCAGACGACTAGGTGGACGAAAGATGGTTTTCAAGTTATATTTCCTTTTAAGGAAAATACCAATCTTGTCCGTCACGCCTTTGACAAACGGCAAATAAATCGGAGCCCGATCTACTCCAACCGGTTTCTTGCGATCTGATCCTGTCGCCAAGCGCAAACATTTTCGCCAACTGAACCCATTCTTCTCCAGTGCTCGTCTAACATGATCCAACTCTGCATGTATATACTGTGGGTGACACAGACTTAGCGCACGGTTTATGAGGGATCTAGGAACAGATGCTTGGCATTTAGGTCACCCATGACAATCACTTGACTGCCTGTTGCCATGAGTATATCGAGGTCTCTTGTGAGCAATGGTTTGTTGGGGGACTGATACGCTGATATAATAACTAGATTGTTGTTAGCAGTCAAGCTAAGGGATATGCCAACCGCTTCTGTGTGCGTCGTTGGGGGAATAGATAAAAGCGAGTGGATAAGATCGGATCTGACAAGTATTGCTACCCCTCGACCAGCACCACTAAGGTGTTTATCTAACCGATGGCAAGCAAATCCTTGTAGGTGAAGATTAAGACGGTTGGACAGTAGTGTCTCGCATAAGGCGATTACATCAACGTTGAGTTCTCTTACCAAATTTGTTAGTTCCTGCTGCTTATGTTGAACACCGTCAGCGTTCCAGTATAAGAAACGAAGACCAAACATTTTATCAGACATAATGCCCCAAGTGTGATAATATTAATATAACCTTTTCCATAAAGGTTTTACAGTTAATGAATTCTTTTTTTACGGACTGGATAGTATTAAGAATTTCCAACATTTCAGCCGTGGCTAAATCTTGATGTTGCGTCACTTCAGTGGGTGCAGCGTTGATTGAGGTTCGCACCTTTTGGCTTGTGTCGAGGTTATGTAGTTCCTGATTGCGGTTCGGAGGGATGATGAATTGAGAGCCAGTTATGTGGCTATTAACAAGCTGCGATGATTCCTTGTGCTGCCGAGTGCTAGACCCTGCCACCTGGGCCCAGGATTTACCGCGAGTAACAATGGCTGAAGGCTTTGGTTCATTTTGAGCTATGATTGACTCACGCAGTGTTTCTCGTTTTGTCTGGATGCGGGTCAAGTATTTTTGCCTTTCAAGACATTTGGAATAGTTGGCTGGATGGTCCAGGTCGCAATTGCAGCAGCGGGCGGGCTCGTCTCTATTCTTCTTCGGGCACTCCCATGTCGGATGATCCAGAGCACATTTGACACATTTCGCTGGCCGGTTACAGTTTTTAGAGGCATGTCCAAAACCCTGGCAGCGATAACATTGTGTTCCAGTTTTGTTGTTAGGCTTGTATTTATCAACACTCACAACGCAATTAAAAAGGTATCGAATTTGTTTGAACTTTCCCATTTCGCTACCACTGGAAAGTTGAATAAGCAAAGGAGGGCACTCTGAAGGATACCGTGTTTTCAATTCTATAGTTGTGGCTCCAGGGAAGCCCATTGAGGCTAGCTCAGCTGGTAAATCTTCTTGTAAAAACTTAGGGAGACCCTTGATAACAGCTTTTGGCACTTTTTCATCCTTTCGTGAGAAGGTGTGGAAGGCCACGTTTTCTTTAAGGAGACCTTCTTTGACTTGCTGGTGACCTTTAACAGAATAGCATTGGACCTTGACTCTGTTGCGCCCTCTGTATTGTAGGTGGAAGCCTTTTTCGTACTTCTCAATGGTTTCTTTGATGCTTTTGTGGCTCCAGTCGCCCAAAAGTTCGACTAGTATTCTTGAAAGTTTCAGTAGCGGGATCATCATGTGAGTTGTCAACCGAATCTACTGTTAAGTTCTGAAACTGGTTGCATGTGGAGATTGGAGGTGTGCCTACTGGAGGTTTCGTCTTGAGAGATGATCGTTTAGGCTTACTCCATAAGGGGTCCTCAGCAGGCCGCTTGGCCGTCAGGCTTTCGTTCGATGACGTCTTCTTCAGGTATCGGTCCATCGTGGTTTTATCGATAACGCGGTTATCGACACGTACCACAACCCTATTTTTACACGACTCGAGTCGGTTAGCTTGACAGTAACTGAGCACGCACAGCTAACTTGGACGCGCGCGCTCCCCGCGCGGTCCGCACGGTGAATGTGCGAGGGTGCGTAAATGCATTTCCTCCACGTGAAAAGAAGGTGGAATGCCTGATAAGACGTCTAGCAGGTGAAATGCTTTTAGCCGGAACATACAAATTTGCAATTCACCTGTTCACCTTTATTTTGGACCGTTTATTTGAAATAGCATGGGTCGTGTTAGCCAGCTTTTTGCTTGTATTTGTATTTTACGTATCTGGTATCTGTTTTCGGGAAACACGGGAGTAAAACTGCAGTTAGGAAATACTTTTGTTTGTTGTGATGTTGATATTTGAATAAAAATCGTTATATTTCTAATTAGTACACCTCTGACTCTGTTTATCTCTACTTGTCGTGTCCATCCAAAGGTTGCCTGGAAGAAATCGCTTAAGGCGATAAGGCCGCCCATTTGTACGTTATTATTTGTTCATATTTTACTTTGTACTATATACTTGTGTTGGTGTGCAATAAAGATATATTATTATTATTATTATATCTTTATTTCTCTTCACAGCTTCTCGGGCCTTACGCCCGGTATTTTTAAGGCATCAGTAGGGCCGTAGCCAACACTGAGAGGCCTTTTCCAATAATTTAGGTACTTAAAATTAAGTAAAAATTACAGATAGAGGATGTTAGGTATATAAAGTAACTATTGCAGACATGGTATTAATATTACAGGCTATTGTGTTGAGTTGTTCATTGACTTAATAAACTCATAAAAATTATAGCGGGTCATTACCCGCTATAATTTTTATGAATGAGGCATAACTGGCGAGTCATCACTTGCCACTCACTAAATGGGCCCTCCACAAAAGGCAGCCTAAGATGACGCCGGAAGGGCAACATTGGTGTGAGTGGCTTAGTGTCGAGAGGTGTGCTGCGCGTTCTCTGAGCGGTACTAGCGGCGTTATGCCCTTTAACACTTCCACCCTGGAGCTTAGTTACTGAGCTCTTGCGTCTTCCACTCCCGGACGGCCAATCAAGGCAAGCCGGGAGGCAGGGGGTCTCATTTAGCCCCCAGGGAATCGGGGTCCGCGGTGACGCCACTCACCGATACTCGCCATGAAGTCGCCCCTGCGGTTATTATTATTATTATTATATTGGAGTTAGAAACGAAATTCATGGTACAGATATAATTTTCACAAATACAATAGGTTAAATGTTGTTTTTTGCTAAATTCTGAAAAATAAGAAATCTTTAAAAAACATGCATTTTATGTATCAAAAACCTTACAAAATTCTGTGTATAAATTTCCATTATACTTCCAGTAGAAGCATGTTAGTATTATGAGCTTCTATATAATTTTTCACCACCCTCCATTTTCAGAAAATAGAAAACGCCTTAAACCGTATGCATTACCTAAAACACTTATTTTCTGAGATCACAAGCAATTTCAGCTAAAGTGCATTACGTCCGCTATACTAGGGGCGCATTCGGTTGGCTACCTAAACAGTTTACCTCATAACATAATATAATAGGTATGGTATTCGTGTTTCAGAGAACAAGGTCGTAAATTGTTTGACAATCAATTCCATTCCAATCCAGTTCGAACATGCTCCACCAACAGCCACAGTATTGCTGGTGCAAGTCACTATGGATGAACTTGTGATGGAATACCTAAGATAAGATAAGATAAGATAAGATAAGATAAGATAAGATAAGATAAGATAAGATAAGATAAGATAAGATAAGATAAGATAAGATAAGATAAGATAAGATAAGATAAGATAAGATAAGATAAGATAAGATAAGATAAGATAAGATAAGATAAGATAAGATAAGATAAGATAAGATAAGATAAGATAAGATAAGATAAGATAAGATAAGATAAGATAAGATAAGATAAGATAAGATAAGATAAGATAAGATAAGATAAGATAAGATAAGATAAGATAAGATAAGATAAGATAAGATAAGATAAGATAAGATAAGATAAGATAAGATAAGATAAGATAAGATAAGATAAGATAAGATAAGATAAGATAAGATAAGATAAGATAAGATAAGATAAGATAAGATAAGATAAGATAAGATAAGATAAGATAAGATAAGATAAGATAAGATAAGATAAGATAAGATAAGATAAGATAAGATAAGATAAGATAAGATAAGATAAGATAAGATAAGATAAGATAAGATAAGATAAGATAAGATAAGATAAGATAAGATAAGATAAGATAAGATAAGATAAGATAAGATAAGATAAGATAAGATAAGATAAGATAAGATAAGATAAGATAAGATAAGATAAGATAAGATAAGATAAGATAAGATAAGATAAGATAAGATAAGATAAGATAAGATAAGATAAGATAAGATAAGATAAGATAAGATAAGATAAGATAAGATAAGATAAGATAAGATAAGATAAGATAAGATAAGATAAGATAAGATAAGATAATAAGATAGTCTTTAATGCACACCAAAGAAATAACAATATAAAAAGAAATATAAAAACTAATTTAATGCACATTGGGTTTTAATAAAACGAGATAAAAGTATGCTATGTGTGTCTCCTGGTTCTAACCTACCTCCCCATCAATTTCCAGCTTTTTTTCACTTGAACGGGTTTGCACTTGACCATAGTTTACCTGATAGCAAGTAAGGCTATGGCCTAAGATGGAGCGTGCCGACCCGATAAGAACCGATTCACTCTCGCTTTGAAGATCGCTGGATTATAGTTCTAAATCCGTTCAGCCGTTCTTGAGTTATAAATTGTGTAACTTACGGTGTAACGGTGTAACTTAAGTTTGCTTTTTTGAATAAATACTTAATAGAGTATAAACAATCAATCAATTGATATTAAGGCACATACGTTATAGCACGAATTAAAATAAAAACTAGTTCTCTACTAAAAAAAAACAGATAGCAAACAACTCTTGGGGCTAAAAAGAAGTATTCCAGGCATCATAGCCCAGTTTTTGACGTCGCTACGAAAATCTAATTCGGTCGTGCAAATACTCAGCGCTGGGAATTACTTCACTTTAGAGAGATATCTCGCCGCTATGAAGCTAAAATGCAGTATTATGTGCTCATAATATGTGCTTTTAACACTTAAAACTTAAAAAGCTTAATACAGGAAAGTAATTTCAAAAATATTAGGTTTTGTAAACTTATTGGGTCTTACTACAAAACGTGGTTTAGCATTTAGTCCAGAACTTAGAAAATATGCAGTCCGTCTTTGTTATGCGAAATTTGTCTGTCTATTGTCATAATTATCAAACGGTCAAAACATTACCAATGATAAATCAACGTCCCAATTTGAATTTGACATCTTATTGTTTGTATGAAATGTTTGAACAACAACAATCGACTTTTTATTTTAAAGACCTGGACTAATATATAAGCCGCGATTTGAAATAAGACTCAATAAGTTTTCCATCATGTTGTCACCTGTATTAGCGTCTTTTTGGTTCCGAACCTATGAGTCATATTAAAGACAAAGTGATCGGTATATTTTTACAACAAGTCCTATTTATAATAAACATGGCAGTGATCTTCAATTTGTGATACCATACACTAATGAATCATTTTTTTGTAACTTTCATAAAAAATACACGGAATTATAATACATAATACTATCAAACTGGTTTCAAATGTCTGGACACTGGAGTAGTCACATATAATATAATTACCAAATACACTTACATTTTTAACCGTATTTCATGCGTTATTTTTTTCCGGAAGTTTCGCATTTGCAAAACTCTCGACTTCCGTAACGTCTCATTTAAATTTGACGAGTCAGCATACGTTTTCACCAAGTTTTTGTAGCTTAAGGTTTCATTTCAAGCTATTCATATTTAAGTAGCAACGACAGAATTGGATATAAGGATAAGAATTTAAAAAAAGATTATTGCGACGTTTAGCCGTTTAATGTTGTTCATTTTAGCCGTATCAGCGAAAAATCTATACTTAAATTAATTCTAAAGAAATTTAACAGATATTAGAATTTCTGTCTGTTTTCTTTTTATTCGTACGCGTATCATGCAGAGTGGCTAAACGCATCGTATGAGTATGGAAGAAAAATAAGATCAAAGAAAAAATAAAGTTTTGCAATTATAAAAAATAATTACGTGAATACATTTTTATAATGAACCCGAATTTCGAAATTGAAAGTATAACTTCAATCGAACAAATAACATCTTGTTATGTGAAACCTGTAATATGATTGAGATCTTTCCTCGTAAATTGAACTTCCAGAAATTCTTTCCGGGGAAAAATTGAAATATTAAAATTTGAAGCTTTTGTGAATGAAATGAAGTGAAAGGCACCAGGTGCAGATGCAATTTTGTGGGAAGTTTGTGAAATTTGTGTTTAGAAAAAATGGGACAAATTGAGTTCTTGACTTAATAGGATTGGATGGATGAAGTACCCGTAGATAAGCTAGCAGAGCTATTCGCACGCGATTACCAAATTATTAAAATGTAAATACGGCTATACTCTCTCTTTCTACTCTCTTGGAAATAAGAATGAATTGGTTACATAGATGGATTAAACATAATATTATATATAACTATTTGATGATGTTGACAGGCAATAAAATTTTATATAACAAATTTAATTTTGTGCTAGGTTGAAATAAATAACAAAATATGTCAAAATTAAATTTTAAGATACAAAAAATATATCATGCCTTTTTATCTACCCGTAGTCACTACGTAATAAACCAGTATATTCTACGCTACAAGCACATGAATAATTTCTGTCATCAACCATTTTATTGCCAACAACGGAAGTCCAGTTCAGTAATAAAATCTCATTTTTGCATATATAAATACCTACATACATAAAACTCAAATGTGACTGATTGACTGACATAGTGATCTATCAACGCACAGCCCAAACCACTGAACAGATCGGCCTGAAATTTGGCATACAGGTAGATGTTATGATGTAGGCATCCACTAAGAAAGGGTTTTTTGGAAATGCCACTTTTAAAGGGGTGAAATAACCATGGAACGCTTTGCCGCTAGATATTAGGAAAGCACCATCACTAGATGTCTTCAAACACAATGTAAAGAAATTGTATTTATCTTCTTTGGTTCTGACATAAGTTGCTATATTTGTTATTTTTTTTTGTCTCTTGTATTATGCTATTATGTATGTATGTATGTATATATGTATATATTATTGTTATATTTGTTTATGTTTATTCATATAAGAAGTATAAACATTTGGTCTATTTTTCATTATTTTATTTAATATCTAAAACACCTCGTCCTACTCGTTTCGTTTGAAAAATATATCCCTGCCAGATTGGTTGCCTGGAAGAGATCGCTCTTAGCGATAAGGCCGCCAAATTAAGACGCTGATTTAAATTTGTATGTTTTTTTTTGTGTGTTGTTTCGTTTGTGGTGTTTTAATAAAGTATTTATCTATCTATCTAAATAAGGGATGCAAGTTTTATTGCCTGACTTTCTGTTCACTATAATCCAGCGATCTTCAAAGCGAGAGTCAACCGGTTCTTATCGGGTAAGTACGCCCCATCTTAGTCTTTGCTTACTATCAGGCAAACTACGGTCCAGTGCAAACCCGTTTTAGGAAAATAAAAATACTTATTAATGCAAGTGAAGCCGCGAGCACCCTCTAGTTCATTAATAATTTGGTAGAAATATCCAACTTTGGCCCAGTCTGAAATATAATTATGGCCGTATATTTTTGTAATAACTTTTTGACGGTGCATTCTCGAATTTTTATTTCACCACGCAAGCTCGGAATGATAATTGCTGGCTTCGTAGATTGGATGACAGTAGGGAAGTTTTATTTCAGAAGTAGTTTAGGATTTCAGTAACTCAATATAAATTTAATATGAGTTGTAAGCTAATTTATATAGTCATATTTTTAAGAAATGATATAAGAATGTGTTGTCGATTTTTCGTTATTAACTTATAACGTCCCTCTCCTGGACAAAGGTCTCCCCCAACTCCTTCCATATGTCTAGGTCAAAGGCTTATTGGCGATATTAAAAATAAATAATAAACTAAATCTGTAAGAAATAAAATCTGTACTAATATTACAAACAAAGAAACTCTTCAAGTTTGTTTGTTTGTTTGAACGCGCTTATCTCAGGAACTACTGGTGCAAATTTAAAAATTTCTGTTTGTGCTGAATAGACCATTAATCGAGGAAGGCTTTAGGCTACCTATATAACATCACGCTGCAACTAATAGGAGCGAACAAACAATGGAAAATGTGGAAAAACGGGAAAATTTATTCATCTTTGAGGGCTTCTGTTGCGTGTGCTGCGAAAACGGTTCAAGATATCAAAAAAATATGTATAAAAGAATTATTTTTCTTGAAATGATTTAACAAAATGTCTGCAACAGTATATGTCTATCTTTTAAGGTTAACTCACTAGAACCGTTTTTATGGTAATAACTATTACACGCGGACGAAGTCGCGGACACAGCTAGTAGGTAACTAATAATATTAGTTAGCACTTAGTGTTTTTAAATAAATAGATTATTATACACCGTACTTACTGATTTTGAATTTCAGTTTTATACCCTCTTGTAAGCATAGCTTTTACCGCCACAGTAAAAGTACAACACAGCGGACCTTACACCGATGAAGATTCCCTAACAAACTAATCTAATTAATAATAATAATTACAATGTAACTCTATTAACAAATTAATGTACATATTTAATGTCAGTTTGACATCCGGTTAAGGAAAATAAAAGCTTTTTTATTTTATTATATCGCAAAGCAACTCTCAACGTTTAAATTTTTAGGACAAGTTGTTAAAATTGGGTCACTTCTGTGACGTCACCGCCTTAATGTTATCTTTGTGCTGGACGATATAGAACTTTCTCTCTAGAACTGTCTAGAAGTTTACTTACAATTCATGTTAGGTAGGTAGTTACTATTTATGTACTTCTATATTCGTAAAAGAAAGATCGCTTTTAGCGATAAGATTGCCATTTGTATCACTAGATTAAGTTGTTTTCTTTTGTAGTGAATTTTGAATAATAACGAAATACCAACTTCTAGAAAACAACATTTCTTTTGTGTGTTGAAATAAAGTAAGTATTATCTATTTATCTTTTCCTGTTTTATTACGAATTGATAAAATCAGAGCTGTTAGTTTCTGAATCTCTGTGAGACTTAAATATACATGTTGATAGGATTATTGACGATAATTCCTTTTTTGAAACTTGAAGCGAATCAATTAATTTATTATCAGATCAGACACACAGCCAATTTAAATATTCACATATTTGTTAAATAACTTTATCAAAATAAAGTAAGGTTAACACTCTATTTTAAGATATATTTACCCGACAAATATACATACAAACAAAGTGCATATTTTTTTCCACAAAGAAGCAATTATGCGTGTAGATGTCACAGAGTTAGAATGCACAAAAACAGAGCAAAGCTTACATGCTGTTTATTTTCCCCGACTTGGCGTTTTTGTGTGAGCCACATTAGCATTTGGCGACAGGTGCAAACGGCTCCGTCTCTCTATCGACCCATGTGCGCCATTTTTTCACGTTTTTGCCCCATTTACAAGCCGCAAAGTCGATATAAATGAAGTTGACTGTGAGTTTGACACTGCAGATGATGATAAAGTACATGCATTTAATATTCTTTTGTTATGTTGTATGATATCAATCGATATTAGACTATCCATCCATACTTATACCTCAATCATAATCAAGCCATATTAGGCATCCAGTTAGTCCTTCCAGGCGTTAGGAAATCCATTGCAGAAGAAAATTTGGAGAAATATTAAGAACCCAAAAACAAGCAAGTTTGTTGGTAGTCCGAAGCAGACAAGAAGAAGTCACAACAGAATAACATTAAGTAAATCTTTCTCCAAAGTTTTAATCTGTTATGTTATAATAGTTACACGTCTATTTTTAACATTCTCAGAGTCGAAAATTTGTTACAGATTGAGAAATTTTGTTATCTGTTTCTGCCTAAGAGAAAGGAAATAATCTGAAGGAAGCCAAAATTCTCAGTAATAACACGTGTGCCAAAATTCTCAGTAATAAGACGTCGAGGACGAGAAATTTGATATTAGTTTTTATCAAAGTCGACGAATTTTTTTTCTAATACTGTTCACTAACGATTTCTTACTAGGAAATGTTTCGAATGATTGTCTTAACTTAAAAATAATCATGACTTCTTCTAATACTATTGAAAACACAAATACCTACAAAATTTGGCACACGTGTTAAAAATATATCTAAATAGGTCCGCATGAACATATTATATATTTTGGAATTCGTTTGTTTATAGTGCAGTAAAAATACATTGTCGAGCAGTTAAGATTTGGAAACTACACACTACCTACATACACACACATACACCATACAGGTTTTATGAATATTAATTTCTTTTCCAAGTAGATTAATATGGTGCGATAAAAATAGCAAAAATATATCGAAGCCATACAAAAACAAGGCAAAACATTCAAGGCTAAAACAATTTGAACTTTCTTCGAAGTTAGGTCTTTATTAATATCCATAAGTTAGCTAAAGATGAAGCCTTTTAAAATAATATATCTTGAGTACTTGTGAGCACGATATTTTCTAAACCTTATCGTATTTTTCCCTTTGACGAATTTTTTATTGGCAAGAAATTTACCATTTGAACTAAATAACGTGTTACCATCACAGTTAGACACAAGAAAACACCTTATTGTTATTGTTCTTTATGATTTCCTCTCCATCCTACGGTTGCCTGGAAAATATCGCTTTCAGCGATAAGGCCGCCATTTGTGGCATAAGATTTAAATTTTCTTTTGTTGTGTTCTATTTTATTTGTGTGTCCAACAAAGCGTTAATCTATCTAAATTTCTAATTAAGCTACTGAAAACATGTAATAAAAAACACGTACGTATTTTTTTTTCATAAGGATCAACTCATTGGACCTGATACAAAAATGAAATTAGCTCTGAAATGAGGGAGTAAATTCTAACGGTAGTAAAATAAAAAGAGCACAGTAAGATTAATTAATTAGCGTAGCTTTTTATTAACAAAAAACAATGACAAACCTGAAAACCATTAATCAACATTAAGTGAAAATCAGCGGAAAATGTCCTCTACTCCAATTAAGTAAAGTTCATTATTGTTTAATCATTGAATGTTAATGTAATTGCAAGGAATCGAGCTCGCACAATTACGTTATTGCCTTATTATGTTCGAATTGCAAGGCTTTGCGAATGTCATAATTATTTTGTATGAGAAACATTACCGAGGATAAATTTATTTATATATCTTTACATTATTGGCTGAGATGCGATTTGATGTTGATAAAATTTTACAATGAAGAACATAATTGGGTAGGTTTTATGTGTCTTATTACCAAATTTATTGATGTCAATCAAGTTTTGATCAAAATCGTTAAAATTTAATGCCTTTCTTTCTACACGACAAGTAAAACATGAGACAGACGAATTTCGTCTTAGACAGAGAAACTCATTCGCTTCGCACATTCGGTCAAAAATATTTTTTTCTGATTAAAAATAAATAAAAAGTTATGAAATTTAATCGACCTTCGCTTAACATTGGTAAATCGCATGCGATTACCTCCGGTAGCGACGACGCGGTCAGTAAGCGGATGGATGACGGAAAAGTGGCGGACGCTTCCGAGGGTCGGATGGCACTTTAAATTGTAGGTCCCGGCAGTTTGTCTAAAACAGCAGTCGTTAAGCCATGTCAGTGGCACTTAGGGCGGTTTGAAAACTCTCGACACTACAGTTGGCCACTCTCATTCGATAAGAAGAAGAAGTAATCACATTTATACAAATTAAATGTAAATCCCTTAACCCTGCACTCAAGCCATCAGCTATTAAAGCAGACCTCTCCTAGTTTCCATGTAGCATACAAATACGGTGCTTGAGACGTTGCGTGCGAGTAATTGGTCGAGCTCAGGTTTCCGACCCACCGTGATACCCGGAGACATAATATAATGAAGAACATGCCATTTCAATACATTTGTTACAAAAAACATACAAAATAAACTCAGTTGTTTCTTTTTATTTTACGGGAATGACTAAGTCATATTTGAAAGCTCTCAAACCGCTCCCAAAAACCTTTGTAGTCAATCCGACACGACCAACGCCATATCGCAAAAATTCACGAAACCAGATTCTGAAATCTCAAAATTTGTAAAAAAAAAATGCTAGATGGCCGATACTGGTAACTTAAGGGTCTCTGGTAAAGCTTTACACGGAAAACCTAAGCAGATAATCACTTAAAATTTTAGCTAGCCTTAGAAAAATCGCATCCATTTTTTTTATTCAAAAACGTTTCTTGCACAAAAAAGTTACACTAAGGTCAATCCATTACTATACTATGTTGACTGTGATACCTACATTCACTTGGCAAGCTTCTAGACTTGCGTTTGTACACTAGATACACTGAGGAATAGTGTGGAACAAAGGAAACAGCACTATTTAGTTGCAAGTAATCTTTGTATCAAATGGAGTAAATCTAATACTTTAATCACACCAATACATAAAAAACAGTGCCTGTGTATTAAAGTAATTGAAAACTATACTAATATTATAAAGCTGAAGAGTTTGTTTGTTTGTTTGAACGCGCTTATCTCAGGAACTACTGGTGCGATTTGAATAATTATTTTTGTGTTGTATAGACCATTTATTGAGGAAGGCTGTAAGCTATATAACATCACGTTGCAACTAAAAGAAGCGAAGAAACAATGGAAAATGTGAAGAAAAACGGGAAAAAATATTCATCTTTGAGCTAGGCTTCCGCTGCGTGCACTGTGATTACGGTTCCAGTCGTGGGTAACAGCTAAATTTATAAATCTGAAAAGGTTGTTTGCATAAATAAATATGAAGCCTATAATAACTATTCCACGCGGATGAAGTCGCAGGCACAGCTAGTAAGATAATAAGATTATCTGTAACTCAGATATTTTGTATGTTTAGGTTATTTACCCATGAAATCATGCAAAATTTAAGTGTTTTGAAATAGTTTATGGGTTGCCACGTCAATCAATAGTAAATTGACAATGTAAATCCAAATCAATCTATCAATCTATGTCACAATCCTCGCTAGCGTTCTCTAGTTATTTCTTTACACGTTCGTAAAGGCATTCATGCAATTATTATCATCATCACCCACAGCTGGTTTCGTCCCACTGCTGGGTATAGGCCTCTCTCATAAATTGCCATTGGCTTTCAATCTTTAGCCAGCCTCATCTAGGTTTAACCTGCGACAGATTAAAGTTATTACACTAAAAATTGTTACTTTCCTTTGTTACAGACTCCCAGATGACAACAAAGAAGTTCTCAGAAGAGCCAGAGTTCGAGCGTCCTATCGGCAACCACACATTTTTCCTCGGACGAGAGGCGATACTCGGCTGTGCTGTCACTAACCTGGCTAAGCATAAAGTATGTTTAGTAATAATCTTTTTAAATCAATTTTAATGTAGGTACTAAATAACTCTGATGTCCTGAATTCTTGTTACTGCGTCTGGGTTGAACCCGGATTAAGTTATACGCTTAAAAAATCTCACGAAAACAAGATATTTTTAGTTTAAACCAAAAAATCAAAACTATGATTGTGATCTCTCCATTTAGCACCCACTAGAGTCTTTTAACATTTTAGTAAAGAACGTCAATTTCATGTTCACACAAAAAGCATATTTAACGCATACCTGGCTAAGCATTCCTAATCCATTACTTACCGATGTTTAGCACTTCAAGTTGGCCGAAACTTGGTAAACAAACTTGCTACTCTAGTGACACGCCCGTAGCGGGCCTTCAGGGCGTTTACTGGGTTATTTAAAACTAACTTAAATGCTGAGGGTGGCTTTGGATCGTATTAAGCGATGGATAAAGTGTAAATAATAATAATAACAATATATATGTTTATGTATGACGCAAGTTTAAGTCAGATATGCTTAGATTAAACAATTGAATATGGTTCATTGTACGCAACAATAATCAAAATTACAGTTCACAACTTTTTTTTCCATAATTGCACTGTCTGTAATATATGTATATGCAGTACTTTTTGCAATATCAGAGCCGTTCAAAGAAAAAATGTAATAAAAATAATATTTATATCTTCTTTTCTGTTTAATTAATAACAATGTTAAAAAAATTATATTAATTTCATAAGAAGTAGGATACGTTTTTTGTGTCAGTTAGCTATTCTAAAATAATAAATTTCTTTTAAAAATATCAAAGCTATTTTTTAAATATTTTTTCTTTTTTAGTAACCCTGTACCCAGCCTTTAGGGCGTTGTATACAAGTTCCCAAGTTTACCACTTTGCTTGATATATGGCTCGACCATGGCAACAAACCTGCGGGTTTAATGGGCTGCTTTTAGTTTCTGTCAGCTTGCTTTACATTTGTATACCGTGTCGTTTAGGATTATAGATCTTTTTAAAATACATATGTTATAGTATATGCAGGGCTGTAGGTGTAAACAAAAAACTCTTCACATTAGAATGCCCACTATCATTCGATAAGAAGTAAGTAGATTAAGAAAGATATTTTTTAAATAGTTTCAAGTGTTTTTTTGACTTAGGCTCACAAATGGGTTACTGGCTTTTTGCTAGATCGTATTTTAAACGAGTGTAATTTTTAATCTATATGTAATAAAATGTCCATAATTATTGAAAATTACCATGTATGAACCAATTTATGAATTGATATGTTGAATACAATCATACGAGTATATTACATATACCCTACCATTTTCTGCTAAAAAATTACCAGCAACCTAAAAATAAAAGAAGTTGACCTTGACTTCTTTCCCTCACTTGCGTATACGGACTATGACCTAACTTGCCTCGGCATAAATTAAATTTATTATCGCCATTTTGGCTTTGTTTTTCCATGTGATATTATCGGCCAGCAAAAAGTCACGAGTTGAAGATATGTGCTAGGTTATTAATAAAAAAAAATGTTACAAGAAGATAAAATTAAATTTTGAAAAATATTTATATTACATATTCATGATATTTAAGTTCTCATACAAATACGCATAGATTACAAGTTGCATGCCGATATGAAAGAATTGATTTGTTAACAATCATTTTGTATTAATACAAAATGATTGTTAACAAACGAATTCTTTTAGTTGCCCGCTGCATAATAATTTTCATGTCAGATAATACATTGTGTTACTGCTCTTTTGTCGATAATTTTGCTGACCAAATAATTTAACCATTTTTTTTCTATTACAAAGTAACCGTAGCTTTATACGTTACTTTGTCTGACGTGACGGAAAAATATGATGAGGAAGAAAAGAAAGTTTTACGAGGAAATATTTCACTAGAAAGGGGTAACATGTGTACGAAGATATGGATGGGAACTTTGCTTAAATATGTAAATTGATGACGTCATCGCCTTTTAAAAAGTTAGTTTACTCGTACTAATAGTGATATATGGAATCATTTAATTTTATGCTAGTGTCTTTAGACTGACACTGTAATGCTTACGAAACCAAGATAAAATGAGATAAATAGCGAACTATTTTTTGCTCAACACGTTTTAAGACACACTCTAATTTGTGGTTAAGAAGATTATTTTTTATTTTAAATTTAATTTGATTTCATAATTTAGAAATATTTTTATAATTTGCCTCTGGGAACACTTATTATGTATTGACATTCATAAGTGTACAAAACTATGTTTAGATTTTATCTTAATGAATAAATTAATAAATCAAACACATTAAGCCATTGTTACAAGATAGTTTGTTGCTAAACGCGCCGAAAAATCACTGCTCAGGAGGGCATAAAATCCGAATTTTTGTCATGACACTTCCCAGGAACAAAATATAAAGCAATTGTTAATCATGTTCAAAGCCACCCTTACATTAGGACTTAGGTCATTTTTAAGAAACACTAGAGTTTATTGCTTATACTTCCCAAAGCCGAGGGTCCAACCTGGATGAGGTCTGCACAAGATCGACGCAGATGGCACATACAAAGGGAGGCCTATACCCAGCAGTAAGATCCCAAGGGCTGTAGATGATGATGATTATACTTCCCATTTGAATTCACTATGCTTTCTATAATAATTTTCTGAATCTCTTTAATCAAATTGATTCATTACATATTTACAAACTTTTTTTCTCTAACCGTGTGATATGTACTGAAACATTTATTATTTATCTTCATTGCTTACATTCCTAACACGTTACAGCGCTACTTTAAAATCAGACATACCTATTCCGTCGTCTAATTTAGCAAACACGGGCTTAATTACGCTTGGTAAGTACTGTATGTTGCCGAAACTACATCTTAGAACATTCATACATTAGAGACTACTCATTAGCTATAAAATACTAAAAGCGAGTGTGGCTCAGCGGTCCCAGTGTCTGCTTTTCATCCAGGCACAGTGAATCCGGCCCTACTCAAATGACTTTTATTTCAAGTTCTTTTTTTTAAACATATTTTTTTTATTGGGGCTTTGGCCTACACTGGCATGTAAGGTTGGTTTTGCACTCGCTTACCGGTGAAGGAAAAACATAACACAACAACAAACAGGAAACTGACGTTTGAGGACCACAATATCCGAAGACATGTGTCTTCCGTGGAAGGACCTGGGCGCCCATCACGATGTGCATGTACAAGAGAACTCTCCTAACGAATTAATTCTGCGGAGGAGTCACGACCCTCAGTCAGGAGGAAATACGACTCAAAAGAGAGCTATAAAACTATAGATTTTAGGTCTTTTTTATTCATAGCAGTCACGTTTAGAAGCCACTTTATATTAACGTTTAAGTCCCAACCACTATGCCATTTCAGTAGATTTGATGAAGAAATGACTAGCTGAGAGCATTATAAAACTGACTCATATAAATTTATGACAGAGATAAAACACAGAGCATCATGTGATGTAATATTTGGATGCTGATTGGCATATCGTCTTGGATGGATTAAAATTTTGATAGGTTTGAAAAACGGTTCTTTCAAATGCTAAGTAAGTGGTTGTGTGTGTAGTCTTTAAGATAAATAGTCTGTGTCCAGGCAGCATAGGATAGTTTCTGAGCGTCTAATAACGTGGGAACAAATACATATACCGCCCTATGTACATGCAGAGATTATTTGTGTTTTCATTTACCTATGACAACATTTGCGTATGTATATCTATATTACGATATTATATATATTCTAGTACAGATATAGTGGGAGAACGATAGCATCACCGTCAAACGCTGTCACCATGTGGAAGAGACAAAAGAGATGCAACAAGCGGTGCTGGTTGTTGTGGTGAATTCACATGACGTCCCACAATATCCATCAAGGCACCAAGGGATGGCGAGGGGGTTTTAGTGAGTAGAAATCTCACATACCCCGGCTGCACCCCCCGTACAAACGGGGATCTATGAAGATTTCTCCCGCTCGAAAAAAAAGAAAGTACAGATATAGTTCAACTTTGACCGCAGTATAGGTTAAGCGGATGTTGTAATGGATCAGATATGGCTATAGTATATGCTTAGTACTTACTGATCCATATTCGTTTATGCATATATTTAGTTATTATAGCTCCTTCAATATTCCACTTACTTTCCACTAAATGTGTCTTTAGACAGAGTCTGAGTAGGCCGAGTCGAACCCCCTTATAAAACATATTGTGCATTACACAATGCATGCACTGCACACGAGCGGTGTCAGACCCGCGATACAGTACATGTGTGGAGCCCTAGAGCCACTACTTCTCCCTCGTCATCCTTATCAAAGGCTCCTTCTAAAGGCTTCCCTCATTCACCCCACACAGCTTGGGCTAAAGGATATTTCCTTACCAGCTGTTAACCCAGCACACGGCTTGGGCCAAAGGACACTTCCTAACGCTAGAGCAACCCAACCTGCAGAGTGTTTGAGAGAGCCCCAAAACTTGCCTGATACTGTGGAGCCCTAGCGCCACTACTTCTCCCTCGTCATCCTTATCAAAGGCTCCTTCTTAAGGCTTCCCTCATTCACCCAACACACGGCTTGGGCTAAAGGACACTTCCTAACCAGCTATATTCCTAACAAGGCCTGGATTTATATAGATTCGCGTCCAACCAGTATATACGCCGTACCTGCAGAGTGTTTGAGAGAGCCCCAAAACTTGCCTGATACTGTGGTCACATGGCCCCCGGGGTACTAGGAGCTTCAGCTCAACTATTGAATTATAAGTATAATTTGTATGCATACATAATAATAACCATGTGACAGAGTAGTGCGCTGATAGAGTGGCAGCTCTCATATAGATTACTTCAAAGTATGGGGCCGACCAGCACTACACTATATGTATGTGTGTATGTTTACCTGTGTGCAGGCTTCAGGACATCATATCGTAATCCTGTACGAGATTACTATATGGGATCTTAATGCCACCTAGCGGGCTAGTGTATAGACTATTAGTGCCTATCTATTCCTGCCTGGACAGAGAAACAATGATCTCTAAAAATATTATAAGATGCAGAATAATAGAGCATAACTTATTTTAATCTAATATGCAAATCATGCCAAACATATCTTAATAGATCCCTGATGTGATAGCTTAGTTTATAGAGTGCCTGCCTATAAAAGGGACATATAGGTACTTGGGAAAGTTATCCAAATAAAAGGTTATTTATAATATATATGTATATTATAAATCCAGTTCGATTAGTACACCCATGGAAGAACTGGAAAGAAACCATGGAGACAACTCTCTTATATTTTAGTCTTTTGGATTGTACAATTATGTGGTGGATAATATATAAGTACAAGTTTAGTGACTAGATTCAAGACTTTGATATAAGTATGATATTTGATTCTGATTGAAAATGAGTAATTAAATACATATATCGTTATCAAATGGCGCTCAGTTATGACTGAATAAGATAAAAGTGATGAGTATTAATATGTTACACAATTACGGCTAAATGCGAATATCAATTTAGTAAAAAACAATATAAAATGACAATAATAGGTAACCAGTGTTTGTACAGTTGTGTGATTACTTAACTTTTACAAAGTTGCATCTGCCGCCTGTCTCATCTGGCTAGCGCCATCCTTTGCCTCTTTGATTACACCTCACAAACACATAATAATTTGATAAACTATTTTACATATTATCAGTCAAAAAATCCCAACATGTGGGTGATTTAATGGAGTTAGGCTCCCAAAATTGAGAGATGTTGGTTATTTGGCCGCGAAAATCAGACTGCCGAGGGTTTGCCGCTATTCTTCCTCGAAGATGTTGGTCCCGCCCTCGGACAAAACAATGGGGGTTGCTGGTCGTCGATTGGTTCGTCCAGACCTCGGAGGGATGCGCCCGCGCATACAGTGGAGTACGTCCGCCCATGTAGAGGGATGATGCGATGTCTCGAGCATATGAAAAGATATAAACGTGTGTGTACATAATGGTGTATCGATTAAAGAATCGACCGGATATTGTCCGCATCGTATGTCGGATCAACTGGAATGTCTTTATTTAAGTATTATTCTATCGAGATGTATGTATGTAAGATGTATTTTATGTATGACTTTTATGGCTTGTTAATGGAATGATTGTCATTGTGTTGATTGCATAATGATGATAATTATTATGTATGTATATGAAAGCCATAGTCATTTAAAGACATGTACAAGACCAGTTGTGACGATGTAAGTACTGGGTAATTTAACACACACTTAGGAACTGTTCATTCATATTTACATATATGATATACATATAAAGAGTAAAGATGTAACAGTAAGTACCTGAAAGAGAACATATATGCAACAATATATTATACATGTTGAAGCTTAGCATTATTTACTAATGAAGCACTTAAAATATTATGCCTTATTTTCTAGGGACATGCCATGCTTTTTGCCTTCCCACGGTTCTAACACGCTCACATCTGCCGCGCTAAGCAATTTCTAAGACAAAAGATGCCTTTAATGCATCACTAACAAGAAACTAAAACTAAAAAACTTTTGTTTTGTTGCGTTTTGTTTTTCAATAGCCGGCTCAGTAATAAATTTAAATGAGGGTTGTTTATGAGACGTTTCGCATGAACTATCTCTTTTGAAACAGCTTTTATGGTTTGCACGTGTTCACAGATAGGGCTTTTGTCCACTTGTAAACTATCGTAATTTGTTTCTAAAATTCGAAGAAGGAGAAACAAAAAAAATTGGTACCTACGCTAATGCCATCACAATGTGATATGCTGGTTAAATATTTAACTGTTAATAGAGAACATAAAAACAATAGCAAAGTCGGAGTAATATGTCTATCACTAAATAATTTTCTAAGGTATTCTGCTAGTCGTAAAAACGGCTGAACGGATCATCAGGGTTTCAGTAGGTAGCATGAGGTCTTGAAAATGAAATACGTTACTTTTTATTCCGAAACAGTACAAGCAAAGCCACAGGCGTCAATTAGTAGGTATATATGTTAAATACCTGATATCCAAAGTTATGGATTGTGGATAGCTAACCAAAGGTGACATTTACATCTAGTCGTTCCCGTAGATTCTGCTTGGTATTCTAATTAAGCCAGCTTAATCCTAATTAAGCTCGGTATATATATTCTGGAATTACACCCAGGCAGTTTGAGATGGCTTCGGAGTTGCTAATAACGTGAAAACAACTATACCTGTAATATAAATAGTGAGATACAAAGTTTCACTAGACATTTAGTTTGCAGTTGTCAAAATTTAATATATCTTTTTCTTGTATCTTATGCTATAATTTCTCCATTTAAATGTTAACTTAATTCCACTAACATTTTGGATAAGAATTGTACCGCAAAAGATATAATTGTATGTAAAGTGCTATAGTAGGAGCCTGCGATACATTATTATTTATTCTTTTTTTATTATATAGGTATTTCTAGTGCAGGTTCTACTGGTACCTTAACACAATGTAATACAAACAACTGTTAACAATAAAGAAAAGTCAAGTTTGTAATCCGTTTTTTTATATAAAATATTATGTATTTACAGATTTGTGATATTTCACTTAGTTAGACCACCATCTAGAATCTTAACTCATTAAAATACTAAAAGAAAAAACAACTTAGGATTACACAATATTACGGTATATGCAAAAATACGATGACGAAATGCAGTCGGGTTGTGATAAAATAAATTGGAGAAAATAGTAGGTTTTGAGAAAACAAAAAAACATTTTGTAAGTACAATTTAACAGTCAAAATATAATAGGAAAAAAATAACTTTAAAACATGATATTAAATAACTCGTTATTTCGCGAACAAGACATGCATTTTCAGTAATAAAAAAAAATATAAAACCAAAATCACATCGCTATAAAATGCAATCAAAATAAAACAACTGACTGTATGTCCTCAGCTTAAATTTCATTTTACTTGTAAATTTACTGTTCCCACCACATTTTAGCCCGATATTTATCTCGGTGCATATTAATTCTGACCAAAGAAGCCGTATTACTAGCACAAATTTCCAAACAAAATGGGTCAAGTACGATAGAGAATTCCTCCGTCGTCTCCAGATCTCACCTATACAGATATTTTCGCATTAATTTAAATCACAATGGCCAGTGTTGCAAAGAATGAAACAAAGGTCCGTCGCCAACATCTCAAAGACTTTAATCAGAGCCGAATTAGATTTTATTGTAAACAATGAAACGAAAATGTGTACAAAAGCTGAATCCGAGAAAGAAAATCGGGCGGTAAAGAATAGAGAAAAACAAAAGAATTGTAGTGCTCCTGAATACGGGATTTCGTTCAGGTTTCTAGAAATTTCTAGTGCTTTCGTGAATGTATCTGTTGTGCTTTTTATATTCCAATGCACATTTTATGTTATCCCTCAGACTATGTGCGTGTTTTTTGCTTAATGTGTTTATTTTAAAGTTGAAAGAGGTAAAAAGACAGGTGCACCTTTTATCCGAGAGGAACACAAACATGAAACTTCAGGATTTAAATAAATTTTTGTTTGCAACCAAAAAATTTTGTTTCATTATAATTTTGTACATATATTGTAAAGATTTACTGATATAGCAATAGTGATTTAAAAAAAATACCATGGAGTTGGCACCTTTATTTTTTATCATTAATAGCCAATACCTATACGAAATATAGCATAAAGCAAAATTAATGGATGATTTGATGTTTTTAATGAAGTTTATAGTTATTTTCACACATTTTTAGATCATTTATTATAATACCTAATCTAAGACAAATCAAGTTAATACTCGTCAAATTAAAATTTTTAATCAGTTAAGTTATTTATTAACACCTTAACTAAGCGAACAAACCTTTAAATTCCAATTCGTAAAAACAACTTTACAGAGACATAAAATATGTACATTCAGATACAGACAGCGCATTCAAGCTATAAAGACTAAAGATGTGTGTGTTTCACTCCGTAGTTTCCACATAGCACCGTGAAAATTCACACCACGTACCAAAATACGGTTGGAAAAACCTTGATTTTTGTGCATTGTTGTATATGTTGTGGCAGGCAATGCGCCAACCTTGTGGCTTGCAGAATGCTTGGTGGAAATCGGATTTTCATATGCTTACAGTTTAAATTTTAAACTACCTATATTATTGCGGCTATAATTTATCTGTACACGTACACAACGATAAATTTAAAATATGTTTATTCGCTTAATTGTTTGTTCAGAGAAGATATAGTAGATTAAGCACAATATGAATGTATCTATATATGCATACTAACAAAGTACCCTAAAAAAGTTTTCAAAAAGCTTGGTGTTCTAACTAAGCCTCTGTTTTCATCTGTCCACTTCTAAAATAATGCTTCTTCCAATGTTTTTTTTTTTATAATGCATGGTCTTCCACTTCCTTTATCCAGTGCATGTCAGCCTTTCGAACATCATCGTCTTACCAGCCACCTTAGACAAGAGGCGTATTTTAGTGAGCGTTCTGACGCATACTTATGGAATAGAAAGACCAATGTATAGGAATGAGATCGCGATGCGTTCCGCGGGGGAAATTCTTTTCACTCCCGTACAATTGGTTATGTTTCATAAGTATGCGTCAGTACGGTCACTAAAATACGCCTCTTGTCTAATGGAGCTGGCTTCCCACGCCTACGTTCGAATTCTATGGCCATGTTAAAGCTAATGCGATTTGCAAAGTCTTAATCTCATTACAAGTTACTTTAATAACCTATTAAAAACAACATACTTACACAAACTCAAATTATTCCTACTTCCTCTGGAAAACACAACATACATACTCCCGGCCGTGGCTCGGGCCTCACTCTTCCTGTCTCCCGAAGCACCGCTGTGGGACGCCAGACGTATTGCACGCTCATAAGGAAACAACTTGTTTCGCATCTGTAAATACGGACCGAACGCATTTGTTGAACGTGTGTGTTGTTTTTTAGGTGTATTGATAACACTTCCAACTTTTGCTAAAATATTAAGTGAAAATTAAAGAAAAAATGGTATGTTTAGTGGCTTTGAAAATATCACTAAGATGAAATTAAAATCTCCTCCTATTAAAGATTTCATTTTAAAAATATTTCAGAGTTGAAATGATTTATTCAACTTCACAAAAAGTACATTTTTATTGTAAATAGAAAGCAATGGATTCGATTGTGTATCATTCTGTATGTATTCATAACAACAATCATAAAATATAAGAGAAATTTATTTTTAGTATTATTACCACAAAATTCCGTTATTTGACAACATTCCCTTGTGTTTTTTTTAAAACGAAATAGACCTTTGTCTTACGTTAAGCACCACTATAGTCTAAGATGTAGCACGCTTGCCTAGAAGAAACCTATTTACTCTGGATTTGAAGACCCCTGGGTTATAATTATTATGGAACATGGCTCAAGGTAGAGAGTTCCATATTCTCGCTGTCCTTACTACGAAGGTAGAAGCAAAGTGTTTAGTTCAGGTCTACAACTGTATAGTGGTTTATAATACATCGTACATTATCCATTATATATCCAGTACATTGCAAAGTGCACAACATTTCAAAGCTTATCCTCATAAAGAATGTCGTTTATTTTTATTTATTTTGTAGCATTCTGGTTCCTTCTTTGATATAATGTTCACGCGATGCGGTACTCTACTGAGGAGGTTACTATAAATATTGTATTGAAAAATGGTATTTATATTATTGAGGCAGTTATTTACTTTGCCAAATGGGAAAAAAATAACAATCCAAAACAAACAAATTGCGATGTAACTTCACGTATTTATTGTCTGTTAATCTACACACTTATATACTTAGCTGGTTGGAAGTTTTATTTTCAGTAAAGTAAAGTATATCATCACAAAAACATCTCTTCTTTTTAATACCAAGATCTCCAATTCGTCTACAATTTTTTTTGATGATTTAAGTTTTATCGTAACCGCTTGGTGCTTGCAGAGCGCAGTTATTTGAGAGCTTTTTTGCTTTTTGTTCAGGTTTTTAGTATTTTCACAGTGCACTTTGATACCTTTTGCAGAAATTACCAAGGTTTTGTAAACATTTTGCAGTGGTTTTTTTAATTCACTATAGACTGTGATACCACTTAGTGGAAACGAATTTGTACTGAAATAAAAATGACTTAAAGCCAAGTGTTTTAATTGAATTTTATTTCTGGACGAATGATGAGATGTTACGAAAGGGATTATATATATATTTTTTACTTAGACATGGTTCTAAAGTAATAAACTTGTAACTTATCTTTACTTATATTAATTAACTGTGTAATGTGAACGTGAGAGTGGACGTGCTCTGCGCTTCAGGCTCGTTTAGAGACCTACTGCAGAGCACAACACATCTCAGGTACTCCAACATAACAATGTAAGTTATATTTTATAAGTAACAACATGTAACAGTTGACGTGTAATACATAGATATTATAAGAATAGTTATGACATGTAATTTGTGGTATTATTAATAAAAAAATTGTATTTGTATTTGTACCTAGTTGTAAGCTTTTGTCAGAACAATAAACTTATTCAAAAACCAAACGTATTCAAAAACGTATAAGTTAGTAGTGCTTGCCCACACGGCATCACCCGCCTTTAATATGTAAAACATGCATCAAATAACACTTTCAGGTTTTTATACTACCTCAATTAAAATAAAACAAGATGATCCGTCACTTCGTTGCTGTGCAAAAGCTAAAACCCGACCAGAAAAATTATTTTGCTTCATTATGAAATTTGCATATCATATATCACACATTATCATTTATATACACAATGTCTTAAGGAAATGTATAACTGTAAAGAAAACTTAATCTAGTGCCACAAGTGCAGCCTTACTGCTAAGAGCGATCTTTCCCAAGCAAACATCGAATTAAGAGTATTAGTTCTTACTGGGTAAGCACCCACGGTTTAGGATGTATTCTAGACCGTAATGATTGACCGATGAATCAGGCGAATTACGGTCAAGCTTAAACCCCGTTTCATGTAAAAAAAATACATCTCATTTGTACGCCATTCGGCAGAATATTTTATACAAAAAAAAATATGTAACACCTATTATGTATGACAATATTCGTGCAAATAAAAGATTTTTTTGATTTTTAAATAAGTGGTTTATTTCTTCCAGGTAGGCTGGCTCCGAGCAGAAGACCAGACAGTCCTCACCATGCACGACAGGACCGTGCTCGGAGCTCGGTACTCCGTCAACCTCGACGCGCCGCGCACGTGGCAGCTGAGAATCAGACCGCTGAAGGCTGAGGATAGAGGCTGCTACATGTGTCAGATCAACACACAGCCGAGCATGAAGTACCAGATCGGGTGTATTGATGTTTATGGTGAGTTAATTATTTTAAAGAATCTATCTATACATGTAATAAAGTTAAAGAAGATGACGTTTCTAATAAACCGATCATAAAATCTCATTATACGCCTGAGCAAATGTTCAGCCAGAAAATGTCCTTGACTCATGTTGAGGGAAACAACGGTGGACGGTGGAAAAAAAGTTAACGAAGATCAAATTCTATATTTAAAAAAATATTTAGAGATACTTCAAATTTATAGCAGAACACGTTCCAACAATTTCTAGAAATTTTGTCTGTTTATCGGTTTATATGTGCCTCTTTTTGTCTGTTTATTTAAACGCTCATCACGGCTAAACGGTTGATCATAATTTTTGGCATGTAGGTAGTATGAGATCTATGGAGTGTCATACATAGTGTAATTGGCTTCGGCCGTTTTGATTGTTATTAAATAAATAAATAATAAATAAATAAATAGACTACTTTTTATCCTGAAATAATGCGAGCGAAGCTGAAAGTATCCACTAGTAGGTAATAGAAACTAGTATAGTCCCAACAACCGCTGCCTTCACTTCTCCCGGCGGTGAATCACAAAAAAAAAAACGTTGCAACGACCTCTGGTGCTGGTTAGAATGTTCCAAGTATAAATGGTAAGCTCTAGTGTGCGGAAATCTTATGTGACTTGTTTTCAACAATGAGGACCTAGCTAAAGAAGTAGATATCCTTAATATTTGGTAGATATTTTGTAAAACTAGTCAAAGGTTTTGCGTTTAAATGATAGAATTTCGTCTTTCCAGTCAAAACCACCGACAAAATTAAATGTATCTACAACATAATTATTTATTCCCTCACAATTCGTGGACAAATTTAAACCTATACTTCGTTTTATTATCCAATTAACATACCTTATTAATCTATTGACCCAATTACGATAAAACATACAGTGTTATGTAATACTAAGACGCTGTACTCGATCATTGAATAAAGAATAACATTGAAATACCCGGTTATGAGTATAATTTGTATGTGTAATGTCAACCCGTATCTCATTAAGGTTTACCGGTCGATTGTGGCGATGCATGCATCGTTACACCAATTAGGGATAATTATACAGGTATGTCAAAAAAACGAGGTGACATTATTTTACATTCGTTATATGTGGGAAAAACATGACTATGGCAACATTGGACAAGAGACACTATATTTGAGGTATATATGTAGATGACACTGTGTGAAACGTACCGGACTCTTTTTTACGTGGGGTAGTAGTCAAAATTAAACACTTTTGACTACAGTCTGTCTGATTCTAAGCACTGCTGCAGCCTAGGGAGTAACACGCTTACCTAGAAGATACCTATTAACTCCAGATTTCAATACCCCTGGATTGTAGTTAGCAGGAAACACAATATTCATATCATATTTTTTTTAGTAAGAAGTTATTAGAGATTATTTTAATCAATTATTTAACAACTTAAACTGATTAAAATAACCTTCTTGTGGGTTTGCACACATTGTTTGGGGATGATAAAATGATCTCTCGTTTGGATTCCTATACATGTACTAATACCATATTAAAAATAACGATGATTATTCGCTTTGATCGCGGCATTAAAAACAAGTAAAAATATTGTGTGATTTGAGAGTGGAAAGAGTTGATTTTATCAAAATAAATGAATGAGTTTCTATGTATAATAAGTATTTACAAAAGAAAAAGTGCATACTCGTATGCAGTATATCCGTGATACTTGCGTAAGCTTAGTATGGGGCTAGATAGCGCTGTGTGATTATGTCCTGAAAAATTTATTTATTTTAGTTTTTACAATCCATACGAAAATTAGCCCTCTTAATGAGCTTGTTCTAAGTTTAATAAGGATGAAGGGTACATAAAAAAATGTGATTTTCATTACACATTTATAAAAGCTCGATTAAATTAAAACATCCTTTGACATTTGACCACTCAACTTCAAATACAATTTGAATTGAAAATTTGAATTTTGTTAAAATTTCGCAAATTTCACCTTTGTTGTGGTCTTGTAGCGTTAATATTAAATTAGTTTTCTCTTTAGTAAGCTACGATAAAGTGTTGTTTGTTTTGATATAAACATGTTGATATAAAGTGAAACTATTGTATTAGTACGTGCTAGGTTTATTTTTAACAAGTGGACGCCCGCGGCTGCGCTCGCGTTATTTAAGGATAAAAGTAGCATAAGACTTCATACTACCTACATACTAAAAATCATGATGATCCGTTCAGCCATTTTTACATTATGAGCGTTTAAATAAACAGATAAACAGAGACACAGATAAACAGACATAAATTCAATAAGTTGTTGGAACGTGTTATGTTATCTAAGTATCTCCAATTTTTTTTAATATCTCAATTGTTCAATCTTTTGACTCTCTTCAGCTTTATTATATGTACATAATGTATAGGGAGTTGTATCGGATTTTCCAGATTCAACAGCAAATATAACTTGTGGTAATTTAACAAGCGTGTCTCTACTTTTGCTGCTTATTATACCTAGATCATTATGACATATATATATATATATATATATATATATTACATGAGATAGGCTTACGCTTACTTATAACTTGCCTGATGTTAAGCGTTAAAATCTACGATCTAGCGCGCTTACCAAAAAGAAACCGGTTTTTTTTGACTTGAAGACAAAAAATATAAGAAATTTTTGAAATAATGTCCATGACAAGTTTGAGCATGTTAAAATGATATAACATACAAACAAAATTATCAATTTAATATATTGTTTTATAAGTTTTTGAAAACTTACCCTAATAAAAAGTTATATATATCAGAGTTTCCTTTAACCGCTCCACGTATCAAAGCCGATCGATCACCCTTTGCATGGCCCAGAAACTGGCGTGAAATAAAAAGGTTAGGTAATTTGCCTCCGACCAGGGTGTTATGTGACTAGCGTGCTTCTTAATTTATTACTAGATGGAGCGTTTGGGAAGAGGTAATGTTATCATATTTGACAACACATGGTAGAAAACTAGAATTAATTGTTGAGATAAGAAAGGATAAAACTATTTCCTGTCCAATAATTAAACATGATTGTTTTAATCGAATATAGCGATTTTTACAATTTGGATCACTCTGGAACTTTTAAATACTTTTCAAAACATTGTTATATTTAGTATATTATAACAGGCTTAGGTCTTGTGAACTTATGGCAGAAGGATCTAGGCTTTTTACCGCAAGAGAACTTCTTTCGGCCAAGACTCAGGTCTATATAACAAACGAACATCTACGTCCACTTTCGTATCGTATGTTAAAAACATTAAACTGCGTTAAAGTCGTTTACGTAAAATTGTTAAACAATATTAAATACTTAATCAAACCTTACCTAAAAATGCTTCCTCATCACTTCCTACAAACCTTTGCCTACCCCAGTTCAACGACCTTTAACGTATTACAAAATCAACTTTGAAGCGGCCGCCTTCTACCAACAAAAGCGAAGCCGCACCTATCACTTCAATCGAGTGACCTATACGTAAGACGTATAATCTATTCTTAGACGGATTAAATTCACTTGGACAAAGGTCTTTTTAAATATTCAGGCTGTGCCACGGTCTTTTACCCGTTGGTATACCTAAATTTATGGTTAGTGTTAGGTACTAGGTGTGTTGTGGAAAAAAATAGCCTTTTTAAAAGATTGGCGATAGGACAGTCTGAATTGTTCGTTTTGTTAATGTGTCCAAAGAATTTTTTGTGAAGTTTTGTAAATAATAAAAGTCTCGTCTAGCTGATCATAAAACGAGTAAACGTGAATGAATATCGATTAATACATTGATCATAACAAAAAAAAAAACTAACGAGTATCATATATACTATTGTCATCAATATTCAAAAGCCTTTATTTTTATATTAATTAGCTTCGTAGGTTTCCTTTTTTTTAAACTTCTTCTGCTATCAGTCTCAGTTTAGCATACATATTGAAACCCAATAGTAAAAACGTAACAAAATAACTCACGAACCACTCACAGAAATTCCATAATCCAAAGAGTTTAGCAATCTCGCGCCAGATTTGCATGTGCTGGAGACGGGACGAGATTTCTTTTTCAATTTAGAACTTGTACCCTTCTTTATTGGAGCGCGGGTGACGTTTGGGACGACAAGCAGCGAGTTAGTGGCGTTCTAATGCAAACTAACCTCTTTAGAAGTCTGTTTGTGGAGGCTCCAAGGAGGTCACATAAACTGCATGGTTTTGTTAGGGATGCGTACCTCTTTGCAGTAAATTTAATTTGTGAGTTTGCTATTGATCGAGTGGGTGATTGGGTTGTTTGTTTGTTGTCGTGAACTAAAAAAGACAAAAAAATAAAGAAGAGGATAGAGTGGAATAATATACATGTTATATACAAGTAGATTTATTCAAATTAAATATTGTACATAATCTGATAGCTATTGTACAAAATAAGGTAATATTATTAGTTTTATTAAGCCCTAAAGAATAATCAAAGTAAAGAATTTCTTAAAAAAATCCTGACATACTCGTACGAATTTACTTATTAAACAGGCCCGCAATATGGTATACTTTTCAACATTTGTGTTTATACAATTTAAAATTAGAGTATTCTCTCCGTGATTTTTCTCCAAAGAAAGCAAAGATACATGTATATCTTTGCCTGAGATATAACGTTATATTTTTTCTAGAAGTTTTCATAAGGAAGAACGTAACATTTCCTATGATTTTATCTCTCGGTTTCCTCTTATGTGAACGTAGTATTTTTTGACGAGTTATCGGAAAGAGACAAAGCTTCACTCTAAGAAACGAGTTCTCCTGTGCCATTATTTTTAGTGGTAATTCTGGGAACGGTAGAACTCTTTTTAATAGTTTCTGGTGTTTTATCCAGAAATCGATAAAAAATATATCTTAATAAGCTAGAATAAGTAGCAATAAATACGGCGCTGGAAACATATAAAAAATACAATTTATTATCTGTTTATGAGAATTATTTTATACCTAAACATTCAAAGTTCTTGAGCGTATTTGTACACTCTCACGCTCAAAACGCTAACTAATTTGGTTGAGATTTAGAATGAACTCTGAATTTACAAATATGTTATTTTTAATGTATTCGGCATTTTTCGGGAGTTAACTAAAGCAGATCAATCAAATTCAAGGCTGAAAGCAAATTTTGTCAACAATAACTTAATAACTGTTTATTTTTAGTGAGGACAAAACTTGTAACATTAACAAAATACTACAGTGTTTTTAAATCAGAAAAATATGATTTAAGTTTATTGTTGCAGAAGTACTTTCCTCTCTTCTCTTGCTCACTCAGTTGTATAATTTTACAGCCCTCATTGAAGCACATAATTTAAAAATATACTACAGCAAAGGCTCTTTCAAGTAAAGGGGAGTGGGAATAAAAATCTAACGTTAAACATTTCTACGGAACTTGGAAATAAATAAAGTTTGCGCAACTCCACCCGGTAACCGAAGTGGGTAGACTGGGAGACTGGGGATGATTTAATAACGACTCTAGATAAATAAATATTGAAATATATTTATTTAAAAACAAATGAATGCCTGAGACTTTGACAGTGTTATGTTGAACTATTATGATAAAAAATAACTGATCAATGTAACTTTAGGGTCTCTAAACTACTTTTATTCAAATTCAAAATTTTATTTATTGGTCAACAATGGATCCATTTTGTTAGTGGTTTTTTATGCATACTATAAATTGCGATTATATGTAGCTTTGTAGCAATGTGAGAATATAAACAATCTTGAACAAAATCATTGCTGTATAAAATGTAGATAATTCATAACCCAAGCATGATTATATCATATAGGTTAAAAAAAACATGCGTTAATCTGCATGTACATATATGAAATTAAAATCAGTAATAGTATAAATAAATATTCAATACAATAAAACTAATACATAATCCGTATACATATTTTTTTTTTTAATATTATTTCTCAACAAAAAAAATGTTATCTCTTGTAACTGTACCGCCCACTGTCTCTCAGCCTATGAGGACAGATGGTAACTTCTGTGTATAGAAACATAATAGTGAGAAAACTTTAAGATTGGTTCCCTTTATGCTCGCAATATGGTGAAAATCGAAGTCTATTCGCATTGGAGAGTACTCTTCAGAAAAATGTTCTATTTGAAAGCATTGAAACATTCATGTGTAAACTAGGATGCTCGCAGATGTGCTTGCGTTTTTGGGGATCTACTGTATCTTTTGGTACTCATGGGATTCAAAACTGTACTTCATACCAAAAACCACGATTATACTTTGTTTGGCGGATATGAAATATGAGCAGATTTAAACAATTAAATTAACCAAGTAACTGAACACTTATTGTTTAATTTAAGGTTGAGTAAAATATTAAAAGTTTTATGTACAACATAGAGCAAAAAAGTTTATATAAATTTTAATTAAATTTAAACTTTTAACAGCTTTGAGTAAGTGTTTGATATTTTACTTAGTAGTCAGGCTTAAAACTTTGTTATTTTAATTTCATTTAAAGTTACTGGTATGTTATACATAATAATAAATCAGTAAAGTTTTAGTTACTATAATAATAGTTTAAGATCAAATAACTAAAGCTTTTTATAGATATTTTCAGTTATTAAAGTTCTAAATAGAGCAGCCAATTTGCCACTGTAGTCATAATTGTTCCATATTATTATTTTTTGCACCTTATAAATTCTTGCTAGCTGTCTTCTTACGAAGCGTAAAACTGCAGCATTTCCAAACCTAATTATACATCGTAGCAATTGCTACAGAAGCTACGGCGTAGACGTCGCTACGAAAAAGCGCTACAAAACCGAAAGCACGTAGCAAAATAAAGAGTGCTAGGCTACAAGGAAAAGAGTCATTACTTGACGCCGTTGAAAGAAAATTTATCCGCAGATCAAAGGGTCGTGCCCTAAGGAAGTCACATCAGCGTGGAATGAGGGGGAAAAGCAATTTGTGATGTATTAACACGTTGGCTCGAGCTATTTGGAGCATTTGTGTCATTGACGTGTTCGTTTAAGTCCTTTCGTGTTTTGAATACTCACATGTTAGTTGATTAGGAGAATGTTTGGTGTTGCTGATGGCAGGTGAACGGTTCTGTTTGGTTTGTTTCTGTGATTGATTTCGAGAGTTAAGAGGCTGCCGACTCACTGTTTTTGTTTTGTAAACTCTCTTGTGTTTAAATGTCATATAATTTTATGTCTCTGAATGAAATTGAATTAGTAGTAAATAGATTAATATTTACCTCAATTGTGAAGCGCCCGTAGATCAGCTAGTGAAGGTCATGCGATTACCGATGTTAAACAAAGGTCGACGTGGTCAGTCCTTGGATGGGTGACCGAAAATTGGCATTCCATTTTGGGCGCATCCGTGGGTCGGACGACACTTTAAATTGTAGGTCCCGGCAGTCGTTAAGCCATGTCAAAGGCCTTTAGGCTTGACAAACTCTCGACACCAGATTTGGCTACTATCATTCGATAAGAAGAAGAACCGTAATTGATATGTAACGTGCCCGGTAAAAATAAACATATAAAAAAAATAACTAATAATATCCGAAGTTGTTTGCATTAACTCGTATTTCTACGAACGTAATATTGCTTGCCGAACGCACCCATATAATATGTCATACTGGGTTTTATGAATATATTTTAATATTTTAAATAAACAACAACAAACTTAATATAACTTATCATATAATTAATAAATCAAGGTTTGCAGTATGCATATACGTTAACTGGGTTTAATAAATGCAAAAACATTGCATAATCCAAACTTTAGTTTCGCATTGACAAATAACACTATATACTCATAAAACCATTAGTACTGAATATTGTATATCTAATATTATAGACAAAAAACAAATAAACAAAAAACTATAGTTCAATTTTATACAAAACGTTTTGGGCGCTTCCGTGGGTCGGATGTTATGTTCAATTGTAGATTCCGGCTGTTTATGTAACCTAAGGGCGGATTGATAAACTCACAACACTAGAGTTGGCCACTCTTTTTCTATGAGAAGAATATTACAAAACCACATCCATTAAAAACTAGCATCGTTCACAACCTGTCATTCCATCATTTACGTTTAGTTCCGTCACGTTTGGCGGCCATATTTCTGTACATCTTGGTGACCGCCAATCAGACCTGCCGGGATCCGTCAGCGTTTGATCAATGATCCCACCCGGGATTTACTGTTGTATTTATTTTTAGGGATCCGTTGCTCTGAGAGGAAATAGAACGGTGATGTATTGTTTGGATATCAATATGTAGCTTATACTTTTAGCCTCAAAAACTCAATCCTTTTTTCAATTTTTTTCTGACATTAGGTACACAACATAGTATGAAAATCCGCGCAAGAGTGGTTAGCGTTAAAAATCTTATTGCTGATACAAATTTTATTCTAATAGTAAATATTTTTCAATGTTTATTCTTCTCACAGTTATCTGTTACGTGTAACGAAATTAAAATAATAAATAAATAATTCAATTGATATAGGTACTAACCATATTTTATTTTATCGCAACACATTCGTTTCAGTACATACTGAACCCTCACCCAACTAGTCAAGCAGCCATGTTTGTTGTATATCCATCGCTCCCGAGAACATCGGTCGATCAATCATGGAGGATTTAACTGTAGATGGAATAGAGGAAGGAATTAAGCCTTCAGTGACATATTGATAGGGTTATTTTTTGTTGTATTTTGATAGGTTTCCAACTCTGTGCATAAGAATGTTTTGGTTTTTTTTTAAACGGGACTGTGCAGTTTTTCACAACATATAACTGAATTATATGCTTAAAAATCTGCATACACTATTAGCATGCTACTCCACAATGCTAGCGTGTTATAATAGTATATAATATGAAAATTCAAAGATAATTTTATATAGTATTCTCTAATCTTTGAATGGATAATAAAAAAAAAACATTCATATGAAATACTTCAGTAAATCTTATGAAGTGTGTTAACCAAAAAATTAAAATATTCTTAATTATACTCGATTCTATACTCAATACCAAAAGGGTATATAATTGTATACACAACAATCTAACCAGCACTTTAAGCCTTTTTAAAGCTATGTAAACAAACTCTTAAGAAATAAATCTCCGCCAAAAGTTCATAACGCTATAAATATCGAGCAAAATAATTAACATTCCGAATCACAAATATTAATTACACGAAAAATGTTCCCCATTACTCGTACAATTTTAATTAACACAGTAAATCAATTCGACCAAATCAAACCTACGTGAAAATATGAAGCACGAATTCGAAATGCAAATCTAGTGAAATACGAAACGGTTAGAAGTAAAGAAATAAAGAAAAAGTTCCGTTATTTCGGCGGCGGGCTATAAATCACAACAATATTGTGAAAATTAACTTTTTCACTTTTTTTCGTTCGCAACCGGCTGCGGGTTTTGGGAGAAAAAAGTTTTCGCGTTAAAAATTGGCAGCCCCTTTGCGGCGAGTCACGGTTTTCATTTCGGTGTTCATTTTTATTGTTATATGGTTAAGGTGCCTCTTTAGTTTGGTAGCTCTCTCGCAGTGCAGTGCAGTGATGCATATTTTCATATTTATTCGTGTTCCTTTTTTAAAACTAGACAAACTCCATATCTGTATTAAATAAATAGTGGTGCGCAACGGTGTTATCTGTGTTTTTAATCAAAGCAGTTAAATCTATTGAGTGTTCAGAAAATTCAAACATGCACAAAAAACGTGAATCTTTGTTGTATTATTTTAAGTTTTTTGTAGTACACAATAAATATTTTCATTTTCATTTTCATTTTAGTGTGATAGAATACCTTTCAATTATGTATGTATTCTTTCAATAATAATAATAATAATAATAATTTATTTTGAGTCAAACACTTATGAACTATAACAATATGTTCACTGCACTCCACACTAGGATAACCTGTGTTGTGGAGGGCAGGCTATGTTATTTATAAATAAATGTACAGTTTACAGAAATTCAGGTTCCAATCCGGTAGTGATGATTTTTGATCATTTTCCAATGAAAAGTTTAAATTAAAAACACTCAATATTAAAAAAAAAAAAATAAAAAAAAAAATTATATTCAATATTATAAATTCGGAATATTCATTTAATAATTTGCTGCAGTTCTTCTTCTCATTATTTTATTTTGAATTATGCGTCCTTTTTTAAATCACATTTATTAATTTATAAATTTTATGTCTAAATGGTTTGTAACGAGAATGTTGCCATGCCTACCAAAAGATCTTGAAGGAGTCCCTATCCGTTAGTGATGGGGTTTATCCTCCTATAAGATGCTCTACTTTATTGAACGTGTAACTGTTAAAAAGTTATATAACTTACTGCTATTTTACTGACTACCTTCCTCCGTGGTACGGTAAAATGACATTGCTTTCCTTTTAGATAACGGACGGCAAGCTTTTATAAATTGAAAAGACGTTTTGGTGTTTTTGTATATTGAACCAAGTTTTTGAAATACTTTATTAAAGTAACATTAATTCTGCACTGTTATTGACTGCTAATATAAGGTACTGTTCTGGATTGATCAACTATCTATACGCTAGCACATTTTTTTATATTAACATTTTTTAACCGTATTTTAAACGTTTTGCGTAGTAAGTGACCAATTAGTTAATCCAGATTCTTATCTGGTAATTAATACAATTTTGATCTAGCGTTTTGATTTGAAAAACTAAGTGTCTAGGAGTAAGAACCAAACACAAACAAACACTTGGAACAATTATTATAATTACAATTCTAAGTTCTTGTAATTATAATTACAGTTCTAAGTTCATATAGCGGTGAAAATTACATTTTTTTTTTATTCTACTCACACTCATTTCTCATTCTATTGTATTATATCCGTTATCTAGTACCCATGATACAAGCTTAAGCTTAGTATGGGGCTAGATGGCGCTGTGTGATATGCCCTGAAATATATATTTTTTTTTTATTATTATTTTGTAAAATAAGAAGAAGACTTATGTTTACTTCAATAACACACTCTTGCTTTATTTGTCCAAAATTGTAGGCAATAATTCAGTAATTATTCTTTCTTTTTTGTCCACAGTCCCACCCGACATCATAAGCGACGACACATCGAGCGACGTGTCAGTGCAAGAGCTTGAGAACGCCACCCTCACTTGCAAGGCGACCGGACACCCGCCGCCGAAGATCACTTGGAGACGGGAGGATCACGAGCCTATATTGCTCAAGAAACCACTCTCTAGGGACTTTGATAAAGGTTAGTCAGAAAAATTGTTTATGTGAAATTCCAGCGCGGAAACGCAGCGAGCTTGATGGGCACATTTGCACCGGAACGATTAATTTAGTTAATTTGACATTCAGTTTTATTTGACGTATAAATACATAATGTTTTATTTATGGAATAAATTTGATTGTAAAACCTTAAAAACAATAGATATCCATTACCTATAATATTATAAAAAACTATTTAATATATGATCATTATGTTGCTCAATAGACTATTTTGTATCTATAGATCGTGTAAGTCACTTTGAAGATACTGTTCTATGTATATGCATTTCAAAAATGATGGCTACATATCTCTGCTATAGTTAGTTGTCACTATTGAGAAAAAAATATGTATTCAGTATAAGTTTTTTTACAGTTTACAAACATAAGCACTTTATTATTACAATGAAACTTCAAGACAGATGTAATGATTATGAAACTAACGTATTATATCAACTTTGCCAAACATTCACCACTTTTATACAACCAAAATTGTACAGAAGTACCTGAAAACTCTTGACATAGGATTTCACCCGACACATGTAAAATTAAATTTCCTATACGACCCACAACTTTTAAACAATCAAAACACGTCTGCTCATTTCCTTCTGCGGCATTTCTGTCCCAAACTTACCTTTTAAATGTATTCTAGTGTGGCACTGTTCTATACAGGGCTATAAGTAACTAACGCAAAACTATTTTAAGCGGATTTTGGTACATTAAAATTAAAATATTTATGATTAAATGATTAGTCTTCTTCTTCTTATCGAAAGAGAATGCTAGTGACAAGAGTTTATCAAGCCGCCCTTAGGGCCTCCGACATGGCTTAACGACTGCCCGTACCAAACAATCAGCCGGGACCTACAATTTAACGTGATCCGACCCACGGAAGCGCCCAAAATGGAATGCCACTTTTCAGTCACCTGTCCAAGGACTGGCCGCGTCGACCTTTGCTTAACATTCGCAAGCTAAGCTACGGGCGCTCCCTTAATTTATTAGTAAAAACGCCAGATATAAAGTTATCGAACTACAACATAGACTGAAGTAAATGTGTTGTTTCACAAATTTTCAATTGGCTTTTAAAGTAATTGTAATTTTTTATTGGACATAGCTCAGCATGTATGTTATGTGTTATGTTATTATTAAAACTAAATAAATGAGTCAACAAAGAGTACAACTATTTGGATTAATTTCTTTCACCTTCAAATGATTATTAATGAAAACATATACTGGGAGATGACTCTGGCCTCAAAACACAGCCTAACGGCTACCACAAAGTCAGAGGATTCGAAATATTTTGTAACCTAAGATAAATATTTCTAAGGTTGCCTGGAAGAGATCGGTCTACGCAATAAGGCCGCCTAATGTACCTAGGTAAAGTAATTTTACTGTCAATTGTTTTGTATTTTTAAAGCTATATTGATTGATTGATTGTTTATTTTTTGTTTATATGATTAAACTGGAGAAATGTGTAGTGTTTTTCCTCTGAAAACTTCTCCTTTTTCAGGTAAGTCCCTCCATATGCCACCGCCACACCTCTCTAACACCTAAGATGTTAAGATCATAAAAAGTATTGACTTAGCTACCACGAACCCTGTACCCAGCACTATAGGTACAGCATTACGTTTAAAATGTACGTCAAGTGCACCTCCGGAGTAGCGGGCCGGGTAATAGTACCGCCTCGAGCCACCAATTTCACGGCGCACCTGGGCCCCAGCCAGTCTTGAGATTAAACCGGAATAAACTGCCGTAAACCGGTTATTGAGAAGGTAAAAGCGGCTTTTTATTGAGAATGGAATTAAATCACCTGACAATGATTATGGGAAAGACATTGCGCTAGATGTTTGAAAGTTTTTGAAGTAATAATTTTATGCGTAGATTTTTTACACAAATTGTTATGTGAGAAGTAATATGAAAGTTTTGTTTATATCAGTCAGAAACTATACTGTTATAATTTTAGCAACTTAGACGTGTATTATATAGATCCATATTTGTAACTTTTAGTATAATGCCTATCGAGGATTAAGATGCTTCGGCATAACTCTGTTAAATTTACAAACATTTAATCACTAAATTTTAAAAGTAAAAGTTTGTGTTGGCACAAAAGTGTTGCTGTGTTTCTTCTTCTACACGTTCATACTTCACTTTAAATTCATTTTATATATAGGTATGATAAACCTAGTTAATTTAAATCCCAATTGACATGATGAATACTTCAGGAAACCACTAGCTGCTTAATAACGGAAGTAGCATCACAGCACGTGACTTAGAACACCCATAAAAGAATATCTCCTCAAGCGTTGTCACATAAACACTAACTGCATGAATATGTAAGCACACCACTTAAAGCGTCCTAACCTCTTTGTAACCCTTATCTACCCTTCCTTGGCTATAATTTCAGGACTGTAATGAACCGGCTTGCCACCTGTGAAATACCGGCATTATACGAACGACATGAAGATAATGAACGTGGGTTATTTAGGTCTAGGGTTCCTAGGGTTTGGGATTTTTGCGTCGGGATGTTGGTGCGTAGATTTATTCACTTACGGCTACATATTAAAAATAGCCAATGAAAATGAAATTTGTGTATTATGCCTAGCAATTTTTTTAGACATAAACTGTAAGTTTGCTGAAAAATAATTTGAAAATTACATAAATCATCTCTAATAGATGCAATTTAAAATTGGTTCATTGTTGTCTTGTTTAACGTATTCTTAAAAAGTATAGTTTTTGGATTTGTAAAGATTGTATTTGATCGTGAACACTTCATTTTATTATTTCTAAAGTTTTTTCACGTTTATTTTAACTAACCATAATGATGGTTACAATGTTTGTAAGTTTTCTTCCACGGTCTCAACACAAATAGTTATAGTAGTTTAGTTTCTACAAATTATTTTTGAACAAACTAATTACTTAGATATCAGATATAACGTATAGAGTGTTTTTGTGAATGAAAAACTAAAATAAAGTGGTAAAAATATTAGAGTATAATAATAAAAGGGTAATTTAATGTGCCGAGTTGTTCTATACGAGCAAATTATGAAATTGTATTACCACTGACAGAAAAAAGTACTATATCAAATATTCTGCAAGTAATCCATCAGTTTTATACATTAATATAGCAATCATCAGTAAACATGTTTGCTAAACTTACTCCATCTTAGCCCATAATTACTACTTACCATCAAGGAAATTAGTCGTATAGTCAATTGCAACCATTTTACCGTAAAAATACAGCGATTTATAAAAAAAAAGTCTAGTATTTTTTCCCAAAAACAGTTTTAGGCTAGGGTATTTCATAGTCAAATCAGTCGGAAACAATGTTAACTACACACCATTGACGGGAATTATAGGTCGACTAAACCAGTAACCCTATATACATTTTTTCTTAAACATTTAATTTGAACTACATGCAATTTAATGTAAAGTTTGTCTTCTGATAGTTTTCTGATAAAGAATATTTTATAATAAGCTAATGACCGTAAATTTCTGTTACCTACGCGTAAACAACCTAAATCCCACAGAACCATCACTGTACTACCCCACAAACTCAATCAAACCGAAACGCCAAAACCTTATCAGCATCGCCAGATCCAAACTGCCCTCTCTAAGACAGACCACACGAAGCCCACAACAAACGATCCGGATTTGCTCCCGTCTGTTGATTTATTACCCCAAGGTTGAGCATCCCAAAGGCACTCGAAATAATTACCTACGCGCCGGGACATTAGGATAGTCCCAGTTATAATTGGGGCAGCGACGTTGAGAGATGGGACTCAAGATTTCAGGGATCAAGTGGCCGTGAAACTGGCTCGTTGCGGACAAGGATATTTCTGGGGATAATGTCACACCTTCTGTGTGTAGGTGGATGTGTTGGGGAGGAAATAGGATGATCAAGTTAAGTTATTATAATAAATAAATAAATAGTAAAACCTTTATTGTTTAAACTTACGTATGTATGTCATTGTATATTATTACCCAGTCAGGTGCAAGGGCCCCTCACGAAAAAATGGCGAAGCGCAGCGTCCTATGGAGAATGTTTTTTGAGAGTGAGAGGTTAAGGTATATTCGTAATATTTCGTATATTTCTTAATCCTATGCTTAGATTGATATACCATTCATTATTTAGGTCTTGAAATTATCTTTTGTTTAAATGACTAATTTTATATAGTTATTACTTACAATAAAGATAATATCTTGTGATGAAAAAAAGAGACGATAACAATGATTATGCACAACGCTGGTAGGTATCACACAGGATCCTGTGTTACAGAGCTATAATGATAACATTTATTTGACCTTTTTACAAAGATTCAAGTATTGTAATAGTAAACATTTGAAATTGTACTGTGAAATAGGCCTTAGGAATATACACTAGTTGGTGAACACTGGACATTAAAGTAAGTCAGTAATATGGATATTATTAACGTTTTCTTTATCAATGTATAAGTAGGTAATTCTTGACAAATCTAAGGTGTACCTATTTTGTTGTTTGCCCTTGTCGTAAAAAACGTATTTATAGGTTAGCTTAGTTATTAGTTGCCAATGACATGTGCTACAACCATTAGTAAAGTTTTGTCAAGAACAATTATGATGATTATCTTACCTATTATTTCAACATTTCAATTCAGATCCATATTAAAATTGTGAGTACTGAATTGGAATAAAGATAGCATTTTTACAACATTGAATAGGAGTTTATATAACGTAATTTATGACAAGTACTTCCCATGATAAAGCCATTTATTCATGTAAAATGGGCCACTTATCCACTTCAAGTAACTACTTGAAACGCTTCAATGTTACACTAAATCAATAATAAATTCATTATAGCAACATCAGTACCACATTCAATCAAAATTACTAAGCCCCTTGAAAAAAATTTGCCCATTATTTTTGACCTCCGAAAACCAATTTAGATATGCGTGACCTAGTAGCGATTATATTTGATGAAATTGTAGTCTATTATTCAAAACATTAAATTCCAATTCAATTAGAATGTAGCCAGGTCCAGTATAAGTTGGCACCCCCTATCATCATTACCCAGAAGTTTCTCTTTGAAATTGTTGAAGCTCCACTAAGTCATAAGTGTCAAGATATAATGGTCACTTTCAACGTTTAGAGTAGCGTCTATTTATCGTGATTTATATCGAGTTTGTTGTTTAAAATGAAACAGTATCAATTGGATTTTGTTTTTTTTAAGATATCTGTAATTAAGTTTGAAATAGTTTTGTAATCTGTGGTTTCAATTAGAAATTTTTATTTTTTGAAACTTTAAAAAACCTTCATCGGAATATTTTATAAAACCAACATACACGACTGTTGAGTCGTCAAAGAGGTCAATAGCCGTCATAAGGTATTTTTGGATAACAGTTTTAGAAATTAACATAAAATAACGTTCACTAGAATCCAAACTCATCATAATTTTTGCGCATCAAATCATATAACAACCGTGGTGCACTTTCTAATGTATAATGTTTTCATATAATAATATCAAATAACTATATACTTAAGCATATGAATAATTACTAGGTACTAATCCTTTAATAATAGTCTTTCCTAATAATTTTATTTATATTTATTATACATATATCTATTTTGTCCACAGTGGAGAGCTATGTGGGCAGTTCCCTCCCCCTGTGGCGAGTGGACCGGCGTCAGATGGGAGCCTTCCTCTGCATCGCCTCCAACGACGTACCGCCCGCTGTCAGCAAGAGGATCATATTACTGGTTAATTGTAAGTACAATAAAATTATGTTTAGACTAGATTGCATAACTCATGCAATCTCATAAAAAAGTCATGGAAAATAGGAGAAGCCTTCCTTTCCTTAAGCCTCACTTGTGACACTTAAGGAAAACGTATAGCGTGCCTGTTCGTGCAGCCTCGTTTGAGAACTAGTACCAATCTTGGGTTCTATTCGATTTTACATTTAAGGGCGCTAGCTAGCTAACCGGATACCAGAAAGTACCACTAAGCTGTGTTACCAAACCAACGAACGGTTTGTTGAGGATAAAAATATTCTAAAATTAGGCTGCAATCTGAATAAAATCTGAGTTAAGGACAAAATGACCTGCACATGCATGATGATGCTTAAAAATATGTAGAAGATCTGTGGTTTGTTTTTGTGGAAGTACGTTTTTTTAGTATAATATTTAATTTGGTCCAAAAACTCAACATGTTCAGGAAAATACGAAAAATAAATAAGAAACCTGCTTGTTTTCTATTATATATGACAAAAATATTTAACATAGATAAAACAGGTCATTTTAACGTTTTAAATATTTTATGAAATTGGTAGAAATTTTCACTTGAATAAGTCCTAAAAATTGCAATGTAACACAAACATAATATACTAAATAAAATTTGAGAACAATACAATAAAAGTTTATCAAACCATCAATTCTGGCATCACAATTCAAACGGCAACGCAAACTGATAGAACACACGAAAACATTTAAAATCAAGGTAATTCGGTGCAGCAACAAAAATATTTGGCACAGAAACCCCCGCAATAAGTGGAGCGGTGTTATTCGGTCGCCGCCTGGTTCTACATAAAGATGAACTGCTGGAATGCGTCCAGGTAACAGTAGGTAGGTACATAGTAGGTATACAGTATATAAAGCAGTTCGTTTTGGTGATGTTTGGAAATCAAATTCTGCGTTTTATAGATGTAAATATGCGGAAGATATGTGACGGTATCTTACGATAGACATTAAGTATCATTTTTCCTAAAATTATTTTGAAAAGAGAAGCAGTTTTCGTCATTTAAGATGATATTCACAAAAGAAAAATTATTGGAAGTCTTTTTAATACTTTTAAGTAAAAATGGAAGACGTTTTCGGCAAGGAAATAAAAACAATCTTGCTAAAGAGACGAGGATTTCCCTAAAGATTTTATTATTGTCGAAATCTTTTAAATAAAATAACTTGTCCTATAAAAAGTGAAAACGTTGGAAGTCACCTTAGAACTAGATCTAACACATACAACTAGAAAGCTTGTAAATTAAATTGGATTAAGGTTACAAAAAAATATTTCATAAAACAAAATGTTGTCCTTTAACAACGTTTATCCTTTTATATCGGAAGATGCGACAAACCTTACACAACATGTTACCTTTAGTATTATACAAGATAATATATTCTGTCGCGGTTTCACCTCCATATTATTTTGGCGGGTGACTGTCTACAACCAGACACGATCGATCTATTTATAATACTAGGTTATCAGTAAAATATGTTTTTTGAATAGAATAACTTTCTTCTCTTGCTAAACATGAGAATAGTTTACCAAGTGTTATTCGATACAATCTGTTTCTATATTATATGTGCTTTCTATTGTACTCATATATTATACGTATCACTCATTATATGTACGTACTCAGTAGCGGCTTGAGTACCTATCAGTAGTTAATTTTTAATATTGACAATTTCTGTAAGGGAACATATTTTCTGATAGTGACTATTTAGAGGCTTTCGAATATATAGATAAATAGGAAAGCGTGGGCCTTTCTCAAGGACCTGTGCAGCTAACAACATTAATGGAGGAAAATAATTATTAGGGTTCAATCATTTTTTTTTATTATTTATTTCTTCTTATCCTATATTACTCTCAATATATATCTTATGTATCTTCTCTATATCTTATGGTTTGCAATGCTGCTCTTATGATCTAAAGTAAAGAATCGAATTATTAAATAAAGGATTGAAAATTAACAATCTTCTTTGCATTTTAAATTCTGTATTATGGTTTAATAATATTGAAAAAAATTAATGTGACAAACAAGAAATAAACCAATAAATCTTTTGTAACTATAAACTAACGTTTTTAATTTTGCTGAAATATTAAAACATATAAACATATTTCAGATGGAAAATATTGTAAGCTCTATAAAACCCCATTCATATCTGCATTTCAAATTCAAATTCAAATTTAAAGCATTTATTTCGACACACAGGACAACAATATACATATACATACAAAAGCTGACAACAGATAGAATAGAAAGGTGATATTACGTTACATTGATGTATCCCGTGCGTCAAAAAAGGTCATACCTCAGCATTATTGCTCTGCAGCGCTGATTTTCAGGTATGACCCTTTGAGACGCGCGCGGTCAAGAGTTGAATAAGAAAGTTAACAAATATAAAAAGTGTAAATAGATGAAGAGTAAACAGAATAAACAACATGAAGCTGATATGATTACATTTGAAAGATACATACAATTAAAATATAACCTAGTGAAGTAACGGACACACAACGTGGTTATTCATTCAACATATGAATATCATCCATTTTCATATACCAGGTATTAAAGCTGTCAATAGTTTTCACTAAGTCTGTACAACTATAACATAAAGATAGACTGAATACATAGATAATGTACACCGGACACACCTAATTATATTGTTTGCCGAGCCATAATAATATATCTTTCGCGGGTTTAACCTAGCTATGGTCTGCTTCTTTTCTTTCTACAGAAATTCCGACGCCCGTGCCAAGGTACGTGATGTCGGATTGGCAGCAATGAATCTTAAATGGAGTTGGGCGGGACATGTTGCTAGATGAAACGACAATAGATGGAACAAAAGTGTTACTGAGTAGGTCGTCTGGCAGCGAGGTGGGTCGACGACATTGTACGAGTCGCGGGTTCTTTATGGATGAGGTCTGCACAAGATTGACGCAGCTGGCACATTCAAAGAGAGGCCTATGCCGAGCAGTGGGATATAGAAGGCTGTGGATGATGATGATGATGGTCTGCTTCTTTAAAAGTTATTGTATTATTATTTGTAGGTATATAACCCAATATAAAACAGACAAAACATCACACAACTAAATTTTTAGTTATGTAAAGACAGTAATATCTTATGTTGAGCTGTAGATGTAAACAGGTAGATTGTAAAATTAATCTATATCTATACTAATATTATAAAGCTGAAGAGTTTGTTTGTTTGAACGCGCTAATCTCAGGAACTACTGGTGCGAATTGATTATTTTTGTGTTAAATAGACCATTTATCGAGGAAGGCTTTAGGCTATATAACATCACGCTGCAACTAATAGGAGCGAAGAAACAATGGAAAATGTGGAAAAAACGGGGAAAATTATTCATCTTTGAGGGTTGCGTGCGCTGCGAAAACGGTTCAAAATTCAAAGAACTAATCCCCATAATAACTTTTCCACGCGTACGAAGTCGCAGGCACAGCTAGTAACATATACAATGAGTGTATATGTGTCGGCCAATGCCGAATATCGACTACATTATCTTTGTTACGCAAAACCAAATTTAGTCTTAAAATGTCTATTCTAGAGTCATGAGTCTATTAGCTAAAGTGTCGTCGGCTGAATAATACTGAATGTTTCGTTCAGGCTTATCGCGTCTCGATGCCGTATTATTTCGGCAGCAAATTGTGACTGGCGTCATACATTTTTGATGATGTGCCAACAGACTGTTGGTTCGAGCGATTGTTAACCCCGCTGGAATAAAAATACTTTAAGTTTAAGGTTAAAAAGCCTGTAGCGGCCTTTATTTGCATTTGGACATAATTGACATAGTAAACTAAAATAAGGTTTTTAACTTGTATATTGCAGTTGTTGTGTCGAAAAATTTTAACAGTAAATTTTGACTAAGTTTAATGGGTCGATTTATAGAGCAACTATTTACTCAATTTGTAAGGTAAATAATAAATTCCAAATGGTACTTATGAGTATTCGAAATTCAACACAATTTTTAATTTTCTTTTTTTTAAAACATTTAATTTTCAACTAAGCATTTCATATACAAATCAACAAATAAGGAAATACATTTTCTTTCTTCACAAAAAAATATCTTTTGAGTCGTAGGGATAACAAAAAGCTTCGATCACAGTCTATAAAAATACGCCACCAATTTTCTCCACCACTTCAATACTAGAATAAGAATGCCTAGAATATTGAACACAAAGAATATCTAGACCAGAAATATATCAGTAGTTCATATTATTGGATTCACGGACACGTTTCTAGAATGTATCAATGCCTAACAAAATACTAGGTCTGGGAGAAATCTGAAACGGGAGCTGAATTGAAAATTATTAGGGAACTAAAAATAGACTGTTTAAACCTATTTTATTTTTATCATAGCTAGTGTAATGTATTTTTATCGTATAGTAAAATATGTTTTGAAGGGAAAATTGAATATAATTATATCACAACTGTCTGTAGGTACATTGTTTTCAAAATGATCATCAAAATATAAGTTCTTTGTTAGCACTGAGTATTCAAAATCAAGACTCAATGACGTTTTCCTATACACATAACAGTTGACCTTCCGTAAATAAGTCAACTACATAAGTATAGATAAATAACTTATGATATAACGATGTGATAGAGATCAACCATTGTTTGTTATACGATTTGCTACATTGATTTAACATTCAGTTTTACACTACTTACTACAGTCATTCATTTTTTACTAGAGCCATTATTTGTAGTATAGTATGGAACTGTTGATTCTTTGCAAATTTCTAGAAATCCTACAACAATAATTGTTGCTTTTGGCGTACTTAAACAAAAAAACACTAAAAAGTTATACGTAAAATAATAAGTTTAAGTATAATTACCTACTAAAGTCACTTCTTAAACATTTTGTATAAATTTCCAGTCCCCTTACATATAGAGCCATGTGACGAAACCGGCTGCTGATGATGATGATAATTTTTATCTACTAATATTATATCATTTCCTTCAGTCGCCCCAACAGTGAAGGTGCCGAACCAGCTGCTAGGCGCCCCGCTCGGCACCGACGTGAAGTTGAAGTGCTACGTGGAGGCCTACCCCAACACCATCAACTATTGGATCAAGAACCGGGGGGAGATGTTGCTGGATGGGTGAGGATAAAACCAGCTGTAATAGTATACATTGTGAATGTTTTTAAAAAAACGTAAAACGTTAGTTATATTTTCAACTTGTGTAGTGAAAAATAGATAGTGAAAGTTCATTGCATGTCCAAAACTAATGAATGTTTTGTTTTTCCTGGGATGGGTTTACGTTTGACTACAGCCTGCCTGATGTTAAGCATTGCTGCAGCCTAGGGTACACGCTTACCTAGAAGATACCTATCTATGTTACTGTCAATGTTCAACACATTGATATATACGAGTACATGTAGGTATGTATTGCTTTTTTTGCGTCCTACACAATTTTGATTTACTCATACTTAAAAACGTATACGAAAACGTATGGAAAAACGTATTTATACAAAATGGCATGCGAGAAACTAAGAAAATAAATTATACCTTCTTCTTATCGAATGAGACTGGCCAACTCTGGTGTCAAATTATACATTTGACTCTGACTGAAAGATATTATTATTATGTTACTGTACTCACCTAAGATATTTTTATGTATTTACGTAATGACATTACTAAATATGTTTATCTTTATCTGAGACAAGTAGGTAACATAACCTCACAAAATAACTGCCTTTGGTCTTTCAGCAGTTAGGGCAATGTAAACATGCCACAGTCAAGACAAAGGCTGGGACGAACAAACACCACTTGTTTACGTTTTATAGCTTCAGTATAGATCCATATTATCTTTACAGGGTTCTCAAATTCCTTTTTTTATATTTTTTAACTTGTTACTGTTATTCTTATGGCATCGTACAGTGTTACTAGTTAGTATACTATCTGATATTTTTAGACAAAACGATTTTTTTATTAATTATATTTTTAAAGGGAGTTTTGTCAAAGCCGACTATGTCACTCCCACACTCCAGTTCAAATACATAATTAAAATAACTAAAAATTATTGTGAAACAATCTAGTTACCGATATAATGTATGATATTATTTACAATAGTAGTTACCTTGAATAACCTGAACTGAAAAACTAAGTACATACTACCTGTAGCTCAAAAATATGTTGTTTATGATGAGAGATAATTACATTTTAGGTACAAATTATTATTAGCTAGGTAAAGTAGGTAATATTAAGTTTCATACATAGTGCTAGTACATCTCTTAACTAAATGAAAACGTACTAATATAATGTAAAATAAATAAATATTTCGGGACATTGCACACAGCGCCATCTAGCCCCACACTAAGCAAACGCTTGTGTCGTGGGTACTAGATAACGGATATAATACTTATATACTTTTCTTTTGTAAATACATACTTATTATACATAAAAACGACCAAACTCAGCAAAAGTAATTATATTTTTTTTTAAATGCTTAAAAACTTGTGTCACGCGGGAATCGAACCCGCAACCCCTAGATTAAAAGGCAGAGCCACTACCAACTAAGCTAACAGACCAGTCATGTACTAATTACCACTAACTTTGTATAGTTGCAAAGTCTTAAGCAAATATCTTTACAGCGAATCATTGTTTCGATTGTCTTTATTTTACTTCCACTCTTGTTTTGTGTTTGAATTGATGTTTATAGAGATGGAAATTAAAGTGCGTACTTGAGGTATTGCTTGTTAATTAGAATTGAATGTACTTGACTTGTGTTATGAAGTATCAATAACGAGGTATTTGAGTTTTTTTTTATTTGTGGAAATTGTTGATCTTTTATTGTTCTGAGTGTACGATATCGTTTTTAATTAAGTACCTACAGTTTTAATTTACTTCTGGTATTGAATTTTCATTAATTGAGTTATTTTTATTCCTTTTCAATCATTGAACGCCGTATTGTGGCGTTACTCGTAGATATTCAGCTCATTCGCAGCGAAGCTCATGGAATGTTTTACTAGCTTTGTTTTTAATTATGACAATAATCTAACTCAAAGGTGACTGACTGATATAGTGATCTATCAACGCACAGCCTAAACCGCTGGACGGATCGGGCTGAAATTTGAAATGGAGGTAGATGTTATGACGTAGGCATCCGTCCGTAGGCATGCACGTTTTACTTCTTAATTCGGGCGAAGCCGCGAGCAACCACTAGTTACAAATAAAAATGAAAATTAAAACCATTACAATTAAAAACAATTAAAATTAAAATAATTAAAACTAATATTACAGGCGTAGCATTATGTACATTTTGATACCTACTCAATCGTTAAATAGTTCATCGGGTTTTTTAAATCTTCTCTTTTTTTACTTTATCCCACTAAGTTTGTCATACGACTTCACTATTTAATTATTCTTTCTACATATACTTATACCTATTTTAATTCTATCACTATTGTTTTCCGTGTTCAGTATACACTCCTCAAGCTCACATAAACTTATTCAAACATTATAACCATGTATTAGAACACTTTACCAGAAGCTGTGTTTCCTGCGAACTACAATCCAGGCGTCTTCAAATCTAGAGTTAATGGGTATCTTCTAGGTAAGCGTGGTACACCCTAGGCTACAGCAAAGCTTAACATCAGGCAGGCTGTAGTCAAACGTAGTCAAACCTATCCCACGTAACAAAATGACGTCTTGCGTTGTCATTTGCCTACTCTACTACAAAAATGCTATTCAAAAACTTGTATTAAAACCTATTTCTGTCCGCAGGCCAAAATACACAATACGAGAGGAGAAGACCTCATACAAGGTGTCGATGTGGCTCACCATCCGGCAGTTTGCCAAGTCCGACATCGGCACTTACAACTGTGTCAGCACCAACTCGCTCGGGAAGAGCGAGGGCACGCTCAGACTTTATGGTAAGGCTTATTTGAATTATAGTTTGTATTTCATTTAATTTTGCTTTGATATGGTAATGATATGTGTATGGACTAAAAGTTTGATATAAATTACATTTATTTGGTTTATAAGTATAGGTATTTATTTCTATTTTTATGTTGAGACTAGAAGTGTTTATTGATAAGTTACTGTTAATTTACTGGGCGATAGTGTTATTAATAATTTACTACAAATTTATAAATATTTGCATTTCAACCGACATTATTAAATGAACAAGTGTTTCAAATGTTGTTTTTTTTAAGTTAATGACTAAACGTTAGACTACAGTGGTGCTTAATTATTGTAACTGAACCACCGAACTAGTTAATAAACAATTAGAACCTTCTAATAAAGGAACATGACGTTTAGTTTAATTCTTTCAATCAAGAGAGGCAACTGAAATAAATGTCTTCGTTGCCAGCGTAGATTTCAGACTACTGATCGGTGCTTAAAATAATGCTAATTTAAAACTGTTGACAAGTTGATGATTATAACATTAATCATCAACTTGGTCATCAATTGAGATCTAATCAAATATTATATCGCCAAATTTTATCCAAATTAAATCGATTCAGTTAAACAAATCAACAACGCTTTCCTTCACCTAAAACACAATATCATCAAGTCTAAACTAAGGGTCGTTAAACCTCTACAAATAGCTGATGCAATCGAACGTGCCTATTCGCTACTTGAAAACTGTCGAATAAACCACCAGACATAACGTGGTTTTCTCTGCTCGTTATATTTGGCCATTCTAAATTTATCCAGTTGAAAGAATTGGTTAATTGATCGATCGGTTGAAGAATTTTTTAACCATTACGATATTAAAAAAGAACAGTCTAAGCCTCCAGTATTATTTATTGATCTGATACATCATGGTGTACTTCTAGATTTTCCACAGGTACAGTACATTTTAGTGCAATTATCGATTTTTCATGATTTTTGGACATCAAATATCCCAGTAGTTTTTATGAGACAGAATGATAGTGTAGGAATATCTAGAATTTCATATTACATATTATAAATTTCGCAGCCTAAGTACTACTGATATTTATATAATAACTATTTACCTATTCGCACCACCACACGGATTTCTAACCAACAAGTAATTATATTGCTGCCAAAAACTCAATTTCTGCACGCTTCTATTAATGGATTTCCTATTCTAAGCAACGGTCAGCGCGAAGAAAATAAATTGATATTATAGTTAAAAGTCAATATACATTCATACCTATCTGGACAAATATTTGTCTCGTAACAAAAAATTAAGTTCGCTCTATTCAAAAACTAAGTAAATCCCAAGACAACTAATATTTTTCCATTTATTTTCACAGAAATAAAACTCAACTCCTACTCTGAAGACTTCACCAATCAAATTAGCGTCGCCGGAGGTAAGATATTTTATTTTTAACTCACTTTTTAATGTTCACTAAATTTATTTAATGTAATGAAAACTGAAAAAGTTTTATTTACATGGAACGGTTGTGAAAGTGCTGTGCGACGCCGCTGTAAATAGTTCAGAGCTAGGGGACTGTGTAGGGAAAAAGAGGCGCGTAGTGGGCTGGAATAAACATGTCCGAATAGTCCACCAGAGGGCGCGCCTTAAATACAGAATGTGGCTTTTGCATGGCAAGCCAACACGAGGACCCGCGTATAATGAAATGGTTGAGTCTAAGAGGGCATTTAAATCAAAATTAAAATGGTGTCAAAACAACGCGGAACAAATTAAAATGAATATTCTGGCATCTAATCATGATAAAAAAGATTTTAAAAGTTTTTGGAAACATACGAAAAAGTTAAATCCTAAAGTGCAAACTCCATTAAGTATAGATGGTTTAACAGATTCCGGGGGTATAGGTAATAGATTCAAATCCTTGTTTCAAATTGATCCCATGCCTCTATCAGCCCCGCCGCCGGTGCTCTGTACTAATACTCGTCCGCTGCCTGATGTTCCGTTCCCGCGATTTACTGCGAAGGAGGTGGCGTCTGTGATTAGTCGCATGACGCGAGGCAAGTCGCCGGGACACGACAGCATTAGTATTGAGCATCTGCAGCATGCTGGCCCCCACTTACCTCGTGTTCTTGCCATGTTTTACACATTCTGTGTCCGACACTCGTACCTTCCATATGACTGTCTAAAAACGGTGGTTGTACCGGTAATCAAGAATAAGACTGGCGACCCGTCTGACAAGACGAACTATAGGCCCATCTCCTTAGCCACCACCATAGCCAAGGTGCTGGACAGTCTGCTTGATGGCATACTTAGCAAGCACCTGCAGCTGCACGATGCCCAGTTCGGTTTCCGAGCTGGGTTATCGACAGAATCTGCGATCTTGTGCCTCAAGCATACTGTCCGGTACTACACAGATCGGAAAACACCGGTTTATGCGTGTTTTCTTGATCTTTCTAGAGCATTCGAGTTGGTCAGCTATAAGGTGCTCTGGAGCAAGATGAGGACGCCGACCAGTCTCCCTGAGGAAGTCATTCGAATTCTTCATTATTGGTACAACAACCAAACCAACGTTGTAAGATGGGCGGGCGAGTTCTCCGATGCGTATGGGTTGAATTGTGGAGTAAGGCAGGGGGGGTTGTCTTCGCCACGCCTTTTCAACCTGTACGTGAACGGGCTTATAGAGGAGCTGAGCGCTGCCAATGTCGGATGTTCTATTGACGGTACCTTTGTTAATAACATCAGTTATGCCGACGATATGGCGCTGCTGGCGCCCTCTGTGAGCGCGCTCAGGAAACTCCTCAACATCTGTGAGGTTTATACCGGGACACATGGCCTCAGGTACAACACTAAAAAGAGCGAACTCCTCGTGTTTCAGTCGCGCGGTTTTAAGATTTCCAACGTTCCGCCATTAACACTAAACGGAGTTCCACTGGCGAGAGTGTCGCGTTTCAAGTACCTGGGACACTGGGTCACGGAGAACCTCTCTGATGTTGAGGATATCGAGAGAGAACGTAGGGCGTTGTCTGTCAGGGGCAATATGTTGGCTCGTAGATTTGCACGATGTACGGCAGAAGTAAAGCTAACATTATTCAGAGCATTTTGTCAGTCCTTCTATACGTGCAGTCTGTGGGCCACATTTACACTCAAGGCAATCAACGCGCTACGAGTGCAATACAACAACGCGTTCAGGATGCTGTTGGGGCTGCCGTGGCGCTGCAGTGCGTCGGGGATGTTTGCGGATGCAAGGGTAGATGGTTTCCACGCCGTACTCCGCAAACGGGCCACCTCGATGCTCAGCCGCGTCCGGGGCAGCACTAACAGCATCCTGCGGGTTGTAGCTGCACGACTCGACTGCCCCATCATCAATCACGCCGCACAGCTACACATGTTTTACGACCCTTTCAAAAAGAAAATATTAGTGGGTAACAAAGTATTTTAGAGTTTGACATTTTATATATATTTTTTTTTTACTGTAATCTTTGACATTTTAATTTTATTTTTATTAGAAGACATTTAATTTTAATAACTCGGTTTGATTATTGTTTGACATGCCTGCTATGTAATAATTTTAATTTAATTTTATCTTTAATGTGTATGAACTCAAAGTCTGAAATAAATGACATTTATTTATTTATTTATCTGTGCACATTTGAGACCAATTAAAATTATTGCTTTCATTTACTGATAGTATTATTGCGTTTTCATTTTATACTACGGACATTGTGAGTTTGTGATAGCTTTAGATTTTTTTATGTAGATAACCTTTTTTGTCGATAGTTCCCTTATGTGTCAATTCATCGCTAAATGTACCTACCTACTAAGTAATTAAGAAAGATAACTTATAAACTACCTTTTTTGTTGCCTTGTAACTAAAATAATATTTTATTTTTATATATAATAGGTTTTTTTTTATTATCCTATACTGTCCCACGCCTGGGCAAAGGTATCCTCCAATATATAAATATAAAATCAATCGAGAATATTTATTACTTATTTTTGATTATTTTTAACATTTTATCTCGTTACAGGTCTGACAGAGGCCGCAAAAGGAAACTCGTCGAACGTAAGCCATATTGAAAATACTGTGCTCCTATTGGTTATTTGTTATGTCACATGTCTACTTATTGTTTCGTAGTCGTTGTAATTTCAACTGTAAATACATAAAGTTAAGGTAACTTTTTGTCTGATAGTCGAACAAAATATTATTTAAGAATGTCGGTACTTTTTTCAATATACTGTAAATAAGCAATATTTTAATTTGAACAATCAGCCAATCACAGGTTAAGGCGGAGGAAATTAACCTAGCTATAAAGTGTTGTATATCATTATTAAAATGTGATTAAAAAAATACTGTAAATGTTTAAGTAAAGTATATAGAAGTTAACAAATATTGTTGTACCTATATAGTTATGATGGACTAGGTAGAAAATCAAGCCATTATGCTGATATTTTTCATATAAACCTGTTAAATAATGTAAAACTTCATTCAAATGTTGCTTTTGATGTCAAAATTAGTTATATTTTATTGACTTTTATGACAAATTAGAGTTTAAGTCCATAGGAACTGAACATCAGACGAAAAGTTACAACATTGCTTAAGTAAAACAAAAACGTAATTCAATTACATTGTTTCAATTCTTGTAAATATTTAAGGTAAAGTGGAAATGACGTTGTAAAAAGCTAATTATACGAGACAACGATAATAAGTAAAGTAAGATATCATTGTAGCAGAAAATGATTGTTACATAAGTAATATTGTACTGTACAGAACTTGATGAATGATTCATCTAGACAATTCACTCTCTGAATTCCATGGTTAAATAATGTAGGTAAAAAAAATGCCTCTTTGTTTGAATTGGCATGAGGCTTTGGCAACTTTTTAGTTATCAAAATTTTATTTTTGAACTTAAAATATATAATTATGAGACCAAACTTTATCCAACCATCTTCTCCCGCAAGCAACTTATGAGCAAATTAATGTCAACTTATTTTTTTTATGTCTATCTCTGGAAAATTGTGCAATTGGCATATAATTTTTATTGTTACTATTAATTTCTCTTTCTTGCGTCGTATTTCCTCATGACCGAGGATCGTGACTCCGCAGAATTAATTCAATAGGAGAGTTTTCTTGGACAGATACTCAATAACTAATCATTTTCTAAGAGAAAAAATATTCATTACGTTTTTCTTTTGAAACATAGTTTACAGTACAATATTACTTTGGTTCATTCCCCGGCTAGCTACGTCGAACATGTAATTGTATTAGATCGTGTAACCACAATTCGCTTAGAGACGCCGCCAAATTGAAGTATTGTTTACATAATGAACTAACTGTAAACTGATCTCTCGATTATAAGACTGTTTACAACAAAATAAACGTATAATATAACATTGTTTGGTATTTTATTTATCCATCTTCTTTTTTAGGCTCTAAAAATATAAACATAGTACCTACTTTTTTATACTTATGACGTAGGTAGTTCAGTTTGCGCGCAATACAATATTTTTTCTTTTTCTACTTCTTTTCCAGGGGTCTTTAAATATAGTGTTAAAAGGTATCTTCTAGGTAAGCGTGTTACACCCTAGGCTGCAGCAATTCTTAACATCAGGCAGGCTGTAGTTAAACATAAACCTATCCAACGTAAAAAAAACCCTGTATCTATTTATACTCGTATAATAAAGCTGAAACGGGTAAAAAATCTGAACACAGAAGTTTTTTTTTTTGGTATACTTAAAATCAATAATAAGACACGTTTTAGCAGTTTTGATATTTTTGTCTGTTTATCTGTGTCTCTGTTTGTCTGTTTATTTATACGCTCATCACGCAAAAATGGCTGAATAGGTAGGTAATCATATTTTTTTGTATTATTTATATTTTATCCTGAAATAATGCGAGCGAAACCGAGGGCGTCCACTTGTTAATTATTACGTATGAAACTCAGTTCTTTGCGCCTTTTCAATATTTTACCAGAATGAAATGACTAAATTTACAAACGTTTCTCTTCATACATGTATTATATATGGTATGCATTCTGTTAGTTAATAATTATTTCAGTCTGCTTCGTAAAATGCAGTTATCCCCGTTTTTTTCATGGGTATAATAAAAATAACAAAAGAGTGCATACGATGCTTGAATTTAATATCGCATTTCTACTACCGGAGATCTATGACGGACATATTATACAATATAATATTATATAAATATATATATATATATATATATTTATATATATACAATAAAAATAGACTATCCATTCATGCTCAATAAAAATGTCCTCAGCAATTATCACAACAAGAACATTTTGGAAATAGTTGCACATAACACAATACATATTATATATATTATATTAATCATAAAAAAAATTCAATAAATTTAATTATTTTTATGCCTCATACATAATGAGTACAACCATAACCTGCCTAATAGCATAAAGTTATATAGGTATTTGAACTAGCTATCACATTGCACCTGCAACGATATGGCGCATTAAAGAAATAAATAAATGATCGTTTATTCATGTAAAGACTTGATGTCTACGTACAAACCTACATTAATACAGAGTTTTTTTGTATTGGTGCAATATAATAAGAATAATAGGTAAAGTGTCCTCCATAGACCCCTTAAAATGCACAAGTGCAACGGAATTTTATATTTTCGCACGAAATATTCAAATACCTTCGCAATTTTGCAAACGTGACCGCATTAAAAGGCGGCGAGGGGGGAATTCTGGCGCTGCCATTCAATTTTATTGTCCGGCTAAAATTATAGCGGACGATATTTTATGCGACGTGGCTGTTAACTTCTTTGGATTTTGATGAAGAAAACTGGCTAATAAGATTGAGTGGAGAATCAATTGAGTGATGTGATAACTTGAGAGGCATCATAATATAATTTAACAATATCACGTGGTAAAGTGACTTACAAGCCTGCAAAGTAGATTAAAATTGCTACATTGTTCTACAAACGTACAATAAACAAAACAAAATGCCTTGAACAGTTAAATAAAATAACAAAACAGTTCTGAACGACAAAAATAACATTCAACATTGGACTATTCGTGTTTTCCAGTTGGTCGCGGCCCGTTGCTAACGCAAAAGGAAGTAACTGCAATTTATTTGATAAAAAATTCAGTTGTTACTTTTTTTTTGTATACGACTCGCAATTTTGTTGCCGCTGTGACAGTTTCATCTTGATTACTACTTCAACATTTAAAATAACAGGCTGTGGACTTTTTTCGAGATGTTTCACTGACGTTGCACAAAAATGCTGATTTATAAATAAAAAGAAAAAGAGCTGGTTGTGAGGTGGGTCGATGACATAACATCTGTCGCAGGTCTAATCTGAATGACGCTGGCTAAAGATCGAAGCCAATAGCATATTATGAGAGAAGCCTCTACCCAACTGAGTAGTAGGACGAAACCGGCTGTTGATGATGATGTTAGATCTGCTTCAAACCAAAACTTGTACGTGATTATATGATTATATAACATTTTGACGTCAACCTCGTTTGAGATGTGAACCACGGTGGTAAATGTGAAGGTATCACTTTAGATAACCTACTGGTCAAATAGAAAAGAAAAATTAAAGAAAGCATTTGCGGTGACTCAGCGAGCCGCGCGTACTTTTGTCATTGTTTACATAGTTGTGAATACTAAAAATTGGTCTAAAAATGAGGATTATATACCTTATGAAATATTAAGAAAGCGATTCCCAACTGCAACACTGTATAAGGAGTGTGAGGTGCTCTCTGTAAGGCAGATGTTCATAAAATCATTAATAAATAAACAACATCTACTTATAGACAAGAATAATCGAGAATCCGTGATGAACAAAAGAAGAAAGAACTCAATTCTAAAAACAGATTACACGCGTACTAATTTTGGCAGGCAATGTCCGAGCAAACTGGGTCCTATACTGTACAAAAAAATAGGCAAGATGATAAAAATACAAGACAAATCCAAATATGAGTGTAACAAAATGACCACAGCCTACCTGCTCACTCTAGATTATGATGCGACCGAAAAGTTAATAGAAACACTTGATATATGACCAAATTTACTAGGATAACATTATACATTTTGATTACCTATGTAATTGCTGATTTAATACTTACTGATCTGTGACCAATCAACTCATCAAATAAACATATATAGTTACGAACACTGGCAAAGTATGCCAGAGTATCGCATAATGCACGCACACACACCCACCCAACCACACACACAACACACACACACACACACACACAGTGGAAACACTCCACATCCATACACTTCACATCAAATTCATATTATGTGGCTAGCATACACTCTCATAAAATACCTTGAAAAATTACAAGCGCGTATTTAAATACTGCTTGCCACATAATTATCTCAGCCGCATCCCTAGAAATAGGAGAATCGCGTAAGCTGAAGTAACTTACTATACTTACACTGAGCAAAAGACCAATACTTAGAATTAGTTAATATAGAATTAAATAAAATTAGATTATTTTTAAGATTAGTATGGTATCACTAACCACCAACTTTGCAACCAACTGTCAAAACTGCAACTCCAATACTTACATAATCTATGGAATGTTTCGTGCAGTGCAGTTGCTATTATTATTTTTGTTTTTATCTTTATCTAATGTAATACTATCTATAGCTCGGATCTATAGTGAGTGTAAACAAGTAAGCTGTTGCTTGCCGCGGCAGGAGATACTGCGGCTTTGCATCACAGGATCCCTGGATACCTAGCGCATAGCCCAGTTAAACCTACCTGGATTAGCCAGAAGAAACAAAAAACTCTTTATTTATGTAACTAGGTATGTACGTAGACATTAAGTTTTATATGAATAAACGATTATTTATTTATTTATACTATATACATAATTGGGAAGAGGTCGGCTCCAGGATACGGTAACCCAGTCTGGTGTCCGACGCATTATGTTTACCTAAGGCTAAGTTAGTTATTTAAGATCCTAGTTATAATTTTTATGTTACATAGCCATAAGTCATTTTCTAGTACACAATAAATATTTCCATTTTTTATTTTCATTTTACCTCACAGGACACAACAACATACACGCAATAAAGCTCAATGACAGGCAGAATACAAAGATGATGTAGGTTACATTGATGTGTTCCGTGCGTCAAAAATAAACTTATTTTGTAATCTACTGTTAACCAATTGTAACAAACTATAAATAAAATAATCTAGAACTACTATTTAAAATCACCCACAATCCATTGGACTGCATTTGGAAGCCAGTATCGAATACGAATGGAGACAATATCGAGCGTCATTAACGTAAATCAAGTGGCCAGTATTGGAGCGGCCGCGGGCAGTGGGTGAAATATCACACGTATAATGTACTATATGTAGGTAAGTACCTGCTGAAAGTAGGTATTGAGATACTTATGTTGTAATCTGTGGACTGTAGGTATCTAGGTAGGTATTTACATAGAGGTGTTTACCAGAATACTGAAATAGGTGTGTAGATATGTACATCTTAATATTAAGTGAACTGTGGGTATCTCTTCAAGTCGTATTCCTCAACACAGAACTCCATTGCTTGAAAAAATAAGTTAGTGTTTGGGTCAAATTCAGAGCGAAGTGCGTCAAAATTTAAAGGCCTCTTCATCTATGGGACCTCCTCGCTTCCATATGACGGTGGGTAAGTCTTTTTTTATTTGTATTTTGATCTATTAATTCATAAACCGTGTTTTATATGCGTGAGATGATATAATAATGTAGCATCCGTATTATTTTTGCAACTTAGCAGATTGGTAAATAAGCTAATGCGCGAACAAGAGACTCAAACAAAATATTGGATGGTCTAATAAACAATTTGGAAGTGGCAGTTTGGTTTTTAAGGTGCTGGTACATGTTTACTTGCTACGAGAAAGTGATGTTAATATGCACCTACGAGTATATCAGGTTCGGCGGCGAGTGTACAAGATAAAATGATAAATATTAGTTAACAGGTATAAATAAAAAAACGGAACATTTCACACAGTTCCAATGTGATACAATTTAGGTTAGCTCTGCCTTCTACTGTTGTGAAATAGTATAGATAGATAGATAGATAGAAAATTCTTTATTGTAACACACGATAAAATTAAAAGGAAAGAAGAAAAAAAAACTTATACTAGTGCCACAAGTGGCGGCCTTATTGCTAAAAGCAATCTCTTCCAGGCAACCATTGGATGGAAAGGAATAAATAAGAGATAACAGAGGACGTGGTATACAATAATATAAACAAAGAAGAAAAGATTAGATTAAAAATACATACTACAAACCTACTTAATAAACTATACATATAAATCATACACCCTAATACATATAATAACAATATACCAAAAATAATATAAATTAATACATATTGTTAATAAATACTGATTGAGTATACACTATACACATACATAGATGATGATAGCAAAGGAACTACAAAGATCTCACTGTAATGATGACAAATACCATATTTTTACTTGAGTCTTGAAGCTTTCTATGGACGGAGCTTTTTTGATAGCAAGAGGTAAAGCATTCCAGAGGCAAACAGCCTGCGCGGTGAAAGACTTGCTATACAGCGTTTTCTTACATACCGGATACTTTAGAGTATATCTGTGTGACGATCGAAGAGCAAGGGAGTGAGTAGAATGAATATAGTTGAATCGGGAAACTAAGTAGTGAGGGGACGCAGGATTGAACAGGATATTGTAAACAAGGGAGAGGATGTGAGTATTCCGGCGAAGGCGAATGGGCAGCCACTTAAGCTTTGAGCGAAAATATGATATATGATCAAATTTACGAAGTCCGAAAATGAATCTGATGCAATAATTTTGTAGTCTTTCAAGCTTGTTCAGCTGATCTTCCCGAAGATCGAGATAGCAGGCGTCCGCATAGTCAAGTAAAGGGAGAAGCAGAGACTGAGCAAGCGCAACTTTGGTGGCAGTGGGTAAAAAGTTCCGGAGACGTCTCAATGAGGCACCGGACGCAAATATTCTTGAGCTTACTGACGTCAGGTGAGCATCCCAACTCAACGTACGGTCCATTATCAAACCAAGGTTTTTGACAGTATCACTGAATGGTATAACAATACCCTCAAACACAACTGAAGGAATTACCGACCAGTCAACGCGAGAAACCATGTGTGAAGTGCCAATAACAATGACTTGTGTTTTTGCAGGGTTTACTTTCAATCCATAGGATTTACTCCATGCAGAGATTTGACACAGATCATCGTTAATGGCTGCGACAGCTGAATCAAGAGCGCCAATTGGAGCTTGAGCGTAGATTTGTAAATCGTCAGCATATAGGTGGTAGGAAGAAGAGAGTCGATTAGATATAGAATTAATGAAAATAGCAAATAGAAGAGGAGATAGCACGCCGCCCTGGGGGACTCCTGCGGTTGTGTTGCACCAAGAAGAAAAATAATCTCCAAGGCGAACCCTTTGCCGGCGACCCACCAGGTAATTACGAAACCAATCAATCACCGATGGAGATATGTTGATTGAGCGTAACAATGCTAGCAGGATATCAAAATTAACAGTATTAAATGCGTTACTGAAGTCTAGCAGCGCTAGAACAGTAAGCTTACCGTTATCCATACCCTCGCGAATATCATCAGTGATCTTTAAAAGTGCAGACACAGTGCTATGCCCAGGACGAAAACCGGATTGGAAAGGATTGAGCAGATTGTGTCGGTTTAGGAAGAAACTGAGTTGTCGATGGACAAGCCGCTCAAGGACTTTGGAGAGAAAAGGAAGAATGGAGATGGGGCGGTATTCAGAAAAAGACTTAGGATTTGGTTTCTTTGGGAGAGGGATCACCTGAGCCTCCTTCCAGATTGCAGGAAAATCGGAGTTGGATATGGAATTATTAAGGATAATACACAAAACAGGCAGGATGATGTCAAGGATGGGCAATAACATGTTCCGACTAATAGAGTCACTACCGACCGCGCTGGAGGAGATTGATTGTATGCTCTTCTCAACATCACATGCGGTAAAAGGATTGAAAACAAAGGGAGAAAAGTTAAAGTTAGGATTGACAGAGAGATTATTGATAGTAGAGATTTTATCTTCATCCGACATAGCGGAGGAAGAAGAAAAGTGAAGGTTTAACGAATTAATATCAATGTTATTAGAAGTACAATTTTGTTTGGGTTTTCCAATACCAAGAGTATTTAAAAATTTCCAAACCTTGGCAGGGTCTTTATCATTAACAGATTTATGAATATGACGGCGTATAGCATCCCTACACACCACATTGCAGCGATTACGAGCTTTAACATATTTATCATGGTTGACTTCAGTAGCATTCATCTTATACCGGGTCTTAGCAACAGCTTTTTTGTGCATAAGAACTCTAATTTCGTCAGTGAGCCAAGGAGCCGGTAGATGTTTAAGTTTGATAGCACGTAATGGCGCATGCTTATCATACAGTTGAGTTATAATTGAATTGAAAATGCTCACCTGATCATCAACCGTTTGAGCATCAAGGACAGGGGACCAGTCAATTTTAGAAGCATCATGTAGTAATGCTTGACGATCCATACCACTAAAGTTGCGCTGAAGAATGATTTGAGGCTTAGATTTGGGGGGGCGAATTTTGTAGGAGAGAAAAATTAAATCATGATAAGAGAAATCGCTAGTGCTGTACTGACCATGCGTTGCTACATGGTCTAGAGAACTCACCAACATTAAATCTAGTAAAGAAGGAGTGCAATGGGGAAAATGGTGAGTAGCACTAAGAGGGAGAATGTGTAAATTATTAGACTTCACAATTGAATTTAATTTTAAGGTTCGATAATCGTTTTTAATAAGACAGGTATTAAAATCACCCATAATAATGGAGTGAGTATAAGAAGGACACAAATCATTTAGAAGGCTTTCAAAGGAAGAGAAGTAGTCTACTTTATTAGAATTGCTATAATAGGCACCCAGAAGAATTTTAGTATTAGAAGAAAGAATTTCAATAAAGAGATGTTCACCGGCATTTGTAGGGGGTGGTTGACACGACTGACTGACTATAGTGAAAGGAATGTTAGCTTTGAGATAAATGGCAACACCCCCGCCAATGGTGCCGATTCGATCGTTACGAATAAGAATAAAGCCAGGAAGAGAATAAGAAGTTGTAGGAAGACATGGACGAAGCCATGTTTCTGAGACTATTATAGCATGCAAGTTTTTTTGGTCAAGGGACGCCAGCATATCTGAGTAGCTAGCCGAAATACTCTGTGCGTTAATGTGGGCAACATTGAAATTTTTTGATAAATTAGTTAAAGTACTGTCTAGAAATTCAGAAAGGGGTAGAATACTGGTAAAACTATCATCACTACAATCAGAAGATGAAGAAGCAGTGAAAAAATCACTGCCAATGCTATTATTATTAGTAATACTGCTCATCAAATATATCTATTAATAAAATATTTTATATAAATTTATAAAAAAAAAAACAATTTAAAAAAATAAATAAAAAAAATATTATATACAACCAATACTGAATACAATACACCCGCCTGTTGCATCAGGAAGAGAAATCATATTACATTATACATAGCTCCATATAAACAAAATTTTGTATGTAACTAAGTGTAACAATGAAAGTGACAAAGATACAAACTTGCAGTGTCACCGTGAAGTATTTCGGTTAAAAATGTGATGTAGAAGCCACAAACATGGAAGGAGAAATGCTAAGGCAAGTAATTAGATTTTACTCATTACACTGACATAATCAGTACTTAATAAAGGCGCGTTTAATATATTTTAAATTACAAAAACTGAGGAGCAATAATTGTTTACAAGTTTATTGTAGGACTACTACTAGTATAATAATATTAGTACTAGGTATGCTGTACAAATACATGTGGCTATCCTAAAGCTAACTTAGCCTAAATATACCTAGTGAAAGTCGGTTACGTTGAAAAAAAGGAATTTAGCTCAATAGCAGGCAGTCAATACTGGTGACATAAAAATACTTACTAGTATATTCCTGAGCACCTGCTCGTTGTCAGTGTAATAGCAGTACATTTCAACGCTATCGAGCACGCTGGCATCGTCTACCAATATCAGGTCATAAGTATTGTCACACAGTAAAAACTTTTCTTTTAGAATGCTGGCCACAAAAAAAAAATATTCAATTCGAATTTCGAATTGTTCGTGAAAATAAAAATGTATTCTTTTTAGAATTTTACTCATTTTTAAATATGGAGTGGACGCTTAAAGAAGACCGTGATGCAGTTATTGCATTGCATCGTTGCGGTTACGCGCCAATTCAAATTTTTGACATACTGAAAAATTTGAATATAACCAAAAGATTCGTTTATCGTACCATCAAACGATACATTGAATACTCTAGTGTAGATGACAGGTCAAGAAGTGGTCGCCCTCGGTCTGTTAGGACTCCAGCAGTGATAAAAGCTGTAAAGGCGCGAATTCAAAAAAATCCCAAACGTAAGCAGAAACTGTTGGCCCTTCAGATGGGGTTAAGCAGAACCACGATGAAAAGGGTGTTAAATGAAGACTTAGGGCTTCGGGCATATCGAAGAAAAACAGGACATCGTTTGAATGCTCGTCTAATGGACCTGAGACTGAAGAGATGCCGCGCTTTGTTGAAGCGGTACGCGGGAAAAAAATATCGGGAAATTCTTTTTTCGGATGAAAAAATTTATACCGTAGAAGAGAGCTACAACAAACAAAATGATAAGGTGTACGCACACAGTAGTGAAGAAGCGAGCAAACGTATTCCGCGTGTCCAACGAGGTCATTTTCCATCCTCGCTCATGGTATGGTTGGGAGTTTCTTATTGGGGCTTAACAGAGGTACATTTTTGTGACAAAGGTGTAAAAACGAATGCAGTTGTGTATCAAAATACAGTCCTGACGAACCTTGTGGAACCTGTTTCTCATATCATGTTCAATAACAAGCACTGGGTATTCCAACAAGATTCGGCGCCAGTTCATAGAGCGAAGAGCACACAAGACTGGCTGACGGCGCGTGAAATCGACTTCATCCGGCACGAAGACTGGCCCTCCTCCAGTCCAGATTTGAATCCGTTAGATTACAAGATATGGCAACACTTGGAGGAAAAGGCGTGCTCAAAGCCTCATCCCAATTTGGAGTCACTCAAGACATCCTTGATTAAGGCAGCCGCCGATATTGACATGGACCTCGTTCGTGCAGCGATAGACGACTGGCCGCGCAGATTGAAGGCCTGTATTCAAAATCACGGAGGTCATTTTGAATAAACTTTATTGTCATAAGAATCTATGTTTTGTTAAGTTCATTTTGGTATATAAATGGTTACATAAAGAATAAAGTTGTTTCAGTTATTTTATATTAAACATGTGACAGAATTTATGACCTGACTAGGTACATAGTATTACTAAGTTTAGAACACCAATTATACTAGTATGTAAAGGGGTGTGTATGTGAGTGAGTATCTATATACTGAATATAATACTGTCAGACTGTTCAGTTATAGTTTAGTTCATGAATGGTGATTTTATCCTAAATATATGTACATAATAAAAGCTTCTGACACAAACGCAATTGACAACCAGGATCTTCAAATTATCATACTATCAATGAAATCACTCAATGCAAACGACATTTATTCAGCCCATCAATTAAAAACTAAAAATATAAGGCAAAATAAATTTCCAATAGCACTTCTTAATTTATTCATAGGAAACTGAGTCCAAATTCAGATGAATATTGATCATAAGCCGTATTGATAGCCTTTTTTCCTGACCTTATCAAAACACGCCACTCTTTATTAGTACGAAAAATGACAATATTTAGGTATTTTCGGAAAACCGCCACTGGTTGACAGGACTTAAACATAGATAAGTGGCAGTTACAATTTTAAAAGGTTTTTATATTTCATCTTTTTTTAAAATTAAACTTATACAAGTTAACTGCGAATATTTAAAGATTATTTTTTTAATAAATTAACAAGAATTAGAGCAAAATATAATCTTAGCGAGAGTAATACAAAAACTGTATATTACATAAAAACCTCTTTCATTTTTGAAGTCGATTACAAATCAAATTAGTTAGGCTATTTCATTGACATTCATTTACAGCAAATACTATAAATGCCACGTTTCATGAAAGAAATCGCGTCAACCATACTTAATCTTATTACTCATTTGTGTCATTGCTAAGGTTCAAATCCGGCCCTGCACCAATGACTTGTATTTTCAAGTTATGTGTGGATTTGCACTCGCTAGCGGTGAAGGAAAACATCGTGAGAAAACTGACATGTTTAAGGACCACAATATCCGAGGACATGTGTGACCTGGGCGTCCACCACGATGTATCTGCCCTCTATCGGATTGATTCTGCGGGGGAGTCACGACCCTCAGTCACGAGGAAATGCGACTCAAACAGAGATATGTTTCATAAAAAAATTGGTAAAATATTATTCAAAACACAAAGGTTGAAAAGTTTCTAGTACCTACCCTTTCTCACGAGGATTTCATCAATCTTACGTTGTAAAATGACAGATGGTGCTCCTCGCACTGAAAATAAGGTCTTAGTACCGTCTATAAATAGAATACATGTAACAATAAGTAAAAACATATTATCCAGTTTCAATATGATTTATATATCTATCTATACTACACGTCATATAGTAAAGCTGATGAAGGTCATGAGTCTAAAAATGGAAGAATTTTTAAAAAATAATTGATTAAGTATACGAAATGATAGCAGAACACATTTCAATACTTCTAAAAAATTGTCTGTTTATCTGTTTCTTTGTATATCTGTGTCTCTGTTGAAAACACTCTTCACGCAAAAACGGCTGAACGTATCATCATGATTTTTGGTAAGTAAGTAGGTTGTATGAGGTCTTAGGAGTGTCATAGGCTACTTTTAATCCTGAAATAGTGCAAGCGAGGCATCGGGCCATTTCAATTTGGTATATCAACTAATAAATCTATGACAAATCAACCATCCGACTTGTTATCAAACCCACAGAAGTAAAAATCCAAAGTTTTTATTTTCTTTTTGCCACGATCACCTATCTAAGGACAGGTGGCTAAGGCTAAAAAGATAATGGGATTGCTTCAGTAATACAAGATTTAGTAAACAAACAAATAAAAAAGCCCAAAGATCCGTGAACATTTGCCGATGTTGACCAATGCAAAAAAAAACATCACATAAAACCACTTCTGGTGTTCCCAATTTCCGCAAGCCCCGGCATGCATGACTAACTTTAGGTACATTTAATAAGCCAAGAATATTGCTCGGGAACTGCATTTTATCACACGGTTGCTTTTTAAAGGGATTTGTCTTGAGTTTTGCTGTTTGGTCTAAGATACAAGATTTAGATTATTTCGATTTTTTTAACCCGGAATTAGCTTACGTTTGACTACAGCAAGCCTGATGTTAAGCGTCACTGTTGTCTATTCAATTCATTATTCATTCATTCCTAGAAAGAAATTAAATGAGAATATTGACTGATATAAAAAAACCGGCCAAGTGCGAGTCGGACTCGCGCACCGAGGGTTCCGTACAAACCTGCAAGGTTAAATATTTTGTGATATAACTAAAAATTTATGGTTTTCGTAATTTTTCCTTTATCTATGCTATAAGACGTTGCTTCGTACCAAATTTCAAGATTCTGAGTTCACGGGAAGCACCCTGTAGGTTTTGATTCCCTTGCAAGTGTCGAAAATTTGCGGCATAAATGGCTGTATCTTTTGATTGCGTTGGCTTAGAAGTTTGATTTTTTCACAGCTTCAAGGGACAGTAGACCTGAATAATTGATATAAATTTCAGCTTCATACCTCTACGCGTTCCTGAGAAAAAGGGTCTTGACAGACGGACGGACGGACAGACAGACGGACAACAAAGTGATCCTATAAGGGTTCCGTTTTTTCCTTTTGAGGTACGGAACCCTAAAAAATATGTGGATATCTTTTTTCAGGCATGTTAAAATTTTCTATTTTCTATTTTCAGTCTAACCTATAATTATTTTTATGCTTACTTTATTTATACTAAGCAGGTACCTAGGTTTTGCTATTTTAAATTAGAATTGCTAATGTAGTTCAAAGTTTCATAAGTATAATCATAATGATCTTTTTTTTACATGATATAGGCTTACGCTTGACTACAACTTGCCTGATGGTAAGCAACGTTATAGTCTACGGTCTAGCGCGCTTGCCTAGAAGAAACCGGTTTACTCTCGACTTGAAGACCGACAAATTATAGTTCATGGGGAATAGAGATTCGGGCAAGGAGTAATTCATAAAGCCATTTTACACGTTACATTGTATAGTTGTAAATACTTGAGAATAATTAAAGTACTATTTAATATAATGTAAATTTACAAGTAAGTACAGGTCATTGAAAAAAAAAATTGGTTTTCATGCAGTTTTGTCGCATTTTAGTCAATTTCTTTCTTGCTTGCACCACTTTATAAGCCGTCAGAGCCAAGCGTCGACTTAAATAATAACCCACTCCAGTCCACAACTATCTAGGTATAATACCTAAACTGTCTTTAGTTGACCTGCTTTACCTAGAAGGGTGGAAATTGATCTCATGTGGGGATAAGAAAGTGAAGTATGCGGGAAAATGTCATATCTTTATACGGTACTTACTTACTTTTTTATTTTGTTATAGTTGACATTCCTCTTCTGTCTTTGTATTCCTTATCTCTTTCTTCGTATCAAAAGAGAGTGGCCAACTCTGGTGTCGAGAGTTTTCAAACCGCCCTAAGGGCCTCTAACATGGCTTACGACTGCCGTATTAGACCTACAATTAGACGTGTCATCCGACCCACGGTATGTTATTATTATATTATTATTGATTCTTCATTACTGGGGGTCATAATTACGCTATGCAAAACAAGGTGAGATCTTAGGTACATACGTTATATAGTGACTCTGTTTTCAAGGATTACACTCGTCGTCGAAAAAAAAACAACATATTCTCAAATATCAATGCACACGAATAACAATGAAATTCATTATTAATCATATATATTCAAGTAAAATTAAAAGAAACCGACTACATTATTTATCTCTAGCTGTAAATCACAAGTCAATAAACTCAGCAGTGCAATAAAAATAAACAAAATAAATCAAACTCCACGGAAGGCTCGAGACTCGTAGTAAAATAAAGTAGCATCTCCTATAAAGCCTTTGTTGCGATAAGTCAGTGGGTAATTTAATGATCGCTGTATTTAATGCATTTATTATAATTACGCTAGTAAAACAGGGCGTAGTGAATAATGTACACAGAACACAATATTACTAGATATGCCGTACTAAAAAAATAATGACAGATTTAAAATGTGCTCAATGATTTAAAAAACATCTTACTTTGTGATATTACGTTGTGTGAACACCTAACCTATTCCTTTAAAATTGACAATTTTGAGTCTATGAACCTGTCTGATAAAATAGTAAGGCCAAAAAACTATTTAGTCAACTATAAATATTGCATTGGCCTGTTAGCTTAGTTGGTAGTGGCTCTGCCTTCTAAACTAGGAGTTGCGGGTTCGATTCCCGCGTGATACAAGTATTTATGAACTTTAAAATCAATAATTACTTGTGTTGAGTCTGGTCGTTTGTATGTATAATAAGTATGTATTTACAAAAGAAAAGTATATAGTAAATATTATATCCGTTATCTAGTACCCACGACACAAACGTTTGCTTAGTATGGGGCTAGATGGCTCTGTGTGCAATGTCCAAAAAATTTTTTTTTTTTGTTTTTTTTTTTAACTGAACGGGTTTGCACTTGACCATAGTTTACCTGATAGCAAGTAAGGCTATGGCCTAAGATGGAGCGTGCTTACCCGATAAGAACCGATTCACTCTCGCTTTGAAGATTTGCTTTGTTTTTATATAAAAAAAGTAAACAATAGTTAACAACCAGCCAATATCACTAGACTAAGAACGCTTCAAACAACCAAAATATTTATAAGTAACTCATTCAATTAAGTGTAATTTTTATATTCGTTGCAGTTTATTTTATCTACAAATAGCATAAAATCTATTTCCGTCTAACTCCGATATGAGTAATTTCCTATCTCATCCAGTAGACACTATCCAAGTTCCGTTCCGTTCAAAAGAACGCGCTCAACATTAATTCCGCTCGTAGCGACAAGAAATACTTGCTGTCATGATATTATTATAAATCTTGGAGACGAAGCTCCCTTTGGGAGCGAGCTATCGAAGAAAATAGTAATCAGAGACTCCTGTTTATATTTTTAAGCGACTTCAAAAAAGGAGGTTATTAAGTCTTCTGAAAGTTTTTTTTGTGGATATGTTACGCGATTATTTCGTTATTTATGAACCGATTTATTTATTATTTTCAATTCTAAACCCGCGCTGTAATTGAATTTAACCTTACTTTTTACTTTACTGCCGGTCGTGGTTAATTTTCTAACAAAAGTCTCTATTAAAAACTGCTATTTATAGTTTAAGTAGCAACACAGGAGTCCAGCGAGATTTTCAATACAACACAACATTACTGTATTTTAAAAAGAAGAAAAAAATTGAGTCTATTTAAAAAAGTAATATATTTAGCTATATTGAAAGGCCAAGCTAAGCAAAAAATGGCACGATAGTGTCATTACCTTTATACAAACCTCTGACCGTATTATGAATATCACACACAATTTATCCTATAGATATAAAATCACGTGGATTTATTTTTAGCGCAATGAGTGAAAACTTGAGATCATAAAGAGATGTCCGTTAAGTAAGATGTCGATTCTCTGTGTTTTTACGCCAGAGCGTGTTTGAAAAGAACCCACTTGTGGTGAAACTTGTGACAGTTTGAGGGAAAGTGCGATTTTTCAGTAGATCCTATTTCTTTCTCCTAGTTGTTTTATTTCGAGAAATATATCAGGACAGATTATAATATATATACCTATATATTCAGAGGTACTAAAAACCACTTTTTGTTCATAACTTTGACAATTAACTTAAATATTGAGTTTTGAGTTCATTATTTTCGTCAGGGTACGTTATTTAAGTGTGGCCCGAATCATGTTATTTGAATAATAATATATTAAAGGATACTATTTTGGTGGACACATATATAACATGCCTAACAACTTTTACTTTTATTTACAGTTTAATATTCAAATAGGATTGAATAGCGGGAAAATATAATAACAGATGAATGACATGTTTACATTAATGTTGCAAACAGGATGTTTACTTGGAAATAAGCAATGGAATACTAAGAGCTAATAAAAGTATTAAAAAAATGCAGATGACAGCCTACAAAAAAATATCAAAATATATTAAACTCAAAGGGACTGCCTGACTGACTGAAATAGTGATCTATCAACGCACAGCCTAAACCACTGAACGGATCAGGCTGTAATTTGGTATTCGGTATATGTTATGACGCAGGCATCCGCTAAGAAAGAATTTTTGGAAATGCCACTTTTAAGGGTGTCATATAGGGGATGCAAGTTTTACTTCTTAATGTTTGTCAATTATAGGATTTTAGTCAATTTTACTTTATAAGTACTAGACCATAAAAAGCCCTAGCTCTATTATTCAGCATTGATAGTGTGCAATAAGCCGTGATGGATGGAGCGGCCCCCGACGGCGGCCAGGCAAGCTCACGTGCTGCAGACAAACAAACACACATGCAACGCAACATTAGGTATAGGGCAAGAGCCAGTGGGTTAGTCAGATATTTTCATAAAAAAGAGGTAGTAACCGTGTAAAGTAGCAAGTAACCGCAACGTATCGTATCGTGAGGAATCCGACATGTTTGACGCCCTATTTTTCTTCCGTGGAAGGGACTGGGCGTTAGTTTATGGAGTTATTTCTGTGGGGGAGTCACGATCCTCAGTCATGAGGAAATACGACTCAAAAAAGAGAGAGAGAGAGAGAGAGAGAAACCGTATCATATATAACTATATATGATCAGCTGTAGAGCACAATTTCATCTCTTAAAAACTGTTGTGTAGTAGGTAAACCACAATTTTAACGAAAATGCAGTCGCATGAAATAATTACGCATTGCATGATTAATAATTCAGTACTAAGGATTCATTCAAGTTCAAGTCTATAACGAATGTATAAAAATATTTATCTCAAAATCTTTGACAGTATCAAATCTAGAGTACTTACGAGTATATACATAATATGAAATAGTAATTACATGAATTGCATAATTTAATTCCTGCAGCCCCATTTCACCATCGCACGAGTAGAGGCACGGCAAGGAGGCACCGATATACAGTTGAGGTTCCAAAGACTCGCACCAAGCGTTTTGCTTCGACTTTCATCGTGCGAACAGCCAAACTGTGGAACTCCTTGCCCGAATCTCTATTCCCCTTGAACTATAATTTGTCGGTCTTCAAGTCGAGAGTAAACCGGTTTCTTCTAGGCAAGCGCGCTACATCGTAGACTATAACGTTGCTTAACATCAGGCAAGTTGTAGTCAAGTGTAAGCCTATTTCATGTTAAAAAAAAATATATAACACCAGAACAATACCTAAAATTATTTATTTTACTAAAGTAAAATTATTCCTAAACATTTTATTGGAATAATGCTTTAAGAAAAATTAATAGCCTTCTTTTTTGAAGTCGGTTCAAAATGAGCGAAAATAAAACCATAATGCGGGTTTAGCACTTGACAAAATAACTTACATAATTCCCTTTTTCTATTTCTCATAATAGGTATAAAGATATTAGTAATAAAGAAATTAAAAGTTTAGTGTCCACCAGCTCCTAACCTATTCCACTGGCCACATGCAACCTTTCACCTCACATTTAGTTTAAATCCACAAAAGAAACGTTCCCTATCTCATTACATTATACCTAATGGAAATGCCTTATTGCTCACTAAATGGATCAGGCTTTCCAGTTACTCGCACTTAACTGGGCTAGTTAAGTTTTACTGGAATGGATTGAATCGTTATTTGTTACTTGGTGCAGATATTTGAACAGGGATTTAGTTAGGTTTTTGTTATTAAATTGTAGAGTTTTTTTTCTTATTAGAAATGCGCTAGTACGAAAGTAAATAAGATTATATCAATAATAAATAATAATAATAATAAATTCGTGGAAATTGATTAAAAATAAAAGTAGTCAAAATGAGAAAAAGAATTTGCTGTTTTAAGAGTTAAAATTGTAAATCTCTGGCGGAATGTATATTATGTCAGATACAATATTTGAAATGGATTTTTATATCACAGGAAACTCATCTTCTGAGTGAGTACATGACACTATTTTAACACTATTCTGTTTCCTATAATACTTAAAACAATATCAGCATCATCTTTCTATTTTCAAAATGCGTGTATAGCAAAAGTACGAAAATCACAAACCGCACCATAACATCGAGTGTTTCGTCTTGAAGTCCTAAATAAAACCAGGTCGTTCTGAATGCACTGCAAATGAACGTGTTTGTGAATGTAGGACATGTATATACATTCATCTATGTACATAGCGTAGTGAGTTGAAGTTGGAAAGTGCTCTTGGTGTAGCAAAACACAATTATTTCAACCAAACATGAAATATCCGGTCAAACGGTAAATGGCCTACATTTTAACAATATAAGGCAGTTAGGCAAACTATTATTTAGGTTAACTAATGTATATTATCTATCCTTAGATAATCGAGTTAAAACTGTAACTTTTTTTACGTAGGATAGGTTGACGTTTGACTACAGCCTGCCTGATGTTAAGCATTGCTGCAGCCCAGGATGTAGCACGCCTACCTAGAAGATACATATTAACTCTAGATTTGAAGACCCCTAGATTGTAGTTCGAGCTATACCTTATACATTAGCTATGTTTTGCACCTTACCAGATTTTGCTTAAAGGTCAACAATACCCTAAGGTGGAGCGTGCTTCCCAATAAGAACCGGTTTACTTTCGCTTTGAAGATCGCTGGATCTACCTGGCTGATAACCACAACCACCTTGTTACATTGCAGCTTTATATAAAACCTGTCTTCAATATGCTTGACCACAGCTGGATGTTAAGCAACGTAAATAAAACGTCAAATATTATCCACGTCATAAAACCCTCCACATGATATGATCTAAAAATCCATCATCCCCCTACTCAGCGCATTATGATTCTCATATATTCCTATAAAGCTCGTGTTTATATTTTACGATAATGATCACTAAAATTTGCCTTTACGATTATAGAGATTGAATCGAGGATCGCGGCTGGTATGGTGTTTAGGGTTGGTAGAAAACAAGCTTATTTTTAAAAATATAAAATAACCGTACTTATGGGAGAGCGGAAACTACGTTTTGATGCGTTTTGTTACTTATTGAAAACATTTTACAATTTATAAAAAAAATACCTAGTATATTTTTAGTAGCCAATGAATCTTTATCACTTTAGTAGAACTTTAAAAGATTCTTTGATTAATCTATAACAATTTTTATGAGTGATGAATAATTAAAAATTCATGTTTTTTTTATTTCGTCCAAAAACTTCTAGTGCGTTTTATTTTATTAAAATTTAGCATAATATTTACCTAAGAGTATTAGCTTTACTTTATTGAAAATATGAACTAAAACCCCTTAATTTATTAACCAATCTTATTTTATACTTAAATTTATGTAAAATTTTTTTGTTGTTGAAAGCGCCAGAGATGCCATAAGGTCATTCATTATTTAATGTCAATGCATACTTATGTTATAAGTATGCTTGCAAGGTATAACAGGTTTAGATCAAAAAGATAATTCACAACTATCATTTTTGTCCTTTATAGCAATATTTTTTTAATTTACCTACTAAATTTACTATGTATATAATACCGGATTCGCTGTTCAGTTAGCCCTGTATACTAAAATTCTGTGGTACTGAAGAGCGTGGTTTGAATAGCGTCTGATGTATAGATTGGGCTGATTCCCCGCGGAGTCAGAATCAAATGCGGATTCATGATGAGCTGTAGTTAAAACAAAATGGGAACCTACAGCCGCGTATAGAGTCATTTTTTTATATTAGAGGGTAATACTGATAACCTGTAATTTGTCTCAGTTGACATCAACCCACGTAGATAAACATGACAAGAACATACATTTCAAAAATAGGGAACATAATACATATGATATGTGATTGAATCTGTTTACTCTTTATGTATTTGCTCTTTTTTATTTATTTTCTTATTTTACTCTTGACCCCGCGCGTCTGGAAGGGTCACACCTAAAAATCAGCGCATGATCTTTTTTGACGCACGGGATACGTCATCAATGTAACGCATATATCACCTTAGTATTCTACCTATTTTCATCTTTTTTACGTATATATTGTTGTGTCCTGTGTGTCAAAATTAATAAATATAACAAATTAAAATATTTGAATTTGAATTCTAATTTATTTGATACACTCTAGATTTTCCTGAAAGAGACCGCTCTTAGCGACAAGGTCACCAATTAAGACACTAAGCTTAAGTTTTTTATATTTCATTTAAATCTCTGTACCTATTATGCTGGTATTTTTAATACAACGTATGTCAATGTATTTATCTACTATTCTACATTCAGTAGGTCCAATTGATTTACATAAATATTGGTATGAAAGTAGATTAAACTATGTGTAATATACCATGTAATTAAATCCTGAGTTGAGCCGCACAAAAACCCAATCATATGATATAATAGTGTATTGAGAAAAAATATCTAAATAGTTGTAACTATTTACCTGAGTAAATCACAATATTATAATACTTAGGTCACAGCTCACAGCTATGACCTACGCTTACATCTAGTAACATCTACCAATAAACTATAATTCGATACACTTGCCTACACAACGCCGCCAGTGGATGCTCTCTATATAGACCATAGACAAAATAAACCAAAGACTTATTATGGAATGTACTGTACCCTTACACAAGAGGCGTATTTTAGTGAGCGTACTGTCGCTCGCTTATGGAATAGAAACACAAATGTATGGGAGTAACGTAATGTTTCCCCCCCGCGGAGCGCGTCAAGATGTCAATCCCATACATTGCTCTTTCTATTCCATAAGTGAGCGACAGAACGCTCACTGAAATACCTACGCCTCTTGTCTAAGGGGGCTGTTGTGCTTTTTACACAAACTAATCTGTCAAACAGCGTGGCCCGGCGGCGTAGGTACCTACTAAATGGTACTATGTACAATATTATATACTTGTAATTAACGTATAATATTTTAAAGGTGGCTTCAGTATGTTAAAGCAAACAAATTTTAATTTTGCTACACAACTTTCGTTTGTATAAAATTAATGTTTTTTTTTATTTGTCCATGAACTTGTTGTGTGTGTTATTTTATTAAAACTTACAAGAATAAAGAAAACTTTAACTTATTGAATTGATGAGCTAAAACCCCTGTATCTTGTAATCTTATTTTATACCCATATAAATGTTTTTTTTTATTACTTACCTACCTTTTCTACCTATTTTCAGGAGTCTATCAGTCGTGTTGTCGTCCACAAACTCCGGATATTGCAGTACGGCCGAGAAATATACAACTCACGCTCATATTTATACGAACACTTTCCTTGGATAGTTTTACAACTACACTAGAGTGGCTAGCTATGGTATTGCTCATATATGTATCTACTCTTATTAATTTAGTAGGCAATCTAAATGTATAAGATTCAAAGGAGACTGACTGACTGACTGACCAACGCAAAGCCCAAACCACTGGACGGATCGGGCCGGAAATTGCATGCAGGTAGATGTTATGACGTAGGCATCCGCTAGGGAACGATTTTTAGAAATGCCTCTTTAAAGGGGTGAAATAGGGGATACAAGTTTTATTTCTTAATGCGAGCGAAGCCGCAACCACCCACTTGTGTTCATATTAGATGGTGAACTCAGATGTCATGAGTACTAATAAGTGTGTAACACACAAACTTTTTCCTGTTATATTATTTATTGTTTATACCCGTGATGTAAACACATAGATATATGTAAATGTTACAAAAATAATATGAAGAGGCAAAAGTAATGACTTCCATTGTCCCACTAAGATCATTATTTTAATTATGTACGTGGGAACATAATTATATTTAATCATGTAACGTTGTATTTATAACAAAGATGTAACCTGTAGCTACACATTTAGACGATAAACTCTCGACACCAGAGTTGGCCACTCTCAATCGATAAGAAGAACCTTTAAATGAAAAGAATTGTGTTTAAAACATTACTCAAGTCTCTGCTTGCGTCCTTTCTCAATGACTACCTATTTCCTTGAAGGCACATTTTCTTTCTCTAGTGGTGGTTTGAATTGGTAAGCAACAAATTTTTGCTATGTCCAAAAAACAACAATTTGGAAGTAATTACAATTTTTTTTTCAATTGGATATTTCACTGTTATTGATGCAACATGTAAAATTTTATGATATTGTTATGATATGTCATAGTTACTTGACTAATCTCTCAGCATAAAAAAATCGGTAAAAACACCTTTACGAGTCAAGCGTCTACTCACTTTCACGCCAGTTGGCGTTTTGATGGTAAGAATTTGTCCGATTTTTAGAAGATTTTAAGATGTATGGTTTTAATTGGAAAAGTTTATAATAATTAGCACAGAAAAGTGATTGAACAAAATAAATAGCTGACACATTACAATAAACTGATGTTTAACATAGCTGACCAGATAATTATTGCCTTCCTTTGTCTATTTACTTTATAGATGGTTTCACGTCCCGATGAAAGATCAAACGATCTCGCTGAGTTTTTAGGCGGAAGTGATCAAGGAAACAAACGTTAGCTTAACGACGGACGACATCCAAGGAATGTACGTCTAAGATGATGGGTAGGTAGTCATAAAACTGCATGGATAGCTTTGTAATAAATTCGGTCTTATATACTCGAGGGGGAAGACTCTTGCCAATAAAGCATACCTTGGAGTCCCACGTGGTCGGCGCCCGTAGCTTAGCTAGGGAAAGCAATCGCATGCGTTTACCAATGTTAAGTAAAGATCGACGCGGTCAGTCTTCGAATGGGTGACCGAAAAGTGGCATTCCATTTTGGAAGCTTTCGTGGGTTAGATGACACGTTAAATTATAACTGCTGTTTGTCTAGTACGTAGTCGGTAAGCCATGTAGAGGCCATAAGGCGGCTTGATACGATACTCTCGACACCAGAGTTAGCCACTCTCATTCGATAAGAATGATGAAGACGTGGTCGGCTCAGGTAGCGCTGGAGTGACGCCGTGGAACCTGACTTGCGGGAACAAACAGAAGTATTTTGAAGTTGCAGACCGGCAAGTGGCAGCCCAAGCCCGGCAAGATAGCATTCTTTTGAGCTGGGGGGCAAGATCCACTTCATTTCGCTACGCCATAGCAACAAGTAAGTAAGAAATATACTTGTTTTTGACGGATATTTGTTTTAATACTGCTCAGTCAAACGTCAGTAAAGAGATAAAAAATGCATATGCATATTGTTATACATGATTATATATGCATATGTATTTTCTAAAAGGTGGACATGAGTCTAATGATAGAAGAACTGGTTGTGTGAGGGACGATTACAACATACGAGTATGTAGGTATTAATGTACTTATATTTTTAATAAAATAATAAATAAATAAATATTTCGGGACATTGCACACAGCGCCATCTAGGCCCATACTAAGCTTACGCTTGTATCATGGGTACTAGATAACGGAAATAATACTTATATATACTTTTCTTTTATAAATACATACTTATTATACATACAAACGACCAGACTCAACACAAGTAATTATAATCTTTTTTAAGTACATAAATACTTGTGTCATGCGGGAATCAAACCCGCAACCCCTAGATTAGAAGGCAGAGCCACTATTAACTAAGCTAACAGGTCAGTCAAGTTTTATGATAAAAGTCATGTTATAGATAGTGATTGTGAAAGATAACTCTGTATACTACTTGCAGTATTTTTATTTTCGATATCATAAACTATTTTATCTATACTAATGTTGTAACATTCTACTTATGTTTCCAATACTTGACTTATAATTACTACTGTTATAGCACAGACAACAAAACACTCCATTTAAGCAATTTCACATGATGTTATAATATCCACATCGATATCGTAATAGCTCATTATAACATCGAAAAAGCGTGACCAACCTGATTGCAGGGTCAATCAGGTTGGTCGCGCTGCGCTCTCGTTGGTTAGATTTTAATGGCGGCAAAATCACTGTGACAATGCACGTACGCGTGAATTTAATGTTTCGCAATGTGTTATGTTTTTTAAATACAAATTATAAGTTAAAAATGGATAGCGACGATGATATTTGTACGCCTCCGGATATTCTAGAATTGGCAACAAAAGTAACTCACAATCTTTTGCCAGAAAAATCTAGAAAATTATATGAAAAATTAACTATTGTCAGCTTTCACTGTTGTTGTTTGATTAATTGCATTAGTGAAGATAAAGTAGTGTATGCAACTGCATATAACACGGGTATTAAAACACTCGTTACTATTATGAAACTCGCTGCGCTCGTTGCATAAACTCACACTCGTGTTTTAATACCCTTCATTATTATGACAGTTGCATAAACTACTATATATAAATTGTTTTAGAGAAAAGTTATAATTTGTTCCTGAGGAAACGTGACTACCAAAGGTAGTTGAAAGTTTATTTAGGTAGGAAATTCACAATTACCTATTTACATTCCACAATGATATACAAGATTACTGAAACATGCAGAAAAACTTACAAAAACAGATATATACAAAAAAATCAGCTCACCGTCCATACTACATACCAAATCAAAATATTATATACTAATGACAATATTAATAGTCAAATATTATATCTATAAGTACTAAGTACAATCACATATTATCTGTCTAAAGATATAAGACAATGGGTTTATAAATAGCACGTTCTGATATAATGTATTATCAATTACACAACAGTGAAGTCGTTGCGTAAACATCATTAGAATGTGTCTCAAATTTGTTTGTGTTTTTGTCCTGTGTATTTTTAGTCAAATTGTGTTTACAAATGGGTCGGAATTTAAGATCGTTCAAACAGAACAAGGCCAAGTGAAGGGATACAAAGATACAAAAACTGGAATTTTCTCCTTTATTAACACTCCATTACACGCGCGGGGCTCAAAAGTGCCCCAACCAAGATTTTTTGCTTATTATTAATTAAATATGTGAAGCATGATCTTGAGACGTTGAGTAGCTGACGCTAGTGTCCTTGGTATGCGTTTAGTGACACGTCGTCTGCGTTGGCGGAAGGACGTTCGCTGGACAATTATTTAAGTGCTGCCGTGGCACATTTGTGCCCCACGCGTGAAACTACGGGACTATTGTACGTACAACGGAGGTAAGTTGTTTTAGTTATTTTATGCAATTTATCAATAAGTTTTGGTGTAAAGTCGTTTATAATTTTATTTGTCGTTTTGATTATATACATTTTTTGTTTATTTTAGGTACTACCATAAATAAAAATGGATAGAATGGACTCTCAAATACTTGAGTGGCTTCAGGAGTCTGACGAGGAAGAAGAAGGTGGTGCAGGAGACCTGTTTAGTAGTGAGGATGAAGAAGACCACTGTATAGAAGAGTTACATGACTCTCAGTCAGAGCAAGAAAATGATGAAGAAGACCAGATAGCACGAAATTCTGCAGCCTCAGAAATCACCACCCCCCTGCCACAGTCACTGACGTCAGACAGTTCAGATGACGATGCACCTTTATCTGATTTACGGACCTATAAAACAAAATCAGGTTTTGAGTGGAAGTCTGCACCATTTAGAAACAGCGTTCGAACACAAGCCTCTAACATTCGTACGCGTATTTGCGGGCCAAAAAACGAAGCTTTGGCTTGTAAGACTTCAAAATCATGTTTTGATCTGTTTATAGACAATGAGACGATAGACATCATTACAAAATGTACTAACATATACATCGATAAGATAAAAGTAAATTATCAACGACAAAGGGATGCAAAAAGTACTGACTGTGGCGAAATAACAGCTCTAATTGGAATGCTTGTTATGATGGGTGTTGAAAAAAGTGGAAGAAGAATAATAAAAGACTTTTGGGATAATAAGTATGGAACCGCAGTTGACGCAATCAATCTCACCATGTCACAAAATAGATTTACCTTCTTGCTAAAATGTCTTCGTTTTGATGATGTCAATACCCGAGATAGTCGAAGAGAAACTGACAAACTTGCACCCATTAGACAAATATTCGATATTTTTGTAAAAACTTGCAAAAATATTACACGCCGAGCGAATATCTCACCCTTGATGAACAGCTTGTGGCATTTAGAGGGCGATGCGGTTTTCGTATGTTTATACCTAATAAACCAGATAAATACGGTTTAAAACTGTTTGCCTTAGTAGATGTTCAGTTTCCGTATGCATATAATTTGGAAATATACGCTGGAGTCCAACCCACAGGACCTTTTCAAGTGTCCAATAAGGTGCCAGATATAGTTCATAGGATGCTAAAACCTCTTGAAAATATGGGAAGCAATGTAACTATGGACAACTGGTTCACAAGCATAACATTGCTACTAGAACTAGAAAAAAAGAAGATTACGGCCATAGGAACCCTAAAATCGAACAAACCTGATATTCCGCAAAAATTTAAAACATCTAAAGACAGACCCATCAATGACGCATTGTTCGGTTTCCAGAAGAAGTGCACTTTAGTGTCATATGTGCCAAAACCCAAAAAAGTAGTATTAGTAGCATCTACTATGCACAATGATGATAGGATTGATCCTAATACTGGCGACGCGAGAAAACCTGAAATGATTACGGAATATAATAGAACCAAGTGTGGTGCTGACGTATTGGACAAAATGTGCAAGCATTTCAGCGTAGCACGAAATAGCCAACGATGGCCGTGGACCATATTTTTTGATATAATAAACATAGCTGGAATAAATGGCATGATAATTGACGCTATGGTCAATCACAATTACAAGCGCATACCTCGACGCAACTACTTGCGCTCTGTTGCTATAGAATACCTAAAACCACAAATGCAACGGAGATTGTATTCTAAAACGATTCCTAGAAATATAAAAGAACGAAGCATGCTATTTTTAGGTATCAATGAAAACGATTTGACACCCCAGGATAACGATATCCTGCGCAAAAGAACCTAGACGGCCAGATGTCATTACTGTGGAAGGGCCAAAGATCGATCGACCAGAACAGCATGCCAAAAATGCTATAAGCCGATATGTAATGAACATATAGTATATGTATCCAGTGCTATGACCAAAATATAAAAAATCTCGACCAGGCACCTAATGACGACTAAAATTATAATTCTTAATTAAGTATGTCTTTTTTTGTTGTTTCCTGAGGTTATGGTAAAAATGTTTTTTTTTTTATGTTTGAGTGTAAAAGAGTGAAATTTTTTATTTGTATTTTATGCATCAATAAAGACTGATTACGTATGAAAAAACTTTTTGTTCTTTTTACTATTCCAATAGGAAAAAAAATTAATTTCCTTGGGGCACTTTTGAGCCCCGCGCGTGTTATCACGGGATCTCTGAAGGCGCGTGTAACGGAGTGTTAACATTCCCTATGCTTCTGTGCCGACTGGACCAGATAGATTCAAGGTGATTATGTGAATAGAGATTTCCTTTGTTGTTTTTTTCTATTTTTTTATGAAAAAAGATGCTTTCTTTTTTTATACTTTTTCCTTCCTTTTTATATTGTGTCATTGTGGCAATTATTGCAACATATTGTGCAACTTATATCAATTCATTCGATTATAAAGATAAGATAGATCCAGAAAGATTTGTGTCTATCTGTGAAAAAAATGTTGATTAATAAAACGCGTTAATGAATAAGTCGCGTTTTCAAGTTAAGGCCACCATGTTTCACCCGAAAACGCTTTGCGCTTGGAGAAATGCCTACAGTTGCTTTTTCGCATGCCATTCCACGCCATAATAACATGAAAGCAAGGGCGAGCATCACGCGCATAGCTCCGGCCGACGAGTCTTGTCCACACGCAAACAATTTGAGCAGTTTTGCAGACGTTTTTGACGAAATAAATTCATATAAATATTCATATATAAGTCAGCAATTCAGAATATTCTATTTATGGCTCTTTACTCCTCTATATAATAACATTATTTTTTAGATATAATTAAAATGGTTTAAATTTCTGTACTACTTTTGGAAAAAAAGGTGAAAAATATTTCACAACAACTATTTTTCAAAAATAAAATTTTCTAGCGAATTATTCGTAATCGTGTTTTGGCGTCTTTTATTGTCTTAACACTGAATCAAAATTATATAAACTGAAAAAAAATATCTCTATCTTAAATATCTCTATCTTATATAACTGAAAAAAAATATCTCTATCTTATATTTTATTTGATTTTGATGAAATGTCGATTTCACATAGCACCCCGCGTTAACAATAGGTTATCTTTCTTATTTTACATAACTACTTTTAAAATCATACATAATAAAATTTTGTTTTCTTTTATATTATATTCTGGTGAAATAAAACTTGATATTGTTGCTATGTAAATAACAGAGATTTTATTTATAATACTTAACCTACATTTCATACAATTATCACAACTTAAACTACACTTATCAAACTATATAGGTATGCAGTAGAGACATTCATAGTTACTACTCCACAAGTAAATAGTACTTATTTTATAAAAAGAAACTACAAAATAAACTCATTTCACAATCAATCTATGTACACGTTGTTGTCCATAATAATTCTAACTTCCAAACCGTGAGCTCCAACAGTGAGCGCGGCAAATTCAAAATGTAGGCGGTAAATTTAAATAAGTAAAGACAGAGTACACCATACTTTTTTACACATATTTCAGGCTCCACTACCTCCACCAGTATGGATGCATCCATTCGAAGCAGTAGACAGAGGAATAATCTGCCCACATTTTTTTATTCCTCACTATGAGGGCAAAAATCTCCACATGCAAGAAGACTGCCTCATTGCTAACATACACGTACCAAATACAAAAGAAACTAATCTACCCGTTTATGTGATACTTAGTGCATGGGGGAGGATTTCAAGTAGGATATGGAGACTGGGTGAAGCCAAAAACACTAGTAGCTAAACACGATATCATAGCCGTTACTTTCAACTACAGACTTGGTGCTCATGGATTCCTTTGTCTCGGAACTGAAGATGCTCCTGGAAACGCTGGCATGAAAGACCAAGTGGCACTCCTGAGATAGGTAAAGAAGAATATTGCTAATTTTGGAGGCAATCCAAACGATGTCACCATTGGAGGATGCAGTGCAGGCGGCGCATCTGTAGACCTCCTCACGATATCTAAATCTACTGAAGGACTTTTCAATAAAGCTATACCTGAGAGTGGTTCTAACGTAGGAGTCTGGTCAACACAACGAGATCCTCTGAGAAATGCACAAAAAGTGGCAAAGAGCAAGAATTTCACCGATGTTGATAATTTACAAGCTTTAGGAGAGTATTACAAAACAGCCCCTTTTAAGACGTTGTATTTAGAAAGTTTAATGGCAAACACTGACAATGATCTGATATTTTCCCCCTGTCTTGAAAAACAAATTGAAGGTGTTGAACCGTTTCTTATAGATGATCCAGTTGATATTATCAGAAAGGAAAATTATAAGAAAGTATCTCTTCTTTATGGATTCACACAAATGGAAGGACTTGTGAAACAATTCATGTTTGACCCTTGGAAAGATCTGATGAACGAGGACTTTGCGCAATTTCTCCCAATTGACATAAAATTTAAAGATGAAAAAAAAATCAACGGTTGCAAACATGGTTAAGGAATTTTACTTCGGTGACGAAGTTATAGAATCAGATGAGAAAAGAATGCTTAGCTTCTATCTTAGATCTGCTATCTTAGATCTACAGATCTACGTGTGAAGAGTGGTCATGACGAAATATATCTGTATGAGTATTCTTTTGTTGATGAAAGTGATCCTATAATTCCTTATACTAGTGTTCGTGGCACTTATCATTGTTACCAGACAGCTTCAGTATTTGATGGGGCGTATACTGATCTTTTGAGAGATGATAGCAAATTGACGGAGGACTACTATAAGATGTCTGCACTAATGACGCAAGTTCAGTAAAACATAAATAAATTGGTCCAAGTTTGGTATTTGCCATCCATTTAAAATATTGTTACAAAAGGGTATCTTGAAAATGATAAACACCTAAAAATGTATGTAGAGTACCACTCGCATTTCTATGATCAATTTTATTTTAACATTATTATACCTATTATATAAACACCATGTTGTTTTCTATTATTTCAGAAAACCCGTAGTAGATGGGAGTCCATTACAAGCATGGCCAGCAGTGTCAAGCCTCGGAGCTCCATACATGTCTTTGAGCAATGAAGTCGAACTAGAAGAAACTTCTTTGGTGGCTGAACGAAGACTTTTCTGGGATAATTTGTATGAACAATATTATCTGCCACCAATTCCTCCTACATCGGAAACTATGCCCAAATATCACTCAGAACTATAATGTAAGTACTATGTAAAGAAAATTATCATGTGTTAATATTATTAAACAAACATTTTGCGAGTTACCTACCATACCTACTAAGTATTAAAATCCAAATACTTGCTAGACGGTTAAAAAACCTATTTGGCCTTTGTTTTATTTTAGGCTAAGCTTTTTATCAAACAAAATAATAACAAATACAAATTAATTTATAAGAACCGATTGTTTAACAGTTTTATGGATAACATTCTGATAAGGTACTCTGGTAGGTAGGTTTCGTAGGTCCTTCACTAGAAACACGTATCGTAGGGACTTAATACATCCTACATCTACATTATGTATATATAATATTACCTAATACTCTCATTATATTTAAGACATTTTTTTTCTTGTGTGACCTCAAGTATATAAATACGACGTCATTCGTCACAGCTTCACTCTCACCATCTCTTGTGTGACGATCTCAAGGCGTGTCATTCAGTAATTTTATACGCCACGCTCTAGCGATTTTTATTGCCTTCTATATCAGAGTTTTCTGTACGGGTACCCTTGAATTTAATTAGCTAATGAGAGTGTTCTGTTTTATTATGAATGTCTGAGATAAAGTCACTTTATATCTTTAGCAAATAGACTGACTAATTTAGTTTTTTACTGATTGTTAAAAAACACATTCTCGTGCTATCTGTAAAAATGGATCAAAAGTCAAGTAAATTAAGTAATGTTTAAGTGAATGTTTTTGATATTTGAATATTATTTTTTGTTATGTTTAGAGCTTAATAAAACTCCATTTCAATCTAATCAAAATTCACCGTCCAAACCAAAAGCTTAAAGCAAAAATTAAATTAATTAGTCGAGGTTTTTATTTAAACAGCTCACATTTTTTCCTCACACCGGGCGTCTAAGTGCGAAATCCTTAAAATGTTGAACTTTGCACTGAAGTTTGAAGTTTTTAATGAGGGAAGTTAGCAAGACTGAGTGTAACGATGTAGCCAACTTCGTCTCAAATGAGATAAACGACTAATGAGCCACATGAGAAGCTTTCTCGTCTCCTTTTACACATGACGTATTGCTATAATGGACAAATTAAACTTGCTCTCCTCTTCTGTTTATAAAGCTAGCTTTGCTACATTTATTAGACTTTAAATTTTTGCTTTTGAGTTGGAAATTTTATACAGGTTTTGTTTTTCACAAATTTGAGCATCAGTTAATTTTTATAATGTTTTTGTGATTATGTGAGTCGATGTATGTATATATTATATTTCTTATGATACAGAATATTACTCAAACTTTCAATCAAAAGTCTTTGTACAATAAAACAATACATAACATATACAGGCTTTTAACCCACTTCAAAAAAGGGAGGTTATCAAGTCTTCTGAAAGTTCTTTTATGACATGTACAATAAAGATTTTAGGTTTCTAGTATTTTGGGGCTTAAAGTCATATACATAGGTTAGTTACATAATACTACCGGTAATTCCCTAATTATTAAAGTTTCGTATACTAATTATTCTTGGCCAACTAACTTCGCTCCCATCAATTAGCGACAGCAACCCCCACTGAGATAAGTACATTCCGAATTCACAACTTTATTACCAGAGTACTATCAGGAATAGTGCTATGATAAATTACTTCGGAAATTTACGGGTTTAATCATTAATAATTTCCTTTGATACGGCGTTTAATACCGTATGACGTATGGTCGTGTTTTATCTCTGTTTCGAGTTTGGATACAGCTGACATATTGTGGCTACGGTTATGGTATTGTATGGTTAGTTGTATATTGTAGGCGTAATTACTGTAAGTTTTGTGGTTAGGGTGAAGAGACTTTGCGTTTGTTTGCTTTGATTTGATAGCAACATTGTTTTACTGCTAAATTATAGAGTATATTACAAGTGTGAAAAAAAACCAATATAATATTACAGAATGCCACAGAAGAAAGTGGAAATTCAGGATAAAATTTCTTTTGAATTATTGTATTAATCAATCTTTCGCTTGAAATTGAAGATTTTTTTCGGATTATGATATATAAGCTCAAGCTTATTATGAGGGTATATGTATATCTACATTAGGCTATCTTTATGCATAAATAAAACTTAGTTCAAAACGTTATGTTTAACTCTGTATTCCTTAATTGTATTTGGATGTAGTACCGAAATAAATGACTTCTATTCTATTATGTTTATTTCAGAAGAAAAAAGTCAAACTGTTTTCTGTGCCAGATTTTTTTTAATTTCCTTGTAAAGTATTACATCTGGGGGCACAATAGTGTCCCGCCCAGACGAGCCAAGCAAGGTGCAACACCTACCAACCTTTTCTCCAAATTAAAACATCTATGTATATAAATACCTTCAAAATGGCAATATATGTCACTAAAGTCCAATTACTTGGTTCTGTCAAAACTGCAACATGTAAGCTGCATTCGAGCATACATTGAACGAGCTAAGGCCAGTCGTCGAGTTATAATCAAATCAAGCCCCATTTCTACGCTTTAAACATAAACTAGTGGCAGATTAACAGATATACGCATTCCGCGGCTAAAATGGCGATACCTACGTTGCCAGATTAATATTTGAATACATTTGCATATCAACCAGTGCATAATTACCGTAACAGTGTTTACTGGGAAAATTTAAATTGTGCTTGGAAGCTTTATTGTTCATAATTTGGCCAATTTTGAGCGATGGGAAGGGTAATAACGTTGGAATTTAACATGCTATTTTCATTCTATATTATTATTTTACACAGGGTCAAAAATCCTTTGATCTTGTGATAGGAAAAATGTTATATGAGGAGTTTGCTGAGGTTGATTGAAGAAATACTGCGACGCAGTAAAGTTTTTGAGAGACATGAAATTAAATTATTCAGATTAAATATGGTTAAGATAAACTTAACTTTACTTTACAGTGTTTACACTTACTCAGTGTTTGTTCCATATTTGTAGAAATATCTAAAACTGGTACAGATAATAGTGAGGTTTAACATAAACTGTTAAATAAAATAAATAAATAAACAAATGTTTATTTCACTATTTACAATTTAAGAAACTTTACATTAGATTTAATTTACTAATTCATTAATTAAACTTAAATAATTGTGAAATACAATCTATCTGGTATGCGCACTAGTTACAAAACTGTATTGCGCACACCAGGTCTCTCCGCGTGTTGGGTCTGTAGCATGCGTATGCAATGTTATTTGTGGTTTTTGTTCAGTAGCATTTACTAATTTGTTCTAAAAACTAATAAAAGCTCAAAACTCAATGCAATATCAAAAATTGTACCAATTTAAAAACCAAAGACGAACAATTAAATTGGACAGAAAGGAATCCTGAACTTATATCTCCGATCAAAGACACACACGCTATACGCCTGATAAATGATAACTACCTAACGAGGCCCAGTCACGCCACCATTGTCCGGTGGCCGACTCATGAACTATCGTCTTAGAGAGGAATAACTATTTCACTTGAGAAAACTACGTTTAGAGCCTTTTTAGAGGAGCCATGAAACTGTGCTTTGATATTACGTGAAAAAATCTTCGGGTGTTAAGCGTTGTGCTAATTTCATGACAAGTTTTGTTTGCGACAAATGTTTTTATAGTTAACTGAATGGTTGTTAAATCATTGAAGATTCTTATTAAGCATGAAATTTGCATAACATGTTACATTATGGTCCACTATGCAATCCAGATTTAATTGCTCTTAGGGGTAAATTATCAAGTATTTATTATTTCATCTTACTTCACACTACCGGAAACTGTGTTACTGTCAACTGATCGGGTTTTTTAAAATCTAGAGGAACCTTCTAGGTAAACCATTTATTATGCTGCAACATTACATACAAATATTAATTTATAAATTACTAGTGGGTGCGGCTTCGCTCGCGTTAAGAAGTAAAACTTGCATCTCCTATAATTCAAAATCCTTTCTTAGCGGATACCTACGTCATAACATCTACCTTCATTCCAAATTTCAGCCCAATCCGTCCAGTATTTTGGGCTGTGCGTTGATTGATCACTGTATCAGTCAGTCAGTCCTTTAAGTTTTAAATAAGTATTTAGATTCAAAAGTTAAAAACCCTAGCCAACTTTCAAAGTCTCCATACTTCAACCGGCGCCCGCACCTTGCCAAAACAATCCATACATTAGGGGAGCAAGTGGCGTATCCTGAGAGTTCGTCACGGTGCTGCCTCGCAGAAATATATCGTAGCATGTGGTATGTAGTAGCTATGTATGTGTGTTGGTGCTGGATCGTATACAGGGTTAGGGTATGGTATGCTGGAAATATATAACAATTATTATAAAACAAGTAGAAATAAAAAAAAACTAAACTTCATTTCATTTCCCTACTACAAACCACAATTCGAATGAAACTTACATTATGTAAAAATGTATATAATTTACTTAGCGTACAATTGTACATATTTTTCATAAACATGCGTGTCTCAAAAACTACTGAACTGATTTGAATGACCCTTGAATTTTTTTGGCAAGCTATATCGATAAAAAAACAGTTTTTAAAAAAATAGGAAAAAATGGTACAGGAAGCCTAAAGAAGTCATAGTAGTCTCAATCAATTCTTGTTGCGTACGCCACTAGAATTAATAACATTCTGTTTAAAGCCAGTAAAAAAAAAACAAATAAAATACATTTGAACTAACTCTGTAGACATTCTAGAGTAGCTATTAGTATGTGCATAAAAGTTCCACAGAATGACTAGTAGGTACGAACTGGTACATAAACCCGCAGTGGAAGAGACGAGGTTCTTTACTCACTACTTGCAAAGACCGTTTTTGAGAAGAATTAGAGAAAAAAAGCAGTTTATCTTGTTCAACAGTTAATTTGATTCAAGCGTACCTATTCCGTATTCATTATTCAAGCGTTTTCATTATTATGGTACTAAAATAACAAAAAATATGATTAAAACAAACAAAATGTGACAACAATATTGTAATAGAAATGTGAGAAAACTCCCACAAATTCAATATACCTAATTGTCGTTGGAAAGTAAGAGAGTGGCCAGCTCTGTCGAGATTTTTTCAATACTTATGACCTCTAGCATGGCTTAGCGAATGCTGTACCACAAAATTCCGTACTAAAACTTGTTTATTTGTTAGGCTCGCAGGCAACAATTTGTCCTAAGGACTGTTAAAAAACTCTTGACATTGAAATTGACCACATGTTATAAGTTGCGAAGCCTTTTTATTTGTAGGTAAGTACCTATTATATTTACAGTGCATTTGCAAAATTATCATAGTTGTGAGATTGCTAAGAGGAATTACAACTGTTACTCGATAAGGTAGGAAGCTAAATGCGGGCTATTTGACTCCAGGAACAGCTCAATCGAATCACCGTAATAGAACGCTGCAACCTCAAGATATTGTTATCGAGGCTGACGAGGCATGTCCGTTGAAAACACGGCCTGAGCAAGCTTGCTCATAAACTGCAGTCAACATGATCCTGGGCACCGGTCCAACTCCACGCATCTTGGGAAATGTGGGAAGAATGGCCGTGTGTTGCTGGAGGAATGAGTGTATGAGCATTAGAGCATGATATGACTGCATAAACAAAATAATGACCTGAGATGAATAAAAAATGTAGATAGAAGTGAATAGTAAAACATTATGACAAAATATACTCCTACAACTATAGGTACTCTATTTTTTCAAACTGCATTCAAATAGGCTTACATAGGTACGCCGGAACGTATTTAAATTTTAAACTACGCGTGTAGTTAATGAAAAAGCTTGTAGTGCAATAGGGCACCATGAATTTAGTGGCATTAAAAACTCAATTTAATATTGACTGTTCATAAATGTTTTGATCTAGAATTTTGCTCAAATAAACTAAATTGCTAGTATTCATACTCGACTACGCTTACACTAACAACACTTGTTATATTATAATTTAAGATAAAATAAGAAGTTGAGTGTTCAGCTACAAAAATACAGGTAATATAAAATACCTTACTGGACCTCTAGTTTAATAAATGAATAAAAATAATATAATTAGAAGCTTTTCTTTATAAACCGTTCTACCTTGTAAAATGTAACGCTATGTTCCCAGCAGCTGTGTCTCTCCGTACCCTGTACAAGGTGCAGACTGTCCACAACCGTGTGCATGTTTAATGGCCACGCAACTGTTGTATTATTATACTATAAGCTTTGATTGTATCCTTTCATTTAACTTAAGGAAGAGCCTGCACTTCATAACACAGGTTATCCTAGTGTGGAGTGCAGTGAACATGTAATAATAGTTCATAAGTTATTTACTTACCTAAATAAATAATTTGAATTTGAACTATTTCACACCATTCTCTCGTATAGTATTACCATAGACTAAGTATACTTAGTCTATGGTATTACTAAAGACACAACACAAGTATATACACAAGTATTTTTATATATTACGTATAAGTATATTATACATATTATGTAAGTATGGGTTTGAGTAGTTTATTATTATTTTAAATGTTTATGTTTAAGTTTTTATAGTCAAATTTCATGTGCTCGTTATTGTACACCCCGTCTAGTCTTTTTTTTATATTTTCCTCCCCATCCTACGGTTGCCTGGAAGAGATCGCTTTTAGCGATAAGGCCGCCATTTAATTAATTGTTTTTCCGTTTTGTATTATGTTTTTTATGTGAGTGTCCAATAAAGTATCAATCTATATATCTATCACAAGCGTTGCTTAGCGTGGGGCTAGACGGCGCTGTGTGCAATGTTTAATATTTATTTATTTATTTTAAGGTTTCTCCTCCTCTTTGAGTTGCATTCCACATGGCTGAGGGTTAACTGAACACTCCCCCGCAAAATTGATTCATTTGGAATTGTCTTTTTGTCTTGATAAGGCAAAAAGTGCTAGCCGAATACTAAAAACAATTACTGATTTTTCTGATAAACACGTTTACAAAATTAATCAGTTTGTAACATCAAAAATAGTGCTTAAAGCTGACTGTATGACAAGTCTAGGTACCTATTTGAATAAACCTTAACACCTGAGTTTTGTATTGAATAAAGGTATAAGCTAATTATTTAGATACTCATTCATCACAATGTTTTTGTGTATTTTGTTTATAAATTTATACAAACAATGTTACACTCAAAATCGGAAACAGATATCAATATTAAACAGAAACCAGAATTAAACAAAGCTTCGTAATTGTGAATGCCAATCTACTTAACAATTAGCCAAAGGGAATTAAACCTTTGTTACATTTCTTACCTTGGCCGGGTACGCGATTTAATTAAAATTAAACTTTGTATATTTCTGCGGCAATGACATTGCAATAGACGCCACAAAAGTTGCCAAAATGAAATAGTAAATATACACTAAGCTACCAAATTTAAATTATTTCAAATGAAAAATGAATTAGAAATAAAGCACAAATGATTAATCGGATACATACATCACGCGTCTTGTCTTTGATTAGCTATTGTCGTAGACACGTGATTGTAAGCGATGTGGTTGTAAGCGAGTGTGGCTCAGCGGTACCAGCATCTGCTTTTCATCCAGATGCACCCTGGTTCGGATCCGGTCCTACACCAATAACTTGTATTTTCAAGTTATGTGTAGGTTTGCACTCGCTTAACGGTGAAGGAAAACATCGAGCGTAAATCGACATGTTTAAAGACCACAATATCCAAAGACATGTATCTTCCGTGGAAGGACCAGCAGGGTGTTTCACTGTGATTAGGATAAGATCCCACCACGATGCATCTGCCCAAGAGAACTCCTCTAACTAACGAATTAATTCTGCAGGGTGGTCACGACCCTCAGTCAATAGGAAATACGACTCACAGAGAGAGACACGTGATAACTCGCACCGCTGATTGGCTTGCGTAGTCTAGATGCAAGAAATTAGCAATTACTTACACTGCAGCAATATTATTGTCATACTCGCCCAGAGATAAGAAGCTTCGGGTCAGTTTCTTATCTACTGAAGTCCGATGTGACACCAAAAACTTCATATTTCACAACAGGACTTTAGTAAACCGCCTCTAGTTTAAATTACCTATGGTCTCGCCATATTATTTGAGTTGTGCTCTAATTTTACGTGTGTAAGTTATGGGGGTGTTTGGGAACGCGTTTAATTTTAATCCTGTGCAAATTTTAGCCGCGACGTGGGCTAATGTTTTACTAAGTACGGCCGCAGAGCAAAGGTCAGTTTTAGATAATGCTTTAATTTGCTTCTTATTTGCTGAAAGTGATAACTTTGTTATACAATTTTTATGCAAATAAGTACGGTTAAACCAAAAATTTTCACGTAGCTCAGGGCTATGACCCGCAGTCCTACTTGCTGAACCTTCTATTGAACTACAATTCCTGTTCGTCCCACTACACTAGAGATTAATACAAGTTGAAAAAAATATCTTAGTGTACTATTTGTGTACCTGTTCGAGATTTTCAAAGCCAATCAGTTTTTTTAATGGCCTCTGCGAATTTTGCCAATGTCACGTCACGAAAGAAACAAATGTTTATTTGATTGGCCAGTAAAAATAATGTTGCCATGGTCAGTCCTTTGATAGATGACCGTTGCAAACTAGTCAAACTGCCAAATTACACTTGGGCAATTTCGTTTGTCTTAAATATTATAAATATTAGCTTTTGTAACAAATTTCTGTTCCTAATTAATTTTCTCTAAGAGTATTTTGTACAAATAACCTTTCGAAACTACCCACTGATGAAAAAACCTTTTATCCTTTGTCATACCTACGCGTATTATGGTATGTAGGTAGATTTTTGTTTCGAGAAACACCAGTGACACTCTGAATATAGGAGTAAGTGTCAGGACAGGAATACTCTGCATTCTACTAGTGTCAGCAATGCAGCTAAGTATTGTCCTTATAGATCAAACTAGTGGGTGCTCGCGGCTTCGCTCGCATTAAGAAGAAAAACTTGCATCCCCTATTTTACCCCTTTAGAAGTGGCATTTCCAAAAATCCTTTATTAGCGGATGCTTTCGTCATAAGATCTACCTTTGTTCCAAATTTCAGCTCAATCCGTCCAGTGGTTTGGGCTGCGCGTTGATAGATCACTATATAAGTCAGTCTCAGTCAGACCTTAGAGTTTATTTTTTTAATACATTAAGAAGACGAATCTAGTTAATATTTTTAGTTCTCTATTTGTCCGAGTGTAGAATTATCTGGGTTTTAGTCTAGCTAGAACACCGACGGAGATAGGCTAAGCTGGTTGGTGACGTAATCCGCCATCCGTCATGGGACCTAAGCTTAGATTTGACACTAGCTTTGAGATGTCTTGACCGCATACAGACTTTGCAGTGTGTTTGAACGTGTTGGTAGGTAATAGGTGTTTAGTTTTTTTTTATCAGTACAGGGACGTTAGCTCTCAAAGCAATTTGTGTGAAAAAAATAATTCATGTAGTTAATGTGAAAAAAGGAAACATTGTCTTGGTTTAAGGTCAATTTTTCATATTTTTAGTATACTGAAAGTATCCAGAAAAGTATCTGCATTAATACTGAAAGTAATGCCTATATTTTAGTTTAATTATTGACGTCCAATAGAAGAGGCTGTTTGAATATGAAGAAGAAACAAAGACAAATAAAATAATCTTTGCAATATTATTCTAATTTGATATTTCCAGCGCTTAAAAAAATATATTATTTGAGCATTTATACTCATGTTATTACAATCCAAAGGTTTCTATAAAACAATTTGTTGTTCTGAGTAAGCTTTAAATCCATAGCAAACAAACATGGCGTAAAAAATAACAGCAATATTCAGGTGATTGTGATGATTCATGGGCTATTACTAAGCGTTATTGAAGCTGCGAAACGGTAAGAAGGACTTTTACAGAGACTGCACTAGGTAAGGGGTTTATATTTTTTAGAAAATAAGAGGAACATTTTTTACTTGGTGAAACTTACCCTTGAGTCTTCTTCATCTTATCGAATGAGAGTGGCCAACTCTGGTGTCAAGAGTTTACTTTAGTTGTAGTCAAGCGTGAGTGTAATGTACAAAAAAAAATGATAATTTTAATAACAAAAAAAGTGTTTTTTTTACAGTAAAAAGTATTCTTTGCTTCCAACTACATTTTCAAAGACGAAAATATATCCTGTATATCTAGACTCAGTACCACATTAGTGGTTACAAATGTGCAAGATAAATAAATCTTTAGTCATACTTATCACCTTTACCTTTAATTGAAAACTGCAATTGAAACCGTTAAAAGACTGCTAACTTGACTAAAAAGCTTGTTAATACACCGTATAAAAAGGTTTCATAATCTGTTAAATAGATATCTTATAGAGTTATCATTTCGGGGCCTAATTAAATAGCGTTAAAGTCCTCAATCCTCATTCAGAGGGCAAAGGCCGAAAGGGATATAAAGTTGTTCTCGCGAGCACCAACAACCATTAAGGCAAATTTTATTTCGGGTTTTGTTTATCAAATAATGAAGATAAAAATTTGATGAGTTTGTTTAATTTTGACGTTTCATTATTTTTCCACTGTGATTAAGATAAACAAGATAAACAATTTATTAATAATTTGTACAATTACATGTCAATTTAAAATAATTATAATAATAATTATTGTGATTTAAAATATAATAATATCACTTATTTCACACATATTCTACCATTAATGTTTAGGTAGCTTCTTTTATTGGTGTTTAAAAATTCGTCAATCGTGTAAAAATATTGTAAAACGAGCCAGTTCTTTAACTTATTTTTAAATATGCTGTCACTGCTGGTGTTAGTGATCTCAGCCGGAAGGCAATTATACACTTCCGGCCCTCTCACGTGTTATTATGGCTTTATGTTATGTCTAAGTCGAAATGAGAATGAAATGAGATTGGTTCATTTTAGTTTATGGATGTTTCTATGGGCGTTCTGACATCACCTTGTAAATGGAATCTTTCAGCAAAAATAATGTAGTAAACATTTTGTAAAAAATCTCATATATAAAATTGATTTTTTTAAGAAATATTTTTTTAATTAGAGCGTATATATTGTTATTATAATAAATTTGTTATTTTTTTAATTATATATGCACAGATTTACATAAACACGATTAAGAGTGGAATAAACAATGGCCTCCTAAAATATACTTTCTAAAATACATACGTACATCAACTTTAAGCTATAAGTATTTAATTATTACTTACATTCCAAACTATGATGTGATATCAATCTTAATAGTCATAAATAGGTACACCACCCCTAAAAGCTTTTGCATAACTTACCAACCTCTCAAACATTAATTTGCCGCGATACATGTAAGTGTATGTCCGTGAACTACAATACCATAGAAGTGTAACTCCGAACATTTACCGCTTTGAAATATCTTCCATATCTGTCATCTCTTTCACACACCGCGCACAAAAATCTCGCTCGCACTCTCTTTTACTGACAATCTACTCAACCACAACAGTGGCGTTTGACCGTTTCGTAATTATTTTTTAGTCCAGTCATACTTTTTTTACGTGGGATAGATTTGCGTTACACTACAGCCTACCTGATATTAAGTATTTTTGCAGTCTAAGGTGATAAGATAAGATAATTATTTAGCAAATTTTAGGTTCTAATTTACAATTTTGTGCTTTACACTCCGCACTAGGATATAACTTATATACGTCTATTATGTTTGTATACTTCTAAAGTATTGCATTTGACTGGTGTAGGTGTAATTATTTACCCATATATTGTCACAACACGGTTTAACCAGGCTTCTCCCGAGACATATCTAGGGAGGCTGTGCCGGAAATGGGATGTCAAGGCGGGATCCCGCAATGATTGAAGACAGGCTGAGATCGGTCGACTTATGTATTCATAGCTTATATCGACGTACAATGTTGGGATGTAGGGATGCTGGAATAGACAGGTCGTGACAGGACGACATGATCGGTTAAAGGGAAGTGGGGCAATTAATTTCGTTGATGCCAATCTATCTTTATATGTAAAACTCAAAGGTGACTGACTGATTGACTGACTGACTGACTGATATAGTGATCTATCAACGCACAACCCAAACCACTGGACGGATTGGGCTGAAATTTGTAATGAAGGTAGATGTTATGACGTAGGTAGGCATCCGTTAAGAAACGATTTTTGGAAATGCCACTTTTAAAGGGGTGAAATAGGGGAAGCAAGTTTTACTTCTTAATGCGAGCGAAGCCGCGAGCACCCACTAGTTCACTTTTATAATAGGAATGAAATAAAAATATAATTTCAGTTTATATGCACAACAAAATATCCTTTCACTTACGTTGAAAAATAAAACCTATCCTGTGCAATAGGAACACATTAAAAAACACACGACGTATAAAATGTTAGTTGTCGGCACACAAAAAGTGTTATAATAAGTTTTAACACTTTTTAGACTCATGGTTTTATTTTCTACTAGATACCCTTGTGCCATACCAATATTTTTTGTAAATAAATTAAGTGTTAGATTAAATTTGGACTTTTTATTAATCAATTCAAGCGTTAAGAAAGAACGAACCTGCGTCACACTCGTACATACACTTTCGCTTAAATTTTTTTCAAGCAATAAAACAGCGTCTACCCTATGTTTACTGCATTTTTAGCTTTCCTAGACTATAAGACATGCTGACTATTCCATATCAACTTATATCCCTTGCTGTGTCCGGAACTCATTGCTTCAGGAACGTGCTTGACGATTGCTAGAATCGAGTAGGCCATGCTGTCAGTTTCAATATTTGCACTTAGTTTTTGTGTTGTTAACTGCTCGCTTCCACATAATCTGTGTTGCCTATCAAAATGTACATACAAAATGAACTTTATTTCTGAGTAATACTGAAGAAAATTAACTATACTAAAAAAACCAATGAGAGTAAATGGCTTTTTAATGATTGCTTCCTACATCATTCGACTGTATGAGTCAAAGTTAATTAAAATACCTATTCAAATCATACTTGTCATATTGTTTGTATTTATTTGTAGTAAATTCATAAATAAACAGATTGAAATTTATTTTTTGAAACTTCATGTTGAGACGCAAAAAAGATAATTAACCTTAAAAATAACCCGTTTATATTAAACTAACCTAAACCTAAAATATATGTATAAAACCCAAAGGTGACTGACTGACTGAAATAGTGATCTTTCAACGTACAGGCCAAACCACTGGACGGATCGAGATGTAATTTGGCATGCAAGTAAATTGTTCTGACGTAGACATTCGCTAAATATTAAATAAATATAAAAATAAAATTATTCTAATTAGAATAAATAAAATTATCCGACAGTGATGCTGCAGAAACTTATTAAAAACAAAAGACTGAGAAGGTACAGGTAAATGCAAAGTACCCAAGTTATAATACCGAACACAAAGCACCAACTAAGTAGCTGCAAACTTTCTCGAAGGGATATTAAGGTATTAAAAATCTCCAGAGATATAACCGGTGACACTGGAGGCGGAGACGGTGGCTGAAGTTGTGAACATTTGTGAAAATAAGAAGATGTCTGCTTGTATAAAAAGGGCAACAAAGTAAAATGTATTTAATTCGGGTAAATGGGTCTTAGATAAGATAATGAATCAGGCGTTACTTTGCGGAAATCCATTGTTACTGAAACTCCTTACCAACACCGCACCTTGTACCACCGCACAACATAGCTTAAAGACACAAGGTGCGGTGTTGGTCAGATCTTGAGATCCACGGAGGCCACGTTGGTTAGGAGGTGAGGTGTGGCGATGGTATATGGAGGAACATACCTAAAAACCATCAAGTTTGTTGTTTGATGTCGGTTAAGGAGCAGTCGCAGCGGAAAAACTACATATTTCTCCAGAGTTTCAGTGGGTCTTAGATCTTATTTATCCCTAAACCAACCATTAAATTATTTGACACTGAAATCTACAATTTTATTTGCACTAATAAATGTTGTCAATTATTTTCTTATCTATATTTAATCATTGGAATATTCTGTAACGTACTTGATTATAATAAAATTAAGGATTACGTGCCTCCTATGAAATTTTCATTCTTGGTAGGCCTCAATACCCCGTGGCAAAAAAAATATGCGTGAGCGTGTGTTTGTATAAATAAATACTCCGGGACATTGCATACAGCGCCATCTAGCCCCACGCTAAATAAATAAATAATGTATCTGTATATTTTACGTAATAAGAACTTAAATTGTCTACAATCATGGCATTTTATTATGATGGAAATGTTTACGGATCTAATTAGTTCCCCTGCTTTATCAAGAGATCGTTGAATTGTTATGATTTTAATGTGTTGGTCCATAGTGATCGAAAGTTGACTTCATAAATTTAGAACATAGCTAAGACGAAGAACAACAACACTACAAATAAACCCACAATCATATACTATTTATTACAATAAAAATAATAAATTTCAAATCCGTACCAAGAAAGAAATCATCACATAACACTGCCGAGACCTCGATCCCTGCAAATCTCTTCCACTGCTCAGAAACTTATTTCATTACATGCGACTTACCGCAACTTGGCCGTACGAATACTATTTCTATGAAGTGAGTAAAGTATGGTCTCTACGTGTCTAAGATTAAGTGTGTACTTCGGAAGGTTTCGCCTCGTCACGTACAGAGCACTTATTTCAGTTTGTTTCACTTTAACTGTGAAGTTTTTGTTATTATTGGGTTAGATATAGGTATGTTGTATATATTTTTAATAGGCTTGCGTTTGACTTTAGCCTGCCTGATGTTAAGCACTACTGTAGTCTACGATGTAGCTCGCTTGCCTAGGAGAAAACTATTTACCCTGGATTTGAAGATCCTTGGGTTATAATTTTCTGGGGACAAGGCTCCAGGTAGTTTCATGATCTCGCTGTCCTTACGATGAAGGTAGAAGCAAAGCTTCGTGCGAGTCTTTGGTACTTCCACCATGCACTTGTGACGCCCCGCTGATTTTTGATGTACCTTTAAATGTGTTTGTCTTACTTTCTTGAATGTGTTCGTATGTAATTTCTTGTCATAAAATAAATAATTTTCATTCATTTTCATTTTCATTTTATTTTTTCCTGCTTGATATTTACTTCATTTGATGTATAATGTTGTATTTGTTGCTTTGATAAACAAAAGCAACACAGTTGGCGGAGTCATCGCATGTGATAACCAATGTAAAGCAAATGTTGACGCGGCCACTTTTTGGTCAGTCATCCAAGGATCAATCCTTCCATTTTGGCGCTTCCGTGGGTCGAACGACAAAATAAATTGTATGTGTAATACGGCGATCATTAAACTATGTTAGTAATCCTTCGGACGGTTTGAACTCTGACACCAGAGTTGGCCACTCTCATACGTACTTACTTACTACTTTTAGCTACGAATAACCCTGTATACGCAAATGTGTGTCTCAGTAGTACGCTAATAAAAGCAGCCATCCATTAAGTAAGTACATTGCATGCACCAATACGTCTAATTAAGAGTTATGAACAATTTACCTATCACGTAACATGATCTGTTACACCAATAATAGTATGCAAATCCGACCGGCCAGCGCAATATCCCCTATCCGGCCTCGTAAATTACAAATTTTACGCTGGACTCAGTACACAGCGACAGTATGAGCTGTTATGTTTTATATCAGGATATAATAGGTCTTTACCTATGAAATTGCCGATTTGTATGACGAAATTGAGAAAAATAATATTAGAACAGATTTAGATTCAATTGATAACTATAGTTAGATGGAAAAAAGCTATGCACTGCGTATATCAATTTCTCAAAAACAGAGTATATGTTAAAAATATACCCAGTTAAAGTAGTGAAACCGACGACACATTGAAAGTGGTGTTTTCAATGACTTCCCTATAAGTAGTATTATGCACTAGTAATACATTTTTTTTTTCTAAAAGGTACATAATTTAACAATTTATACAATAAATATTGTATTTGGAAAAAATATACGTAAAAGTTACAAACAGATTAAAATGTCAGAAAAAAACGGCAATTTCTAGTTACAGACCTATTATTAATTTCAATAGTTATAAAACGGAAAAATTGTAAAACAAAAGATGGTTGTAACCAAGTGACAACATGAACTGTTTAGTTTATGTCGTAGTTTTTATAGATATGAACAGAATTCATTGTAAATTTTATTACTGGCTGTTACGAATAAGAAAAAATGTTGGTCTTTGTTTCATATATAGTAAAGACAACAAAACTTTATTAGTAGATAGATAGATAGATAGATAGATAGATAGATATATATACACTTTATTAAAACACCAGCACAATACAGAAATTTACAAAAATAATATTAAAACTTAAGCCTAGTGTCTTAACTAGCGACCTTATCGCTAAAAGCGATCTCTTCCAGGCAACCAATCTGGCAGGGATAAGACGCAAGTATAATGGTAGACGAGGTGTTTTAAATGTATGTGAAATTACTATTAGTATTAGGTACATAAAGTACCCACTGATGTGGCGGTAAAGTATGTACATACAGTACTATGTATATGAATTACAATCCAGGGGTCTTCAAATACAAATTGGGATAAAAAGAAAGAAACCTTATCATTAAACTATATCAGCAGGTGTTGGAGCGTCACATCCCGCTGCCAACATAACGGCAGGACAGGTCGACCAACGAGAGAGGTTCCCGCCAACGACGACAGGGGGCAGCCCGCGCGCCAACAGAAGCACGCCAAGAGAACGAAAATACCCGTCTATCGCACCGCACGCGCAACCAGTAAAAATATACAGTCCACTCGCATCAAGACATACCCAACTCGTTGTTATTTCATCCAAAAAGGCATCCCAATAGGACCGAGGAAAGAAGCAACAGTAGGTATTTAATATGAAGCAGCTAGTCAAACGTTATGCCTACAAAGCGAAAAAAGTTATTAGTTAGTATTTATTATACATGGTTATTTTGCTTTAACTTTCTAGCTTTAAAAACAATATACTGTTAAGTATGATAAAATCGCTTGCTTTACTTAATTTTACCGTTTTCACAATTGATTTGATAGCGTAAAAACTATGAATTTTCAAGTAACTCTTTAAACTACATATTTTTAGCACTGGGAGCCTATACAGTGTAAAAAAAAAACTTGGTGATCAAATGCCTATTTGACCACAAACTTACTACCTACACTCGTCAATGTGTTGAAAGGTGGAATAAGTCTTTACTGGAACTATCGTAAAAGGTGATCCCCTACTGTTTCCAGTTCTGTATATGCAGTATCACTTTCCCCCATTTATCACGAAAGGGGGGTTATTCCCCCTTTAGAAAAGGTGTAAAACTTTTATGCGCAGTAAAACAGATACCTGCGCTTAGATTTCGCATGGTTTTATTGGACCCTGTTCAAAATAACATGAAAAGAGCTTCAAATACTGGGTTATTATTGGTTATCAAGAACTGAAACTGTTCTAATAGGAGAAAGTTTTAATTATTTATTCATTTATCTAGCTATACCTACCTGATTACTAGAAAAATACTGTTTCTGAGTGAATAATAACATTCACCGTGATCATCATATAATTATCAAACTAGCGACACCCTCCAGAAATTCCCGCGTTAATCCACAATCAAGGTTATAATTCAACATGCAATCTATCCCTACGTTAAATTTCAACTGATTCTGTTTAGCTATTCAATCATGAAGGACACAGAAAGATCATTAAAAAGAAAACAAACTCACAAACCGTCGCTTTTATGATATAGGTAATTAGGAAATACATAATATGAGATAGGATGAGAAATGTGATAAAAATCCGTCCAAGAGATATTTAATATATTTTTGCATTCAGTTTTCTCAAATATTTTTAAATTATTTTATTGACATTTAACCGTAACAAAACAACCCCTTAATTTATTTTGGTAAACAGTAGCAACTATTGTGATATTTATACAAACATTTTACCATTATTAAAATCGGATCAACGAAACGAGATGTCAATGTTTAACGAGAATACTCAATATTATTGGATCCGCTTACTGGAAACTGGAGGACAAGTTTGTTAGTGATGCGGTAATAGTCCGGATTAAAATCACAATAAGGTTCCGCTAGTCGCCGAATAGAACACGTTAGTGGCCGTAGGTATAATTTGCCTGCTATTTCTTCAAAAAAGGGATATGCGAGTGTGACTGTGTGTGTAACTAATCGACTGCCCTTACGAATTGTATATTTGAAGAGAAGCACAAAAGCAATTTTTGGTTGAAACCGCTTCAAAAATTACGAGTAGCTAACTCTAACTTATGTGTTTTTAAACTGACATGACTTAATGGCTAACTGCCATACCATGACAAATATCATAAATATTTCTGTGTTGGAAATTTAATAGTAAAATCAAAATGTTTGGTAAAGCTGAAACATTGTGCAAGCAATTACTAATAGGTACTACTATACAATAAAATAAACTAGCGTTTTGAACACAATATCTAAAAATACTAAAACTCCGTTTTCACTTTATAAGTACACACAAGTATGCAAAAAAATCATATTTTAATATTTATTCAAACATTTTTTTCGTATTTTTTTTCTTTTATATCATAACAGAAACAAACAAACTCTACATCAGTTTTAAGCCCATCATTTTTGTCCTAACATTTTCCGCCAACAACCCTCCACAGTCACATCACTACATTTTTTATACCACTCAATGTAATGAAAACGCTACTCCAATTGTCAAGGGAAGATTATATTTCAACTGTACATTATGCAGGAAAATGTATTGGCAAATGTATTTGGAAGACTTGAAGAGCCTGTTTAAACTCATGTTTGTATATCATTACGTGTCTTGGGACGTTTCTATCTCTGTGAAGTTAAGTATTGAATTTGCTATCAAACATATTTCTAGCACAAAGTAGGCACATAAGATATTTATTGCAAAATATGTATATATTGTATATACTACTCGTATAATTGTAAATAAAATCGTGTGCTGTGCAGTGCAGTACAGTGGTGCTTAACATAGGCAGGCTGTATTTAACCGAAAGCCTATTTCGTGATAAAATACATCTCATTAATATTATACATCTGATAACTTTTTGACACATCTGCATAATTATATATTTTTGATTGTTGCAATGGAGACGATATGAATACGAAACGTGAAAACGCCACCACAATAATATTGTGGTTATATATTATATGATCAGGGTATTAAGAGTACTCTCCAACCTATTTTGGAAGATAAGCTATCATTTATTTATACAATAAATGTCTTGAAAACCACATAGAAATGTCGAAAATTAATACAATTTTGCTAGCAAGTCAGGTAGGCACTATTTTAAGTCAGAACCCATTCCGATACCCAAGCTTCGCAAATACACATAAATTCACCGTCCACGAAATGGAAGCCAAAAATTACTTTATAATTCTAGAGTTTGTAACAAAGTAACTTATTTATTATACTCCAACTTCAATAAACAGCACTCGGAATGACCGAAATTCCGTCTTGCGATTAAAGCGAAACTTTCTTGCTGAAATTTATCACCAAGACGCTCAGTTATTTTTCAATTTGGAAGATATCTGCAACTTGCTCTAACTGTAGTTTAAACGGCGATAAGCGAGGCAAAACTTTGTTATTGGCGCAAAAACGAGTACTTATTTTGTTTCGACAAAAAAACTGCTTTTAAAAGCAATCCAACTCGTTGAGAACCGTGATTTCGGAACGGTCCAATGAATAATTCGGTGTTAGTTTTATCTGCCTTAAAAAGGTTTGTTTTACTTTGAAAATGGTTTCTTTTAATCTAAGAACACTGAATAAAGATGTCAATAAAATGTTCTTGTCATTTTAGAAAGCTACATGAATAATTTATAGATATTTTTATCCAAGCTACTAATGTTTTTGTTTTTATTTTCTTAATGTCAAAGGTTTACATAATTAAACATTACGGTATGACTAGTACGTATCTAAACTAATATTATAAAGCTGAAGAGTTTGTTTGTTTGAACGCGCTAATGTCAGGAACTACTGGTGCGATTTGAATAATTCTTTTTGTGTTGAATAGACCATTTATCGAGGAAGGCTTTAGACTATATAACATCACGCTGCAACTAATAGGAGCGAAGAACAATGGGAGATGTGGAAAAAATGGGTAAAATTATTCATCTTTGGGGGCTTCCGTTAATAACTACTCCGCGCGGACGCAGTCGCTGGCACAGCTAGTAAAATATAAATAAGCAAAAATATTTAACAAAATGTAAAGCATTACGCCACATAAAAAGCTTTATTCAAACCATAATACGTTTTAAGAACAAAATGCATGGCATATTTTCCGGGAATTTCCACAAAAATATTTTCCGGAAGACGGTTGAATTTTAACGACAATTTTTCATATCTCAGATGCAGGTGCCACGTCCCAAATATCTGTGTTTTGTTGAATATTCTACTAAAAATACCTCTTTGTAGGAACTCGTTCTCTTTTGTTACATGTTTAAGTAGCTGAAAAACAAAGTATTTATATATACGCTAATTATAAATATGCTGGGTAAGAAGACATTAATATACTTTTTTTTATGATTGACTTGCTTGACTACAACTTGCCTGATGTTAAGCAACGTTATAATCTACGATCTAGCGCGCTTGCCTAGAAGAAACCGGTTTACTCTCGACTTGAAGACCGACAAACTATAGTTCAAGGGGAATAGAGATTCGAGCAAGGAGTTCCACAGTTGGGCTGTTCGCACGATGAAAGTCGAAGCAAAACGCTTGGTGCGAGTCTTTGGAACCTCAACTGTATAACTCTTACATGTTTAAGTAGCTGAAAAACAAAGTATTTATATATCCGCTGATTGTTAATACGCTGGCTATGAATATATTAATATACGGAATATTATTTACTTGACAACAATACTGGTTTTTTTTTTACGTGTGAAAGGTTTACGTTTGACTACAGCCTGCCTGATGTCAAGCATTGCTGCAGCCTAGGATGGAACACGCTTACCTAGAAGATACCTATTAACTCTAGATTTGAAGACCCCTGGATTGTAGTTCACAGGAAACACGTCATCTGGTAGAGTGTTCCAAAGCTTAGCTGTCCGTACATTATACGTAGAGTAAAGCGCTGTGTTCGACACTTCGGCACTTCCACCATGAAACGGTGCCTACCTGCGGACTTTCTACTTGTACGGTTATAGATGGTAATCTTATATTAATGCGTTAATACAAACACGAGTCATAATTACTATCAGATTAATATCCTTCCGTAAATATAATTATGAGTATTACACACTACACCACCCCTACATACAAAAATAACTTCTGGCGAGGTCACATGGTATTGACGTGGATATTGCAATAAAGATGGAGCTCAGATGTGAAAGCAAGGAACTGTCATTTAATCTATGGCAATGTAAACATATAGGACAAAACAAACAATAAGCCGTGTCGTTTATCTGACGATCTATTTTCGTTATTTTTATATGTAACCAATACCTTGTTAGATTCAATTACGGCCTAATATATAAGACGCTCAGTTAATCTTAATCATTTGAGTGCATTTTAGGCAAGATTTATCGTAATTATAGGAAAATGACGGGAGTCAAAATTATCAACTGTGCTATTTACAAATACTTAAATGCCATGTTTGTTTATAATGTTTCTTCTACTTAGCTTACTAACAACAACAACAAATTTGATAGAATCAGTTGATCTATCGAGGTTTGGCAATTGTAACTTTTACTCCTCTTTCTTCAGATGTAGAGATTCTTTTCTGTTTCAGGCCCATGGATAAGTGTTTAAACTGTTTTTTATTTAATTCCCGTTTTAACCCTGTAATCCCATAGCAAATCCCTAACCTGTCACGTTATTCCGCCCGGTCATTAAATGGCGTCCCAAAGTTTTCTAATTAGGCGCAAAGCATTAATCTTGGCGGCGTTTCGCGGCTCCTTGTGACTGGCACAAGTTGCCAAATTATGGGAATAACTAGGGTTTAGGGTTGAATCCCACTTTGTACTCTAAATTATTGATAATAAATTTATTTCAATTATGTTTTAGACGTTCCTTTGAACGATTCAATTTCAAATATAATTTTAGCTGCAAGTTTATTTATTTTAGTCACATATCGATTCACAAATGAAGCACTATTTGTATGTTTTATTTTGAGTAAATTTTTTCACGGCCACATATTATATTATTTACCGAACTTGTAAATGTTGTTAAAAATTTGCGTTAAACATTTAAACCATATAAATAATAATATCTTTTCAAAAACATTTTAGCAACATCGATATATGTTACTACTACCCACCTCGTGAATTAACAAAAATATAACATAGTAAACACGTTATTCTTTATCCCACAATTACTAACTCTACCAGGCACAACTAGTAAATGCATAACGTAACACCAACAAATCACTCTACCAAGTGAGCTTTTACCTTCAGGTTGCGGGTTTTCTTGTGGTTTCCTAAAGCTGTCGGAAAGCTCGTTTGCATGCTGGCTAATGATAGTTTTGGATGTCCAGGACGCGGTAGGGGGCGGTATAGTCGCGCGTGGAGATTATGACTTATTTACATCGGAAGGGTTGAGTGATTTATTAGGGTTAAAATGATGATGATTTTAATGAAGGTTAAATCACGATGATTGCTTTTCATAATGGTAAGTAAACATGTTTTGTTTTGTATACGGCTTATACAAATGCCAAAGATATATTTGAGAGACAATGAAAAGGAATAATCCTGTTTTTAACATGTTAGCAATTGAAAAAGAAGATCAATAAAGCTTCTTCTTTACAACATTTCCATACTATTATTCTTTTCCATTTTCCGCTTCAAACGGATTAATGAATTTATGAGCCACAGTAAAAATTAAACAATTTCACCAAAACTTTCTTCATTATAGACTAGTGGACGCCCGCAGCTTTGCTCGCATTATTTTGAAATAAAAAGTAGCTAATAATAAAATTATAACAATTCCGGGACTTAACGGATCTTTATGATCCGTTCTGCCGTTTTTGCGTGATGAGCATTTATATAAACAGACAAACTGAGACACAGATAAACAAAGAAACAGATAAACCGTCAATTTTTTATTAGGTTAATCTTGTTCTGTTATCAATTCTAAGTAACTCCAAACATTTTTTAAATCTTAAATGTTTAGATTTTCGACTATCTTTACCTATATTATATGTATAGATAGATATTAATTATAGCTGATGTATCAATATAGATCAAACTCCCAGTTTAACTGACTGAAATACCCTCAAACTAGATGTTCCAGGAATGAGGTACCTACATCATGTTCCAAGCCGTATTGATCGTTCAACTTCTAAGTCAATCATCAAGTTTGATTTCAGTAAGTACAAGAGTTAGAATATTCTTGAGTTGTTTAACTTCGAGAAAACGTTAATTTGCCTTGAATCGGCTAGCTTTAGAGTTATAATTGGGTAATTAATTTATTTCGCAATATTGGAAGTTGGTTAAGATTGATTGGGTTTGTTTGAGATACTGTGATACGGCTGAATCACTGTCTCTTCGGTCAATTGTTTATTTTGGTTGAGGGAACAAAAAAACAGCTCACCGCAGATCGTGGGATCGCAGAAAATTTTGCCAATTGACATCCAAACTTCTATATGAAGATGGCCAACGATGGTGATGACGAATAAAGAGATTCTGTGTAGACATGATAACTAGTCTTTACACGTGGTTATGTGTATTATTTTTTAAACTATTTTTGGTAATCATTAGCTAAGTTATACAGGTGAAATTAAAAAAAAGATAAAGATAAAAAGATATTTATTTGGTACCATGGTGGCATTTACAATGTATAGCTTAATATTAGCTTATAACTAAGTAGTGTAGTTTTAAGGAATGTGTTAAATCGTATAGTTACAGTTACACAAATGACATACTTAACATAATGTAGTACTTAGTGGCTAGATAATACAGCTGGAGGGTTTAGGCTTGAAATGCCACGATCGTATTAATTTACAGGTTCCCTAGTTCTCGCAGTAGGAAATGTATATAGACTTCATATAATTCTTGACGTTTTTGTTATTGAGTACGTGAGGCTATTTTAATTTACATATATATATATATATATATGTGTGTATATTCATATTTTTGCACAATTGATAGTAATTATTCCGATTCCATCTACGATTGTCATTTATCTTATAAAAACAAATCTAGTTTAATTTACTAAACTTCCACCTACTTGAATAATAATATTACCTCAATCTTAAATTTACCAGACTTTACAAAATGTATATAAAATGGTAAAGTTGTTAGTCAAACAACCTACGCTTAGCGCTGATACGGTTTATATAATAAGTAAGCATCTATATAAGCTTACTTAGCCTGGATCTTGCAAAAACAAACACTAACTTTAGTCTGGATGTTCTTAGAGTTAGTATTTAACTTATTATGTAGGTACTTAGGTGAGCTGTTATTATTTTAGTGGGAGCTTTAATTAAGAAGCAAGAAAGATTAGCGACTGTGTTATTTTGCGATATAAGTTTTTTTAATATTTCGAAAAAATAGGTTTGCACTATATAAGTCTGCAGTTTCGCATGTGTAGGTAATACTTCCAGAAAAATAGTGGTCAAATGTCGGACGTGTTTAAATGAATACATTTTGTCACATAGGTACTTTATTATGTGACCAATTATAGGTACTAGTAGTTTTCAGAATAGAGAGGACCATTTTATTTTCACAAAACTTAGTTAAACATCAAATTTTATTATTTTCTTTTAATCCGTCAGCGCGTCAGGTTATTGCAGCGTGCCAGAGAAATAGAGGAATAGACAACCGAGCCAACAGATAAACAACTACTTACTTTTAGTAAAGTAAAAATGTTCAAATTATGAGCATTAGCCGTACCTACTTGATATATTATTTATTGTCTACTAGCTGGCTCCCGCAACTTCGTCCGCGTGGAATAGTTATTACAATAAAAACGGGTTTATTGAGTTAACCTTAAAAGATAGACATATACTGTTGCAGACATTTTGTTATATTATTTCAAGAGAAATAATTCTTTGATACATATTTTTTGATATCTTGAACCGTTTTCGCAGTGCACGCAAAAGACGCCCTCAAAGATGAATAATTTTCCCCGTTTTTTCACATTTTCCATTGTTTCTTCGCTCACATTAGTTGCAGCGTGATGTTATATAGCCTAAAGCCTTCCTCGATAAATTGTCTACTAAACACAAAAAGATTTTTTCAATTCGCACCTGTAGTCCCTGAGATTAGCGCGTTCTAACAAACAAACTCATAGCGAGCGCCTACGTCATAGTAGCTTAATGCATGCAAAGTCTCAGCCCGATCGGTTTAAATTGACAAAGTTTCATACAAAGTTTCATCCCCTATTTTATCCCCTTAGGGGTGGAATTTATCAAAATCTTTTCATAGCGAGCGCCTATGTCATAGTAGCTTTATGCATGCAAAGTCTCAGCCCGATCGGTTTAAATTGACAAAGTTTCATACAAAGTTTCATCCCCTATTTTATCCCCTTAGGGGTGGAATTTATCAAAAATCTTTTCATAGCGAGCGCCTATGTCATTGTAGCTTTATGCATGCAAAGTCTCAGCCCGATCGGTTTAAAATTGACAAAGTTTCATACAAACTTTCATCCCCTATTTTATCCCTTAGGGGTAGAATTCATCAAAATCCTTTCTTAGCGGATGCCTACGTCATAACATCTACCTTCATTCCAAATTTCAGCCCGATCCGTCCAGTGGTTTGGGCTGTGCGTTGATAGATCACTATATCAGTCAGTCAATCAGTCACCTTTGAGTTTTATATATATAGATAGCTAACATCGGTGAGTAGAAATGCTCACAATAAAACTTGGAACATTCCATACTTCACTATCATAACACAGCCACAAAATATCAAGCAAAACTCTTAGCCACATGTATCAAGCAGTAATTTCTAGCAGAGATACTAAAACCCACTCTCATCTCATCCCCACTAAAGCGAGATATTAAAATAAATCAGTCGGAATAAAGATATCCAAAAGTACATAAAAATCCACAAACAGTAACACTTTCTGTAAATAAGAGGGCGCTTATAAATTACCCACCTCTGTATAAACGAATGGTCGTATTATACAAAACGTAGCGGAGCAGTTGAGAGCAGAGCTCGCTGAGGGCTTGCACGCACTGTACTGGATACGATGTTTTTGTATTATTTTTTATTAAAACTGTAAGCTTAGTATGGGGCTAGATGGCGCTGTGTGATATGTACTGAAATATTTATTTATATATTTTATTTATAAAGCCACAAATATTAAATAAACGGAAAGTTATAGTTACGAATTTTTCAATATCCCAGCTTGGTTAAAATACATTGTTTATGAAATCATGTAGTGTCGTCCAATCTACGCTAGCGCCTAGTTTTAAATAACATTTATTTGTTTATACTTTTTACAAATGTCATCTATTTAAAGATTGAACCATGATTGCGATTGCAGTTCATTAATTTTAGCAAACACAAACGATTAGTTCAGTGTACATAAACTAGGTAATTAAACTAGTTTTAATTTAATTCTTCTTATGTGTATATATTGTTTATTTTAATAAATTTAAATAAAGGTAACTTACATTATTCTTCGTTTTGCTTGATCTAACATCATAATAAAAAAAATATTTCTTGGTACTAAAATATTATCAGTATTGTGGGTCGACATATATTATGTAGATGGCACATACAAAGGGATGCTTATACCCAGTAAGGGGATGCTAAGGGCTGTGGATAGTGATGATGATAAAAATATTATCTTGTCTTATCTTTACCTTATTACCGGACTGAGTGCGTGAACGTTGAGTTGGGGCATTTATATTCGTGGAAGTATGCTAGAGTTTCTTAGGAACTGGGTGTTATGTCCAACTATAAAGTTGTTTCACTTAACTGTTGGAACTCTGGCGATATTGGTTTTCGTAAATTATTCACCAAGTTTTTTAGGTAAGGAAAGTATGAAGGAATAAAAGAAAATGCCAAGCTTGGCTTTTATTGCGATTAATTTACTTTGCATTTATTCGTTTTGCGATTGAAGAGAAAACTGTTGGTTTATTGTTTTTCAGTTAGTAAATGTATGATTTATGTCTGTTTTTTTTTATTTTATTTCATTAGTTTTGCTTTGGAATACAAAATAATCGTTTTTTATTAACTTTTCATAAAGTAGCAAAAGAAAATACAATATGTTTTCCATAATGTTAACTACTCATTAATTTCACAATGAAATCTACTAATAAAAACTAATAGCTAGGTATAATTTAATGTATAATGAGTAGGTATATATATACGAGATAAAAGTATATATTATGTTTTACATTATGTATATCCGTTACCTAGTTACCATGTTACGTTATCCATGATACAAGCGTCAGCTTAGTATGGGACTACATGGCGCTGTGTTATAATATGTCCTGAAATATCTATTTATTGTATTTTAATGTGTTGGTCGAGCCAAATTATATGATTTTATTTGCTTATTCATCTAGCGACAGAGATAATTGCAACCAAATGCTACAGGCTTTTGAGCCACGAGTGCTTTTATTTTAATAAGAAATTCAAAAGGTAAACAGCAAACGAACCATCACAGCAATAAATTAAAATTTTCGAAACTCCATCTTGTTTCTAGGACATTCTGTGTCCAGACGGTTTTATTACTGTTTCATTTCCAACTCCGCGCGAGACAGATTTACAACAGGACAGAAAATGGTGAACAAAAAGAAAGTACATAGAATGATACCTAGAATCGTATACTGGTTTAAATGCGCGTGGAATTATATGAAACAGAGGGTTTTGTTCAGATTTTCTGTAAAAGAATACAAATATGTACAAGTTACTTCACTACTTTTCCTAGCTATGTTTTGGTAGTACCCCTATAACGGTTTTATTTAAACCTAGTGGACGCTCGAGGCTTCGCTCGTGTTATTAAAGGATAAAAAGCGCCTATAGTAAGTAGCGACACTCCTTAGACCTCATACTACCTACATACAAAAAAAACATGATTATCCGTTCAGCAATTTTTGAGTGATTAGCATTTTAATTAACAGTCAAAGAGATAAAGATAAAAGATAAAAGAATTTTATTTGCCTTAATACATTTGTTTACATTGTAGGTGTCCCTGACAACCGCTGTAGGATTCCCTGTGTCGCGGTGCCAGGGTTCTTCCGTTGAACAAAAATTAAATTATACAATTGTGTTTTTATCAGTTGAAGGCTCAATTGAAAGTTCTTGCAATTTAAATTCACTTCAGCATAGAGTTGTGACAATGATTGTTAGTTATATTAGTAGGTTTTTATATTAATTTTTTAATAGGTAAGTTAGGCTATTTAAGTACAGTAAGTAAGTTAGGCCTTAATAATAATAATATCAGTATATCATCATAAGATTTCATTAAGAGGGAAGATAATTATGAATTATGATTGATATTATATAAAATTAGAAATCGTAATTTTGCTAACAGAGTACAGAGTGACTGTGGTACTCAGTGAAAAATTGGCATAGTATATAATGTATCAAGTAGGTAGGTGATAGTCCCGAACGCCGGGGGTTACCCAGGTGGGACGTGTAGGTATGTGTGAGTGTGTGTGACGAATGTGTGGATAAGAGTGAGTGTTTGTATTTGGTTGAAGTTATTCTACTATTCTTATTAATTCTTCTGTCTCCTGGTAAGTTAGACCCATCAGGTGAGTTGTTATTTTGTGTTTTGCTTTGTATTTACTATCTTCTTCTATATTTAATATCTTATTAAGTACACAGTAAATATAGCGTCCTCGGAAATTGTAGGATCTCATCCCTATTTGTGTGTTAACTTTAATTACTGGCCATCTTGATAAGTTACGTATACCTTCGCGAGTCCTACGTCTCGTTTGCATTGCTGAGCGATGGAAGCGCAGTGCTGCTGATTTGATGTATATTTTCCTAACCGTAAGGTGATTCGTCTCTTCGTGCAGAAGTTCTGTGGGATATCTAAATGTCTTATTATACGCAACTTTTAGAACAGCGCGTTGAGCCCGCTCAATTTTAAGTAGGTTGGTTGTACCGGCTGAACCCCAAGTGTTTACACAATAAATCAGAATAGATTCACAGAGTGAAATGTATACCATTCTTATAACGTTCACGTTTGCAATGCTTCTAAGTCTTTTGAAAATAAATAGTAGTACAAACAGAGAAACAAATACACAGATGAAATTTTTAGAAATTGTTGGAACGGTCCATCATCATTTGTGTTTGTGATGAAAGTCATGTACCATCAGATACATGACTTTCATCACAAACACAAAAACTCAAATAACAAGCACAATAACAACTTAACATCGCACCATACAACTATAACACAATTTACACCCCATCCCTTCAAAAGTTGCTTCGTCATAATTTCATACTCAAACACCAAACTTAGACTAACCCCTTCCTTGTCTTCTAACTTCAATCCATCAATCTTATATTCTAGGGTCACTGAACTTTCAATCTATCAAACGATACAACTATGAGATCGCTTAACATAACTCTGCGACTGGTTAAAATCGGAACTAAGAAATTATTACTTGTATTTGACCAATACAGAAGTGTGATAAGTGCGTTTATGTGCTGCCATTAACTGCGTGTTAAATAAATCTGCAATCTGTGAAAAGTTGAGGCAAGAATGTGTCAAGGGGTTAAACTATTGGGTCAAATGTTTGAGAAAATTCTTTAAAGTTTTAGGGAATGTCTTTATGTGTGAATCTTAAATTGTTTTGAAAGTAGTGGCGCGCTGGGATGCTATCTACATTCAAATAAAATCAGTTAATTCTTCTCCCGGAACTTAATTATTCGTCGTTTTAAGTTGGAAAAGGAAAGAGAGATACCTAAATAAATAAATATTCCGGGACATTGCACACAGCGCCATCTAGCCCCACACTAAGCAAACGCTTGTGTCGTGGGTACTAGATAACGGATATAATACTTATATCCGTTACAATACTTACTTTCCTTTTGTAAATACATACTTATTATGCATACAAACGACCAGACTCAACACAGTAATTATAAATTTTAAATTTCATAAATACTTGTGTCAAGCGGGAATCGAACCCGCAACCCCTAGATTAGAAGGCAGAGCCACTACCAACTAAGCTAACAGGCCAGTCATATGTCTACCTAAATGCTCATTACATACATAAACAATCCGTCTCCTCTTTGTATGAAATAAATGATGTAAAATATCAGTAATAATTATGGAGGTAATTAATTAATAAGTAAGTATAATATTGGCATATCAATGGTGGTTTGCTTGCCTGTATGTCACTAGCAATACATATAATAAATTTTAAATGTTCAAAGAAATTTACTATCTCCACAGATCTAGCTAAAAGCACTGGATTTATAAAAAAATAACACATAAAAAAGAAGTCCCAAAAAGAGCATAACTCAACAAGGCTGAAATTAACGAATTACCACCGAGCGGGCTGTAATGTAGTACAGAACTCGCGTTTGATTTGTAATCTAATAATATGAAGTTATTTACGAGAGTGCGGCAATAAGTTCTTGTTTCCGATGAAATGTGGCCAAACCTGCGAAAGTGTGGTGCAAGTTAAAGGAACAGTGCATTTATTCTATACTAGTGGGTGCTCGCGGCTTTATTTTATTAATTTAGATTTTTAGATTAATGTTTACGACACTCTACCTATAATTTTTAAATATTATAAACATAGTGTCGTTCCCCTGATACTCTTACTCGCTGGTTTCAGGCAACTAGCAAACTGTTCGTTATTTTTAAGGTGCGTTTATCCATCACAACTACATCCCAGCATTCTTTTAGCATTTCTTAAGTGGCCTTCGTGGCACTAGAGTGTACATACATTCAAACAGTTTTCACTGAGAAACAAAACGCCTATCAAAAACACCTATTATTTACCTACATATAATATTTTAACCAAAGAAAGTTCTTGAAAATCTACTAATCTCATCTAAAAATCTTCACAAGTAATAAATTATAAGACGTTCTATGGGCGTTTCGTTTTCGCCTGGTTTTTCTCATTATCGCTACCTCTTACTTTTATACCATACGCTTGTAAGGCCAAATTTATTCATAGAATTCAATTTACTCCAGGTGTGGTCTGACCCTTAACGGAGAATAAACGGAGCCTATTAAGGAGACTTTTGCTTTTGTTTCTTTTTTGGTAGAATATGAACCCTTACAAGTTACGATACACCGGATCCTGTGACGAGCGGAAGTGTTGAGGGTCCTACGAGGCTTATCCCTTTATCATTGGATTCTTTACGATGAAAGAATATATACAGCATGTAACATTTTTGGTCCCATATGTTGGATTGCATAAAATTGTTGGAGAGGAGGCCTATACTCAGCAAGAGTGTGTTCAGCCTATACTGAATACAGGCTTACATAATGATGATGATGGAATGTTATTTTTTAGATCGCTTATTAATATTGATTGATAATATTCATAAAACCTGTTTAATTATTACTATAAAATAAGTGGGTTTACTGAAGCCATAATAATCAATTAATCTTACAAATATTCTAACTTTCACCACATTTCAGGAAATATTGACTGTAAATGTGATCCTGACCTGAATAATGTTATTGTTTTATAAGGTACTTACAAACAATATTATTTTGTAAACAACATTATTTCTCCAAACTTTTTTATATACCAATTGTATTGTAAAACCCACTGAACACATAAAAGCCATCCAAGCTATCAAGTGCATTTTAAAATAAAATATCAATTGCAAATAAAATATCAAATATCAATCTAGCGCCAGTCAAAGGATCCTCAGAAGAAATAAAGCAAAACGTTTCTTGACACATTTCAGTTCAATGCGGTGGAATCCAATTGGCGGACAGCGACGATAGAATCAAGAAACACATAATTTAAAAAAACGGGACATTGCACACAGCGCCATCTAGCTCCACTCTAAGCAAACGTTTGTATCGTACGTACTATATAACGGAATGAAATAATTAAAATTATAAATTAAATTAAATAATTACCTACTACGAATATTAATTATGTTTATTACTTCTTCAGGTTTATCCGGCTAAACTTTCTACGTACACTACATGATGTTAATCTATCTATCTAAATATATAAAACTCAAAGGTTGACTGACATAGTGATCTATCAACGCACAGTTCAAACCACTGGAAGGATCGGGCTGAAATTTAGCAACCAGGTAGATGTTATGACGTAGGCATCCGCTAAGAAAGGATTTTTTTAAATGTCATTTTTAAAAGGGTGAAATAGGGGATACAAGTTTTACTACTTAATGCAAGCGAAGCTTCGTGCATCAACTAGTTATTTATAATTTATTTATATCTGATTGAAATTGAATATGCAGTTAATAGAAACCACGACATATTTTTATCCTGGAGTGAAGAGAGTAAATTAGGGCGTTACTATATCATGTGTATAAAACGTAAAAGGTAAAAAAAAACACGTAATAGGTCTGATACAGATACCAAGCGACTTGTTGGTTGCTGGTTGATCATTAACATGCATTTAACTAGTTGAGCTGGTATTTTTTAACGTCTTGTATTGTCTTTTTCACCTGCCTTCTTATATGTACTTGCTTGAGGTCACAGCCAGACCAAATGGAAGATCCAGCGCTGGTTGTTTCCACACAACCAGCATAATGCTGAGTTGGGGCTGTGTTGAGGCAGTTTTTGTATAGTTTTTGTGTACTTAATTGGGATTGTTTTTCTGTTAAATCATCCATAAAAAATATTTCTTTCTTTCTGTTCTCATACTTTGAATGCGGTGCCTGTGGCTTGTGTTGTCTACTTTGGCGGCGGACCAAGCCGCAAGCTAGTTGCTTTATCAACTTATGAAAACATAATTAAACTAGTCAAACGAATGATTCTGCCAGGAATTGCTTTTTATGCACGAGTCACTTCAATAATATTGGATGGAAAAGAAAAGCTCTTTTTCGACTTATTTGTAGAACTATCATGTATTTAAAATTGTCACAAGCCTTAACCACAGTGACAGATCACAGTATCAATGTTAATTTTAAAGCGAGTTCATGTTTAGTGTAGAGAAATATAAAACTTTGTGTTAAATAAAAAAATCCAGGACTTATCAAACAGCGCCATCTAGCTCCATACTAAGCTTACGCTTGTATCATGGGTACTAGATAACGTAATTATTATTTTAAATCAAATTTAGGTATGACCTACAATTTACCTTAAAAAATAATAATAATGACATTATGATAAATGTGACGGTTTCCGCCTGTAATATATACATATTTTAGCTCATGTTATTCAACATTTCTCCTACGTCTTAATGTACCTACACACAAAATGTTTATATTAAGAAATCACACACAAAACTGTCTGGGCTGCCAGTGCTTCTAAATCACGATGAGTATCGTTTTTTCGCTTTTGTGTGTTCTAAACCCGCCGTTTATCTAAAAAACTTTAACAAAACTGATCGAGTTCGACAAGCTTTTTACACAAAATTCCTTGCAAAAGCTTCGTTTTACAAAAACATCGATTTTTAAAAGCTTTCCACTGTGTAAAAACTACAAAACAACGATGGCCAGTTCTGGGTAAACTATGCTACGTGAGTCGAATGTGTTAAGTTTTTTGAACACTGGCAACTGTTAGTACTATATCTGACAGTGTTTTGGTATCCTATAATTAAAAAAAATAGTTCTATGAGAATTTATGTTCTCAATAATTATCTTGAAGTCTTATAGTGATTAATAAAGTTTAAAGAAGAAAAAACAATTCTTATATTTCTTATTATACAAAAAATGTGACTTCGACATTGTATTTATTCTTTTATACTACAACTACAACACTACTTTTGCTTTTTAGTAATTAGGGTGGTTTGACAATACTAATACTAGAGTTTCTACCTCTCTTACTTAACACACACAATTGAGTCAGAAACAGAACTAACTTTATTGAGTACCCTCATTATAACATAACAAAATGACATTTATGATAATACACAACATATCTTCACACTTAAATCAACTCGGTACTCCAATGATATCAGGCGAAAGACTCGGGTCAGGTAGTTGTATGGGCAACTCTTGTGAAGGTAATTGATCTGCATCTGTATCTGGACAATCCCAAGATAAACGTCTTGATTTGGGACTGCGGCAGGACTTTCTGGATCCTGACATGTTGCCCGTTCGAGTATCTGGTCCGCATGTCGGCGATGCAACTCTCCACCTTCCGTCCTCACCCTATATGTGCTCGGCCCCATTCACTAATTTTTGCGATTACATAATTATTATCCTCGTCGCCATCATAATAACACACACAATTGAGTCAGAAACAGAAATAAAACTTTATTGAGTACCCTCATTATAACGTAAGAAAATGACATTTATGATAGTACACAACACTTACGAACATATGTACGTATTTCTCCTTCCATGTTTCTTATTCTTCTTCTTTGTATTTGCCCAAATGCACACAAAGTTTTCAATCTGTCCATTTCCAATCCATAACCGCACCGGTACAAACATCCTTAAGATTTAAGCGATAAGAGCGAGCATGAGCGAGATTGATTCCGTTCCTAAACTTTAAAGTATTAAGTGCAAGAGTTTTAAAAGCTTTGTGTGCTTTTTCTGGAACATTCGTTCTTGAGCGTTCTAGGAGTTTCATTTCGTTCTGTTTCCATTTTATTCGGGTTTATGTGTTTTCGATGTAAAATGAAACTGCAGTGTTCGAGAGAAACTTTCAAATTAGACGCTTGCTTATTCACTTTGTAGAGAACAATGTATTTGAATTCATTATTAAAAAATAAATAAGCGGGTTAAGTTTGTAACTTTTTATCAGACTGCTGTAATCTGGTGTCAAGAATTTTGGAGTCTGTTTTTAAAGACACTTGTTTTAGATATTACATGAATTAACGATTTAAATTATTTTCTTATCATTAAATCAAAATAATCACCTGTGATAACACTTTCATAGTACAGTTTTTGTTGATATGAAAGAAATAAGGAATAATATCTTTCTACCTAGACATTAAAAAAAATAAAGAAATTATCTATAAACCTTGTTTATATCTACAAATAAACCTTTTTATTTACAACGTTGTAATAAAACTAAAGTTTGCTAGAGGAGCTTTAAAATAAAAGCAGGCATCGCAACTTGATCTAAGACCATTATCGTGCAGGAACTATTGTTAGTAGTTTGCAGCACAAGGAATAGACGTGCTGTGTCTGAAAAAGCAATTTAAACTGTTCCCAGACTTAAGGAGTGGAGTAAGTTATAGGATATTAGCGGGGTAGTAATCGTAATTTTTTTGGTAAGTGATTGATTAGACTTATAGTAACAAAATGTTTCATGCTTTATGAAACATTTTTTAAAAAATAAGTATCGTTAGCAAACTAAAATAATTCAATTAAAATTCGGCTTATAATGATTATGATTACCAATGACTTATCGGCAGATGGATTTCACAAAAAAATGAGTTTTTTTACATTAATTAAATATTGAATGTCATGAAAATCGGTTTGAGCATGTGATATTTTTCTTAGTTCTTGACCTTTTGATGTATTTTATACTAATTACAAGACATAAAAATGAATCAAATACATAAATTTTTGAACCTGTGAAATAACCTACAAAACTATCTGGCTGAATGGTATCATTACCAACAAACAACACTCATAAAATATATTAAAAATGCATCATATCTTTTGAACCAATATAAATTGTAGATTAAAAAAATATTGCCTACAACATGAATTTGTACATTATATATATCATTAAGCGCCACCTCTCATGTCTTGTTCCCCGTCCAAACCAGAATACACTGTGACACAAAGAAAGTGAACTTGCGCTGAGTTTACCTTATAAATCTTGCCAGCTCGGGAATAAATAACATACTATTCAGTTTCATTCACTTTTCACTGATTACGTCACATTTAACCCTTAATTGGTCGCGTGGGGTGTCATGCACCCCAGAGCAGTTTTACAGGCTCACAACTTTTTAAAATTTGAATTTAGCGCGTTGGCCTTCTAGGTAGCTTCGTAAACACGTAAAACGTACACAATTCAGTTGCGAGCGACGCTCTGTTGTGGACAGTTGGGCTCGGAGAGCGTGTTTGGGGTGCATGACACCCCAGGTGACTGTATGACAGGAACAAGAATTTATTTCTGAAGAAGGCAAATCGCAATCAAACAAAAGGTGCCATGTATGTCCAAGAAGTAAGGACAGGAAAACATAGACTGAATGTTCGAAATGCCAAAAACATGTGTGCAATGACCATATGAATATAGTCTGTCAAAATAGTGACGATTAAAACTAGGATTAGTAAAAAAACATTTTTCATATTTAAAAGAAAGTTAAGTATGTTAAAAATACGTTTAAAAGTAGATTAATATGTAAGTTCAAATGTTTTAATTAATAAAAGTCTGATTTTGCATGTATTTAGTATTTTATTTAATTTTCTAAATCTGGGGTGCCAAACACCCCACGCGACCGCTTATGCAACTTTTTAGGCGCGCCCAATTGAGGGTTAAACGTCTTGTATGTACACTGTCACTTGAATACGAGTACTAAGATTTAAATCGGTTTATATTACGGAATAAGATCTTTACACATGTCGATGTTTTCATTTAGGGTGTTATGTATTTCAATGATAATATCAAACAGGTAGTATTGTGGTTTAATGTTCGTATATTTCTAACTGGGCTCTGCTATGTCTGTAATTATACTAATACTAAGGAAAAACTAAGCATACGACTTTTAATTTACATATTTGATTAAAAAATCGTTATATTTGTAATTAGTACACCTTTGACCCTGTTTATCTCTACTTGTCGTGTCCATCCAAAGGTTGCCTGGAAGAAATCGCTTAAGGCGATAAGGCCACCCATTTTTACGTTATTATTTGTTCATATTTTACTTTGTACTATATACTTGTGTTGATGTGCAATAAAGACATATATTATTATTATTTAATTTCTTACTACTACAAACTACATAAAAATACACTTGCAAAACCTTTAGAAAATGGCAATATAATATTTTGAATGTAGTGTAAGCTTACTGCCAGAAGTCTGGATTATCATGCTATTTTTTACATTTTTGACTTACCTACCCGTTACAGTAATAACCTGTGTTTTAGCAAACGCTAGTTATATAATGAAAACTACACCTAAAATCTAGACCTATTTACCTTACATACCTTTTATAGGCCATTGCCTGCAGAATCAGCCAAAACTGTAAAGAAACCGCCTTCAATGTCTCGCTTAGAAAGTCCACCTACAAAAATCTTACCGGGATGTGTTAAGACATCCATTAAAGCACCGTTAGGGTAAATTGATGAAATTAGATTGTTCAGCCCAACCTTTTCTTTGTTATTTTCAGTCGATTCGTTTTATTTCGCTCACTAACACTAGTTACAATTTTCTCAAGTTGGAGCAGTTTAGTAGCCGGCTTCTAAAGGGTGCGCTTGAAGGGATTTGGTTGTCTGTTACACCGTCGTCGTGTTACATTGAAAAAATACTTAACAACAAAAACAATAAGAAACACACGGAGTAATCAAAAAAGCACAAAATATCTGTAGTATAATAAAACGTCAAATAATATACAGTGTGTCTACTAAATGTAAATGTTTTTGTTCATTTTGACCTCTCAGCCAAACTTTTTTGTTTGTTATTTACATGTAAAACAAAATCTTGTTAGCATGTACATACATACCAATACAAATATAGACTTTATCTACTTTTTTTTTTTAAGAGTTTCTTAGCTTTATTTACAATAATAAAATATAAAATTAAGTGAAGGAAAACTAAACATACTACTTCTAACTACTACAAAAAGGGGCACTTAGAAAATCTTTAGAAAAGCCTAAAGATAATCTAAGTGCTCCAGCCCACTATCTACTTATAATGTATTTACTACATAGAAAACATTGCAAGATGCCACTAGTATTAAAGTTACACATTTACTAATTATTAGTTAATTATATTTGATTATGAGTTTTTTTAATGTTATAATTAAGTTTGAAAACCCCGATTAACAAAGGCCTTAATGTAAGAAAACATATTAATTTAACACGTAAACTTTACCCAAATAAAAAAATAGCGGGCTACGTTATTTTATTATCATGTAAGAGGAAGCCGTAAGATAAGCGGAGAAAAACCATGTCTCGTCCTCGCCCTTCCATTAGTTATTCTTTTCGAAACTTTAATATAGTTATCGAACTCAGCGCAGTTTGATACAAAGAAAAACATGTTTTATGCTAAATCTTAAAAACATGAAGGTGGTTCATCTTGAAGTTTTATCTGCATAATACAAGAAATAACCAGTTAATGGATTTCATTTCACTTTTGTAGTTTCGAGAGTTTTAATCAGGTACTTGATAGTGGGTTAAACTAATAGAGGAAATTTAAAAAACATGCTAGAACAAAACCAGCACTGGTGGTGTTAGCTTCCAAACTGGCAGTTACAAGTTGTACATTTGATTATTTTATTTATTATCAAAACTGCGCAAAAAAAATAACGTTTATTCTAGCCAAAAGGCCATGCCTCTTTAACAAATTTTCTTCAACAATGTATCCTGACTTACTTGTATGTTTTGTTTTTCACACCTATCTGAAATCTACACGTAATGATTCCGCTATTTCTCTTACCAAACAAAAGAAACTCGAAAAAGGACGAAAAAATAGGGACCGATTGAAAACAATTACGGGGACGCAAGTTTTCGCGTGATAAGAAACAGGGGGAGCTTTCTGAAGCGGAGGAAAAAGGGACTTTAAAGCTTTTCGCACGAACAGGTATTTTTGTAACAAATCGCAGTGAATTTTAACAGCTGCTGTGTTGTTCCTGAGGAAGACTTTAAATTGTTTGTTGAATTTCGTTGGTTAAGTCAAAAATTTAAATAAATATTATATGTTATTTACACTACTTCATAAATCATAATATTTATTAACCTTACGACATCGCGCCGTACAGGGCAAGTCAAATAACTGTAACCGTTGGATTCTGCATCCTTTGGTTTTTTCATTTTCTGGCTTAATGTGCAAGTCGTGCGATGCCAGAAAATGTAAAAAGTCAAACACAATCCTAATGTCAGTTAGCTGTCATTGTCACCTTCTGGCCCAAGTCGATTCGGCATGGTCATTGCAGATAGTGTGGCCAGCTTAACTAAATCCCGAAATTAAAGGAACCTAGGCTATTATTTGATCTAGTTCATTATTATAATTTGTTATAATTGGTTTCATAAAAATAGTAATAGTCTATTGTAAAATATCTAAACTCATCGTAAATCAAATCTTAGATAGATAGATAGAAAATTCTTTATTGTAACACACGATAAAATTAAAAGGAAAGAAGAAAAAAAACTTTTACTAGTGCCACAAGTGGCGGCCTTATTGCTAAAAGCAATCTCTTCCAGGCAACCATTGGATGGAAAGGAATAAATAAGAGATAACAGAGGACGTGGTATACAATAATATAAACAAAGAAGAAAAGATTAGATTAAAAATACATACTACAAACCTACTTAATAAACTATACATATAAATCATACACCCTACATAATACATATAATAACAATATACCAAAAATAATATAAATTAATACATATTGTTAATAAATACTGATTGAGTATACACTATACACATACATAGATGATGATAGCAAAGGAACTACAAAGATCTCACTGTAATGATGACAAATACCATATTTTTACTTGAGTCTTGAAGCTTTCTATGGACGGAGCTTTTTTGATAGCAAGAGGTAAAGCATTCCAGAGGCAAACAGCCTGCGCGGTGAAAGACTTGCTATACAGCGTTTTCTTACATACCGGATACTTTAGAGTATATCTGTGTGACGATCGAAGAGCAAGGGAGTGAGTAGAATGAATATAGTTGAATCGGGAAACTAAGTAGTGAGGGGACGCAGGATTGAACAGGATATTGTAAACAAGGGAGAGGATGTGAGTATTCCGGCGAAGGCGAATGGGCAGCCACTTAAGCTTTGAGCGAAAATATGATATATGATCAAATTTACGAAGTCCGAAAATGAATCTGATGCAATAATTTTGTAGTCTTTCAAGCTTGTTCAGCTGATCTTCCCGAAGATCGAGATAGCAGGCGTCCGCATAGTCAAGTAAAGGGAGAAGCAGAGACTGAGCAAGCGCAACTTTGGTGGCAGTGGGTAAAAAGTTCCGGAGACGTCTCAATGAGGCACCGGACGCAAATATTCTTGAGCTTACTGACGTCAGGTGAGCATCCCAACTCAACGTGCGGTCCATTATCAAACCAAGGTTTTTGACAGTATCACTGAATGGTATAACAATACCCTCAAACACAACTGAAGGAATTACCGACCAGTCAACGCGAGAAACCATGTGTGAAGTGCCAATAACAATGACTTGTGTTTTTGCAGGGTTTACTTTCAATCCATAGGATTTACTCCATGCAGAGATTTGACACAGATCATCGTTAATGGCTGCGACAGTTCTATCAAGAGCGCCAATTGGAGCTTGAGCGTAGATTTGTAAATCGTCAGCATATAGGTGGTAGGAAGAAGAGAGTCGATTAGATATAGAATTAATGAAAATAGCAAATAGAAGAGGAGATAGCACGCCGCCCTGGGGGACTCCTGCGGTTGTGTTGCACCAAGAAGAAAAATAATCTCCAAGGCGAACCCTTTGCCGGCGACCCACCAGGTAACTACGAAACCAATCAATCACCGATGGAGATATGTTGATTGAGCGTAACAATGCTAGCAGGATATCAAAATTAACAGTATTAAATGCGTTACTGAAGTCTAGCAGCGCTAGAACAGTAAGCTTACCGTTATCCATACCCTCGCGAATATCATCAGTGATCTTTAAAAGTGCAGACACAGTGCTATGCCCAGGACGAAAACCGGATTGGAAAGGATTGAGCAGATTGTGTCGGTTTAGGAAGAAACTGAGTTGTCGATGGACAAGCCGCTCAAGGACTTTGGAGAGAAAAGGAAGAATGGAGATGGGGCGGTATTCAGAAAAAGACTTAGGATTTGGTTTCTTTGGGAGAGGGATCACCTGAGCCTCCTTCCAGATTGCAGGAAAATCGGAGTTGGATATGGAATTATTAAGGATAATACACAAAACAGGCAGGATGATGTCAAGGATGGGCAATAACATGTTCCGACTAATAGAGTCACTACCGACCGCGCTGGAGGAGATTGATTGTATGCTCTTCTCAACATCACATGCGGTAAAAGGATTGAAAACAAAGGGAGAAAAGTTAAAGTTAGGATTGACAGAGAGATTATTGATAGTAGAGATTTTATCTTCATCCGACATAGCGGAGGAAGAAGAAAAGTGAAGGTTTAACGAATTAATATCAATGTTATTAGAAGTACAATTTTGTTTGGGTTTTCCAATACCAAGAGTATTTAAAAATTTCCAAACCTTGGCAGGGTCTTTATCATTAACAGATTTATGAATATGACGGCGTATAGCATCCCTACACACCACATTGCAGCGATTACGAGCTTTAACATATTTATCATGGTTGACTTCAGTAGCATTCATCTTATACCGGGTCTTAGCAACAGCTTTTTTGTGCATAAGAACTCTAATTTCGTCAGTGAGCCAAGGAGCCGGTAGATGTTTAAGTTTGATAGCACGTAATGGCGCATGCTTATCATACAGTTGAGTTATAATTGAATTGAAAATGCTCACCTGATCATCAACCGTTTGAGCATCAAGGACAGGGGACCAGTCAATTTTAGAAGCATCATGTAGTAATGCTTGACGATCCATACCACTAAAGTTGCGCTGAAGAATGATTTGAGGCTTAGATTTGGGGGGGCGAATTTTGTAGGAGAGAAAAATTAAATCATGATAAGAGAAATCGCTAGTGCTGTACTGACCATGCGTTGCTACATGGTCTAGAGATCTTCTAGAATCTTAATCGATTTCTTTATTAGTACTCCTCAAAGTTCAGTTTCGTTTAACATTTTCATAATTGTGGCTCTTCTGGATTGAGAACAAGGTCGCATACTTAAATAGCAAAGGTATAGAGTAGAAGTTGACATATTTTAGAGTCTAAGGGAAACTTCGTTTACCCCTATTTGAGTCACACTAAGGGAGATTGAGTTGAGATGCGGCAACTCCGGTACGGAAGGTGCTGGAAGGCCTTGGTTCGGTTGGCAAGAGCCCGCCGGCACCAGCCGGCGGGGCTTCCAGTTCTTTCTTGGCTAAGAAGATTCGCTGGAGACCAGTCGCTTGTCCTTCCTTACTCGTTTGACTCGCCGGGGAGACTTAACCCCAAGTGCTGATAGTAAAATTTACATATAGAAGTGCGCGATCTTTGAAACCCTCTGCCGGGTCTTTGTGTCGAGGGTACCTTGTTCCAGCTGGCTGCCGAAAGCCTCTAATCTGCATAGTCACATATTTTTATAACTACCTACAGAACTTCTGTACAACCCCGTCTCGGGGTTTTTTTATACTACCTCTGAAACTCAAGTGAGGGTGCCTCCACCTTCGCTACACTACACTACACCCGACGGTCTGCTGGTCAGCTCCGCAGCCTGAGGGTTGCCTAAACAACCCCCTGCGCCGCTGCAGCAGCACCTGGCTCCGGGCCATCTGTATCTCAGGGTAACCGTGGGTAGGCCGAGCCTACCCACATTCAAAATTTTATTGTATTGTCCATTAACATTTTAATTGATTTATGGTTGCAAAACTAGTGATGTAGGCTCGAAACACACCCTGAATAGCTTCTACTGCTGATCTAGCTGGCATTCAGTAACTAAGGCGCCCATTTATGGTACTAAAATCTAAATCCTGTAAGTTTATTTAGCCCTTCAGGCACTGCGTTGATTATATTGTATTTTACCTATCTCCTATTCCTCTCCGATTTAAACTTTATTACCTACTGAGATAGTTTTGAGAGTGAGAAAATGGGATATAAGTAGGCTTTGCCTTTTAAATGTTCAAATCAAAGGACATTATGTGTCTTTCTACCCGTCCAAAAGACTTGGTCTCTCGATTTAATTCCGTGGGGAAGTCATGATCCTCGGTCATGAGGTAATACGACTCAAAGAGATAGACGCTTTTGCAGGATACAAAGATATCAGTCACAATATTACCTACCATATTATTGAAGCCATTATTTAAATAAGATACTTAACAATGTTATGCCACATACTTACCGTCAGTCAAAATAATGGATATGCTGTATTAGTTGTCAGAACGTGTTTGTGTTAACACAAAACATAGAACTTAACTGTAGAACTCAATGTAATACATTATATGGTAAAACGTACGAAGGTGGAAGACGTCGGGTCTCGTATTACGAAACTCAAAAGACGCACTGACGGCAGATGGAGCAAAGCAATAACTGAATGGTACCCACGGCTAGGTAAGCGGAGTGTAGGAAAACCTGTGCAACGGTGGCCGGATGATATTAGAAAGTTAGAAGGAAACTTCTGGGCAAGAACAGCGCAAAACAGTGAGTATTGGCGTAAGAGGGTGGAGGCCTATGCCCTGCAGTGGGTCCCATTAGGCTGATGATGATGATGATGATGATGATATGGTAAAATAATTGAGTACTGCGTATGTGTTAACATTCTTTGTCTTAGTCGCTATACCTACTTAACTCTCTACTCAGCTCTGTTTTGCTCAAATTTAACAGATTAAATTAAGTTATTTTTCATTTCTCAAACTAACATATTCATCGCTTCCATTACAAAAGCTTAAACTTAAATAGCAGATCATAACTTACTCGCAACTTAAATAACTTAACCGTAAAGCCGTGCATGCCCAATTTGACACACTAATATGTACGGAGCTACATAATCGTAACATATTTCATAGGAAGGCCGGCAAACTCCAGGCTACGGCGTTATTACTACTAGTGATGGACCCGTGTAACTAGGTAGAGTTTTCTAGGGAACCAGTTCTATTGTAAGAAATTAATATTAAAGGTATAATTTAATGAAACAAAAATTAACAGTGTCATAAACTTGTAAATATGGTAAGCATAAAAACTAATGCCCTATATACCTTTTTACTGCAATAAATACTTTAATTTATTTTTATGTAGTAAATTTATTTGAATCCTTTTTTATTTTATTTTCTAATATAATCTTATTATTATAATATGCTTATATTAAATCGACCTGTACTTTAACATATTTAGTATCTTAAACTTACCTAATTTGGTAAATTAATTTTTGAATCTGATGTAACACGCTCTTTAATTCATTGCATATAAAACCATTAGGCTGAAAGATTTGACTGTAGAATTCATGCGTATATTATGTATATTTTTCTAATTTCAGTACATTATTTAGTGCGTGTGTCCCATCCCTACGGTTACATTGTTCTCAACTCCAGCGTCCATGAGATGTGAGCGAGAATTTATAGTTGGTATCAACCATGAATTTGTTTACGGAGTTACAGACTAATATTTCATGTCAATTATTGTTGTTGTTGATATTTTAATTTCATTTACTATGCGGGTATATATCTGTTTGATTTATTAAATTTTATATAATTTATTTAAATAAGACCTGATGATTGTGATGTTAACATAAACAGAAATAAAAGAAAACACAAAATATTCGTATCAAAATTGCTGATTGAGTTGCAACTATTATTGAACATAAGAACCGCCAATACATAAAAAATCTATCAGAAGACTTGACAACCTCCTTCTTTTGAAGTTGGCTAAAAAACGAAAACCTTCTATGTACATAAATATATAAAGACGGTATTGTTGGATTTTATCTATCAGTCTCTTTTGACAATACCATCGCTAACACAATATCGCGAGACAAAATTTGTGAGTAGACAATAAAAATACACAAACGATAAAAAATCAAAAACACGCTTAGCTTGCCAACGAAGTAAAGAACGGATCTTACAAAAGGAAATTCCGTTTTTCACCACGTATTTTTCGTTCAAAAATAAAATAAATGTTACACAAAAGCCTGCTTAATTTACGACTGTGACGGGTCGAAATGTAGAGCTTTTCATCTTTACGTTCAAGAATTTTTCTTGTTCTCTTTAATGGTTTGAATTTGAACAACGATAGTTAAATATTTATAGAGGCGCAGAGATATTGTGCTGGTTCTCATGTATGATTAATAACTGAGAAGTTGTAGTATATTAAATTTTTGATTGACCGCCAGTTTACTTTAAATAAGTATAGTAAAATAAAAAAAAATATTTGCTCCTAACTATACATGACGGTCGCTCGACAAATAAAAAAAATACGTAAACATTGGGTAACTTTATAATGTTATATCAGACTAGTGGGTGCTCGCGGCTTCGCTCGCATTAAGAAGTAAAACTTGCATCCCCTATTGCACCCCTTTAAAAGTGGCATTTCCAAAAATCCTTTCTTAGCGGATGCCTACGTCATAATATCTACCTCCATTCCAAATTTCAGCCCAATCCGTCTAGTGGTTTGGGCTGTGCGTTGATATTATCACTCTATCGGTCAGTCAGTCAATCAGTTAGTCACCTTTGAGTTTTATAATATTTAGATTAGGTAATTTGTTTATGACGTGTTATAAAGGTATACATAAAATAACAATCTATAATTCTTTTTTCTCCTCCCCTCCAAATAAACAATTATATACAAACCTCTCAAAAGTAAGACTACAATTAATTAAAAAACGCACTTTAGACAGTCAAATATAGCATGACTCTAAGCACCAGAACAGCACCACCAGGGGTTATTTAGCCTATTGAGTTGTAGTACAGATTAGTAGTAATATTGAGCCAGCTTCCAAGTTAGTCGAGAGTTAACCGGAATAACTACGGTAACATGTTGAGAACTTGTTTTCTAACTCAACTAACTCACTTACCTTGCAATTCGGAGCTTCGAATGAGGAATTAGACGGTATGTAAATAGAATGAAAAACATTACTTCTAGAAGGGATCTTTAGAATTTTATAATCTAGTGTTTTTCTTTTAATCATCATCATCATCAGCTCGTTATCGCCCACTGCTGAGCATAGGCCTCTCTTCTTGTACGCCACTCGTCCCGGTCCTGCGCAGATTGAATCCAGGTGCTCCCTGCGGTTATTCTAATGTCGTCAACCCACCGCATTGTTGGGCAACCTCTGTTCCTTTGGCCTGTCACGGGTCTCAAGTCCGTTAAAGTTTTGGTCCAAATACCGTCCTTCTTCCTTTTTTTTCTCGTGTTCAAATAATTAAATGAATGAGACAACGTGTTGAAGGTAGCCTCTTACATAACTAGTTATAAAGTTTTTATTATTTCATTCAACTGAATTAAATTCCCAAATTAGGCTTTCACAGATCATGGTAGAATAGATTTACTTCTAATTTGTCATAATTTATTAAAATATATATATATAAAAATGAAAATGTTATTTCCGATTTAAAAATAAAAAACTAAGAAAGAACTTGTTCTCACGTCTAGTTTTCTGTGCAATTTCATTTGAGCAAAAAAGACTAATAATAGATCTTCTGTGTTTTGCGTCTCGCCAATTTGATCCGTCATCTAATACCTACGTCCTGAAAAATATGATAATCATCCTCCATACATATCTTGTATCTGTACTAACAACGTGTCTTGGAATAAAATCAATAAAGCACTTTATTTACATCTTGCGTCCGTTTAACATTCCACCTAAGTGCACCATAAAGTTCAATTCCGCGCCAAACAGCGGGTCCGTGGAAACATGTATACCTTCTAAAATCAGTCTTTTTATTACACGTTGCACAACGATTTTATATTCTGAAGACGTCTTACTATAGACAGAAATTGTATAGACATAGAATATATATAAATTGAAACGTCATCATCATCATCAGCCTAATGAGACCCACTGCAGGGTGATAGGCCTCCTACCTCTTACGCCAATGCTCCCTGTCTTGCGCTGTTCCTGCCCAGATGTTTCCTTCTAACTTTCTAATATAATCCAGCCACCGTAGCACAGGTCTTCCTACACTTCGCTTACCAAGCCGTGGGTACCATTCAGTTATTTCTTTGCTCCATCTGCCGTCAGTACGAAATATAAAAGTGTTTAAGTGAATAAATCCTCAAGACATTCCTGATAGGTTAATAATGATATGAAGCGACGTTTGTAATCTAATTGGTTCATCATTGTGATCACGTGATAGCACAGGATTCTGATTAGTTTGTGGATAACGTTTGGTTGATGTGTTTACGTTACGTTTGAGAGACTTCCAAGAAAAGAGTGCTCCTCTTTGGACTATAATGTCGTTAAGAAAATTTTGAAATTAAATCATTTTGCACTTGTTAGATTGGTTCATGACAAGTTTGCTGAAACGGTTTGAAAAAAGAACAGGAGTCTCTAGTTTACATTGTGTATGATGTCGGGTCACAAGAGAGCCTTAATTTAATATAGCAGGCTCGATTTGTTTACAAAAGGAAGAAATTTATTCATGAAATTTGTTTTGTAAGGGTCCAGTTTGGGCCAGATAGAATGAACTTTCTTTCGTGGAAAGTTACTTTGTCGGGACGTTCTATTGTACGTATGTTTTAACGATATTTTTATTTACATTTTTCATTGAAATGGAAACAAAAAATTTAATTAATTTGTACCTTGTAATGTTTCTTGATTTTATGATTTTTAATTATTTTACAAAGACATCTCTCTTAATTATATATCTATCTTTGTAAAATAATTAAAAATCTTAAAAATCAAGAAACATACCTTGTTATTTTAAGCTATGTTTAAGAATGCTAAGTACTAAGAATACACTAAAGTGGCCATTCACATAAAATGAAAATTTTAAATCTGTATAAATTATATACAGCAATTATATAGCATGATACGGAAAAAATACTCCGAATCTGAATTAAACAAAACAAAAGTTTTAGGGACCACTACCAGTAATAAATCTATAATATCAAAAAATATAATCTCAGAAGTAATTGCACCGCATTTTTACAGCAAAGAGTTAGGCTTTACAAGGCTATAAAGCAACACTGGAAGCGGCAATCAAAATTATCTCCGCAGATAAAGAACTTAGTGGCGTGTTACGTCCACTTTTACTGCCTCTGTAACTCTAGACGGAATGCTTGAGTATAACAGTAAGGGTATTGGTAATTTTACCAATGAACTAAGAAGTATATAAAGTATCAAACCTTTTTTATTTCAAATTTTGATTACATTTGTACTTTTGTGGTAAGGACACCATAAGGACAAAAAAAAGTTTAATGGCTATAAAATTCAATGACAAAAATCAGCCGTGAATGAGGGCGCCCAATCAATCATATTATTAAAAAACTTTCAAATGATTCGTAAATACATTTGAATTTTATTACAATGTAGGTATACTCCTAAAGAACAAATAATTGTATGTTTATAAGAAGAGATAAACCTGACGACATGAGCACTGAAACTCGAATCTCTTTACTCTGATACTCTTTTTACTTCTTAGTTACTCTTCGCTTCAAATTTTTTTTTTTGATGTGATCAGTGTTTGTTGGACAACATCTCCGACTTCTATATGTTGGTGGATTGACAGACGAACATACAAAAAAAAAAAACTCTTTTCTCTAAATATGAACTAAAATAGTAAATTTTAAATCTTCTGTTGTTCTTTTTCTATGACTAAAAAAACAAAATCAATTTTGTAGCTCTATTAGTTCTATTTCAAATCAAATCAATATACCTTATTGTAGTAACTTAAAATAGTATATTTCTATCACTAAAACAACAAAATCAATTAAAAATTACCTGTTGATCTATTCTCAACACTATACAAGAATTTGCCCCTACTGTTTATATAGCACCTTAGGGCCGCGATGCACGGTTAAAGGATTAAGGGCTGTTCCTTAATGGAAAATACTTTGTTGCTGTTCGAATGAGGCGGTAGATTGTTGCAATCAAGTTGTTTTGTTATCTTGTTGCTTTTTGTGCTACATTTCTAAAGTTCGATGTAATTGAAGATTATTTTTGTATTTAATTTGGTTGATTGGTAATTAACTTTGCACTAGGTTGGTTTTTTGTCTTAATAATTCCTGCTGGCTTCGACAGCTATTGGGTTTACTTATTATTATTTGTACCTACATATATATAATGAGTACATATGTATTTACAAAAAAAATAAAAGTATATATTATAAGTATTATATCCGTCATCTATTACCCACGACACAAGCGTTTGCTTAGTGTGGGCTAGATGGCGCTATGTGCAATGTCCCGGAGTATTTATTTATGTATTTATTTATTATTAAATATTTGACCACCAGAACGCCCATGAAGCAACATCCACACAAGCGATAACAATCAGGTAAAAAAGAATCACGTCCATATAAAACTGAAACTGGTTCTTCTACGATGTTGCTCCGTTATCTATCTCTAAAAATAATAATATATATTGTTTTACTGAGTGCATACATGATTATATACGTGAGTTTAAACATGATTTTTGAAAGAAATTTGATTTAAGAATAAAATATAAAAACAAGTGAAGGAAAACTAAACATACTACTTCTAACTACTACAAAAAGGGGCACTTAGAAAATCTTTAGAAAAGCCTAAAGATAATCTAAGTGCTCCAGCCCACTACCAGAGGGCAGCGTACCCAGCATGCTGGTAAGTAATTAAGCATGTATTACTATACGAAATTTCTACGTCTGAAAAATACATATTTATCTGTTAATGCAAAAACTTCTGAACAGATCATCGTGTTTTTTGGTATGGGTGAGGTATTAGGAGTGTCATAGGCAACTTTTTATTCTGAAAAAATGCGAGCGAAGCCGCGGCCGTCTACCAAATTATTAATAAATGTGTTTAGAATAGTATCGACTTTTAGTCAAAACTTGAGTGCAGAGAAATGAAGAGCTCGTTTCATATAAAGTTAATTAATTGCTCTGACTGGCTTTTATTATTGGACAGAGTTCAATATTGACAGGCGTTTATTAAACACAATAAAATATTTGAACCATCACCGCAAGCTCTCATTCTAACAGAATAATCACAGAATAAATAGGCACAGATGCGTAACTTACAAGTAAAAAAATTTTTTTTTATAACGGCGTTGTTTGATTTATTTCTTCATGTTTGTAAATCTTTTTTTTTTTGGTAAGTTTATTTTAAGATTTTGTATTTTGCATGTTATTTTGTATCTTAATTTTTTTATTTGATAAAAAAAAGCATTAAAAACCATTACGTAGTTCTGAAGATTTTAGCGTTTAGGAACAGAAACTGAGTCGACTTTGTTTTATACTATGTAGTGATTATCTATGTAGACTTAAAGCTAAATATATTTATGTACTTTCAAAACCGATTACATAATACTTATCATTTTAGATCACCTCTGTGGTAGTCAGGTTGCACGCTGTTTCACAGGTCGTAAGTAGCTGGTTGGAGTTTGGGCTCAACAAAAAACTGAACTGAACTGAACTTTTTGAACTGAAATAATTTTATTGTCCTATAGATCTCTTCATAATTGATTACTGGTGTTTAAAGTTACTATTTTAGTTCATGATTCAAATCATCGTATATCTATTGACTACTTATTTTTTATATATTTACATTGTCATACTCGTACTTCTGTGTTCATCTAATCTATACTATATATACAATATTATAAAGCTGAAGAGTTTGTTTGTTTGTTTGTTTGAACGCGCTAATCTCAGGAACTACTGGTCCGATTTAAAAAATATTTTTGTATTGAGGAGACTATTTATAGAGGAAGGCTTGAGGCTATATAACATCACGCTGCAACTAATAGGAGCGAAGAAACAATAGAAAATGTAGAAGAAACGGGGAAAATTATTTCAAAAACGGTTCAAGATATCAAAAAAATGTCTATGAAAGAATTATTCCTCTTAAAACTGTATATGTCTATCTTTTAAGGTTAACTAACTAAAACCGTTTTATGGTAATAACTATTCCACGCGGACGAAGTCGCGCGCACCAGCTAGTCTGTAATATAATGGAACTAATGGTTTAGTTCATTTTATCGTATGTAGTAAAGCATTTGAGTTTTATATGGATACTTACAGTTTTTTTTACGTGAGTTAGGCTCACGCTTGACTACATCTCGCCTGATGTTAAGCAACATTATAATCCATTTAGCGCGCATGCCTAGAAGAAACCGGTTATATACTTCTGTGTTTATCTAATCTGTTAAATAATGGAGCTTATGGCGAGGTTTTAATTTGCTTAAATCCCACTGGAACCAAATAATCTGGAAATCTCGTAAGCAGGAAATATTATTCAATTTATGTCAGATTTTTACTTGAATACGAGAAGTTGGCTCAATTTATCACTTTTGTAAAAGTAATGAAAATGGGAAGATTAGAGATATATGTCTGAGTTAAAAAGTAAATTTGTTGATAAAAATTGAGACTTCAAAAGTAGTTGTAGTTGTGTGTAGTATCTGATGAGAATAGTAGGACACAAATTTATTAATTTATTTCTGTGAAATAATTAACTAGTGTTTGAGTAAATCAAATGCAAATATATAAGCTTATATTGTTTAATTTATAAGAACTAATTTTATTACATACATCAATACGAATTTATATGGAAGAACATATGCTAAATCTAACAAACCAATATATATTTAACATAAAAGGGATCTAAACTAATTACAATGATATTTACTTCTTAAATATCTACATAATTGGTATTAAAAATAGTCGATGTCAATATTAGTAAAATTACGTAGTTTACAAAATGTATTGTACAAATGTTTGAACTTTTATTTGTTTGCACGGGTCTTTTATTTACAGTTCCATCGGTAAGACCTGAAAATCAGAAAAAATAGTCAACGTTAGCTGATGTATCTAAAATATAAGATAAGAACATCTTATCCTAATTTATCTTTAGCAGACGTAGCTTAATAATCAAATATGTGAAACAGGTAGAAAAAAAAATAAACGTACTCCTATTATTTTTACCCACAGTAGGTAATGCTCAGAGAAACTTTCCAAAACAAATAAATAAATAGGGGTTGTAGCCAACCTGACCACGGAAATGTTTAAACCACATACTAGTACAAATACCTACTTATGATTACTTTATTAAAGTCATTCTTAAATCAAATTCAACAAACGATTACAAAATTTGCTATTTCGATGGCTTGTCTTTTACACGTCTTTTATAACTATTTAGGGATGCATGACATAGCAAGCGTTTAGATATTAATCAAAAGATTCACAGTAAATAAATATAACGTGAATAGCTTACACATAACTGCGGCGGAAAAATATATCATAACCATTTTCAATATTAAAAGCGGTTACAATAACCTCACAATGTTAAACGGCTTCAATTTCCGCTCAGTTCTGTTTATCACCCTTTATTATTGTTGTTTCTTATTTACGATAAAAACCAAAGGGAATTAAATCCGGTTTGACTTACCGCCCACGTTTATTTCTTCTTGAGAACTCGGGTATAGCTTGATTTCTGGGAAAGATATGAAAATAAGTTTTATTTATTTACTTAATAACGGTGACAGACAAAGATATTTTTCCTATACCTACTTATCTTCAGTAAATGGTTTAAATTTAATCTATACTAATATTGTAAAGCTGAAGAGTTTGTTTGTTTGAACGCGCTAATCTCAGGAACTACTGGTGCGAATTGAAAAATTCTTTTTGTGTTGAATAGACCATTTATCAAGTAAGGCTTATAGCTACATAACATCACGCTGCAAGTAATGGGAGCAAGCAACAATGGAAAATGTGGAAAAAACGGGGGAAAATATTCACCATTTTTTGGGCTTCTGTTGCGTGCGCTGCGAAAATGGTTCAAGATATCAAATAAATACATATGTATGAATGAATTAATGCCCAAAATAACTATTCCACGCGGACGAAGTCGCAGGCACAGCTAGTGTACTATATTTGAGCTACTTGTTATGTTGATTCATCGTTTTTTAAGTTCGTGAAATTTGAACACGTTTCTTTGGTTTAATGACTTGGCTTTAACACCTACATAATTATGTTCTTGTCGTAAAAATCAGAGTAATTGTAAAATACTTATTCAAAATTAAAGATAGATATACAGAACAAAATTTAATCGGCCTAAGATTACAGTGGAAAGTTATATACCCACTAACCCTATAAAAGTAGTTATTACAGTGTTAATTGTCTGAACTAGTAGTCTTGGCAAGGTAAAACCTCATTTTCTTAATCAGCTGTTTCAATTTACACAATAGTGCTTTGCATAATTATAAAAAAAAAAACATTATGATGTTAAAGCTGCTTAGTTTACATAATCTTGCCTTTTTTTCTCTATAATAAAAATAACTAAATTATGCTTCTACTCAGCAACCATTGAGTAGGTATTTTCTTATGAACTAAGCTGTAAGGATTTTGTCCTCTTTTTAAATACTTTGTCAAATTATAATAAGCGTCGCTTGCTTAACACACACATACATACACAATCACACATACATACAAACACACACACACATACGTACATGTGAGTAATTTGTCAAAGTGGTGATTGAGCTGCCCTCGTCCGTGGGAGAGTACCCTTATTTCGTATCCCCACACGTGGTCCCTGGGTGGTGCAAACCAGGCAGCAACTCACTGCTCACTGGTGGTAGGCTTCGGCCGCGGTTAGTGACCACCCATCGGACTAAGTCGCGTCGCCAAGCGGCCTAGCCGTGTTCCGACGCGTGCTCCGATGACACCGTCCGAGGAGTTGGGTCGGGGTAGCTGTTTTTTTGCTTGCGCGTATAGCCGTACTAGACGCTGACACTATGATTGTACCGGGTAGCTAGTTCTGGAGGTAAGCGGGATCCGTGGCACGGTTCTCCGCTGGCCGACCGCAGTTAGTAGGGGACCCAAGTAGTGTGTTAGCCGCTCATGAAAGGCTGTCCCGCCAACTCGCGAAAAATCCCGGGGATGCGTCATCGTGCCGGTTGGCGCCCGGATGAAAGGGCCCGATGAACATCCCTGGGGGGGCACGGGCGTCCCCGATGCCTCCAAACTAGCTCCCCACTGGTGCAGTCTTTTGTAAAGTGTCTGCTGGTCTGCGTAGTCGAAGACCTCACCCCACTGCCACCTCCTCACCGTCAACTCTCGAATTATGAAGAGGAACAACAGGGGAAAAACGGTCCAACAGCGGAAGCACGCCCTTTCTCTGAAAGTGCATCTCACTAATATTAGGGGGATGCACTCCAATATCAACGCGGTCCATTACCACCTTGAGACCGAAAGACCAGCTCTCCTTTTTCTCACGGAGACGCAGATCCGATGTCCGTCGGACACGGCGTATTTGCTATACCCGGGTTATACCCTTGAGCACAATTTTAAGGCCTCGGGCAGGGGTTTGCATGTACGTCCGGGACGACATCTGTGTTAAGCGTCTCCGTAATCTTGAAGACCGATCTTTTTCTGTTCTCTGGGCGCTGCTGGACACGGGTGATGAGAAGATTCTCTACGCCTGTGTCTACCGTTCGCACACCGGAGACCAGGAGACGACTAAGCTCACAGAATACCTCAGTGAGGCGGCGGATGCTGCTCTTCTCAAGTACCCGACGGCCCAATTAGTGTTTCTGGGGGATTTTAACGGCCGCCACCAGGAGTGGCTTTTCCCATACCAGATCACAGATCATGCTGGAAGGGAGACGCGGAAACTTGCTTTAGCGTTAGATCTCACCCAGCTGGTCCAAGGTGCTACGAGGGTACCTGATGTGGATGGGCATACACCTAATTGTTTGGACCTTCTGATGACTACTGAACCGGACAGATACTCTGTGTCGATCTCATCGCCTTTAGGCAACTCCGACTGGTGAAGTCTGTATCTGTCTACTCCCCGCCCGACCCCAGCCCTAAGGGCTCTCGGCGGCTGTGGCGATACAAGTCAGCAGATTGGGATGAAATGCGCTCTTTTTTTTGATCTTACCCTTGGCAGCCAGTATGTTTTTCTTCTGGTGATCCCACCGTTTGCGCTAATGCCGTCACAGATGTTCTTAAGCTGGGTATGGAGTATTACATTCCGTACTCAGACCTGACTCTGTCTGGTAAAGCTCGCCCGTGGTTTGGACCTGAATGTGGACGTGCGGAAGCACTGAAGCATGATGCGTACCTCGCCTGGGTCGATGCTCGAAGCCGCAAAGCCAGGGACATACGCCTTAAGAAAAAAGCATTTAACAAGGCTGCCAAGTCCTGCAAGAAGGTCATGCAGAAAGCGCGTTTCGACCACATTAGTCGAATAGGGAACAAACTAGCTTCGTACCCAGCAGGTAGCAAAGCGTTTTGGTCCCTAGCTAAATCGGTTGAAACGAATTTCTGTCGCCCCTCACTGCCTCCACTGCTGAAACCCGACGGTACATTGGCTCACACCGCCGAAGAAAAGGCAAACTTGTTTGCCTCTATATTCGCGGAAAATTCTCGTCTAGATGCTGGTAGTACGACACCTCCCTCATCTCCTGGCACAACGGCTGCAATGCCTGACATAAGTATCCGCCAAAAGGAGGTTCGGAAAATACTTCGTAGTCTAGATGTGAATAAAGCCAGTGGCCCTGATGGTATTCCAGCCATAGTTCTGAGGACGTGTGCAGCTGAGTTGACTCCTGTGTTGACGCGCTTGTTTCGGCTCTCTCTTGCGACTGGATATGTGCCGAAGACGTGGAAGCTGGCTAACGTGCAACCAGTGCCCAAAAAAGGTAGTCGTGCTGACCCTGCCAACTACAGGCCCATTTCGGTCACCTCCGTGCTCTGTAAGAGCATGGAGCGTGTCCTGAACGGCAGGCTCCTGGCGTACCTAGAGTCTAATGACCTCCTCAGTGACCGGCAATATGGCTTCCGCCGGAACCGGTCCACTGGGGATCTTCTAGTGTACGCTACACACATCTGGAGTGAGGCTATTGAGAAATACGGGGAAGCCCTGGCAGTTTCTCTAGATATTTCTAAAGCCTTCGACAGGGTTTGGCATGACGGCCTAGTCAGCAAGCTTTCATCGTTTGGACTACCTACTAGTTTTTGCGTATGGATATCAGATTTCCTGAGGGATAGATCTATTCGGGTAGTCGTTGATGGCTGCTCGTCTGATCTTATGGCGATTAATGCCGGAGTTCCCCAGGGATCAGTGCTTTCTGCAACACTTTTTCTGCTGCACATTAATGATCTGCTGAAGCCCGGTACCTTTAGGTATGCAGATGACAGCACTGTTGTAGACAGCTATATGTCCACCGCTAGAGCTAGTGCGACCGAGATCCAGTCTTGCAGGGAAGCCATGATCGAGCGCTTAAACTTTTCCCTCACGGTAGTCTCTGAGTGGGGCGATGCCAATATGGTTAAGTTTAATGCCTCGAAAACACAAGCGTGTCTTTTCTCTGCAAAGAGGAGGCCATTCCTACTGGCGCCCTCTTTCCGTAATGTAACCGTGCCCATCACCGACCATCTAGAGTTGCTAGGTGTCACTTTGACTCCGACCCTCAACTTTGGCTCCTATATTGAGTCTAAAGCTCAACTCGCAGCCAAGAAGCTGGGAATCCTCTCGAAGGTGCGACGATACTTCACTCCAGAACAGCTGCTGACCTTGTATCAAGCGCAAGTTCGGTCATGTATGGAGTATTGTTCGCACCTTTGGGATGGATCTGCCAAGTACCAGCTTGAGGCGTTAGAGTTAATTGAGAAGCGGGCAAAAAATCTCATCGCGAAAGACTCACTCTGTAGCTCAAAATTACAAAGCCTTGAGCACCGCCGTAAGGTGGCCAGTCTTTCGGTTTTTTACAGGTTGCATTTCGGAGAGTGTGCGGAGGAATTGCATAATTTAATTCCTGCAGCCCCATTTCACCATCGCACGAGTAAAGGCACGGCAAGGAGGCATCGATATACAGTTGAGGTTCCAAAGACTCGCACCAAGCGTTTTGCTTCGACTTTCATCGTGCGAACAGCCAAACTGTGGAACTCCTTGCCCGAATCTCTATTCCCCTTGAACTATAATTTGTCGGTCTTCAAGTCGAGAGTAAACCGGTTTCTTCTAGGCAAGCGCTGTAGCGCGCTTGCCTAGAAGAAACCGGTTTACTCTCGTAGACTATAACGTTGCTTAACATCAGGCAAGTTGTAGTCAAGCGTAAGCCTATTTCATGTTAACCCGGCGTCAATGACGCTGGGTCATATTGACCCGAAGCGTTTTCAAACGTTAATAATTATTTGTTGTGACCATTTAGTGCTTTGAGCGTTCGTGTAGCTGGAGATACAGCCTTCCTCTACCCGTTTCGCTGGCATGGTCAGTGCGACGCCACCTGCGCAGCGAGATCCACGTGCGTCAAATTAATTCGGGTAAGTATGACCCAGCGTCATTGGTGGTGTGGTGATTTCGTGGCTTAATTTTTTTCGCTTATTTAGTGTTTATTGTTAATTAATGATTTTCTTTTGTAGGTTTTTAGACACAATGTCTTTGAAAAACGACGAAGCAATAATTTTGGCATTGCTAGAAGAGTCTGATTCCATAAATGAAGATTTCCAGGCAGCTTCAGACATTGACATTGAGGATAACTTATCAGGACGTAGTAATGACAGTGAAAGTGAACAAGAGGCAAGTGATGCGGAGTCAGGTTCATCGGATAATCTTGACCTTGAATCAGTACAACGGCAAAGATAAAAAACAACTCAAACTTGTTCAGCATGCCACATTTACATATGCCCTGACCATGTGATTCCATACTGCAATAATTGCAGTAGTTCCATGGCTCTGAATGAGGAAGTAGAAGACTGATCTCATTGTATTTGCATGATAAGAAGTTGATTTGATCTCTTTATAACTAGAGAAGACTGTTGATTCCTATTATGATTAAAAAATATTTACCAAAAATTAAAAATATAGATACGTTGTGTTTTTATAGATGATTATGCATGTGTTGTTAAATAATTAATAAAAAATGGATTTATTTGATGTATTCGTTTTATTTTTGTTTTATTACCTTAATAAAGAACCCTTTATACATAGAAACTAAATAAATATAAGATGACTCAATAAATTTTCAAAAAAAAAGAAAAATAAATTCGGGTCAATATGACCCGATGTCATTGTCTTTGAAATTATTTTCACGTCATTGGCGCCGGGTTAAAAAAAAAAAAAGTGGTATAGTCTATCAAACGAAACGCCATTCGAGCATCAGTGACTTTAATATAGGCTGACGATAATGATGATGACATCAATTTTGCTTTTATGCTTTTTTTCTCATTTCTCTCTTTTTGAGTTTTATTTCCTCATGGCTCGGTTCGGCTTCGGTCGTGACTCCCCTGCAGAATTAACTCGTTATGTAGTTCTTTCAGGCAGACACATCGTGGTGGGCGCCAAAGTCCTTCAACGGAAGACACATGTCCTCGGATATTGTGGTCCTCAAACATGTCGGTTTCCTCACAATATTCTCCTTCACCGCTAAGCGAGAGCAAATCCACACTTAACTTAAAAAGACAAGTCATTGATGTAGGGCTGAATTCGAATTAGGGTACATCTGGATGAAAAGCAGACACTGGAACCGCTGAGACACACTCGCACATCTTTCTCAACAATTCCACTAAAAAAAACAACCACCTTACCATAAAGTCTGAGAGTCCCCTCGCCCTTCCCGAGCGAGTTAGTGCTCACACAGTTATAGGTGCCGATGTCACTTCTAGCAAACCGCTGGATTATCAGCTTCATTGACACGCGATACGAAATCTTTTCTTCGGTGATGCTGTATTTAGGCCTGAGGAATAAAACATGAAGTAAAATATTTGTGGGTTATTAATTTTGTAAGACAATTATGGTTGATTGCAATATTTGGTATGTAGAATCAAAGTTAACTTAAAAGAACTTAGCATTTGCGTTTTTATACAAGGTATAATTATAGAAAATAGATTAATTTTAGTTTATTTTTCCTTTTTTTTTGTTTTAAGTTGATTAATTTATAATGAAGTTTTTGCTGAATTTACCAAGAAAATGTCCAATAATAAAATAGTAAGTAAATAAATAAAATTAAACTTTTGTGAGACATTTTATCAATATGTTGTCATAACATCCAAAACGCGTAAACAACTTACGCGAATTACACGTGAGTGAAAACCATATTAAATAAAATAAAATTAATTTATTTCGGGTTACTGGGTTATACTCACATTTGAAAATTCACATTAGGTAGGTACAATAAATTTACATCAACATAAAATCTTATTTATTTATATACGCATTAAAAAAAACATAATACAACCTGAAGTATTTTCAAGATTATATCCAGATATCATAAAATTCATCTCAATAATATTTTCTAACAAAAATAGGCTCAAATACATTCAACAACACAAAAATGCTAATAATCCACTTACGTCCCCAATACACAATAAAACCACAGATATAAGAACACTAGACAGACAATACCACAACACTCATTCTCATAATACATTCTCATAATACATTCCCATTTCACCCCATTAGCAGATAATTATGCGTACTACCCCTCTATTCAAGAATTACTCCCACAATGGGGTCAAGCGGTAACCGATGATCTATTAATGAGTATTTATGAGTTGGTTAGACCTATTTGCAGCACAATGGAGGTTGAATGGCCAGTTCTTCGGAGCATCTTAATGACAATGGATAAGGTAGGGAAAAATTAAGGTAAACCCGAGTTAAGAAGGCTTGAAAGTGAAATAGATTTCCTTTTGATTGTACAATCACTCATATTATTAGATCTAATGATACTACAAACTGTTCCTCACCATAAGGAAAATTTATTGTGATATATTACCAGAAAGACATGTAAAATATAGCGTTGTTGTAGTCCATAACGTTGAAGGGTTATTAAACTTATTCATTTTCAACAAAATCAGATAAATGTATGTTAAAAATCATTCAAACCCCTATTTTGTTCTTAAAATTTAGTTTTTTTATTACAACGTTGCTTAACATCAGGCAAATTGTAGTCAAGCGTGAGCCTATCTAATGTAAAAAAAAAAGTTAAAAAATACTTATTCGTATTTTAGTGCGGTTTCTAGTAAATCACATTTTAAAGTTTAACATCAGGCAGACTGTAGTAAAACGTTGGCCATTTCCGTGTTAAAAAAACGAAATTCTTAGACCACATTTTTTTTGTTGGATCTCAGATAGTTCTTTTTTAATCTTTCCCAGCTCACCCCAGCAGATTATACTACTGGTGTCAAAAGTTTTACACCGTCTACAACTTACCCATCCAGCAGCATTTCCCCGCGGTTCTTGAGCCAATAGTTGATGGTGTTGGGATGTGCTTCCACTGCACACTCCAACACCACGTCAGTACCGAGCGGGGCGCCTAGCAGCTGGTTGGGCACTATCACTGTCGGTGGAACTGCAATAGAGATAATACAATGACTAGAAATATATTAACTAGAGACATATTGACTAGAGATACTCGTATATTGACTAGAGATACTCGTATATTGACTAGAGATATGTATATTGACTAAGACACATTGACCATAGCCAATTGTTGATGGTGTTGGGATGTGCTTCTACCACACACTCCAACACCACGTCAGTACCGAGGGGGGCGCCTAGCGGCTGGTTGGGTACTATCACTGTCGGTGAAACTGCAATAGAGATAATACAATGACTAGAAATATATTAACTAGAGACATATTGACTAGAGATACTCGTATATTGGCTAGAGATATGTATATTGACTAAGACACATTGACCATAGCCAATTGTTGATGGTGTTGGGATGTGCTTCTACCACACACTCCAACACCACGTCAGTACCGAGGGGGGCGCCTAGCGGCTGGTTGGGCACTATCACTGTCGGTGAAACTGCAAGAGAGACATAGTGACTAGAGATATAGTAACTATAGATATAGTGTCTATAAATATAGTGACTAGAGATATATTGACTAGAGAGATATTGAATAGAGACATTAACTAGAGATAACTTTTAATATCTTAAACACCTCGTCCTACTCACTTATTTTGAATAATATATCCCTGCCAGATTGGTTGCCTGGAAGAGATCGCTTTTAGCGATAAGGCCGCCAATTAAAACGCATATTTTATTTTCTATGTTTTTTGTATTGTTTTTTATGTATGTGGTGTTTTAATAAAGAATTTAACTAACTAACTAACTAGAGATATATTTACTAGAGACATATTCACTAGACTTATATTGACTAGAAACTTAATGCAGTTGTACTACATAAAAACTGTATTCAAGACACATACATATACATATATATCCTCATCAATCTATCATACATACGATATACGGTAGCCTTACCTACGGCCGGTGTCGCTTATTCGAGTGTGGGTAGAGGTGAACTATGTGAAAAAGTGTGAACATTGGTCAAATGCATGTCATTTCAACGTAAGAAAAATGCACTTAAACTTTATAGTTAATCTTCAAAAAGCTATAGACATTTTCTGAAGGTAACAAATATTAGCAAGAGTTAAACGTGTTGACAATAGCACAGATATAGAAACCAATCGAAGTAAATCCAAAAACTCAATCTTAGAAGAATAACGGTGTGGTGAGGCGTCCTTGATTCCGAGCCAGCCCGGTCTCACGTTATCCCTGTCTTATACTAGTGTTAGAATCAAAGAGTTTGTAAGTCACAGCTTTGCTCTACTTAGACCCCAAGATTATAAATACGTGGATAACTAAATGTATGACTTGTTAATTGATCAATTTAACTCTATGTGTACTAGACTAATGAAACTGAAACTGTACAATTGTAATAATATCTTGTCATTATTATTTGAGTCAATAAAATACTTATTAATATTATCTGTGTAGGTACATAAGTAGATGACGTAATAATCACATTTTAAGCTATGTAGATTCTAACACAGATGTGACTTCGATAAACTAGTTTAAATCACTACACACACAAACACACTAATAACATGATCTGTATAAATATGTATATATATTTGGAAAATGAGATTTTAGTAGTACTTTGTAATCCGTATTGTTTAACATGTTGTTGTTTTTTGCACTACAGTTTAAGTAGATAATGAAACGATATTTTATTATGTTCAAGAATTAGCTGTAGTAGCACTCAATTTATTTTACACTAAGTAGTATTCTAAAACATCTTCTAAATCTATGATTGGTCTGATCCCGCCTAAGGATGGGGATGCGGGCGCAATGAGTCGACAAATTCACTCCAAGTGGGTAAGCTGGTGACAATCGAGATTATAAGCCGAGAACTGGCTGGAAACGGGAGAAAAAAGCTAGGTTTAGGTAACCAAATTGAAGCTGAACATAGCAAAAATATTTATAAGCGAGTGTGGCTCAGCGGTTCTAGTGTCTGCTTTTCATCCAGACGTACCCTGGTTCGAATCCGCCCTACACCAATGACTTGTATTTTTCAAGTTATGTGTAGATTTGCACTCGCTTAGCGGTGAAGGAAAACATCGTGAGGAAACCGACATGTTTGAGGACCACAATATCCGAGGACATGCGTCTTCCGTGGAAGGACCTGGGCGCCCACCACGATGTATCTGCCCAAGAAAACTCCCCTAACGAATTAATTCTGCGGGGGAGTCACGACCCTCAGTCATGAGGAAATACGACTCAAAGAGAGAGAAGAGATTTCAAAATTATTCATACAAATTACTTACGTAAATATGTTTCCGTTCTGTGTATTGTGTTGTATTGTTCAGATCCCTTGATAGATAGATAGAGAGACTTTATTGGACACTCACATAAAAAACATAATAAAAAACGGAAAAAAAAACTAATGCCACAAATGGCGGCCTTAGCGTTTCCGTGGGTCAGATGACACGTCAAATTTTAGGTCCCGGCTATTTGTCTAGTACGGAAGTCGTTAAGTCATGTCAGAGGCCCTTAGGGCGGCTTGATAAACTCTCGACACCAGAGTTGGCCACTCTCATTCGATAAGTAGATGAATAAAAGGTCTCTTATCTAAGATCTTCTATTTTTTTAAATAGTCAAATGGACTTCCATAATATGATTAATTATAAGCTATAATGTCCACTTCAGAGCTAGACAAAATAATTTAATTTTTTCAGCTAATATAAACCCATTGTCATCAAGGTATACCCCATTAAAATTTTAGCCCAACATCAAAATTAACATCCTACTTAAATTTAGGGCTTAAGAGACCCATATGAGCTATAAAAAAGCCCTAAAGGTGCATTTCAGATGGAATATAATCATAAAGAAGTGATGTTGAGTGAGCCACGTTGTATAACTGAACACATTATCTCGGACATTCTTGATAAATAAACTGGATAAGTTTTGATGTGACTATAGATATTTATATAATTTGATATTTTCCAAACGTGATATACTCATATACTTCTCTGAAGTTATTAGACGACAATTGTTGCTTATTTTACTGTCAGAGTTTTATTTGAACCTATAATCTGAATATTTCAATCGGGAATCGGAATCGGTTTCCCGCGGAATTTACTTCTTCTTCATATCGAATGAGTGTGGCCTACTCTGGTGTTGAGAGTTTATCAAGCCATCCGAAGTGCCTCTGAAATGGCCTAACGGCAGCCGTACTAGACCAACAGCCGAGACCTACAATTTAACGTGTCACCCGACAAATGCCTCTCATCGAACACCCATCCAAGGACTGATTGACTGACAAAATTATGAGATTGGCCAAATCAAAATCTGAAACTTTCTTTTGTTTCAAACTTGCTTAATAACTGCCATACCCGTGAAAGCGCCTTGTCTATATAGAAATAAGGTTTTAAAATAATTGCATTATTTTTCATTTTCCAAGCAGGAAAAGTGCACTATGTTGTTTTTATAGAAAAATTTTTCCACGAACGCTTTTTAATAGTTTAAACTTTACTTATGAATTAACGGAATTACCTATTTAAGTGATGAGTAAAACTAGTGAAAAACTTCACGTAGTTGGTTTAAAATGTCAAACTTGTGACATGTTTATTTTTACACATGTCATACGCCTAATATAAAACGTAAAGCCATACTCATATATTTAATGGTTCTAATTTGAGACACTACACCTACACTAATATCAATTACATTGTGATAGGTCAGTGTCTAAAATAGTTTAACCTTTATTATATCATGACGTTAATACTCGTATATAATATGATAAATTGAAAATACGAATCAAGTGTTTACTAACTAAACCTTCACCAAAATCTTGTCGAAATATAAATAAATATAAGATCATCATCGCCATTCTATTTGTAAATGTTAAGGCAAATTATGGTTAAGGTAAACTTGCAGTAGAGTTCAACATCATGATCATCATGATTAATTTGATATTATTATGATTTTATCATCAACTTATCAAAATCTTCTGCAGGAAATAAGCCTCTTCTCTTTTACACCAATCCTGTTCGACTACAGAGTCGAACAGGGATTGGTGTAGAGAACAAGAACAGTCTTGCTTAGATGTTAGGGTAAACCTATCTAGTAAAAATCACCACCTGACACACACACATACACACAACACTAGAGTCGCAGGAGGAGAGCCAATGACAGGGAAGAGTCAATTATACGCAAGGGCGGCTTACAAGAGGGGGATCAATTCGGCTTTATCACGAAATTGGGGGCGGACGTAAGGTGTGAGCTGACAGTGACTTTAGTAACTTATGTGCTTCTTTAAAAGGTTTTATTCAGAAAAAAATATTAATCTGTTTATATGACGTCTTCTTTTTATTGGTTGAGAGTGGCCTACTCTGGTGTCGAGAGTTTATGAATCCACCTTAAGGGCCTCTGACATAGCTTAACGACTTTACTAGACAAACAACAGCTGGGACTTACAATTTAACGATTAATCTTTACTTCTATACTAATATTATAAAGCTGAAGAGTTTGTTTGTTTGAACGCGCTTATCTCAGGAACTTTTATTTTTGTCGAAGAAGGCTTTAGGCTATATAACATCACGCTGCTACTAATAGGAGCGAAGAAACAATGGTAAATCTGGAAAAAACGCGGAAAATTATTCATCTTTGAGGGCTTCCGTTGCGTGCGCTGCGAAAACTGTTGAGCGTGTGACACAAACATAGTATGCGCTATGATGGTTTTGTTAGTTACTGCTACTATATTTAATTGTTAGGTTTGTCATTTCGTTCTCTGTCTAAGATTATTTTGACTAGTTTGAAAACGCTGTAATAATATGACTTGCCCCACACCCTTAGATATACGAAGGTAGGCAAGAGGAATAATTTTCTAATTGTATTGGCGGGAAGGTGGAAGAGGCGCGTTTGTTTGATTCCTGCTTCCAAATGTCAAACACTACTTTACAAGGTGACATATTAAGTAAAGGTAAAATGTTACGCATTATTTTAAAATTTATGATAAAAGTAATGTAAAAAGTAATGTACCTACTTAATTATATTTTTTTAAAGCAGTTAGAAAAAGCTATATTTATTTCAAAACAACAAAAATTAACAGTAACACTTCCAAATAATAATAAAAAATAAACATTATATATACATCATAAATTAATTCTTAATTCTTTTTCGAATAAATAACATGAAAATTTGTTTGATAAGGTATCAATGTTTATGTGAACATTGATCACGTTTACTTTGAAAGTCTAGTGGTACATTATCGTTGTATTGTCTAGCGATTATTTCATGCAACTTTCTATGCATGTGATCATAGGATGGATTACCTTTTATTTTCAAATTAAAAGTTTTTTTTTAACTTAAATTTACCTATTTACAATATTTGTAGCTTAAGACTAAAATAATGAAATATAACTAAAATAATTTAAGTGCTACAATTTAATTATGAACTGGGGCCTCTGAACTAAGCTAGGCTTGTATCTCAGGGACACCACTTCTCCATGTGTGTTGACATTATTAACCTACTACAAATGCTTAGTAACTGATTTTAATATGATTTTATTGTATAATAATTAAAGTATAGTTGGTGTGTGTGAGCGTGCGTGTGATTGTGTGTGTGTGTGTGTGTGTACGTATGTATAAAAAAATAAATATATTTTTATTTAATAACAACTAATAGTTTTTCTGTCTCATCATACGAAAGTTTTTCGTAATTCACATAATACAAATACAATAATATTAATTCATACTCCATAAATAGGTTATAGTTTAGGTCTAATTCAGCTTGTCATAAAACAACAGCAGTTATTAAGCTTTCCCAGTGGACTCAAGTGCAGTTTCAAAACTCTAGACACTAGATTTTGTTTCAAACGGTTAGAACAAGTCAATAAATTTCAAGTTAAACTGGTGTGTCAAAATGGTTACTTACAATTAACACTAAGCGTGATCCTCTTGCTGACAGCGGGCGGTACGTCGTTGGAGGCGATGCAGAGGAAGGCTCCCATCTGACGCCGGTCCACCTTGTACAGGAGTAGGGAACTGCCCAAGTAGCTCTCCACTGGGAAAATAAATGAGGGTTGGTTTTATTCCTTCTCATGGTATGAAAGCTAACGTATAACATTAAAAAAACTTTCAGAAGACTTGATAACATCTTTTTTTGAAGTTGGTTAAAAAAGGGTGCCTGTTTGTTTATTGTTTTTTTCATGCCACGACTAACAGAGCTATGGATCAATTATTGAGGTAGTAAGAGGTCTCAAAAGTAATAAAGAAAAATAGGATCGCACCCACGGGCATTCACAAGCCTATTCTCAACTACAATATTTTTTTTAAAAACAAATGAAATGTATAAACAACACTATCTATATATATCATAACTATCGATAAATGGAAAAAGTGTTAGTACCTATTCCAGTCATATTCCAGTATGAAACGTAAGGTAGACTCAACCGCTATGGAAACCATACCTATCTTTTTGATTGACTAATATCATGATTTGCTTATGTATTGTATGTATATGGTAATAAAATAAACAGAATGCATCAAATAAATCCCAAGTTCACTGAACCAACAATGTTGTTTTGCTTTTTCAGCAAACTTTTTACATTGATCCTCGTATTTAAGGTTTTATTCAATTCATGGAAAAAACAAAAAAGGTGAAGAAGCTAAATTTAGTATTATCGCGGTTCCATCCGACGCCCTTCGTGTCGGTTTCAAATTTATTCCAATACATTTAGGAATCAATACGAATATGAAGAATATTCGTGAGTGAAATACCGCAGAGTCATTGATTACTGCGGATAGATGAAGCAATGTTTTTTAATAAAAAAAATTAACACATTCATAAAATAAACAATAATTAGTTATCTCTTGCCGTCTTAGTCATGTTCGTTTAATTGTCTGTTGTTACTGCTATCTAAAGCATAACATTGTATTTTGTTATTTCATAGAACACTATTACCTACTTATTTTATACATACCAATTATATTTCACTACCTGTATCTTATTTTGATCATTGTATTGTTGGACTATTCAAATATCGAATTGAAACTTACTGTCGACAAGTTTTTGAAGGAAGTCGCAATAATGATATTATGTATTTCATTTTGCATGGATTAAATAAACCGCAGAAATTATATATGAAAAAATAAGCCCTCCTATCAATCCTATATAAAAAAGTATGCGTTTTAGGCGGGTCTTAGTGACGCGCTAACATTTATTTCTTTAAAAATTACAACCACGTAACGCCAATTAAGCACTGCAGTGTTTTGAGTTGAGCTTCATTCAGAATCTTTACCAACCCAGTGGGTAATCTACCCCCGTGCGTCAGTCAAGCGGTGAGGTGAAGTGGCAATTGTTACGTCATTTACATAAAGAGCCCGGGATGGGATCGGGTGTTGTCGGTATTTTTCGGTACCATAGTTTAGGGTTCTGTGGCCACGTGATGGAGAAAACCCGTTGATGATATTTTTGGGACTGTTTTTATTTTGCTTATACTTTTTGAAGTTTTTTTTTATTGAGAAGTTTATGTGTTGCTTTGCGAAGTTATTATTATATGGGAAATATCTTAGTATTTCCGCTATAAATTCCGGTACTTACGTATAGTTTTTTGTTCTGGAGCGACGCGACGTGACAAAAAAAAGATTTTGATTATATATTGGGAACTGGTTAAATTTACTAAGAACATTTTTCATGAACATTTGAAAGAAAGAAAAAGATATTTGTATCTGTGTTAAAAAATAAAAAAATCCACATACGCAGGTTCGAATCCTGCCGGTTGTGGTTATTTTCGCACAATTTCCATTAAAAGTTTAAGTTAAACAACCATAGTGCGGGTTTAGCACTTGATAAAATAACTTAAAATAACATAGCCTTATTTTTATTCATTATTTCAACTTGTGATGAGAGTATTTATGTTCAGAACCCTAAATGTAATAAAAATGGTTTATGTAAAATCTCTTTTTTCCGCAGAATCCATAATGATATCAGGTGTGTGTGAGATAGATCAAAGGATTGCTGTGGGCTCCACTCTATATGAAATGTTCGTGTTTCGTAGAATCTTTTAATTATATTATTTTCCATGAAACCATATAAAAGCCATGTACCCCTTACATATATTGGGTTTGAAAGTTAAAAGAAGGTTTGAAATAGAAAAATATGAAATTGATATCTTGCATTCATGATCGCTTACTAACGGAGGCATTATGGTTGAATACAAACACTTTACCATATTAAAAAAAAAGTGTGTGGATAAAGCTCACATTATTGTGTTACAAGTAATAAAATATACGTGTATAAATTGGTTTGAACAAAAGAACACTATACCCCGCACTAGGATAAAACATGTGCTGTGAGATACACGCTTTCTCCAAATAAACGAACCTTTATAAAAGTCTCTGCTGCCGATCTTCTTGAGCAGCATGGGTTCATGATCCTCTCTCCTCCAGGTGACCTTCGGGGGAGGGTGCCCTGATGCGGAGCAGACTAGGGTCACGTTGTCCAACTCGGTGGCGGACACGTCCGCTGAACTCTCCTCGTTTAGGATGTCGGGTGGTACTGCGGACAAAATACAAATACAAAATATTTATTGACATAATAAAAAACGGGTAACATTAATTTCGAATTAAAATAGTGTGTATTTTTAAATATATCAGGTTTGAAATGCTGAATGATCTAAGGTTCTGTTTTTTTATTAAAAGTTGGACATGTATTTATACTTGAACTATTATTATCAAATCAAGGAAAATTGTTATGAATATCGCGAAACTATAAAACTAAAACATATTTCGGCACAGTTCAGTCATACGTTAATAATTCCCGGTATCGTAAACTGCATTTTAAGCATAAGTTTACGCATAAGCGTCCGTGTTGCAATGGAACCGAAGTAAAACATAAACAGCGAGTGTCGGAAACTCCATCGGTATTACTCATTAATCCACAACAAACAAGTTTCACAGTTTCATCGCATCAAACACGAGTTATAAACAAACGCAAAATCCGCAAAACCAATTTACAAAGCCCACAGCCTGATTAAAACTTTCCACAATAAAACCCCCTTTATACCAACGTTGCGTATTAAATTCCAGCCATAAAGTTTCCAACTGAGAGACATAGTAAAAATTCAATATTGAAATCCATACTTCAAAACTTCAAAATTGAAAAAAAGAGTAACCCGAACTAATTTGAGCGCCGACGATAAAAGTTGGCACCCACCTCGGCTGGAGACGCTAACTTTCCTAAGGTGATTTATTTTTCCGAAGAAAATACTTTTGCCGGCGTTCATTCGAGACGTTTCATTGATATTGAGTTTTGTTCTAACTTCTACGTAAGTACTTTGAAATGTTTCGAAGCTTCGGATCGGTCCGCTGTCCTTAATAAGCTTAGAGACTTCTTTTTTACTCCCGCCTATTATACGTTTAAAGGAATCGTCGGGAAGTTCCGTCAAATCGCGAATTCTTATTTGGAAAGTTGCTCGGTTTGTTGCGTTCTAATTTAGTAAAGAAAATGTCGCCTTTTCAATATTTCGTGAAGGTGGGGCGTTTTCCCTTTTAATTTGCGCGACTTTCGACCATAATAAATACTAAAACGTTTTTAATTAAAACTTGAGTGTTTTTCATGGTGACAAGGGGTCTTTCGACTTTATTCTATCGTATTTCTTATAGGGGTTCGGAAGCCCAGAGTTGGATTTTCGAACACCGTAATTATGTTTGCTGTCTATTTGTTTCAGATTCCAAATAAGTTAAAATGAGAAGGGGCTTTATTTTTGTTTACCTTTTTAGACACATCATAGACTTTAGACGAAATCGCTCTTATTAATCTTCTTTTTTGAAAGTACTTTGACAAATCACTGATAAAGACCAATTAAAAAATTACTTACCATAAACATCAATACACCCGATCTGGTACTTCATACTAGGCTGTGTGTTTATCTGGCACATGTAGCAGCCTCTATCCTCGGCCCTGAGGGGCTTGATCCTCAGCTTCCAAGTGCTGGGTGCGTCGAGGTGGACGGAGTACCGAGAACTGACCACTACTCGCTCGTGAAAGGAGAGCACTGTCTGGTCTTCTGCCTTTAGCCAGCCAACCTTGAACGAACATCGAACGTTAAAAAGGATTAAAAGATATGTATATTTTGTTAATCTGAACATAGAAGTTTTACAGATTTTATTTATTAGAAAATAAATGTTTGATTATACTTTTAATAGATAGTAAAAAAAGCTTTACAATTGTGAAGAAAAAATAGAATTAAAAGGTACCTAAAAGGAATATGTATTTGGATCGGTCGTTCTCTTAAGTAATAATATTTCAAATTGGATTATTTTTTTCATGAAAAATTGATTATGAATTGGGCAAAATAATTTCATTCTCTTTAGATCCTTGAGGATAGTAAGTAATTATCTTGTGTAAATATTCACGAATATATCTGTGTTTATGAGCAGTACCAGTACCACAATATCCGAGGACATGGTGTTTTCCGTGGGAGGACCTGGGCGCCCACCACGATGTATCTGCCCAAGAAAACTCCCCTCACGAATTAATTCTGCGGGGGAGTCACGACCCTCAGTCATGAGGAAATATGTCTCAAGAGAGTAAGTAGTACCTGTATGTATAGTAACAGTTTACTTTCTTACATTAGTGTCAAACAGATTCACTTGCTAAGCAGTTATTCACGGTTTATGTAAATACGAGTATATCAAGCCAGGTCAGCGCAACAAAGTACCATACTTTAAGAAACTAGCTCATTTCCTAGCTCTCAGTAAGACCTAGGACATCTGAATATAGAGTGCCAGTTTTTGCCGCTCATCGTGCCAGAGCAAAATTTACATCTCATAGTTCGTAGCGTCTTCTATTTAATTTGGTTTACTCGAGACTCGAGGCCGCAAGCTCTTTGAATTTTAAACAGTAAGGATTAACGGCATAGGTCGGGAGATACTACTTAGTTTTATTAGATACTGCATTGTTTTACGAAAAGAAAAACATTAAAAATATAGAGAAACAACCGCAGAACTAGAAGGGTACATTTAAGAAAACTAACAGAGTCTTGCTAACTTTATGATTTACTGCAATGAATTCCACCTCACAACATGGTATGGAGAAAAAACATTCTTGTAGTCTTAAAACTTAAATTTGGTGGGACTATATTTAAGGAAGTTTCCAGCATCATTAACGGTAGATAATAGGTAAAATTGTGTATACCTAGTGAAACATTATATCAAAAGTTTAATTAAGTAAATAAGTTAATTTAAACGCTATTAAAACTTTCATGATATACAAAGCAAATCCACTCGACATTCGGATAAAAAAGAACACAAATAGCACTAGTAAGAAAACAGTCCACCATCTCCTAACCTCCAAACAGCAAAACTAAAATGTAGCCTGGCAATGCAACAAACCGTACCTCTTTAAGCGCTTGCATGTCGACCCCGAAATTCAATTGTAAGGTTTTGTTTGCGAAATTATCAGCGCGCCAATTTGTTACCGTACATTTTGTGTTTTAAATACGAAATTGGATAAAGCAAATTTGAATACGTATTTATGTTGTAAAAACGAACGTTAATTTTGTTGAAGATAATTATGTGGACTTGAGTAGATAATGTTTTATTTGGTAGTTTTTGTTTTGAAATTATTTATTAACCATAAACTTATAAAACATTTGATATAATAGTGTAAATAATAATCGTATCATACAAAATCGTGCACAACAAAACATTTAAAAGGATTCCACTTTCCTATTATAAACTAACAACATGTTTATAACATGTAAACTTTGTAATCAACTGAACGATTTACTAAGACTTTCGTGGCTAAAACTGTAGTAAACTAATGCACTATTTGGTAGTACTCCTCATTCAGGAGTATAATAGTTGGAAAATTATTTGAAGTGCTTGTTTCTAAGGTAATTTAAATAAAGTTTATATATATATTTGACATGTTTTTGATGATGAAATATGGTACGCTTGGAACATTATAAAAAAAATTACTTCTAAAGGTTTTACGTGTATAATCTTCTAAATATATAAAACACAAGGTTTGACTGACTGACATTGTGATCTATCAATAAACTGTTCAAACCACTGGACAGATTGGGCTGAAATTTGACATGCAGGTAGATGTTATGACGCAGGCATCTGTTAAGAAAGAATTTTTGGAAATGCCACTTTCAAAAGGGTGAAATAGGCGATGCAAGTTTACTTTTTAATGCGAGCGAAGTCACGAGCACCCACTCATATTTTATAATTTTACTTAGTACTCAAATAAACCATACCTTTTATATAACTACTAAACTGAAAAAAAAACAAATACTACTTATATATTATTTACGTGTGAAACGCAGCAAAAAACACCACTTATTATTTGATTTAGGTGCAGAATACTTACTTACAGCATACTCGAGAGACAAAACTAACTGAAAAAGTGCAATTAAAGAAAAAAAAAATTAAGATACTTATTAATGTCATAATATTAATACATAAAAATACTTTAGGTAAGCATAGTACGCAGCATACTATTAAATCTCGTTAATAACTTATCTGTCTAAAAAATATCTTTCTAAACACACAAAACAACATTTTCCATACTCATAAGTGCCAACACCTTTATACCCAAGCACTTATACAATATAAGCCACAGTTTTCCCACAAAAAATAAAGCAGACCACTACTTTTCTGGAGGGTCGTAAAACATAACAGCCCCTAGGGCGCTGGAACAAACATCTTTTTCGTAGCTACAGTGACAATTACATAATGCGAGTAGTTGAAGTAGGGTCGCTGTATTACAGATTTTTGTAGGATATATTGCAATATTTCATTTTTATGCATTGATATCATACGACTATGTTGACTTTAAATTCATATTGTGAGGACAGAGGGAGAAAGTCACATTTACCTATATAACATAAGAACACAAGTAAAAGAAAAATAACAATATAAGATAACAAAGGGCGGTCTATCACTTAAAGTGATCTATTGCAGGCAACCTCTTATTTAATATATTTTTTTTATTTGGGTTCAATACCTAATCAATTTCTAACCATAAGTAAAACCAATTTGAAAAAACCTTTTATAATGGCCATTTACTTACTATTATGCCAGATATAATTTCTTAGATACGAATAAAGATTTACAGCAGTCATTAATAAAATTTCTCATAAAAAAATCAATTTAGAGTACCATTACATAACTTAAACAACAATTCAAACTTAAGGGCCAATTTGAAACCTGAATACGCTCAAAAGAATCTTCATTCATCTCAAGTTTTTGAATTAAATTTTATGAATGTTATAAGCAAGGGCCATTAGGTCTATGAATACTTTATTATTTTTATTCATTTACTCCGAAAGTAGATAGTTAAGTTAGTGGTCGTATTTTGTTTGGAAAGAAATAAATTGTATCGTATGAACAGGCTAGATAACTTTTTTTTATGAATTAAGTATATAATCGTGGTTTACAATTAGTTTAATTTTTAACCGAATCAAACTATTATTTCGGTAGGTATTTTATGGCTAGAACCTCACTTATTTTTATTAAAAAAAATTGTTTGTTATTACCTTTTCATCAAATAGCATGTTAAATACACTTATGCCATATCCATAGACAACTACATTAAATTTTATAACGACTTTCCATTACATTTCCTCAACATGGCGACCCTACGAAGGGCCAGAGCAAACATCTCGCAGCAATCAGCGGCGTGTCCTTTGTTTAGTGAAAAATGAATCCGAGTAAAACGTCATTATTGCTTGCCTTGTACGGGGGAGCGACTGCCTTGTTTATGTAGAACCATAATTGTTTGAAATTAAAACCCCCTTGCATATCGACTCTTAAAACCTATTTAGCCATATTCGGTAGATCACTACAAGTATATATATTATTATTGTATTATATATTATTATTGTATTGTTATAAGCCTATGTGTAAAATGTGTTAAAATATTTTGCAAATTTTATTATTTTAAAACGTAAGCATGTACAAGTATGTAGTAGGCCCAAAAAGAATCTATTTAAATTCCTGATTCTTTTTTATTGGTCTAAAAGGTTGCATTTAATAGTGGATTTTCATGTCTATTTGTGAATCCAAGGTTTTACCACAAAGGTTAGGAATGTAACAATTGTGATTATTTTCTTAATTTTTAGATAATTTAAATTTCGTTTACGTAGATTTAGGTGAGCAGACATGAAATAGGCCTAATTATTTGTCAGTGCCTCCCTCTTTGATTTGTTAAAACAAATGTCATCCAATAAAACGCATAGCCAATTCTTATGATTGGCCAATCACACTATCAATTTCTCTAATAGAAATCATATCTGGCTGTGATTCGTTGAAGAGTTATTTTGGAATTGCCTATCATCGAGCAATAGAGCATTATGATGACAATAATCAAATGGTAAATAAAAATAAATACTAACAATGTTTATTGTTTATTTCACCTATGGTAAATCAAATGTTTGTATAAATATTATTATATATACGCAGAAAGAAATTTGCTTTAACAGGCAAGTTGTGTAAAAAAGCACTAAAGCCATCTAGAGGCATACTGCTGTTTTACCCGCGCTAATACAGCATAAAAAGTAGTCTATTTGAACATCCAAAGTCTAATGTAATCTCATACCAAGTTCAAATCGGTTCAGCCTTTTCGCTTGCATAAAGCACCTCCTTAAAATGGCATTTCCAAAAACCCTTTCTTAGCGGATGCCTACGTCATAACATCAACTTTCATTCCAAATTTCCGTCCAAACCGTTGATAGATCACTATATCAGTCAGTCAGTCAGTCACCTTTGAGTTTTATATATTTAGATAAAAAAACCTGTTGTTCTTGCTAGCTGCTCCACTTCACGAAGATTCTTATTTCGCTCGTTTGCTCTCGAAATACGGGTCTATTATGAAATCATTTATTAACATTACCGAGACATTATCACCGTTAGTGCAGATTTTTCCTCGTCATCTTCACCCCATTACGGCTGTCTGTTGCGTGTAGGTTATACTAGATGGCGTTGTTTGTTTGAGGAAAAGTTTAACGAAAAGGAAGGAATGAAATAGATTAGTTGCTAGACCGTTATTTTAAATTAATTTTGAGCAACATGCAATGTTTGTTTCATACCTACCTATGTATTTTTTACGTGGGTTAGGTTTACGTTTGACTACAGCCTGCCTGATGTTAAGCATTGCTGCAGCCTAGATGTAACACGCTTACCTAGAAGATACCTATTTGTATAGTTAGGTTGCAGAGCAAGGAAAATTTGCCCTAATGCTTGGAAGATGCAACTAATTTAAAACAGTGTAATTGGCTATTAATTGTATCTGAGTGAACCTAATAGCAATGTAAGCAATAACCAGTAGGTATGATTATACAGGAACAATTGCCTTAAAATTATTAGTACCTAATATTTTGTCAACTTTATTTCATTTCTGATAGCAAATAAACTGTACAGACTCAAATGTATTAGAATGTTCGCCCCATACATATCAAATACCGCTTACAATAACAATACAAAAATAAACGTTGAATATTTACGGGATCTAATTTCAAATACATCGACCTTCATAAATTCCCACAAAACTTCTACAGAGGCGAGGAATAAATAGAAAGAACAGGCGTGGACACCGAGAAACTTGTTTACTGGAAGTGATATTAGGGACTTGATTTTATAAGCATATTTTAAAACAGTAAAGACTACATTGAGCATTTTAAAACTGCTTGAATACTAATGAATTTTCAAAATTAATAAATAGTTTTCGATACAAAATAATAAAACTCCCAAAAATGTATAGAATACCTACTTAATTGATGCTTCATCTCTCCTAATTCTAGTTACATTGAAATTCATGGGCACATACCTATATACAATATATATATATATAATATGAACTACCAATAATATACCAACATTTTGTACACATGTGTTTATCTAGTAACTAAGATTTTTAGATTTAATCCGTCCATCTTTTACCATTCATCTTTTCTTTTCGAGTGAAAATAAGATTACGAGCTTACCTACCTTATTTTTCTAAAGTGGAATAACATAAACATGCAGAAGGACGGCAGGTGAACCAAAACATGACTGCCCATAGAAATAGAGGTCGCCCACCAATGCGGTGGGTTGACGACATTAGAACAACCGCAGGGAGCTCCTGGATTCAATCTACGCAGGACCGGGAGGAGTGGCGTACAAGAAAAGAAGCCTATGCTCAGCAGTGGGCGATAGCAGGCTGATGATTATGATGATGGAATAGATAAAATAAATATTTCAGAACATAGGACACAGCGCCATCTAGCCCCATACTAAGCTTACGCTTGTATCATGGGTACTAGATAATGGATATAATACATCATATACTTTTCTTTTGTTAATACGAGTACATACTTATTATACATAGAAACGACCAGACTCAACACAAATAATTACAAATTTAAATGTTCATAATTATTTGTGTCATGCGGGAATCGAACCCGCACCCCTACATTAGAAGGCAGAGCCACTATTAACTAAGCTAACAGAGCAGTCGAATAACATTAGTATTTCCATTTATAACATATGTCTTTTCTTGGCAAACTTTATCTCACCCAGAGCACTATATATCGAGCTAAGAAGAATTTGAATCACGCACCACCTCCAAATTGATTTGGTGCTCGCAAAACAGCAGCATTTAAAGTCTTGGTCACGTTCTGTTTTATTGTGAGCCAAAAGTTACAATGGGCCCAGCGAATAGTAATCTTCTAGGGGTAATGTTATGTAATACCCGAAAATTGCGAAGGAATGTATTCGGGTCTTGGGTAACTGGATTTAGGGTAGGGAGTTTAGTTAGAGATGTTATTGTCGCGTTTGGGCCGTGGTTGACGGATGGAGCGTTTTTGGTGGATGTAAAAACTGAATGTTGGGTTGATATAAATAATAAAACTAATAGTAATATTAGGAAAGCAATCACAGGTTAATAAGTTTGTATGAGAGCAGTCGATTCTGGAGTCAGAGTTTTCAAACCGCCCGAAGGGCTTTTGACACGGATGACAAACAGAACTACATGAGTAATACGTCGGTGAAAACAATGTGTTTCGGGAGTCTCGTTTGAGAGGCAGTTTATATAAACCAGGTACAGGTATGATTTACCTCTAAGTAGCGTAGGATAATATCACGTGTGTCAGAATACAAACAGCTTTATAATTAAAACAAAATGTCTCATACATTACATGTAACCGGATACATCTTCAAATGTTTGTTTCAACAAATTTAGTAACAAAGGCAAATTTACTACAAAATCGTGATGACTTTCAGGCTTTCAGTAGTAGTACTCACCGCATTGTATACCTACATTATGTATTTAAGGAAACAGTGTAAGCCTAAGCTTTCTACCAAAGTACCAGCCTCTTGTGAATAAAATCAGATTTTATTAACATTTAAACTCTTGGTAAAACGGCAAATCCTTTGTTTTCCATAGAAATTATGCCCAGAAAGTCAGCAGCCCTCCAAAGATTATGTAAACTAGGCGACGCCTAAAATTACTTGCCCGCCTCGACATTAATGTTTTTAATTATATCGGGATTTAATAAAGAAGGCCCTATGCAAACGTATAAAATTATCTCTAAAGGCGTTGCCGTACTACAGATGTTACGTGGATGTTACCATAACTAACTTTGAATTTAGATTGGATTCCTTCTTTTGTGGAAATCGCAATTGTGTGTAGATGACCTTGTGTGATAAACCATACACGGTCATCTACACACAATATTACTAAATACAAATTAAGTAAATGTAAAGCAACATCAGAGAAAACTGGCAGAGAACACCCGACAAACAATTATATTATTATAATTTGCACACAAATGTTATAAGTAATACAATATAAAACACTTAAAATATTGTGAGCCTATCAAAACTTCAATACAGTGCCACCTTCAAACAATGACTTTAATATCCAGCTGTTTGTATGAGATGATAATCATATTTCCGCTTCCATGTTAAGGGTTATCACCCCCATAAATATATATATTAGGCCCCAAACACAGGAGATTTTATTAGATAAATAATATTTACGTTTCATTAAATGGATTTACTTTGTGGTTATGAGATCGTAAAATAGGATTAATTAGGTCAGGGTTCATATAAATATTTTAATAGGTGATACTATGTGAGCAAATCAAGGGTTGTAATAAATTGTTTTGGAGGGAAATGAAGGTTCGTCAATATACTAAACTATTCGGAGAGATAAAATTTGTTGTATAAAATCGCTTAAAGTACTTAGTTTGAGTTATTTGTTTATATGATATTAAACTTGTAACTATCCTCAGTACTAACTATATATATATATCTAATTTTCTCAACAGCTTGAATGTTTTATAAATCATCCAGTATTTAAAAGTAATAGATATTATTTCTGCGGATGACATGTTTTTTTTACTATGCATAATGTCAATCATAACACCTGCGTAAAATACGAAGATGAATCCTCATGTCATTTAAAAGAAAGTATTATCGTGAGATATTCGTATCAATATGTAATCATCACGGTCTTAACTCACGCCCAATTTCACGTACTTATGTTGTTTACGCGTTTCCGGTGTAATGACACCCATCTTCAGAACGTACGTTCATGGGCCGCGGCAGCGCGCAGCTACCGCGAGAACTTACGCGAAATTAGTCGTGAGTAAAACCGTAATAGTTTCACGTTGAAAAGTATGATCTTATATGTAGATAAATTAATATCCTTTCGCCACTGCAAGCATATACTTCTATACGAATACATACATAGTTAGATATAATAACATCCTTCGTTGCGATAATAAAGTCTATTTATCAGCCCTGCAGACAACAACATACTTATTTCGATTTTGCCAATTCCCATCCGCGGCGCCGTTGTTCTGGTTTAGTGTGAAACAGGTAGGTATCTTGCAAAAAAATTGGGAAGGAAATACTTTGATTTTAATTGAAGTTTAATAACTTTCCTGTGATCGCTTACTTCAATGAAAAGAAATAATAGATTTTTATTAAGAGGATTTTTTATTCTTTATCGTTATTCTCTCAAGAATAAACACAACACAAAGATTTCACCTGTGCCACAGACTACAGATACATATATCGGCCGAGTACCGGTTCGATCGCCCGCAATAGAAAATGTTTGGAGAGTCAAGACCATTGCGACTCGTTTGGACAAGAATACATATAGGTAGCACTAAACTTGCTATGCATAACATCGGGGATTGTGTTCAAATTCAAAACAAATCATAAATAAAATTTGTTGCTCAGTGTTTGTGACCACATACTGATTATTGAATACAAGAAAATAGGATTTACTGGTATAAAATCATCTTTAAAATTAATTTTCATGCACATAAACTCTTTATGACACAATTATTACTCATTTTAAAAACACATTGAGCCATCTTTATTAAAGAAATTTCCTGTCAAATGTAAGCCAGAATCGTGATGCAAGTAGGCTCAAAAGTTGCATAGAGAAAGCTACTATTTTTAGAAGAACATAATACATTAAGTTACAGCATTCTATAACCCTGTACAGTACATTTATTCGGTACATTTATGGTGGCATTGTAGAAAGAGTGATAGAAGCTCCCATCGCTCGCTATTGTTAGTCGAATGCTTGTGTTCAGATATCATTAATTTTATTACACAGTTGTATGGGGCGAAAAGAGTGCTCGAGGTTTATTAAGAACAAAATGGTATAAGTATACCTATCTACCACTTTATTAATAACACGCTTTAAGGGATGATTTGGCTGACTATGATCTCAGATTATTATTATTCTTGAAAGTTTTGAATTTTTAAATCATCCGACTTTTTGTTTTCAGTTCATTTTCTATCAAATACTTTTACTTGCGTTCATGTACTGTAATGCCTAGACAAATTGTTCAATACATTCAACGATTAATTGCTTTTGTATTGTAATTGATTTTACCTGTATGTATAAGGTTTAGAAACGTGGACTAGATCAAATTTAATTCAATATTCATGTCTTACATTGAGCAGCGTTGTTCATTCTCATCATAATGCTCCATCGCTTTACAATATTGTATCACAACACTGCTCGAGACCCATTTGACAAGCGCCATTAATTTGGGCCCATAACCGTGCCGCGGGTCACGTATTTACAGTAAATCAACTAAGGTTAAAACTTATTGTAAAGTAATTAACAATAAGTTATGGCAAAATATATCCAGTTAAATTATTATGATACAGATTCCAAGCATAATTATATTTTTTTAACTCATTGCTATAGGGCTGCCTATAGACTTTGGTAACAACGCAGTTTACTTATGTTTATGGAGAGGTTTTGAAATTCTCTGCTCAGTAAGTACGAGTGTAATTGTAAACTCAAATCGTTAGTTTGATTTGACGACTGTTATACTAGAAATAATTATCGATTCTCCACAAATGAACCCCGGTTTCCTGAATAATACGTTCGTATTATTTATAATGTCGACGCGATAAATCTTTCTGTCACCAAGAAATGTCAATCACTTGGCCACTCCATAATCGTTCTCTCTGTGAGTCGTATTTCCTCGTGACTCCCTCGCAGAATTAATTCAAATATAATCAGATATATCATTTTCAGATATGTTCCACTGAAGACACATATATTGTAGTCCTCAAACATGTCAGTTTCCTCACGTTTTTACCTTCACCGTTAAGCGAGTCCATACAACTTGAAAATACAAGTCATTGGTGCAGGGCCGGATTCGAACCAGGGTGCATCTGAATGAAAAGCATACACTAGAACCGCTGAGCCACACCCGCTTACTAGAGTCCTCGTAGAGAGTTGATTTACTGCAAGCGCAATGTGTGTGCGTTGGGCCGTGATGGAGTGTGCTTTATGCGATGGATGCTGTGTTCTTTTGTTCACATACATCATGAGACGGAGGCGGCCATTTTTAGCATAGGTAGTTGGTTAAATGATTGGATGACGTTTAAACGATAAGTTTTTTTTTTTTTTTTTTACATGATATAGGCTTACGCTTGACTACAACTTGCCTGATGGTAAGCAATGTTATAGTCTACGATGTAGCGCGCTTGCCTAGAAGAAACCGGTTTACTCTCGACTTAAAGACCGACAAATTATAGTTCAAGGGGAATAGAGATTCGGGCAAGGAGTTCCACAGTTTGGCTGTTCGCACGATGAAAGTCGAAGCAAAGCGCTTGGTGCGAGTCTTTGGAACCTCAACTGTATAACGGTGCCTCCTTGCCGAACCCCTACTCGTACGATGGTGAAATGGGGCTGCTGGGAATTAAATTATGCAATTCCTCCGCACACTCTCCGAAATGAAACCTGTAAAAAACTGAAAGACTGGCCACCTTACGGCGGTGCTCAAGGCTTTGTAATTTTGAGCTACAGAGTGAGTCTTTCGCGATGAGCTTTTTTGCCCGTTTCTCAATTAACTCCAACGCCTCAAGCTGGTACTTCGCAGAACCATCCCAAAGGTGCGAACAATACTCCATACACGACCGAACTTGCGCTTGATACAAGGTCAGCAGCTGTTCCGGAGTGAAGTATCGTCGCACCTTGGAGAGGATACCCAGCTTCTTGGCTGCGAGTTGAGCTTTAGACTCAATATAGGAGCCAAAGTTGAGGGTCGGAGTCAAAGTGACACCTAGCAACTCTAGATGGTCGGTGATGGGCACGGTTTCATTTCGGAAAGAAGGCGCCATTACAAATGGCCTCCTCTTTGCAGAGAAAAGACACGCTTGTGTTTTTGAGGCATTAAACTTGACCAGATTGGCATCGCCCCAATCGGAGACTGCCGTGAGGGAAAAGTTTAAGCGCTCAATCATGGCTTCTCTGCAAGACTTGATCTCGGCCGCACTAGCTCTAGCGGTGGACATATAGCCTTCTACAACAGTGCTGTCGTCTGCATACCCAAAAATACCAGGCTTCAACAGATCATTAATATTTAGCAAGAAAAGTGTTGCAGAAAGCACTGATCCCTGGGGTACTCCGGCATTAATCGCCATTAGATCAGACGAGCAGCCATCAACGACTACCCGGATATATCTATCCCTCAGAAAATCCGATATTCACACGCAAAAACCAGCAGGCAGCCTAAACGATGAAAGCTTGCTGATTAGGCCGTCATGCCAAACCCTGTCGAAGGCTTTAGAAATATCTAGAGAAACTGCCAGGGCTTCCCCGTATTTCTCGATAGCCTCACTCCAGATGTGTGTGGCGTACACTAAGAGATCCCCAGTGGACCGGTTCCGGCGGAAGCCATACTGCCGGTCACTGAGGAGATCATAAGACTCTAGGTACGCCAGGAGCCTGCCGTTCAGGACACGCTCCATGCTCTTACAGAGCACGGAGGTAACCGAAATGGGCCTGTAGTTGGCAGGGTCAGCACGACTACCTTTCTTGGGCACAGGCTGCACGTTAGCCAGCTTCCACGTCTTCGGCACATGACCAGTTGCAAGAGAGAGCCGAAACAAGCGCGTCAACACAGGAGACAACTCAGCTGCACACGTCCTCAGAACTATAGCTGGGATACCGTCGGGGCCACTAGCTTTGTTCACATCTAGACTACGCAGTGTTTTCCGAACCTCCTTTTGGTGTATGCATATTTCCGGCATTACAACCGTCGCACCGAGTGATGTGGGAGGTATCGTACTACCAGCATCTAGACGTGAATTTTCCGCGAAAAGTGAAGCAAACAGGTTTGCCTTCTCTTCGGCGGTATGAGCCAGTGTACCGTCAGGTTTCAGCAGTGGAGGCAGTGAGGGGCGACAGAAGTTCGTTTCTACCGATTTAGCTAGGGACCAAAACGCTTTGCTACCCGCTGGGTATGAAGCTAGTTTGTTCCCTATTCGACTAATATGGTCAAAACGCGCCTTCTGCATTACCTTTTTGCATGACTTGGCAGCCTTGTTAAAAGCTTCTTTCTTTTGGCGTATGTCCCTTGCTTTGCGGCTTCGAGCATCGACCCAGGCGAGGTACGCATCGTGCTTCAGTGCTTCTGCACGTCCGCATTCAGGTCCAAACCATGGGCGAGCTTTACCAGACAGAGTCAGGTCTGAGTACGGAATGTAATACTCCATACCCAGTTTGAGGACATCTGTAATGGCATTAGCACAAGCGGTGGGATCTCCAGAAGAAAAACACACTGACTGCCAAGGGTAAGATGCAAAAAAAGAGCGCATCTCATCCCAATCTGCTGACTTGTATCGCCACAACCGCCTAGAGCCCGTAGGGCTGGGATCAGACGGGGAGTAGACAGATACTGATTTCACCAGACAGTGGTCGGATTTGCCCAGAGGCGAAGAAATCGACACGGAATATCTGTCTGGTTCAGTTGTCAACAGAAGGTCCAAGCAATTAGGTGTATGCCCGTCAACATCAGGCACCCGCGTAGCACCTTGGACTAACTGGGTGAGATCTAACGCTAAAGCGAGCTTTCGCGTCTCTCTCCCAGCATGGTCGGTGATCTGGTATGGGAACAGCCACTCCTGGTGGCGGCCGTTAAAATCCCCCAGAATCACTAATTGTGCAGACGGGTACTTGAGAAGAGCAGCATCCGCCGCCTCACTGAGGTATTCAGTGAGCCTAGTCGTCTCCTGGTCTCCGGTGTGCGAACGGTAGACACAGGCGTACAGAATTTTCTCAATGCCCGTGTCCAGCAGCGCCCAGAGAACTGAAAAATTGCGGTCTTCAAGATTACGGAGACGCTTAACACAGATGTCGTCCCGGACGTACATGCAAACCCCTGCCCGAGCTTTAAATTTGTGCTCAAGGGTGTAACCCGGGTATAGCAAGTACGCCGTGTCCGACGGACATCGGATCTGCGTCTCCGTGAGAAAAAGGAGAGCTGGTCTCTCGGTCTCGAGATGGTAGTGGACCGCGTTGATATTGGAGTGCATCCCCCTAATATTAGTGAGATGCACTTTCAGGGAAAGGGCGTGCTTCCGCTGTTCAACCATTTTTCTCCTGTTGACCTTTTTCATTTCGCGAGTAAAACGGTGAAGAAGTGGCAGTGGAGTGAGGTTTCACGATTCGCAGACCAGTAGACACGTAGCGCAAGACTATACCGTTGGGGAACTAGTTTGGAGGCATCGGGGTCGCCCGTGCCCCCCCAGGGGTGTCCATCGGGCCCTTTCGTCCGGTCGCCAACCGGCACGATGGCGCATCCCCGGGATTTTTCGCGAGTTGGCGGGACAGCCTTTCATGAGTGGCTATCTCACTACTTGGGTCCCCTACTAACTGCGGTCGGCCAGCGGAGAACCGTGCCACGGATCCCGCTTACCTCCAGAACTAGCTACCCGGTACAATCAAAGCGTATATGTATCCATTACGGCCATATGCGACAGCGAAACAACTACCCCGACCCACCTCTTCGAACGGTGTCACCGGACCACGCGACGGAACACGGCTAGGCCGCTTGGCGACGCGACTTAGTCTGGTGGGTGGTCACTAACCATGGCCGAAGCCTACCACCAGTGAGTTGCTGCCTGGTTTGCACCACCCAGGGACCACGTGTGGGGAAACGGAATAAAGGGTGCTCTCCCACGGACGAGGGCAGCTCAGTCCCCAAATAAAAGCTATATATAAAAGCTATTGGACACTTCGGTAAGTATTCGATAATTTGGTCTTTGGTTATATTTTATGTTTCAGAAAAAAATGCACTAATATCTAAAATGTATGGCAGAACCAACGCCATAAAAATATTAAGTAACGGAAATCTCGCGTAAAATATACAAAATTATTATTTATACTTAGAATCAAGAGCCTCTTTTTTCTCAAACGATTGAAAATTAAAATATTGTTATACATATGTAGTGAATTCTAGTGAAAAAAGCGAATATATATATTGACTAATACATAATTTAAAAATAGTTCAATTAGTTATGCAGTAACTGTAGTTTTAGTTCATCTAGTGAAAATTCCAATTGGACACTACCTATATTTTGATATGTGAGTGTGTAAGAGGGGGTATTGAATTTTATATTGAAACAGTAAACAAAAATATATTTGTATTTAATAAAAAAACAAAATTGAAACATACTTTGCCCACATAATAAAACAGTCCACCATACTTGTAAGTAAATAAGCATGTTACCTAAACACCTAATTTCAGCTGATTCTGAGAAGAATGTAAGATATTGCACCACAATTACATGATGCACAAAGTATACACACACATACACACACACACTCACACACACACACACACACACACACACACAGTATACAGTACACACAGACAGAGAGTACAGTACAGATTACATAGGTACTAAATTGTAATGACAAAATCAAATATAATACAATATTACTATACTACCCTAGAAGTAAATTCAACCTTTGAAAGCAGCTCTTTGATTGTAACGTTTCGTCGAAAACTCGATTCGCAAGTAGTTATCGTTTATTGGAAACTAATTTAATCAAATAAATTATTTACAACAGAGACTAAAATGGTGAATCGTCTAAAGTGAAATCAGTTCATACTGATTTCACAATGATATCTCAATTTATCTGCAATGGTACTCATGTACCTTTGCAGATAAATTGAGATATCATTGACAAAATACATTTATTTATGTCTAGAGTAGACGCAACTTCTTTTAAGCTTGAATTAATATTTAATTAAGAAGTCAATAAAGGTAGTCAGTGTTTTAATTGTAAATAAAAATTGAACCAATTGTTCAGTACATTTATTCAAAAGCTTTAAAGCAAAATTGATTTAAGATAATAATCTAGAGGCATTTTTTCAAATTAAAATAAGTAGTTACTTTATTTGACCCTTTCAAAACTATTCCCTACTTTTTACTGTCAGTACCAACGCAAAAATTAATATCGTAATATCCATTAATTTCCAACAAACAAAGTAGCAATTTGAACCGAAAATTTGTTTCTCAACAGCGTAGTTATTAATTCATAGTAATAAATAATAATAGGGGTTATTAATAATATCATCTTGATGTTGAAACGTTAAAATTAATGATGACGAACAAAAGCTTGGAAGGTTGAGGGTTTGATAAAACCCGCTCTTTTGGAAACAATGTTCTTGCCGGAATAAATTACAGGCATGTGGCTTGGAATTATTATTGGTGCAGGGCCGGATTCGAACCAGGGTGCATCTGAATGAAAAGCATACACTAGAACCGCTGACCCACACCCGCTTACTAGAGACCTCGTAGAGAGTTGATTTACTGCAAGCGCAATGTGTGTGCGTTGGGCCGTGATGGAGTGTGCTTTATGCGATGGATGCTGTGTTCTTTTGTTCACATACATCATGAGACGGAGGCGGCCATTTTTAGCATAGGTAGTTGGTTAAATGATTGGATGACGTTTAAACGATAAGTTTTTTTTTTTTTTTTTTTTACATGATATAGGCTTACGCTTGACTACAACTTGCCTGATGGTAAGCAATGTTATAGTCTACGATAACGCGCGCTTGCCTAGAAGAAACCGGTTTACTCTCGACTTAAAGACCGACAAATTATAGTTCAAGGGGAATAGAGATTCGGGCAAGGAGTTCCACAGTTTGGCTGTTCGCACGATGAAAGTCGAAGCAAAGCGCTTGGTGCGAGTCTTTGGAACCTCAACTGTATAACGGTGCCTCCTTGCCGAACCCCTACTCGTACGATGGTGAAATGGGGCTGCAGGAATTAAATTATGCAATTCCTCCGCACACTCTCCGAAATGAAACCTGTAAAAAACTGAAAGACTGGCCACCTTACGGCGGTGCTCAAGGCTTTGTAATTTTGAGCTACAGAGTGAGTCTTTCGCGATGAGCTTTTTTGCCCGTTTCTCAATTAACTCCAACGCCTCAAGCTGGTACTTCGCAGAACCATCCCAAAGGTGCGAACAATACTCCATACACGACCGAACTTGCGCTTGATACAAGGTCAGCAGCTGTTCCGGAGTGAAGTATCGTCGCACCTTGGAGAGGATACCCAGCTTCTTGGCTGCGAGTTGAGCTTTAGACTCAATATAGGAGCCAAAGTTGAGGGTCGGAGTCAAAGTGACACCTAGCAACTCTAGATGGTCGGTGATGGGCACGGTTTCATTTCGGAAAGAAGGCGCCATTACAAATGGCCTCCTCTTTGCAGAGAAAAGACACGCTTGTGTTTTTGAGGCATTAAACTTGACCAGATTGGCATCGCCCCAATCGGAGACTGCCGTGAGGGAAAAGTTTAAGCGCTCAATCATGGCTTCTCTGCAAGACTTGATCTCGGCCGCACTAGCTCTAGCGGTGGACATATAGCCTTCTACAACAGTGCTGTCGTCTGCATACCCAAAAATACCAGGCTTCAACAGATCATTAATATTTAGCAAGAAAAGTGTTGCAGAAAGCACTGATCCCTGGGGTACTCCGGCATTAATCGCCATTAGATCAGACGAGCAGCCATCAACGACTACCCGGATATATCTATCCCTCAGAAAATCCGATATCCACACGCAAAAACCAGCAGGCAGCCCAAACGATGAAAGCTTGCTGATTAGGCCGTCATGCCAAACCCTGTCGAAGGCTTTAGAAATATCTAGAGAAACTGCCAGGGCTTCCCCGTATTTCTCGATAGCCTCACTCCAGATGTGTGTGGCGTACACTAAGAGATCCCCAGTGGACCGGTTCCGGCGGAAGCCATACTGCCGGTCACTGAGGAGATCATTAGACTCTAGGTACGCCAGGAGCCTGCCGTTCAGGACACGCTCCATGCTCTTACAGAGCACGGAGGTAACCGAAATGGGCCTGTAGTTGGCAGGGTCAGCACGACTACCTTTCTTGGGCACAGGCTGCACGTTAGCCAGCTTCCACGTCTTCGGCACATGACCAGTTGCAAGAGAGAGCCGAAACAAGCGCGTCAACACAGGAGACAACTCAGCTGCACACGTCCTCAGAACTATAGCTGGGATACCGTCGGGGCCACTAGCTTTGTTCACATCTAGACTACGCAGTGTTTTCCGAACCTCCTTTTGGTGTATGCATATTTCCGGCATTACAACCGTCGCACCGAGTGATGTGGGAGGTATCGTACTACCAGCATCTAGACGTGAATTTTCCGCGAAAAGTGAAGCAAACAGGTTTGCCTTCTCTTCGGCGGTATGAGCCAGTGTACCGTCAGGTTTCAGCAGTGGAGGCAGTGAGGGGCGACAGAAGTTCGTTTCTACCGATTTAGCTAGGGACCAAAACGCTTTGCTACCCGCTGGGTATGAAGCTAGTTTGTTCCCTATTCGACTAATATGGTCAAAACGCGCCTTCTGCATTACCTTTTTGCATGACTTGGCAGCCTTGTTAAAAGCTTCTTTCTTTTGGCGTATGTCCCTTGCTTTGCGGCTTCGAGCATCGACCCAGGCGAGGTACGCATCGTGCTTCAGTGCTTCTGCACGTCCGCATTCAGGTCCAAACCATGGGCGAGCTTTACCAGACCGAGTCAGGTCTGAGTACGGAATGTAATACTCCATACCCAGTTTGAGGACATCTGTAATGGCATTAGCACAAGCGGTGGGATCTCCAGAAGAAAAACACACTGACTGCCAAGGGTAAGATGCAAAAAAAGAGCGCATCTCATCCCAATCTGCTGACTTGTATCGCCACAACCGCCTAGAGCCCGTAGGGCTGGGATCAGACGGGGAGTAGACAGATACTGATTTCACCAGACAGTGGTCGGATTTGCCCAGAGGCGAAGAAATCGACACGGAATATCTGTCTGGTTCAGTTGTCAACAGAAGGTCCAAGCAATTAGGTGTATGCCCGTCAACATCAGGCACCCGCGTAGCACCTTGGACTAACTGGGTGAGATCTAACGCTAAAGCGAGCTTTCGCGTCTCTCTCCCAGCATGGTCGGTGATCTGGTATGGGAACAGCCACTCCTGGTGGCGGCCGTTAAAATCCCCCAGGATCACTAATTGTGCAGACGGGTACTTGAGAAGAGCAGCATCCGCCGCCTCACTGAGGTATTCAGTGAGCCTAGTCGTCTCCTGGTCTCCGGTGTGCGAACGGTAGACACAGGCGTACAGAATTTTCTCAATGCCCGTGTCCAGCAGCGCCCAGAGAACTGAAAAATTGCGGTCTTCAAGATTACGGAGACGCTTAACACAGATGTCGTCCCGGACGTACATGCAAACCCCTGCCCGAGCTTTAAATTTGTGCTCAAGGGTGTAACCCGGGTATAGCAAGTACGCCGTGTCCGACGGACATCGGATCTGCGTCTCCGTGAGAAAAAGGAGAGCTGGTCTCTCGGTCTCGAGATGGTAGTGGACCGCGTTGATATTGGAGTGCATCCCCCTAATATTAGTGAGATGCACTTTCAGGGAAAGGGCGTGCTTCCGCTGTTCAACCATTTTTCTCCTGTTGACCTTTTTCATTTCGCGAGTAAAACGGTGAAGAAGTGGCAGTGGAGTGAGGTTTCACGATTCGCAGACCAGTAGACACGTAGCGCAAGACTATACCGTTGGGGAACTAGTTTGGAGGCATCGGGGTCGCCCGTGCCCCCTCAGGGGTGTCCATCGGGTCCTTTCGTCCGGTCGCCAACCGGCACGATGGCGCATCCCCGGGATTTTTCGCGAGTTGGCGGGACAGCCTTTCATGAGTGGCTATCTCACTACTTGGGTCCCCTACTAACTGCGGTCGGCCAGCGGAGAACCGTGCCACGGATCCCGCTTACCTCCAGAACTAGCTACCCGGTACAATCAAAGCGTATATGTATCCATTACGGCCATATGCGACAGCGAAACAACTACCCCGACCCACCTCTTCGAACGGTGTCACCGGACCACGCGACGGAACACGGCTAGGCCGCTTGGCGACGCGACTTAGTCTGGTGGGTGGTCACTAACCATGGCCGAAGCCTACCACCAGTGAGTTGCTGCCTGGTTTGCACCACCCAGGGACCACGTGTGGGGAAACGGAATAAAGGGTGCTCTCCCACGGACGAGGGCAGCTCAGTCCCCAAATAAAAGCTATATATAAAAGCTATTGGACACTTCGGTAAGTATTCGATAATTTGGTCTTTGGTTATATTTTATGTTTCAGAAAAAAATGCACTAATATCTAAAATGTATGGCAGAACCAACGCCATAAAAATATTAAGTAACGGAAATCTCGCGTAAAATATACAAAATTATTATTTATACTTAGAATCAAGAGCCTCTTTTTTCTCAAACGATTGAAAATTAAAATATTGTTATACATATGTAGTGAATTCTAGTGAAAAAAGCGAATATATATATTGACTAATACATAATTTAAAAATAGTTCAATTAGTTATGCAGTAACTGTAGTTTTAGTTCATCTAGTGAAAATTCCAATTGGACACTACCTATATTTTGATATGTGAGCGTGTAAGAGGGGGTATTGAATTTTATATTGAAACAGTAAACAAAAATATATTTGTATTTAATAAAAAAACAAAATTGAAACATACTTTGCCCACATAATAAAACAGTCCACCATACTTGTAAGTAAATAAGCATGTTACCTAAACACCTAATTTCAGCTGATTCTGAGAAGAATGTAAGATATTGCACCACAATTACATGATGCACAAAGTATACACACACATACACACACACACACACACACACACACACACACACACACACACACACACGCACAGTATACAGTACACACAGACAGAGAGTACAGTACAGATTACATAGGTACTAAATTGTAATGACAAAATCAAATATAATACAATATTACTATACTACCCTAGAAGTAAATTCAACCTTTGAAAGCAGCTCTTTGATTGTAACGTTTCGTCGAAAACTCGATTCGCAAGTAGTTATCGTTTATTGGAAACTAATTTAATCAAATAAATTATTTACAACAGAGACTAAAATGGTGAATCGTCTAAAGTGAAATCAGTTCATACTGATTTCACAATGATATCTCAATTTATCTGCAATGGTACTCATGTACCTTTGCAGATAAATTGAGATATCATTGACAAAATACATTTATTTATGTCTAGAGTAGACGCAACTTCTTTTACGCTTGAATTAATATTTAATTAAGAAGTCAATAAAGGTAGTCAGTGTTTTAATTGTAAATAAAAATTGAACCAATTGTTCAGTACATTTATTCAAAAGCTTTAAAGCAAAATTGATTTAAGATAATAATCTAGAGGCATTTTTTCAAATTAAAATAAGTAGTTACTTTATTTGACCCTTTCAAAACTATTCCCTACTTTTTACTGTCAGTACCAACGCAAAAATTAATATCGTAATATCCATTAATTTCCAACAAACAAAGTAGCAATTTGAACCGAAAATTTGTTTCTCAACAGCGTAGTTATTAATTCATACTAATAAATAATAAAAGGGGTTATTAATAATATCATCTTGATGTTGAAACGTTAAAATTAATGATGACGAACAAAAGCTTGGAAGGTTGAGGGTTTGATAAAACCCGCTCTTTTGGAAACAATGTTCTTGCCGGAATAAATTACAGGCATGTGGCTTGGAATTATTATTGGCTTTTTGAGCAAAGTAAGTATTAAACAAAAATGAACCACTCGTGTGTTTTCCCCTCTATTTACAGACAAATCCAGTAGAAATCTATTTGATAGCGTACCCACATAAGTGATGAGATGAAAAGACACACATTAATGTAAAATATATTTTTTTAAAGAAAAAGTCATTTTTTAATTTCTCGGCCTAATTATTTTGTTGATGAAAACAGACTGTTAAACCTGATTAAGATTTTACTTGACAAGATCATTTCTTTACTTATTTAGCTCTTTACATAGACAATAACAAATTAACATTACTTTTCTTTATTACAACACGTCATTAAAACACAAAAGGTAAAGGGTCTATATACAATATCGCCTTCAATAAAGCAAACAGCACTCCAAGCATTTAGACGTAGAATGAACCTCTCATGTTCTCATTTCATAATAAAGCATAAATAAAAAAAAAAAAAAAACACAAAAAAACACAAAAAAAACAAAAATAAAAAAAAAATAAACAAAAAAAAAAACTCTGGCGAACACTTAATTCTTAAATGTTTACATTTTAACAACTTTCCTATGCACTATTGTACATATGCATTGTATAAAATATCTTTTATGTACAAAGCAACTCTCAACTGAGAAACCAGACTTGTATAAAGTATTTTATAAATTTTACCCTATGTAAAACAACTTTCCAATGCACTTTTACATCTATGTATAGTATAAAATGTCCACCAAGTACAAAACAACGCTTAAGTCGTGAATTTGGAATTGTACTAATATGTTACCCTATGTACCTATGTATAAATTAACTTTCCTATGTACTATTGTACCTATGCACTGTATAAAATACCGCAAGTACAAAACATCCTCAATAGAGACATAAGATTTGTATAAAATATTTTATAAATACTACTCTGTGTAAAATAATTTTCCAAAGTACTACTGCACCTATGCATAGTAAAGAATGTCCACTATGTACAAAACAACTATCAATTCGAGATTTGGAATTGTATATATATGTTATCCTACGTATAAACTAACTTTCCTATGTACTACTGTACTTATGCACTGTATAAATATCTCTTATGTACAAAATACTCTCTAATAGAGACATAAGATTGTATACAATATTCCATAAATACTACCCAGTGCAAATAATAATTACTATGTATTATGCACTGTAATTTAATTTAAGAACCTCTCTTTGTACTGCAATAAACAACTGTACTCTGTACTTACGTACTGAACTGCAGTACTGCATACAGTTGTACTGTAGTCCATAATTTAATAATCTTACTATTTACAATGTACTGTATTAAGAACCGAAGTACTATAAACTGTAATGTAACAACCCTTCTATGTACTATGCACCTAAGTACTGTATAATAATTACCTCTTTTTATGTACAAATGATATTCAAACTAAGATGTGGAATTATAATTGTAAATTGTATATATAAAATTATACTCATACCAATAATCAACAACAACCTTACTATGTATAGCGCTAACTATGAGTTAAGTTAGCATATAAGATAGCGATAAGTGTCTACACATCGGCACCCCAACAGTACCTCAAGCTGAAGAGCCAGGATCCCACGAACATTGGCTCCGAGCCCCCGAGCACATCGTCGAGCGCCTGAGTCATAATCGCCGGGTCCATGCACAGTCGACATTGTAGACGTGCACTTGTACGTGCCAGCGCAGCCCCCATGTGTCGTCACTGGTGCAGTCCACACAGCGCTGCCGCGGCCGTACAACAAGAAAGCACCACTACGCTACGAAGGCCAACGAGCCCAACCAAGCCATGAAGGCCAACAGAAATCTTTCCATACTACCGAAGAATAAACGTCGGTAGAGCTCAGTGGACGGAATAGCGTCGCCACCCTCGGGATGCCGCAGAAGTGAGCCGCCGCTTCGAGCTACCCACATACATGTTTACATTCGTCACTCTGGAGAGTCACCGATGCTGTCGCAGAGCCTAAATACGGGCGACAGGCGATACATCGGAGTTCCGGGTGGCAATTAGAAATTCCCCAGGGTCAGTGTACCCTGGCGTCCAGCCCTCGCAAGAGGCCTAAGGCCTGAGGCGAGTACCCTTACAAAGGAAGAAATACACTACCTACCATAATAAAGCGTACATTAGGAGAAATGTTAGACATAATGATGTTATACTAAGATTAATTTTGCACTCAGTACAAAGGGAGCGGCCATCGACAAAGTTTTTAATAGACTTCAAACTATAGAAAAACTTTGATACCCCATTTGACTTAGTGATAAAACCTACTTGATATTAAGCATCGTTTAGACGCTTGTAGATAAAAAAAGCCATTTACTCCAGTTATATCTCCACTCCAGTTGTATCTTTTGATTGTTATTATAATAAAACATTGCATGGCAGTGCACGTATGTATGCCGCATGCAAAATTAAATGTTTGCAACCCTGACAGTGTGTTATAGATTCTAGCCTTTATGTTTTAGAACCAGTGTTATTCGAGTAATTCGATATAACTAGATACTGTTTAGTGTTTAGTCCACGTACGACATATTATAGTATTTGAATGTATGTAAATATGAATTTAACATACATTTACATATTTAGGTGTCTAGTGGTTGTGTGGCCTGCGGTGGCGGCACTGTCGCCAATTATTGTGTCTTTGTTAGATTATATACTCGGATTATAACGCTGATTTCATATCTCGTTTTGGTTACATTTTCCTCTCGTATTTTTCTTATTTTCATGCACAGGCTTCCCTGTTCTAACGAATTTAGATTAATAACATCAATAGCAGTGTGAAAAACCTGGTCTGAATTTGTGAATCATACACGTGTAATTAAGTCCTTTCCAGTCCTTTCGTGATATTCACATTATTTCAAATCAATCTATACGTGAAATTCCATCTACATGAGTTTAGCCCATAAAGCGTGAATAAGGCTTACTAACATATGCCTTGTTTCATAAATTGATATACTAATACTGAGTTGAGACTATTTCATGTACAAGAAAATAAACACACAACGGAACACGAGCAACATTTTTATCCAAACACGTTTGTCACGAAACACAAAAATGATAAAATTTCACAACTTAATTATAAACTTTTCGAGGCTCGTCATTATTTCATTTCCTTAGCTTTACAAGTTGATAGATAAGTTAAATGAATTTGGATACTTACTCCTACATATAAATTTTCAACTAGTGGACGCTCGCGGCTTTGCTCGCATTATTTCAGAACAAAAGTAGCTTATGACACTTCTAAGACCTCATAGGTACTACCTACATACCATAAACCATGAGTAGGTATCCGTTTTTTCTAGTTTGGTCTCTGTAATGTCTTATATTCATTTGCAAATACAATTTGCCACTCAGTATTGTCTTTTTTGGTATACATAACACGTGTCATATTTTATTTGTATATAGTGTGACATGATTTGGGACAATTCGTGTCGTAAAAAAGTAGCTAATTTTAGTTTCAAATAGTTTTGAAACCAGCTAGTGGTCTTTGATTTGCCTTGACTACTACTGTTATTTAATGTTTGACATATCTCTCTCTCTTGAGTCGAATTTCCTCATGAATGAGGGTCGTGACTCCCCCGCGGAATTGATTGGTTAGGGGAGTTATCTTGGGCATATACATCGTGGTGGGCGCCCAGGTCCTTCCATATTTATTTGACATTTCATCATCATCCATAGCCCTTGGGATCCCACTGCTGGGTATAGGCATCCCTTTGTATGTGCCATCTGCGTCGATCTTGTACAGACCTTATCCAGGTTGGACCCTCGACTTTGACGATGTCGATGTTTGACATTTTAAACGATAACAAATCTGAAGTTCTGAGAAGACCACTAGATAACAAGACATAAAAAGTAAAAGATTTATCAAACAACAAAATGTTCTTGATTTTCCTCCTTTCCATTGAAGCAGAAACAACAGCGTTATGAGAGCACGCTTACTTAGGTAACAATCAAATCAATTTTCTATTTCCTCTTTATTACTATCCGCTATTATATTTGTTACGAAGGAACTTCATATTTTTAGTATTTCGTTTTTCTTGTCTACATTACACTTAGTTTTTCTTACATTACTTCTGATATTATGTTTAAAGATTATAATTTATTTCACTTTGAGATTGGACTCGTATTTTACACAAACAACGGCATTGTTTTCTAAGACATGGCTCTCATGGGAAATCACAATAATAATTAATAATCATGATTTTTCAAATCCAAAATTGAAAGGGATATATCACCAGCTGAACAGGTATATTATGTAAACTTAGCTATTCAGGATTAGGTACGTTCAATACACACAAGGAAACAAAAAAATCGTTCGTTGTGTGAAGGCAGCGAGAAGTTGCAGCGGAAGACCAATATAAATATATCCGAAGTTATATTTTTTTGACCAATACTGTAGTTGTCGGAGACCTTTGTTCTGGAGAGGAACAGCATAGGTTCACCTTTTTTTTACATTACCTGCATTGGACTTGCGTAAAAACACACTTAAATTCATATTTATCGTACTATCATATACAATTACAATGTACCTTATGTCTCCCCAGATTGACGACTGAGCAGCCAAGCACCGCCTCCCTGCCCACGTGGAAGCTGTGGTTGCCGATGGGTCGCTCGAACTCGGGACCGTTGGATTTGTGACTTGATTGGGACTCTGAAATTAAGTGAATTACTTCTTTAAGTAAATAAAACATATTAGTGTTTTTAAGAAGTAAAAATACATATAACAGTTAAAGTATTATTACTGCTTTCTTTTCAAAATCAATCAAAGTAACTTTGGAAAATCTTAACAGTATTTCGAATTTCGTACAAAAATTATTTGAATAAGAATGTGTTATTATTATTAGTGCAAAACATACATTTAGAATATAGATTACACTAAGCAACAGAAATATAGAAGTGATCACACAGTCTTAAATGACTGACTATAATAAGACTTCCCCAAATCTCCGCCGAATAACATTGCAACAAAATGAAAACAATATCTAATCCATGATGTATTTACACATTGTAATCTCCAGGTAACACTAACTAGAAAACACGAAATGGCCGTTAAAGTTAACATTCAAACTGTACCGGCAAAGTTTCTCGAACAAAAGGCATGTATAACGAGCCACGGGAGGCTAACTTCGCCAAATAAAGGTTTAGGGCAACATTCGTGGACTTTGTATGCAGGTTTGTATTATGTAGCAAGTAAGAACATACTTATTGTGTAAGTACATAGGTTATTATCATATGTGTCATTAAAGCACACCTGCACGACGATTCTCAAACTCATTTACTGTAAAAAAAGGACAGAAAATGTCTAAATATGTTTTTCAGTCGATGTACAAACAAGTTGACTTTTTAAGTAAAATTTAAGAAATGCTGCTCCTTGATGTACCTACTTATAAATCTTACCAAAACTATAACCAAATGAAGAAGTAATTTGCTTTTTATATCTTTTTCCGTGGAGGAAATGCATTTTATTTTTCCATTACCTTTAACTTATTGTATATATCTGAGCGACATTATGTATGTAAGTAGGTATGTTTTATAGAATTGCCGTGCAGGTATACTTAAAGCATTTTAGTTTTTTATTATTTTAAAAATTATAGCTTATAAGTACGTGCTATCATTATTTTAAATCTAACGGAAAGAGCCTACATTTCACAGCACAAGTCTCGGACTTAGTGTGGAATGTAGTGCACCCAGTGTTTAATATCTATGTTATACAAATGTATCTGTTGTAGTAGGGAGTATTGATAAATTAAACCACTCGGTTATGCATCACAAAGACAACTGTCTTTTATTAAAGTAATCTCTAAGACTACCCTCAACATCTCCCTTCTCTTATCAGTGAAATTAAACTTAAATACAAATGTAAGATAATACTATACCATCTTTTGCCGAGTTTGCATATTATTAGCATCTAACTTAGCTTCAAAACACCCTATTACAGGTAACTTATTTTTGATCACTTCACGTAATACATTCGTAGTCTTCTGTAACATACACTCATCAAAACCTGCCGCTCGGAAATCATAAAAAGCGGTAGCATCAGTGCCGCAATCTACTTTAAAATTAATTGTATTGTTATCAACCTTCACGTCCTCAACCACGCATTACGCTTGTCGCGTATTTCGTCAATAGATAAAGAATACAATACTGACTCACATACGAACTCGGTCCTGTCCTCTTCAGGGTCCTGATGCTCCTCCAACTCACCCAGAAACTTAGCTTGACACACTCGCGAATAATGGCCGATATGGTTGCACCGATAAAGCGTTTTACTAGCAGTACAGCATGTGACAATGAAATCAGAACATTTGAACAATATGAATACACTTTACAAACAGCAAGTTCAATGTTTGGATACAGTTCAACAAATAGTGTTTTACAAAAATAAACTATCATAACTTCTAAACTTTTTGAACATTATAAGTTTCAGTGCAATAGTTTTAAGCAAATAGTAATAATAATCAAAGTTCTTATGAAAACATGACAATTATTATTATCAACCGATAACACTTAATATTATGCGCCGGGCACTGATTATCAATATATTTACGACCGCAATAACCACACAGCCGCGCTGCACCGGCCACCGCGGCGGCTCCCTGGCTGCGGGCCGCAGCGGCTCCCTGGCTGCGGCCCTCGGCGGCTCCCTGGCTGCGGCCCGCGCCGGCCCCGTCCGGGCGGTGGAGCGCAGCGCGCGGCTTCCGCTCGGCGCCCGCGCGTATCGCCTCCATCTCGAAATGCGGCGCTCGCTCGGCGCCGGCGCCGGCGGTGGCCCCCGGCCGGCCCGCCTCAGCGCACGCCTCCGCATGCTTGCCCGCCGTCTCCACGGCGCGGCACCACGTGACCGCACTCTCCAGATCCAGTTTGGTTTGCTAGCATCTTCTCACGCATGCCAGCATGCGTGAGAAGATGAGACGAAGTCACGATGAGACTATTACGTAATTGACCGAACTCACACGACCTACTTTTTAACTTGAACGCACTGAGAAACTTATCGAAAGTGTCCTCGCGTTGATAAGTTTAAAAAAATACGTGACGCTCCTAGTTAATATTACGCGTCGGATCGCAATGCTTTTGAAACTTTTTAACAAGTACGTCGTAGTTTAACAGGGCTTCGTCATCTAACTCTAAATCCTCAAGGATTTCACGGCCACACTTCCCGATCACATAAAGAAATAACGCACACTTCTCCCGGGACGATTATCTTTGCCGGACGCAATAAGATAATCGAATGCAGATTTCCAATCTTTCTTTGTTCACTGCCATGTTGCCTCGCTCATGGCAGCGAGCTGCTGCAAAGCCGTGAACGCGATGTCTTTCGACATTGTTCCACGACTGAGTTGTCCCCCGAGGCCAACGAACCAAAACAATACTTCACAAACACTAGCTTACACCTGACACCATGTTGTAGTAGGGAGTATTGATAAATTAAACCACTCGGTTATGCATCACAAAGACAACATCTTTTATAAAAGTAATCTCTAAGACTACCCTCAACAGTATCCTATCCCGTATACCATGTAAACTACTTTTAAGTATACATATATTTTCACATAGAATTAATATATGTAACCAGTTGTTAAGTGTAAATAAATAAATTATTATTTGTCCCTTCGTCTCGGAAGGGGCGGGAATCGCGGGCAAGCAAGCAATACTCCTCCGCAACAACTACGCGGTCTATAGTACGTTCCATTTCGATTGGCAATAAAGTGCGTTGCCCCCTAGTCAGTGGCTGAGAGTGAAAATGATGTAACTTACAATTTTACCAAAATAGGTCCCAAAAATAATAATTTATCATCGAATTTTATTACAACTAAACAAAGTACTAGAACACACTAGAATTATTTATTTGTCATATTTTCTTGATCTTTATACTTATTAACTGTGATTTTTGTAATAAGAGTGTTTATCGCGCTAACAGTGTTCTATGTTATACTTTATTTTAAATATTAGTAACGAAAACCTCTTTTTATTATTATTATTATACTTAAAATGAAAAAAAAAAGCATTGCAACACTTTTTGTAACACTAACCAAAGTACTTTTTGAAAATAATACAAAACGCGAGTTATGTCCCTTTTCCAGACACATTTTGTTACGTCAGACCATGAAGTTAGAGGTAGAATGGAGAAAACACTCCTAATACCTACTTGATTCAAATACCTACGCATTGCTATCCCACTCTAAGTGGTGGGAAGTCTCTTTCTAGTGTGGTGTTCGGTATTTTTATATAAATACTCAAAACTCCCGAAACTGGGTAAATAACCTATAAAGTTTAAAGTTCATCTATCACCAAATTGTTATTTATAAAAGTTTCTGGTGTTTGCAGTTTGAAAAGGAATATAATATAAATTGTTAAATTATAATTTACTTTAACAATTAATTTTATATTAGGTATATAAAAGCAGAAAATACAAACGGAACACATAGGTTATGATGACAATATATACCAGTAGCAAATTCTTATTATAAAATGTTACAACAAATAATTGAAAATCATTATGAAAACAATTACTAAAGTGTGTGTTGCAATTGAAGTAAATCAAAAGATTACCAAATATTTTGGGAGTTTCTTCATGTGGCAACACTTGATCTATCCGCCATCAAAACAATGCTGTCAATTGAACTGTCATGGCAGAAAAACAACAAAAACATTCGTCGACTCGCGCTTTTGAACCTAAAAACTAAGCTTAAAAGCCATTAAAAGGTATGAAAAATGGCGCAACGATGTATTGTGTGTGGTTGTGGAAGCGAGTGATATCCAAGAACACACATATATTACACATGTAAGTCCTTCAATTGGATTTTTATAAACACTAAGTCTATCGACCGATTTCATGAAAATATCTGGAAAACATTATGATTACTAGTGTGATGTGGCCTTTAACTAGTCTAAATTAGCAAGTAAAATTATTTCTAATTGATGTAACACATATATTTAATGTTTTATCAAAGTTATGAATAAATCGTAAAAATGGAGTACGGTGACCATAAAATATTTTTTGCGGATATCTCTCGTAGGTATAATGAATGCCATGTTCACAAAATCACAAAGCACTTATATTTCTTATTAGATATAGGTACTCTGTTAACCTGTTAGATAACAAAATAATTAAATCTCTATTTAAAAAAATATACTTGAAAATATGTTATTGTATTGACTCTTTTTAATGTCATAACATGTTGTGCTATTGTTATTGTAAAACTGTGCTCTGCTTTCAGATTCCCCAAGAAAAATATACAAAGAACTTTGTGGATTGCAGTTATACCATTGAAATTAAAGTTTTATGAAAGTGCTTGGATATGGTAGCCTACACTTTAAAGCATCTGATTATGACATACCAAGTAAGAGATTGAAGGCAACGGCTGTACCATACTACAATGAAAATGGGACCGACGAATATAATGTATCGTGTGAATTTATGTATAAATTATTTTCTGTTAATAATTTGTAGATTATGTATTGTTAGATGCTGGCTTCTTCGTACTTTGAATAGAAAAACGAAACATGTCCCTCAACTGTGTTATTTATTTATTTTATTCTTTCTCTTAAACATTTTAGAAGTTAACTAGCTAATGTAAGGCGAACAAAAAAAAATAAGCTTCCATTCTGTAGTTTCTATAAAAATAATACAGAATAATATTTTAATTCTATTTTATTTTGTCATTTCTCCTTGTACATTTATTATGATGTAAACTGATATAAATCCAAATAACATCATAGATTGGACCACGAATATTCAAAGATAATAATCATAGTACCCAGATAAAGCAAATGAATTTTTTTTGCTCTACTAATTTTCGAGCAGTTTGCTTTTGTTCTAATGGTTTTGCTATACTATAGGTACTATTGTTAGGCAGAACGAAGTTCGCAGGGTCATTTATCTATATCATAAATCAGATCAATCTAGAAAAGATATATGTACAAAAAATAATACAGTTAGCTATTTAGTTTCATTGTCATTACGATTAATTTATGATGTGTCCTGCTTTTATGCATACATGTTGGGTCACCCTATTAGAAAGAGACTTCCCACCACTTAGAGTGGGATAGCAATGCGTAGGTATTTGAATTAAGTAGGTATTAGCGCCGCTCACTCCATTCTACCTCTAACTTCATGCGTCAGACAACAGAGATGCGTCACCTTCGGCCGCGTTCGCGTGGCAAAGCCGCCATTTTGTTCAGTGTTCGGATAGCGCTTGCGTGTGTACGTTCTCGGTGATCCGTAAAATATTTTTGTTACATTTTAGTTATTGAATCCGTTATATTTTTGTTGAATTTTAGTTATTGAATCTGTTTTTTTGTTGTTATTTGTGAAAAAAGATAGACATTATTTGTGGAATTGATGCTACAATAGATAAGACTGCCGACAGATTCATAATTAATGTCACAAGCAATTCGTCTGATTCACAAAGCTCCACAGACAGTGAAGAATTAAGTGATGGCAGTGAATGACAATATATATATACAACGTGACTTTTTGAACGATGGATATATTACCTGTATACATATATATATATATATATATATATAAATGACATTAAGTAAGAACTTTCGTTGTTTATGTGCCTAAGTATTTTTATAGCGCTCTCCTGATGCTAAGTTGTAACACCTGCGCTGCTTATTCCTGTATCACTACCTATTATATAACGTTGAGTAACAAAATCTTTAAAAACTACAAACTACCTACTTGGTACTGCTTGGTGGCAAAAGTATTTGATTTTCTTTTGGTACATATCTATGCGAAGCCCTGTAAATGAAACATACCGGTAGGTAAAATAAAACAAATTATAATCAGTGTCATAAAAGGTTTGTCATCTCTGCTAGACCACTGAAAGGTCAACGCACTTTATTGCCAATCAAAATGGAACGTACTATAGTCCAGATGTCAAAAACGACACTTCATACCACGGGGAAGTGGTGCCCCTGAGATACAAGCCTAGCTTAGTTCAGAGGCACCAGTTCATAATTAAATTGTAGCACTTAAATTGTTTTAGTTATATTTCATTATTTTATTGTAAATAGGTAGATTTAAGTTCAATAAAAAAACTTTTGATTTGTTTGATTGATTTGATACCAACAGTAATTGCAAATCAGAACCAACCAAATGATTAAAATGATTGCTAAATCTGTAGGATTTATGTACATTCAATTTTCAGCTCCAATATTCAAATGCCTTTCTACATTTCTGTTTACATTTAACGCTCGTTCAAAAACCATGTCGTTCAAAAACTGGCGTTGATGTAAAACTACTTACTACAGATAATGATATAATTTTCAATTACTAAACCGTAATTAGATTATTTAACTTACATAGCAGTCATCATAGCGTAACAAGCTAAAGTAAATTCTGTTTTTTGTTTGCAAAAACGTTAATTCGTCGCGATTTTAGGTATTGTAATAATATAGTCTGACATGGGCTGATTTTTTCTTGAAGCAATGCGAACTAAGCCGTATTACATTATAATCTAAATCGTTTCATAATTGGAAACTCCTTTACATAAAAAGAAACAGAATTGTTGAATAAAAAAAACGGTGTCTGTATATTCTGTTTAGTGTATATTCGAATGAAACAAAAGCAAATTTCCCGCAGAGCGTTTTCATGCACTCTCACCCCAGTACTAACAACCGAAAATAACGTTTGCTACCGAAAAGATCAACGACAAAATGTGTAGTATACACCTTACTCTAATAACATTGTTGCAGTTCAGTAGTGAAATGCTTAAAATCTTAATCGACGTTCAAAAACATACATTATTTCTTGTTAGAATGACACATTTTTTAACAGTTTTTACCTAAATATAGAATATTACATTTGTCTACAGTGTACCTGATGTAAAGCACCGCTAGTCTAAATATATAAAACTCAAAGGTGACTGACTGACTAACTGACGCGGCTTCGCTCGCATACTCGCAACTAGCATCCCCTAATACCCATTTAAAAGTGGCATTTCCAAAAATCCTTTCATAGCGGATGCCTACGTCATAACATCTACCTTCATTCCAAATTTCAGCCCAATCCGTTCAGTGGCTTAGGCTGTGCGTTGATAGATCACTATATCAGTCAGTCAGTCACCTTTGAGTTTTATATTTATTTAGATCCAGTTTACTTAGGTATGTCTGATCTATCTGGTCTACGTTATAGGCCAACTGCGCCAACTCGTATTTGACAAAGTTTTAACAATCACCCCAACTTTGGCCCTCACTGTGTCATTTGTCGCGATATGCGGCCAGTTATAGTTTTTATGCCTTTCGGAGATTTTGTAAAGGGTTCTTTGGAGGAAACTTTTGGACAAATATGTTGGGGATTTATTGTCCAATCCTGCGGAGAATCTTTGCTTTGTATCGTTCGACATACTTTGACAGGAGGAGCATTTGGACTTTACGGGGGGCGGTGATGAAAGTTTCGGCTATATTGAGAGGGTTTTCGTAAAATATGATAGGATTTTTGTACTAACATACATACAATTATGTCATACATTTTTATTTACATTTATGTAGGTCAGACAGAAAGACACCAAATGTATTTTATTAAAGATACGTAAGCACACTAATTGTTTGTTTATATAATGAAGAAATTACAAAATAAAACATGAACAAATTCGCACAAGATTTTCGATTTTTCAAACTGCATTTTGCAGTCCATCAGTGTCACTGTTAAATGATGTTTTTTTACAAAAGCAACATCTTACATTTTGTTTTCAGTGCAACGACACAGATCAGCAGCACTGCAAATTTGTGTATGTTTGCATTTTGTTTCAAGTGTCATCAATAACGTGGTAATCATGATTTTTCACGTAAAGATTGTGTTAAAGTTTGCAGCAATACTTATAATTACTTTGCTGAAAACTTTTGTAATTAAAATTAATGCCTGAATAAAAAAACACTAATTACTTACATTCACCTGCAATACAAATACGACTTCCCATTCCATATCTCGTTGAACCAGGCCGGTTATAGACGGATCGATACCAGAATGCATCGTATAGGCTCTTCAATAATTCAAACCCTTAGCCCCATCTGGGTAGGCTCACTTACAGCATGCGTTTACTTGCGCTATAATATTTATAGAGATATGAATTATTGTGCGGTGGGTTTATGATAACTGCAGGGATGTTGTTTAGTAATAGTAGGATATTGGCCGGATAAGGTTTGAAAGCTATTACAACACATTGTACGTGACAGTAAGTAAGTCCATCATAGGCAGCAAGATTAAACATTGAAAGGATTTCTATACATAAGTTAAAGATAAATTCATTGTAATTAAATTAATAAAAACATTTTTTAAGGTTTCATGTAAATTTATCACCATACTTTTTGGCTTAGACAAAAACGTGAAGTTAAGATCGATTGACCAACAAAAATGTTATGGCAGTGTTTATGAATATTATGAAGATTGTATGACGATTGTACGAATGCCATTTCAGATTTGTGGTTTCGTTCACTAAAAAGGGCGGAAGTCCGGCCAAAACTGTTCCCCACATGACTATACTTTTATGAAGCCGATATAGTGAAGGATATCCCTCTTGTAAGGAACCGGTCGGGAACGTAAATATTTAGGGCCATATTGTTGGTTATTTGTCAATGGAATTTATTTATTTACACAGAATATGTGGGAGACATTTTTGATCATATTTCATCGCTAACACTGTCTTGTGGTTAAGCCCACGTTAATATACTGATATGTACATGTTTTTTTTTAGTGAGAGTGAGTGAGTGAGTTTTCGAATGAGAGTGGCCAACTCTAGTGCCGAGACTTTATAAAGCGTTTTTTTAACGTAAATTTATAACATACGATTGAAAACTTTTTTTAAAATATAAGAGTAGTGTAAAGTGAAACTTAAAAATATCACTTATAAAATCTTAGTCCAAATTTAATCCGTAATAGGCACCGTGCTTCTGGAGTAATTCATTGTCTTGTGCTTTGATTACCATTCTACAAATATATTAGCCAAATAATATTTTTTTCTGCTATATAATACTACCATATCATAACCTACATTTAACGGGTCATTTTTCCATAACGAGATAAATAAATACGTATAACTTCTAACACTATATCCATTTCAATAAACTTCCATTGAACCTACTTTTTGTATCCAAACAAATTAAATATTTGATAATTAATCAAAGCCTTCCTTGTTTAAATAATTCAAGGACTTGTTTCATAATCCGACCACATATCTTGACCCGTAGCCTTTGTGAATTGTCTCTTGGTTTGGTTTAATTTGGAAGCCGCAGTAAGAGGTAGACAGGTCTTGGTTAGTTGGTGATTGGAATCGACCCAGAGGCAAACAATTAGCGAAAGTTAAACATGGATTTGACCCGGGCTAGAGGAGGGCATAGTTTAGTGATAGACAGAAAGAACCTTAATATAATAAACATTGACTCAGAAATACCTACTATATATTAAATTGATGTAACGATTACTATTCAGACGCAAAGACAATGATTTGTCAGTTTGCTGTTTGATGACTTTTCAATAAATTGGCGTCATTTCAAAGGTATTTATTATACATTTAACAAGGAAATGACAAAAAATTAACAATTTTGAACTATTGTTATAAATAACCAAGTATTTTTTACTCTCTGTAAATTCAGGCATTGGGCCAGTTGGTTATCTATAGCGCACAACCGAACGCTGTAGCCCAAAGTTGAGCATGTCTATCTGTCTGCACTCTTCACAAAGGCTGCGGTGTCGCCACTGCGGCGGGCGCGAGAAAAAACCGCTCCGTGAGTCCTTAGCGTGAGTTGCCAACTGTGCTGCCAATTTAGAGCACATTAAAAAGTGTTCATTTAAAAAGGTTAAAACACATTGTCTTTAGTCATACGAGGTAGTGAATTTAATATTAATAAGTGGATAATACCGGGACTGCTCAAGACCGGGACGAGGGGCGTACAAGAAGAGAGGCCTATGCTCAGCAGTGGGCGATAACTGGCTGATGATGATGATGAATATTTTCCACTATATCCCACTACTCTGTGGCGTCTCGGCGGGTAATTCCTCATACCACGCAGTAGATCATGTAACAAGCACCCGTGGCCGAGACATTGTTTATGTTGCTTATCTGCTACATTTGATTGTTTTGCAGATGAGAAAACTTACGCACATGGACGGGAATAGTAACAAAGATAGAATATTTAGTTCTTGAATTTGTCTATTGTAGATATATATAAGTTACAAGTACGCCCGTGGCTTCGCTCGCATTATTTCAGGATAAAAAGTAACCTAAGACACTCCTAGGGCTCATGCTACCTTCATACCAAAAATCATAATTATCCTTTCAGCCGTTTTTGCGTGATAAGCGTATCACACAGAGACATTGATAAACAGATAAACAGACAAAAATATTCCAACTGCTGAAATGTGTTTTATTGTCGACTAGTGGATGCTCGCGGCTTCGCTCGCATTAAAAAGTACAACTTGCTTCCCCTATTTCACCCCTTTAAAAGTTGCATTTCCAAAAATCCTTTCTTAGCGGATGCCTACGTCATACCATCTACCTGCATGCCAAATTTCAGCCCGATCCGTCCAGTGGTTTGGGCTGTGCGTTGATAGATCACTATATCAGTCAGTCAATCAGTCAGTCAGTCACCTTTGAGCTTTATATATTTAGATTTAAGGCAATTATTTTTTCTGTTGTCTTCTACAGATTTTATTATTATGTAGATATTGAAATAGATTAGACTGGACTAGACTGAATTGGAATAGAAAAATAAGTAGGGGTGTATAGTATTTATCAAGCTAGATTGCATAAACAAGTAGGTAGAATGTATTTTCTAGAAATGTAATCAAATTTCTATTTCAATTAAATTTTTTATTTTGTCCAAGATTTATGAAATACTCATATTTGCATAAATCATAATAATTAATGTTTTCTGATAAAATCTGTTAAACACAAACATATCATTTTATATTTCAAATATTTTAATCAGATAGTGACATTTGGCGAATACCTATTTTGATGTTTAATAATAGCAATAATATTCATATTTAGAATAAACGCAATTTCCAAAATTTAGCTGTAATCGTTATCGATTTAATTTCCTTGATATTTGTTTTGTTTTAAATGTCGTTGAATGGTGGTTGATATAATAGTATATAAGTGGTAGGAACATGTTATTCATTTAAATTTAATATACCATTTACTAAACAAGGTTCCTAGTTACTAATACCAAAAAAAAAGAGACGTAATATACATATATACATACTATACATACCACGGTAAACGTCAAAGAGGAGGGCAGTTTTTGAGATATAAAGATGTGCTTAAGAGGCATATGAAGGCGTGTGCTATTTGAGCCCTCTACGTGGGAGTCGCAAGCTGCCAGTAAGCCTGGATGGAGGAGAACGATACACGATAAACGTGTATACGTTTGAAAACAAACGAAGACGTGATCAAGATGAGAAAAGGAATCATCTCAAAACTAAACCGCCTTCGAAGATTACCTATAACTATGTAAATGGCATCCTCACATGTAGCAACTGCTCTAGAACATTCACCGCTAAAATCGGGTATATTAGTCATGTGAGGACGCATCAGTAACTTACCCGTAGGAAATACGTTCGCCGTAGCCGAAATCGGCTTGGAATGCATCATCATCATCATCATCATCATCATGCATACCAGTAATATCAATGACTATTTATACATATAAAGCTGAAGAGGGTCAAAAATCTTTACATAGAAGATATTAGAAGAAAAGAAATGTTTGGGTGTACATTAAATCGATCATAACAAGATAAACAACATAAACAATTTATTAATAATTTGTACAATTACATGTCAATTTAAAATAATTATAATTTTAATTATTGTGATTTAAAATATAATAATATCACTTATTTCACACATATTCTACCATTAATGTTCAGGTAGCTTCTTTTATTGGTATTTAAAAATTCGTCAATCGTGTAAAAAGATTGTAAAACAAGCCAGTTCTTTAACTTATTTTTAAATATGCTGTCACTGCTGGTGATAGTGATCTCTTATAAAACACGTTTCAGCATTTCTAATAGTTTTTGTCTGTTATATGTGTCTCTGTTTGTCTGTTTATTTTGAACGCTCATGATTTTTTGTATGTAGGTAGTGTGAGTTCTTAAGAGTGTCATAGGCTCCTATTTATCCTGAAATAGTGCGAGCGAAGCCGCGGGCGTCCACTAGTTACTAATAAACCTTGACAAAATATCAATCAGTATTTGAATAAATTATGTGAGTGTGGCTCAGTGGTGTCTTCTTTTCGTCCAGACGCACCCTGGTTCGAATCCGGCCCTAGACCAATGATTTGTATTTTCAAGTTATGTGTGGATTTGCACTCGGTGAAGGGAAACATCGTGAGGAAACCGACTGTTTGAGGACCACAAAATCTGAGGACATGCGTCTTCCGTGGAAGGACCTGGGCGCCCACCACGATGTACTTTCACAAGAAAAGTCCCCATACGAATTAATTCTGCGGGGGAGTCACGACCCTCAGTTATGAGGAAATACGACTCTGAAAGATTTGAATAAATTGCAACCATTGATTTGAGCTTCGCTAGAATCAATGCAATGGTCGATAGCTAAATACCAATTCCCCACAACCCCTATTTCAGTTTGTAATCTAGCAAAAACCCGCGTACCGTTCTCGCGTGAGTGCCAATAAGAACATTCAAGCAAAGTTCCATCCAAAATGAGTGGCCTCAGAATTCTTTGATCGCGATGAAACGTGACGAGTTTTCTAATGCACATTTCAAATGACGTCGCACCCCATAGACGTATATAAGGAGTGACAAAAAATATGAAGGTAATTAAATGTTTTTTTTTAATATAACCTAATAATATAATATTGTATGCCCTCTGCTAAATGCTTTAGATTTCCGCATTCAATACTTGCTAACACAAACTAGTAAATAAAAAACACGACGTAATCTTACCGTATCTTTTCTTTACATAGTATTTGAATGGCCAATTCACAAATCAAAGTGATAATAGTATTCATACTCTGGCTTTGTAACACAGTGTCACAACTAGCACAAGGCCAGAGGTTTGACGAAACATACTGTAAATTTTATTATGTCACTATTTATATATTTTGTATTAAAATTTGTATATTACATACTATTGTAATACATGTTATCTGCCTTCAGACCAGTGTGTAGATAGGGATACGTGGAAGATCAGTTGCTGATTGGTCTGTCCAAGGCTAGAAGGCAAGTTAGATGTCTTAATGTTAAATTATCTACGCACCTTTCAAACGAGTGAAAAGGCGTAATTGAAAAATCGTTTCGGATGTAAAAGTGGAAGTACGTCTGTGCATACGGATTTAAATCTACGCTTATAGGACGACATATTTTGTGAAAATTAAGGGTTTTGAATTAGAAACTAATCCATTTTTTTTGTATATTTAGTAGATATCATCTGCCTTATGTTTCAGATCACTAAGCGCTAATTGCTAGTATATTTATCGCTAAATTAATTTAAAAATCTTCTTTCAACCGGCTGTATATATACTTGCTTATGACAAGGTTAGTTTTTTTACGCTGCCCTCTGGTAGTGGGCTGGAGCACTTAGATTATTTTTAGGCTTTTCTAAAGATTTTCTAAGTGCCCCTTTTTGTAGTAGTTAGAAGTAGTATGTTTAGTTTTTCTTCCCTTGTTTTTATATTTTATTATTGTAAATAAAGTATTGTTTTTGATCAACTTACCATGAAATAATGCTACGCTGCTCGCTAAAAAGTGACGAGTACGAGAGTATATAGATATGCCCTAACACCGTATTCTAAACAATGTGGTCACTTTTTTAATTTGATACTGAAACTCCCAGTTACAAGACATATCTTATCCGTCCATTGCTATATAAAAAGAGTGGGGTACGAGTAGGTTAAACCTTCTACCGCAGTGTCTGTGCTTATAATAGCTCCGCTGCTCACTGAGAGACACGCCACACAAGCGTTTAGGGGAAGCTTTCGTTATGCGGCGTCGAGGTGTTGGAACAACATCCCTCCGCCGATCAGGAACCTGCGCAGTATGTATAGTTTTAAAATAAGGCTCAAAACATTTATTTTGGAACACCAGAAAAGGGAAGCTTCATTAGTCAATGACACCAGCGCTATCTAAATTGAACTGTGTATATATATATATATATATATATATTGTATGTATATAACCGTAATATATATTAAATAGTTGATACTGCGTACTCTTTTGTTGAAAATAGAATTGTTTTTCATCGTCCATCTTATTTGTATTTGTTATTGGTATTTATTAACTTGTCTAGGTATGTCTTTGTTGTTTCTGTTTAAAAATAATTCCATGTATGCGTGCGTGACGTCATCACCAACCCCAACGGAAGACCAGCGCTGGTTGCTATGCAGCCAGCATTATGCTGAGTTGGGGTTGTATTGTGGCAAATATGTATATGTATTTTATTTAAGTAGTTTTAAGTATAGGTTTATTTTTAAATTTATATAATTCTTGTTTGTACATATTTCATTATTATTTGCTACAATAAATGTTTTTCTTTCTTTCTTTCTTTCTTTCTAATCGGAAAAGTCTTTTCAAACCTAAAAAAATCTCATACCAGGTTTTCTTCCTTTTGCAATCTTTTCAAAACAACCAGGTGCCTAGTTTCTTTAGGTATTAGAATACGTGTCACGTCCTTCCTCCACTCATTCCCTCTGAAAGGGTGGTCGGTCCGGATGAAACAATTTACGCCAGTTTGTTCGGACGTAATTGGCCCAGGATCGGTTTTGTACTGAGTGCCGGTGAATTAGTTAGATGTTTGAGTTAGGAGCTTGAGTAGTTTCTGGTAACTGGGGAAATTTAGGTAGCTAGCTGTACAGAATCCATCATCATCAGATGCCATTTTTATATAGAAGGTTGGAGGTCAATTAGCAAAATTGTCTTCGATTCCATACTTTGCTTTATATGCTGCTTTTTTAGGGTTGCTTTTTAACAATATGGTCAAAAACTTTTTTTTATATACCAATGTATATATACACGAAAACGAATCTGATGATAATTTACATGCCAGTCAAAAAAAAGTGGTAGATAAAGCCTCGTAAAATATATAATGTCAATAAATTCAGGAAAGATATTGTACAAACTTTCATTATTTGACATACGTTTTTGGTAGATAGATAAATTAGACTACTACATTTACACCTTAATATTCACATTTCAACATGCATCAAATTTATATTTAACAAATAAAATTAACATCCTCCCTCTTTGTATTCGATTAAAAACTCATATCCCCGTGTACGTTAACACCGAAAAGTAAGCTCCATTTACGTACCTCAAATTAACAATTCCTCATTAACAACTCCATAACTACAATTTTGAAACTCCGAGCAAAAACAAATAGGGAACTGTTTTAACAACTTTGGAATACAAACATAAAACGAAAGCGCTTGAACCTTGATCACTTGATGAGAGCCTTGATAACGAGCACTGAGCAAAGTGAATGGGCCTAGAGATGGCAGGCTTACTGGGAGAGGACCCGTTGGAAATATATATATATAAAACTGAGTGGTGACTGACTGATATAGTGATCTATCAACGCACAGACTAAACACTAAATGGATTGGGCTGAAGTTTGGCATGTAGGTATCAGCTAAGGAAGGATTTTTGTAAATGACACTTTTAAATAGGGGATGCAAGTTTTACTTCTTAATGCGAGCAAAGCCGCGAGCACCCACTAGTCATAGTCTAAGGTAGTTTTAAGAAAATCTGAAATTCTGCTAACCCGTCTTAGCAGAATTTCAGATTTTCTTGGGATTTCAGATGGGTTACGATCTTAATAGTCAAAGAAGTATTAAGTTGATAGTGTATGAACATTTTTGTGAATCATGGTCACGGCGATAAAATAAAATGCAAACAAGAACAATAACAAACATACGCTTCGGTATCACACATGCACAGTTTTAATATATGTGTAATGGCTTCAGGGATAGAATTATTCATGGAATAATTTAAAAAATAAAGTAACAAAGTGTAATCTAGTAAAAAAACAAAATTGTTACCATTGCCATAAGTTGAAGTGTTTTTATAGTCACTTAATTTGTTTAAGACCATTGTATTTGTGAAAAGATCTCACAACATTTGTCGTAGGCCTTCTTACCTAAAATGAACACGGAACTCCGCGGAATGTCGAGTGTACATAAAAGTTTTTGGATAAGCAAATTGTGCGAACTTCGAACAGCTATTAATCACGATAATACAGAAGTACGTAATGAGTCCATTTTGATTACGATTTTTAATGTATTAAAAAGATAGAACTATTATCAACAAGTTATTTTATTGTGTACCCACAAAATTAAATGTTTTAAATGTTTATTAAGAACCACAGAATGAAAACTACCTAGTGGATTGCTATGGTGTTACCTGCGTTATTTTGAGATGAAAGTTACATGTGTTAGGTGACCAATTTGTGACAATTCAAACTTCATATCAAATTTCATTCAAATCGTGTTAGTTACGTGCCTTTGCACTAAGTAAGAAACACTCAAACTAAAAAATACGTATTAGTGTGATGTGATGATGTTTAGAAATGGACGAAGCAAAGGTACCCGCATCTAAAAGGGATATTAAGTATGGGATCGCAAGAAGTTTTGCCAACTGACCTCTAAACATCAATATGAATATGGCACCCAATGATGATGATTAAATCTTGTTTTATCACTGAAATAAGTCTAAGAAAATACTGAAGTAAAGTTACTCGCCAGTCGTAATCTATCTATTTAACACAAATCTAACGCGTTAAATAAACAAGAAACTTCCATCAAGGCTCTGAAAGCAACAAAAGAAAGGAATGTTTTTGCTTTCGCAGCAATTATTTAGCGGAGGGAAGTTTAAATACAGCCTTAAATATAGCCTTACAGGTCGTCGTGACAGGCACCGACGGTCTCCACTACGCGCCAGTTTTTAAGACGATTAAAACGCCATAGTTTAATTCAGAAGTTTGCTATTGTGCTAATGTTTATTAGTTTTTAATTGGATTAATAAGGAGCTCAATTTTACCGTATTGAGTATTTGGTTTACAAATTCTCTTCACTGTCTGTGTTGATAATATTTTGTGAATTGATGGTATTTTATGGCATTTGCGTCTTCATGAAGCATGAAATTAAGTAAAAGGTTGAAAAATTATTAAATTATTTAAAAATTAAAATATTTCAGTAACTAAAATTGACATTGCTTTTAATGTTGTTTTTACAATTTGAAGAATACCTCTTGCAATTTGCTATCAGTTCAACATAATTTCAAAACAACCTTATTGAAGTAAGCTTAAGTTTTTATGAATCCTGAAAACCACGTACCAGCCACAATACCCACAGACAAAGTAACGCCAGACCAAAGCAAATTCATCTCTTACCAAAGATCACTGAATGGCAGCAGTTTAATTAAAAGTTGCGCTCCTTGTAGACTATGTTTGCGATACGAGCGCCCTTTATTTGCGCGGCGAGGAAATGAAACATCGCTGTAAGCAGCTCTGCTGTTTATATAGTTTGAGGATACCACACTGTGGTTATGCTTGCTTCTTTTATTGGTATAAGTCTAAAGGCTAATTTGAAAGGTATAAGTGAAGGTAGCTAGTTATCAACATTTATACAATCCTTCCTTTAGAGTTTCATAACATCCTCTTTCTTGAGTTGTTTTCTTCATATCTGAGGGTCATGACCCCGTTTGATTAACTTATTGAGGAATTTGTCATAAACCGAACCGTTTTGGGGAGCATCCAAATCTTTAATTTAATCAAGACTTGATTAAATTAAAGATTTGGATGCTCCCCAAAACGGTTCGGTATAGTCAAACATATCATTTTAGTAACCATCAACCAAACACCATCACCTTTAAGAACAACCTACTCTGTTTTTAAATTAGTTATAAAGTAAAACTGTCGAGTTGCCTTCCTCCGACCGAAAAATATTTTCACTATTTAAAACAGCAAAAACCATATCAACAAAAGAACAACAAACAGTTTATAGTTCAAAATAGTTTGCAGTAAAATTTCAATTTGTATTTCGAACCAAAGCACGTGAAACTGTCCTAAATAATTGACCGCACAAATACCACAAATTAGGCCACACACACACACACCCACATACACACACTCACACACACGCCGGTTCTACGGAACCAATGAAATCACTAAATCAGTTAACTGAACAATATCAATAGTGGCATTCGAGCATACCACTTTATTATCGTTCGCCTTAGTTACGTTCCGACCGGACTGTTGGTGACAATAGAAGGGTACAGACTTAGAGGTATTCCACTTTTATTTATTTTTACGTGGGATAGGTTTGCCTTTGACTAAAGCCTGCCTGATGTTAAGCATTGTTGCAGCCTATAGGATGCACTTACAGCACTGTCTCAATACCACCCAGCCTATTACAAATGGATTCTACGAAGAGCACCGATCGATTTGATGTCAGTCAAAGACTTATACACAGTGTCAGTTTTTTGTATATATCAATATAAAATTAAATTCATAATATGTAATTCAACACATTAAACGAAGACACTAGCGATATTATTTCTATTCCCGCGCACTATTGTTTTTTTTTTGTATTTAGGTCTGTAAACTGGACAACACAGCAAACACCCAAGTGACAATACAGTTATTATGAGTTAATTAATTAAGTGCTAAGCCCGCACTATGTATGTGTATGCATAGTACATCGAAATGAGTGCTTGTTAGACAATAATATATTCTAACAGCACAAGTGGCGTCATCAGCCGCTTAGTCTGAAGTGTATGGTAATGAGTGTGGATTTTCGCGCCCGGCAGTTAGTAGACCGTAGCCTAGAGTTGGTTAAGGCGTTCCGGACGGTGATCGGAAATACGCAAGTTTGAATCCTGCCGGTCGTGATTATTTTCACTCATTTTCCAATAAAAGTTTAAGTTAATACAGTTAAAGTTACAAACAAAGCCGCATGTCCTACCTACTACAGACACTGCTTGCATTGAACATAAAAACACACTTAACATTATGATGATTATGTTTTCTGGAATCCTCGCATCTAATTCCTTTCCAGGGAGCCCTGTAAGGTTTAGTAGATGAGAATGTGATCTGAGGTTGAGATTTGTGTATCAAAGGGTGTGCTTGGTCACAGAGGTACGAGAACACTATCTTCGCTGCCCATTGAAACTTGAGTTCTCTAGTCAGGCGAGTCGGAATGTATTTTATGTCAAATGTATTCGCTGTTCAGATCTTAAATAGTAGCTAACAAATTATTAGATGATTGGACTACGAACTAGTTTAAAAGTTGTAAGAAAATATTATGTGCAGTAGCTTTACAATCATTACCTCATATAAAAAGGCTAGTTAATGACTTACTTACAATGTTAAACTGACTTACCAATACACCCATATGTTAATTAAAACCAAATAATTATATCGTATAAGACTTTGCATTAAATTTACAATCATTGCGTTCTATAAAGATTTGTTTAATGTACCCAAATGTATTGGAACTTAATTTTGGTTATCAGACGAGGTAAATCAGAGAATGTATTTTATGACACAACTAAAGTAAATCATTAGTAGGTACGTAGTAATAATAGCGATAGTTTGTAGTAGATTCATTGACTTGAATAAGGCCCTATCAATGATATTCAATGCACCATTGGACTTTATTGCGTTTCATTGCTTTCCATTTCAATCTTTTCTATAGTTAAGGTGACACGTGCCTTTAGCTGGCACATTTGAATACCAGAACCTCGCAAGTGCCGGCTGTTGTCATGCGTGTGCTAACTTGTATGTTAGTATTGATAAACTAGTGGACAACAGCGGCTTCGCTCGCATTACTTTGAGATAAAAAGTTGCCTATGACACTTCAAAAACCTCATACTACCTACATACTAAAATCATGATGATCTGTACAGCCGTGTTTGCGTTATGAGCGTTTAAATAAACAGACAAACAGATAAACATTCTAAAAACTGCTAAAACTTGTTCTGTTATGGGTTTAAAGTAAACCCAATTTTTTTTTCTCTTATCTTTTATGTTTTGATTTTTGACCCTCTTCAGCTTTATTATATTATGTATAGATATTAAACTGTGGCATTTACGTCTTAACTTTGTCTTTGTCAGATCACCATTTATATAAATAATACTTTATACAAATAAAAGACGACCACGTTAGTGAGTGTCATAATGTCGCTTTGTTTGAATGTTTGTAATATATGCTTTTTGTCTATACTAATATTAAAAAGCGAGTTTGTTTGTTTATTTGAACGCGCTAATCTCAGGAACTACCGATGCGAATTGAAAAAATATTTTTGTGTTTAATAGACCATTTATCGAGGAAGACTTTAGGTTATACATAATAACATCACGCTGCAACTAATAAGAGCGAAGAAACAATGGAAAATGTGGAAAATAACGGGGATAAATCTTTGAGGGCTTCCGTTGCGTGTGCTGCGAAAACGGTTCAAGATATCACAAACATATGTATGAAAGAATTATTTCTCTTAAATATATCTAACAAATTGTCTGCAACAGTATATGTCAAACTTTTAAGATTAACTCACTAGAACCGTTTTTATGGTAATAACTATTCCATGCGGACGAAGTCGCTGGCACAGCTAGTAGTAAATAATATAAATAATACTTTATAGAAATAAAAGACAACCACGTTAGTTAGTGTCATATTGTTGCTTGGAATGTTTGTAATTTATGCTTCTTGTGTTGAATAATGTTACTTTGTTATATAAATGACATGTGCAATTCTACAAATACTTATGGACCTAGCCAGAGTCTAGTTGATCATAAAACCCAGTTAGTAAACACAATACTCGCTACTAAGAAAAAAGAAAACAATACAAAAAGAAGGTCTTGAAACCAAACAATAACTAGTTCCTATCGCCCATCCCGATCACAAAGGAATTGATCATGTTTGCAAATTAGTGGAATCACGCTTTGGAAATGTGTAGTGAGTTGTGGAAACCTAACCAAGTGGACGGGTTCCATTTGTGGTCGATGTGTTTGGGGTTCGACCGCTGCGTGCGGGACTCAATTACTGGAGAGCATATCAGAAGTGTTTTAGGGAGAGCAGAAAAAGTACACGTGTATAAAAAATTATAATAATCACATACGGTACGACTAGTAGGTGCTCGTGGTTTGGTTCGCAATCAGAAGTGAAACTTGCATACCCTATTTCACCCTTTCAAAAGTGGCACAACCAAAAATCCATTCTTAGCGGATGTCTACGTCATAACATATACCTTAATTCCAAATTTCAGCCCAATCCGTCCAGTGGTTTGGGCTGTGCGTTAATAGATCACTTTATCAGTCAGTCACCTTTGAGTTTTATATATTTAGATTTAGTTTGTTTGCGTGGTGGCGGGGTTCTCCTTGGCATCCACCTAACTTGTTTAGTATCTATTTCACGATGTATGCAGAAATATATCGCTAGGTTCCAGGCAACAGTTTTACCGCCTTAAATCTGTAGTATGTTAGTCTTTGATTATAGTCATTAACTAGTATGTTTAAAAATTTGTTAAAATGACGTGCCTTTTTAAAAAAAATCCAAACAAAATATAAATTGAGGGCAAAGTACTGTTGTACTGTTTTAAGAGTTTAAAATTGTGAACTGGTCTATCGGTTGATATTAGACATTATATATCTTATTACTCATATATTAATCTACCCTGTATATAAAATTAACATTATTATACGAAACAAATTAACTTTACCTAGTCTATTCACTTCTAAATGTAAATAGCAAAGGTAACGAAATTAGCATAGGTTAAGTCCACAACAATGGCACTGTACTCCTAGTTTTGGTCACATTCCTTTTGCCTAATTATCCATGGAGAGTCCAAAACTCTCCTAATTAAGCACACTAAGCGTACGGACGGTTCGACGTTCTGAAAAGGTCCTTATTTGAATTGTTTGTTTCTATTTTTGCGCCTACTTTTTAGACAGGTGTAAAATCCACGGAAGAGTGCAAATAAAAAATGTTATTTTACCATTTTACCGATAATTATATTGCGGGTTTTGTATAATTAAAGCTAGTTTTAAGTTTAATTTTTAATATCATTTTGATATGTTGATTGAACATGCTAACATATTAATATATTGCATAAATTGTCAAGTACAATATACTCAAATTATTTATATATGCCATATTTTCTTTACTGTACTGTGCTTAAAATGTATAATGCAATATTAAATATAAAAGAACTAGAAATGAATAAGAACTAAATGAAAATAGGTGATTACTACTCCAAATGATTACATGGTACCAGTTTAATTAACTTTGCAATTTTAAAAAGTCACTTGTGATGAAAACGACTATACCTACACACTACACTAATATTGTAAATTCAGTATATTGCACCCCTAATTACTGAAATATCTTGTTATGGAGATATAACTATATCTGAAGTGTAGCATCTGAAATGAAGCTTGTAAAATTACTAAAGTTTTATGCAATTCCAAAATATGACACAGGTATATTACCTCTTTTATGATATCTGGTAACAACAAAATAAATACAGTTTTAAAAAAAAAATTGCGTTATCTGTGCGCATCACAGAAACACCGTGTTAAGCCAACTCTGGTACATTTGCTCGAACAACGGTCAGAGATTTTATTCAGTGCGCAATAAATAATTCATGAAGTGTAAAAATGTTATTTAAATTCGTTTTAAAACGGACGAGGTCATTTATCAAACTGTGGGCGGTGCGTTTTGGCGGTTTTCGGGGAATTTTGGGCGGAAAGCTTTTGCGGCAAGTTTGGGCAGGTGCTAAAAATAGTTTCGTAGCTTTGGGAAAGTCAATTATGGAGCGGAAGAACAATTTGAATATGCTTAACATGTTTTATTTGGAAGTTATTTCTTTGAGGTGTTCGTCAAGCCTGAATGTAGTCTTATGAAGGGGTTGTTCAGAGAAAATAAAAAATATTTGCTGGTTATAATAAATCTTTAAGCAGTTTCAGCTCTGGAGAGTTAATATGTATCTCTTGGCTGCAGTTACTAGGATTTAAAATGTAACGCAATGATTGCTTTAAAGCGATAACTATAACGAATATTTCACTTTTCGTGTGAGATTAGCTATTTTTACTGTCGATCGAGATCTTCCAAACCGATCTAAGGGCTTCTTATTTTGTGACAAGATTTTATATACTACTAATATGTAAATTTAGTTGTATTAACCGGCTAGCACTAACGTCAAAAATTACGTCGAAAAATTAGCTCGACAAGTCTACTAATATTAGTTACTAATATGTATATAACATGCATTGTCATCGGTTCTGGACCAGCAAGCAAAATTTCAGCTCAATCGGATACCGGGAAGTGGGTCAAATTAAACTTGCAAGATTTGTTAACATACATACAAGTCAAGTTAAATAAAAGGTTTTAAAGAGTATTTCCGTTTGTGAGTGGCTTTTATACGTATAAGTACGCCTTTACCGTGGCTTAACGAAGTACTTTACTCAGTAGAATGTAAAATAAGTATATCACTACTTCTTCTTCTTATCGAATGAGAGTGGCCAACTCTTCATCAAGCCACTCTCGGCCAACACGGCACAATGGCCTCGTACAAGACAAACGCCTAGCTAGAAGCGTCCGTAGCTCACTTGGCGGAGGCAATCGCATGCGATTGCCAAAGTTAAGCAGAGGTCGACGCGGTCAGTCTTTGGATGGGTGACCAAAAAGTGGCATTCCATTTTGGGTGCTTCTGTGGGTCAGACAACACGTTAAATTGTAGTTTCCGGCTGTTTGTCTATAACGCAGTCGATAAGCCATGTCAGAGGCCCATGGTGGCTTGATAACTCTCGACACCAGAGTTGGCCACTCTCATTCGATAAGAAGACAACTAGACAAACAGCCAGGACCTACAATTTAATTTATGACTACTGTTAAATTCCCATAACAGCCTGTATCATAACTATCTAACCGCACATCACATCCGCAATGATTAGCTAACCTCTGTTCTGTATTCCGCCAACAAATTGTGCCGAGTGTAGTGTACGGTAACGAGCAAAGTTTCACACAGAAGGGCTTTACCCAATCCAGTGACCAGTAATTAGTTACGGATCAACTATTTCAGTAGTAAGAGCAGTGGTTAGGTGTTTTATTGTGATGGTCTGTTTTAGTGGAAATCAATTGTTATATGTACTTGAAATCAAAATGTGAACAATGGATCTATGATTGCAGTTGGTATATCATCATCATCATCAGCCCGTTATCGCTCATTGCTAAACATGGGCCTCTAAATGTAGTTGAAAAAATGTATGAAGATTAATATAATGTAAATTTAAAAATTGGCTTTATATTTGCTTGATGCGATACCAGACTCTGTGGTCGAGGCGACACTGTGATTGTGAATTGAATTGGCATTAATGTTAATTAAAGCCTCTATTTTCTACCTTTAATTTTGCAATAGCTTGTCCTGTCCTAATGGACGTTTTGAATAAACGTCTGTAAACACATACAACATTGATAGGTACAAACATTCGTAGAGCTACGTAGAGCTGCTACGCTATAATGCTACGAAGCTACAAAATTAAAGCCAAACTCTACGCGATTCCCATATCTCCCTATTCCAATAGTTCCCAGGTTCCCATACTGGTCCCGCTATATCCTGTTCTTCAGTAAGAGTGCGGAAACTGGCCCCAATTTGGGTTGTAAATTGGGAACTTTGCACGAGGCGATAAGGCCGCCAAGTTATTGTGTAAGTTCGTATCGCGATTGTGCAATTGTTGAGACGAGAGATTATCGGACTTTAAACTGTTGGTCAGTTCGGAACTGTTTGGATGACTTGACAATTTGTGAGGCCTTTGTACGTTTAATACAAGCATTTGAACAACCTTCATGAACTAAAGGGCTGGTTTATATTGTAATGATTGTAGTTAACATTTGTTTGGTATTGATCTGATTTGAAAAAGGCTATGTTAGGCTTAATTAACTTAAACCATACTCGTATACCATGGTTATGGTTTAAGTTGGATACAAATCTTTTTTCATTTCACTTCAAGTAAGTCTTGTAATATGTATCATTATTTCCTATTGTTTGTCTGTGTCCGTTGGACAACTTGTAAATTAAATAAATAAATAAATAAGATTGATTACAGATAGTATATATAAGAAGTATAACCGAATTATCTTATTTTATCTTTTATTTGAAATAAATAGATAAAAACATTGCTAGCACTCTTATCTCAAGAACCACCATAAAATAGCAGTTCCACCATAAATAAACGAGATAATCACAAATTAGTCATAATTGCTAATTAGGCAGGTAATCTGAAGTAAAACTCGGAAGAAAGTTTGCGAACAAAGGAATGTTTTGCATATTTAATATGCGTAATTTAGAAAGGTTGCTTCTGGGGTTCCATTGGTAATTATAAATGTAGATTATGCTTAAAATTTACCCAGTAAAAGAATACAATACCTAAGTCCTCTAGTAACAAGGAAATATATCTATTGCTCTTTTAGGCAAATTCCGCGCGACAGTTTTTACCGAAATTGATAAGTACTAAAGTTTTACTCAAGGTCGTAAAATTTGAATATTTTGTTGGTTGTTTACAATTTTATGCAAAATTGTTAAGTTTTTATAATATTTAAGGCAAAGAATACTATAATACCCTTATTTAAGGTTTCTGTTTTTAATTTTTTTTGTTATAATTGAGTTGTACAGTACTTTGAACTTGCTCTAATTTTGCTATAAAAAATATCAACACCTATTTTTCTTTATTACATATCAATTACAATATTTAATATCAATTTTTGTGTTTTTTTTACCGACTGTCATAAACAAATGACCTAAATTTTTTTATATAACGACATTACCGTGACAAGAAGTTTTTATTTTTGGAAAATTTGCTTAATTCTTTCTATATATAGCTAATATTTAAAAATATAATAGTATATTATATTCTAGTGGAAGCTCGAGACTCGCTATCTAGCGAACGACGTGCTAGTCTTGTCACTAAGTCTGGTTATGAAAAGGTTTAGCTAGTTTGCAGTTGTGGACAAATTAAATACTCCTCAGTTATTTTAGAATATTAAACTTAAATAATAAATAAATATTCCAGGATAATGTACACAGCGCTATCTAGCCCTAAACTAATCAAACGCTTGTGTCGTGGGTACTAGATGACGGATATAATAGGAACTTATATACTTTTTTTAGAAAATAATAATTTAAATTAGAAAAGGATATACTTGAATATACGAAAATAATTATTCCATTTAATAAAAGTGATTTCATGCGCAAATTACGGTAAAAACAGTATTAGTTAAAAAATATGTAAACGCCGTGGTTAGTGTTATTACAAAACGCTTTTGTTAATATTTGTATCTTGCCTGTGTTGTCAGATGACTCACTTCTTTTCTGCAGGCTTTATTTAAATTGTTTTGGATTACAAAAAAACAATATCTAAAGTTTGTTTTTTATAATTAATTTCACTACCTTTCCATATATAGACCAGCATCACCTGCCAAACAAAAACAATCGATAGATGTAAATCAATTTCATCCCATTTTGGGCGCATTTGTGGGTCGGATGACACGTTAAATTGTAGGTCTCGGCTGTTTGTCCAGTACGGCAGTGGTTAAGCCATTTCAGAAACGCTTAGGTTGACTTGATAAACTCGACACCAGAGTTGGCTACTCTCATTCGATAAAATAAGAATCGATTCATCATTGGCGAAAAATCACTCACACATACTAAAAAAACATTCTGCTGAATTAAGAACTTTTTGTCATTTAATAAAGTGTAATAAAAATATAAAGTTTTCCGTTTTCCGAACTTTTTTCTTGTCTCATCATAACCAACGTGTCTTTAACTCGCCCAGCAACTGTAGCATACATTCCCCCCGCGGGTTGCGGGGCGCGGGGGGAAGTCTTCATAAGAGGATTAAACAGGGTAATAAGGTTTGCACCCGCACTTGGCTAGGTCAAGTAGGGCTTACCGTGTTCTTACTATGTGCTCCTAGTGTGGTATAGGTATATGGTATAGCTAGTTAGACTTAGATGTGAGCCTAGGTATGCTGTCTGTGTCTATGCTTTTGCTGTGTTGTGTAATAAATTGTTTTATTGGTGCATTTAGTGTTCATCGCCTGGAGTCTATGACTAAACAAAACGTAAAAAAATGTGCGGTGACAAAATGAAAGTGTCTGTTGAGCGTATCTTTCGTATAATTTTAACGAGTAGAAATTTTAGAAAATAAATATTTCAGTATATTGGGACAGGAGGCCCGGTAGTATTAAAACACATCTTGTTAATTGATAAATAATCGTTAGTATAATGTGATTTGGTAATATTTTTCAATTTTAGCAACTATAGGCACAATATAAAGCTGTTCGTCGTTGATGAGTTGCGCTGGCACCGCCCTCTTGAAAAAAGTCCTTTTCGAAGATGGCTGCCTCGCCTTCGATAGAACGTTCCGCCAGACTAATGATAGAGGTTATTCTTTAAAAATACGCTTACGTCACTCTTATGGTGGTTATTAAATAATTCAATCTTACCTTTAACTTTTTTTTATTAAATCGGCTTGTGTTCACTTCGCATGATGGGAAGTGACAAAATCATAGATGTAGCATGGCAAACTTATCAAGAAGAAACTAAATTTTTTAAAGATGTTTATATTGTACGACGTAGAAAACATCCTGGGAAGAGGTTTTACTGAGTCACTTCACTATACGTGTCAAGAAAGGCTTTGAAATCCCACACACAGTATATAAGTAAGTACTAAAGGTTAGAGCTAGTTACCTAATAGCCTAGAATGACAAAGACTAAAAAGCCTGTAGGCATTACCTACACGACCTTTTATTAGATATATTATTAAGGGACATAATAGACTGGACGGACTGGCCGGCACACATCTCTGTATAGGTAGTGGTTATAACGACATTGTATGTTTTAGACCCTGATTTTACCAGCGGTAAAACTCTATTTATATCCTTTCAAAATAATATAAGCATGAATCATAATTATAATAAGTTAATTAATTTTAACATAAACAAAACGGAAATGATATGAATTGTTTTTTTTTAGTTTTTGTGGCCGTGTTAATTTTTTTATGTTGTCATTTTTTCAAATTTCTTAAGCATAGTGTACACAACATAAGTACGTTATAAATTTATGTTAAAACAAGCACAATCTTATTAATGATAAGAGAACTTTCCTAACGAATGAATTCTTTGGGGGAGTCACGTTCCTCAGACATGAGGAAATATGACTCAAAGTGAAACGTATTTGGGGGTCTAGCTTACTTCATCTAATATAGGGTATCTGGCTAATAAAACCACACGCCGGCACAAGGTTGGACATAATAACATTAAATTTAACTTAGTCTGGATCCTTCAGACATTGAAATTACCTTTAAAAGCGACATTATGTTGCGCAAATTACTCGCTATTCATATTCATTGCTTTATTATTTTAATTGTTTCGTGAAAGTGTATTTTAAAAATACATAACATCTAGTTTTATAGAAGTAAAAGTTATTCGTTATTGGAATAAATATTGCGATCGTTTTACATTGCATGTTTGTATTTCATCATCATCATCATCCACAGCCTTCTCTATCCCAATGCTGGGCATAGGTCTCTCTTTGAATGTGCCAGCTGCGTTAATGTTTCAAATTAGGCAGCATATAAACCGACTTCAAGAAAAAATATTTTTCTTATGTAAGTAAGATAGTTAGTTACTTTGTATGAGAGTGGCCAACTCTGGTGTCAGAATTTTCAAATATTCAAAAAGTAACCATCTCTTGTAGCGAGCGATTTCAAATCATTCAAGGGCCTATCAAAAACACACAGTCATACCATGCTAAAGGGAGGAAAATGAAAATTTATAATAAAAAATATAGCTTCCCTTGCTTTTCAAATCAACAGAAATCCTCAAAGCTTTATATTACATACTAGGTTTGTATTTATAGACTGAAATTGGTTCTATTACTGAAATCCACGTGAAATATTGTCGTTTTGTAACACTGAATCAAAGAAACCCTTTTTTAATTATAATTTTCAAGAAGGAAGGTCTCCTTGATTATTAATAGGAAATTCCGAGAAGGTTGACCTTGATTTGAGGCTTAGAATGGTTTATTAAAATTACTAAAACTAGGTATTTAAGTATCATATCCGTTATCTAGACATACGAAAATTTCTCTATTTTTATATATACAGCCACAATTTCAAGTATTATTAATTGAGTAGTTCTCATTCTTCTATGATTTAAATCCTGCATCAAAATAGTATGCATAAAACTATTTTTAACGTATAATTATATGAAATCAATGTATTTTTTACTTTTACGGAACCAAGTTGAATAACTGGAGCCGTTCAACAATTGATGAAATTATCTATAGACCGATTGGTGACATTATCTGTTCAAATATTCATTTCAGGTCCTCGTAGTTCTCCTGTCCAGGGCAAATATATTTGAACACCTTGTTACACAACGGAATATAGTAACTGGCTGGAAATAGAACACGTCGGATGATCAAATATAGGTTAATAATTACATAATTAGCAAGTAACTAATGAATACGAAACGAAACGCTTTGATTCTACCTGCATAGTAAGGACAGCGAGACTATGGAACTCTCTACCTGGAGCCCTGTTCCCAGAAAATTATAACCCAGGGGTCTTCAAATCTAGAGTAAATACTACCCCTACCCCTACCTACCTATTACTACCTATTTACTTTTTTTTTATTTATTTATTTATAGCCCGCCTGATGTTAAGCACCACTATAGTCTAAGATGTATCTTAGACTATAGTGGTGCTTAACATCAGGCGGGCTATAGTCAAACGTAAGCCTATTTAATGTAAAAAAAAACTATGTACAATAAAATATTTTAATATACGGACAACTTTGATTAATATTACGGTTGCCTGGAAGTAATCGCTAGTAGCGATAAGGCCACTAGTTGTGCCACTATTTTTTAAGTCTTTTTGTGTTTCTGTTTGTCTTTTTTTTTTCAATGTGTGTTACTTACAATGAGTTCTATCTATCTAACTAATATTTGGTTTAGTACTTCTTATGCTAGACATTTACGACACAGTTTTTTACTAAAGTATGAGGCAGTGCTATTAGTAACATGTAACATATTATTTGCTCACAATAAATTTATCATTATCTTTACATAATAAATGATACATTAGAAGTAATATTCAATTCATTTATAAGAAAGATTTGGATTAATTCAAACAAAAATTGCGAGAAACAGTTTAATTTTAAATGAGTAAACCGGCTCTTTTCTGGGAACCACGTCAAACGCAGAGATGGTATGGAAATCTCGAGAGAAAATGGCCTCTTACATACAAGCTTAGATACATACATATCGTTATAGGCGCTATATACAGGCACCACATCGGTGCCTTATATCTCAGCAATTACTATTCTGGACGCCTTGGAGTTGCAGCTTCACCGCCGGTCAACGCCTTACCGTTCTAAACTTAGAAACGACATAGAATATAACCACAATTGATTGCGTTTACGCCTTAAGGTGTGTCTTTAGGTTTGTTTTTTTTGCGCTCATACGGATGAACTAAATTGGATGGTATTTTATATGGATATAAATGACACCTTTGATTAATAAATTGGTTATCTACTTATTATATCTCCAATTAACGAGAGTAACTCCGCAGTCGCCGCTAGTTTATTATACGTATGTATACTTTTCGATGTAAACCAATGTGCTATATATCTGGGCAAGCACTGTACTTGCAAGTCAGTCGCCTTGGAGTTGCGGCTTGGCCGCCGGTCAACTCGTTACCGGTCTGTAGGGAGGAACTTAGACACGACATAGTAGGTAACAGTAGGTGAGGTGATTGTATTTTGAGATAACGCTCTTAATGTTAATTTAGGCATAAATGTTTTGGAAAATTGTGGACATTGGACATACTCGTATTCGTAGCTAAGCTAAATAAAGCTACCTGCATTATTTTCTTTGAAATTCGATAGTAAGTAAATTTCATTCCCATTAAGCCTATGTCGTAGGTCAATTACTGGATGAGGCAGATCGTGATATGCCGGGCGCATGCACGTCGGAATTTCATGATAGGCCAAACTCATATAACTACTACTTCTTAAAAACAAACTGTCAATGAGGTGCAATGACAACAATGTTTTAGTTGCTTTTTTTTTCTTTCAAATTTTCGATTTACATATTATTTCTATATACATAATCGGGAAGAGGTTGGCTCCAGGATACGGTAACCCAGTCTGGAGTCCAACGCATTATGTTAACCTAAGGCTAAGTTGGTTATTTAAGAACCTAGTTATAATTTTTATGTTACATGGCCATAAGTCATTTTCTAGTACACCATAAATGTTTTTATTTCATTACTATCTATAAGAAGTGGTTCCACTGCTACATATCCGCTACGTCCCTCAGTAGAAGAGCGTGATGTACTTGGTCCGGTGCGCACGACCTTAATAGCTCTGTCTGTTAGGCCATTCATTCTTAGACGTGTGCTACACTTTACAGAGTTACTAGGGACCGGTGAATAATTTTTAATTAATTAATTCGGTTTTTAATTATATCCATATATGTACCTACATAGAACTTAGATGAGTGGCGTACAAGAAGAGAAGCCTATGCTCAGCAGTATGATGATGATGATATACCTACACACAAATTGAGTCAAAATCAAGTTAGGGCTCATAGCTAAAAAAGACAATAACTTTCAGATAACAGATAGGGTCCAGCGTAAAGGTTCCTATATTACCTACTACTGCAATCGTGTTTTATATCAAAGCAAGCACTTTATCCCGCGTAATCGGTAGATAGTATTGATGTGAAACCTGACAGCATGCACTTTCATTAAGTACCTGTGATGACCCTTCATGAATCAGCGAAAATGTATTTTTATGATTGGAAGATCGAAGAAGAGGCAAGGTTATTACAATACAATACAATACAATACAATACATTTATTCATAATTCCATAATTATAGGTCAATATATTAATATTAAGTCAATGGTAATTCAACAATCATAGTTTAAACAAACGACAAATTCAATTATACAATGTATGAAAATAAAGAAGATAATATAAATGCACTTATTACAACTAAAACAATACATCTACAATGTCACATAATCAGAACTTCCGGGTGGAATACACGTATCAAAAACAGTCTTTGATTTTAAAGTAATCTTCAACGTCATAAAATGCGTGCATCAGCAGCCACGCTCTCAACTTGGTCTTAAAGACCGCGGTAGAGGCTGCATCACGGATGGAGACTGGTATTCGGTTGTAAATCGCGGGCCCTATTATGTACACCGACCTTTCCGATTTAGCAAGACGGTGCCTCGGGACACTCAATTGAGCTTTTTTTACATTACTCCGCAAGTTCATTGTCTTGTGGACGCCCCTGCGATGAAATGCATCAAGATGTGTGCGTGTGAACAGTGCCACCTGGTAAATGAGCTCACACGGCAGCGGCAGTATTTGGAGCTCCCGAAACAACTCCACACAGGAGACGTCATCCTGGACACTGCAAATGGCACGTATGGCTCGCTTCTGCATTAAAAATGCTCTATTTCGATCGGCCGCCCGGCCCCACAGCTCCAGTCCGTATGTGAGAACACTATGGACGGTAGCGAAGTAGCAGGAACGCACGACGTCGCGGGTAGCGGTGCTCGCAAGACGCCGGAGAGCGAAACACGAGCTCGCTAGCTTTCCGCATAGTTCGTCTATGTGCGTCCCCCACGTCAGCGCACTATCCACGTGAAACCCAAGTAGTTTAGTGCACTGCACTTGCTGGAGCGCGGTTTGACCAATCGCTACCGAGTACGATGTTGTAGCGTGCCCGTTAAGCTTAAATACCATGTAACATGTTTTATCCTTGTTCAGCGCTAATCCATTTGACCTGAACCAGTTATCGAGTCTGTTCACCACAGAGTACAGTTTCGCTTCTAACTCTACATGTGTTGGTGCTGAAATAACTGCGGCTACGTCGTCGGCATACATGTAGAGCTCTGCCTCTGTGGTAACATCCGGCAGGTCGTTCAGGAGCAGGCTGAACAAGGTGTTCGACAGGCATGATCCCTGTGGAACGCCCATTAGGTTCTTTTGCTCCGACGACATAGCTCGACCTCTATCGCCAACCACAACTTGAGTCCGGTTCGACATAAAAGAGGTAAGTACGGCCAAGGCCGGGCCGCTGATCCCGTAAAATTGCAGCTTATTAGCAATGAGGCTGGAATCAGCTGTATCGAACGCGCGGGAGAGGTCGCAGCAAAGTAAAGCCACCTGCTGCTTCGACTCTCGCGCGCTCAACACCTTCCACAGCACCTCACGCACCAAGTCTGTGGTCGCGCGGCCGGCCCTGTATGCATACTGCCTTTCGGACAGAAATTCGCGGTCAGTTATATAGTTTAAGACTCTTCTGTTAAGGCCTACCTCAAACACCTTACTCACAGCAGGGACGAGAGATATGGGACGGTATGACTTCGGGTCTGACTTCTTACCCTTGCCTTTATACAAAGGGCATATCTTTACTCTTTTCAGTGCTGTAGGAAATACTCCCTCCTTCAGACATAGACTGAACAAGACGCTCAAGACGGTGGCTATAGGCTCTATCGCTTCTTTCAGTACACCCGCAGATAGCCCGTACATATCTGTGCTATTTTTTGGCGCGATGCGTTTCCTAGCGATAGTAACCACTTCAGAATGGGAGAAGGGCTCCATCCTAATCGACACGTCGCTCGCACATCTCTCAAATCCGAGTGCTGCAAGGGCGCTCACATTATTCGCTGCAGGAGCTCCGCACCTACTCGCCGCACTAATGAACTCTACATTGAGTGCGTCGACTACATCCTGCTTCGTCGCAAAACTAAAGCCGTTTTTGTCACGTATTAAGTTCGTAAAATCCGCTCTCTCGCGCGTCCCACGGCCTAGCTCAGTGTTGATCACACTCCACATACGTCGCGGATTACCCTGAATAATGCTTGAGTAGTGCTTAACTCTCTTATTCTTTAGCAATGAATGGTACGCAGTTTTTAATTCATCGCACTTTGTCCGTAATAAGTCATCCGCCGGGAATATTTTTTTCAGTCTCAACGCGTCATTCAGTAGGTACTTGAAATTATGGACATCTGCGTCTACCCAGTGCTTCCTACCGACGAGCTTATTCCTCTCGGGAAAACATGTCCGAAACGAATTAGCCAGTATGTTAATAATACTCACTGCTAGGGAGTGACAGCATCCATTACTCCTAACCACTACACCGCCCCAGTCAACCGCCTCAAGCGTATTTATAAAGTTAAGCTCATTCGCTTCCGTAAACGATCGTCCCGGGCGGTGCAAAGGTGCAGGTGCTACTGCTCTACAACCTCCTAGCGTGAGGCGTTGTGCTTTATGATCGCTTAAAGGACACGTATCTATGTTCGCGATATTGAGTACGCGTTTGGAAGACATATTTGTATAAACGTGGTCCAACAGCGACTTGCGACCCGAAACAACATCCTCACGCGTGTATTCACCGACCACTTGAATCAACTTGAAGCTGTCGAGCATTTCTATTAACGTTTTCTGCGCGGTAGAGTCAATTAGCAGGTCAATGTTCGCGTCTCCCATTATAACACAATCTATCTTCTCGTCAATTATTTTGCATAACAGACCTTCAAACAGCTCTAGGTATCTATCATGGCTCGTCCCATTAGAATGATAAACTGCCACTACCAGGATATTCTCCTCCAATATGTGCACGGCGCACACGTCAAAGAGCTGCTCTTGAGACAAATCACAGTAATCCTGTCGATTCACAACCAACATACCCTTCCTCACGTAGATGCAGCTTCCACCGTGTGCAATACGGTCCCTACAACTAAACTATTAGTTTACATTCAGTTTCCTGACGGAGCAAAGACTGTGGTGCGGCTAAATAAACATTTGTATTTTTTGCAGTATCCGACCCAAAAGCAAACCACCAGCAACTATGGTCGGATGACATTTCTAAACAAGTAGGTAGGAGACGGATCAGACAGGCTGGAGACCGTACTATGTGGCACATTGGAGAGGAGGCCTATACTCAGCAGTGGGTGAACACGGGCTGTTATGATGATGATGATGATTTTTTGCTTCGAAACTGTAGTCCCCATCAACATTTTCTTTATCCAAAATGCTTTCTAGTGTAGAAATCTTAAATTTTCTCCCATTTCCGGCAGCAACGTCGATACAGTCTCCAAGGGCCCTAACGAGTTGACTGCAAGCCAACCGAGACATGATCCGCACGGTCGTTTGAGAAAACTATCGATTTCTTACTTTGGCTACCACATTATTTAAATATAGTAATACTTTGTGTAAACTTTGGTTCTTCGATAACTTTCTGAGACTCATAAAATGTGATATTAATTTGTTATTAAATAAGATATTGAATAATTTTGCAGAAATCCTATGCATGACTACGGTACCGTTTTTGTCTGAAACCAACCGGCAAGGAGCAGTCACAGCAGAACACTAAATATTTACTATTTTTTCCAGTACGGATGTATGTTTGCAACGATCATAATATGTATGGAAATTCTTTAATATAACCAAATCAATCGTATTTTTACCTTTTTGTGTCGTTAAATAATATATCCTGCGCATGTAAGTATTAACCAAATTTAACCATATGCTGTATTGACAGAAGAGACAGTAAATTAATTGTATTACAAGGGTACTGAAAATAAAGTCAAAAGTCTCATTTTATATACAATAGACAATTTAAGGATTTCAATTATTTTTGGATATGCTTAAACAGCTTGCATAACATTTCAATATTAAGCGACAAAACAGTGGCAACGAGTTGACACTGAGCCAAGCTCATGTTAATAACATCTAATACTGCTACTGCTATTTTGATAGCAGAACAGAAATCAGTGTTATTTTTATTAAAATATTAACATAAGTTATTCTTCTTCTTCTTATCGAATGAGAGTGAACAACTGTGGTGTTGAGAGTTTATCAAGCCGCCCCAAGGGCCTTTGACATTAACGACTACCTTACTTGACAAACAGCCTTTTGTTTTGTTATTAATTGGAACACTAAGATGATATTTACCATGTGCAAAATAAAAGAAATTACTAAAGGATATAAAACTAAGCTTAAATTGTTCTTTCAACTTTTTTATATTGTTAAAATCTATCTGATGATAAATTCTACGATAATATACGATCACACAGTAAAATTATAGTCACTAAAAAAAATATCCAATTTTGATAAAACGTCAAAAAATACAAAAAATAGTTGATACAAACTTTTATTACAGAACAATAGATCCGTCCGTGATCAAAATAATTTTTCTAAAAATAATTTTAATAAAACTAGTTTCTAGTTTGAAATTGTCGATGAAATTCAAAAATATGTTGCGCTTTCAGCGGAAACTGGTTCTCGTTTCATAGATGTTACAAAATACCTATTTGAAATAGACTAAAAATATAGTGTTAGTATAAAATTTAAAAATATTTATATGAAGTTTCCTTAATATACTTAAAAACCTAGATTTAAAAAATTAGAAATTTGTGATAAATAAATTGGTATCAAAGAACACACGACTTTAGCTCTTGTAGTTTAGTAAATTTGTAGTTTTCATTAACAAATAGTTTTTAAATATCATTTTTATGAATAACAAAAAACGTTTCCCTTTCCTTACAATATAATAACAGATATTCTTACCTACTGCATTTTCTTGTATTATTTCAATCACAACAAACTTGTTTTTTTTTTACAACTAACTGCAAAAACTAACAGTTTCCGTAAAATACAAGCTTGCAATAAAATATCGAGTTTTCGATTCAACTCACCCGAGTTAACGTCACTGTTACTCTGAGATAACCGATTCGCTTTGTTTTAGGTTTGTTTGCTGAAAATAAAAGTTTAGTTTGGATATGCATAATCGCATATTTTATTCCATAAGTTATATATAAATAAAATTAGTATTATTTGTTTATTCCCTTGATTATAATAAAATAAAAGATATATTATTTTGACGTGATGATAGGCAGTCTCAACGGAAGACCAGCTGGCCGTTTGAAGCTAGCTGCTATGTATGCTAAGCTGGCTTGTAAAAGTTTTTTTTTTTTTAAGTTTTTTTTTAATGGTTTTCTATTTGTTATCTAAATAGATACGGTTCACATCGGAATCAGAAGCTTAAATGGCTAAATTGATTAAGATCGAATTATGACTGAAGTCAGTAAAAGACTTTACTATGTAAAGTGTAATTTACATAAATAAACTTTTCGTCAATGAAGACATGTAACACTTACACATATGATTTTAAAATTGTTAACAATTCATTAACCTTCATCACCATGTAAATTGAACGCATATTTATATAAGTATAATCTTATTTTACACAACTTTCTTTTACATTTAATATTTTGCATTCATAACTTGTTATGCTAAGAATATATTATTTTCTCTTCTAAATCTTCTTAATACCAAGCCCAAAACCATATTTTCCCCCTAATTATGGTCTATGATTCCATGGCTATAAAACCCATTTTCATATAAAATTCTCATACGTTCCTTGGATAAAGATAATAATGGCGTCCATAAGACGTCTTTCCTTCATCGACATAGTACGTAGTAAAGGACAGGCCTTGTCAATAAATAATCTTCAATACGTGTTTGGTGAAATTGAAATGTATAGATATTGGATAATATAATCTAGCAAACAAATTAAGATTTTGCTACCTTCTTTATTGCCGTAACTTATCAAAAACAACTTTGACAATTTAGATAGAATTTGCTGTGTTTTAATTCGAGATAAACCTAACCTTATATTTTTTTTAATCGTATACATTTGTGGAAATTTTACATATGTGTTTAGAAGACTAATAATACATTAAGATCATACTTATTTTATTTTATCTAATTTTGATAACATCAAAAGCATACGATTGTTATCTACATTATGTTTTGTTTTCTATAAAAAAAACCTGTTAAAAATTATTAAGTAAATCTAGCTGTCTAGCTATGAGTCAACAAGTACTATCAAACAACCGGTGTCAAAGGAAGCATGAGTGTAACTCTCAGTTCATTTAAATTTGACATCACTTCGTGCGCTTACAAAATAAGCGGTTTGACCAGTCTATTACTATTCTATGTCAACACTTCCTCCTAAGATGGTACTCGAGGTAATGGCGGTTTTACCGCTTTCCTTCCTAAATAAACGGAATATGATGCTGAAGAGAACTGAGCTCGTTTTACCTTGCTAGTTGTCTTAATATGAGGGTATTTTTAGTTTTGCTCGAAGGACTGTAAAACTAACTATTGCCTAGCAAAATAAAAGGAGTTCTTTTATTTATTTTTACAAACACTCAATTAGAAATGAGCAGAATAAAAATCTTAAGGGTTCCAGAAAAACAAAACTATAGTTCGGGTTTAGCATTTACGAAATCATCAGATATCTCTCGTGTATACCTATATATATTTAAGAAATCAATTTTTAATTTCTCTATCAAGATAGTCCGTCTTGTTTAATAAATAAACAAAAGTACAGCCTCAGTGCTAGAAAAAACATAACCTCAACAAAGCCCAGTTTTTGGATACTAGTTACACTGAAGCCAAATTAGTGTCAAATAAATTATGTATGATGAAAAACAACAAACGTTAGTCTCTCCATACAACTCCTAACTGTACTTCTTACACAAGACTCGTTTAATGATTCACTGCTTAATGTAGACAATATTACTCGAAGACACCTAATTACTATCCACTAGTGCGACACTGAAATTTTACCTGCATTAATAAGGGGTTTATACTAAAATAGTAAAATACTAGTTGATGCCCGCGGCTTTGCTCGCATTATTTTGAGATAAAAAGGTTTAAAATGAACATAACTTTTTTATTTAGAAACCAATTGAAATTAAATAAACACTAAATGTTAAGTTGAAAATGTACCTACGTGTTAGTGGAAACCGTAGACAAATCGGTTTAGCCGTTTTTGAGTCTATAACGAACAAACGTTCCGACAGACAAACAGTTTTTTTTTAAGCATGATTTTTGTTTTCTATTGCATCAATAAAGACCCCTTAACTTTTTTTTTCACTATCTTCAATGTACAGACACCGTACGGTTACAGCTTTATTATAAGTATATAGATGAGTAATTTCATATTTTATTAGTGGAATTGAACGAAATGGGATACATGCACCTATCAGAATCCAAACGTGAATTCCAACATGCTTGTTGTTAAAAAACGAAGCCTTTAATAATCTTAGTTGCGTTAATTAATGTTGTCAATCTGAACTATGTGTCATTTTCCAGTGAATAACCTTGATAATTTAATTGTAGTATTTTTAGAAGTACTTACACAGCAACGCAAGCACTTATTTTAGTAGTTTTATGCTATTGTTTTATATCACATATGTATGCCTGATTTTCTGAATGTACTTAGATGTTTATTGGGTGAGATGTCGCTGTTACTGAATTAGGAGTAATTGCAAACTCAGGTAATCTAGGTAAAAGCATTACGCTGAGGGTAGTTGTTGGTATAAGTAAGTGTTGTTTATTTTGTTATGCGGCAGCCTTGTTTCTCTTTAAGTTGTTTGTGTCTTATACAATGTGTTCGTATATTAACTATTCAATTATTTGCTGTATATTTTAAATAACTTTTTCTTTCTTCCGCTGTAAATTATAAAGAATTTTTAATCCATCAATCCTATGGATAATAACTTTATACAAAGTATTCCATTTACATCATAATTAACTTTCATATTGGCCTAAAAGCAAAACCTCAATAAACATTTTGAGTGTTGAAAATTACTCACTCTAATATTTTTAATGAAATCATCATTATTCAATTCGAGTATAAAATGTATACTACATTAGTTTCCCGGAGTTGATAAACAAAATGTTCTAGAATTCACACGTTTATCCAACTTCAGCCACCCTTTTCACATCCGAGCAAAAAGAGTAAAAAGCGCAATAAAATTATACCAATAAATAAATAAACCTTTGAATCTCCAAATCGTCACCTCGCTGCATCATTAGCCCTATCGAAGGAAGTTTCTCGAGTCATTAAACAGCTATTCATCAAAACCAATAAACAAATCCAATGATATCATATTCTTTAGATGCCTTATTAATATAATGAGGTTACTTTGACACTCGTGTGTCTCACACTTATTAAAACAAAATTATTGACCTTATAAATAAAAAAAAATTATAAGTGATGCCGCTATTTATTTTTATAATACCAGTGAAAGCTTTATTATACCGGCTTCAGGGTGCCTGGCGCGAGAAAGCCTTCGACCGGGACGCATGGAGGCAGTTAGGGCAGACCTTTGCCTGGAGTACAAGTTAATAAAAAATACTGTTTAATTTGTCATTTTGTTGAAATCTTTTTACTAATTACCTAGGTACCTCATTTTACCGTGGAAGGACCTGGGCGCCCATCACGATGTATCTACCCAAGAAAACTCCCCTAACGAATGAGTTCTGTGGGGGAGTCACGACCCTCAGTCAAGAGGAAATACGACCCAAGACCTCAATGCTGTACAGTTAATTACATAGTCTTACCACATGTTAGGTGTCTCACATTGATGAACAAATCCAACCCATATTTAAATAAAATAGAACACGAAACACGTCGGGTCTCTAAGGAGGCGATCTATCTTCGTAAATGGCATTAGTCGTTGACATCTCGAGCCAGCGTCACGGCATCAATCACTGGGACCGAAGTATTTCGGGAAAACATAAGGTGTGGGAAAAAATGGTGCGTATGACTGATAGAATGGGTAATAGGTTCGGATGGTGCGGATTATTTGGGAGCAGAAGTTTGTTTTTCTTAAGATAGGTACATATAAAAAATAATTAACATGATTTTATTTTAACTGAAGCCATAATAGATTTTTTATTGAGTTACTTTTCGAAATAATATTATAATTCGACGTAAGTAACCAACTTTTGTTCATTTAATTTCTTTGTCTGGTTTTCTTCAAAAGCTATCACTGCCGTCTTTTAACCTCCAAGGTGGTTGTTGTTGCCATTATTAGAAGAATGTTAGTTTCGTTGCATGATTTATCAAATACAATTTATTATTTAAGGTACCAAACTAATAAAATAACTGGTTTCAAATAATGAAATGGGAAAAAATTAAGTAATATATTTTACTCTAGAAAACCTTATAAGTATAAAACTTAAGATAATTAATTATTATATTTTTATATCAATAAAAGCACTGTTTTAATATCGCCAAATCAAACGTTACAAACCAAATCATCGAACCAGTGGTATAAATCATAACAACCATTCCTTTGTTTATTCCTATTCTTGCAATCACACACATCCTTTTTGAATGAAGTATGATTGAGTTGTCTCTCTATATTTTTTCTCCATCGTAGACCAATATGTCGTATTCAGGACGTACCCATTTTCCTGGTCATAATGAAAGCAAACGAAACGCCTGAGTGGCGACGGATTCATTCCAACCACGGAGCATAGAATGGTTTTACGTTTAGTTAGAAAACATTTGTAATGTATTTACAAAAGAAAAGTATATAAGTATTATATTATATCCATTATCTAGTACCCATGATACAAGCGTAAGCTTAGTATGGGGCTAGAAGGCGCTGTGTGCAATGTCCCGAAATATTTATTTAAATGTGTAAAAAATACTCAAGAACTTACAAACTGGTTACTTACTTGTGGCATTTGTGGGTTTTTTGGTGTGTCAACATATTTGGGTAAAGTTTGGAAATAATAGATAAAACTTGATGAAAAACCAAAATAACACAAACCGCCAAAATATAATGTATTAGTGTGGCTAGAAATACAAGCAGTTGGCTTAGCTCTGCCTCGGTGGCTGATTGGGGAAGTGGTGCGACTGTACTGCAATGACCTACCTATTTAAACAATCATTGTAATTAAGATTAACGTGACTTAACATAACTTTTGTTTACATATTACCGTTATATCTTACCTACTAAAATCTTCTGCTAAGATTTGTTCTTATCATAGAATAAAAATATATATAAAATAGGTAGATTATTAGTTATAAGTTTTAAGGTTTTGTATACGCCTACACTTAAGTCTGCAATTCTATCAATAAATAATTTTCTTTCTTTCTATTATTGCTGATTGTTACATATGTTCAAATGTTCAATTTTCAACTAAAACAATTAATTTTAATTTACTCTGTATTGTTTATTTTTTTCCAAAAAACAAGTAAATATAAAAAATAAGAAAATTTAAATAAATATAATGTGAAAAAAATACCGAAGCATTACACATAGAAAACTATATATTTCTACCTGCAACTTTCACTAAAAACCTCGTACTATTACACTTTTCCATATATTCCAGTATCATTCTATCACAGGTCCTCCATAAACAAACCCAATCTCATTTATCATAAGTCCATGTCCCGAATCCATAGACGTTATAATCTAAAGACAGGTATTTATCCGCTCTATTTACATGCTGACCAATCCGCTTTCATTCCTATCATGCGAAGACAAACAAATCAAGATTGACATATTATGACGTGATTTTAATAATAAGTCAATTTTTTTTTTCACTAGTTGCGCCTTGCAGTCATGGAGATAATGAAAGAGAGGGATGAAAATTGCTTGCAGTTAAGTCACTCGTTTAAATCCAATGCAAATACGAAAAAACCTTTAACATAATATTAGTTATGGTCTGATCTGTCTCAGTAAAAAAATATCAAAATAGGTCACCCGTTTATGAGAAACTGAAGATTGGTCAGTCACACACCAATAAGTACTAAAAATTTGGCTGACTTTTTAGATGTTAGTGCATTGTTGTGTGATTATGTTCAGTATTTTCACCAGAGGCGTCCATCGGTTTTAAAGCCGTTGTCTATACCTTTGACGGTCATATCGAGGCTCAAATGGGTTTTTCTTGTACCAATATCTACAGGAAATGGCGTAATGTATGACAAGTGAGACGTCGAGCACTAATAATATTATGGGGGTTTTTTAGGCATCGATGGGAATTGGAAATGTATGGTGTGTTTGTTTTGCAAAGTTTTTGTGTTGACTGAGAATTTGGGTTGACATTTACGTGTTTTAAATGGAAAATAAAAAACCGTATTTGTATAGTCAACGTTGTCATGTGTTACGATTAGAAAATATGCGAGCAAACGTTTGATGTTTGAATATGTTTTTTTTTTAATAATTGGCATGAATTTGTATATTTTCATCAGTTTCAAATTATATTTTAGTTAAAACCTAAAAACAAACTTGTAATATAAATGATTCAGGTAAAAAATAACAATATTGAATTCAAATTGTCTAATATAAATATGTTATTATAAAAAAAACTCTTTGCCGCATTGCAATAAAACATTATATTACTCGTATAATCCGTTATAATAGAAATTCACAAACATGTAAATTCGTTTAGCGTTTAATTGTATTACGGCTGTCAGATTCAAACCACGTAATCGCTTTTGTTAACAGTTATTGCATTTATAACCAAAACGCATAGACATTGCGCGAATAGATACCTAATTTAATATTAATCTATATCTATTTATATAATAAAGCTGAAGGGAGTCGAAAGTCTGAACATTTAAGATATTTAAAAAAAATGTTTTGAGGTACTTCAAGTTGATAGCAGAATTCAACAATTTCTAGACTATTTATCTGTTTCTCTGTTTATCTGTGTCTCAGTTTTTATGTTTATTTATACGCTCTTCACGCAAAAACGCAGAACGGATCATCATGATTTTTGGTATGTAGTATGGGGTCTTAGGAGTAACATATATTTTTATCCTAAAAATGCGAGCGAAGCTGCGGGCATCCATTGGTAATAAAATAAATAGGTTCTGTCTTCCTAGATTTGCCTGTCATATAAAATCTGTCAGTTAAAGTGACTTGGCGTGACTGCATGCTGATTAACTCACGTATATACCTAAGTATAAGTATAAGATACAGTTATCCCAGGGAAAAGAAGCCCGTCCTGGGCTTTAGAGAACGTTAGAGAACAAAGTGGTTAGACAACATTAAGAAGTGGTCAAAACTGAGCTATCCGCATCTAAAAGAAGCAGCATGGGATCGTAGAAAACTTTGCCAATTGACCTCAACTTCTATATGGCACCTGATGATTGAAATGATGGTGACACACACATATAAACTTTCGCTTTGATGTAAATTGAAACCAGGATAGTCTACTATATAAATATTTAGGTGTCTCTATTTCTTAACCATGTCATATCGTGAATTTGCTGAGCAACACTACAAATGGGACATTATTTTCGTTTTATGTGAACACTATCAATATCGAAGCAAATCGATTGTGTTGTATTTTATTGCCATTAACGTGATGTATTTTATGATCGTTTCATTTTATTATTTTTGTTGTGTAATACATGGATAGGGTCAAATGGTGGGTTTGAGTTATGATAGCACCTTCATTACTTGTAATATTTTCTATTTTTGTCAAAAAGAATGCGTGCAGGGCAATATTTTGTATTAAATTGAGCTGAATAAGACTAAAACATCACATTGTAGAATATTAATTAAATATTTAGTGACTTGTAACTTTGATTATTTCATTTATGTGATTTTATTGCTTCAATTATTTGCTATAATATTGTACTTATAATTATAATTTATTGTAGCTTTGATAATAAGTAAATTATAAAATGATACGATGTAGATTGATGATAGTTATTTATTTACAAAAGGTACACTACACAAAATGCAGGCTAAAAGATTACAAACAAATAACACTGTGACGCATAAGACTAAACCTACAGTTCAATTAAGTCGGATTATAATTTAGTTGGATTTAAAACTAATAAAAACTTACGAATCTTAGTTACTACATACTTTTACGATTATGAACCTATGTGGCTCGCAAAATGAAATTTAGTTTTAAGCCGCATAAGTCAGCGTTTTTGCACAATCATAGGTTACATCGATTTACATGCAAAAGTCAAACCTTATCATTATCTAAACATATGCTCTTTAGATACATGAAAACTTTTAGGTGTAGTTTATGTGTTGTGTTGACGTGAAATAAATATATATTATTAGTTTTAGTACATTAAATTTCCAGCGAAATTAACCCCTGAGCCAGTTAACTAGGAGCCAGTGGGAAGTCCTAAGGAGCAATATCACTCCCATTACAAGATTGTTACGGCGCTCGGAACTATTAGCTGTGGGACTGTTGTTTGATAGTTCACTAACTTCTGCTACTGTTTCCTGGTTGTCTGTGATTTGAGTACAGATAAGAATAATCATACAGTGGTCTTGGGGCGGCTTGATAAACTCTCGACACCAGAGTTGGCCACTCTCATTCGATAAGAAGAAGAATCATCATACTTAAGATCATATAACATTACCCTTGTAGCTCAGCTAAAGTTTTTTTTTTTTTAACTAGTAGATACTAACTTATTGCATCAATCTTTTTTCACTATTGGAAAATATGTCACTTAACTTTAATAGCTTTTTAACAGATATAGTGCATATTTGCCATCCAGCGTCTCCGAGTAATTCGGCCAGTACGCTGGGCACGCTGCCCTCTGGCAGTAGGCTGGAGCACTCGAACTATCTTTAGGCTTTTCTAAAGATTTTGTAAGTGTCCCCTTTTCTAACTAATACAAAATAAAAAGAGGGGACTAAAGCTGGAAATAAAGAGGGAAAGTTAGCCATGTTTAGTATTTTCCCTTGTTTCATATATTACTAGTGGGTGCGGCTTCGCTCGCATTAAGAAGTAAAACTTGCATCCCCTATTATTTCCAAAAAACCTTTCTTAGCGGATGCCTACGTCATGACATCTACCTTCACTCCAAATTTCAGCCCAATCTGTCCAGTGGTTTGGGCTGTGTGTTGATAGATCCCTATATCAGTCAGTCAGTCAATCAGTCAGTCCCCTTTGTTATTAGTTTTATGTATATAAATTATTGCCAATAAATGTTTATCTAAGTTTAGGTTTTGTTATATAAAGCTATATTTAATCTCCATGTACAATAAAAACGTTTAAATTAATTCCCTAACACATTCCCAGTGACACGCGTTTAATGAATGTCTAGCGCGGGGCTTGATAATGGCTACCAAATTAGGCTGTCGCATAAATCAACCAAAAATTGCCGGATTCAGCTAAAATTGGGTGTAAACAATTAATGACAAAGAAATCTATACTGATATTTTGTTTCTATAAGGTAATTATTTACAGTAAATAAAAATACGTACATAAATAAAATATATATATGTATATATATATACATATATATATATATATATATTTATGTACGTTTTTATATATTTAAATACGTACATAAAACTTACTATAATATATAAGTACAAAAACCAAATACAACGGCTGAACTAAATTCGATGATATTTGTGTGGAGAAAGACAAGCGTTCGAGCTTATTTTCTTTTTTTTTACCAGATAAAACGATGGGTAATACTAGTAAAAACTTAACAAAATGAATTAATATTTAGAATAGAACTTCTAACAAATTCATTATATTTGTACTTATTTATTTTACCAACGGCATATTATACCACCAAAAACAACACAAGCTTGTGAAATGTATCATTCTGTAAAATATGTATATGGCCTTTTTTTTAATTTGATATGCAAATGTAAATAGAAATAAATAGCTTAAACGTGACGCGTACTCAATGCGATTATATTTTTGTCATTAGACAAAATAATTCATAGACTCACCATACCAATCTTGTATTATTACGTCAATAAGTGATGTGTATAGAATACTGTATATTGATTGGGTCACTTAATGACAACAGAGTAATCAGCAATCAGCATCCATGTATTTTTTTTCGTATCTGGCCTATCCCATAGATTTTGAATAATATTACGGGCACCGGGAAGAGCTGGTTTTTGAAATGGAAACGAAATATATGCAATAAGAAATAAAGCGCTAAAATTCATTCGGTCAATGTCAAGTTTTCTTCAATTTTGAGTGCTTCCTTGGGTCGGATGACACATTTAATTGTAGGTCCTGACTGTTTGTCTTGTACGGCAGTCGTTAAACCATGTCAGAGGCCTTTAGGACGGCTTGATAAATTCTCGACACCACAGTTGGCCACTCTCATACGATAAGAAGAAGAATAAGCGCTAAAATTAAAATGAGGTTATGTTTATCCACCAAAAATCTGTCCGCATCAGTTTCGTGCAGGTCTTTTATCGTAATAAGACGTCTTTTGACGTCTGTCTGTTGTTATGTCTGTTTTAGAAGATTGTTTATGGCAAGCATGGTGTGGGAGTATGGATAATATTGCAGCTGTGAGCTTGGAAATTATGTTTAGAGATACATTGAACTGGTCAAGTGTGTTAGATTATTTATCCATCAAGGATTCTTTACAAACCTTACATATTTCAATTATTCTATTATGAAGTGTCCATGGGGCTTTAAATATTTTTATTAGTCTACTAAAGTTATGCTACAACCGAATCTGTCAGTTTATGAATGTGTGATAATACAAAACAGATATAATAAAATTTGAGCACTTCTTATGGTCAAAATATGGTGTAAAAAAAAGATTTACACAACTTTAAATTTTATCATCATCATCATGTCAGCTCGTGTTCACGCTCTGCTGAGTATAGGCCTCCTCTCCAACGTGCCACGCTTTAAATTTAAAACTGGCAAATACGAGTACAACATTTGGAATTTGTTGTCAACAAAATGGGAAACGAAAAAGATTACATTTTCATGCACCAAATAATCAAGCCGAAATATCACAATTTCAACGGTCATAACATTTCTTTGAGTCGCCATTTTCTTTTCTTTGCGAGAACGGATTCCTAAAACAATAAAAATAAATGTGAAAGGGTAAATCTGCAATAACATTAACCTTAAATGTCATGAAAATATGAAACGTTGAATTCATATTTATAAGTGCATTTTTAATGTCGATAGACGCTGGTTATGATTGCATTCAGAGAACAAGAAAAGTATTGAAAAATATACATAGATATAGACTAGCCTAAGCATATTCTCAAATTGAGGCAGCCTTTATTTAGAGCCTTATATTAAGCGTTATTTTTCCCATTTAATAATATTCTAAAATTAACTTTGAAATTATAGATTGTAACTAGTGAGTAGTCACGGTTTCGCTCGCATTAAAAAGTAAAACTTGCATCTCCAAATTCACCCCTTTAAAAGGGGCATTTCCAAAAATCCTTCCTTAGCACATGCCTACGTCATAACATTGCCAACCTCCATGCTAAATTTCAGTCCGATACGTTGAGTGGTTTAGGCTTTGCATTGATAGATCACTATATCAGTCAGTCAGTCACCTTTGAGTTATATATTATTAAGTATACTGAATTAGCTTTATTTTATACTAAGTGTAAAATGGCGCTTCAGGTGATCAAATTTCAGTATGTACGTATGTACCTGTAAAAATATTACTTTTCATTGCAAATGCAACCTTCCCAACCTCCAGACGTATAGTGTCTTCAGAGCCATAATTTAAGACCTCAGATCTCAGCTTTAGACAAATTATGACGTGTCATAGGGAGCAAGATAAACGATTCTGCAAAAATATCTCTCGGTTCTCGTCTGGGGTTTGGCAATTAATTTGCACGGTCCCTTGAGATCTCGTGGACCGTGGGAATTGGGATTTGAGGACAGTATGTTAGTTTGGTTTGAATTTTGAATTTACGTCGATGATAGTTGTGTATGTGTTCACGTTTTCAAGACAATTACAGTGTATTTAAAATTCAGTAGTCGTAGTAGAGTAACAATTTCAGTGTTTTGGTTTAAATTTAGGTAAAGGAAAACAACTCAACTTTACTCTAACGTTTACAAACAACCAGTGATGTGAAAACACTATTGTCGTAAGTTATCGAAAAGCAATATTAACCTACGCAAAACACCGTATCAGAACATAGACATAATATGCTTTACGAAAAAAATGGGTTCATTAAATTAACAAGACATAGACATATTATGTATATGTCTTACACCATTCATAAAATATTATAAAAAAAAAACTTCAAATGTGTAGCCCTGCAAATAACAAAACCACTATCTTACTCGTATAAAAACGAATCGAAACGCCAAGTTTCAGGCACCAGTGGTTCGCCAAACACTGTCGCGGATCATTAGACTCGTGATTTTTATGGTTTCAACATAAAAAGCAGTGATTTTACATCTTACAAGTGTTGTCAATTGTCAACGATAACTTTTATTACACTACTAAGTTTCGTTCAGTTTAATTAAACGTATTATAACTGAAAGTTTATTTCAGTGCAACAATTGAGCGATACACATTTAGCTATCGTTTTTTGACATTGACTTTTGCCCTACACTATATACGCTAGCGATTCAATAGGCATTTAATATTTATTTATTAGCGAAGTTTTCTAAAAATGATAACATTTGACATTTTGCAGGCGTCATGTTACACTAGCGCCTATTGTAGGGACAGTAACTTCCACCATGATAGATTAATTTTTGTAACCTTAACTACTGGTTAAAAAACTATACCTAGTTTATTAATACCTAATGATAAATAGCCGAATAGAAGATCTGCAAAAGGGTCACGGCTAGACAAAGGTCGCCGTAAGATGTTATAAATTAGCAATAGCTTACATTTCACTAAAAATAAAATTATTGGTGAGCTTTATAGTACGTTATCCACATTGGAAATATTTTTGTGCGACATTTTTTCTCGATTTAAAATCGAGATATTTTTCTCCGAAATTCGAATAAATGTAATGGTTTCTATCCACATTAATGCTGCGTCATTTATATTGATTGATAGAAATAATGGTTGATATTATTTTTTGTGAGACTGAGATTTGCTCTAAATATTTTCTGGTAAATCTTAAGCACGCTATTAGTGAGGTTTTTAGATTTAAAGACGAACGTTATGGAAATTTTAAAATGTTTACAAAACAAAACGAGCAGTTATTTAGGTGTTTACACAGATTTACGTTTTAACGATAACTTTAAATGTTATTGTTATAAGTGTTTCTAGAATATATTTGAAAATAATAACTTGTACTTGGTACCTATTTATTATGAATCTAATATAATAAGAAGATGTTGCTACCTTCCTCGGTCCTATTGGGATGCCTTGTTGGATGAGATGACAACCAGTTGGATATGTCTTGATGCGAGTGGACTGTATATTTTCATTAGTTGCGCGTGCGGTGCGATAGACGGGTTTTGTCGTTCTGTTGGCGCGCGGGCTGCCCCCTGTCGTCGTTGGCGGAAACTTCTCACGTTGGTCGACCTGTCCCGCCCTCATGAAGGCAAATACATATTGCCTCTGGAGAAGGTACAAAGAGCTTTCCTTCGATATGTATATAAGCGTTGTTTTGGATATTATCCGTTTATGTACCCTTCAAATTTTATCTTAGGTTGCCTGGGCTATAATTCGCTGCAGGTTAGAAGAGATAAGCAACAGCTTATTATAATGTGTAGGGTTCTACGTGGAGATGTTGATGCACCAGACTTGCACGATAAGTTGTGTCAACTTTTTGTACCGGATCAATATTTGCGTAGCAGGCGACACAAGCTTTTGGTTGAGCCCCACTGCCGCACGGTGGCTCGGGCCGCCTCCCCACTCCCGCGCACTCTCGCCGCACTCAACGCGCTGCTCGCTGCCAACCCGACGTGTGATTTGTTTACGGACGGATGGCCGGTAATAATGTTAGAGTGTTTGAGATTTTGCGAGCAAAATAAGAAATGAATGAATGTGTTAATGTTTTAATGTAAATAATATATAAATTTTACTTGTTTGACTATATTATGATGATTATTATTTGTTTGTAGATTTGATTTGTTTTGATTATGTGTTTGTAGAATAAGTATTGTTATAATCAATTAATGTAATTGGTTTCGGCCGTTTTGATTGTTATTAAATAAATAAATAAATAAAAAATGTTATGTTGGTAGCGGGATGTGACGCTCCAACAGAAGATATTATGTTACATTAAAGAAGTTCACCAGAATATACAATCAGAAAAAAACGCTCCACCCAAATTTATTAATCCAACAACATCAAAATAGATATCTAAACAAATTTCTTCCTCATACACAAAAGCTATCTAAAACAACAACAGTCCTCTTCAATACACTTCCATAAACCCATTTCCCAAATCGTTTACATTGAACACTGACAATAAACACGTTTTATCCGAACATTCGAGACCCATTCGATCTCGTGATCAGGCGACGCATAAAAACAAATATTATTTAAAATCAATACAAGCCTATAGGACATGATGTGAATGTAGTTAATGTTTAGTACGGCGCAGTTGTTCATCGGGTTTATTGGGTTGGTGAAATTGTGAAGGTTTCTAGATAGGTAGGTGTAAAGTAAATAAAGATTGTATGGAAAAGTATCATCATATCATTTTATTATAGGTACCTATGTGTGAGCAAAAGTAAGTTTGTGAGCTTGTTACATGTTACAGTTGTTTATATTTCATGCTATCACTGTTAGAGATTATGCTTCTGTTTCGACGCAATTTTTGTTTTAATGATTAACTTAAATTGAAACTATACAAAATCACTCTTTCCAAGCTAATTCGTTTTATTGATAACTAGCTGGTTCCCGCGACTTCGTCCGCGTGGAATAGTTATAACCATAAAAACGGGTTTATTGAGTTAACCTTAAAAGATAGAGATATACTGTTGCAGACATTTTGTTATATCATTACAAGAGAAATAATTCTTTGATACATATTTTTTGATATCTTGAACCGTTTTCGCAGCGCACGCAAAAGACGCCCTCAAAGATGAATAATTTTCCCCGTTTTTTCCACTTCATCCATTATTTCTTCGCTCCTATTAGTTGCAGCGTGATGTTATATAGCTTAAAGCCTTTCTTGATAAATGGTCTACTAAACACAAAAATATTTTTTCAATTCGCACCAGTAGTTCCTGAGATTAGCGCGTTCAAACAAACAAACAAACAAACTCTTCAGTTTTATAATATTAGTATAGATTTTATCTCCTTTAGGGGTAGAATTTATCAAAATATTTTCATAGCGAGCGCCTACGTCATAGTAGCTTTATGCATGCAAAGTCTCAGCCCGATCGGTTTAAAATTGACAAAGTTTCATACAAACTTTCATCCCCTATTTTATCCCCTTAGGGGTAAAATTCATCAAAATCCTTTCTTAGCGGATGCCTACGTCATAACATCTACCTTCATGCCAAATTTCAGCCCGATCCGTCGAGTGGTTTGGGCTGTGCGTTGATAGATCACTATATCAGTCAGTCAGTCACCTTTGAGTTTATATATTTAGAAGATTTCTAGTTTAAAACCTAAACGTATACGAGACATACTCCCTAGACATTTTTTTGTAGCAAATTGACAAAACTGAACTGAAAACCGAAAACAAAACGGACAAAAAAATAATCACCACACACATAAACCCATATCTGTAACCAATTTCTCCCCGAAGTTGAAACACTGTGTACAGCGCTGCAAAGGTCCGGTTCCCGCAACTTTCCGGGCGTAAACAACGGCCCGTTGCCGTCCGGAATCCGGATCGGAACTTATGCGATCACGTTCGCGGAAATGGAATTTTAAATCCGCGCATTGTACTTAACGCCCGGCCGCGGCTTCAGCTCATATCGCTGGAATAATGTGGTATACTGAGTGCTAAATAGTTTTTGAATTTGTTAATATGTTTCTCTCTGTTTGAGTCGTATTTCCTCATCACTGCAGGTCGTGACTCCCCGCAAAATAAATCAGTTATGGGCATTTTCTTGGGCAGATACATCGGGAATACATATGTCCTCGGAAATTGTGGTATTCAAACATGGACATTGATTGATTGTCATTTTTAAGGACCATAAAATCAGAATGCAATTTTGCTTTTATAGCAAGACGAAGGCGCCATCTACATCACGTATTATCGGCCAAGAAACTCCCTCAGTAAAAGAAACTACTCAAGGTGGCTTACATCATCTTAAAATTTCGATGTCCCAACGCAACAATATCATTCCTTAGACTATATTTTGTGGTACTCATAACGCGTTAGTTGGCTGTGAATGTATTGCTTATTTTTAAATTAGTTTAAGTTCATAATTTTCTCACATAACAAGACTTAGGCATTGCGGCCGAGTTCTCATAATACATCTTCAAATCATAAGTCATATATGTATCCTTTTTATGCAAGGAATGGGTATGCACTTGACCGTAATTCGCCTGATGGTAAGCAATCAATACTGTCTAGAATGGAACGTGCTTACCCAGTAAAAACCGATTCATTCTCGGTTTGAAGATCGCATGGTTATATTCCGGAAACGGGGCTTCAGTCAGTTTATCCATCATAGCCATAGCGCTTGTTTTCTACCGTTCACCTCCTGAGACCACCTGGGTGAACCATAGAAAGTTTTTTTTTCCAGCGGCTCACCTCAACAATATTTAAGTTTTTTTTCTTTGTAAAAATGTATTAAGGCTGTATATGCCACGACCCTAAATACTTTTCAGGCTCACATAGCATGCACGAGCTATAAAACTGAGCAGCAGTCTGAGTACTTCACACGAGGCGCCACTATCGCAGTTTGTTTAAAATTAATGATGTTTTACTTGTTCCAGCGATATTTCAATGAACTATTTGGAGTGGAAGAGAATGAAAATTGGACATAAATATAGAATACTTGCATTGGTATTGAGTATTGGTAATCTGTATTATGATAATTAAAATCTGACTCGCCATCATAACTATATGAGAGTCTTGAAATATGTTGTCAAGACTATACTTTATTAAAATACCATTATTACACATGAAATGGCTTAGCGAGTAGGTAAACATATAAGTTTTTTTGCAAATAAAATCATTAATTACACCTAATCCCACATACATATTATAAACTGCAATTAACAAGAGTCTTTTTAGCTGCTATAATTAAAATATTAAAGTTTCAAGTGTGTTGTAGATACCTTAAAAAACAAAGCAAACATCAAATTAAAACATAATTAAATAAAAGCAATTTTTATATGAACAGGAATTTCTTGATATATTTTAACTTTACCATGAAAACTTTTTAATTAGTCATTTAATACCACCAAAATGTACATATTTGCTATCACTTCATGACTTCAATTGCCAGCCAGGTTTCATCTACATTTATTTCAAGCCCAGATCAATACGTTCATCCGCACTCAGCAGTGAATTATTTATTCACAGTCTGCCGTTACATGCAGAGTTATTGTTGCTACTTTTATTTGTTTAATGTGTGAATTGGTTAAATGAACATAACAGGTCTGAAATAATTGACAGATTTTTTATGTATTTGTTTGTCTGTATCGTGACATAGTGGCACACACCCCAATCCCCAGGGGTGCTATAATCGAGGTAAGCCCAGGACCCGCTGCCGTCGCGATCTCGACCAGTTTCGGACTGGCGTGAAGCGGCTTTCGACCGAGATTCATGAAGGGAGTTGGGGAAGACCTTTGCCCCAGTGGGACAGCATAGGTTGATAAAATAATGTTTGTACTTTAGTAGCATTCTGCCGTGCAACTTTCAGACAAGTATGTTTGATATGAAAAGGTCCTTTAGACTTTGCATTAACAGAGCCTGAAGGGAGGGGGAGAAGTATTAATAATAATAATTAATTAACAAAAATAATATTAATAAATAGAGTAAATAAAATTGACTTCTGTGAATCGTCCGGTGACGCAGCAGTGTTAGCACTTAGCAACCAGCAGCATAGTCCTTTTACCAAAAAAAATATACTGTGATTTCAGCTTAATTTTTAGTATACAAACTAAAACGTTGATGAGAAAAAACTGTATATAATATGTACTTGCTCATAATTTTGTTCTAGTGTTTTAATGTGAAAACCTGTTCATATTAGGCTGTTATAGACTGGCCTGTTAGCTTAGTTGGTAGTGGCTCTGCCTTCTAATCTAGGGGTTGCGGGTTCGATTCCCGCCTGACACAAGTATTTATGCATTTTAAAAAGGTATAATTTCTTGTGTTGAGTCTGGTTGTTTGTATGTATAATAAGTATGTATTTACAAAAGAAAAGTATATAAGTATTATATCCGTTATCTAGTACCCACGACACAAGCGTTTGCTTAGTGTGGGGCTAGATGGCGCTGTGTGCAATGTCAAAAAAAATATATATATTCAATAATAATCATTAATGGTTTTTTTCTATTGATTTAACAAAGAAATAAAATAGATTGTAATTTTTTTAGCAACCATACCTTTGCCTGTAAGAGAATACGTAGTAAACATCAATAACAGTGGTGGTAAATTTTGCGGCGGATATGCTATACAATTTGATGCGTCGATTTTTGATGTCGTTTGTAAATTGTTTTAGTGCGTTGTCGAATTGTTTCTGATATAGTTATTTTTTTATACAGTATACATTATATCGTGAGCAGTTTGTATAAAAGATGTGAACTTACACCGCCAATATAATAGCAGTTTGGTATTCGCTGTAGACTTGTATGTTTGGGATCGAAACTAGTTTCAATGTATGTAAATGTAAAGGACATATTCTATTTAGTGTGTTACAGTAAAGAAATAAATAAATATACCTCCCCTTTCATGTGGCATTATCTTTGCAACTCAAGAAACCCGTTTTTATGGTAATAACTATTCCACGCGGACGAAGTCGCGGGAACAAGCTAGTTTATGTATATTTTTTCTATTGTGTATTTTCTGTCTTTTGGTGTACATTAAAGTGAAATTCTATTCTAACTGTCCAGTATAAAAAAAACGAAACAATATGAAACCAATTAAAACATAATAATGTGATTTGTCTTAATATATTTATTATTTTTTCAAATTGTTATATAATCTCTATTAAATCGGTGTTGTCAATATAAATTTACACGGAGTAAAATTAAGTGTAAAAACAAATCAGCATGTTAGCATGCTAACCCCGCCGACTTATGCGAATATATCATTTTATCTCGTGAAGGGAGCGTCGGCTTGTGAAAACACGGCGGGGGCTGACAATGGTAAAGAGTTGGCATAAATCTCTTAAACAAGACGCTTAGTTACTTTATTGTAAGGAAAAATGTGGTGTTTGAATTTGTTGCGTTTCATTGGAAGCGGAAACATTAGTTTTAGATATTTTATGTGCGTTTCAACATTAGATTTTTTCTACTGTTACTGAATTAGCGCTTTGATTCTACCTTCATAGTAAGGACTGCGAGACTATGGAACTCTCTACCTGGAGCCCTGTTCCTAGAAAATTATAACCCAGGGGTCTTCAAATCTATAGTAAATAGGTTTCTTCTAGGCAAGCTTGCTACATCTTAGACTATAGTGGTGCTTAACATCAGGCAGGCAACAGTCAAACGTAAGACTATTTAATGTATAAAAAACCAAAGAATTGGAAGGTTTTTTCATTATTTAGTGTTTAATAAATTGTTAACAGTTGCAACCGTGGCACAACAATCTGTAGTATTTGTTTGTGATCAAAGAAAATTAATGTCACAATCTGGTCATGAATAAAACATATCCCTTTAAAGGTTTAGATAAAACTCTTATTTGTAACACAACACAGAAAAAAAACAATCAGAAATACACAAGAGTTTAACAATAGCGCCACAACTGGCGGCCTTATCGCTAACAGCGATTTCTTCCAGGAAACCGTAGGATGGAGAGGAGTCGATAGAAAAATAAACATAAAAAAAAATGTTTAGGCTGTTAGTTAAAGTAAAATTGGTCAATACATGACATAGACCCTTGCCATCTTATTACAAGACGTGGATTAAATATAAGTCTGGAACTTTAAAAATAAAAGTCGGTCGGTCAAACATCACATACTAACAATCAAAATGTCAACTTCAAATAACATCGTTGATTATCATTGGTAACATTTTGAAAGGTTGAATATTATGACAGCAGATAGACAAATTTCGAACAACAAAACTCGGACTCAGTATTTTCAAAGTCCTGGACTAATAAGTTAAACCCATGGAAATAACAAGAGTGGGATTAAAAATTCTTGGTTAAACCACGTTTTATAATAAGGCTCTAGGATATTTGAAATTCGTTATCAAAGTAAACATTTATCAGAAGCCATCGGCATCCGAAACACAGTTATAAACAAGTTCAGATGCCTTTAGATTCTCATACAATGTTATGCCATAATTATAATGGAAAATAAACAAATTTTATTTTATTTATTTATCAAACCAACAAATTTTATGAAAAAAATAATTTTTAATTTTTTTTTTTAATTTTTATAAGAATTTTATAAATAAATAAAAGATTTACTCGAAATAAATAACTAACTAGGTACATAGTAACAACAAGACAACTTATTTCTAAAATATCAAGTCAATTTGTATCAAAATACCTTGATACCAGATATTAACTTTTACCCACACGAAACGCCAATTACAAGATTTTCCACTGTTTTAAAAATATCTTCTTAGTTCATATGAAAGGATTCTCATTAACTAGTAACTGAACTAAAACACACAATAAGTGTGTATCTTTTGTCTAGACGAACAAAGATATGGCATGTTTGCTTTTTGACACACATTTATTGGTAAGCCAAAATAAAAAAATAAACAAAAAAATATTTATCAAACTTGAGATATTACAGACAAAGTTCAATTCGCTTAAATTCTATTTTTCTATGTTTCACAACACTTGAAATAAACACTAGATTTTTTTACTACAACAATAACGGTTATTTGTGATGCATTTTGAATATGGTATCGAATAGTTTGCCAACACCATGTCACTCTTTGAAAAGTTTCGCTGAACATATCAATGTCATTTGGTCTGCTGCATACGTAATTACTAAATTATACTACTTTGCTGACCCATTAATGTACGCCGTACATTAATTAGCTAACTTCACTCTAATGCAAAGGTGTTTAGGTTATTGTCTAATTCAATTTATATTGTTAATAAATGAGTTGGTTATTTAAGTTTTGGTTGTTTTATTAAATGTCTGAGAAGCTGTGTGCAAGATAGGAATAAAATGGTTTACCTCAATCTATGGCAAGAAGATTATTGTATTTTACACGTATGCTAAAAATAACTAATCATAAATCTGCAATGTACCTACCTATAAAACTCCCGTAGCTCAGCTGGCAGAGGCAATCGCATGTTAAGCAAAGGTTGACGCGGTCAGTACGCGGATGGGTGACCAAAATAAGTGGCATTCCATTTTGAGCGCTTTCGTGGGTCGGATGGCCCGTTAAATTGTAAGTCCCGGAAATTTGTCTAGTACAGCAGATACGGGTTGCAATCGCATGTTAAGCAAAGGTTGACGCGGTCAGTACGCGGATGGGTGACCAAAATAAGTGGCATTCCATTTTGAGCGCTTTCGTGGGTCGGATGGCCCGTTAAATTGTAAGTCCCGGAAATTTGTCTAGTACAGCAGTAAGGCTTGATAAACTCTCCACACCAGAGTTGGCCACTCTCATACGATAAGAAAAAGGACCTACATAGGTATGAACTTATATTATAAATACTTAACCTGAAAAAAATCTAGTATATTTGTTGCATATTACAATAGATTTATGATACACCTAAAATCTTTGGGTGACTCATAGACACAGCCTTCATCATTTAAATTTTTTTTAATCCTCGTACCAATAAATTAATCAATTTTTATTTATGGTTCGAGGATTAACAAATATTAAAAAAATATTTACTATATTTTTTATTTAAAATAAAAGTAGTTTTAATTATTTACGTACAAATGAGCGTAAATAATAATAACACTACCTAACAAATAGGACATAAACATATTTCTCCAAAAAAATTATCAATAAGTTCTTAGCAAATAACTAAAAATGTGCCAGTCACAACACATTTCCCACTCCGTAAGATAAATACGTACATAGATTGGAACTGACAATTTTGGAGAAGAAACTCAAGAAAAACTGTGACTCTTCGATTCTTGGCGCGATTATCTGATATCAAAGTAATTAGATTGACAGATGCTTTGGGCCAAAGAAAATGTAACCAGGAAGGAAAAAACTAGTCTCGTTCGTTGGTGTTACTTGGTATTGGAGAAACTGTTAAGTTACAAAATCGCCTGGCATTGACAAAAATATCGACACAATTTGCTTTACTACGATTTCTTATTACAATTTTAGATAGTAATCTCAGCCAATGTGTCATTTATTCAATGATAGGGTTTTTTTACATGATATAGGCTTACGCTTGACTACAACTCGCCTGATGTTAAGCAACGTTATAATCTACGATCAAGCGCGCTTGCCTAAAAGAAACCGGTTAGTAGTTAGTAGTTTGCTATACTAAACTAATTTTTGGAAAATTTCAAAATAAATTTGGTTATCTTTTGTATTTTCAAAAGCAAAACATCTTACTGTTTACAATAAGTTAGACAATGTATGACATTGGTTAACTTTTGTAACGGGTGTTCTCAAAGCATAAAGTCTGTCTTAAAGCCTGGCTTGGCGAGTATTACTGCAACATTATAAAATTCACAAAACCATATTGTTCTGTGACTCACAACTCCCAAAAAGAAACAAAAGCTTTCTGCCCGGGGCCGTCCAAAAATTGTATTCACTCATTCCAGAGCCAAATTGAAACGTTAAATCTGTCAGCAAAAGACCAATTTATGGCATTCACCACGCATAATTACGAAGGTTTTGTCCATTAATGTGTCATTAACGGATATTTAATGGCGGCTTAACATTCCGCGCGGAGCGTTACAAAGTTTTCAACCCTGTGTTTTACTGCTAATCAAAATTCAAGTATGCTAATTTCCGAACTGAAACACTATTAAGTTCAGTCTGTTTCAGGATTTTCGGGGCTGAGTGTGCGCGAGTTATTCAATTATGCCGGAGTAGTTGTTTTGTGACGCACAATCGTGCGAGGTATTAAGCGATATATTGCGAGCGATATTATGCAAAGCGCTTATTTACTTTGTTACCTATGCATCTATTGTGTAAGCTTACCAAGAACTGAGTAACTATTTTTGTGCTATTATTAGTTGTATGGCTTTATATATTTATTTTTAAATTCAGATTTAGAGTAACTAAAAACACTTTCATTCCATTGCTATAGATTAATATTTTAGCCTATCGACCACTTCTTGGCCTTGTTACCAAGGGTTACCAGATTATTTTTGTGCTAAGTTTACAACACAGAATTTTATTTTGATTTCCTACAGTTTATTTTTTGTCGATGTTTGATCTATCTATGAAATTAAATTCATGGCATGGCATATAAAATACTACTTTAATATACTACGATAGATTTAATAAGTAAAAAAACATGTAGACAACCATTGCATTGTGGTTTTTTATCACACATAATTTTCAAATATCCATATGAGACATACAAATTTTACCTAGATCCCAAATTACACATACGACACTAATTATGCTTTTAAAACGTCTAAGGTACCCGGTAACTAAAATGCAAATAATACTAAACAAAACTAATTATTTTAATAACCAAATAGTTGCATGGAAACTATCCCATAAAGCTAGTATACAACTTCATACATTTTCCTTGACGTAGACATTGCCGTGGTCATAATAATTAGTGAAGCTGCATGCATGCAGTTACAGTCATTACATTAGTGTTAGACCATAGAATAAAATGTAGTACATAACTACGTGGATTTAATTGCTGGTGCACTTAGAAATTACTGGTAAAATGGTGGGTAACATACGTAAATAGATTTTTATTTAAAATCTTTTTGAAAGAGACATCTTGTGAATTACGTCAGTATCGAAACAACCTCGAAGCTTAAGTAGAGTTAAAAAGTGATTAAGAAACAAATATCAACAAACCTATGAAGAAAAAAAACTAAAACTCGTACATAATGATAAGATGACAACTTTAGCAAATTGTTTGTGAAGTCAACTTGTGACTGTCGTGAGATTTTTTTTTTCTAAACATATTCACTACTAACTATTAAATTAAGAGAATTACAAGTTTACATGGTAAATACTCCATCTGTTTAAAATACACAAAACGCAAAGATAGTCTGTCTGTTTGACTATGATTTGGATTGCATAAAGTTACTATGATGTAACCACCCGCTTAAAATCTAAGTGTATTTCTCTGTTTTGTATTTTTTGTTGTACATTAAAAGTACATTCTATTCTGTTCTAGTCTATAAAATTTTAATTAATCAAAATTTGATATAGGGTTTGTTGAAGTTTGTATGAAATTTTACTACGTTTTAACGCGAGCGAAGCCACGGGCATCCACTAGTTCTATGTGAAAACAAAATTTGTATAGCTTTTTAATATGAATACTAAGCTGGTTAAAGGGTTATAAGTGTCACCGGCAAAATTTATTTTTATTGTCTTTCTTGTTAGAGTGCAGTCACGCTACTACAGAATTTGTGGAAATTTATCTGATGCGCCATGTTTGATAAGTAAAATTTCTTGTTTGTTTTTTTTTCTAATTAATTATATAATTATTATCATTTGCCTTCATATTCTATATAATTTTTTTATTTATTTTCCATGTCCAATAATAAATTTAGGGTGTATCCTAACCAGGCACACCCCTCTTATTAATTTCATTGATTTTTTTTTTGCTTCGTATATATTTGAGACACAGATGCAGAAGTTCATATCATGAATTAGCAGCATCATCATCAATGTAAGATCATCCACTTTTGGCTTTTCCTGATACGCCTCTAATCCTGATTTCGAAAAATATATTATGTGTACCAATTTAAATATTAATTTACATCTCTTTTTCTCTCTCTCTCTCTCTCTGTTTTGAGTCGTATTTCCTCATGACTGAGGGTCGTGACTCCCCCGCAGAATTAATTCACTAGGAGAAGATACATCATGGTGGGCAACCAGGTCCTTCCACAGCAGACACACATGTCCTCGAAAATTGTGGTCCTCAATCATGTCGGTTTCCTCACGATGTTTTCCTTCACCGTCAAGCGAATGCAAATCCACACATAACTTGAAATTACAAGGTCATTGGTGTGGGGCTGGATTCGAACCAGGGTGCGTCTGAATGAAAAGCAGACACTGGAACCGCTGAGCCACACTCGCTTATTATTACAATTTACATAGTTACTATTAATAAACTGTGTACATAGGTATAGTTTGCAATAACCGTTAAAAGTGTCATAACTATAGGTTTACTGTAACTGTGGGTTAGTTAGTAACACGCAAACCATTTAGCTGGAATTCGTGGGCAAGTCCGGGTGGTGGAGCTAGTTGGTCACGAACAACTTGCTGATTAGTTTGTAGCAAAAACATTATAATTTTAATTAAGTAGCTTTGTTTATGTTTGTAGATAAAGGCTACGCGGAGTTTGTATTAAAGTGGTTATTTTAGTTATATTTGGTTGGTGTTGATGATGAGTGCCTAGCAATAAAGGGATAACTGATTTTTTATACTGTAAATTAATTAAGTTATATATTGTTAACAACAAATGTACACAAAAGTGTCTTGGAACTATGGAGTTAATTATTAATGATTTGTATATAATATATGTATAACTAAAATATAACTATAACGGCAAAGCTTTGGATCACTTTACCAGAAGCTGTGTTTCCTGCGAACAACAATCCAGGGGTTTTCAAATCAAGAGTTGCTAGGTATCTTCTAGGTAAACGTGTTACACCCTAGGCTGCAGCAATGCTTAACATCAGGCAGGCTGTAGTCAAAAGTAAACCTATCCCACGTAAAAAAAAGGTTTACAGAAGTAAAAGTATATTTTTAAGTTATGATAAATAAAAACTAGAGTGTGTTAGTGTTAGAATCAGATATCAAACATTTTTCTAAACATGAAATTGGCTTACGTTTGATTTGGCCTGATGCTAAGCACCACGCTTGCCTAGAAGAAACCTTTTATTTATCAAATAGTGTTTATATATGACCTGTGTTTTGTTTTATTTTAAGTATATGTCGGAGCAAGGAAGCTGTTGAGTTGATTGAAGCATAGTTATAATTTGTTAATTAATGTCATTATTGAGAGACACCCGTGTTCCTACGACACATACATACATTATACATATATAAATATTTTGAAAGAATGATCCAGCTTTCAAAAAGCAGTTAAACAAAATTCCTTCAACGACTTTCACAAATATAATTCTAAAGCTATTATGCACATTTTTCTACACCACTGAAGACAAACATTCAAAAACATTTAAAGATGTCATAAAACATGTGAGCTTTACAGGCTCTGCCGCTTTCACCGATATATCACAACTTTATCCACCCATTTGTTGGCAGGACTTGCTATAAATATTTTATAGAGAATATTAGAACGCCTCAAAATTGTATGCGCGTTTCCTCGCTACTTTTACATTTCTAGTAGGTATCTAAAATCTATACACTTATGTTAAAATAAGCTAAGGAGAAAAATGGAAATCAATACACTGACATTATATAGGAGTTTACTCAATTTATACGCATATGCACTTAAGTTATGTTAGTTTACAAAACTACTATTCTGATTTTTTATAAAAATAATGTTATTATAAATGTATAACTGTGATTAATTTGAAAAAACAATTAAAATGTGCCCGGACCAAAACAATCGCGGCGATATGTTAATGCTGACTTTTTATATAAAAATATAATTAAAAGAAAAAAACAGTAATAAAACTAAATTAATTGTCGACTTAACTGATTGCGGATAATATTTTTTTACTTATATTTATATATACCTAGATATAACCAGCGAATTCCGAGAATTATACAACCTAGTACATTGGCTTTGGATTGTATGTAACATCATGATATAAAACCTTTATTTACAATGATAAGATATAAAAACAAGGGGAGAAAAACGAAACACACTACTTCTAACTACTACAAAAAAGGGGCACTTAGAAAATCTTTAAAAACCTTTACCTTTTTTTTTTAACCATAATAATATACTTGTTACATGAATAATTTTATACTACTTATTTTAATTGTAAACTAATTGATCCCCTGGAAGATCCTGCCTTCTACAACACAGTCAACACTACAGTAGAAGGCAGAGCAACACTATATTGTATCCCATTTATCTGTTTACAAATAAAAATCTTTTATTTTTATCTTATCTTTAAAACGCAAAATAATCATTTTATTGTTTTTCCATCCCTCCACGTTTGCTTCAAAAAAACTTCTAACACATAACATATAATCTAGTTCATCAGTTTCACAGTGTATATGTAACAGTTCATATTGAAAACATGAGTCTGATACAAGTGTGTGGCAAGGAGCCAAGCGCGAGTGTCCATAACTTTATATTGTTATTTGATAGTTTTATTAATATTGGAAGCTGTTATTTTGTTATTTCAGGACCTGATGGCGGCGATAGTTTTAACAGAAGGTTAGTATTCTCATTCCAGATTTTATGACGTAGTTGAAATAATTTTGTCGTAATAGATATAAAAGTATTTGGAAATACAGAGCAGCCTCTATGTTCCTATATTTATCTATTTAGAACGTAGTCAATGTAACAAAAGGAAACATTTATAACTCATTCATTTTGCAGCAAATTTAAAACTGAAAAATATTAAAAAAGTTCAAGATGAAATTCAACCAAGTATTGCAAAAATAAATCCACTTTTGTAAACTTAAACATTGACTTTTTATACAGGCAAATAAGATGCAAATCGAATCGAATCGTACCTATGTTACATCAAAGTCGATAGTAATAAATCAAAAATAAGCTTTATTGCCCTCATAATAGGTTTTAGATCTACATAAAGTATAATCGCGTCTACAGCAAAAAGACGCAACAAGCAAAGGTGACTCTGAAAGCGATTTACAACTGTTAGACGACCTCTTTGCCCCCAATAAAGTAGGTACCATCGACATAAAGCTTCGGACATAACCATTTAGTAGGCCGTAAAAATGTAGGCTCAGAACACAACGATTTGGATTTGATTTATATGTGGTTAGATACATATAGGCTTTGTCAGATCTCGTATTAGCGTTACATCATTATTCTATTACACTATTAAGAGTTACAAAATGTCCTGCGGAAGAATTTACGTGTGCTTTTTTGTAACGAGCAGCTTACAGCAATTTACGTGTCTTCCAACCCATATAAATACCCAGATGTATCTTCCTGACACTTTTTAATCAGTGATAGGTTACAGAGGAACAAAACATTATCAAATAACATATATCTCTGTAGCAGTTGCAACAATGTTCTGTATAACATATGTAGCATGTACTTTGCAATGCCGAAGAATAATCGATTTTTACAGCACTTCTGAATTTTAATTTGATTCAAGTTAACACAATTTCACAGAGAACGAATTTGCCTTTTTTAACGAGTCAATGCAATGAACACCGTTAATGATACAACTATAAATCACAAGTCATAGAAAATAATTCAAGAATTTCAGTAATCATCATCATCCTCAGCCTTCTCTATCCCACTGCTGGGCATAGGCCTCTCTTTGAATGTGCTAGCTGCGTCGATCTTGTGCAGACCTCATCTATAAATAACCCGCGACTCGTACAATGTCGTCGACCCATCTCGCTGCCGGACGACCTACTTCTCGTCTGCCTGTTCTTGGCCACCACTCAGTAACGGTTAGAAATTAGGATAAAATAAAGTAAACAGAAACTCAACTTATAAATCAGTTTTTCAGGTATAAACACCCCTATTTACCCAATGTATCCCCGGTCTAAAGCAAGCTAAGCTACGCATGTTCGCAATGATAATCAATTTATGTTCGTGACTAAGTGAGTATAAATAGCCGATTTGGAACACGAACTCTGTCTATTTCGAGGCACACGTAATCGGTGGCAACGCACACTTTATGGACGAGAACCTGTATTACAGTTTTCAAAATGATTTCAGGTTCTAGAAATAATGTAGGAGAGTTTTTTTTCTATCTAAGCTTTTAAATTAAGAAGATCCAAGCACGAAATTAGAGATAACTCTTTAAAAAAATTAAACTAAAAGTGTAAAATAGTAGATCTGCCTACCCAACTAGCTATTCTTTCAAAAACATTCCGCCTATTTTTCCATTTATAGGAAAATGGTTATGTAATGTAAACAATTAGTTCTTTGACACACTCTTGCTAAATTATCATTCAAAAACTATCTTTCAAAATAAAAGAGGAAGATCTCTGTAGATTTTCTTTTAGGCTAAATACACCATACAATCAAAACTTACTCTTTCAATTAAAGCATAGCATATTTACTAAATAGCACACGAGTGCCGAAAATGTGTTTTGCATTAATCTACATTAACGTAGCGTTAATCACTACCAACCACATTAACCAACTGTATTACGCAACGTGATAAATCTGTACAAAACTGGGGAATCAATAAACCTAATGGGTCGAAAAAAGCAATTATCCTCGACGAAACCAAAGCAATTACATAGTAATCAACACACCGTTGTAACAATTAGAATACTGTCGTCTTAAAGCATTCCGAAAGAAATTGAGAAAAACAACACTCATTAGAAACTTGATTGTGTTTTAAAAGGCCTCTTTAATTAATTAAAGACGTAAGTCTTTATTTTGCGAAATAAAAAGGAAACAGGGGAAACAAAGTTTTTTGTTCGCTCTCGTGCCCGTTTCTAATTTATTTTAAGCAGATTTTTAGAGATTAGAAAAGGAAGGGAAACGGCCGACTTTTTCATTTCGCAAATTAAGTTGGCCGTGAGTGTGAGAGTTACTGCACACTGGACACTTAGTGGAGCAACTAATAGATACTAGTATAACTCATGTACCTATGTGTTAGGTCTGCCATTCAATCATTGTTTAAGTAGTTTATTTTAGTATTCACTATCAATCAATGATGATTGATTGTGAATTAACTACCTAAATTAATTAACTTTGTTTAATTGATATGCAGAATATAGGTGTTACAAAGTTGTTCACAGATAAGATATCGTTCCTACCCATGGCATACAAACAGGTTTTAAAAAAATACGAATGTAAATAATTATAATGTCTAGCATTACTGTTGAGTATAAGGTCTTCTTCTTTAAGTACAGATTAATGAAACGTGTTCTGTTATGGATTTTATGTTCGGAAGTAATTCTTTTCGGATATATTTAATGAACAATTAAAACCCTCTGTAGCTTTATTTTACGTATAGATGGATATGTAGATTGGTCAACAAAAATCACCTGTGTGCGACTTCACTAATGGCAGAGTAATAATGGATCGCGGTTCGAAACGAGCTTACAGACTTAGGGACATAAATTACTAGCCACATTCTTTAGACTTACAAAAAAAATTGTGGGATATGTCCAGGCTATAAATAAGGCACTAAAAGCTTGCTTCACCGATTTTTAGTCTAGGCTTTTACCTATTTTTTTTGTCAACGATTAGTTAGCAGGCTAATCTTAGATTGTTTTAATCGACTACTGCAAAAAAAACTATTTGATTTGAACAGTCTCCTGGCTCCAACAATTGTATTTTAATATATTGGTTTAGTCTTTGACCCCATAACAATGTTAGTATGAAAAAAGTTGATTTATTCGTTCATCAATTGTGGACTAATTGACCTGTTCGTTCGATCATAAGTTTATTAACGAGTACGATTTATTAGGTTAGCAATATTTTCACGTTTCAATCACCGCATTGCTTTCTTAGAAAATGTGTAGAAAAATATTTAAGAAGGCTCATTCAGAAGAACACTATCAGTTAAATTATATTAAAGATTTTTTATTATAAATATTGTTGACGCATATATGTATTATTGCTTGAAAAATGTATATTAACAATATATCTTCAATTAATCTGTTAAAATAAACATAATATTTCATAGATCTATATCTTATTTGTTAAATAAATTTACAAAAACAAGAGAAATCTTTGAAAAACCACTATTATGACGATAGAAAATTGCTTACAGATTTGACCAAATCTAAAATTTGCTGACCAAAAAACAACGTCTCTCTATTAACAGACTATTGATTGTGTAGCAATGGGTCGTGACGAATGACCTGGCCGTCGCTACCCAATTACGATGTACTCCATTATAAATAAAACAAAATCTGTGTTGTTAGTTAGTATATCTTTTATCTTCGTGTTTTTTTTTCAAAATTCTGTACATTTTGCTTGAAATACTGCCTTCTATTTGTGACTGTACTTTGTCTAAGTATGGTAGATTATACTTTCTATTTTTTTGCAGGAAACAGTTTTTGTGAGCATGAAATAAGAATATTATTCATCCAATACAGATAGATACTAAATACTTGTTACTATGGAAAATGTAAATGTTGCTATTATTTCTGCGCGTTGCAATAGTTTATGTGCTCACATGAATTGACAGCAAGAGAAAGTGACCACAGCTTTTAAAATATGTGGTAAGTCTTCTTCTTTTTATATGAATGAAAGTGGCCAACTCTAGTGTCGAGAGTTTATCAAGCCGCCCTGAGGGCCTCTGTCATGGCTTAACGACTACCATACTAGGCAAACACATGTCATCCGACACACGGAAGCGCCCAAAATGGATTGCTACTTTTCGGTCACCCATCCAAGGACTGTCCGCGTCGACCTTTGCTTAACATTAATGATCACATAGATAAGTAAGTCATTAACCTAACCGTTTCGACAGGCTGCGTCCCAGACTCTCCATATCCTATCATCTAGAATCATAATCCGTGCTGAATACCTAATAGGTTTCCATTTTAGGCTATAATAGCGAGACAGAAACACTGAGGAAAAGTCATCGTTTTCACAGTTTATAAAAAGTTCACGTGACACTTAATAAATAACTTATTATGGATATTTGGATTACCGTAAGTCAACATTATCATTTAACAGCGTTCAAAAAACTATCCCACTCACTTTTGTGTTTCCATAGATACTGAATAAAAAGCTGTTTCACTCAGATCTTGCTTATTAAACGATCGTAGACTTCCAAAACCAAGAAATAAATAATTCGTATTGGCTTACGTAGGTGGTCGTCATAGTCCCAAATCGTATAACTACCTAAAATCTAGTGTGGGCAAGTTGCCAGCAACCAAATGTGTCGTTTAACCACTACTTAATGCCAATCAATATTACTTAGAATATCAGGAAATTGTTTTTATACAATTTCCTGTAAGACATTCGGGAATGTTCTGGCAAAATATGGTTCCTGTGTGATTTTTACTGACAAATATGCTTCATTGAATACATCGCTTCATATTAGTTTCAATTCGGGAATCGTTTTGAAGTTTTTTTAGATGAATAAGCTTGTGAGATACGGCTTGTTATTACATATTTATGTACAGATTACATAAATTTACCTAACGTAGACAAACTTCTAGTCTAGTTTTCTTTTTATCATACGTCTTAAAGTGCTTTAGCATTTTTTAAGTATAAACAGTGGTGCTTGACATGAGACTCGTGTTTCGTGTTAAAAAAATATTTTCTTTTCGTAAACCTCAAAGTTAAGGTTCAAATATGTATGAAATAATGGCTTTTGTTTAATTTCACTAAGATTTCGCCCATACATAATATTATTATATTATGAAAAAAATGTGACTCTTTCATTGAATTTAACTTAATGCGAAATTTTGCGAATGGGACTGAAATTTTGTGGTTTATTAAGCCTACGAATATAATATTATATAAACTTACCTCTAAAAGCAATCGTCGGCAATAGAATGAAGCCATGAACAACAACCCAGAAGACGTTTGTACAAATCTTCATAATTGAGTCGTTTGAAACACGCCTCATTCATTCGATCACTTTCTTGGTATAGAAATCATCTGTAACAAAAACACGATTAATTGGAACCGAGTGATTGAAATTTACAACCATATTATATGAAAGAGTATTGATAATTTTGCTATATGATCTAAATGTACTTTTACTCGATGAAGATGAGAAAAGATTCAGACAAACTATTAATTGTTGCAACCATATACTTAACTATATACTAAAGTAGATAATAATTTTTATAAGCTCCGAACATCATAATTTAGCCACTCTCAATAGAATTTACTTCAAATTAGTCAATACAAAAAGAATATTTTGTCTAATGACATGTTCAAAACATGGCTTAAACATTTAATCCTCTAGGATTACTGTAGCACCTTAGTAATTACAATTTTGCAGATAAAACAATAGCCGAGTTACAAATTATTGTAAGCACAAATCACGTGCTAACGTCAAACAAACTCGTTCACACAATTTTGATCTTTATTTTCAACGGTTAAAGTTGTAAATGTGATGAAAGTCCCGTGGCCGGGAGATTCTGTTTGGAAAGCGGGATGCTTACAAACGATGGTGTTATACGTTTGCGGATAAGCACTGACCTGACAGGCAAGTTAATTAGGGTTGAGTTTAGCAACAATTTATTAATTTAATTTGCAGAAAAAAGACGGATGGCGAGTTTGTGATTAATTTTGTATACCGTTCCTGGCTGTATTACCTGCCTAACGTGCTGAGGGCTTTTTACATTTGTGATAAAATGTTGTTTGTGTTCAAATGTGTTGTAGTATTTATTACAATTATTGGTAACAAGTGTTATATTATCTAGGTATTATTAAAGGATACGTGTTAAATAATTGTGTTACTACCCATTTATAAGAACTAATTAGGTCGCAATTTTTAGAGTGCCTTTGGTGTACTTAACGGGTTTTGTCAGGAGCGATAGATAGATTTTACCTACTAATATTTGACAAGGATATTAGTCATGGTCAAGAAAAGCCTAAATGGGTAGGTAATAAAAATACTTTAAGAAAAGTGAAGTTTAGAGTTACTCCTAAAAGTACCTCTTCCTGGAGCCCTTTTCCAGAAAATTATAACCCAGGGATCTCCAATCCAGAGTAAATAGGTTTCTCCTAGGCAAACGTGCAACATCTTAGACTACAGTGGTGCTTTACATCAGGCAGGCTGTAGTCAAACGTTGGCCTATTCCGTGTAAATAAACCTACGAAAGGGTTAAATAAGCCCTTAACCTTTTAACAAATTTAAAAACCAGCAAGGTACTTAAACAATGAGTAAAGCGGTCTTTTGTTTACGATCTTCACAAACAAAAATAAAGCAGCTAACAGCTTTAACAAAAGAACCTTTTTTATTTAATAAAAAAAAGTTAAATTAATGACACTACTTCATTCAGTTTCATTTGGAACAAAGAAATTATTTGCTCCTGAATTACAGCACTTTTGTATCCTTTTTCTGTGCGGAAGAAGAACAGACCTCAATTTGGAAGTATGATTTTAATAAAACAAGAGCTCTTTCTGCTTCATCTACCAAGTTCCCTTTGTTTTACAGACGAAATAGAATAAATCTTTAAAAATATTTAATAATTGTCATTATCATTTTATTGAAGTATATGCAATTTTCTTTTTTCTTTCTTCCTTCTTCCTCTTCTCTTTTTCCTTTTTTCTTTTAAACTTTTCTCACGTCTTAGCGGTTTCCAATACTTTAAATATTTTAAATTCCAATACTTCCTATAAGGCTGATGATTATAATAAATGAATACAAGAACAATATTTTAATTATGTTTATTCATGCTGTAACATGTCAAAGGCTCGACGTTTCTTATTTCGGACAGCGTCTAGTACTCAAACAAAGTCGACAGAAAAATTAAAATATTGTGTTTTCCTTCTTCTGAGTCATAAAATGCTGATTGCGAACAAGTTTCCCCGCCTTATGAATTATTCCCCTTTAATTAGAGGAACCGGTCAAGTTATTAACGTTTAAAATTGTAATCAAATCTGCTTTTTAAAGTTGTAAGGCTAGAAAATGAAGTGCGGATTCGTTGAATAAAACTGGCTTGAAAATGACAGTTTCTGTATCGTAAACTTGTCTAAAATAAAGCTTTAAATTACGTTAGTATAGAAAACCCAGTTGTTGTCAAGAGTTTCAAACCAGGCTTACAACATGAGTACTGCGAAAACGACTCGGACCTAATAATGCGATTTAATTTTGATTGGAATACTACTCTTTGGTTACGCATTGCTAAGATTTCCCGCATCGACCTGTATTGGATGGACCTTCGACTTCGCTTTGAGAGCTTAAAATGTTACATAATAATAATGGTCGCATATTTCATAACTTTTTCGAAATTTCTACTTACAAACGTAGGTAGGTTTTTTATTCCCTTTTTCCTGAAAATCGGTTTAAAAAAAGCCATCAACTTCAAAATCGCTAACGCAGGCACCCCATACCAGACGTTAGACTGACAGGGCGCGCAAAAACTCCACCATTAGCCGGCAAAAAGGTTAATCACACGGATTAACGCAAATGGGAAGTCGCGTGACTCTAATTGGCCCTCACTGGTAGAGGTATGGTTGGAGGTGTAGCGATTTTGATATCGTGATTATGTGCTTCACACTCGACGAATGTTATGTCGTTTGTTGGGAAGGGAAATTTTGGAGGTACATTATATGTGTTGGCAATTTTTGTGCGCTAGCCAAAGTAAGTGAAGTAAAAAGAAGGCTGGCTTGTTGCTTCAAAAGTTTTTCTCTGTTAATTTTACTGCTGCTAGTATAATCTACCTTAAATTCAAATACTGATTATGATTGGAAAAAGCTTTTGAAATGACATTTTCTTTTCTTTTCAAATTTATTACCTTATTTTTTGCCATGAAACAGATTAAAACTTACATAAAAAACTACATACATTGGTCTTATAGACAAAGTACTAACATTACATGAAAGTATTAAACTTATTTTAAAAGTTAGAAATAAGTGAAAGAAAAACACATCCCATTACTTCAAGTTTCCTTTACCTAAGCTCCTTTCTGACTCTGACTTTCTGATTTTGACTGGCCTGTTAGCTTAGTTGGTAGTGGCTCTGCCTTCTAATCTAGGGGTTGCGGGTTCGATTCCCGCCTGACACAAGTATTTATGCATTTTAAAAATGTATAATTTCTTGTGTTGAGTCTGGTTGTTTGTATGTATAATAAGTATGTATTTACAAAAGAAAAGTATATAAGTATTATATCCGTTATCTAGTACCCACGACACAAGCGTTTGCTTAGTGTGGGGCTAGATGGCGCTGTGTGCAATGTCCCGAAATATTTATTATTTATTATTATTATTTATTTCTAAGCTATATTAAGTTTACGAGTTTACTTATCTGCGCCGGTAAAACATCCCCTTTAAAACACCGGCTTCACATTAAAAAGCTTAGTTAAAGTTAACCAGTACAAGAACAATAGACTATCCCGGTATTTATTGCTGTAGTATAACTTACACCGCATACAGAATATAAAAGTACAGAGTGTTTACTCTGTATTTCAATATTTTTTATGTATGCATTCAACAGAGGTCGCCTACGAATGCGGTGGGTTGACGACATTAAAACAACCGCAGGGAGCACCTTGATCCAATCTGCACAAGACCGGGACGAGTGGTACTATAAGAGAGGCCTATGCTCAGCAGTGGCATAACGGGCTGATGATGATGATACATTCAACGACTTAGTTGACATGTGCTGAACTACCAGGAGTAAAAATCTTAATACAATTGATTTGGTATGTCTTGGAAATAAATATTTTTTAATTATATACTATCTGTAAAGTTATCATTTCAAAATGAAGCAAGCTTGCCTCACAACTCGGATAAAAACGTAAGTTACATTTCCAATTAAAAACTTAAGCCTTAATTGAAGTGAATGGTATCTTTTATCTGGAATCCTGTTCATGTGTAATGTCTATTAAATCGGAAAAAAACGGAACCTAGTGCAAATCTTACATAAATAAAAAGATATTTTATTTTTTCTCATTGTCTGGTAAACAAAGAAACAAGCACAGTAAATTAACCTTAAGTTAAGTTTCTGTACTTCCTTCATCGGTAGAAGATCTAATGTAATCTCACATGCCTTACGAGGAAAGCTCCTTGATTTTACTGCTCTTTTATACTGCATTTGTACTGCGCTTTCGTGAAAGCAGTAATGTCTGAGCCATGTTTAATGGAATTTTACAATTTAATTCCGGCCCCTGGAGGTCACTATACGTTCAAGCTATCATTGTTTGAGTGATTGTTTACAGTCACTTTACGCATATGCATAAGCAAATGTGGCTCAGCGGTTCCAGCCTCTGCTCTTTATCCAGACGCACCCTGGTTCGAATCCGGTCTTACACCAATGATTTGTATTTTCAAGTTATGTGAGGATTTGCACTCGCTTAGAGGTGAAGGAAAACATCGTGAGGAAACCGACATGTTTGAGGACCACAATATCCGAGGACATGCGTCTACCGTGGAACGAGCTGGACGCCCACCACGATGTATCTGCCCAAGAAAACTCCCCTAGCGAATTAATTCTGCGGGGGAATCACGACCCTCAGTCATGAAGAAAAAACGACTAAAGAGAGGGAGAGAGAGAGAGAGAGAGAGAGAGAGAGACGCACATACATAACAGGAGTGACGTCACGGACAACAATATCGTAGTACGCATATTTTTGTGCTCCGTCAATTAAATTCTATAACTTTGTTTACATACCCGGACCAGTTAGTGCACGTAAACTAGAACGTTGTTGACATGGTGTGGCATTGTTTTGTCGATAAATAGTGCTGTTTTAGTGCATATAAAACTCTTTAAATTCATGCCCAAAATACGAAGTGTATATCAATAATTTTTTTCACTTCCAAAGCAAGAAGAGGGTAGATACCATTCGCATTTCTACGTATAATCCTCGTATCACTGAACTTAGTGCGCCATAATTACAATCGATAAAATGAGTGTTAAGTGCAGAGCCTGCCGTCGCCGCTTCACCAGCAGTAAAGATAGTGCTAAATGTACATAATGTTCCTCTGTTTATCACCGAGCCTGTGTCAACATATCCAAGGAAGCTAACATTTCAACGTCATAGCAGTGCCCCGAGTGCAAGGTGCACACTCCGCGAAAGGACAACACAGAGGAACCAGTGCGAGGGGACGAGGCGGGTTTTATCCATTCACCTGGAGCCCCCGATGTGTCGGCGGAGATAAGAGAAGTGTTGCGGGAGGTCCGTCTGCACCGAGCAGAAACACAAACATTACGTGCTGAGTTCGCTGCGTTTGGTAGCCGCTTGGACGCAGTAGAATCCAGGTTGTCGATTTTGGAGGCTAAGCCGACTTCAGAGCAGTGCGATAATACAATCATAGATCAGCTGCGCGCCACAGTCGATAATCTAAAATTGGAGCTAAATGATCGCGATCAGGTGTCATATGCAAATGACCTCGAGATATCGGGTGTACCGGAGGAGCAGGGTGAGAACGTGGGTCGGCTCGTCAAATTGATTACTTCTAAGTTAGGTGTATCGTTAGCGGAACATGATATTATTTCTGTGGAAAAAGCTGGTTTTAAACGCGCGCCATCTATCACCGCCGCCGCGAACGAGAAGGAAGCATCAGCGGCGGGAATGCGCCCGCGCCCGCGACCTTTGATATTGAGAGTATCCCGCCAGCAGGTTCGCGACTCGCTTCTACAAGCTGTGCGCGTTCGCCGCGGCCTGACTTCGGATGGTATGGGCCTCACCTCGCTGCCTGTCAAGTTCCACGTACACGAGCGCTTGTCGAGATACAACAAAAATATATTTTTCAAAGCGCGCGAAGCGGCTCCATCTCAAGGCTACAAATACGTCTGGACCCGGCGAGGACATAATATTTTCGTTCGCCGGGACACTGGGACTCCTGCTCTGCGCGTGCGATCTGAGCTAGATCTTATAAAGATATTTGGTGCGAAGGCTCGTCGCAGTATCACTTCATAAAATGTTATTTACATCTCGTCCCTGTGTGCGCACATATGTAATTAGTTTTGGTCTGTTTGGTGAACTTAATAATATCGTGTATCATACCTACTATACTATAATATACATTATTTAGAGTGTGCACATCAGTATTTTTGTTACCTAATCTGCATTTAATATTTAGTGTTATTTGGAGGTCGTTTTACAATTTGTTAATTATTATTTGGTTGAGTTATATATGTTAGTTTTTACTGAATAATATTGCAATATGCTTGTACTATGGCGAGAGTGTTGTCATGTTGGCTACCTATCCTGCACTTAATAGTTGTAAAATGTATTCTGTGGAACTAAATTTCAAGTTGTTAATTCTTATTATTACTTGGATAATTAGTTTGTAGATTGTTTAGTTAGATATAATAATGTATTAGTTTTTTTCTTTAGTTAACGTATTTAAATCTATTGTTTTGATACGTTTATTTGTTAATGCACTAAATATATAGTTAGTTACCTACTATAATTCATTGCCTATCTGTTTGTGATATTTTTCTGTATTTAGTAATTATATTGTATGTGTATTTCTACTTAGCTGTATTATGATATTACGTGTAATTATGATATATCTACGTGCGTGACGTCACCCGCCGGTCCCAACGGAAGATCAGCGCTGGATGCTTGCATCCAGCATATGCTGAGTTGGGGCCGGATTGTGACATGAAACTCCTTATTTGTACTCTTGTTTTTATTGTGTGTCTATTTTATGTGACAATAAAATTATTATATTCTTATTCTTATTAACATTTTGTAGAGTTCTAAAAAACAGAACAAAAATCACAGTCCTCTATGTTCATGAATTAAAGAAAAGCTTAAACAATGCTAGTGGTTGCCCTCGGCTTATCTCGTGTTGTGTTGTGAGTAGGTATAAAATTACAACTCATCAATAATTATATCAAAAATCACGACGAATCGCCACTAAGTTGCTGTTTCAACGTCAAATAAACAAACCAAACCAACACTATTCACAATATATAGGTCGGTCTACAGACGGTCGATGGAGTGAACGAATACTGCATTGGAACCCAGCAGAAGATCCCAGATCCAGAGGTCGACCACGAAGGTGGTGGCGAGACGACATCGAAGAGGCAGCGGGCAGTACCTGGACAAGGCTGGCGCAAGACCGACGAAACTGGCAGCGCTTGGAGGAGGCCTTCACCTTAATTTGGGCGCCCAATAAAAATCTGAACAATACTTAATTTTAAATTAAAAATGTATTACCTACCTGAACCCTATAACCACAAAATGTTACTTAATTTACTGGGAATAAATGGCTTCATTTATTTATTTATTTATTCAGGTATAGAGTTCGACATTATTTTTATTTGACTGCATTAGTTAAATTAACATTGAAAACAAAAAACAAAAATACAGCAATAAAATCTCATACCCTTATTTACCAGTCATGCAACTCATTCAAAGTCATGTCAGGCTTATCGTTTAGTAACCCCCGTCAGAAATGAAATGCAGTTCATTTTCACTGCATTGCAACGAAATGGAGCTGTTACAAGTTGGGTGCGAAATTGCAAATGAAATGTTAAACCAAGTTTTGGTCCGAGACTAATTTCCATGGCAGCTTGATACCTGATTTTAAAGTACCGCATTGCTGGGTAAAATGCTGAGTTAAACAAATTTTTTTTTTTAATTCTTTATTTTATAAAGGGTTTTGTCAGACATGATCATGTCACCCCTATTGGGCCTTACTTATAATCTACGCTTAATTCCTACTAATACTAATTGATATAGCAATATGGCCGAGTCCGACATGGGCTCAGCCAGAATGCTATTACACACACCAAGTTCTTTTACATTACATCCCGTAACCATTTGAAACTGAACTCTTTCGGCTTCGTTCCGAACACTTTCCACAATCATATGATATATGTCTTCTTTAATTGAGCATTCACAACAATTTTCAGTATCACTTTTGCCTATCATGAATAAGAATTTATTCAGTGGAATGTGTCCAGAGCGGAGCCGCAGAGCGATAACTAGGAGCGGTCTGCTTATATGTATAGCTGCGAACCAAGGCGAACGAGGAAGACTGGTCTGCAAAGTACCATACCAGGTACTTTTGACCCATCCCTGCTCGCCAAAGTGCTTCTCCCACATCTCCCTGCATCTTTTTCGCACCAGGTGCAAGCAGTCCGACCACAACGGTAAACATTCAAGTGGAGTTCCTAGAGTTATGGCATCTTTGGCAAGCCGGTCGGCTTCCTCATTACTTGGGATACCTACATGCGACGGGATCCATTGGATCTTTACAATTTTGCTATGATTTAATCTACGGATGGATTCCAATGTGCTGTAGGCTATCGGTGTTCCTCGAAAATTCGAGGACAAACGAGCCAGATGTTGTATAGCACTTTTAGAATCCGTTAAAACAACAAAACTGCCTGTTATATATACATTGTTGATAGACGCGCTTCGACACTCAGTTGTATAGATGTAGTTAAATAAATATGGTAGCGTACAAAATTGCAGAGCTGTGTGATTTTTTTTTGAGTAAGTACATGAAGTTATCTTTCAAAATAAGTTACTAAGAATAAGTATTCTTATGCTATGTGAGAATATAGCACACTTAAAAATCAATAATACGTTAGTAATTATTATTCGTTTATAAATTGAATACACATAAAATATAAATTATTAAAAATAAGTAATCTTTTACACAGCACAATGTCACAGCACAAATACATTATCTAGAGAAGAAATGCGCCAAATTTTTATTGCTAATGTCGTTATAAATAAAAAAATACTTCATATTTACCACAACGACTTTTTTTACGTAAGATAGGCTTAGGCTTGACTACAACTTGCCTGGTGTTAAGCAACGATATAAAATACGATCTAGCGCGCTTGCCTGAAGAAACCGGTTTACTCTCAACTTGAGACCGATAAATTAAATGCAATATCCGATATCTCCAGATTAGCCTGGCCAAAACAAAAATACAAAAAAATACATAAATATTTATTGACATAATAAAACAGGTAACAATAAATTTCGTGAAACTTCTGGCCTTGTGCTAGTCGTGAGACTATGTTACAAGGCCAGTGTCTACCTGTAATACCATCAAAACCCTTGATCAAACACTTTTCCGCCACATTGTAAAGTTCGGTAAGTGCTGACGCAGGCCTATAACTTCGGCCGATCCAACTTCGGCCGCTGTGATTAACTGTTAAACACTTTGCCGGAGTGTTATTGGAGTTTGTGAAGTGGCAACACTTTACCAAAGTACTGATCATTCACTGCTCATGGGAGGTTTACGCTTTTTGAAATACTGTGATATCATTGGTATTGTGTTGTTTTTTTTAGTACCGAATGCAAACTCAGATGTGTATTGGTAAATTTTACATAGTTACATGTTAGTTAGTAAGGGGCGAGATGGCGCGGTGTCTTCTTCTTATCGATTGAGAGTGGCCGACTCTAGTGTCGGGGTTTATCAAGCCGCCCTAAGAGCCTCTAATATGGCTTAACGACCGGCGCTGTATCAATGTCCTGAAAATATATTCATTCATTTTAATGTTAATCATAAACGTTTGACTACAGCCGGCCTTATGTAAAGTACTTAACTGTTGAAGTCTAAGATGTTGTACGTGTAAAAGAAACCTATTGACTTATGATTTATGACCCCAGGATTGTAATTTAGAGAAAACAGGGCTTTGGGCGTGTTTTTTTCCTTAAAGACTAACATGTGAACAAAATGTTATTCATTATTAATCAGATAACAACTTTCATTATATACTGTTCCCGAAATTGATATCATCTGTAAGACGAAACAAAGCCAATTTTTTTTAAATCCAAAGTTAAGTTGTCTCCTAAACCAAGTTACAAAAATAAGAACATAGACGTTTCTATCAGAAATAACAAGACAAGTAGAAAAGTTCTCCAGAATGTTTTTTTCTAGGACTAGAAATTAAGGTGTATTTCTTAGAAACTACAGAAGTCTCGTTATGAAAACATACCCACATATGCTTTTTTTATCCAACATGTTATTTTTTGGACATTTCAAAATTCAATTTTTTTTTCGTCATAAATTCGTATTTTCCTAGGTAACAACGCATTTTACGTGCGATTTCAAAGATAAATCATGCGTATACATTAGGTACAGGATGTTTCTTGTGCAGAACCCACGGGGATATCAAGAATGCAATATTCCTAATTAGATAAGTCAAATATGTTATTTAAGTTAATTGTTAGGGTAAATAAATTATTTTTATTCTTATTCTAGTTTCACTGAGGTCAAACAAAAATGTGTAAAATATCACATCACCAACAGCGCATATTATCGCCGCAAAAATATACTAAAACATTCACACGAATAAAAAATAACATCACATATAATACCACGCACCATCGACACAGTCATATCACATCAGGGAAACATCTCACGTGTCACTATCGCATGATTGATGCTTACCAACACGAAATCATCGATATATACAAATAACACGATTTTTATTCCCATTTTTCAGCACCATCTCATTCCGACCCCTTGATCTGGCGCTGAAATCAATTCGCGTCCAATTTGTGGAAATATGTAACGTTCGCAACCCTTATCTTGCGACCCTTCAATTTGAATAAAATACATTCCTCCGGCGGCAGTCCGATGTCGCTATTCATAACAAACATGTAAACACAAACAAATAGTAATGGTGGGGATACACGCGCGGCGATATTCTTATCGTTCTTCATGTTTTATATGTTGAATCGTGTTTGTTTTGTGTTTTACGATAATAAATTCGAGTAGTACGTAACACTGGCACCGACAGCAAAATACTCATTGTGTGTACTTCTAGGATGGTAAGTTTCAATAATTTGATTAATTCTTGACATTTTGAAGCCGCAAAAATGAAAATATGTAAATTATTTGTTAACTTTAGTGTAGGGACAGAAAACTTAAAGTCGGTTTTTGTGTTTTTTTTTTAAATAAATTTATTATAGGATTAAGTTGCTGTTTTTAATATTGCGTCACATTTTAACACATTCAAGATAAAACTAAATCACGGTACCACAGCTTTATGGATAAAATCGAGGTTTTGAGACAGTCGAACTTATATTCATACCATGAAGTACTAGCTGGTGATGATAAATTAATGTACATACAGTTACTTCCGTAAGATAATGTTGTCTACTTCACTAAAAATAAACTAATGTTGTGTAACTCCAAAGAATAAATTTTATTATCTTACTTCAATTTTACATGAAAATTGTCTACCTTCAAAGGTATTGTCGTTGTTTACACGAATTTATCGCCTGACAAACACAATTTACATACTGTTCATATGTAAACTCATTTCCCACCTTCACTTTACTCTCTCAAATAATAAAACAGCACCAACATTCATTGTAGGCGTAGCAGACTGTAGGCACGTGTAACCTCCGCATTACAACCTCACATATCCAGTTCTAACGACGAAATTGGCTGTCCTAACCGTGAAATAGATTGGCACAACTTACAACCGCCTATCTTCTTCCACTTTTACTCCTATCTGTAAGAAATAGAGCTCAAATTTCTCTACTCTAGATGAAAAATAAAGTTGGTTTGATACCGTATAATGGTTTCCTGGACATGGCAAAGCAAAGTGTGTGAAATAGGTACGTCTGTGAATTCCTGTGTTTGAGTTTAAGGTGATGCTTCACTTTGTGAAAGTTCTTAAGGATAACTTTGTTATTGAGATATTCTAAATACCTATTTTAAATAATTTTAATGGTATAATTTTAAGTTTCACAACGTTCATACGTAAATGCTAAAAGAATTATTAAAGATATTGTCAGTTTATTGTAGAGAGACGAGGAGTTCCATAATGTTTTAATTCTATTTTAATCTTATCATATGAAGCAAGTGCATTTTAGTAGGTACAGTGACTCTCAATTTCTGAACTAAAAACGCATGACACTACAAGCCAAATCCAATTTAAACCAAATCACAATAATAGGCACATACAACTACTGCTTTTTAAAAACATTATAACTACCTAGGAGTCATTTGGTAAAAACAACACACACTTTTTAATATCTACTTAATATGTCGTACGTAGTTTTTACTACAGAACCCCTTTTACTTTAAGTCGAATTCATTCCGTCTGTTTTATGAAATCGACTAAAATAGTTCAAGAAAGGTGCGATTAGACCCTCTAGATGTTAGTTAAAATAGTGTGAGGTCTGTGTATTGGTGCTTCCATCGCAAGCCTGATTCGGTACAATTGTACGGAATGAAGTTATTATGGGCTTTGCGTATTCAAATACTAGAGTAGCTTGAAACTAGGTTACTGTGTGCACTGTTCTATCCTTCTACTTCCTGAAATATTAAGCATTGAGTCTAGTTGATATCAGACCACTTATTTTAATTAAATTTTAACTAAATGTGTAAGCTTATGTATGCTGTATGTATGAATGTTAAGCTTTAGGACATTTTACCAGAAGCTGTGTTTCAAACCAAAGACCAATTTAATTTAATAAAACTAGTATAAGAATGGTAAAGCACGTTTGTTCGAAAAGTTATGTTGCCTTGTTAATACTCCTTGTATAAAATAGTTTTTACAGTGACAAGTAGTTTACAAATTCATAATGACGAAATTATGTTAGATCCTCAACCTCAGGCTTCTGTTTTTAAATAAATAAGATTTTTTATACAATCCTTGCTTATTTTTTTTACGCGGGCTAGGTTAACGTTCTGCTATAGCTTGCCTGATGTTAAGCATTCCTGCAGCCTATTATAGGGAAACATACATATTAAAATACTAAAATCTTGCTAATTGCTAGCTAACAGAACGTGTACTCCCTACAATGCAATACCTATCAAAACATACTTTCATCAATAAAACCACCAGTCTTTAAAAAGCGTATTATACCAAACAGTGCTTGAAGCAAACCGCCGAGCGCAGATAAGCAGTAACAAGTCTGAAACAATGAAGTTCCACCTGACAGTCCAATTATGAAGCCTCGACGGTTACCGACACTCGAAGCCTGCTTTTTACTTGAATGGTAGTCGTTTTGATTGGATGAATGGAGTGGATGGACTTGTCAATTTGATTCAGTTTTAATCTTCAATATACAAATATTTTTATCAATAAAAATAGTGACAGTACAAAATGTATTAAATATTCTAAAATATACCTTACTTTCTATATGTTGGCGTATAACAGTTGATCAGACAATTCATTGTGACATAAAAAAAATGATTTCAATGTTTTACAAAAGGTAACTGTCTGGTAAAATACTCACCACTGATTGATTATAAATTAGGTACTAATTTTTTTATGCAATACGAATAATATGAACAAATTAATGATTTGTGCATTTACAAACCCCTTATTTTTACAAAAACTGGGTTTGCACTTGGCCGTAATTCGCCTGATGGTAAGCAATCATTACGGTCTAGGGTGGAAGTGCTTACCCAGTAAGAACCGATTCACTAAACTATCGAACCTAAAGAGAGATTTGATGTTTGTATTAAACTAAGCCTTAATTTATTCCAATTTTCATCTCCTCCAATACTTCGAGGTGTCAAACAATACCTATAATTATATTGTATGTATGTATTTTAATTTCATTCTGAGTGCAGATAGTTAAAAGTTAAAAGACAAAAAATACATATTTTATCAGTTCACGTCCCACTAGTTATTCCTCCCGGAAGTTATCCGAAGCAAATGATATTCCTATTTTTTCCAAGTCGATGTATTTGCCAGTGAGATGAGAGATGAGATCGAGGAATAATTGCCGGAGTCTCGTCCTTGGTTGAAGTTTGTTTTGCAACGGTCAGCCAAAGCTTCGGAAATCGATTCGAAAGCATCGTTCGTAAGAAGCGAAGGAAATTGGTGGTGATGAAACAGTTTTAGCGGAGTTTGGTTGTTTCTTTAAATGAATTAGTTATGTTCCACCTCCGTTCTTCCTGTTTTTTGTTTTTAGGCAAATTGTTAATTATAGTATAACTATTGACGGAACAATATGAATAACAATGTGAATAATAATTTACGATGTACAATGCGAAGCAGCGTCCGCTGTTAATCTGAAATAAAATGGATGATACACGTACGAGCAAGTACGCGTACTTATGGCTCGACGACTGTTTTCGCTTGTGTGTCACCGCAAGTACGCGTACTTTAAAACCGCCTGCCGCGCAAAATCTTCGGCGATCCAACCTGTTTGAAATCTTGCTCGTAGCTCTCTTGGTTCGAAAGTTCGCGATTTTAAAACCGCGTAGGTTCGCGTAGTTTGTTCGTCTATCACCCACTTTATTACCGATTACCTGTCTCCATATTCTAAATTGGTATAAAAATGTAATGTCAATATTTACGTGTGTAAATGTAAATCCAAAATTATATAAATTAATAATATAAATTTATGCTAAACGTAATATTAATTCAATACCTGACAAGCAGTTACTCAACATTCAGAATCAAGTTTCATTAATAAACCAGCTAATTAAAATCAACTTGCTATAATAAAATCAACATTATATGCATGTAGTCAAATCGTTTTAATATTAAAACCGTTTTAATACCCACATGGTTACTATAAATTTACAATTTAATCCATTGCAGTACTAATAAAAAGTTACGAGTAGAACAGAACTAGTTGGCAAATATTTGAGGTGGGTTGTGAGGTTATTCTCAACTCAACCACAATACCTGTTGGAATTTGGAATTATTCGTTATAGGTAATTACGACTAAAACTTGTTTCTCAAATCTATACTCATATTAAAAAGCTGAAGAGTTTGTTTGTTTGTTTGAACGCGCTAATCTCAGGAACTACTGGTGCGAATTAAAAAAAACTTTTTATGTTGAATAGACCATTTATCTAGGAAAGCTTTAGGCTAAATAACATCACGCTGCAACTAATAGGAGCGAAGAAACAATGGAAAATGTGGAAAAAACGGGTAAAATTATTCATCTTTGAGGGCTTCCGTTACGTGCGCTGCGGTTCAAAATTCAAGGAATTAATGCCCAATCTATACCACGCGGACGAAATCGCAGGCACAGCTAGTAACACCTAGTAACACCTTAAAAAGTTAAATATAATTTCTTTTGAACCTTCTTTATTTAGCAGCCATTTTGGATTCCAAAAGCTCGCGTGTTCGAAGCCGTTGCTCCTAATTTATTGAAATTCCTGCAGTCTCTAGTCCATTCTAGGGTTTAGAAGGACTCTATTTATTTCCATTCCAGTGCAGTATAGTACGTGATTTAGGTTAAGTGGTTACTTTACTTGGTTAGATAATGGTTCGTTTACTGCTAAAGCACACACAAATATTCTGATTCCCTGTCGATTCTATTCGTAGTGAATTCTTGTCGCTAAAGCTTTTGAACCCCCCCTAGTGCCTATGACAAGGATTATTATTGTTTTATGACAATCAGAAAACATGAATGCAACCCGGTTTAAAATGTTACTTTGCTCAATGACGCTGAGAAGACAATTTCGACGAACACTTTAGTCCAGTTAACCATGAAAAATATATTAATAACATCGGTGCAAAAATAATGAACTCATCGAGTAACATAGGCAAAAAACAAAAATTTCAAATTGACAATCTCTGTTTTTGGAATAGGTTAAAACTAAGAAATTTCCACAACAGAATAAAAAATATGAAGAACTAAACTCTGATAAACCCAAACACCTTTAATAAACTAAAGAGCGAACATTGACGCGTGGCATTAAAGTGTACACATTCAGTTCGCACCATTACCCATATCTTAGAGTTCAGTGAACTGATAAATCATTCATTCTACCCGCTGACTGACGGATCCAAATCGAAGCCAGCTTTATACCCACTAAGGTTTTGTAAATACTGTATGAAAAAAAATAAGGGCTATTCTAAAAACCGGTTTCAAGTCAAGCGCGCTATATCAAAGACTAGCTGATTCGCGCGACTTCGTCCGCGTGGAATAGTTATTACCATAAAAACGGTTCTAGTGAGTTAACCTTAAAACATAGACATATACTGTTGTGGATATTTTGTTAGATTATTTCACGAGAAATAATTTTTTCATACACATTTTTTTGATATCTTGAACTGTTTTCGCAGCGCATGCAACGGAAGCCCTCAAAGATGAATAATTTTCCCCGTTTTTTCCACATTTTTCATTGTTTCTTCGCTCCTATTAGTTGCAGCGTGATGTTAAATAGCCTTAAGCCTTCCTTGATAACTGGTCTATCCAACACAAAAATAATTTTTCAATTCGCACCAGTAGTTCCTGAGATTAGCGCGTTCAATCAAACAAACAAACATACAAACAAACAAACTCTTCAGCTTTAAAATATTAGTATAGATTACAACGCTTCTTAACATCAGGTGACTGGTAGTCAAGCGTGAGCCTATATTATATTATATATTAAAAAAAACTGTAGAATAGTTGAGCTAACAGTAGGTGAATAGGAAAAATTGTACAAGAAAGCCAGTAGCAGAAATTTTCAAACTAGTCTAGAGAAAAAAACCTCTAACTAACTAATCTAATAGCCATATTATAGTGTGATTAATATACATATTCGAAGCAAGGCGTAGCACCAACTACAAATTGTAGGCTACGTAATAGCGGATAAGAATAGTGTACGTGGGAGCCCAAACTTATGTAAAACAAATCAGAGATTTTGCAACTAATATTTCACAACAAACCAATTTCACTCTCTCTCTATTTGAATTTTATCATTATCATGGCATTTAAAACTACTCTCGCTAAGGCTCAGTGTGTTTCTACCACCAGACAAAATAGCTAAAAGCGTTAACTTTTTCTTTTGCGTTAGTTTACGTAACAACTGTGTGAAAACCTGCGAATTGTAAAATTAAAGTCCATTGTTTGACTGATACGAATTGATCGCTGTTTTTAAACTGAAATTACTGTAAACGTGACTAATAAATGTTTAAGTACTTTGTTTTTTTAATATAAATGTTGGAGAATTTATTTTTATGTGTTAAAAACTTCAAAAAATTACATGGGTTATAACTAATCAGTATCAAACGACACTTTTGTACAAGTGGCAAAATTGTATATGTTTGCCCATACACCAACATAAATAATATGAACACCATTAAAATACTCGTATAGATAGTCAAAGCTATAAAATATTCTATTCAAAATATGCGCCAAATAAAGTTAACAAATATCCATTGAGCGTCAGAAACTTTCTTATTCAATCTTCGGAATTAACTTACAGAATGTCAACTCTACTTCGGAAGATTTCTCAGAAATTTATCAAAGTAGATAAAACTCATCGGTATTAAGTTCTATAATACCTTGATTAAAAATTCCCTTTAATTTGCTTCCACTATATTATGCCAAAGATTGAGAACATAATGTAGAAAGTTTCGCTTTACATTATAAAACAGACGGTTGGATTCAATTAACAGATTTTCAAAGTTGGTTCTGTTGTAACAAGGCATATTATTAGTTCATTCTCAAGGGAGCCCATTTTGATTTTTATGTTGTCTTGCGTCAATCATGTCTTTTCGAATTTGGATGGACAATAATGGGTGGTAGAACGAGCGAATGCTCGTTTGGTGTAAATCCAAGAGGTAACAATTACTTATTGTAATCTTAATATATAAAACTCAAAGGTGACTGACTGACTGATTGACTGACTGATTGACTGACTGATATAGTGATCTATCAACGCACAGCCCACACCACTGGACGGATTGGCCTGAAATTTGGCATGCAGGTAGATGTTATGACGTAGGCATCCGCTAAGAAAGGATTTTTGGAAAAGCCGCTTTTAAAGGGGTGAAATAGGGGATGCAAGTTTTTTTTCTTAATGCGAGCGAAGCCGCGAGCATCCACTAGTTTATATAAACACATTATTATAATTTGGAAAGACAATGGTCTCATTTTTTAATCATATATTAATGCACAAAAAATATTTTTTTACACGAAAAGTGCCATGGTAATTCGTTTTGCATTTTTAATGAATTAATATTTAAGTAATATTCCAACTTTCTCTTACTGAAAACGCATACTCGAATAGAGTTAAGAGTTTCATAAATATCGTAAAGCTCGAGAACAAGCACCCACTACTAGTCTGGCTAAAGGTTGTCGCAGCGAAAATATGAATATTGTACCAAGTCTTTTGTAAACGTTTACGACTCTCGCCCACTTAGCTGCTTTGCGTTTCTACGGGATATCCTTTCACTCGATACTCATACTAGCTACAACAAATTTTATATTCAGCTTTATAACTCATGATTTAAAGCTTAAAATTGATTGCACCGTAAAGGTAACTGCTTTGCTTACACAAATATATATATACGTATAGTAAGTACTCTAGTGCGTGAAAAGGGGAGACTTCTGATATAAATTTATAATAAAAATAGCTACACAAACAGCTTATGACGTGATATAACCATGCATCTCTGGAAACTGCAAACGAAATTTCCGTGTGTTTTATGTGTATTTTTTATGTCATCAAAATGTTGTTTTATGTTGACTGCGTGCGCGGGTTTTATTTGTTTTTGTATGTTTCCCAGTTTTATTCAAATGATGTGTTTTAGCGGGACCGGCTTTTGTTTTGTTTTATTTATATTATATGACAGTTTCCGAAATATATTTATTGCAGCATTTTTTGTTTTTCACCAAACGAAAGCGACACGGAAACCGTGTCGCTTTACTATTTTTTTGAGAAATATTTTCTGTCGTTAATTTAAACAACAAAAATGTCACAATTAATACATTAATCGCTTAATATCTTCAACTTCTCCCAATATGAATAGCAATCAATAGTAAATTCATGAAATTTCGTGATTTTAAGTCAAAAACTTGTGCAACGAAGAAATTTCATTAGAGAAATTAAATTCATTTCCTTGGGCAAGTCGATCGGAGTCAAAAGTTGAGCATTGCGGGATAAAGGAATTTTCATAATCCATCACTTGACTGGCTAGACGTTCGGACGATAAGACCAGAGAAACACATGAACATAGGTACCACACCCAGCCAGGACAAGCCTGCTCCGGTCAAACCGGCATACCAGGGGGCACAAGGTTTTGGAGCGTGGTTTTGTGCTAACGCTCCGGGATGGTAGTCGACCGGCTATGCAGCCAGACGCCGATTTGGAGAAGGTTGTTATTAGGGGTAGGGATAAGCGTTAGTAAAAGTTGGTGTTCGTTGATTATTGAGTTGACCCATCTTGGGGTTTGTTAGTGTGTGGCTTTGCAAGAGCTACCTTAACACGTTCGCTGTGTAATGTTGGTCCTATTGTGAGTAATCATAACCGCGTCGGGAGTAGTAGGTGGATCTTAAATGTGGGTCGAATAGATCCTATGTCGCTAAGGGGGTGTTCTTGTGTCATCTGACGGCCTTTTCTGGGGTATGGTTGGTGCTTGCCTGTTGGTATGTCGTTCTGTTTCCTCATCAGATTTGCTGTCGGTTTCTGCCATCTTATAGATCTCCCTGGCAGCTCTTATAAAGTCTCGTTCATTCATCTCTCTCTCTCTTCGTTCATTGCCGCCTTGACTATACGATTGGTCAGCGCCTATTGGTTCTAGACAGTAAAATGTCTCTTAAGGCGTTTAGGTCCACTGTGTCAAACGCTTTTTCGAGGTCAATTGACAAGACGCCCGCATTGTTTCGCCCGCCTTCCACTCTTCGTCCAGAACTCGTCTTAAGGTGAAAAATACTAAAAATACTCTTTTTGAAAATAATAATCAAATTCATATTGTTCAAGCTGTGTACACTCACCTGAGGAATTTGTTCTGGTTCAAAACCAGTTTTGAATGTGTATTTGGCTTATATGTGAACTCATTCTGTTATGTGTACCGTTATAAATAAATAAATAAATAAATAAATATGATTGTCGGTAGATCTGTTGCTTAGGAACGCGGCTTGATAGTTTCCAAGTTTTTTTGTAACGGTGTCTAATCTACCTAGTAGGAAGTTAGCGTATATCCTATAGCCGGTGGTGCAAATAGAGATTCGTCTATAGTCATCGACCGTCTTCGGATTAGCCTTTTTTGGTAGGGGCACTTGTATTGACTGTGTCCAGGTAGCCGGTAGGACATTTTTAGTCCAGGCCATGTTTATGTGGGCTAATATTTCGCATTTAATTTCGTGCGTGTTTGCTTTGTGTGGGCTCTTGCCCTAGATCTGTCGGGTCTTCATCGCTCAGTACGTCAGTAAACGACCCCTCTGTAAGGTCAAGTTCTTTTTCCCACTTGGAAATCGGAATGAATGTGTTTTTGACCCGTCTTCTTTCCTTCTGTTTGTGCCTTCTATAGAAGTCATAGGTGATCCTCATCCTTTTTGATGGGTGTGTTTTTGCTAGACCGCTGAAAAAACTGCGGCATTCTTGTTGGTCTTCCGTTGCTTCGGTCTCTTGCAAACGGCGCCGGCACTCTTTAAGTGTATTTCTAGCCTCTATATCTTGAGGATGATGCTTATAATGGAACTTCGCCTTCTGTAGGCTTGTAATTGCTTCTTCTCTAGCCTTAGAGTACCTTCTTTCATATTTGATAGTCTTATTGGCCGCCATCTTCATGACGTTTGTTATCACTTCCCACGATAGCGGCTCTTTTCGGTTTTCGCAGTTCCTGCTCTTTTTGGTTTCCTCTGATAAAGTTTCTTGGTATTTTTCTCGAGTGGTGGTACTTTGAAGCATCTCGTAGTTTAGGGTTTTGTAGTCAAACTCGTTCGCAACGTTGGCCCTGGCTAGTCTTATTGGAGGTCTCGTAGAGTCCCTATTGGAATTTAATGTGAGGGGCTTTACGTTTCCCCATATGATTCTGTGGTCAGATAGGATAGTTTTTTCGCCTTTGATGTAATTAAAAATCTGGTTGTTTTTGGCATCTGTCATTATGTGGTCTATTTTCGACGTTTTGTTCCCCGACGTCCAAGTCGTTTTACAGCTGCGCCGGCCGAATGATGTGTCCAATCGGAGATTTTCCCGTGCAATTAGATCTAATAAGATGTCTCCGTTGTCGTTACTTGTTTGGTGTAAGAGATTTTTGCCTATTTGATTTTTATCGCGAAGTTCGTGTGTATCTGTGAGTCCTATGTGGGCGTTGAAGTCACCTAGTATGATTGTTATTGAGTTCCCTGGTTTGTTCTTGGTCAGTTGTAGTAGCCGAGTCGCGTCGTTTGCTGCTGATGACGTTGCATTGAACCAGTGCGTTGTAGTAATGAATAGAGAGGCTCCACTGCTTGTATGTATAGAAGCAACCATATTGTTTGTGTTTGCTTTAGTCCAGTTCAGCCTTAGGCCGCTGTTTTTTCTTATGAGAATAGCTAGGCCTCTTTTGTTGTTGTTTCCGCTTAGGTGCCACGTATAGTGACTAGATTCGTAGGTCCCGGATTTTAAGTGAGTTTCCTGTAGGCAGGCAATATGGATAGATTTTCCGTCTAGAAACTCGTCGATCTCTCGTTTTTTAGTCAACGTTGCGGCGCCTCTAATATTCCATGTGGCAATGTTTATGTTTTCATTTACTACCTGTTTTTTGTTTTTTTGGTGTGGCCTGGGGCGGGCAAGTCGGTATCCGGACTCATCTGGTATCTCCTCTGGGGTGCTAGTTCCAAGGGTTAGACTAAGGTCATTTTGCGTGGTGTTTGTACTTATTACTCCTAGGTGATTTTCAAAGCAATCAAAGTGGTTCCCCGTAAATATTAGACCTATGCTACCTGCGGCATCGTTTGGATCCTTAGGAGAGAAGCATACTGTTTCTTGTAGCGGGTTGTTTTGAAAGATTTTCACGTTAATACTATAATATTCCGCTGCCGCTATAAGTATGTCTGTGCCGCCCCATGTACCATCTTGGTATTGTGATAGAATGTAGTTCCTGATTTGTTCGCTTTGTGCTGAGCTATCTAGATTACTTCTGATCGCTAGGTACATTTGTGGATCGTTTTGGTTTTCTTCTACGTGGCGTGCGAGGTCTCGTCGAATGTGTTGGTAGTCGAAGGTTAGGCCATACAAATCGTTAATTTGGTGGGCTATAGCGCGATACAAGCAGTTGCCGTCTCCTGGTATTTTTACGATAGAGTTCCCTATTTCCATATCTGCTTTGTGCCTTACCGTGATGGTATCGCAAACGACGGGGTGCCGTGGCTAGCTCGTGATATCTTTCTGGTATGCGCGTGATCCTTTTTGTTGAGGTTTGTTGCGAGGCTGTGAAGGAAGCTTATATACTATGTACGTATTTGTATTATAAAACTAGTGTATCATGCGCTATACTAGTTCCCCTTTGCCTTTAACGTAGAAGGGGAGTAATTAGTACTCGAGTGGGTACTTGGGTCTCGTCTATCAACTCTAGGTACGGGGCATTTGTTAGGTGAATGTTAGGATACTTGCACTTAGTATCTGCTGTTTTTCCCTAGGCTATCTATGGGATCTTAACGAACCCTTTCGTCCGGCGGCAGGCGAAGTTCGTTACTTTAGTTCTAGCGTGGTGTCCAGGTGAGTTAGGGCTAATTATTTGGAATCGTACCTACCTACCATTATTTTGGTACTAAAAAAATACATGTAGGTTATAGCGGTACTGGTGAACTACAACTATTTATCAAATATCAAGCTATTTATCAGGTTTTACAACGATTATAGTCAACGAAAAACCTACGCTTTTTGTACTAAGTGTTTTATGTGTATAAAATAAACGTCTGGGCTTTATTTTACGTAGCAAAACTGAGATAAAAAAAAGGGATCAGGACCCGACCATAGTGCCTCGCAGCTGTGTCGGAAATTTGCGGGTGGTTTTAAGCTGTGCCTATTGTTAATGTTCTAATTTATTGTTTAGTTTTACGTTTCGTGTTTGTTTTGGGAATGAATAGCTGTTGTTTAAGTAATATTTCTATTTAGTTATGTCTTAGGTTATTGTCCAAACGGACCTGCAGATGTGCGTAGTTTTTGTATTTAAGTATAATTCGTATTTAGGCTTTTTTGTTTGCTTTGGGAAAGTAGATTGTCTTATGGCGGGGTTTACCTACTTTTTTTTGTATGTGGGTTATTTCTGGGGGTTCTTTTGTTGTTACAAAAGTCTACAACTGTAAAATAAATAAACAATAGATGTTTTCTTTCTTTCTTTCTTCTTTCTTTAAAACCTATCCGCTTTTTAGATAGTGTAGGGTAAGTAGTTATCTATATATTTATCGTGGAAATTTTAGGGAATCCCGATGTATATTATGTCTACTTACAACAGCCAGTGTTTACGCATTCGTTACGAGTAATTACAGCCGTGGTATGGGATCGCGTAATCTAGTCTATCCTGGTGGATTTAGCATGCCCTAGGTCGGGATCCTAAGTCCTAAAAGAGTAATTAGAGATGGTAGAAATTGCTTTTAGGACCAATTGAAGTCAAGATGTTTTGGCCAGATTGTCTGAGCTTTGCCAGATCGAAAGATTTTATTTAGGGGGGATAGCAGCAACGAAGTATTACTGGAGGTTTGCGTGATCTAACGTAGTTGAGAGTAGGTGGACTTGCTATGGTACAATCTAATTTATTCTACCTGGCATTATTTGCTCTAGTTATCTAAGTGATATGTCGTATTCTAAGTTAGTTTAGCGTAACTGGTAGTAGTAACCGCACTGTTTGTGGAGCTAGGAATGGTATAGTAAGGTCTAGCTAATGCAATCGGTTTAGTACTTAGTATATGGCGCCCTATATACGGTGTTGGTTGCTGATGTGGGCTGATTGAGTACGGACTTGTCCCTCGTGGCAGACGTCTAGTCAATATCCTAGGATGCTGAGGTAGGAGAGACAGGAGAAAAGGGGTTTAGACCGCGTGTGACTAATATGGAACAAGCTCACCGAGTTTTCCTTTTGCTGGAGTGGGTTACCCCGCGCTGGGCGTTGTTACTGCTGTTATCGGTGGCCTCTGGTGCCAATGGCGCGGGTCACTTACACTGGTTGTCCCACACTGATACGATACATGTAAAGATTACACACACGCGTTGCACGGCACTTGGTTGTTAGGCACTTTTTTATTTACCTACGCTAGGGACCGTCAAGCTTTGTTCGCAGCGATTGTGCTAGCCGCTGGCAGATGTTGTGCCTATTGTTTAACGGATCAATTGTATTTACGAGGCTCTATTGACCGTTCCCGAAAGCGACCGCTCGTCACGGCGTCCAAGACGAGACCTTCGGACGATAAGACCAGAGATTAACAAAATTGCTAGATTAAACATGATTTTTTTGTTGGCCATGGTAGAATACAAATACAAAAATATTTATTGACATAATAAAAACGGGTTACAATAAATTCGTGAAACCTCTGGCCTTGTGCTAGTCGTGAGACTGTGTTACAAGGCCAGTGTTTTCTCCCAATTGTGAGGCTTATATAATATTACGTCTTGTATAGGGTAGGTACTAAATATTACGATGAGAATGTAAATAATTAAAGGTACGTTACAATATAGTTAAACTTAATTTGCTATCTACCCTAATTTAGGAAAAATGTTCACAAAAAAGATGTTGCTGACAAAAGCACGCACACACACGCACACCTGCGGGCCGCGGCTCAGAACTGGTTACACTGTTGAGCGAGAGCGAGAGAAAGAGATAAGTTTCTATATTTTTAACACAAATATTTGACTTCACGCGAACATGTCAGTAAAATATAGTGATAGTTGAAACAATGAATAGAGTTATGAGTTATGGTCATAACGTACGTCATAGCATTATGTGTTTACCAACCTTTATTTCCGCTTTGTTGTGTTCAAACCTAAATTAATTTCCAAAGAATATTGGACCACCTCGGAACCATAATGTAGTAGGAGTTGAAATAACTTGCGGAGTAAATAAAATCAATGTATTTGTTTACAGATAAAAAAAAACAGATAAAAACTGGTAAGTTTGTACTGATGATTAATTGAAATGACACATCTGCTTACCACTAGATCTACGTAATACTTCATCGCAGATAAAAAGTTACTTATCAGTTTGGCTCTGAGGAGGTCGGTCGTCTATAATTAGGGCCCATTACGGGAAGTATCTATCGACGTTTTTGGTTCCGAATTTTCGCCATTTATCATAAGTGCTTGATACTTTATGTAACAATTTGAAGGTCTTCTATACAGAATGAATTGTATATTTTACATTGTATGTACGTTTAGTCAGGCATTTGATAACCAGGTCACTTAAAGTTATATACTATATATAGACTGCCCGGTTAGCTTAGTTGGTAGTGGCTCTGCATTCTAATCTAGGGGTGCGGGTTCGATTCCCACCTTACACAAGTCATTATATTATTTTTATTTTAATATTAAAACTTTCGTGTGACATTTTATCAATATGTTAACTTAACGGTTTTCACTCACGTGTAATTCGCGTATGCTGTTTACGCGTTTCGGATGTTATGACATCGCAGGGACCACGTCAGCACGCAACCTGCGTGCCGCCGCGCGAGCGGCCATTTTAATTTGTAGTTACTTGTGTTGAGTCTGGTCGTGTCTGTATATTAAGTATGTATTTACGAAAGAAAAGTATAGATGTGTTATATTATTATCTAGTACCCATGATACAAGCGTAAGGTTAGTATGGGGCTAGATGGAGCTGTGTGATATGTCCTGAAATATATATTTATTTATTTTTATTGTCAAGCAAGGATTTGGTACATATGTCAAATCTTAATTTCTTTAGATCAATAGATTCACACCGGTCTAATATCTCACTAACAATTCATACTCATAGACTTTTTTAAACTCAGGCGGGTTGATTTTGATTTGTAATTAATAAGTCTGACATAATTAACTGGTAAAAATAAAATGCACTCAAAAAGGGTAGGTACATTAATATGTACATCAAAAGGTAAAAACTATATTATATTAACTATAATGTTGGCCTGGGGTGTAAGCCTTTTGTTCTGTGTCGGTATATTTTTGTTTATTATTATCACAAAAAAACATGTATAATGAACCACCGATCAATTGTCTCATCACCGATCAATGAATCGGCAAATTTTTTCTTGAATCCTATAAAGTTAAAAAGAGTTAGTTGAAGCTTTGACATAGTAAAGCTGACCTTAAATCTATTATACGAGTTACCCGTAGGTTAGTAATATATAAGTAGTATAAACCTTTGTTCTATTTTTCATTATTTTATTTAATATCTGTTTCTACTCATTTCGTTTGAAGAATATATCCCTGCCAGATTGGTTGCCTGGAAGAGATCGCTTTTAGCGATAAGGCCGCCAATTAAGATGCTGATTCTAATTTGTATGTTTTTTTGTATTGTTTCATTTGTGGTGTTTTAATAAAGTACTTATTTATCAATCTATCTAATTAGAAACCCTGTGCATGTATTGAAATGTGTGTTGGGCTATTTCGGTTAAAAAAAGGGGTTCGAGATAAAGCGTAGAATGGATCAGCGAGTGCGATCGTGATTTGTAAACGAATGTGTGCCGCCCGCATTGCGATGTGTTTATGTAGCCTAGCCTTAACTAACTACTGACTCTTTGCATTTTTATCAATTAAAAACCTTCAAAGATTTATTTAGCCATGATTTGATACAAGGACGGGTTTCTGTTACCTAGCCAACTTTTAACACTATGTTTTTATGATCATATAGCACATCTTTTAAAGGCGTTTTCCCTATGATTTGATACAAGTTAGACATCCTGTCAAAAAGGTGATTTTACAAATAATATAATGGTTGAGTTTTCGTGTTATATTCTCATGCAATATCTAATCGTTATTTTAATGCAGTTGACGCTAGTGCTGTTATTAAACTATGAAACTAAGTCTGTTTTGTTGATATTGAGATTAAACGATACGAAAAATTCTCTTTGGAACTTTGAACAACGCTTCACGACCATCAACGCTATAAATCAAACCAAAAGTGTAAATTCAAGAGCAAACCTTTCCAGATTTAGTCAGATAGCTGGCAGCTAGAACTAAAGGATAGGTTATCTTTATATTAGTCTTGTAAGGTAATCGTTACAAATGCTCCCTGTAGATGATAGGAAAGCAAAAACACCGATTTATTGTTTATAACGTGAGGAATACGGGCGCGGGTCACACATTTGTCGTGCACAACACTACATAGTCTATTTTGTATGAGAAATCAGGATTATTTATTTAGCACACGACCGGCCATCGGCGCGGTCGGACAGCAAGCCAAGATCTACTTCATATTACGTCAGATTATCAAAATATGTCACGCGTACCCGCATTTCTCTCCTTTATTCATAAAAATGTACCTAGTACACACTATTGCTCTGTGCCAGTAGATGGCGCTAGTAGTACTCAAAAGAAACGATGGTGCGCGTCGCCAACAGCTCCCATTTAGTACCCAATACCACCGCACGGCGCTGCCGGCGTGTTATTTCATAGCAGTTGTATTTATGTGATTTATTGCAATTCTGTCCCACAATTGCACACACAAATTGATATGATATATCTTTGTGACCATTGAGACGCGGGTCTTCTATCAATCTACACGGCTACTTCACATGGAACAGTTCTGTTTGCCGTTGTTGTGTGTTTAAATTCTGAATAACTTAAATAGTTTCATAGTAATGCCATTTTTGGTATTAAGTTTATTTGCGACAGCGTTACGATTTGTTACTTGATGTAAGCACATTTCTAGGTAAATACATGCAAGTATGTCTGGGAAAAATAACAGGAACCATTTTGTTTCTCCTGAAATCTTAATATCCAAATAAATATGCTTTAAAAAATATATATGTATTTGTCTCAGAAAATTTATTCATTTACTGTCACAAACACAAATACTGTCACAAACATATACTGTCACAAATGCATAATCTGTCACAACATACAAATCCGAAACGTTGTTCCATTCAATCGGTCGCGAGTAGCAAATGTATGCGCATACATTCTGGCTCGTTAGAGACCCACTTTCAATAGACAAGGAGGTCTGATGGCTGGATGTGACGAGATGCCTTGTTAGGTAATAATACCTCTCTGAGAGTAGATGTCAGATAGGGATGCTGGTAACTAGCGCGTAACTAAAGCTGACTTATTCTTATATATTTATATTATTGTTGTTTAAATAGGTGGAGACGAGAAGCACAAAATCGGGCTGAGTGGCGTGCCTTGGGAGAGGCCTATGTTCAGAAGTGGATGACCGTGGGCTGATGAAGATGATGATGATGATGTTTAAATAAATATATATAATATTGTATTTATAATTATTCATCAAAAATAAAAAGAGTGTTACAATAGCTAACCTTGCTTGCCTAGTAAGTACATTGTTAACAAGTTATTTTTGTGTTTTTTCGAATTTGGCCGTTAAAATAGCTGTTTCAAACGAAAATATTGTGTTTTTCTCTTGCCAAATTTACTAGAAAAAGTATTTTTTGGTGAATTTTCGGAAGTACAGAAGTTAAAAGTAGATCAAGAGCTACTGATATTGATGTAATGAAACCGTTTTTTATTAGTTTAACATCCGATATGAATAAATTATGAGATCTGTGAGTTTTCATCAAGTCAAATTTTAATTTGAAGTGTTTTCATGTATTAAAATTATGTCAAGGTAAACTTTTTACCAAACTATGAACCATTAAACTTTATCTTTAGTTTTTACAGCCATTAACTTGGCAAATGTAGTGGTTATGTTAAAAATAGCACCTTCTAATGCGCGCTGAAGTCTTGAATGTTTTGTTGATAATATTTTTTCGTCAACATTTACTTAGATATTCTTCAACTCCGTATAACATAGGAATGGAAACGTTTAATATAGAATCCGTTTAACATTTGTAAAATAAAGGATTATTTTATTGAAGATTCACAAATATTACGTAATTTTTATTTAGTTTGGATAACAAAAAAGACAAACAAAGCTCATCTAGTGTAAATTTTGTAAGGATTTGAAATGTAGCAAGAATTTCAGGGATTTATATTCTAACGATGGCGAGTAATTGGTATTTTACATTGAACCGCACTCGATGGTGTATTATATCTATATATATAACGTGAGATGGATTTTTGTGAAGTTCCAAATTAAATGATCGAAATAAGTGATAATAAATATAGTATGTTTCGATCTTGCATATTCGATTAGCCGCCAAAGACATGAGATATAGACAATAGAGAGACATATGGAGATAGATTTATATACAATAGATTTTTGGTCTTTCTCGTCTGATTTTAAGCACCAATGAAGTTTTTAATGTAGATAACTAAGTTAGGATAAAGCTACGAGTATGTTATATGAATCTCCAAATAACATTAATGAGTCCTGTGTGACTCACCTGACGAAAAAGCGCCATATGCTTTGAGACGTGCATCATGTTTTATAGACGGATAGTCTTGTTAGTAAGTTTACACTGTTTTTACTAAATATCAGTAGGCCCACTCACGAGTCACAAAATTTCCAATAGAAAAGCCTTAAAACATTAAGAATTTAATTCCCATTAAAAAATAAACGTTAAAGCGTGTATTTATTTGCCAATTTAGGATCAGCGCCAAACAAAAACTCGTTTTGATAATCTCCTACTCGTTTTAATCAGTCCTTTCAAATCTCACCGAGTTGATGCTGCGCGCAAACACCAACATAGCAAAGTAAATACACGTACTGCATCTGAAATATTCGCTCTGAGTTATCGTGGAGGTGGTAGAAAGAAGACCACATGTACGACGTATATTAACGATGTTTTTTTAATTTAGTGTTTTCATACACAAGTTAGTGAGTTTTCTTTTGTATAATCATAAAAACCTGTTATTAACCTCATTAATAGGTATTAAATTGTGACATATTATTTTCATGAATCTAGTTCTTGTGCTAACTATACAATATCTATTAGAAACTTTTAAAGATTTTTCAACATATTATATGTTTATGTTAAAAATCTTTAAGAAATTATAATAGATATTATCCCGGTCTTATTAAATTAGGTATGTACCTAATTTAATAAGACCGGAACGCATGGAGGGAGTTGGGGGAGACCTTTGCCCGGGAGTGGAACAGCATAGGTTAATAAAAAAATACCTAATTTTATTTTATTTATAATGTAATAATATAACTACAACAAAACTGACAGAAATCATTTGAAACAATTTGACATGTATACCATATCAATAAATAGTTCAGATATCGAAATATCTTAATTTATTTTCTATATCCAAACCTTGTGACGTCAGACCTATCTTCAACCTCAGTGCACAGAACCCATCTCCCCATGTTTCTCCTCTAACACAACTTGAAACATTCGTTCAGCGTTCCCATGAAAGTTTGATCAAGGAAGCGGTGAGCCAAAGGAAAGAGGGATGCCAACATAAATTATTTATTGCAGCACGTTTTAATACTCAGAGCGTTATGACTGCTCCGCTGTTTTTCTGAACGCGCGCCCATTGTTATTGAATTAGCCTTTTTTGGTTTCACGTCGAGATTTTGCGGGGTCTTTAAAATTTTACAGACTCTCTTCGGTGTTGGTACAGAAACAGGGCTTTTTGGCTCTCGAGTAACTAAAAGATAATGTGGTCTGTCTAAGCCGCGTGATATCATACTTATCATATATGCTTAAAAATCCAATCATTGTCCTAGAGTAAGGAATAAGATAAGATAAGATAAGATAAGATAAGATAAGGAATAAAAGATTTATAAAATATGAATCATTGAATGCGGATATCTAAATTGCACAACATGCAATTAAAAAGGTACTTGAAATGCACCGCAATATTATACGACATAAATAATATCATAATAGATTAAATTAAATAAAATTATAGATAGTATTAAATATAGACAAAAGGTTTGATATATGTCTGTCATTGTGAATCTAAAGTATAATATTATAGCATCCTATAACACAGTTCTCTATTTTTGAAAGCTACCTATATTATTAATTAAACGAACTCATAAACCTGTAATCATTCAAAGACAAGCCATCGAGCTAATAAACGAAATTTCAGATTCCTTCCTTGATTTACCGTACCAATTTGCCGTAGGGTGATTTTTCAGTTGTCACTGTATGAATTTTGCCGTATCATGCGCTGTCGATTTATCTTTTCCGGAATATTCTGGTTGTACTGGGTTATTTTAAAGTAAGAAAGATCAATAGAATTATGTAGCGGTAGTAATAAAAATGGAAACTAATTTTTGAAGTGTTAGTATGTGAAGTATTGATTGGTTTATATTTTAATAAACTTTTTAGTCCAATATGTTTCAATAGCCAGTTCAAATAAAACATTTATGTATTTACAGACTAAGTGACGTGCCTTGGGAGAGGCCTATGTCCAGAACTGAACGACTGTTGGCTGATGATGATGATAACATTGTATGTTGGGTTTTTTAGCACTCATAATATGCAGCAATACTAAGACCTAAATAAACACTTATGACTAAGAAACCACATGGCTGTTAATGCATAAATTATGGTACACTCACAGGCTTGATTGGATTGACGTTTAATTAACCCTCGGTTCAAAGTCCTATTTATAAAAGTAGGAACTATAATACATTAATTCAAATGTATTATTTCTCTGCGCTAAGCACTGTACTGGAAAATAGGTAAATCTAACATTGTTATCAGATTTTTTTTTTAATATAACTCTGACCTACAAACAATATCAATATTGTACATAATATATGGTAAATTAATATTGTTTCAAAATTCAAATTAAATCTGAAGCAATTACATCCCAATAAATTTAGATTATTGAATATAATGATATATTTATTATACATAAATAAATAATCTTATACATGCATATACTCGTATAAACGAAGAAGAGAGGCCTATGCTCAGCAGTGGGCGATAACAGGCTGATGATGATGATGATGATATACTCGTATCAGTGACCATATGTTTGGTTTTTAATCTTAACCTAATATTCCCCTTGAGACCCTCAGTAATGGGGGAACATGAATCAAGGAGAAGTATCCCATTCCACCTAACCCTGTCCATCGTTCTATGGTGAAAAGCCCATCGGTTCCCCCTCGCTGCGTCGGGTGGAGTGACCTACTTCAGACACCATTGGACTTTATGGGATCAGACCAGGTGATAAATGTTGTAAGAGTCTAATTCTATGAGACGGGAAATATGGACGTCAATTTAGTAGCGGTTAAAGCAAGTAAGACTCTGATGAAGAGATAACTGACCAAATGGATGGGACTTTTACGAATTGTTATTGTATTTTGACGTGAAATCAAAATTATGGGCTGCTTATATCCAAGTTTATAACAGAAATACAAACCACAGGAAAATGTTTAATTAACTCTTTATCTTTCAGGAGAAATCACAGGGCACTACTTTCTAGCTTGTTAACCCAAAACAAACCTTAAATTATATTTAAAAACTGTGGTCTAAGACTACAATTACGTTCTTCAAAATCATTTTCATCTCGGTATTAGACCATAAAATTGACAAAATCTACCCTAAATCAGTGACTGAATCAATTAGTATCTATGTCTACATTATGGTTCTCTTCTGTATTATAGTTTTAAATACAAATGAATAAGTTAAACACTAATTTATTACATGCACGACACATTTTTTTACTTACGTTTGTTCAATTTATAAGTAAGACGTCAACATCCCATGTCTATTTAGATATCCTCTCTCTCACGTTAACATGCTAAACATCACCAATCACAGCAACATTAATCTTGCGCCAGCAACTTTGACACATCGCACGTAGCGCCCTCCCATTGCATTATCTAGCCGTGTATAAACTGACAGTTATCGATTTAGTGCATAAAACAATTTGTGCCTAGCTCGACCATTAAGTAACACGCGAGGTGGGAAGGGTGATATTGGATATTAGGGGATGGGTATAACCAAGCTATATACTTTGCTTGGAACTTTATTTTTACTTCGACTCCTGTCCATCCTACGGTCGCTTGGAAGAAATCGCTACGATAAGGCCGCCATTTGTGGCACTATTTTTTAAGTCATTTGTATTTTTTTCAATGTTTGTTACAACAAAGAGTTTTATCTATCTTTCTATGTATCTTTTTAGTGCACAAAAAATCTTATTTTATTGATGTACATATATACTTTGGAAGGATTATTTTTACCCTTCATTTTACACTGGTTTAACTATATTGGAAACTCATTATGAGATAAATATATTAATAAATTTAAAAAAATATTGTGGGGTAACGGCTTCGTTGGGATAACAAAGTAGGTTGAGTTTACTCTCAGGACCCTATTATACAAACTTATAAAAAATAAGATGAAGCGACAATCCATTGCAGCATTGTTTTATTAATCAAGTTTAGTTATAGTTTGTACTTTCATAACCATCCTGAGATCATTCAACCCACTCCGTCTTATTACAAAAATCGGTTTAAATATTAGTCCAGGACTTTGAAAATAAAAACTGGGTTCTTGTTGTTCAGACATCACATACAAGCAATCAAAATGTCAACTTCAAATCGGAACTTTGATTTAACATTTGTAGATTTTGACAGTTTGATAATTCTGACAGAAGACAGAACATTTTCGAACGACTAAAACGGACTTGGTCTAGACTAATATTTAAACCACGTTTTGTGATAAGGCTCATTGAGTCACAAGTACTTGACTTAATTTTGGTCTTGCTAAGATGATATAGATAAAATCCCATACCATTTAATATTGTCATTCATGACAACAGAGTACATGATAAAACAGTCTAACATACATAATTCATGCACATTTGAGACCAACATCTAGAAAACCCAACAGTATTATTAATATGAATAGCATAGCAAGGGCTATTCAACAAAGTTTGCCTAACAAATAACACTTTAATCGCCAGCTTTAATTACCCGATGCTTCTAAACTTAACTGCCGGTTAACTATAACACTTATCCCGTAACAATGGCGGTATCTTCTTGCATGGAGATTGGCCGGTTATCAAGCGGTTAGCTCGCTGATTGAATATTGTACGCAGAGGGGTCTGCTGCTAATCGCAGATTAACTCTTTGATCAATCGGTCCTCGAAAGTTTGTGATAGTTGATAGACTGCAACGGAGGTAATTTATGGTATGAAGAGGAACTGAAAGATATAAGCTCATGTCTGCTTTTGATTTACCATAATAAAAAGAGCTTCAATTTTTAATACTTATTATTAACATGATATCAAGCGATATATTAAATCAATATTTAATTATTTCCATTAATATGTAATTATTATTTTTTCAAAATAAGGACGCAAAGACGAGTTCTAATTTTTAATACTTCTTATTAACGTGATATCGAGCGAAATTTTAATTAATTATTTCCATTAATATGTAACTTTTATTTAAAATGACGACACAAGTAACCCTGTGATTCAAAGAAAGTAATGTATGTATGTATGTATATGCACAGGAAAAAAGACCAAACCTATCAAAACAGTAGATGGTTGGCGAGAGTTTTTCTATTGAAAGGGTAGTAGCTAGTCAAACGGATACTAAAAAATAACTTGCTTACTTCTCATAGATACAAGACTTTTGTTAGAACATGGTTGATTGGATTTCCTGCACATAATACTAGCCTGTGGTAACTGGTAATTAGGCTTATGGGTTTTATCGGGGACCGCGATTGACTATTTGAAAACCCTTTTACCTTTGGGACAAAAACGTACCCATACCTGACCCATACAAAAACGGAAGCCGGAGGTAAAAAAGGCCTTCTTTTCATCGCTTCCAATAGAGTAATTACACGTTAAGAGACCCTTGAAGAAAATATCCTAATTTTGGCTCAAAATGCTTACCTTTACTCCCATAGAACCAGGTTTTTATTTTCCTGAGCATTTCCTCATGTTTTTAGCTGCTTTGTTTAGATGTAATTTTAAGGCAGAACAATTTTCTATTTGTATTATCTATTTGTTTATGTAGATTCACATGTAACAACATCTTAACAATCGGAAGAAACCTGAGCTCCGCGACACAGGGAATCCTACAACGGCAGCCAGGGAGCATGTCATTAAAATTTTAGAATAAGATAATGAATTGTAAAATTGTAATACATAATACCTTGCCATTATTATTTGGATCAATCAAATATTATTATCTTTAATTCCTTCACAGATTCTCGGGCCTTACGCCCGGTATTTTTAAGGCATCAGTGGGGCCGTAGCCAACACTGAGAAGCCTTTTACAATATTATACTTAAAATTAAGTACATAATTACAGAAAGAGGATGTTAGGTATATAAAATTACTATTGCAGACATGGTATTGATGTTACAGGCTATTGTGTTGAGTTGTTCATTTACTTAATTAAACTTGTCTATTGTACGAGGAACGGCACCCGCCAGTTACGCCTCATTCATAAAAATTATAGCGGGTGATGACTTGCCACTCACTAAATGGGCCCTCCACAAAAGGCAGCCTAAGATGGCACCAAATTATTATTATTATTATAATATATTATTATTATTAAGTCATTGTTGGCCAAATACTGGGTATGGTCTCCCTCCCGCATAAGCTTCCTCATGTTAGATGTCGGTCTGAGGCTTATATATATACAAGCTGGTGCGCGCGACTTCGTCCGCGTGGAATAGTTATTACCATAAAAACGGTTCTAATCAGTTAACCTTAAAGGAAAGACATGTACTGTTGCGGACATTTTGTTAGATCATTACAAGTGGAATAATTCCTACATACACATTTTTTTGATATCTTGAACCGTTTTCGCAGCGCACGCAACCGAAGCCCTCAAAGATGAATAATTTTCCCCGTTTTTTCCACATTTGCTATTGTTTCTTCGCTCCTTTTAGTTGCAGCGTGATGTTATATAACCTAAAGCCTTCCTCGATATATGGTCAATTCAACACAAAAAGATTTTTTTAATTCGCATCAGTAGTTCCTGAGATTAACGCTTTCAAACAAACAAACAGACAAACAAACAAACTCTTCAGTTTTATAATATTAGTATAGATTAAAATTTAAAACTAAAAAACGTAAATAGATTTGTTTTTCGGTTTATGTACTCTTCCTATAAATTATTATTCTGACTTTGTTTTACTTGCTTATTGTGGACTCATTTATAATTATGTAAACATACATAAGTACTTAATCTAATTTACTTCTTAATATCGTAATACCTATTAAACACTCTTAATTGACTTAAAATATGCAGTAGAAATTTATAAGGCTCCTATAAAGTAGATCCTAAATTTTTTATTGAAAATTCACTCGCAAAGTTATTTTAGCAAAGATATGATTGATATGATGGTTTCAATTTATACATCGTGCTCATTAAAAAGATAGGTGTAATATAATACAACCCACCAATTACTAAAAAACCCAAGCAAGAATCAATAACAAAGAATCAGGCATTTGAGAAAACTGAGGCACTAAATTGTTCAAATACATTCAAGTAAAATATAAAATCCTTACCTCTCGTTGTGACAACTGTCGATATTTCCTTTCTCCTCACAGATATCAATTTAAAACTGTAATAACGTTTATTTTCTCCTTATTTTCCACTGTACGGTATATTTGTCAGTAAAATATAGAAAACCACAACCGGATTGAGCCACAATAGGGTGAAATTGGTGTCAAATTGGGTTAGTTTAGTTGTTATTTCCGTTTGCCGGTGCTGACAAATTTTTGTTTGGGCTAACAAAACGGCGTAGCGGGTCCGTAGAGCAGTCGCTACGCTACGACAGCTCGTAGCAAACTGACAGCTACGCCAGAAAATGGGTCTACGGAAATTAAAAGTACAGTAATTTGTTTATAATACACGATAGTAACAAAATGAAATGGTTTTGGCAGTGTTTCAGAGATGTAAGAGAGGTTGCTATGTGCACTCTTTGTAAACTGATGTAATTTAGAGACTAGTAGCGCCATCTGTGATTTGCGTCACAAGTTAGGAACGTAACGTAGTGAATTCTTTGTTGTTTTGGAACACAGTTTTGGAAGTTTGCAGAGATTTTTTTTCTTATTACTCTGTTAAATACATATGTTTCTAATAATAACACATTTATTATTACATTGATAACTAAAATTAAATATTCACAGCTGGCTTTTTCATGGAACATTGTTTTGAAATGCAGTGAAATTTATACAGTTATTATATAAGGTTTTGGAACTAAAAAAATAAGTTATAGTTTTTCATAACGAAAAACGACTTTGTATAGAGAATAATTTAACAAACTTAAATAATGATATAGCAACAAATATATTTTACAGTAATGTTAAGGCATCAAGCTCCATTGTAGCCCAATAACAATATCACTTTCATTTAATAATAACATCTGTCCTTTAACGATTACTGTCCGCCATTTTGTTTCCGTTTTGTATGGAACCCTTTCACCTGAGAAACTTTTAAGTTTTCAGGTGGCACAAATAGATTACCGTTATGTCCAAAAATTTTGGGTTCTTAATTAATTTGTTTATTGTATTTTTAGTGGGAGAGGCTTTGGATGAGGTAAAGGAATGTAAAAGAAAAATATTTTCAAGATACTCAGTGTTTCCGTTGTTTGCTTCCGTGTGCTATATGACGACTATTTTGCAAATTCAAATTCACTAAATATATCTAGGTGTTTACGTACACAATCAATAATTCAAGTTTTTTTTATCATCTCTTAAGGATAAACCGATAAACATGCCATCATTATTTTTTAGGCTTTAATTGAATGATAGCAAAATATGTCTCAGACGTTAACGCTCTTATATAAACTTTTTTTATTCATCTGCCCATAAAAGCTCTCAAAAGTCGGTGACCAGTAGTATTAGTTTAAACTCGAAATGTTTCGAAGCCCCATTAAAATTCGTGTCGTTATTCAAGTCGCACTGGTCAGGGCAATGCTCAGCAAAGCCTAAAATAATGGTCTTTTCGAGTTTAGGTTTAATATGGATCTAGGAATCTATGGATGTCCTGGATTGTTTAATAAAGTAAATGAAAACAATTTTGCGTGGTTTTGTGTCATTAATTTATATATGTTCCTTCTTGTTGTTAAAACTGCTAAACTTGTGTAAGATACAATTTGTTTCAAATATAGATTTTTGTTTACTAGGAATGTGTCAAACCAAATCTAATCTCAATCTTGGATTAAGCTCTCGTAAAATTGCCGATTCTGACTGGTAAATACATGATTTAAAAACTCCCCACACCAGATTTTGCTACTACCTATTATACGTTAAAATAATGATAAAACACACAAAATTGACCGAAGCACGTTTATTAACCTTCCAACCGTTTTACAAAATCTTGCCAACCGTCTATTTCCGCCAGAATAACTTCAATATTACATTCGTTCTTCAAAAGTCAATAAGTAGGTGCTGCGACCCCAAACGGGCCAAGTGCCATAACTCACCAGATGAAAACATTACGGTCGCTGCTGATATTTCTACCTGACCAATGCCACACGTTAGATTAACCAATGTAATAAAATAAGTGTTCCTTAATCGTTGAGTGTATGTATGATAATTTCAAAGAAGCTAGTGTGATACGTGAAAAATCCTGATGTTCAATGGTCAAAATATACTAAAATCTTTTAGTCACACAACAACTCATAGTCATTTTTATCCATTTTTAACCGACTTCAAAATAAGGAGGTTATCAAGTCTTCTGAAAGTTTTTTTTTGTGGATATGTTACGCTAGTACTCCGTTATTTATGAACCGATTTCAAAAATTCTTTTTTTCTTTGACGGATAGAGTTTTCGAAATGGTCCCATATTTTTTTTCATTCAGTTTAGTACTTTCTGAGAAAAAACCAATAAACCAACAAATTGCTAAGGTTTACGCAATCTAATTTTACCTATATTTTCAAAACCACTAGTCGGATTTTGATACAGTTTTCTGTGATGCGTTGAGGTTTTTTTGGTTCATCTTTTAAGCTATCTACTACGATGACCACTTACCAGGGGGCGCTGCTGTAAACAATATATCTTCTGAATTATCAGCCCGAATTTGATTCGGTTTTCTCTAATAGGCTTAGATTTGTTTAGTAAATGAATTTATTTATGTGATTCGTTGATTACTCACTAGAAAGCGCTTCATACATACATTTGTTAGCGCCTAAAACTAAAAGTGCTAGACCGATTCTGATGCTGATTTCAACATTGAGTTTGGTAGTGATCGGGGTAGTAAGAAACCTTAGAATATTTTTATTCTAAGGTTTCTGACTACCCCGATACGCGCCGTAGCTCAGCTAGCGGAAGCAATCGCAAGCAATTATCGATGTTAAGCAAAAGTCAACGCGGTCAGTCCTTGGATGGGTGACCGAAAAGTGACATTCCATTTTGGGCGCTTCCGTGGGTCGGATGACACGTTAAATTGTAGGTCTCGGCTGTTTGTCTAGTACGGCAGTCGTTAAGCCATGTCAGAGGACCTTAAGGCTTATAACCTCTCGACACCAGAGTTGGCCACTCTCATTCGATAAGAAGATGATTTATAGTAGCATTATCTTCGATTAATATACTTCGATACCTATTCTATGTAAACACGCTTACGTGTTTGAATACCACATGTCTATATAAAATTATGTTCTAAAACGTGTTAGAAACAATGTAAAGACGTGACGTGTAGATGTGGGATTAAAATGGTATACTTTCTTCGTTTCTAGAAATGAGCGCAAGTGCGACAAAGAGGTTTGCTAGATTTACCACCTTTTCCGCTGAATTACGTGCCTTTTTTCGCTTACTTTGTTTGAACAACTTGGTAGTTTTTTGACATTCGGTTGACCGTAACTTACACTACATTATAATAAGTGCCTAAATGAGTAAACTTTACTTACCAAATTTGATAACATAAGATATTTCGCATATATCATCTCGTACTGCAGCTCTTGAGTCAATCTCGTTAGTTCTGTAACAATCCAAACCATTAACGCCTATTTTTATGCTAGAAACCTGTCTCCACAGTAATCACCAGTTACGAATTTGTCATACACACACATCATACGTAGCCCTAGATCAAAATGTACATGTACACACTATGTACATAAGTAATGTACTTTAGCGTATCTTCAGATTCAGATATTTATTCATAACAAACAGCAGTTATATGTCAATACATAAAAAACAATTATCACATATTTAATCTTAAATATCAGTTTTTGAATCATTCCATTCATGACCATGCAAACAAAACGGTATCATTACAATTTATAAAACTATTTCTGATCTGCACTCGGTGACAGATTCCATCTGTGTTCCCCAAACTGGTTTCCTAGCTCGATGTAGCTCAGGTGTAACAAAAGGGTTCGTTAGTGCAGACGAGTTTGCTGTCTCGCGCCATTTTTGCTGCCATTAAATTTCGGCTGGGTGAACAGGTAGAGTCAGCTGTTAGCAGCTTTTTTGCAGCTTTTGTGAGGATATGCTAAAAGCTTGTCTAGAAGCTTGACAGGAGGTATTTTTATAAAAAGAGCTCATGCGTAGTTCGATGGAATTAGGAATTAGTCTAAATAAATATCGAGAAAAATTAAACTACTCTTAGTATAATCCGTAAATAACGTACTTTTTATATTTTGAGAGGCTAAAACTATTCGGTTAAGAAAATAAGGTAACATTTTCATATTTAATGACTATACTCAACTTTTGACGGTAATCAAAATCAGCATGCCATAAATAATCCACGTCACTGATAAACAAAAAATATTACGACAGTAAATACCCTATCAATTACTATACAATCACGTAGGTAATATTCAACTCTCAAAGCCTTAAATTTCCAACCTTAACCCTGCATCGCTAGCACAACCTAATTACATAATTTCACCACCATCGAAACATAAAAATAGACACAAGATCGTTTCCGACGTGTCAACGTGACAGATTAAGAGATAGCGTTGCAGACGGGACTCGATGTAGACATGGCAGCGCCTGTAATTGCGGGACTCGTGACTAATAGACACTTCGTCACGCCGAGACGGAAATACGAGTAAACGTATTGGCGTGACAGTCACTTACACACATTTACATATTACCAAGTCGGATGGTTTTTATAGCGCTTTGTGAATGTAGTTGTTTCTTTGATCGTTGCATTGTACCATTACTCTCGCTGTCTTGAGTCATATTTCCTCGTGACTGAGGGTCGTGACTCCCCCGCAGAACTAACTCGTTAGGGGAGTTCTCTTGGCAGATACATTAAATGCATACATATAAGTACTATAATAATTATATGTACGCTATTTGTGACTTTATTGTTTCACTGATCTTTATATAAATTGAATAGAGTTGCAATTTAGAACGTGGTAAAAAAGTAAGTCAGTTTGCAAACATCTGCACAATCAAACAGTGGTAACGGCATAGCCGTAAAATTGGCATTACTTATATTAAATATAAAGAAGAATCTTGTAACTTTTGTTACAACAGCTAGAAATAGTCTGCCTCAAGTTGTCAATATACGAGTACCTATATTTATGTAATGTTTTTAAAAAAAATCCGTTACACAAGACTAAAAAATCATGCACATTCATTGGCAGTGCGTTATCGGCACTCTGTTAACTAACAAACACAATTCAGCAATGAGAGGCGAACAACCGAATATCCGGAAAGTTATTCCTCATATCGTAACTAGAATCGCGTTTCGATTTCAAATAAATTCATAGAAGCGCAGATTGTATCGGGAAATATACTGTTTACGTCATTGCGGGGTGTAAGGGTTAAAACAAAATAAGTTAACAAATATAAAGCATCGCTTCATTTATTTTTATACTAGAATATTTAGATAAAATTATTAAAGTTATTATACTAAAGAATATATAGGAGATAATAATTTGAACGATGATTACCTACACAAACAAAACATATAAAAAAAAAACAAATAGACCGGCCCGGCCCGCACACAATTAAAACAATTTAAATTACGTTGATCTCCTGGGTTTTCTATTACACGGACACTAGCGGAAATATATATAAACCTTACAAACTTAATGTACAACCCGATTTTGCCTGTAACTCACAATTTCTTTCAATGTTTTTTTCGAATTCAATATTAATTTAATTAATGGACTCAATTACGGAAACGTGTCAGTGATTTTTCCAATAATTGCCTGGTGATTTTAGGAATATTTTCTGCTTCAAATTTATCATTTTAATTGCATATGTTTCCATCATAAAATTAATCTAGACGCTAAAATTATTTAACTTTTGAAGTTTATACTAATTAGTATAAACGTGTAAATAAAAGCTATTGCCATATTGTAGTACTATTATATAAAAGCAAACACGCTTTTTATGTGCTCTTTTTTTTCCTCTTAGACATGGCAACGGAGTAGCTAATCATCATGAATTGGGTATGGAAGTAACAATATAGGATTTGGTTATTAAGATAAGATAAAAGTAGCCTATATCTCTATATAGGCTACTTTTTATCTTATGACAACAATGATAGTGTCTCCATAAATTTATGCACCTAAACTTCAATCAAAAACTGATCAAACGGGGTTTTATCGTCACAAGTCCGCAGTTACTCCGAAATTCGTCTTTAAAACATCTCTTCCCCTCCGGACTTCCAAAAACGTTATTTATAATCCAGATCAATACCATCTTACTGCAAGAATCCGGTCCAATAAAGCAAATTGTGCGTAAAATGAACCATCTGGAAAGCTTATTCTAGGGCCTGCGATATAATATCGAATGGTATTATTTTCATCAGTATTCTAGAAATTAATTTCTGAGCATCGGTTAAAGTGAAATAACATATAATACTTTTAATTTATTTTTCTTGCAAATAAAATGTCTGTATCGTTCAATTATAATACTATTATTGGTACTACGCAACTCGACATATGTTCCAGAAAAGAAATGTTTTAATTTTTATTAATTAAGTTACATAATATGTTAAACATTCAAAACATACATTCGTTTATGCTGCTTAATTTAATTCCTTGACAGTCAGTACTGAAAAAGGGATGTATGGTAATTCTTACAAGAAAATGCATAATATTTTTTATCTATCCTTGTAAAAGACTTTAGTTTATCTAAGACCGCAAGAATAGGTCCCAGATCGTTGAGATATGGCGCTTTCGGCAACAAATGGTGCTACAGGAAACGCGTTAATTATGATTATTACTAATTTCGCGAGTGACCCCGCAATTTTTGTTGATATAAGATTTATTGTAATTTCCTGCTATATTAGGAATTATGGTTACTTTGCTGTGCCTTATTTTATTATAGATTATAGCTTCGTTGCAGGTAAGTTACTAATCGAATGTATTGTTTCGAATCGAATGAATTGTATTGTTTTTATGTGAATTCAGCCATTATCACTGATATCACAATGAAAATAACAAAATTTTTGGTGTGTAAAAACGCGGTGTTTTTAAAGCAAAGAATACGAAACACAATGGGGGAGAAGACCAATGGGGAAATTACAATGTTTATATATCTCATGTATTTTTTTTAATAATGAATAGCTATGCTGTTTAGGGTAATGAATTGAATTGTTTGTGTCTAATTCTCGCTTCGCTCAATCCAGGAAACAAGAGCAGGTGAATAATGAACTGTAATCTGTAAATGTACCTATATATCAGTCACATAATCTACAATTTACGGCATCGCTGATACGCTCGGTATTTCTATTTATACGCCGTATTGTGAACCGGAATCCTTTACAAATGCTATCAATGATCTAACCACGGGAAACCAGGTAATAGTGTTGGAAAATAGAAGGTGAACCTGCATACAATAAATAAAATAATGACATTAAAAGCTGAAAGAAAAACACCATTAGAACAACGTTACGTAACGTAGATTACAACGTTGCCTAATCTCAAGCAAGTTGTATATTAATGAGCCAATTGAGTTAAAACTCTGCACACTTGACTTGATTTTAGAATCTGACGAAAGATGACTAAAATTGGTCTGAACTTAACTTAACCGATTTAAGTAAAACGGTTTATTTTTATAATTTCTAAATATTTTCCCCGTGTTTTTCCAAAGCACAACCACGATATTAATCCAGTTTTTCGTAACTTCTTATTTTCAAGACCTCCAAGATACATCTTTCGGTTACAACTCTAGATCAGATAGAATAGAAAGCGCCTTACCAAAATCTCTGCTCCCATCTCGCCGCGCCTGCAAAGACAATGGCCGTCGTTCCAGAGCCTTCTATCTGACTGAATGTTCTCAATCTTCACCTTTACAGGTATTCAGGACGTTCAGCTGCTAGTTGACTTCAAGTTTAGGTATTTCAATCAACTAGCAGTAAGTAAAAAAAAATAACTGTATATAATATTCGTAGGAAAATAAATCTATACTAATATTATAAAGCTGAAGAGTTTGTTTGTTTGTTTGAACGCGCTAATCTCAGAAACTACTGGTGCGAATGGAAAAATTCTTTTTGTGTTTAATACACCATTTATCGAGAAAGGCTTTAGGCGTTTTAACGTTACGCTGCAACTAAAATGAGCGAAGAAACAATGGAAAATGAAAATGAATGGAAAAACGGGGAAAATTATTCATCTTTGAGGGCTTCCGTTGCGTGCGTTGCGAAAACGGTAAAAGATATTTAAAAATATGTATGAAAGAATTATTCCTTTATGAATTATTACCGTTTTTATGGTAATAACTATTCCACGCGGACGAAGTCGCGCGCACCAGCTAGTCTTACATAAAACGGGATTTTCTTGTTAAGCGTGTTACATAATAGATAGCAATGACGCTTAACATCATCCGGGCTGTGTTTAGGTACTACGCTACTATTTGTATGTATATAATTTATATGTTATACGGTACACATTACATGCACATTCTTTATACAGCCTTAATCTTAATTTTAATCATCATAGATTCAATTTACAGATCAACTCAATCAAAAAAATCAGTACAATATCAATTTATTACCATAAAGTAGAAGTTTTAAAGACATACGTATAACCTGTCATGATACTAAAATATAAGTACCGTAATAACATTTACCCAAATATTATCTTCTTTTGATTTAAAGCTCCAAGCCCCGACCTAAGATCGTAAATAAGGCTAGACTGCTTCCATATGTAAACCTTTATTCCAGCAGTTAACTCTCAACTATATAGCTGGCAAGATGCCTAACAATATTCATTTATGCGTCCGATTAAGTAATAATCGTTTGTGCTAACTAAGCCGGCCTGAATTAATTATCGGCGACTAATTTGTATATTAATATCACCTACATATCTACGAGTAGGTATATTGAGTTACAAATGTCGGTTTCTAATTAAGAAGTCTTTGATGTTGCTCAATTATATTACCTACACACAAGTGAAGTATGTTTTCAATCGTTATTTTTATTTTGTGCAAAATTTAATTGTAGTCAAAAAAATATGAACAAAATATAAAAATGCACAGCAAACAACATTTTTTTAATCTTATTCAAAATTTTAAATCAATTTTTGATAAAAAAAAGTAAGTTATAATTATTTATTTTCAAAAGAACAGTAAGATGTATTATTACGGATGTACTCGTATTTTTAGGGTTCCGTACCTCAAAAGGAAAAAACGGAACCCTTATAGGATCACTTTGTTGTCCGTCTGTCCGTCCGTCCGTCCGTCTGTCAAGACCCTTTTTCTCAGGAACGCGTAGAGGTATGAAGCTGAAATTTATATCAATTACTCAGGTCTACTGTCCCTTGAAGCTGTGAAAAAATCAAACTTCTAAGCCAACGCAATCAAAAGATACAGCCATTTATGCCGCAAATTTTCGACACTTGCAAGGGAATCAAAACCTACAGGGTGCTTCCCGTGAACTCAGAATCTTGAAATTTGGTACGAAGCAACGTCTTATAGCATAGATAAAGGAAAAATTACGAAAACCATAAATTTTACGGAACCCTCGGTGCGCGAGTCCGACTCGCACTTGGCCGGTTTTTTTATTCCTATCATTTCAGTGATAAAATAAGGCTTTGTTAAGCCATGTCAGAGGCCTTTGAGGCGGCTTGATAAACTCTCGACACTAGAGTTGGTCACTGTCATTCGATAAGAAGAAGAAGTGATAAAATTAATAATAACAGTATTTGTATCAGGCAGGCTATAGTGAAACATAAGCCTATTTCGTGTTAAAAATATATTTTTTATTTTACCATTTTACAACACACATTCAACACATTGCTACATAATAGTCAATCAATGGTGGCTATTATCCGTATAGACTGTGTATATCGACTACGTATATAGGTAGGTAGGTATGTAAGCCTGTCGGGCCCTGATAGCCGCTTCCGGTAATTTAATGTCTTGCGGTCTGGTGATGAGCGATACCTAGTGGCATCTCATTAGAAGCACTTGCAGGGGATTTCATTCACGATCTTCTCGGCTACATTATATTGATAAGTAAAGTATATTTAACAATTACTTACATATAAATATACTAGTTTAATTTACTTATAATCTAAGGTATAAATTCTCATATTATGTTTATTATACTTTACCTGAGGATATATGAATGTTAGTCATAGTATAGAATAGATTGTATTCTATGGTTTTGATCATTAATATGGCTCTTCCAGGGAAGAGCCTCCAAAAATTGAGTTTAGACACATTTTGGTGTTTAAGGGAAACTAAACCAAACAAACATCTAAAAATCGCTCACCTTACATTGAAAGTCGCTTATAGCGCGATTCAGGATTACGGTCTTCACGTTGTAGCGACATCTAGCGCCGCCGCCAGGAACTAAATTGTAAAGATCATGACGTCACTCATGATCTATAGTTGACTTTGACTACAGCTCCTACTATTGTAAAAGTGTTCATTTGTATAACTCAGGTTCACACATACACTAATCGGAAAACTGTAGCGCCATATTACTTTGATTTGAATAACAATGGATAAAAGCCCCCTGAACGATCTTGTCCTATATGAAATAGATAATACTGGCAAACCAGATTGCATACTGGTCAGTGATCCGGGTCAATGTTCTGAACTCAACAATTATGTAAGTCCTCGGTGCTCAAACTCACTATGTCTCGTATCGGTCAACATAAGAAGCATTAATTGCAACATGGACAAATTTATAGCGTTTTCATCAAAATTACAAGTTACTATAGATATAATAATTATGTCAGAATGCAGAACTAATGCAAGCAGCTCCCCTCCTCAACTCGACAATTATAATATGGCATATAGTACTAACTCATTCAATCAAAATGATGGCGTGGTTGCCTACGTAAGAGAAGAAATAAATGCATCAATTTCTGAAATCGTGATTGAGGAGGGAAATTGTTTGCTCATGACGCTTGGAACTCAATTTGCTATCCTTGCTTCTTATAGACCCTCACAATTTAAAAATCCAACTAATTATATTAATTCTCTCGCAAAAGTCTTAGACAAAATATCAGCTGATAACATTATACTGGCAGGAGATATTAATATTAACATACTAGCAGAAGATGATTCTAGTAACTCAGATTGTTACCTAAACATGATGGCTATGTCAGGACTTAGACCTGGTATTGACAAAGCCACCAGAACTGACCCTCGATTTGGTACCTCTAGTTGTATAGATCACATTATGATCAAAAGTATACTAGCATGGAAAACCTACATATTTGAAGAGCCACTAACGGATCACTCTCCCACTATGCTTATTATTAAGAAGACGCAGCTTACTAAACGAAATTTAAACTATAACAGGGTTAAGATTGATTATGACAGCTTAAATGACACTCTATCGAAAGAAGACTGGCACAAAATCTACCAGCAAAATGACGTTAATCTTGCAACTGAACTTTTCTCATCAACGCTAATAGAACATTTAAAAGTACATACGGAAATATCTAACGTATCTAAGAAAAATAGACCACTTAAACCTTGGATTACTACAACTATTGTAAAAATGCTTAGAACAAGAGACAAAATGTACAGTCAAGCAAAAAAGAATCCTAATAATTTAAATTTAAAATATAAATACGTAGCCTATAGGAATAAATGTAATAGACTTATCAAAAAGCTAAAAAAACAATATTATCAGACACAACTAGAGAAGAATAGTAGGAATATTAAAGAAACGTGGAAGATTATAAAAGATGTATGTAATTTTAAGCAAACCAAAAGTTCCTCTCTTGAACTATTCAATATTACACCGGACCCTAAACAATCTCTGAACAAAGTTAATATGTTTTTCACTACTATTGGGAAAAATCTTGCAAATGACATTCTAAGTAAAACGAATACAACTGAACTGAAACTAGCATCAAATATAAATAACACAACTTCACCCGCCACTTCAATGTCCCTTTACTTCACAGATCCTCTGGAAGTAAGGGCTATTGTCATGGGCATGCGTAGTGGGAGCGCACCCGGTTGGGATACTATCACAACACAAACTTTAAAGCAAATTTTACCCCATGTTTTAAATCCAATTACCCACTTATGCAATCTAAGCTTTGATAGTGGTATCTTTCCAAATCAGCTAAAAAACGCTACTGTCTGTCCAATATATAAATCTGGTGATAAAACAAACCCATCTAACTACAGACCAATATCCTTGCTTGCCATCCTGTCAAAAATATTAGAAAAGCTTATGAATAAACGGTTAATAAAATATCTAGAAAATAACAAAGTCTTTAGTCATAATCAATTCGGCTTTAGGGAAAGCAGATCCACAGAAGACGCAGTACTTTCTTTGACTACTACTATTAAAAATCACGTGGACTCGAATAAAAAATGTTTGGGGGTATTTTTAGATTTACAAAAAGCATTTGACACGGTTTCAGTTCATATACTACTATCTAGACTAGAAAATGTAGGTATTAGAGGTGTTGTGTACAGCTGGTTTAAAAGCTACCTAACTGACAGACAGCAACGAGTTAAAGTTGGCGATCTTAAAAGTGACATAGAGTTTAACAATTTTGGAGTTCCTCAGGGAAGCACGTTAGGGCCGTCCCTGTTTCTTATTTACATAAACGAGCTGTGCAAACTGACATCTAATAACATGGAACTCATTATGTTTTGTGACGACACAGTTTTAATATGCAATGGTATTTCTTGGAAGGATGTTATTAAAAAAGCAGAGATCGGCCTAGCTAAAGTGACATCATGGCTTGAAGACAATCTACTGTCAGTTAATGCCAGTAAAACCAAATACATCTGTTTCAGCAAAACAGCGGCATCATATCCAGACACAAATATTAGTTTGACTGTACATACATATCCGTGCAACCGACAGGATGATGTAACTACCGGAATCTGCTCTTGTGAGAAACTAAATAGGGTGTTCAGCATCAAATACCTTGGGGTAATTGTCGATGATCACCTAAACTGGTTCAATCATATAAAGTATGTGTCAGGTAGGGTAAGAAAACTCATTTACGTCTTTAAAAACCTTAGAATAGTAGCAAACGAAACCCTTCTCATTCAGACTTACAGAGCATTGTGTGAATGTCTCATCAATTACTGCATTTGCGCATGGGGCAATGCAGCAAAAACATACATGATAGTTCTGGAAAGGGCACAAAGGGCTGTCCTCAAAGTAATGATGTATTTGCCCTATAGATATCCTACCAAGAAGCTGTATGAAAAAGTTAACGTTCTTTCGATTAGAAAAAGTTTTATTAACCAAACTCTTAAAAGATACCATACAACAATAGTACCATACCTTCCCCCAGCAAGTGAGCGTACAGACCGCTGTCCTCTACCTTATATACACTGTGATATTGCTCGAAAACATTTTGATAATATTGCACCCCTATTTTACAATAAACTGAACAAGGAACATAAAATTAAAGCCCTATCACTCAACAAACTGAAAAAATTGATAAGCGAATGGTTAAATACAATTGACTATGATAATCTTGAGAATATGTTATGTGAACATAAACAAATTTAAAGGAAATTGCCCTTAATAATTTCAATTCTTTATCACCCTGTATTATAGAACTACATTGTCAACAGCCGAGGTAAATAGGTAATTTAATTTACTTATAAGCTATAAAAAACACAACAGAACACACGCGCACACACACACACACACAGACACACAACCATGATTCTTCACTTAAAGTGTTTACTAGTTTCTACATTTATTATATAATTTGTACTTTTTTTTTGTATTTTAAATTTTTAGTTGCGGTTATAGCCAAAAGAATTTGTTTTTTTTTTTCTCTTTTCTAATTATTAACTTTTATGAAAATATGTGGAAAATACTGCTCATGATTTTAATATTTAAGTACCTATTGTATTATAAATTAGCACCTTATTCAAGTTTAGTATCTGTTGATATCTGATCTGTAGCTGGCAGCTCACGCACACACACACACACCGTCTGTATTCACGTACGATACCTGCTCGCGCGCCGACTCGCTATCTACCGTTGACAACATAGTCAAAAGACGCCTAACTCTCAAGATCCTCTATATACTCAGTATAGACTTTGCATGTTCATTGCAGTTAAATAAATCCGCTCACTGCAATATCGCAACCTCAATTTTTTAATTAACAAAATGGCATCTTCATAAATATGTATCGAAAGATACTGGTGGCTGACAAAATACATAGATTTATTTTGGCACATGAATTTCAAACTAGTGTTTACATTATGCGTCAGTTGATTAAGAAGTCGATGGTGGGGCGAGTTGTACGATTGTGCGTGTGTGAGTGACTGCCTACATTACTTGCCTACACTGTTTGTTGTCATACCACTTGAATTTATACACAAATGGAGGGTAGTTAGATATTAAAACAAAATAAAAAAATTGTTTGTGTAACCTAGCTCATAAGACGTTATTATAATTAAATTATGAACATACTGGGAGATGACTCTGGCCTCGTAACACAGCCTAACGGCTACCACGAGGTCAGAGGATTCAATAACATTTTGTGAAAAATATCTTTAAAAAAATAAATGATTTTGTATTTTTTGTATTTCTATTTGTATAGTCACGTGATCAATGCGGCATAATGGGGTGTTCAGTGACAAGCAGCTGTGACAATAATAAAGTTTAGCCATGCATTACACAATATATATTGTTTTTTATTTAATAAAAATCAAAGCACTATTTTGTTCAATACTTTACAAGTGACTCATAAAGTTAGGTACTTAACATATTTCTGATTAGGTACTAAAAAAATCTTACATTTTGTAAAGTTTTTCCAGGAAATTCATTCTTGATCCAATTTTCTAAAACCGCTTTTCATACATTTTGTCTCGTTATCTAAAACAAAAATCTTCGCTGTTGGCATTCATTCATTGAGCGTTATTAAGAAATTTTCTATCTTTTTATCTCGGCCAAGCTTTCTTAAGAAGACAACGGATTTTCTTTCGTTTTGAAATTGGACGCTTATCTCGAAATGACTTATCATAAAACGCATGGTTTGCTGTGTACGGTAAAATAAAAATTGCTTATTTGCTACGGCTGAAGTATAAATTATTCAGTAAGATAACTTTGCTTTTATCATGGTGCCTGCAATTTTTTGATAGCAATCACGCTTACTTGTAACTCATATTACATTGCTATAAACTATTGTATTTTTTTTTTAATTAAATATTTTAGGAAGTGTTCTGTATATATTTAAGAATATTATTTTGACCATATTAATATGAGTCTCGCAGATATTTTCTTTAAATAAGTATGCTATATTTATGCAACAGCTAATTGAATTGCATTTAAATTACACACGCGTTTTACTTACTTCACTAAGCTACAAGTCAAGCTAATAAAATCAAATGTTTTCTGTTGTTATCGTAATTACATGAAGATTAGCTAGTATACTTATCCTTCTGCATTATGCCCTGTGTCCCAGCAGACTAACAAGCCCCGGTAACAGGCCCATACGGGAGGTTCCATAAAGTCCTGTTCGCCGCAGGACACTACGTACACGATTCCTTCATTATGACCATCCTTATTATTTTTTATACCTCATTACTGCATCTATAGACGCGACACAAAATATAGCGACTTTGAAAGAAACGAGTAATAGATTGCTATTCGTATTTTATAAGGCGTTATGAAAGTGATTTTGTAGTTTCGCATTGTAATCTCCTTATTTGAGCAATCGTATTGTATTTACTAACTAAATATACATTTCATATTAAGGAGTAATAAAACGATTGTTTGATATTTGGTTGGTCTTCAAGTCGAGAGAAAACGTGTTTCTTCTAGGCAAGCGCGCTAGATTGTAGACTATAACATTGCTTAACATCAGACAAGTTGTAGTCAAGCGTAAGCCTATTCAATGTAAAAAATTATTAAAAAAAATTAGGTAAGTAAGTACATATTTCTACTTGCTTATTGTATTATCTTATCTCGCATGAACGTAACCTTTCAGTGTAACTAAACAAATGTGTGGTTATTTAAATATTAGAGACGATCTATAATTAACACATAAACACATTAGCTAAATGTAAAATGTGTATAAAATAGCTAATATTAAATATATTCGTACTAGGTACAAACTTGATGTCTGGGGTCTTCCAATTTAGAGTTAGTTTAGTAGGTATTTTCTAGGTAAGCGTGTTACACCCTAGACTGCAGCAATGCTTAACATCAGGCAGGCTGTAGTCAAACGTAAACCTATCACAATTTAAAAAAAAAGAGTCGTTTCACTAAAAGTTACATCCGTTTGGCATCTAATGCACGGCAAATGCATTAGACATGGAATACAAATAATTTCATAAAAACATTATCTGATTCGTATCTTTATTGTCTCGGTTTTTTTTAATAAGTCTCTTAACACTTTACATAAATTATCTACATCCCAAGATCATTATTATTAAACCACACCACAACGTGTGCAATGTCCCGAAATATTTATTTATTTATTTATTTATATTATAAAAAAAAAAAAAAAACTTTACTCGATGAGCAATAATAAAATTAGCTATATATAAATAAGTTGGTATAAATCTGTATTATCTATATCTGTATTCTCTCTCTCTAACTCATATTTTTGTAATTATTAATCACATTTAAAACAAGCTGTGAACACATATTTAGGAATTTGTTTTGAATCAAAACCTTTAAATGTATATTCAGTTCATTTAAGAACACATGCTGTTTTGTGTGCCATTATAAAAAAAAACACACATCAGACACAACGCTCCAGACTTTACTCATTAAGGATATTTCTACCCAAACCCAAATGGGATAGATCTATCGTTCTGCTCTCAAACAAACACAACCAGTATAGATCTAACATTCTGTTCTAAAACCCCAATCACTAAGCCAAGTGAAGGCCCTACTAGTGTTGAAGTGAAGGCTCTTCTAGTGTTGAAGTGAAGGCTTGTGTTAAACACCCCAGCTACATGTCAGGAGTGGCACCATGTCATGTGGACAAAGGGGCTGTGAGAATCAGAGGGATTATCTCACCTACAATAGCTGTCCATTGGATGGTTGTAAGGACAACTAGAAGCATAGAAGCGCATGCTAGAGGTAACTGCTAGATAAATCTGGATAGGTGGTATTTAGTATGGGGACAAAATTTCTAAAGAATCGCTTAATATTTGCCATTTGATTAAAATTTCAAATCAAATAATTATTTTTTATTGAACTTAAATCTACCTATTTATATATATTAGTACTTACCTAATATTTCTTATTTCCTTTTTGTTGTACACCACATTCTTCTTTTTTTTTCGTAGTTAAATATTGATAGAATAAACCAACCAGATGCAATTTAGAAAAACCTAATTGAGTTACTGAAGTAAACTCATCTACACAAACACAGTATTAGTCCAACCTAACTAAGCTTCACCATACTCCCAAAGTCCCAAAGGCAAGCAGCTCATAAGTTACTGTACACAAGTGAAGAGCAAACAGCCGTACCTAACTGGATATTGATTATGATGGCCAAACAAACGGGATCGGTTTGACATTATGGCCCGGCCGGTGCATGCGGGTGCATAATATATGGACACTCGTGTCGGAAACTAGCGTGGTTGAGGCTATCTTTTTGTTGTACTGTGTACATCACAGATAGTAGATAACGGATAAGTTTTTGCATATACCCTCCTCATTACTGATGCTTGTGACTTCTCCGCAGATTTTAGTTCGGGAAGTTATTCTTTGGCAAGAGCAGGGGTAGGTATATAGATCATTCCACGGGTTTTTTCATAAGTCCTAGTTGATTTAATAAGTCTTTTATGACACGGACTAGGATTACGTTTGATCAACCGCCTGTCGCTATGCGCCGCTGTTGTGTGTCTGTATTAATGTAACACTTTATCTGCTGATTGTAGTGCTGTCTATTTGTGTGTTTATCATCAGTTTCACTGCAGTTACCGTCGAATTTGTGAAATTCTAGGCAAAAATTACTAGAATTGGGGCCTAAATTTTATAAAAATTGTTGGTCTAGTCGGCAAATAGACTTCCCATTCAAAATTCTTTCCAAAGCCATATTGTATCTTCTAAATCTCAAATCTATACATATATAATGTACAAACGTACAAAGGCGACCTGTGAAGTTACCCTAAACAGAATAACTAACATAAACCCTTGCTGGTATCTTTATCCCTGTAATTAACTATAGTGCATTAATATATAAGCCAAAATCCAAATAAAACATACGTTTTGTACAAACACAAATATGTATCTGATGTGTCATGGCATGTAAGACCAATAAAAACAATACGAAACAAAGCAGTGCTATATTTTGCATTCTCACAGACGCTGCGAGGTAATAAACTCATCTTAGACAAAGGTCATCTAGTTTCTGTAGGAAAACCTGTAGTGTCAAGGTTTTAATTATTAAATGCAAAGAAACTGAATTAGATAAAATTACTAGTCCAGAAGAATCATGGCTAGAAACTTATCGATATTCACTACTTTATATTTTATTTTGAAAAAGGAAACCGTTGGCGAACATAGATCTATACAAACATAGCTCAAAAATTTTGGCCAATGTGTTAGGAAGCCTATACTTTCTTACGCAAATTTTATCAAATTCTGAATACTTATATCACAAATATCCGAGCCAAATCAATTATAAATCTTTTCTTGCCAAGTCGATGATTCGCCCGATTTTGCGGTTTGAAAGAGAAACATACATACGAACAAACCAATAATATTTTTGTTTTATTTATTAATTATAATGAATGCACTTTGTCTTTCGTATAACGCTATTATGATTATGATGTAGTATAGGGTATATGACGTAATAGAAAGTGTTTACATTGTTATCTAAGGAGGAAATGTTAACAAACAAACAGTCTTGTATAGCCTGTTACAATATTGTTAGGCATATTTTGGCTTTCAATAGAAAAGAATATATAAATAATGAATATGAGAGGTAGATAAGTACTAATATTTGTCTATTTATTTGTAGGTACCTATTTTTATTAATATTAATTGAATAGATAATAAACACAAAAGACAGAATCTTATTACTTTAACAAAATTCTTCTTCGTGAATGACTAATAAATTAAATGGCGAAATGCATTTATAAAGATAAAAGATAAAGAATCTTTATTGATAATGTAAAGTTGTAACATACATAGGTATAAGTACTAATATCACAGAATATGCTACACAAATTACAATATCTCGTCAAAATTTAATTTATAAAATTTAGTTTTAATAAAATTTTAGAAGTTTTACAATGTCTAGTTTTATTAATAAAATAATGAAAAATTTAGTTACTTATTAACATCATGTCAAATATAATTTATAGGTATGTAATCATACATTATGTCAACTTAAATAAATCTAGGTACTGTCATACTCGCTACTCATAATTTTTTTAAAACAAAACATGATAATTATTTTAAATTGATTTTTTTCTATGCATATAATAAAGCTGAATAGTCAAAAAAACTGTATAAAGAAGATATTACAAAAACAATTGTTTGGGTATAATACCTTAAATCAATAATAGCACAAATAAACTAAATACTAGAACAAACAAATATCAGTATAATATGGAACCAATAAGTTGCAACGTTTACCAATCACCAAATTATCATCATCATCAACGCCACAATCCAATACGTGTCCAGCATTCAAATACATCGAAACCTATAAATTTACTGATTTTTATAGTCCATCCTTATCGCACCAGTAGGAAGTACGTTACAAAAATGTGTTGCTCTTCTTCCCTCATACGTTTATCAGAGTGCACGAGGTCTTGTTTATTTTTACACCAGTCTCGGCGCAGCAAACGTGATAGGATTTCGTCACGTCTGCTCGCGCGAGTGGACGATTAAAAAAATTAAAGAAAAACATTTACAATGTGCTCAACGTGGTCCCTCAGTGCCGAAAACAAAACTGTTGTACGCATGCGCTTATAACTGTCAGTGACAAAACATCACGGTGAAGCGTCACGCGTGTGATTTTACAATATAATTTAAAAAAATATTATTAAATTAGAGTGATAATAAAGAGAGAAAAGATTAATTAAAATGTCGAGTAACGCGTCGTTGGTGGGCCTGGATGCGGTATTAAAACAGCTGGGTCCATTCGGCAAATTTAATTTGCTGAATTACGCTCTGCTACTATTCCCGGTTTATTTGGCGGGAATGTATGGATCTGTCTTCGTATTCGAAGCTGCAGACGTGAACTACAGGTAAGATTGTGTAAATAATGTGTGTTATTTCATAAATTTTGCGAAAAATTGAATTAAAATGTTTGCTTTGAGATTCTCGCGCGTCTTGGCAGTTGTCTGCAACTCGCATATAAAAACAGATTCTCCTTTTACATTTACCAAAGACCGGTTTAGGGGCATCAACCATGCGGCTTGTTGAATCCGGAATCACGCCACATGAGAATCGCAACACGCATGCGTTAGAAACTTCACGAAAAAGGGCGAGGGTCCCGCAAGGAAACATTCTATACCCGGTAACCTTGAATATGCAAAAGTAGGGCACTAGTCTGTAGACTATTTTCGATTCTTACAAACATACTATCACGTGATGTAACCACCTCCTAAAATCAGGCGATTCTATGCAAATAGCAATGTTTACTATGCGTGATTACGCATGCGGTGAGATTCTTAGACGAATTTATGTTTATCAGCCGATGCCAACCTAATCGTAACCAATAATGTAGGTGATAGTGATCAGGGGATGTCTGTTAAGTAACACTGATTTTTTTTAATAAATGGCATTTATTTTAGAGATTTGCTCTGGGAGAAAATGTTAGGGGCATCTAACAGAAACTGTTGCTCTAGAACGAGTCCCCACAGAATGCACGACGTGTCCCGTGTTCTGACACGTCGTCCATTAAGGGTTGAGCTGAAGCTCCCCGAGGCGGGGCCCGTTACCGGGCCAGCATCACCAGGGCTGCGGATGAATGCACCACGCTCTCGCGGCCCTGGACCAACGATGCGGAGGTGGAATACCTCAGGTTTTTAGTGGGTATGCCGCCCTTGGGGCGGAGACACCTAACCAACCATCCGCCCTCCCCGGGGTTTGGATGGTACCAGTAACAGGTTTTCCTGGGTCAAAAAAGGGGCATCTAACACGACATACCTTACAAAATTTACAAACAATAGCTAAAACTCAGTTTTTTGTACCTTGTATAGGTATAGTCAAATATTTATGTAGGTAAATCAAGATACTGATACGACACCCGCACAAACAACGCTATGCTTGAAGGGGGAGCTACGAATGAGTTGGAATTTTAAATTATGACTGCCCTTAATTATGGTTAATTGAAGATTGTCCATATCACGCTACAAAACTAGTACCTAAATCCTCAAAATAGAGGCGTATCATTGTTATGAACTAATAACATGTACTCGTGCATATGTACTCAATGTTATCCTTATTATTTTCTTGTGTGGTGTTCCGTTAGTACATACGAGTACATACACAAACCGTTACGGGAAAAGCGTATAAATTAATGTCAGACCTTAATCATATTATAACTAACTCATATCAGGTGACCATAAAATAATTATTTAAACTATTAGATTAATTTAAAGTATTATAACATCGTTCTAAATTATTATTTAAATATATGGATCATTAGCTAGGAAAACAGTCAAGAAATCAATTAATGTTTTATTGAATGAAATATATTTTCAACGTTATATTTCTTAAATAATAATGTTTATCATAATCAGCCTTTGTTGACATAAGCTCGTATTCATTGAAGCTGCTTAATTTTTTTTTACACGAGATAGGCTCGAAGAAACCGGTTTACTCTCGACTTGAAGACCAAAATAATTTTATTGTGGCAATCTTCTCAGAACCAATTGTTGGCAACATATAACCAGATGCATAACTCATACAAACATAGGTCATCTGGACAAAATGGGAAGAGGAACCCAAACCTTTGATCGGCAACCTTTCAGTCACTTTCTAACGAAAAACATAATTTGTGGATAAACTTCTTAGTGATTCAACAGTAGTCAAAACTAGCTACTATATAAATAAGGCTGATAAAATTAGATCAGATACTGATCAGGATAAGATGAGCGCTCAAATAAACAGACAAACAGATAAACAAACAAAAATTCTAAAATAAAAATTGCTAAATCTCTTCTAATATCATTTTAAAAAGATGCTAGTAACGTAGATTTATATCGGTGGGTTTAGTACAGATATTTAAACAGAATTTACATTTTTGTTCCTAATAATATATCTTCTATGTACATTACATATTTATCATATTTCCTTCTTCAGCTTTTTCATATGTATAGAAGATAGATAGATTAACGAACGCATACATCTTTAAAAGATAAAGAGATTCAGGCTACTTTTGGTATAACTAGTCGACACTTTTACGTCCCTTTTCTACCATACCAAAAATTAAGATGATCTTCCGCTCCGATAGGACTTAGTTAACGATCAATCAGACAAATAAACCAACAGATATCTTCTCTTTTGCATAATGGTATGATAAACCGGTTGTACCAAAATACCTTATATCCAACAAAGTAACTAACTTCTCCGAATACCTATTAAGGCAAAGGCATTCAAATCGTACCTGAGTAAAATAAACAGACATCTACATATAGGTACATCTCAGGTACAGAGCATTAAATCTGTCTTTAGTAACAAAGAGCACACAAACCTTGGCCTAGACACAAATTTACTTTGGTCTTGTCGAGCCTCCAACATTTCCAATTCAAACCGGCGTCAGTGTATCCTCAAAGAGGATCGTTTTCAAGGATTTGAAGTGGCTTGATGTCCTAGAATGAGCCCACATGGTGACGGTAACGTGTCGGATAGCCTGTGAAAGCATGACGGCTAGGAAATTGTGGTCGTGGACCGGAATTATTTTAGAGTGAATACATTTCAGTTTATCTTGATAGTATTGATGTGCCTCTTGGGGTATTCATTACAGTTTTTTTATATTTAATGTGTTTATCGTTAGTATGAGAGATAATTATCTTTAAATACATGTGTGCTCTTACTAAGACCACAGTGTTGCTTATGCTTGTGTCTATGAGCGGAATTAATTAATTTTGAAAGACGAGTTTTTTAAAGTCGACGGTCCAACCTGGATGAGATCTGCACAAGATCGATGCAGATGGCACATGCAAAGGGAGGCCTCTACCCAAGGGCTGTGGATGATGATGATGATGACGATGTAAGACCAGGTTAAAAATTAAATATACCTTTGTCGCATAGGTACATCAGCCATAGATTTGTACAGAACTGTTTCTGAATACGATATTATTGCACCTCAAACTTGTATTTTTCTTCGACCACAGCCACTAAAGGAAAGTCCTTTTATAAACACTTCATCCAGCTGTTTTAATCCCAAATCGGATTAGCAGCAGTCCTCAAGTCAATCGCCTGTGACAACTCCACGCCGGATCCGCATTCGTTTGCATACATTTGCAGATGGAATATGACAATCCAGCATAAGATATAAGGATTTCGAGAGCTTTCTCTCTACCTAGTACCTTTTTACAATCTGGTACAATTGTCTGGAAATTTAAACTAGGAATAGAAATATCTTTATTGAGGTACACAGTACAGAAATTAAAGATTGTGATGCCCCAATACAGCCGCAACTTAGCCTTATGCTGGTGGCACAGGGCTACCAGAGCTGATATTCTGTTGCGGCTAGCAACAACTAAACTACCTAGAGGATACGAATAACGTAGATTTTTACAAGGTATACTAAAGTCAGGCATTTGACCACTAGGCCATGAGAAGCATATGTCTTTAGAATGATACTAAAATTGTGAAATCAGTATCGATATTTCTGTACATATATGATACTCAAGATAATATGAGTATGATTATTTGTTTGACAAATTTACATAAACCGTAGTAATCCCAACACAAATAGTGGTGTTAGAGAATTACATATCGGTTGTTTAAATAATGATCGTTGACAATAATCTTTTACAAAACTTTATAAATTGTGCGCGCAGAATACAAAAATAATTGTTTCTGTTAATGACTTGACTCGAACAGTTATTTCTATATTCCGACTTTATATGTACTTATCAGTAATGAAAAAATTTGATAGATATTATAAAATTGCTTCAGGCATTTGCCAATAATCATAGACTTAGTGCCGTACGTGTTCAATATTACACGAGAAGATCAGCTGGGATACGTTGTACTGATAGTTTATAAGGTGCAGGTGCTTTCTTCTAATAATATTCTGAAATAGTATCTACCAGGTTAAGAAGAAATATTTTTTATTCTGTAGGTAATAATTCGCCATCATCGCATGAAGACCCGGTCGATTTTTTTTTTACATTCGTACAGGTATGTATGTATAATTGCTCCAGGGCATAAGAAGTAAAATTAAACGCATCATAATGTTTTCAAAGTATTTGTTCAGATGTACAACATAATAATAGTGTATGTACCCGTTTCTAAAGAATAGTTATCCGGTCTTCTGATAGAAATGATTATTTTCAAAATTAAAGTAGTTTTAAGATTCTGCTACTTGTAGTTACAAAATATATGAATATTACGTCAAATCAACGCATTTTGAAAATGAATTTTGAATTTAGCTGTGACCTTATTTACCATAATTATGTCTAGTAAATGACGTGAGCAAAAGTGACTGATAATATTTAACCTTTTATAAAAGAATACCTACAGACCTTCTATCAGTACAGAACTTCGATTTCTTAAGAATATTTGTAGTAAACAAGGTTAAAACATTAAGCTAATGAACTATGTCGTTAAATCTTTGTTTTCCCAATTAATAAGACTTGATATGATAAAAAATATTCATTTGAGAAATTTTTGTTCAATATTTAAATAAAAATAAATAAATAGATTTACATCTATGAAAAATTTTGTTCGCCTGAACGAAATAGAATAGAATAGAAGTTTTGTCAACACTACATACACATGTAAGCCTAGATGTCAATAAAATGATATGATTACCGTGATAAGACTTATCATTTGTTATCACTGCTTGTTGAAAACCGACTGGCCGAAGACCGGTCACGCCTCTCTCACTATCTGATAGTGTGTCAAACGCGTGTCTTTGTATTATACCTATTACATTCTGAGTATGATAAGTTTTTATTCTGTGTGTATTTCTTGGCAGCACTTTTTATACAAGTTAATTTATTTTTGGGATTCCTTGTCCTATTATTAGAATCCTCTCGACTGCTAAGCTCATGCTGCTCATTCGAAAGTTATTTATTGGGGCAACTAGCCTCAATAAATAACTTTCGAATTTCAAATTGAATAAGCTAAGTATCTTAAAAACCGTGATAGCTAGACAGTTTAGATTTTCTGTTTGGATCTATCAACGTACTTTTGAAAATCGAATCATCCATTTATCTGAAACTTATTTATCTGTATAATATTTACTCTTTGTATATTGTAAGTCTTTATTTAAAAAAAGGCCTTGACATACTTTACAACGACCATTTTCTCTTGAAATGAACTATCTAACGTTATCTTAATATTACTACTTAATCTAAAAAATTGAGAACACAAGACAAAAATCCACGAAATAAGTTCAAAAGGATTTACTGTATTTGCTTTCAAGACAGACATAAGATCAGTGATATGACATGTGATCATAAGATATGAGTAGCATAATCAAATAATTTAATGTCTGTCAATATTTTACTAAAGCACAAATACGATAAAAAATTTGAGTAAATATTGATGATAAAATCTATTTTACAATTTTATTACGAGTATTTGCCTGGCGTAAGCAGATCTTCGACCGGCAGGGTTATAACCTATCTTGCAGACGGTTAGCAGCAGCCGAAAATCGTGCAATAGCTGCTGTCAAATGCCAGTTTCGTATTATGTAACAGCAGACAGTCAGCAATCAACAGTGCTGCCTCTGTCGAGCAACTGATAAACTAAAAATGCATTCATCGCCATTGTAATTGCTACGCTTGTCTTGAAAATCGTATTACGAAGACTTTTGCGAGCCACACGACAGCAGCAGCCAAGCGATCGATCTGTCAAATCGGCGACAGCTATTTTACTAGTTGTAAAGTGATTGCTTACTTGTTTTTATTAGAGTATTTCTACGTTTAGGGATTTTGCCCTGTTAACTGTTGAAAATTATCATCTTGGATATGGCTTAGAGATGCTTTTATTATAATTTAGGGATTTAGGTTAATTCAATCAATCGTACAAATAGCATAAAATCTTATTTACGCCCATTTAGGATTTTTTTAGAAACAATTCAGGGTATTTTTAGGGGGAAAATAATATTGAATGTGTCAACTCTGTTATTGTTATGAACTTCATCAATTATAAATACCTATTTAGAAAACAAATAAAAAAGTGATATAATTTTATAAAAAAAAACACAAACATCATCATCATCATCATCATCTCCATTTTCTTCTAAAAATTCACAATATGTATCTTGTGAATAAACAAATATTGATTCCCTGGGAGCGGGGAAAAGCTCTTGTATGGGACGCAACTTGCGTCGATACACTAGCTCCTTCTCGCCTCAGTGGAACAGTACAAGCGGCAGGAGCCGCGGCGGACGCAGCAGAAGAAGCCAAGCGGCGAAAATATACATCATTATCGACTGATTATATTTTCGTACCGCTTGGCTTCGAAACTTTTGGTCCGTGGGGTAAAAGCGATAAGTCTTTTATAAAAAAATTAAATAAAATGTTGATTGACATCACTAGAGACAAGAACGCCGGCTGGTTCCTTGCGCAAAGGATTTCTATAGCAATCCAGCGTGGGAATGCAGCCAGCGTTCTTGGTTCCATACCACATGTAGATTGTTTAAACTTAGTTTAGATGTAAATACTCTTTTTTAGTTCTATTAGTGTTAATATGTGTAAATATTGTTTCTTATTATTGAATAAATATAGTCGAATGCAATAAATATTTCACGTATTTACTGATTATATGTATCTCTAAAAACTTATACCTACTTGTTTTCAAAACAATAAAGATTCACACTGAGTAATGAAAAATATTCTCTTAAAATGCAGATTGATGTGTGAAGGACTGAAGGAAAATAGACGCTTGATTGTTGTTTACAAGCTTACGTAGTACCACCAGTTACCGTTCGTTCGTTAGTGGCGCTACTTTCCATACAAAACCAAGTGCATCACGACAACTGAGCAGACGATGAGCTACGACCACAAAAAGGCTTACGTAAAACGGTTTTATTTTGACGTTTGCCGACCGGTCGCCCGACTACTGCTATGCTATCGCTCTGTCTGCTATTTTTACGTAATAGCCCTGCGGGACGCATGGAGGGAGTTGGGGGAGACCTTTTCCGAAGATTGGGATAATTTTTGTTGCTTTCATCTTACAACTATGTGCCTAGAGATCACTTATTTATTGACTTCAATGACTGATACTAATTTACTAAAGTAAAGGTGATTGAGCAGATGATATCACGGACAAATAACATGATTTTCAATACAGTGTTAGAGGTAACTTTTGCGAAACTTTAGTGAATTTTTTATTAGACACGTTATAAACGTGGGTCGGTTGACACGTTAAATTGTAGGTCCCGGCTGTTTGTCTAGTACGGCAGTCGTTAAGCCACGTCAGAGACCTCTAGGGCGGTATGATGAACTCTCGACACCACTATTGGCGACTCTCATTCGATTTCTCTCAATGATTCAAACAATGGTTTCACAAATGGCTTTTAAAATTAGCAAGCGATAAAAATCAATATATTGTTCGTCGATCAACTACGAAATAAACAGAACGAAACAAATCAATAATTTGTAATATTTCAGGTAAAATTATTACTTTTGAAGTACTAAAGCTTTGGTGTGAGTAAAGGTGGATTATAACCCATAGGTCTGTATAAGTCATATTTTTTTTAAAACAAATAGATTGTTAATACAGTAGCAATGAGATAATATAGCGGTCAATGACACTATCATACTCACAGAACAATAGACAAAACAATGACGAAGAATGTATAGATTGTCTAATGGTACTTACAATTTTCAACTGTGGCTAGTTGACCCAATTTAATCTCTTTTTAAAAAATAACCTTGAGGTGTTTGGATTCAAATTCTTTTATAAGTAAGTGCATGATAAGATGTTCATAATGTGTTTTCAAAATTGTGGATAAGAGAACTATCAAGCCATACCACCGTATGCGGTACCTAGTCAACAGTTAAATTAATAGTTCTGTTTAAATTTTAAAACTTCTGGTTGCTTTAAGTCCAAAATTGTAGGAAAATCTCTGCTATAAGTACACACAATACAATTATTTTTTTAAACAAGTTAGGCTCACGCTTGACTACAACTCTCTTGGTGTTAAACAACGAGCGCGCTTGCCTAGAAGAAACCGATTCACTCTCGACTTGAAAACCGATAAATTATAGTTCGAGGGGAATAGAGATTCCGGCAGGGAAATAAATCAAAGGACTTTGTAGCAAAGAAAATCCTGACACCACATGATATTATATTTCATAAATTCTTACTTAGGTACTTACATTTGATGTTCACTAATTATGTTCACTATACATGTTTTTACGTACCACGGTTAGCCTCTGGGTCCTGCACTAGGTCTGCTTTCACAGCCTGTATAGCAGGACCTCAGGATATCATTAGACGTGCATTCATGAACATTTTTATACACACAAGCAATTTTTAGCCGAAAACTAAAATTATTATTCTTGAACGTATCACTAGTTAAGGATAAAAAAATGTCAATAAATCCTATTTTTGTTTCAGATGCAAAATCAGCGAATGCGAAACAACACAAATCGACAACTTGTGGACACAATACGCCATTCCAAAAGAAAAAGACAAAGATGTGCTCTCAAAATGTGATAGATATCCATTTATGTAAGGACACATTTTTGTTTTCATATAGTTACAATGTTATTGGTACAAGACACTTTTTTTTTAATTCTGATGTGAGATACATATACCGACCACCTTTCAGACTTAACGTGACTAATTTCATTCGCCATAGCATAAGTTATGTTCTTATTCTTCTTTCTCTACAAAATTCTCTTCCATCCTGTCACCCCTCATTACTTGAAAAACTATTTCAATTTTGTGACTCCCACCCACTCTGTCTCCTTACGTCCTAGTCGATCTCTTATTCTCACTTTTCCTTCATCCTCTTCTAGTCAGGTCAATATGTACTTTCATAAGTCATTTGCAGTACGCGCTGTAACCTTATGGAATACATTGCCTCTTTCTATTCGGAAAGCTAAATCTCTGTCCATTTTTCAGAATCAAGTCTTTCATCACTTTATGTCTATGACAGATCTATAACTTCTTTGTAGATAGTAATTTATGTTAGTATTTCTCTTTGTATACATATTTTCGGTATTGTTTATAATTATTAAGGTATTATTTTGATTAGGAACATATTTGAATAAAAAATCGTTATATTTCTAATTAGTACACCTCTGACTCTGTTTATCTCTACTTGTCGTGTCCATCCAAAGGTTGCCTGGAAGAAATCGCTTAAGGCGATAAGGCCGCCCATTTGTACGTTATTATTTGTTCATATTTTACTTTGTACTATATACTTGTGTTGGTGTGCAATAAAGATATATATTATTATTATTATTATCGAACGAGAGAGGCCAACTCTGGTGTCAAGATTTTTTTTTTATCAAGCAGCCCTAAAAGCCTCTGACATGGCTTAACGACTGACGTACTATGTATGACAAACTGCCAAGACCTACAATTTAACGTTTCATCTGACCCATGGAAGCGCCCAAAATGGAATGCCACTTTATGGTCACCATCCAAGGACTGACCACGTCAAAAAAATTGTGGTAGTCACATGCGATTACCGCCGCTAACTTAGCGTTAACTGAGTTAGGTTTTTGATGTCACCTATTTAATTTCAGTCACATGGGATATGCCTCATTACTTGTTAAAATAAATGACTTTTTATTATATTTTTAGGAAGAACGTATCGCTAAGCAATAACACTATATGTAACGCAGCCATATTTGACACATCGACAAGAGAGAAGTGCTCTTCTTACGTTTATGATGACGCAGATTCAGCTGTTATTGACGTAAGTTTTTTTATACGAGTAACATTACTAATAAATATAATTTTCATTATTATATTCTCTTAGATTAGTCGGTATATTTTCTTAAATTATGAGATATATCCCTCTGTATAAATAGGTCGAGATAAGCTAAGCTACTGGTCATAAATGAATTACACACTTTAAAAGAGCGTTAAAGTAAGTCTAATTAAATTAGATCCACTTTAAATGTGAACAGAATTATTTTCACAGATTTACAATAGGAGCAGAATTATTTTTTATGTGTAAACGGTTTTGTGACGTGAAAGATTATTATGAGACAAATATAGACAGTAAAAACAATCAAATGATTTTAAATATGGATAAATGTTGTTATCATGTCTCCAGTTTATCAGTATTAATATTGAATCTTCAAAATTAAATCATTAAAACATAATTCTTCTTTACAGTTCGATTTAGGATGCCAGAACTGGAAGAGGACACTGATAGGCACCTTCCACAATTCTGGTCTATTTCTCTCTCTCCCACTTACGGGCTTCGTATCTGACAAGTACGGGAGGAAAGTAGCTTTGTCAATCGCCTCTTTAATGAACTGCATCTTTGGATTCTTGAGATCTTTCTCTTTCAACTACTATATGATGGTTCTTTTTGAGTTTTTGGAGGCAGGATTGGGCGCAGGCGCCTATAGTACTGCTTTCGTATTAGGTAAGAAAACTTAACAACACCACATGTCCATTTTCTTGATACTTTCGGTATTATAATCTTAACAATGTTTTGTATTTTGTTTGCAGCTATGGAACTCGTTGGTCCTAAAGGCAGGGTATTTGGAAACACTATCATTAACGTAGTCTTTGTATTTGGACTTATGTCACTATCTGGATTATCATGGTTATTACAAGATTGGAGAACTCTTTTGAGAATTATTTATGCCCCAGCTTGTTTAGTATTCTCATACCTCTGGATACTCAATGAGAGCGTCAGGTGGTTACTTAGTAAAGGACGCAATGCTGAAGCTGTAGCGATATTGAACAAAGCGGCGAAAATGAACGATGTGATTCTATCAGACTACGACTTAGCACCTCTCAAGGACCTCGAAGGAGGACCCACTACAGTCATTGAAGAGAAAAACACAAAGACAGATGAAAATAAACCATCAGTCTTCAAGCAAGTCATCTGCTCAAGTATCATTAGATCAAGACTGATGAAGTGTTCGTTCCTTTGGATAACCTGCACGTTTGTCTACTACGGACTATCAATAAACTCAGTGTCATTAGCGGGTAATAAATATGTGAACTTTATGCTGGTGGCGTTCGTAGAGATTCCAGCCAACTTTGCCTGCTTAGCAGTATTAGACAGATTTGGAAGGAAAAAAGTCATGATAACCACATACATACTGAGCGCGCTACTCTGTATCGGCTTATCGTTCCTCCCTAAAGGTAAGTTACCTTCAAAACATCGTTACCTAACATCACAAAGTTCTGTGTAGTCTAACACGTTGAAAAGTAAACATGTTTACACTTTAAACTTTGCTGTAAGCGCTTGCGATCACGCACGAAGTAAAATTAACTGTAAAACTCGAAGCAAACGAAACAACTTATCAAACTTTGTCTTTGGAATTACGTCTGGCAAAATCTCGAGAGCAAACATAATTTGTCAATACAAAAGACAAGCTGGATAATCCAAGGCGTTTTGACGACGTTACGGCCCCAAATTCTGCCGAACCGCTGTTTATTTAGTAATCACTGTTTGGATTATAGACTGAATTTAATGAAACATTTAAGTCGAATGAAGCAGCTTTCCTTAACTTGCCGTCGTTTCTCGTCGATCAATAGATAAGACGTAAATAATTTTCGTGGTCCCTCGCAACTGAAAGTGGCGTGAAGCTTGCTTAGTAAACATTTCCATGAATTAATGAATCAAAGTCCGAGACGAGACTTATTTCATTTGAGAAAATCTCTGCGTGGCTTTTATTCCTCTTTGACGTAAGTTTCAATTTTAGGTGTCCTTGTTTGACATTCATTTACTCTGTAGGAAAAAAAATCAGCTGTGATTGGAAAACTTTTGTATCGAAATGTGTGTTTTACAAATTTCTCAATCTTTTCTCGTTTTTCAGGTCACGCGTGGTGGTCTCTCATAATATATTTATCTGGAAAATTCTCAATAACTGTGGCATATAGTTCAGTTTACATCTATGTATCTGAAGTGTTCCCCACCAACGTTAGGCAAACGTTGTTGGCCGTCTGTTCTTCTACGGGACGAGTTGGCTCCACTTTAGCACCTTTGACTCCATTATTAGTAAGTTTTTATACTAATTCTACTTTTATTTATTACCTCTTAGTTATTGATTTGGATTTACATACAACATGAAAATTAATTTTAAAAAATACGAAATGAAACATTAATTTCTCCTAACTTGCTGATATAACGAACGTTTTTATGCTACTATACTTACTGCCCTGCAGTGAAATAGCTGCAGCAGCGATAACTTCGCATACTAAAAAAATATTTTTTATTACTTACACTTCAGTAAAAAAAACCATCGCTTTTATTTTTTTCGCAGGCGTTATACTATGACAATCTTCCATCGATATTCTTCGGCACACTAGCAGTGCTAGCTGGTCTTCTAGTCTTCACTCTTCCTGAGACCATCAACGTGCCTCTACCAGACACCATAGAAGAAGCTGAAATGTTGACAAGAGCGAAAAAAGCAAAAACGTGAAAAGAGATGTATGTAGATGTGTAAAAGTGTGTATGATGATACATAATTTATGTTGCTTCTTTAAGCACAAGATTTAAATAAATAATCATGAGATTTTGTTTACCTAGTATGTGAGTATCTCATAATAATTTATTTAAGGTATTCTTGACCCGCATCACAATTTAAAATGAATTACCTCTCACCAGAAAGAAAGAAAATGATTTATTGTAGCAAATAATAAACACATACCTACAAACAAAAATACATATATATAACAACTTAAATAAGATACATATTTGCCACAATCCACAATACAACCCCAACTCAGCATAATGCTGGCTGCATAGCAACCAGTGCTGGTCTTCCGTTGTGATTTTAAATTGTGATGCTGAATTTATCTTGTAAATGTATTTAAATTTTAACTTTATAGTGCCAATTTGCCTGAGAATTGTATAAAACTTTACAATAGGAGTAATTTTTGAAGAAATATTTTATCTATGCACTTTTTTTTTTAAATAAAATTTATATCGGGCACTTGTTTAATCATCATTGTGAATAAATGAATTTAAAATAATATATTACCCAGACATACCTATATTGACTCAGCTAATATACCTACTATATTTCAACTACTGGTTTGTATTAGTTACACCTAAAAAATAACATAGATACATAAATGATAGATTACCCATGCATTATGGCTCTCCGTTTTTTCCATCGCTAATAAATATATCCCTACTTTAAGAATGTATACTAGCAGATGCCATGAAACACAATTAATTAATTGCTATCAATATTTGATCAGGCCCCAGGTAGTTGCATGTATACATGCATATTGCCACCAATATTTTATCAGGCGTTTTTATAATTAGGTTGCTCTAAAAGAATTTCTCAATTACCACAGACTGTTAAGCTGATAAAATATGACTCAAGATCCGTCTGCGAGTAACTAATATCCATCAGGCCATATTTCTTGGCAAAAGAGTTCAAAGATCAGTTCCAAACTAAATGATAGTAGGTACGGATGTTTTGTCGTTGATAAAATGGGTATTTTTTTTATATAATTTGTATGAGTTTAGTTACTACGAGATGCGAGAAAAAAATTAAATGTAATGCAAAGATAAATTATATGGAAGGACATAAGCAGTTCTTTTGAAAGGTACGGATACAAATTCAAAGTCAAAGCATTTATTTGCCGAGTACAGGTAAAAAAGATGGTACATTTCATTACATAAGAACACCATACTCAACCCATAAGGTATGCAAATATACATATTTAATAACAAATTTTGCAAATGTTAACAAATTTAACACATTTAAAACAATATACTAAACTAAGTAACTTACAAATTGTCACAAGTCTTTAATAGCATATAATACACCTTATCTAACGGAAACAGTTTTAATTTTTGTTTGAATATTATGGAGTAGTGTACCTAGCTGGTTTTCTTTTGTGATGTATTTTGAAATATTTTAATAAAAATTGAGGTAAAAAGTTATTTAATTTGTTTGTTTTCAAACGGTTAATATTGGTAAGAAGAACCTAAAACATACTGTATACTTGAAAAGAAAATGGGGCACAAAAATTGGTTACTTCATTAGGTACCTACGCTAACACAGCTGAACACTGATGATGAACTTTGGTATGGAGATAGATTAGCCCCTGAATTATCTATTTATTATTATTTATTTGTTTATTTTTTTTACTTTGTAATATACACTTGTGTTGGTGTGCAATAAAGAAATATATTATTATTCATATTATTATCTAGTAGGCTACGAGTCATTTTTAACTCAGATAAACGCGGGAATCTCCACGAAGTGCTGCCAGTAGTACCTACCAATACAAAACAAAAAATATGTACCTACCCAAATTCCATCCAAAACCAGTAAAATTACCTACACAAAGGACTTGTATTGCGAATAAAATAGCATCACATGGTAAAGACACGAGCGAGTTTCGCAAACTTTCTGGATTAAGCAATGGCCACGTTTTATCTTACTTTAGAAGTACCCCACATCTGTCCCAAATGACATTCGGCGTACATGTGAATGATTTATGTGTAAAAACTTTTCCCACGCGTCTTATAACCGCTTTCTGTTTATGCATTATTGTCCTTTTGCAGTTCGTTTAGAGTTCAAATTTGTTTTGACAACAGATTTTGAAGTTCATTCGAGTATGATTCACAGTCTAAAGACCTCTCTGTAATTGGTTTTCTTGACCAGTTTATCGACCTTCAATACCTCGTATTACTTTTAATTATTATGTATATTATTATTATAAGTTAATCATGTCGCCTCGTCTGATTTTAACAATGTGTTCACTTTGTAGTTAGATATTAGGTACTCGTTTGAAGCAACTCTTTCAGTAAAATTCTTAGTTATACACTTATCAAATGCCTTTTTTTTCAATTTTATCTCATTTTGTTAACATTGTTACAACAATATTAAACAAATTACTTGTTACAGTGTCTAATTTCTAATTAGTCAATTATTATCAAATATACGGCTAGTGCCTATGAATGATGTGATCATTAATGTATTTCCTATGTAATTATAAATAATACATATTATCAAACATGAGCACTATCAATGCTACAAATGAATGGAATGTTATCATTAGAAACTAAACAAGTGGAGCAGATACACCTACATTATACCAACAATATACCTACGATGATACAATCTTCCATGTGCCGCTGTTATCAGTTCGCCTACTATTTACAAATCGCTCGCAAAACCCATTCACATTATCTATTCATTCAGAAAAACAGATTAACAAACACACCCACTCAAAAACGTGTCGATTGCTCAAAATCAATTTAGGTTAACGCGCACAACAATCGATTAACAATTTAAATTGACCTGCAAACATTATCATAGATTCTACAAAAACAATTTCTATTAGATTATCTCAAACAAAACGCACACGAGTGACACCTGGGCGCATTCTCGATGTAGCTACTACTGGGCACGACGACACGCATACAAGCAATGATGAGATAACCATTGCTGTTTGCATAAAAAGAGTTGAAACAAACAGTGAAGAGTAAAGCGAAATGTAAAGCGTGATGGAGGAGTGTCCGCGTGGATGTGTGGAGCGGCGTAAGCGCGTGGCGCGATATACGGTGACGTTTCTAGTGAGGCGTCGTCGGCCGGCGAGCGCCACAAATGCGGTCAGACCGTCGGAGCGTGCGATACTGTGTCTCACGCGACTCGCCGCCCGGTCTCGTCTCCAACTCAATATCCACCTTCTTCACATAACATATCTCCACAAGTGCACACGTGCGCCAGTTTTAAGGTTAGAAGCAGTTCCGAACCGTGTCCCTTCAAATAGGTCACGCTGCAACCTGACTGACATGTAAGTACCTAATATATTCTCAGTTTTATTGTTTCGTTTTCCATGCAACTGCACTTGGCTGTATTAGCTTCGCGTATTAGCTGTTAGATTTGCAATCGTCGAACCCGGCTTTTTGCGGCCTTTATCTTGGAGTCTTCATTAAAAATACGCGTGCTAGATTCACCGTGGACATGTTTCAGCGGCGTGTCAATTGTTTTCGGTATTGACTTTCATTAGACTTCCTGGCATTCGCAGTATTGTTGACTTAACCAGCGTTGATAAAAACTGTGTCATTGTGATATTTGCTACTTAGAATACTTTCAGTATAGTTATTACCTATTTTGTTCATAATATTTACTGCTACCTAATTACTAGTTCTTTTCGTATTTTGTCATTCACAACTTTATACATCTTTCTATTCGCCATCTTCACAACCTCATTATAATCTCTCGCCAAATTTACCAGCAGTCATCAACGCTGTGCTGTGTGTGGGCTGTGCTTGGGCCGTGACACACGGTTCCCATGAGTGAAAGGCTCGTGTAATCTGCCAGCTGTCGGTTATTGAACCACCATCTTCCGGTCCGTTTTATTTGGAACAACAAAAGGAAGATCCTTTACCTGCAGCAGGGATGCAAGCTTCAACCGAAAGTGGTCGAATTTAACTTAGGACTACTTTTTGTGATAATGTACATAGTTAGTAGTAACTTAAAAGCAAAACAAGTAAGGCAGTTTTATTTAGTAGTTCTATTTCCAAAATGTTTGGTTACGAGCTCTGAAAATGTTAAAGCAGCTAATTTACAAAAAATAATGGAGGCACATTTTTTTTCCTACAAATGTTATAAAGCCATACCTAATTTATTTCCAAATTAATATTTAGCTACAAAATACCTCAGAAATCTAATTCTTAACTGTACCAAAGATACAAATTCTGTTTTTTTTCGGATCTTATAATAATTTAGTACATAGGTACATTTAAACTGTCCAATGGCATTGATATCGAGATCAAAAGTATTCAAAAACCTACTTTCTTAGAAATTTCTGAAAGGAATTTACATGAATATTGCGCAAGTCCGTAAAAGTCGCCCCGTCCTGCATTTAACCTTGTTTGGACAAACCGCTTTCATTTTGCCTCATCTTTAGGTCTTACACATACCACTTATACAAATTCCACACAAAATGTGCATCAGATTATTAAATACTAGAGGACGCCCGCGGCTTCGCTCGCATTATTTCAGGATAAAAAGTAGCCTATGACACTCCTAGCCACGTCCTATGTAGCGAGTGTGGCTCAGCGGTTCCAGAGTCTGCTTTTCATCCAGACGTACCCTGGTTCGAATCCGCCCTACACCAATGACTTGTATTTTTCAAGTTATGTGTAGATTTGCACTCGCTTAGCGGTGAAGGGAAACATCGTGAGGAAACCGACATGTTTGAGGACCACAATATCCGAGGATATGCGTCTTCCGTGGAAGGACCTGGGCGCCCACCACGATGTATCTGCCCAAGAAAACTCCCCTAACGAATTAATTCTGCGGGGGAGTCACGACCCTCAGTCATGAGGAAATACGACTCAAAGAGAGAGATGACACTCCTAAGAACTCATACTACATGCATACCTAAAATCATGACGATACGTTCAGCCGTTTTTGCGTGATGAGCGTTTCAATAAACAGACACACATAAACAGATCAACAAACACACTTTTATGTCATTGTAAGTTGTAATTATTTTAACTATTTATATTTGAGTGACAGTTCTTGATATCTGCTTTGACAGAACATACGTTTCTCACACTGCTATCATGCCTCCGAAACTTAGTGGTATAAATAAAACTTAAAGATAAACCAGATACCAAGCTATTTTTAGTTACTGAATTGCGTATTTAATTCCGACGTTGTTAATTAAACCGTAGATCTACAATGTACAACTTCTTACCATTTACTCCTATATACATAGAATCAGTATAGGTAAGTAAATTATGTTTGACTGGCCTGTTAGCTTAGTTGGTAGTGGCTCTGCCTTCTAATCTAGGGGTTACGGGTTCGATTACCGCATGACACAAGTATTATTGCATTTTAAAATTTATGACTACTTGTGTCGAGTCTGGTCGTTTGTTTGTATAATAAGGATGTATTTACAAAAAGAAAAGTATATAAGTATTATATCTGTTATCTAGTACCCACGACACAAGCGTTTGCTTAGTGTGGGGCTAGATGGCGCTTTGTGCAATGTCCCGGAATATTTATTATTTATTATTATTATAAACATTTTAACCGTGAAAATTGAAACATACTATACAATAGACTTGAGAGTAACCAAAATTTAAACATTATTGGAATTTAGTAACAAATAATTTATTTACGATATTTCAATGTTTTTTTTACGTGATATAGGCTTACGCTTGACTACAACTTGCCTGATGGTAAACAACGTTATAGTCTACGGTCTAGCGCGCTTGCCTAAAAGAAACCGGTTTACTCTCGTCTTAAAGACCGACAAATAATAGTTCAAGAGGAATAGAGATTAGGCCATGTGCTTCTGCCTAAGTGTGGTTCAAAAACGTAACATATTCTAATATAGGTATTGTCTAATCCTTTTTATATTTAATGATCCAACTACAAAATAATATTCATTAGTTCGTTTCAATGGAAAATACTAAACTAATTGGAGATTTTTGTCATTTACAATTAAACACAATATTCTAAAGATATTATCCTCACAGCTTAAAAGGTAATTTACTATTGAATCTAGATGATTATGCGACACAAATTATAATGTTTAATCAAGTGAGACATTATTCCATGCAGTTTGAAGGTAAATGCTATATTAAAAAGTGAAATTAAGTAATCTTAACAATAATTGACACATTTTCCTACTAACTTCAAAAATGCTTTTAATGAAAACATAATCATGAATTGAAAACATTTTTTTGCGTAGGTATATATCTATAATTGAAAAAATATTTTTGTGTTGAATAGATCATTTATCGAGGAAGGCTTTAGGCTATATAACATCACGCTGCAACTAATATAGCGAAAAAACAACGAAAAATGTGGAAAAAAACTGTGAAAATTAGTAATCTTTGAGGGCTTCCGTTGCGAACGCTGCGAAAACGGTTCAATTTATCAAAAAATATGTATGAAAGGATTAATGCCCTAAATAACTTATTCCACGCGGACGAAGTCGCAGGCACAGTTAGTGTAGGTATAGTTTTTATATACATCTATGTTGATCTCACTTCATTCAGGCAATCGTTTCAATTACTTTATTGATACCTATTTACAGTGAAACAGAGCCATTACAGAACAAAAAGGTATTATATTCTAGAAAAATATATATACATAGATTAGCATTTACAACAAATCTTTGACCGAGCATATAAGCAGTACTTTGTATTTTTTATCAAATAATTTAAATGGTGCAATTATAATGATTTTATTGGATATATTTTTTTATAAATAAGCCTGTTCCTGATCAATATTCACGGATTTTAAATCAATTACACTATTGCGTGCTTATAACTTTTTATAAGCGTGTAATAATATTATTATTTACCCAATGATCTTCTATATAAACTGTATTTACCTACAAATTTAAAATTAATAATTGTTAAATTAAATTGTAGGTCCCGGCTGTTTTTCTAGTTCGGCAGTCGTTAAGCCATGCCAGAAGCCTTAAGGGTGGCTTGATAAACACTAGTCACAACGTGGTCTTTTCTAAATATAAACTTAGTAATTTTTTTTCTGAAGAAATTTTCTATAAATAAGTATGATGGTATTATCAGTTTATCAATCAATTTATTATTCAATATAACTTTATTGACTACGTGGTCTTTTTTAAATATAAACTTAGTAAAAGTTTTTTTTTAGAAATTTTCTGTAATTTTTTATAATGGTATTATGAGTATATCAATCAATTATTTAATATAACTTTATTGTACACCAGAAAAAACAAAAAGAAATCCAAAAAAAATTACCTATAAAAATATTACTGAATCTAGGTACATTGGGCGGCCTTATCGCGTAAAGCGATCTCTTCCAGGCAGGTTTAACATTATTCATCTTATTTAGCAATTACTGGATTACCCTAAAGTCGTTTACAAACTGGCAAATTTATACCTTATTAGTTAACTTAGTTTATCTAATTTCTTATCTGTATTCTAGATGACCGTGAAGTTATTGAACTCTTGCTTTTATACATTTTGCGTACACTTTAATACATATGATTCATTTTACTTCGACACTATCTTCAACATGTTTCTCGACTTTATTATGACATTGTAAAACGAGTGTATGATTTTAGTAGTGTGTTTGTTATAACGTTTTGTTGCACTATTACTTTTTAAATTGATATTTCTCCTTATACTTTAAGATTTTCTTTCAATACTTCTTTCCAACTCCACACTAGATCTTTTCCCGCGTAGATCGTGGATATGACACTGACAGTTCGTTAATGACGTTGACGTTGACACAATATTGAAAACTTTTTCTTTATATGTATACGACTACAAATAATATGTATATAAAAGTTGAGAGTTTCAGGATCATACTTATTTTTTTATAAGAATACATAAAACCGTAATATTACAAACAAAAGTCGAATTACTGGGTTTGCAAATATGCATTTGAGCTATCAAAGCGCTGCAACACATCGGGCATTGCAAGTGTCCATAACTGACAGCGACTGCTTACCATCAGGCAGACCGTCTTCCTGTTTATCAATTTTACTGATTGATTGATTTGACTAAGGGCAGTAAGGACTTATCTAGATAAGTAGATTTTTAACGTGTGCTATTTTTTTAGTTTCCATTATCAAATGTACTATAAGTGTCACAAAATTGACATTGACATTAAATAGTAGAAATATCACGCAGAACCTTGTAGTACACCTCATCTCTATGTAATAAAGTAGCACCATCTCTAAAATCAATCGCTCACGATTCACTGGAGTGTTATATTTCGTATATTCGCAATGCAAATTCAAGGACTTTCGCAGTCTGATGAGTTTTGAATATTTTTATATTGGAAGCAGATGAAGTATACTAAGAATGTAGTATAACATTTTGGCCAGGCTTTTGTAAGTAAATTCTTTGTGCTTAGATTTGTATTGCATACTGTGATTTTTTATAGTATTTTTTTAAAAAGCTCCATATTAAGTGATTTTCAGCCGTTGATAAATATGTAATGCCAAATATGCTAATAATACAAGAATGCTGCTTAACATCAGGCAAGTTATAGTCAAGCGTGAGCCTATCTTATGTAAAAATAAAATGTTTAAGTTTTGGCATAAAAATGTTTGTGATAAAGTGCTAAAAATAAAAAAAATATCTACCATAATGTTCAGAAGCCTGAACTTTCCAAGTATGTAATGACACAGTCATAGTCCCCTCTAATAATATTCCAACATACACAAAACAACATCAAATTTAGTAGACACCGCATTAAAGCTAAATAATTCTCACTTATTTTTTAATAAGTATACGTAAAAGGCATATCATATAAATTCAAGAGTTAAAATAAGAATTAAATTTAATTAGGCGCATTAAGTGACAAAAGAACTCGGAAAATTATGACAAAATATATACATATTTAAGAGTTGTTTTGCCAGTGAGTTTTAGAATAATCTATAAATAAAGTCACGCAGTAAATTTATATTGTACTTAATTTGATAATGTCGAATTCTAAGCAACCTTTTATTGTGCTTGTATTATTTCTATTCTAGTGAGGCAATGTTTATTAAGATTTCTGTGGAGGCAATAAAAGAGTATCATTTTTTTACGTGTGATAGGTTTACGTTTGACTACAGCCTGCCTTATGTTAAGCATTGCTGCAGCCTAGGATGTAACACGCTTACCTAGAATTATATTAACTCTAGATTTGAAGAAGGCGAAGTACAATCCAGGGATTGTACTTCGCAGGAAACACGGCTTCTGGTAAAGTGTTCCAAAGCTATTAATCTAATTAGTCTACTAATCCCTCCCTGTCCCGGAGAAAACCGTTTTTGGGTTTATAATTAGGATCCTGTGAGTTATTTAATCTTTAGCTCGTACATTTAGATGAGTCATAAGCCCCACCGCGGCACCATGGCGCCTACACTTACTGCATTTAGTCCCAAGTCTCCTTATATGGTTTAGAATAGAACTTTGCTGTTGCGCCTTAACTGCTGGCCAAATATAGCAAGGTTTAAGTTATTATGACATTATAGTAGTATTAGATATGGTATTTTATTTTTATATCGTTAAAGTAAAAGAAGAAGAAATACTGTGTTTCATTACTTACTACATTTCTAAAAAATCAGGTGTACGACCTACCACACTATCATAGTGATATAATAAACTGATAAAATAAAATAAATACGAAGGCTTATTTTGGAGGCGTGTTTCTTTGTGATGGTTTTCCTTTTAGTATAAAAGCAAAACTAATTTCAACAAAATTTAGACCCTTGTATACTAGGCAACTTGTACACCGAGTTACTTATTTACCTAGGTAGGTATATAGCGGGCAATATCGCGGGTAGAACATTTCGTATAATCCGAAGTGGAATCGGAGAAATTAAATTTAGTGTATGATATAATTAATTAGGTATTAGGTCCATACATAAATCCACGAACCACTTGTTAGTTCAGAAAACAAACTAACGAGTACACCGCTTTATGTCTCCAGTGATTTTAATTAACAAAGCAAATCTAAACAAATCTATAAATAATATGTAATGTTTTCAGTCTATATAAAGATCTCAATGTAATTGACACGTTTTCCTCATAACTTTTCATGAGCTAAGTTTTAATAATCAAGGAAATTTCAAAAATAATTGTTCGACGTAAGTTATAAGTTACTTAACTTATACTTGACGTTTACATCTTATAAATAAGAACAAACTTTATAAATCTAACTTGAGTATAAAAGGTTATATATTTGTTTTTTGCTATTTTAAAAAGTTACACAACGGCAAACATGGCTGATTTATTAACAAACTTTTTATTCTATCTGAATGTATGTAGGAACGTATGGTGCTACTACTGGTTCTACTTACGTCATTCCGCAATGGATCGAAGGATCGTCATGATTTCGGTATGGTGATAGGTAGTTTATAGAGTCGTGTGATAAGTTAACCGACTCCAAAAAAGAGGACATTTCGACTAATCTTTTTTTACTCTAACTGGCAACATCTGACTATTACGGTTTTATCATTTACTAACTGCCTTTTCCGTAACAAAATAAAATTATAAAGACCTCTGAACATTTTTATTTTAATCATCTTCCCTGCAAAGATTTCATTAGTTAGTTTTTATATGTAGGTATAGATTGATCGTTCCAACCACAGTCAGTCCACAGAGTATCGGTTCCTGGTTGTAACACGACACTCGGCCTTCCAGGAGGCCTATCAAGGAACCATGGTTGACTGGCCGCATACCATGCGATGTGTTTACAAAATATTAAACGTAAGCAAAATTGTATGTTCGCATAGTATTACACCTATGGAGTTTATTTTATCTTTTAAGATAGTAGGTTGCGTTTCAGTAGAACCTCTGATACTAAGCGCTACTTTATGATCACTAGTTTTTCTTCTCTCTCTTGTGTCGTATTTCCTCATGGCTGAGGGTCGTGACTCCCCGCAGAATAATATCGTTAGGGGAGTTCTCTTGGGCAGATACATCGTGGTGGGCGCCCAGGTCCTTCCACGGAAGACACAAGTCCTCGGATATTGCGATCAAACATATCGGTTTCCTGGCGATATTTTCCTACACCGTTAAGCGAGTAGACTCCACACAGAACTTGAAAATACAAGTCATTGGGGTAGGCCGTATTTGAACCAGGCTGCGTTTGGACGAAAAGCAGACACTGGAACCGCTGAGCCACACTCGCTCACTAGTTTTTCTTAACGTTGTGTTATTTTGGGTTAAACTATAGCCTAGAGTGCATGTAACACGCATATCTAGAATAGAAGGTGCTAATTTACTACATATACGAAGACCCCTAAAATATAGGCGGAATCACAGCGTCCAGTAAAATTGATTCAGCGATTTGTAATCACCCAACACGTTTTAGCCATTTGAGACATACACATTCACAAACATTACCAATGTGATAAGTTATTTATGTACTAGGTTTTGTTTTCCTCCATAGTACTTAGCTCTGTACCGCAATACTAAACCCTAGACTGTATCTAATGACTCACAATTAGACAAAATAGTTAATACTTAAGAGCGCTTTATACGATTAAGAGGTCAATTAATAAGACCGAGTAATCGTTGCTAATGGGCTCGGTTTAATTCATTCAATTAGAAGATAAGAGGATCGACTTAACTTTATTATGGTGAGACCGACTGAGCATTTGTTGTAGATGTTATCAATAAAGTAAATATTCCGGGACATTGCACACAGCGCCATCTAGCCCCACACTAAGCAAACGCTTGTGTCGTGGGTGCTAGGCTAGATAACAGATATAATACTTATATACTTTTTTTGTAAATGCATACGTATTATACATACAAACGACCAGACTCAACACAAGTAATTATAATTTTTAAAGTACATAAATACTTGTGTCATGCGGGAATCGAACCCGCGACCTCTAGATTAGAAGGCAGAGCCACTACCAATTAAGCTAACAGGCCAGTCATAGTAAGTAAATATTCAGTTTATAAAGAAGTTGTTGTAGTATATTTGAAATTGTAGCAAATTATTCCGGGACCGTTGCAATAATTATATTATTGGCAGTCAACTTGTAAATGGTATGAAATAAATAGATCTATATAGGGGCGAGACACATAAAATCGTTTTATCCGGATAGCATACACAATACACAAACAATCAAATAGTCCTAAAACCACGTGGGATAACAATCTAAACAGTATTTTTGTTCTTATATAGCAGTATTATATTATAATAGATATCTTATCTTAACAATATGATAGATAAATCTATATATATAAAAATGTATTGCTGTTCGTTAGTCTCACTAAAACTCGAGAACGGCTGAACGGATTTATCTTATCTTAGTCTTGAAATGTTCGTGGAGGTCTAGAGAAGGTTAAAAGGGGAAAAAAATTAAATTAATTTATACAAAAGTTTAGGTCTTTTATTTATCGATTGAGGCAGTACAAAGTCTGCCGGGACAGCTGGTATGTAATAAATCTACGCTTTTTAAGCTGGGATCCTAAAACAATACTACAAACGTACTCATTCTTGTATGGTAATAAAAAATCTCGAACAAGTCCATTCTTTGCTTACAATGTTGACTTCAAACAATATATTAACATTACTTCCCGTCACGATCGTTGAGGAATCTTAGAGGCCCTGATTGGATACGGTACATTCGTAGATAGGTAGACAGGTACGCACGGTTCAGCTGAGCTGGTAGAAGCAGGGGTTCCAAAAATGAAACATTTTTATATGAACCAAGGACGTTTATTCGCCTACATGGCTACGCTAATACTAACTTACAAAACAATACTTAAAACTAAACTTAGTTACAATACTACCTGCGTACAAAAAAGGGACAGCGTGCACATGTGTGGGTCGGGAACCGACCGCGCGGCAGGACATTGGAGCCGTCTCCAGTGTTGATATAAAAACATTGGTTATTGCAGATGGCAGGACATAACTCCTCCGTCCATAAGAATGAAATTTTACGATGATGAATAAATCAGAGGAAAATTACATTTGGGTTTAGAAAGACAATAATAAAATTTATATGGATAAGTGCAAAGGATAAAAAATACATTAAGTAAAAACATTTAAGTTACATATTAGTGAAAATGCACAGACTTTTATCAAAACATGAAGAACTCAATTAAAATTTACCATTAGTTTGAGACAAAACAATTGATTAAATTCAACTAAATATAATGTGATTTTCTGAATTAATTTTAGACAACATAATTGCAAAATAATTATGGTAGATAGGTATAAATAAACAATTGAAGTATAGACTATTAATGGAAATCATAAGTAGCGTTTTTAAAGTATTATGCTAGGTAATGTTACTATTATTTAAAATACATATTCATAATTATTATGCTATTTAGTATGGATTTAGAATAACAAATTCACAGCAGGTAATAATATAAATATTGCAAAAATAGTCAGATCACAAATAATATGGACAAACATGATTAAATTCTTTCTATTACACAAGCAATAAATGTTATTAATTAATATTAAATTTGATTGTCTTTATATTTCCTTTTTACAAAGTTACGCTTTTTGTTCATATTTTATTGTATGTGGTCGTTACATTATGACACGTACGCACTTTGAGGCAACAAATCAAAAGATAATGCTTCAGCAGACGAATTAAAATTAAATTATTAATAAAAAAATGTGTTTCTTTTTTCTCAAGTTAAAATGCCTTTTACATATTTCAAAATTAAAAAATAGAATTAGGATGTGCGATAACATTTTTTTATAATTAGTTTAGAAATTGAATATCTACTACATTATAATGGTATGTGTGTTAACAGATCGCGGTAATATAACATTATTTGTTACAACTTATTATCAATTACATAGTTTCACTTCGGTGGTTGCAATGAATAAATCAACGTATAAAAAATTAAAATTTTTGCATATGAAAGATTGTTATTGGTATTACTTAAACAATTTTAATAGAATTACACATAAAGTAAAATTATACAAAGTTTTACATGTAGGAATGTTAGATGAATGTGACCTGTTATAATAAACAAAAAGTTAGTAGTACAGTGTATATAAAATATTTCAATGCAAATGTAAAAATAATTAGAGCAAGTGAAGCAGACTGTAATTTATAAACAGGTTTGGGCAGATTTTACATTCAATTATAAGTTACTTGTTAGAAACTGCATTTCAACATTTTATGGGGCAATTTTATAGAACAACACATGATTGTTTTTACATGAATATGCAAATAAACACATAGGCAATGCAGTTACGAAGAAAATTAAATAGTTAAACTAAATTTACATATAAAATTTTAGAAAACGAACACAAAAACCTGTTATAATTGTCCATTGTCTGTTCTGCATTTTTTTTCTCTTATGTAACGTTGTTTAATCACTCCAGTAACGCTATCACAAATACGTTTTTAAAGTACGGCACTGATTGGGATTTCACTGTTGTAGATTAAATATTTCACTAGTTTTAATTTAACGGCTTGCACAAACACTTTTATGTAGGGCAGTTTCAACCGCCACCAGAGCTGGAACTTATTTGATGTATCAGGAGACATCATGAAGGCGACAGGCAGAGTTACCTGCATCACTTTTAGGATAGGATTGGATAGGTTTTAGGAACATAAACTGTTTTACGTATGGGACAACCATCTAGTAATTGAAATGATCTCAACTTGACAGAAATACTGACATTATTAACTCAAAACAGTAGTATGTAACTAAATTGATACCTAACACACAAAATTACATTATACACATTATAACTTCACTAAGGTGGCTAGATTTTGTAGCCTCATCTAATGCTAGAGCTTAATTCTACTTAGCTAAGTCGCTATTGACTCCGCCGATTTCTAGTGCAGAGTGCAGCGACAACTTGTTAGCAAGCGATGCTTGTCTCACTCCCAAGTTACCTAGTCTAAACTTACATAAGTCACTATGCATCCCGCCGATTTTTGTGCAGTATGCAGTGACAACTTGTAAGCAAGCGATGCTTGTCTCACTCCCAAGTTACCTAGTCTAAACTTACCTAAGTCACTATGCATCCCGCCGATTTTTGTGCAGTATGCAGTGACAACTTGTAACACGAGCGATGCTAGTCTCAGTTACAAGCTCCCTAGCCTAAGATCTATCTAAGTCGCTATTGATTCTGCCGATTCTAGTGCAGAATGCAGCGACAACTCGTAAGCGAGCGATGTTTGTCCCACTTACAAAGTTCGTGGAATAGGTAGGAGGTCATGGGATTAGTGATGGGTACTACTCACATGCCGTCGCAAACCCTCCATGAGTATAGCTGCCGGCGCCGTCCTCTGCTCCAACCTCGAACCAGTTTCTTCTACAGCTGCACACGCGTCCAGGAGTCGTATTTGTTTGGTTCGCGGATTCAGGTTCCAGAACTTCGTGATATACACCGGCTGATGATGTCACTAAAGAAGTCTGGACTTCCTTTTATCCGCACCGGCTGCGCCAGACAGGTACGCACGGTTCAGCTGAGCTGGTAGAAGCAGGGGTTCCAAAAATGAAACATTTTTATATGAACCAAGGACGTTTATTCGCCTACATGGCTACGCTAATACTAACTTACAAAACAATACTTAAAACTAAACTTAGTTACAATACTACCTGCGTACAAAAAAGGGACAGCGTGCACATGTGTGGGTCGGGAACCGACCGCGCGGCAGGACATTGGAGCCGTCTCCAGTGTTGATATAAAAACATTGGTTATTGCAGATGGCAGGACATAACTAGGTAGAAAACGAGTCCTATAACTTTGCTGACCTTATGGCAGCCCATCTCCTATTTACTTGCCGTCATGTTTAAATCCTTGTGAGAACTGTTTAGTTCAGATTTTAACCACACGCAGAGTTGTATTGTGTTGACTGACATAATAATGTATAGGTACTAACATATACATACATACCACATAGTAGTTCAAGGATAATTATTTATTCCACGGGCGTAGAACGGAGGTGTGATCTTGATGATTAAATACGGAGTACTTGGTTATTGTGTTGTATGAATATTTTAATTGATCTTATTGTTTACAAAATGATAGATTATTGTAACGACGATACTTCTTATGAAACTCACAATATAATGTGCTTCATTATTCTACTTAGAAGGAACTATAGAATCTCTCGAAATCTATTAAAACAAACATATCAATTTAAACATTGAGATAGTTTTCACATCACCGCTCTCCATAAATAATCACTTTAAAAAAGCTAATCTTAAATAGGTATGTAGCTATTAACTTTTTAATAATCTATCAATGTTTATCCTTTAAAAATACTTTAAATGAATAATATGGCAATTTTCTATACATAAATAATAAAATAAATATAAATAAATATTTCAGGATATAATCACACAGCGCCGCCATCTAGCCCCATACTAAGCTTACGCTTGTATCATGGATACTAGTTAACGGATATACCTAATACATGATGTTAAATATTGCATTGCTTCGTTTGTCAGCTATCTATAGCAACACTGACATTAAAATATCACTATAACTGGTATAGCTTCCAAATTCCAAACAAAGAGCTCCTTATACTCTTAACCATTTAACCGCCGAACTTAAAAAGGCCACGTTTAAACGTCTCTTAAACTTGACACAAGCGGAGTACTTTAAAACCGACCAACTATTTCTCGAAAGTTCCTTCCGAAATCCCGAACAATGTGTTCGTAGTTGCTGCATCGGGGTCGTGTTACAAAAACCATGTGGACAGGGGTGGGAAAAAGGGGAGGATTTACAAGAAAAAGAAAAGATTTATTTTTAAACATGCGAGATGTGATAAGGATGATTTAAATTTAATCAACAGCTTGGATAGACTAGCAATAAGTTCCCATCGTATATTGAATTGTGAGAAAAACATATTATGAATGTACTTAGATTATGTCGTGCGTGGTACGAATTCATACACGTTGTGCCAATTGTATGAATATTTGCAAAATAAGTTAACTTAAAAACGGCACTTAAATGTTTGTTTAAGAAATATCTGGATTAACAATGCTATATTAATTCACGTAGGTTATAACTACGTGAATTAAATAGCTATCTCCATATATGTATGTATTTTGCGTCACATTTGAGGAAAATCTATGGTGATGATGGGACATCCGCTGTATAACAGACAATACATATGCATAACACTTCATATATTAATACAGTACTTGCTTTGCTTTCTGCTTCTCACTGGCACGATTTAATCCCCTGCAAATCCTTACTCCCTGTCTGAACCGAGGTCTAAAAGTTAAACTTTTCAATTTATTTCAGACTCGCTAAAGGACCCAGTGCAGTTACGTTTACTTGGAGTAACGTTTGACGAGATTGCTACGAGTAAGAAGTTTGAAAAACCAACACATTTATAGAAAACAAAGATTCTAAACTAAAAAAACACTAAGCTAAAGCTAGTATTAGACACTCTGAAGAAACACATTAGCAAAAGAAAAACTGAAGCAAAGCTATAAGTGACCATACAACTACGTATTATAAAGAAGACCTAAAGTTATATATATCTGACCATAAAGCGACGAAGTTAACAAAATGGAAGATAAGAAGGAAATCAATCTAGACTCAGTTCTAGAAAGTCTTGGGCCTTACGGAAGATATAATCTACTGAATTTCGTTCTCCTACTTTATCCAATACTGTTGAGCAGCTTCTTCGAATGTGGGTTCATTTTTGAAGCACAGGAACAAATATACAGGTAAGATTTTATTTGTTTCTTTGTTGACGTGCAAAAAGTTCTTAACGCTATCCATCTACCTATTTAATACGAACCCTATTCATTTATTACACCTAATATCTGATACTTATTTAATAGTATGTATGTATATCAATTTGAACAATTTTTGTTTAGTATTTTACGGACGCGGCTTGTAAGATCAATCAACCTTCCTTATCAGTCATTTGTGTCGAGTATAGGTTATTGCATTGCTATCTTTTATCTCCTACCCTATCTATTTCATCTAAAGTACATATATGTCCATCAATTTATCTTCCTACACCATTTACGACATTGGCTTTGTTAGTTATCTTGTTTCAATACTAATATCACTTTTGAAATGAGTATAAAACAAAGATCCTGTATTAGTATTTATGTAGGCAATGTAGGTATGTCACCCATCCATGGACTGACCGCGTCAACAGTTGCAATCGAATGCGGTTGCTGCGGGCGCTTGAAATGAGTAGGAGATAATGCATATGACTCTTGCATATTTTTGGGTAATTTTTAACCGACTTCCAAAAAAAGGAGGTTATCAAGTCTTCTGAAAGTATTTTTTTGTGTTATTTGTACTATCTTAGCCGTAATTTTAGTTAACTTTTACATGGGTAAAGCCTGAAATAAATGTCTTTTATTTATTATTTATTAATAATGCATTACTTTCCCTTTTTGCTGCACCTTCTTCCTTCAGAGTAGGTACTTAAAAACTTCCATGCCACTTAATGTTGGTTTATAGGATAGCCTACTAACTTATGAACGAATAAAATCTTAATGTTTTAAATTTCCATTTGCAGATGTGAAATAGATGGCTGCGAGAACCGCTTCAACGACACCTCCTGGCAACAGTTTGCCATCCCATACAACCATAAGAAGGAGAAACAGGAGACTTGTCTTCGATATGAACCCTTCAATAACGCCACCATTGAACGATGTGACGCGCTCGAGTTTAGCAACAAGACTGTGGCTTGTGACAAACTTGTATATGAAGAAGGAAAAACTCTGGTTAAAGAGGTAAGGTTTACGTTATAAAACTTGGAGAATTATTGATAACCATGTCCAATTGATCTTTTTTCATTTAGAGCTGTACAGGCTACCTCTGGAATCACCGTAAATGTGTACATAGGTACCTGAAATTCAAACTCAGACATTAAAATTCGTCATAGTCAAATATCTTAACACTTTCCATTCCATAGATCATGCCGATATTTATTTAATTTTTCCGATCGCTCCACTACCTACTCTTCCAGAAGACAAAGATAATATATAAACCAAATAATGATACCAAAATATCAACCTTACATCAGTATAGATAGTTACAGTTGCACAGAAGTGGCAGATAAACGTATTCATAATATCATCGTGACAAGATTTTTTTACTCCATGGCGCTAATCAAACAAGGCTTGTTTATTCACTCACCAGAGCTTGTTTGCATTTTAATATCCTAATTAAGTTATACTGTAAACACACTAAAACAGTGTTATTAATCATAATAAGTACTTACTCTCTTTTAGGCGTATTTCCTCATGACTGAGGGAGGGTCGTGACTCCCTGTTACATCTCTCACTAAATTGAACTTTAATATTGTAATTGCCAGATTCAAAGAGTTAAATAAATGAAACTCGATATTAGTATTATCATTTGATATTAGTATTATCATTCGATATTAGTATTATCATTCGATATTAGTATTATCATTCGATATTAGTATTATCAATCGATATTAGTATTATCATTCGATATTAGTATTATCATTCGATATTAGTATTATCATTCGATATTAGTATTATCATTCGATATTAGTATTATCATTCGATATTAGTATTATCATTCGATATTAGTATTATCATTCGATATTAGTATTATCATTCGATATTAGTATTATCATTCGATATTAGTATTATCTTTCGATATTAGTATTATCATTCGATATTAGTATTATCATTCGATATTAGTATTATCATTCGATATTAGTATTATCATTCGATATTAGTATTATCATTCGTCACCAATCTTATTACTTTCACTTTCTCTTCGACCTTCAGTCAAATTTAAAGCAAAACGTTTCTCGCATTTCTCGCACTATATGCTAATCATCCTATTTGGACCCCATCTTATAAACTTCGTCTACTTTCAGTTCAACCTCGGCTGCCAGGAATGGAAGCGTGCCTTAGTCGGGACAATACACAACTGCGGGATGTTCGCGGCCATGTTATTTACAGGAGCTATATCTGACCGCTATGGAAGGAAAGTGGCTGTTGGATTCTCTTCCACTGCCAGCTTTATATTCGGCTTTGCGAGGGCATTCGCTCCAGGGTACTTGACGTATGTGGCACTGCATTTCTTGGAAGCTGGAGTGGGAGGCGGGATGTATCCGTCTGCTTATGTATTTAGTAAGTACTTTTGAATGCTTAGAACTATAACTATACGTAATTTGTTTCTTAGAATAAACTTCAAAGCAAGACCTTAATTTAAATCTAAACCAAGTAGCAGTCTAGTAGTTGAGGTTTCTACTAAGCAATCTTGTGTAATCGTAGGGCATAACTTTGCTTAAAATCTAGCAAATGATGGCCAAGCGTAAGTCAATCATGCATTACAAATGCTATAAGAAGATTTCTTTGTGCAAATTCTAAAAATAATATATATACAATACATTTTATACGATACATGAGTATTTTGTCCTGCATCCATAAAATTAGTCACATTCGTCACGAAATTGAGTTAACACATGCAAGTGCATTTAGCACTTGGTTGTGATTTATTTAAAGATCATTGGATTCTGATCAAAGACTATAACACATTACGATTTACTGTTGAAGACTAGTTCTACTGTCTCATAAACAGTACACAGTATATCATAGTATGTAGTTATACAGTAACTACAGTCCATCAGAACAAAGTTTAAACCTATTTTATAAATATAGTTTAAACAAATCATTGCGTCAAGGCTGACCGTAATCCTATTTAAACGCATCGCTAAAATGTAGGCCAAGATAAGACAAGAGCACTACTTATTTTTTTTTCCAGTAAAAAACAAAATCATTTGAAAGTCACGTGAAGTGATTCATAAAATCACGCAAACTCCATCGTGATTCCTTTAGCATTGGTCAAATAAATTTGCACGCCATTGATTGAATGTCGCGCTAAACAATGTTTAATAGTAGAAATGACCGTGGAAACCTTCTAGATGTAATGGAGCCATATCTTAATGGAAAATATAATGATATTCATGTACTTCGGAAATAGAGTTGAACTTGAATGTAAACACAATATCAAATACTGCGTCTTACTGAAACAATTATACAGATACATTGATGAGATTAATTATATTAAACTTTTTGTCGCAAATCAATGCAAGTGGATTCGGGATTCACAATACTACCTATCTTTATAAGACACTTTACTTAAAACTAGACAAAAGTACAAAAAAAGACATGTGACCTCACATTATAAAAGTATAGTTTGGCACGCTTCATTGTAGAGCATAGCATAGGTAACTATCGCTCACCATCAGATCAAATATGGTGAAGTAAAATAAAAAATATGCTAGATCAGCTTATAATTTCATTTTATTTTTTCTTTTCCAGTTGTGGAGCTAGTGGGTCTGAAGCAACGGGTTATAGTCTCCGCCATGTGTAACATGACCTTCGTCATCGGCGTGGTGTTGCTAGCCCTCCTCGCCTGGTTCGTGGATAACTGGAGAACATACATTCTTATACTTTACACTCCTGCTATCCTTATTACCATCTACGTATGGTTCATGAACGAAAGCGCCAGATGGCTGCTAAGCAAAGGCAGAAGAGACGAAGCGATTAAAGTGTTGAAGAAAGCAGCCAAAATAAACAAAATGGACTCCCGACAGCTCGAATTAGACGCATTGGGAGATCCCCTACTCAAACCAGAGAATCAAACAACGGACAAGAAGACCCAGCTTTACAAAGCTGTACGATCTTCTATAATCTGGAAGAGACTCCTCATATGTTCCTTTTGCTGGATGACATGCTCTCTAGTGTACTACGGATTCTCGATAAACTCAGTTTCTTTGAGCAGTAACCGATATGTGAGCTTTATGCTGGTGACGCTGGTTGAGATACCGGCGTATATTGTGGTAGTGCTAGTTCTGGACAAGTACGGGAGGAAACGGACCCTGATTACGGTGTATGTGATATGTGCTACGATGAGCTTCTTGTTCGCCTTTTTGCCGAGATGTAAGTATGAATTTTATACATTTATTTTGAACGTTTAAGTAATTTAGTTAAAAGTTCTCTGTAGATGTCTTTCACACATAGATAGAGCCTATACCTAGCATAGAATAAGAAAATTAAAGGTGAAGATTTATTCTGTCTTCAACACTAAATCGTGTGTAATATCTAAAATTGAGTAGGTAAATACAAAATATAAGACTTTTCAATTTTATTGGCTAACATTTGACCGCAAAATTAACCATATAACATTTTATGGCAGTCATCGAACAAAGTCTCGGTTCAAACTATTTTTAGAATGAACAGGCGTTGCTTCCACCGCTCTGAATGCATCTTGCATACATCGACACATTCAAACAAAAATAATTATTACTTCTTTACTCAGCTTAGCTAAATACCAACATGTAATTTAGTTGTGTTTTATTGTTTTGATCTAAAGACCAGATTATCTTCAATTGTTTTTCTTACACTGGCTAAACCAACTGACTACATTTATTATGTAATTATTTATGACACATAATTTGTGCACAAGACAATTTTGATTCACAATACGACCTACAGCCGTGTTATAAATAGCGCAGTTCCTGTGTTATTACAACATTTATCTACCGTGAAATTTACTGATGCACAATGATCATTGTTTGCGGTTCCCACATGCAAATATGGACTGTATGTCAAAGTGGTAAGGTAAATATTGGCAGAGCTCGGACAATGCATTGATTTATATAGGAATACACGTGTTAAACATAATAGGGTGTCGTGATTTAGTACCGCAGGTCAACCCCAATTCATGACAATGGTAGATACGGAGCGAAGATTATGTAATCATATTGACTGATGATAAATTAATACTTAAGCGGTCATCTCACGCCGTATTTTTTAGTCCCTTTAGATAAACACTAAGATAAATATATGACTAAAATCATGAACATAAACAAATTTGAACGTAAGATAAAATAATCACAACAGAATTGCTATTCCACTTCTAAATGGTACTATTGTTTCCGCAACCACCGCCGCCTTCACATGCCCCTGCGGCGGTAGTTCAAACTGAGCTTACAAACAAAATCACAACTAAACTGAACACAAATTTATGAGATTAAAAGAAAATAATAAATAAATAAACATTTCAGGACATAATATGTCCTTGATGGCGCTTGGCTTGATGGCGCTGTGTGATATTATCACACAGCGCCATCAAGCCCCATACTAAGCTAAGATTACTTTTAAACCTTATTTTTTTTAACAAGGAATAGGTTTACGTTTGACTCTGTAGCAACCAATTTTGTATTTAACAAAAATTAATTATTTATATTTTTATTGCGAATGCACGTCAGTTTTGCGAGCACAATTAAACGCTGTAACCCTCTCGTAAATGAATATACAAATCATTCAATCAATTTAAAGTGTCGTTTCTTTCTGGAAATATGGAGTTAGGAAGGAACGCGCCTTAACTCCTGCCCCTCTAATGTTAAAAAACGCTGTAGTCTAAGAATTATCTTAATAATTCTGGTTCACGATAACTTATTCGATCTTGCCACATTCCATGATACCATCCTTTGTGCGTGAGTCAGTGTTGGTAACAATTTAATATTTTTTTCGCTCAACTCTGGCGTGTATCTATAAAACGCAATAGTGTCTCTATAATCTTTCTATTCTATGAATACAGGAGTTTCGACAATGACATTGGGACACGCTTTATAAATCCATGTATTGGCTTTAATAGGGATCAGTACAATGTAACGTTAAATTGATGGTTGTAGGGTCTGACACACTGATCACAAAAGTTAGGGTTTGCAGATCAATGGATTGGACATTTGCCTATAGAAATCGAGGGTCTTGTTATCAGTTTGGGCATGGTGAATACAACATAGTGAATACACATAATGAATACAAATATAAAAAACATTTATTTGACATGTTCATGTGAGTGGCCAACTCTGGTGTCGAGAGTTTATCAAGCCGCCATAAGGGATTATTTGACTTAATCATAATAGTCACAGAATCGTGTGAATCCTTTGAACTCGTGGTAGCCGTAGAATAGAAGTAGATGGGATCAGAACTGGAGAAAATAAAACATATTTATTACACCAAAATATAAATTACTAATATACTTTTCGGATAATGTCCAACCATAAACAGATAGTGTCAATTGCTACAAAATTTGGTTCAATTAACTTTGATAATCGCGTTACACCTCAATCACGTCAAGTATGGGCTATTCAGAAATTTACACATATATCTCTCTTGAGTCGTATTTCCTCATGACTGAGGGTACTGACTCCCCCGCTGAATTAATTCGTCAGGGGAACTCTCTTGGGCAGATACATAGTGATGGCCCCAGGTCCTTCCACGGAAGACACATGGCCTCGGATATTGTGATCCTTAAACATGTCGGTTTCCTCACGATATTTTCCTTCACCACTAAGCGAGTGCCAATCTACACATAACTTGAAAATGCAAGTTATTGGGCAGGACTCGAACCAGGATGCGACTGAATGAAAAGTAGGCACTGAAACCGCTAAGCCACACTCGCTTACACATATATAAGTTATCTACTTTTATATTATGTACTTACATTACATTTCTACCTGACGTAATTATGAGTAGTAATCAAATTTGCACGTGCTCCACCGCAAACCAAATTATCAGTTTATGTAATAGGTATATTTGTACAAGATTAAATATGAAATGAATTCATCATTACGTATTTTATACCTAAACAGTTTGTTTACAATGCTAATTAGTAAGCAATTAGAAATTCACAGTCATCATAACAAACCTATAAATAGATTTTGTAAATAAACTTGATTACCAACGTAGGTCTGATATTTAATTCGGTATTCGTAGCTGTAAACTGCATTTATAACACAAATTATTTTGATGTTTCTGGAACATTTTATTTTAAGATTGGAAAATAAATATATAAATGGTGCATTTATATAAAGTAGGCTATGTTATACATGTATAAAAAGCTAATAGATATTAAAATCTATTCTTATACATCTCTTAACAAATAAACTTGTGTATATAGGTATATTTTATTTCTAAATTGTTAATCGTTTTGTATCAGAAACGTATAATAATGTAGATTATAACGTTGCTTAGCATCAGGCGAGTTGTGGTCAAGCGTGAGCCAATCTAGTTTTAAAAACATCTCTTTGAGTCGTATTTCCTCATGACTGAGGGTCGTGACTCCCCCGCAGAATTAATTCGTTGGGGGAGTTTTCTTGGGCAGATACATCTTGGGCAGGTCCTTCCACGGAAGACGCATGTCCTCGGATATTGTGGTCCTCAAACATGTCGGTTTCCTCACGATGTTTTCCTTCACCGCTAAGCGAGTGCAAATCTACACATAACTTGAAAATGCAAGTCATTGGTGTAGGGCGGATTCGAACCAGGGTGCGTCTGGGTGAAAAGCAGACACTGGAACCGCTGAGCCACACTCGCTTAAACATAACAATGATGAAATAATTGACACGTGGAAAAAGTTCGTGATTATTTGGGAAATTACTATCAAACTAGATTAGAGGCATATTATTTTCATCTGAACAACACAGAAGTCACGAGTGGCATTTTGATAAGATGTCTATTATAGATATAAATATTTTGTCACTCGATTATTAGCCTATTGATAACGCATCATTTTCGAGATGAATGTTTTAATGATTAATTATTATTTATTTAAATATATCTCAGAAGCTACTTCTATCGGACACCGTATCTTTTCGATTCAAACCACGTTCCTATCATATGAGGCAGATAAAAACGGGAAATCCATATAGTTAGCTAAAACAACGCCCAATTTACATTACGAGTAAATTAATAATAAATAAATTAATTATTTTAATTAGTCATACAGATGGCAATTTTTCATGAACCTGGGTAATGACAACCATGAGTACAATACAAAGAATGTATTTCTTATGCATAAAAAGAAAGAGGTTTTCTGGCTAAAATTGGAAAGTGCTACACTCATTTGGTACACATCTTTTTGCATATGCATATTTATCATACCAAGCCCTGCAAGAAATGTCATCAGCCTATCCGCAATACAAAACCCTTAACACTGACCTTTGAACTTTAGATTAGTAAATCTATAATATAAATAAGCTACAGATAGTTTTTTTATTTGTCTCATTTATATCACAGTCGTTTGACATTGACAACTATTTGTCATGTCTAATCCCACTAAGAAATGTCAACAGCCTATCGGCGATACAAAGTGACATTCTCCTAACAGATTCCGTTTGGATGTCACAGCCGACTACTGGTCGATCCCGCTGTACCTGGTCGGCAAATGGAGCGTGACCGTGGCCTACTCGACCGTCTACATCTACGTCTCTGAGGTCTTCCCCACGAATATGAGGCAGACGCTAATCAGCTTCTGTTCTACCGCTGGAAGGATTGGATCGCTGGTTGCGCCGCTGACGCCGTTGTTGGTAAGTTTTTATCACTTTGGTTGCTTAAACTAGACACTAGACTGACTACCAGATGACCTGAAGATCGCTCCATCTTAGGCCATAGCATTCGCTTACCATCAGGCAAACTATGGTCGAAAGCAAACCCGTTTTAGTTTAAAAAAAGTCATCTGGTAGCAAATACCTGACTGTCGATATCTGTTTAACAGCTGAAATAGAACTGGCTTTTAAATGAAAAATACCGTTAAGCACTTAGTGACTGATTTTACACATGCAGACATGCAGACACACATATGTATTATGAAATGTATACCTACCTACCTACTATTTTATTTACTTTTTAAACGATTCTTTTTTTAATTAGGCAAAACACATTAGTCTTCCATGGTAGTTACACTGGTAGATCAGTAGTAAAACGTGTGAATGGTAAAGCAACGGATCAAAATACATTTCGGTGGTTTGCTCTGTCAAAAAAGAAAAGGCGTTTAAATCAGTTACTCTATTATACGGTCTGATTTAAGAGATTATTTTAACTGTTTGATATCACCTTAGATTACTAAATGCTTTTTTATTTACAATCGTTTTAAGTAATTTGAAAAGTAAAAATGTGAATTAACATAATAATATATATGTTATATAATTTATATTTTATCTGTTACACGTATTATAAGATTAAAATGGAAAGAATTAACGAGATTACTCGATATATTTCGAGATCCAGATGTAATCCACTTAGACTTAAACTCACGAGTTCATTCATTCGAGTGCTTTAATAAATTGGACTTGAATTTATGTTCTCAGAATCTGGATTTTCAACGATTACTATTATAGTGTGCAAGCGATATATAATTTTGATCTGTGATAAATATTTTTGAAAGTATCGAATTTTTTACTTACCTAGTCTCTTGGTCGGGTTTCAAGCACGTATTGTGTCGGAAATTACTTTAATCTGAAAGCAATCCTAATTAATAATCCTAATTGAGTTACTTTGGAAATTTAGGAATAAAGTAATCTCGACCTACAAGATACAAACTAACCCTTTCTGGCATACACCCAGGATATCTTAACTGATAGACCGTGGTCGATTCTCAACCCAAAAAAATGAAGGTTAGGTCCATACGGTTTGATTCTTTTGAAATTTTCAAGCAAGTTAAAAATAAGACCTTAATACCGGTTCAGCATGAAGACGTACTCGTACCTAATTAACGTCACCAATCTTCCTTCCAGACGGATTACCACCGGTCCATGCCGACAGTGATCTTCGGAGCCATGTGCCTGATCTCCAGCTCCCTGGTCCTCATGCTGCCGGAGACCAGGAACATGAGACTTCCTGACACCATCGAGGAGGCTGAGAAACTGTCCCGGATGAGGAGCAAATCGGAAACTCCAGAGGTCTTAGGTTAATTACGATAGGATAAGATTAATAAGATAAGGACTTTTGGCAGATGATTTTCATAGTCTTAAGATTTTGTAGTTTACAGATTCCATAATTCCATCCATTCTAGAGTATTGACTCTTGAGACTCTTGGGAAGTATGTTGTTGACTAAATTTGAAGTAATTTGTTGTTTTTCTGATAGCAAGAGAGGCCAATTATTGTTAGACTGAGATGTTCGCTAGTAAATTATAAAGCAAACGAGTGTTGGATCTGATAGAAAAATGGCTTTTGCATACCACTTGATTCGCTTTACGCTATCCAAAAATTAAATATATATAATATTCGATAATTAAAGATTCCCAAATTTCCATTCATAACTTAGTGTAGAGATTCCTCAACATGAGTCATGTGCCAAAAATCCATGTTAAAATATTATATTATTTAGCTAAAGACCACTTAAGCATATTTCTTTGCACAACTCTTGTAGATGAGGCGGAATAATCAAACTGTATTTATTTCTAACAATAGACATGTTAAGTTGAAGTGTGTTTCTTGACAGAAGGATTCTATTGAATTTGAAGAACATTAGTTAAATATTTTATCTTAAATGATCATTGCTGTGAGATTCCTGCGTATTGTGCTTTGAATGACCACTATTTCAATTTAGTTTCCTGGATCTAATTAATAAAGTGATTTTTCTCATCTGATATTCTTTATAAAGATTTTCGTCTTCTTTTACTTTTTAGAAGAAAATAACAGCATTTAGATAGCTTTGATTGTATAGTATTTTCTCTAGTTTTAGTACTATTGTATATTACGATTATCAAATAAACCAAAAAGCTTCTGTTTCCATGTCGCTTAGCAGAAAAAATAATATTAATTAAATCTTACTTCAAGAGTCAAATTTCTATTTACACTTTAATTGAAAAGATTTTCATCCACTTTTAAATGGGTGTAATAGAGGGTGCAAGTTTACTTCTTAATGCGTGCGAAGCCGCGAAGCACCCACTAGTTAAAATATATGTACATTTTAGCACAACAAAAGACACAATTTTGTCAGATCTCTTGAATATAAAGCGAGAAGACAATGCAATATCTAAGAGCATACGAAGTTAAAGAAACTAATAAAACCTTACAATGTAACTGTTATATTGGAGACTGTAGTTTAGACTGCAATAAAAGTTGGAAATACTGATATTACCTGTCGAAGATGCAATTTTGAAGGAAATATCGGTACTCTAAAAAGGAATACCTACGTATTTCCTAGAAATTGACAGAAGAAATGTATGCATTTTAAAATGGTGTTATAAAAATAAGGTGACCATTTATTACTTAATGCGGATTAGAAACTTCTACTAACTTATATATAGGTATTTGATATAATTTTCTTATATACGAAGCAAGTTAATTTCTACAGCAAATCTCTTAACTACAATCTACACTACAGTTAGCCACTTTCATCATGATAAAAGGAAAGATGTCAAACATATGTATTTATTGGGATAGATTTTACAATACGATCATCTACAATCAAACGACACATCATATGACATGTAAAATCTGACACAACTCAACCCCAACTCAGCATAAGCTGGTTGTGTGAAAGCAACCAATGCTGGTTGCGTTCCTCTTCCTTTGGGACTAGTTGTGACGTTACAAAGATTTACTTACCCAACCATACATAGCATAAAAAATGCTAAAATAAACTACCTAGAAAATTGCAAGCACCATTACACGACGCATATATATATTAGAGATGTTAAATCAATTCCATTGCACATGTTAATATACTAATGTGTAAAATTAAACGTGGACCAACACGTGATGGAAAATATTTCATTCATTCAGGTGTATGTAAAGTTTAATATCTGAGAAATAAATACCTAATATGAAAACATATAAAATTAAAATGCCATTTGTGGTTGTGGTGTGGGTTATTTGCTGAGAATGTTTGTGATTATCCACGGTACACCTAATCATATTTTAAAGGTGGGATTACATTCATGCATTTACTGCGATTAGATTCCAAGAAAGTATTTGTGTGTTAAATTTTTAAAACACATAAATACTTGCTGTTGAATTCACCACAGAAAAAAATACATTGAAAAAACTTATGATTCTGAATTTTATGAATGGTTTTATGTCTTTTATATTTTTTGGCCCTAAACCATAAAAATAGCAAAAAAAGGGAATTAATGTAAAATTTCTTTTATTTCGAATTCGATTGCAAATATATTTTAAGGCTCCTACTTTTTCTTCTTAGTAAAATCGAAGATTAAAATACCATTTATTTTAAATAGGTAACTGAACTAATATAATTATGCATATTTGTTATAACACAAAATAAATGTAATTGTGGGCTAGCCTTAGCAAATTATGCAACGAAAACTCATTTTATTATTAAACCAAACCATTTTACATAAACTATAAGCTTGTTTGAAGTAAATTGCTTTACAACTCTAAACTAAAGGTTACTAAGTATGCATTAAAAATCACTTGTTCTATAGAAAATTTATTTCGTATCGATAACATGCATTTCAATTTGCAAAAAATGTCGCCATATATATGACTAAACATTACTTTTAGATTGATTTCTGCATGATTACATTTATTGCAATTAAAATAGTTTTGCCTGAAAATTCTTTTGTAGCAATTTCGCACTGTATGTATGTACACAATTACAGAGGTCGCCCACCAATGCGGTGGGTTGACTACATTAGAACAACCGCAGGGAGCACCTGGATTAAATCTGCGCAGGACCGGGACGAGTGGCGTTCTAGAAGAGAGGCCTATGCTCAGCAGTGGGCGATAACGGGCTGACGATGATGATGTACACAATTATGTTTTCCAGTTACTCGTATTGTAGTCTGAGTTAAAATGTAGTCTAAAATCGTCAGATCAAGGGAATGTCTAATCAAATCAAAATCATAATCACCATTGAATAGTAACATGTCATGTGTTAAGCTGAAAGTTGTAGAACAAATGTTTTTCATTTCGATACATAAGTTTTATATACCAATGCACTTAATAATTCCTACTTAATGTATACTTAACTTAGTTTTAAGAATTTCTTAATTTTGTAGATAACATTTACTTAGACAGTATTTTAGTTAATTTAATTACGTTAGTTTTAATTTTACTGCACAGATTAATATTAGAAAAATAAGTAGAAAAACTCTAACTTTTTAACTTGAATCAATGAGATATCAATTGCTGTTTCTTACATTGATAGTTTGGAAAACCAATCAATAAGAAATCCACTAATATGTTATAAATAACAGTGTAGAACCTTAATAGGGGACCATAGATTTACTAACCACTTACAATACTAAAATAAAAAAAACAGCGAAAAATGTTTTTTTAGGAATCTCAAAATGTTTGATCGATGTAAACAATTCTGGCCAATTGTGTAAAAAAAAATATAGCCTTGAAAATTGTATCAAATGTACGCTGTTTTTTTTCACTGAATTTTATTTTAAGAATCTTTAGCTTATTCAATAAAGCAACAAATACTGTTCTAAGCATTATAAGTTTAACATAAACACTAAACATTGTATATGAAACAATATACATATAATCTTCTTACACTTCATTGCATCACAATTAAAAAAATATACCAAACAAAAAAACTGTATCTAGAAATGACTGTGGTATGTTTTTTTCTCAAAAAATAATTTATATTGATACTTAATTGTAAATTGCAGTACTTACCCCTTAAACTATAAATTTATTGTAAATTTTATACAGTTACTACTTACAATTATTTATTTTTTGTATACTGATAATATTCACCCTTTTATTTAATAAACTTTTTTTAACAGTGAGTGGTGATTTTTATTTCAAATACTTATTTGCTTTATTTGTAAACATAGCCTAGAATAAAACATTGTTCGCGGTCTCTGCCAGTTCTGAATCTTATTAATTAATCTATACTTAATATTATAAAGCTGAAAAGTTTGTTTTTTGAACGCGGTAATCTCAGGAACTACTGGTTCGAATTGAAAAATTCTTTTTGTGTTGAATAGACCATTTATCGAGGAATGATTTAAGCTATATAACATCACGCTGCAACTAATAGGAGCGAAAAAACAATGGAAAATGTGAAAAAAAACGGGGAAAAATTATTCATCCTTGAGGACTTTGTTGCGTGTGCTGCGAAAACGGTTCAATGTATCAAAAAAATATGTATTATAGAATTATTCCTCATAAAATGATCTAACAAAATGTCTGCAACAGTATATGTCTATCTTTTAAGATTAACTCTCTAGAACAATGGTTTATGGTAATAACTATTCCATGCGGACGAAGTCGCTGGCACAGCTAGTTATACATATTTATTATAGGCTATGCATGAGAATAATATTGTATAGAAGTGAAAGTGTGTTCTTTGCAAATATGTAATATGTATGTCTTTGTTGTTTTATTTTAGGTCTGTACCTCTAATACTCGGCAACAGAGTCATCGTTATTTACGGTATGGTGATAGTATACAATCTAAAAAGTAACACAGATTACCTTCTAATTTGAAAGAACTCAGATAAACACCAAGTTGAGCAATAATTTCATTTCGTTTCTCAAACGCAAACATTTATTCCCTTTGAAAACTGTAAGCATCACCTGAAAGTACGAGTAAACTTAGTATCCTAAAAGTAGTAAAACAGCAGCAGTAGAACAAGTCCATTGTTTCCAAATAACACATCGCGGCTTCCACTTCAGATGTGAACATTTTGTGTAAGTTTGCAACCACTGCTGGCAAACTTCTACCTTTGCGCTCGCGGGCTCGTAGGGTTGATGGATAGATAGATAGATATATAATCATTTATTGATAAATTGAAATTCAAACTAAAAAAAAACATTTTCGTTGGGGAAATTGGGCAGAAACTAAGAGTTACGACCAGTGACTCCCGCTCTGGATCGTTTCTGCTATATGGCTATAGCCATTCAGCGCGGAAACGCAGCGAGCTTGATGGGCACATTTGCACCGGGAACGATTAAGGGCGGGTTATTTAGTTAATTTGACATTTAGTTTCGTTTTAGTTATAACCTCGTCATATAGGTAGGAAAAGGCCGCCCTCTGTCCCAATATTATAGTTTACTTTTTATTTTTCTTTATACATGTGTTCTTTTGCTATATTGGTGTACAATAAAAAAAATTTGATTGATTGATTGATTGATATAACTTTTCCTACCTATATGACGAGGTTAGAGGCATACTAGAGAGATCGTACCTATAACAGAATTATTTAAGTTTAATCAATTAATTTGTCAATATTTATAACCTTATGGTAAGTTTGTTAAATTGTAATTAGTCAAAAGTATTTATTTATTTATAAATATAGGTATTGAGTGAAAAAACGTCTGCCTTGTGATCTGGCGGCCCGGGATTCCATTCGGCACAAAAGCAAACTTGTTTCTCAAGCTTTATGGGGATTTGCTCGTAATAAATAATATCGTGTCGAGGGTAGATTTATTAGGGCAATCAGACAACCAGTAGGTACTTAATTTTCGCGAGTTCACTACTCGTAGATCCCTAGTTTAACTATACTTAATAATTTAATTTCGACGTATAAATTTTTTTTATATATTTTTTTTTATATGAGTATTCATTGGACATTTAAAAAAAAACTAGCAGCAATTAAATTTACGAAAAATAAAACGTACATTTATTTTGCCAGTACAACCCTATCCCCTGATCGAGTACAGTAAAATACTTTATCCCGTGAAGTTATCCGGCGGTAGCCCGCGCCCGGATATTGAGATATCCGGTTGACCAACTGCTGTGCCGGAAGTATTTGTATGAACACTGGAACTAGATTTCATTCAATGAACGCTCATTTATGCTGAGATATTTATTTAATGTAGGTATGTGTTATGTGTGCTTTGATTCAAATTCCAGAGATTGGCTAGTTTTTGTTTTCGTATTTTTACACAGAATTTTGTACAGTTTTTTTTAGTTTTGTGGTTTTTTTCTTAATTATACAATTATTGATTAAACATCGTCAACAAACAATTAGAATTTGAATATAAATTTTCACTTGCCCGTAGTATATGCATCTAACGGTAAACAATTATAGAGGTATACGTATAATTAGACATATGTGTGGTTGTTCTTCGTAAGTTTAGGTTTCTTCTAGGCAAGCGCGCTAGATAGTAGATTACAACGTCGCTTAACATCAGGCAAGTTGTAGTCAAGCGTAAGTCTATCTAATGTAAAAAAAAAGTTATAATGTTGACCTAATTCTCACTTTCAATAATTGCACATTTAACTAACTTTTTCTCTTAAACAACGACAACTTCTATCTATTCTTGTTCTTATTCTCCAAACTAACACCCTATATGTATTTTGAGGGCAGTAAGACCTTTATTAAAGGTTACATATGCATATCAAAGTGCTATGTCATACAAAAGACATAAACGCGACCCGTCTACGCAAAGGAAGAATTTTGTATGTTTTAAATGTACATAATCCCTAAATTTAGTAAATGATATTCGTTTAAACTAATGCCTGGGTTTGAAATTTAACTTAATATGTAAATGCAATAATATAACACACCTTGGGTACTTTTTTTACATGAGATAGGCTTCACTACAACTTGCCTGATATTAAGCAACGTTTTAATCTACAATCAAGCGCGCTTGCCTAGAAGAAACCGGTACTTGTATTTTTTGAGCTATGTTAGTATTTTTGAACGGCAGACAATCACGTGACTTATAGAAATGATCACTAAACTTGCTATCACAAAATCACCCACTGCATAGCTAAAACTATGCCACACAAAAAAATATGAAGATTAGTTCTCAAAAACCTTCCTCATTCGGATTTCTTCCCAGCTTTCTAATTATGGAACAACCGCGAGAACAGAGGGCCTTTTCTTCTTGTTTCTCGTTTAAAGCCTACATGTGCTGGCTGAAAACGGTGTTTTTTGGAGTGTGAAAACGGCCTGCAGAGAAATTACGTGTGTGCCACGGAGCTGGGAAAATTAGAACATTAGGGCGATGAGGTATTTTGGTAGAGAATTTACTTAATCTTCATTATGTATTTTTTTTAATATAATCTAGTTTCGTAAAATGCACACTGAAACACACATGCATCATACAGTGAAAATATTTTTGCATAAATTATTAAAATCCGTGAACATGAAAATAAATATCACAGTTTTGAGGTTAGTTTGTAGGACAAAATTAATATCCATCCTACGTGATTAAAATCCAATTATAAAAAATGGAATCTGTGAAAAAACGATTACTTTTGCTTCCCGCTGTATCTTTTACAAAAACTTTTTTTATATGGATATTTACAATTGGTACCTATACCAAACATATATAATAACATGCATTGTCATCGGTTTTGGACCAACTTCAGCTAAATCGGATACCGGGAACTGGGTCAAATTAAACCTGCAAGATTTGTTACTATACATACAAGTCAAGTTAAAAAGCTTTTCAAAAAGGACTATGCACAACAATAAAAAAAAATTAATATTCCTCATTTTTTTAAGTACTGTTATTTACAACTGCCGCCTCCAATATTCCTAGCTCCATGTTCGAAGGCTCTTGCCACAAGAGGCGCAACAAACCCGCGCTTGTGCGCTTCTTCCTTTGTTCGCGCACACAAAATATTGCACTTCTCTAAATCGTCTCATAGTGAGGGGAAATGGCGATGTTATTTTGGACGTTTATGTTTAGTTTATCGTTATGACAATTCAAGCGATGAAAATATTTTTTACTGTGTAGTGTGTACATATGTATTGGTAATTAATTTATGCTATGAATATAAAAAACTACAAGTTTCTTTTAATTTATTGTTAATGTCACTAAAATGAGTTGTTTTTGTGTATAGAGTATATTTTCAATATTTATTCATTCACTTATTATAGATTTTTGAACCTATTAGTAATCCAAACAACATCAGTATGTTGCTATAATTACTAAAGTACATAATGAAAATCTACTTTATACCGATTAGGTGTGACGCATCAAAAAAGGTACAGTGCTAATCACAAGGACATACGAAAAATATTTGTTGTAGGAAACTGGACCTTAACAAAGAAATCACGATCTTCAACTTAGGTTCCGTATCCGACACCTAAGTACATATTATAAAAAAACCACATTGTTATAATTTATTGGTGTCCAGTTGAGATATCGCGACGCATTTTTGTTAAAAAATGCCATAAAGTATAAACGCCTATTGACGCATTTTCTTCGTAACTACTTACTATTAATCAGTTTTTTTCCGTTCCAGATAACTTACTGAATTATGTAAGGAATTGTAGGCATTGTACTGACAAATATGTAGTTGTAGGTAGAAACGTTAACATTTATTGTAAAGTTGCGTAAAAGATCCATGAAGTTAGAGAATATAAATCGTATACGAGCTATCGATTCCACTTGACTATATCTTTCTCTTAACTTCATGTAAAATCAGTCTTAGCCCCACCAGCACAACGATACCTTAACGCATTTACCGTCAAAATCACTGATTTAAACAATTCTCAAATGTGCTTAAAAATCATTGAGCAGTCTTAAGTCCTTAGTCCCAAATCGTATCCAGACATTATCGATAAAAGAGTTAAATATGTAGTCCCATCCCTAGAAGTTGACACCGGGCATAAAGCTCTTTGTATGATTGAAGCGGGCCGGGTTACCACGACAGTTGATGTCCGACGTCACACAATGCAAGAATGCAACTTTCTTCGGGATATGGGGTTGGGGCTTGCATTTACGAGTACTACTTGCTTTTCTTCGTATGTGTGGTGGTTAGGACTAAACTCTAACGTATATTGCGTAGTAATATGTGGTAAATTTTGTTATTATTGATAGATCTTCTTCGTAATTAATGAGAGTATACAACCCTGGTGTCGAGAAATTATCAAGCTGCCCTAAGGGCCTCTGACATGGCTTAACGACTGCCGTACTATAACAAACAGCCGGGACCAGCAAGTTAATGTGTTAACCCACAGAAGCGCCCAAAATGGAATGCCACTTGTTGCAAGTAAAAAAAATGAAAAGTATTTCTAGATTTTACACTCATTTCGTATAAAGCAGATCTTCACAAGTGTTGCATATACATAAATCTTTACACTAGCCACAAATGGACTATAGCTCTGTTATTATTTACTAATAGCATATGTAACAGTACATTTACAAAACAAATTTTCAGTTTATGAATAAAATGTAACTTTTTATCGTCCTATTGTTACTATAATGATATTTCGCGGTTGGATGATAAACCATAGAGATAGGCTTTACAAGTAAATTATCGTTGTAAGCAACAAAAGACTATCAAAATACTATCTTGTAACTAGTTTTTGATAGTCTTTTGTTAAGTACCGTACTGTGGTTAAATATATTATAATTCTATTAATAGATGCCCGTTAGTTTTGTTCAGATAAAGAATAGCCTGTGTCACTTTCGACACCTTATAGTTGGTCAAAAATAAAATTCAGCCAAACGGTCGCTTGAATTGGGAAGATTCGTCGCTCCGTAAAGGTTTGATCAGGAACTAAAATCAAGATATATTTTTTTTCTTTCGCTGTATTATTATTAGTATAATTTCTCAACTAGAACCTACAATACCTATTTACTAGCTTTCCCTTACAAAGGCGACTTGTATTGGAATTTCTCAACAGCCATCATTACCCAAGGAATGCATGAGTCAATAGTTTTGCCGTAACTTACACGATATAACAAAACCTATCATTGTAACATTTTACGTTACCTAGTAACTGAGTTTTGTAATGGTTACTTAGGTTTACATATAACTGTTTGTTTCTGTAGGTATATTATAATAATGTAGATAAAAGGTAGTAAAATAGTTAGATACCTGGGACGTACTATTACTTACATTAAATTGTGAATAGTTGCAATATTGCATCATTTATTAAGATGACATTACCACAACATCAACTATTTGTTGTTCTATCTCGCTTCATATTATTCCAAAACTGATTCTTATAACAAACAGATAAACAAGCCTATTCCACAGATATTGTTGATTGTTATATTCTTTTTGATTAACATATTTATAATAAAAATAGTAAATAAATAATAAACGTGTTTATTGGACACACAAATCCACTTAGAAGACAAATAAAGCAAAGTGAAGGAATATGCAACAGCTCCATGCGACCGAGTTGCAGGAGATGGCGCAGAACCGGAGTGGCGTCTCTTTGTGTCGGAGGCCAGCAGGGCTATGATGCGCAACACGAGATAGGCTATCTCGTGTATTTTGTCTACGAATATCGAGATATTTAACTATCCCGTCAAATGCTAACATGCACGCACAAATTTTGCCGTCAAACACGACAAACTGCGACACACTAAAGATTTTTTTTATCTGTGGCTCTTAACTCGATTTGAGCTATCATGCGCGACTTGTTATCTCGTTTTTTGACAGTTTGGTGCAGACTAGTAACTCGGCCAAGTTTTTTCGAGCGAGATAAAGAAGTGCAAGCGTGTTGTGGTTCGTTAAAACAGTTTAAAAGTTGAAAAATTGATTATTTCCTAATGGCGTCGGGATATTATAATTCATTAATTACGATGTACGAAGAGCGAGAGCGAAGAAAAATTGAGAGAAAGGTGATCAGAGACGTCTGTGACCCATTTGACGTCCCAGATGCTGAGTTCATGAGGCTTTGGCGCATAACAAAGCCCATGGCTCAATATCTTGTGGATAAATTGAAGATAGACTTAGAGCCCCAAAATAATAGTGGTTTAGTAGTGGGCCATATATTGCCTTGTTGCTTCTATTACTGAAAGAAACAATTTTATACTGATTATGGCAAATACTTAGAAATAAACTATACATGTTCCTATCAGGGCTCTGCGTATCATGTAGTTTAGAATGTAGTGTCGAGGGAACCTCCCCGTGCAGCGATTTTGTCTCTTTTTACAATCAAAGCAGTCTAGCTGCCTATTCAAACACATTGTTACGATAGGACTGCCTATAAGTACTTACATTTTCCTTGTCGGCGCCGGCGTAGTCATCTTGTTAATTTAGAAATTAGGTATTCACTTGGTATTCACTTTTAAACTTTTGTAATGCTTCAACACTTTCAAAACAATTCAAATTCATCAGTTTTTAAAATGTTGCTATTTATATATTAAAAAAATAACACTTAATATGTGTTTTTTTAACTTTTAAAAAAATATATGTTCATTGTTATCATTTACTTATCAATTTCAGAATATTTACTATCTTAATCCATTATTATGATTTAAACATAATATTAAAAAATGAAAATAAAATGTACCAACAGAGAAAATAATATTATTCAGACTGGAAACTATCAACTGTAATAAATCAGCCTGCCTAAGTACACATTTTACCCTTTATTTTCAAAAGCGTTTGCAAATATTGTCTCCTAAAATAATTTAAATAAACCGTGCGATATAACAAATTGAAGCGATAACTGTAACTTTCACTTAAAACATGGCAACTTTAGAAAAAAACATTATTTAATCGCGTTCATAGAAAGTTCATATAGGCAAAATTGAATTAACTAAACCGAATAAATATGGCTACATTAAATCACCGGGCAACACTGATTTCTCGACGGGAGATAGGTTAGTCGATGACGCCTATTTTCTCGATCACGGCATGCATGTTAGAGTTTTCGGCAAAATACTCGACGACGACTAATTTTCTCGTCTCGATACAACATATCTCGACGTTGCGCATCATAGCCCTGCAGGATCCACTTGGGTTGCAGCGCCACATTAGTAAGTAAGAAGTGTAAGAAAGACTTCCCCACAAGAAATAGTTCACCCCTGGATGGGGTATAAATCCGAACAACCTTGCGAATAACAATGTATTATAAGTATTTGCAGACTATTATTTTTACAGTAAACAGAAAAACAAGGCAGGCAGGCTGTAGTCAAGCGCAAACCTAATCCACGTAAAGAAACAAGTCTATACTTACCACAGGTCTCCATATTTGATTTTATCTTCTTCTGTATTTTTTTTTACAGATATCTAAATAAAATGACAACACAGATAACTCTTGTTGATATCTTTATCCACCTGTAATACCAATAAAGCAAAGTGAAGTGTAAGCAATACTCCCCGCACCAGATATAGTTCACCTCAGGTTGGGGCATACATCCGAGCTACTTTACGGATAACAATCCCTCAGAGTCAAAAAGTTTCAATCCCACAAAGAGCTTCCCCGCTGTGAATAGGGAAGTCGTAGGGATGGGACGGCAGTCGAGTTTTTTTTATCTATCGATGTCGATGAAAAATGTAAAGACGGTTGAAAGATTTTAGGATAAGTTAATCAAGAGTCAGTGATTATAGAGTTTAAACATTAGTTTTTCGAATAAAACCTCAATTAACATAGAAATTATATAAACAGTGAAAAAAAATGAGTAAAAACACTTATAATATTCTAATTCGTTGTATTTATGAGTTTAGGTAGTGCAAGATCAAATTTAATACCAAAAAATAGATAAATATTTTAAAAACATTTTTCAGTACAGTAAAGGTATTTATGTAATACAGGCTTTGAAACATGTAACAGGTGTTTTTATGTTCTGTTATTTATTTTCCCATTATGTTATGTACGCCACGGCTATGTAGAATGGTCGACGCTATACATATAATAAAGCTGAAGAGGGTCGAAAGTCTGAACATTGAACATACTGACTGTAAAACATGTTGACTGGCCTGTTAACTTAGATGGCAGTGGCCAGGCCACGTAGAGGCTCTATGTATATAATATCTAATCTATGGTTGCGGGTTCGAATCCTGCAAAACATTAGCAATTATGAATGTTCATTATATTATTATTATGTTTTATTATATCCGTTATCCAGTACCCACGACACTAGCGTTTGCTTAGTGTGGGACTAGATGGCTCTGTGTGCAATGTTCCGGAATATTTATTTTACTTAAAAACATTATGGAATTAATAACAGAACACGTTCCAACAATTTAAAAAAAAACTATTAGTTTTATCTGTTTGTCTGTTTGATGATTTTTTTATATTTAGGTAATATGAAACCTCGCAAGAGTCATAAGCTACTTTTTATCTTTAAATAACGCCAGCGAAAACTCGAGCGTCCACTAGTATTATAATAAACTAATTTGAATATAATTATAATAATTCCTATGTTACATGGTATATATTTAAACAGACTTTCATTACATAATTTTCTTACTTTTATTCATATTTGCTCAAGTGTAAGGTGGTATCATTAATGCTTTACTATCGTGAAAAGATTTTAAATTCAAACGGCTTAATGAGACTTACATAATATATGATCATATTATAAGTATATGGTAACCAATAAAGATTCGCAATATTAACAAGAGAATATATTACCTTCTAAAAAAAGCGGAAATTTGTAAAACAATAACAAGTAAAAAAAATCCAAGTTTGATATCGCCTTACCACGATACAAGATTTTATTCTTTACAGATATCGATAAGTATTTTTGTCTTCTGTGTTCATCCCTACGTGTGTGGAAGTGCAATATCGGATATTTCTGTGTGTCAACGGAATAAGAGCAGGAATCCACAATGCTTTTATACAAGTCGAAGGAAAGACGCTTTTTGTGATAAGGAAAATAATTAGGTACGTGGGCTAACAGGACCGTTCAATTAGATGAAATGTATCAGAAAATAACCTTTCATGGGAAAGATTTTGCGAAATGATTTGCGGCTGATAATAATGATAGTGTGCTTTGTAGATTCTTAGTTTGCTTTTGAGTCAACAGTACCTATATTATGAACTAGCTGTGCCTGCGACTACGTCCGCGTGGAATATGAAATGGTTACTTTAGCCATTAATTCTTTGAATTTTGAACCGTTTTCGCAGCGAACGCAACGGAAGCCCTCAAAGATGAATAATTTTGCCCGTTTTTTTTCACATTTTCCATTGTTTCTTCGCTCCCATTAGTTGCAGCGTGATGTTATATAGCCTAAAACCTTCCTCGATAAATGGTTTATTCAACACAAAAATATTTTTTCAATTCGCACCAGTAGTTTCTGAGATTAGGGCGTTCAAACAATAAAACAAACAAACTCTTCAGCGTTATGATATTAGTATAGTTTAGATATTAAAGTGCGGCGGAAGTCTATAAAATTAAAATGGTATAAATTAATTGTATTTTTTTTTCTTTTTTGTTTTATTTTTGTTTCTTATTTTTTTATACATACAATATAAATTGTAAAAATATAAAAACAGATGTAAATAAATGAATACCAAAAATTAAAACGGCTCCATTTTATGTTGTCCAATGAAGAACAATTTTATTTTCTTTATTTATTAAAATTTGGATGTGACTTGTTAGTTTTCATGTTATTTGGACTTTTCCATATACAAATCTTAATATCTCACTAGTCACAAGTCAAAAAAGTGGCGTGCGTTAAAAACAACACAATTAAATAATTTATATCGGTGATAATGAAACCTTAAAATGTGTGACATCAATTATCATTAGATTTCTTTAAACTTTAAACTTTTTTTGGCAAATAAAATATCTTTATACTTATCTTTATCTTTAATTACTTACTAACAACTTGCTTTTTTCGAACGAACATATCGTGAAAGCAGGTTTTTAAATCATATTTAGATAATCTGATTATCAACCGCTTCAACGTTTCTTTTGATCCACGGAAGCGTACAATTGGAATTCCACCTAATGGTCACCCATCCAAAGACTGACTGCGTAAACAATATGAAAATACATCCTCTGGCTACGGGCGCTTGTATATTAAAAACGTAGTTGTAATTTTTTGTCGAAGTAGGTATAGATCATAATTATTCAAACCTACAAGGAATGTGTTACGCAAGAACTATAAAAAATAACTGTGGGAACCTTCAAAACATGGTTAACGATGATAACTACTATAGAATTTAAATATACACTTCTCTATGAAGAATCTCACAAATACATATTTTAAAGACAAAAGTATAAATTTATATGATTTATATTTATATGAGTGTTCATGTTCAGGTGATGATAATACTTAAAGTTCCATCGGCTGTCTAATTTTAATAGAGTTTGGAAATAGAGTAAATTTGCGTTACTACATAGTACATATACTCAAATATATAAAACAAAATCGGCTAACTCGAACAAATGCTACGACAAAATGTAATATTCTTAAGCCTTTAAAAAAATAAAACATACATACAAAAACCTAAGAACACGTAATGGTTGTATTGATATACATACATACATAGGTACAACATGTAGGTACCTTAAACCAGTGATAATCAAATTTGGATTAAATAAGAAGGGACCATTGAAGAAAGGTTGTATTGCTTAAAAGGTCAGGCTAGCCAAATGTTACGCTAGACAAAAAAAACTTTAAAATATTTTGCGTAAGTTACCAGCAACCTGCGTAAGTTAAAAGCAATATAGTGGATAATATTACCCAGGAAAATAATAATATAAAGTTACATAGCATTATTCACTTAAACCTACGTTAGTCAAACCTTCGCAGTCGCTATCGAGTTGTTATCGCGTAAACGCACAGTTTCGTAGATTTAACTGTTCGATAAAACTATAAGTCGATCGATCCCGCGCACTGTCGCCGCGCTGAGCTGACAGCACGCCGACACCTCGGCGGCGCACGCGCGTAACGAATAAAACCTTCCAATTACAAACTAAATTCCGACTATTCCAAAATCAAACTTTCATTTTCCTTCTAAATTAGAACAGTGACTGAATTTTGAAATTATTAACGAAGTTTCCTATTCTAACTCTAAATATTTAAGAAACAAATATTTTACAAGCGATTATAATTCAAAAATGGATCCCGAGAAAAAGGAGAGTAGTGAAGTAACGGTGGACGATATTTTAAAGATTCTGGGACCCTTTGGAAAGTTCAATGTGTTCAGTTATATACTGATTCTGTTTCCGGTGTTTTTGGCGGGAATGTACGCCTCTGTGTACAATTTTGAAGCTATGGATCTGAAATACAGGTAAGAGTTTTAATTTAACAATTGATATAAGTAAATAATAAAATAATGACGTATTTTTATTATTATTTTCTTGGGTCGGATGACACGTTAAACTGTAGGTCCCGCTGTTTGTCAAGAACAGCAATCGTTAAGCCATGTCAGAGGCCCTTAGGGCGGTTTGAAAACTCTCGACAACAGAACTCTCAGAAAATGGCCACTCTCATTCGATAAGAAAAAGAAGATTGTTATTTCATTTATACATGTTTATAGGGCATTTTCTAATTTCCTATAGAGAAATAAAATAAATATAACAATGGTATGCACCACGAAAAAACACTGGTATATAATTTGATTTTTTTTCAGTAACACTCCTCTGCACTTGTCACCCTGAAATTTATATGCTTACAATATGCTGAAAATATAGATTTTTACAATAATACAAGATTACTGGTTATTAAAAGAAATCTTTTTAAGAAAGACTTTGATGAAATTATTCAATCACGACAAACACCTTTTTTGCTATCTTTATTTGAAAAAAGAAACATCCTGTTAAGCACTGACTAAAATACATACGCAAGTGATGTTTTAGTGTATTTCCAAAAGTCGTATATCAAAATGTGGTTGGTACTTAAAACGCTCAAGATACACTTATGAAAATTGAGTTTGTTACCAGTTATTATTCCGGTACATTACTATTATGTCTGACTTGACGAAAACACATTTTCCCGGAAGTCCTGCAATTTTAGAGCCACAAAACATATACTTACATGTACTTATGTATTCACTCTAAAGTAATTAAAACACTTTATCGCTGAGAAAAGAGCTCTTTGTTCTAAGTGACCCATTAGGGCAATTTTATTTGATAACGATAACGTTAATTATGTGTGCATAATGCACAAAGCATTCAAACGAAACTTATTTAATAATTCAAATATATTATACTAGCTGTGCCTGCGACTTTGTCCGCGTGGTATAGATATTTTGGTCATTAATTCCTTGAATTTTGAACCGCTTTCGCAGAGCACGTAACGAGAGCCTTCAAAGATAAATAATTTTCCCCATTATTTCCACAATTTTCATTGTTTCTTCGCTCCTATTAGGTGCAGCGTGATGTAATATAGCCTTATGCCTTCCTAGATAAATGGTATATTCAACACAAAAATAATTTTTCAAATCGCACCAGTACCTCCTGAGATTAGCATGTTCTAACAAACAAACTCTTCAGCTTTATAATATGTATTAGTATAGATACAGTTCAATCTTCTTAAACAACAATGAGGGCCTCAAATGTATAGTATATAGGATCCTTCTTGGGAAGCGTGTTACGCCCTATTCTGCAATAGAACTAAATACCAGGCGGTCGTTGTCAAATGTAAACCGTAACCCAAAAACTTTTATAAATTCCAGTCGTCCCAAACGTAAAAATTTCTAAGAATATTTTCATGCGTTGATCGTTACGATAGATATTCTTTTCACTCCGAGACCAGAACGTATTTATAAGTTCTTCTCTGAATCAATCCGGCAATTAATTAAATCTCTGTCATTATACACACGTTGACATAAAAATATTGTCAATCTATAAAAAACAAGTAGTTATATTATCAAAATTAACTAATAACGTAGTAGTTAGAAGTAGTATGTTTAGTTTTCCTTCACTTGTTTTTATATTTTATTATTGTAAATAAAGCATTAAACTAAGAAAAAAAAAACTAATAACAATTTACAAATCAATTACTAATGTAATCAGTTTACAAAATGCTTTGACGTTGAGTGGTTGCGAGAATGCAATATTGTATCGTTTAGCTATAGGCATGTACAGAGTTAGATATGCTCACTGGGGAAATGTTGCAAAAATATTTTCTATGTGTCTAGAAAATATTTTTGCAACATTTCCAAAAGTGGTCAAAGGATTACTAAGTTAATGAACCAAATAAATAAATATATTAGGCCAGTCACTAAAAGGTAAATAGGAGGTAAATATTAGATAAAGATAAGGATAAAGATATTTTATTTGCCAAAAAACACTGGTACAATCACAAAAATATGAACGTATTACTGAATTATATTAATTACTTAATTAATCTTAATGTGAGTTTCTTGTGAACCCCGAACTAGGCCTGGGCCTGTATCTCGGTGGTCCAAGATTGAGAGTAACCAAAAGAATCATGACCTAAGTCATTCGCGTATTACAAGTGATCACGTAATCTAATATAACAAAGTGATTTAAAAGACTCTCTGATTGAGAAAGATTAGCTCTGTATGTTTTATTTAGTATTTACACATACATACATTATTCGAGAAATGATTACTCTTCAATCCCTTGTAATAAGAAATTGCCTACATTGTTTTAAATACACCCTAATGTTTAGTCAGTGTTATAAATAATTAATGAACTAGAGCTAAGTAAAATTGAACTTATGTTCCTACAATCAACAATATTAACATCATCAACAAGGAGTTAAAAATATTTCTATACTGTCAGAAACTTATTAATATTTCGACACCTCAGCGCGTATATTATAAGCGTTCATTAATATTCCCTCTTCATATACATAGAAGTCTGGAGATCAATCGTCAAAGTTTTCTGCGATCCCATGCTGCTTCTTTTATATGGGAATAGCTCAGTTATGTCCACTTATTAATGTCGTATATCGTTACCTCCTATTACTAATAACTCAGTACACGTAATTGACACCTGTATTGTTAGTTAGACATGTGGCTTGACACTAGACAGTAATTATCGAGGATCACTGACACTGACCTATGTCAACTGCATTAACGATGACAGCCTGGAAGTGATCGCGAGGAGTGATAAGGCCGTCTAATTTACTTAACTAGAACACGTGTTAATTTTATAACTGATTTATTTTATACATCATAAATCATATTTTTATTTACCTTACGGCATCGCACCGTACAGGGCAAGTCAATTTACAAATAATTACACTTCTAAGATTTGACTATATTATACAAAAATAAAACTAAGTATGTCAAACAAAGATTAATATTTTTTTATCAAAATTGAAGATTCCGTTAAGGCACTAGTCATAAATTCGTTGAGTTTGTAAAATGAGTGTATCTCAAACAATGTTTTAACCTCCTCTTAAAAGTATGGTAGGTTTACGATACTGTGTGGCAATTTGGTATACATGCAAATCTTGTGAAATAAACCCTGTTTCTGTGTTTCGTTGTGTTTATAGGTATACGATGAATATAGCAAGTAAAAATTTAAGCGTAGGTACATATTTATTCAAAGTATGCACATTGTATAATATGTCATAAAGAATATTCTTATAGTAGTTTATGCAACTGTCATATAATGAAGGGGATTAAAACACGAGTGTGAGTTTATGAAACGAGCGCAGCGAGTTTCATAATAGTAACGAGTGTTGTGTGTTATATGCAGTTGCATACACTACTTTATCTTTACTAATGCAATTTAATTTATTAAATTAAATTCACGCGTACGTGTATTGCCACAGAAATTTTGCCGCCATTAAAATCTAACTATCTCTAACCTAACCTGATTGCAGGGCCAATCAGGTTGGTCGCGCTTTACCGATGTTATAATGAGCTATTACGATATCGATGTGGATATTATAGCATCATGTGAAATTGCTTAAATTGAGTGTTTTGTTGTCTGTGCTATAACAGTAGTAATTATAAGTCAAGTATTGGAAACATAAGTAGAATGTTACAACATTAGTGTAGATAAAATGGTTTTCAATATCATGTACTATCACATCACTTTTTTGTAACTATTCCATAATGAGTAATAGAATCAAGGTTTTTTCATTTTATTTTATTTTTATTATTTATTCAATATTCATAAATTGTAGATGTATAGAAACATAATGTTATCTTGTTATAATATTACCTGTATGTACATACAATTGTACATGTTTTTTTTTATATTGTGTTACAAATGTGTTTGTATCCTTCACGGTAAAACGGATCAACCAATTCGAATTAAATTTGAAATCGAGATAGTTGGTCAATATAGACCGAAATGTTGTATCTAGGTACCATGATCAAATGGTACCACTATTCAATAATTAATCGTTTGCTTAATTCAACTTTCTCACTTGTATTTGTATAGGTACCTACTAATAAATAGTGTTTCAGTGCTATTTTACTAAGCAGCAAATGTCTTTTAGTCCTAAGTAGTAGTAATTTCCAATACAATAGAAACAATGGGGTCAAGGAATTAATTACAGATCATAAACTCATAGCTTGCATGTCAATGGTCCGATATTACATGTAATTATATCATTAATTTATAAATCAAAACCATCAAGATCTGAAACCATGGGTCTTCAAATCTAGAGTAAATAGGTTTCTTCTAGGCAAGCGTGCTTGTCAATTTTTATTTGTATAAATTTCTTTAAATTATGTAAGTACTTTTACTATTATATGTATGTATGTTGGAATATTTATTTACATGGGGGGCCAGATAGCGCTGTATGTTATGTCCTGAAATATTTATTTACTTAAACTTTTATGATCAATTTTGTGAGTTTTGTTTTTGTGAGTATTTTCCATCGTTTGTTACGACTTGACTTTCAAGCGACAAAATTAATTAAGGATAAATAACAACCTGGATGAATATATACTTTTTGAAATGAAGGCTGGTATGGGGGACGAAGATAGTACTAGAAATAACATTATTTTACTTTTTCCAGATGCACAGTACCAGAATGCGACGACGACTCCTCCATGATTAACTACACGATCCCCTTGGACGAGCGAGGCGAGCTTGAGAAGTGTGTCCGGTTCGCCCCCTTCAGCAACTACAGCAAAGGCTACAATGGTAGCAAGTGTGTACCGCACTACTTCGACACTACGCACGTAGTCGGATGCGAGTCTTATACCTATGTGGAGAAACACTCTATTGTCAAAGAGGTTAGTATCTTCTAGTGCCTATTATTTTTCTGAAAACAAAGTATAAAATATTACTTGTGTAACCCCTTATGCTACATTTTTATACAATACAAAACTTTACTTTAATGATAAATTTCGGTATCCCATGGCTTGAGAAGCGTCCGGTTCGCCCCCTTCAGCAACTACAGCAATGGCTACAATGGTAGCAAGTGTATACCGCACTATGCGATTCTTTTATTGTTAAAGAGGTCAGTTCAATCTTTAACCGCGTCATGTCTTATCCTACAGGATTAATAGGTATGTAACGAGTAATGAAACTGTCGTTCCATCTGCGGTACATATTTTTGAGATATTTCTTTACTAGAGATAGTTGCTGATCCATCTTATATCTTCCTACAAACTTCGTTAATCAAGCTATCACCACTTATTTGAGAAATATTCAAAACGCAGAGCTAGGATTCCGGACGCAATGACTCCAATTGCATTTTGGTCGGGCATATTTCAAAAAGGCAGGTCAAAGCATATTTTCTATCCGGAATTTCACACTGTCAGTGTGTGACGGTTCATCAGATTTTTGACAGATCAAAGCGAAAAGAAACTGGTCACAAAAATGTGTTTCTGACGGCAAAAAATATCCTTCAAATACGGATCCTATCACTTAATTTTTAACAGAATTAACAAGAATGAAAAAAGACTTAGTAAATATTCCACCATAATAACCTACGAATTTTATTTTGACAAAAGATTGCGATTTACCTATCAATATTTTAAATAAAGCTATGAAATAATTAATCTACATTATTGTTGAAGCTATTTTTAAGTTTAATCACATGACACATAACAATTGTGTTCAAAACTCCCCTACCAATTTGAAATCTCGCGGTAATTTTCGCACAAGTAAAACAGCGTAACAAACTGAGCAATCAAATACTCGCAGATTTGCACTCATTGTCGTAATATCCAACAATTTGTCCTTAACAATTACTATTATACGTTTGACGGGAAAATTGCTGAGCAGAGTTTTATGTAAATAAATAAAAGCGTGCGTCAATTAAAGCCATTAACTATTGTATGTGACTAAACTATTTTCGCATACGATTTTATTATGTTGTGCCAAAATAGAAGTCTGACGGTAGATACGAAGTTTGGGATAATGATAGTAACCTCATCTCTTACGTCATTATTTTTGGAATGAACGTTTGAGTTTGGATTTGGAATTAACATGGTCATTATGACATGGCCGGAAAATACACGGAAATATAGAGATTGATGTAGAAAAGTATGAAAGTAAACGTAGTTGAAAATTAAAGTTTTTTGGTAACTATCAAGCATTTGATCAAGGTCTGAAGATCGATCTTGAGATTGGTTGAGCCGCACAAGCAATAGGTACTGTGTCCATCTGGGCACAGCAAGCTACATGTCTAAATAGAACTGGTTCTCAAATAAATAAATAAATATTTTAGGACAAATCACAAAGCGCCATCTAGTCCCATACTAAGCTTATGTACACTTGTACTACTCGTATCATGGGTACCTACTAGATAACGGAAATGATACATACATATATACTTTTCTTTTGTAAATATGTACACAAGTAATTATTATGTACACAAGTAATTATTTTTTAATTCGTAATTATTTGTGTCATGCGGGAATCGAACCCGCACCCCAAGATTAGAAGGCAGAGCCACTACCAACTAAGTTAACAGAGCAGTCTAATATGACTGCTGGTACACTCCATTAGGTTAGGCAAGGCGATCGGTCCAAGTAGATACCTTCAGCTCATAATGTAGTTGAAGGGCGGTAGTAGACCGTTGCAATATCAACAATACTATGAAATTACGATTGTATTCGGTACTTTTCTTCGCGCAAATTTAGGATGTGATGTCATTCAATCATAATATGCGTAAATATTTCTAGGCTTTTCATAATTTGACAATGAACTCGAAAGTAAAAAAAATAATCATTTGTTCTCAAAATTGTATCGTATCTATTAACTTATTTATATAGCCATAAACATTAACTTCTATTTTATTAGTTTATATTTTAAAAATAACAACGTAAACTACGTTACATAAATCCGTCATCTTTTTTTAATATAATAAACAAACCTACACTTTTTTTAATATTAGTTAAAAGGATTTTGATGTTACGGTCAGTAAATAGACTTTATTTGTTCCCCAAAATTGTTGATATTAATGTACCAAAACTGCCCATAGTCGATAATAATTGGGTTAGTTGGTAGTAACCTAACCAGTATATTGCAAGGTATTTATCAATTTTTCCCAGAACTATCTCTAGAACTCCTCCAACTTTCTATGGAGAAACGTGTAACTCACACGTGCGTAAAAATCGAATCGAATCGTGATTAATCCCTACCGTTAGTAATCGATTATTTCAAATAGAGCATGTTTTCAAACAATAGGGATAAAACTTCTGAGTCACACGTTACTTAGGATTAATCATAGCCTTGTAAATGTAGAGAGAGTTTCTGAAAACTTTAAATCTCTTTTATAAATAAAATAGCCTTTATTCCCTTCAATATTTAAATTAGTTGTAAACAATTTTAACTAAGTTTTAATTATAATATGTAGGTAATCTCTTTTGGAAATTGTTTTTATGTTGTTGAAAATTATTAAATGAACAATTTGTGCTGGACTGAAAATATTAATACCATGTAATTGCTCTCATATATCTTTAAAAATAAACTCACAATTCACATAATTACCAAAATAATTTTATTGTTCTTGACTAATCTTCCAAGGTCACTCTAATTTTTTAAACCACTTTTAAATCACTAGCAACCCTGGGTTTAAAGAAAAATATATCGAATTGCCCCCAAATTCAAAGTCACCCATGACGTCCATATAACAAAACCTATATAAATATGATCTAAATAGAGTATTCAAACGAGCTCTCATTCAGGTACCTACATGAAGCAAAACGAAATCCTTCATTTCCATTCGACGTCTGATTAAAAATTCCACCCATTTCTATGCTCTGCTGAAATTAAGAGGCGACGCACACAGAGACAAGTTTAATGGTGTAAAAATATGTTTTTTTTCTATAAGCTTTGCTAGTTAAAGTATCAAATGCATGTACACAATGTTCACACACCACACCTTACACACACTCATCACAGTGTTCACTTGTTCGAGTATCAGGTGACTTGGTCGAATGCCTGGCGTGTATATATGACCTGTACAGTTAATAAAAGTGCTTAACTATCACATAATATGACTGATTAGATAGATGTAGATATTTCTATATAGATTACGTAAGTAGTAGTTTCCATCTTAACTAGAGATAGTCAGATACAAACTACTGGCATTCACAATACTGGTAAAGTGTCACCGATCACAAAGGAAATGCCTTTGCTGATAAGTAAGCGCCGAGGTTAGTCATATCACTAGGCGATTGTTGTGTGCCGTATACCAATACTACTGTAACACTAGCTGGGTGCAATTTATACATACCTATAATAAAGAATAGAATAGAAAATTCTTTATTGCAACACACGATAATAATTAAAAAGAAAGAAGAAAAAAATACTTATACTAGTGCCACAAGTCGCGGCCTTATTGCTAAAAGCAATCTCTTCCAGGCAACCATTGGATGGAAAGGAATAAACAAGAGATAACAGGGGACGTGGTATACAATAAAAATAAATAAAGAAGAAAAGATTAGATTAAAACTACATACTACAAACCTACTTAATAAACTATACATATAAATCATACACCCTAATACATATAATAACAATATACCAAAAATAAAATAAATTTAAACATATTGTTAATAAATACTGATTAAGTATACACTATACACATACATAGATGATAGCAAAGGAACTACATAGATCTCACTGTAATGAATACAAATACCATATTTTTACTTGAGTCTTAAATAATGCTGAAGAGGATCAAAAATCTGAACATAGAAGACTTTAGAAAAAAATTAGGTATACCTTAAATCCATAACGGGACACGTTGCAGCAATTTTTAGAATTGATGTCTGCTTATTAAAACGCTCATAACGCAAAAACGGAACAGATCACCATGATTTTTGGTGTGTAGGTAGTATAAGGTCTTACAAATGTCATAGGCTATTTTTTATCTTAAAATAATGCGAACGAAGCCGCTGGTGTCCACTAGTATAAAATATGTATGGAAACCACAATTTTTGCACTTACATTATATACTGGGCCAACGACTGTTTGTATGGACCATAGATATCAGAAAAGGACCAGCTGTTTTGTGAATTCCCAAAACTCGTAGGACAATAAATACTGAAAAATATTTAGGACACTTGCATTACATTTCTTGAACGCAGTTGGCGACAGAATACGATACGATACGATATGAGTTTTTAAAATGTAAATAACTATTCTCTATGTGTTTTATAAGTTGTTTTGAATAAAAAGCGTTTGTCAATGTCACTGTCAAATGTAAATATTAATTATACAAATTTATACGACATTGACCTGTAAATTGTCATTTATTAATAAATGATTTGTATTTGTTGTATTTAGTACGTTGGAAAATGCCTTATTAAATAACTTGACCGTTATTTAAAACTTAATAAATTGAGAGTGGCAACCTTGTTTTCCGCTTCCTTTTTCCCTCTCTTTCAATCTTTGTGCACTTTTATCGTTCTGTCTCGCTCGCACACCCCCACCAACAGGCGACCGAACCATGAAGGCGAAGATGGTCCGACCTCTTTTCATTGGCGTCGAGTTTTCCGCTGCGACAAGTCGCTAGTCTTGGAGCAAAAGTGGAATATTAATTTTTTATTGAAATTCTAAATTTCAATTTGTAAGTGTGCCTTTTCCAATGGAAAGCAGTAAGTTTAATTCCACTTGACTTTATTTTATTGGTAAAGTGATTTTTAACGGTGTTACCGTTCGACTTTACCATTTGACTTGTTTCCTTTTATTATAAATCATTTTATTACCCTCAATTTTCTTGCATGATCTATTTCTTTTGCTTGACTTTAATATTGTGTACTTGGAAACTGAATTATACAATTTTTCTTTAATATCTACCCTCAGATATATTTAATCAATTATTTTTAACGTAATGTTCAAAATTATTTGTGGATTGCATTTCAGTAATTTTAATACTTGTATGTGTATTGTGTATGTACCCCGTACATAGGACGTAGCTAATACTGTGTTTTACAAGTAAAATGATATTCACGAGTGATCAAACTAGAATTTCAATTCGATGAATCACGAATATGCGCCGTCGCTGAGGTAAAAAAAAGGGGGGGCGAGTATGCATCATTGTTAAAAACGATCTGCTAGATAACTTCACAAGATATGAACCTCGCAGGTTCACGCAGTATTTTTCTAATGCAGATAAATGATGTTCTAATACAATAGAGTAACCGACATGTCTTTTTTTTTACATCTAAATTTAATAGTGTTAATTTACTTTCCTTACAATTCAATAATTTTATTGAGTCCATAATTTAAGAATCTGTGATAGATACGAGTTAAATTTGTAACATTATAAAATACATATATTATGTGATAATATAGCTAAGAACCGTGAATACGGATAAAAATGGAACTTATTTTTTGTTCGATTCTTATGTTCGATTTAATTAATTCTTCGGTAGTATACTGGTAAGTATCCCCGCCTGTCACGCGGGAGACCGGGGTTCGATTCCCCGCCGGAATTGACGTAGGAGTCTGCGCGTCGCAGACCCGGGAGTAGCGAAACTCGCGCCGTGCGCGGTGGTTGTGTCCGTGACACCCAATACTTCAGAGTCCGTGACTCTGGAAAACACCAGGAATTTATATAGCGGGACATGCGTACATAAAGACATGCTGTAGTCTGTACCCAGCCCTCGCAGGGCTGTGGTCATAACGGCCCCTATACAAAGCTTTCCCAGCCAGGGATCTTGTATAACATATTGTGCTGTGATGCACTGTAAATCTATTCGTAAGCCCTCAGGGGCTCATTATGTAGGACCCTCGCAGGGTACTCTAAAGACATGCTGTGGTCTGTACCCAGCCCTCGCAGGGCTGTGGTCATAACGGCCCCTATACAAAGCTTTCCCAGCCAGGGATCTTGTATAACATATTGTGCTGTGATGCACTGTAAATCTATTCGTAAGCCCTCAGGGGCTCATTATGTAGGACCCTCGCAGGGTACTCTAAAGGCATGCTGTGGTCTGTACCCAGCCCTCGTAGGGCTGTGGTCATAACGGCCCCTATACAAAGCTTTCCCAGCCAGGGATCTTGTATAACATATTGTGCTGTGATGCACTGTAAATCTATTCGTAAGCCCTCAGGGGCTCATTATGTAGGACCCTCGCAGGGTACTCTAAAGACATGCTGTGGTCTGTACCCAGCCCTCGCAGGGCTGTGGTCATAACGGCCCCTATACAAAGCTTTCCCAGCCAGGGATCTTGTATAACATATTGTGCTGTGATGCACTGTAAATCTATTCGTAAGCCCTCAGGGGCTCATTATGTAGGACCCTCGCAGGGTACTCTAAAGGCATGCTGTGGTCTGTACCCAGCCCTCGCAGGGCTGTGGTTATAACGGCCCCTATACAAAGCTTTCCCAGCCAGGGATCTTGTATAACATATTGTGCGGTGATGCACTGTAAAGCTATTCGTAAGCCCTCAGGGGCTCTGTTCGTAAGCCCTCGGGGGCTCTAATCGTAAGCCCTCAGGGGCTCTATTCGTAAGCCTTCAGGGGCTCTATTCGTAAGCCCTCAGGGGCCCTATTCGTAAGCCCTCAGGGGCTCATTATGTAGGACCCTCGCAGGGTACTCTAAAGACATGCTGTGGTCTGTACCCAGCCCTCGCAGGGCTGTGGTCATAACGGCCCTATACAAAGCTTTCCCACGCAGGGATCTTGTGTAACACATTGTGCTGTGATGCACTGTAAATCTATTCGTAAGCCCTCACAAAGGGAGGCTCATTATGTAGAACCCTCGCAGGGTACGTAGCCTCTAACAAAGACAAGCTAATCATACCGGACCCTCGTAGGGTATTTTGAAGACATGCTGTGGTCTGGACCAAGCCCTCGCAGGGCTGTGGTCATAACGACCCCTATGCAGAGCCATCCCTCGCAGGGATCTGGTAACAACTCAAAGTTATTCGCATTTCTAATCATATCTATTATCTATATTCAGCGCAGAGCTAAACTTCCAGCTTAATTTAATTTAAGCTTAACGTTAATTACCTATTATTTCAATACATGTCAAACTGCTGGTTAAGTATAAAGATATATTATGACAATATCTTTGCAGGCCAGCTTAAATATCTTGTCAGCAGATAGCATGAAGTGGAAGCATACGCTTAACCTAGTGCTAAAATATGACATTGTTTCAAAACCCCAAGGCCTATGCCGACCAAACGATTTAAATCTATAGAATCTAAAGCAATATCGCAGAATAGTTTTGTCGTCACAAAACTGATAAAAACTGATACATGAAACATACTGATAAATGTATACGTGTAGGTACTGTCTTTACCTACCTGACAGTTACAAAGATCTAACAGACGGTTTCTAAGGCTAATTTAGCTAATAACTAAATCTCGCAAAGCTGCCTTCCGTTTTGCTCGCAACCTGATTTTCAAAGATGTGACATCACTAATGAAATAGAACTTAATACTTATATCCGTAAAATTAAATGGCAAGTAGGTAAGTAAATTAATATTTGTGATCTGGATATACGCCTTATACGAGTAATACATAGTATTACATACGTAATAGACACCATGAACGTCAGGTGTGGCAAGCGAGGAAAATCTAATTTCGTATTCAAGTTTCTTCCTCCTGCGTTGTCTTGTATTTCTGGGAATAACCCGTAGAATATGAATATTCAAAATTAATGTTCTCTGCCTTATGGTGATATACTTGTTCAAAGAGTTTCTTAACTACCTGTTAAGCTTAGTCTTAGTCTAGACTCAGTAAATGAAACTCCTGATAAACACTCTTGTTCTCAATACTGTTTACAAGAAATATCTTTCTGCATTTTCACATTTGTCACTGAGGTTCTTCTTTTCGTAATCCTTCCCTGTCGCATTATTTGTCCTCAGAGGTGTCGATTTTGACTTTGGTCCTCGACTCAAACGTATTATCAGTCTGGACACGAGTCACGGTGTCTTCACCGCGAACAATAGAAATGGACGATAAACCGTATCCATAGGCACGATCATCGTCAAAGTTTATGTATCTGAACAGTGCTTGTAAATTGCTGTCTTAATGCAAATAAGCATACAGGCTTTTGATTCATTTGTATTCAATTGATTAAACTTGACAGTGTAATTCATCCCATGGAAACACAACAGTGCCATACAGAACACCTATAACTAGCTAGGTCATCATAATCATTATCCTGATAGCACCTATAAGGACTAAAGAGATCTAATGCTCAGTCTAAATAGTGATCATCTTTATGTCACCGGTCTAGATCGATTTGATATTGATACCAATTGGGTAACATTGATTTGATTTGAACATTCTTGCGGACGCTAATGTACATATATCAACCCTGGTGTGGGTATATCCGTCTCCCTTTTGTAGTTACGAAAATGTTTCAACCGACAACATCTCAACTTAGAGCCTAAATACTAGTTACTATCTACCTGTCAGAATACAGAATATAACGCTAGATTGGCAAAATTTTAAGTTGATTAGACAAAATCACAACTGGAAAAACCCTGGCGTAAAATGGCACGAGGTATTTAATATGAGCTGATGATAATAACATTTTTCCATTTGTACCAAAATTGGCAGGCTTATTACTTTAATAACAGATTTATTCAAATTACATGCTACATTTGGTTATAAATCCGTGGTACCTATATGGACTAATGTATTCATGTAACATCGTAGGCACGATATTACCGTGTCGTAGGCCCATAGAAATTGAGCTTATGTGCCAGTATGTCATCATACCCAATACATCCAACTATCGCATTATAATATAAGCTCTCTACGACACAGTTTTTTACTAATGGCAGTGCAATTTGTAAAATGTAACATATTGTCTATTTACAATAAATTTATCTTATCCTAAAAACCTCCATGACTTGGTATTGGTTTTTAAAATATTTTCGACATTAAATTCATCACAAAATCATTGCATTTATTACTTTGCTCGAGTCGCAAGAGTTAGCCTTGATAGCTGAGTACTCTTAACATTTAATCCAAGAATAACTGTTGTGTCCATACTAGTCGTAGTAAAAACTGACACAACTAAGTAGCTATAGACAATCAGGACGAGAATTGTCTTAAAATCCTACTACTTAGCTTCATCACTGTTTTTGTGTAAAGCATAACTTTTCTTCATGTAAGCCATAGTATTATGACTCATATTAGTATTATGACCAAATCTATTTATTGATTTCACAAATCAATAAGAGCAGCTTTCTGGAGAGATGTTATATCAGGTTCAAATTCATACCGTCGGAAGTAGTAGTATTCAAGTAGGTCTGACAAATTACTTCTGATTAAAGCCTGGTCAGGGTTGATTGGTCTCCATCCCAAAGTAAAGATTTAAAATAATACTTCTGTGATTATATTATTTAACTGATAAATTATTATTATTTTATAATAATAGCCTCAGTTCTCTTACAGTCAACCCGATATAAGCTGTTATTTCTAGTCTGTCTAGTACTGCTAGTACTTTTGATTACTTAGTTACTTCAACAAAAGTAGTTATATTAGCTCTGAATAAAATGTGATTACATCACTTTCTGTCTCTCGCACATTGGTTGATTTTATGTATGTATCTAAGGTACACCTACCTTACCCTTTACCTATGTACATATACCTTCCCAGTACTTAAGTATCTATTACTTCTGTACATGTTCACATTGGCGTCTTTTACCCACCAGGCGATAACAGACACGTCTCAATTTATTAAGTTTTAAATAACGGTCAAGTTATTTAATAACGATGTTTTACCTGAAATAAAACATATATTAAATACTTACCTTATTTAAAACTTACATTTTATTTCTGCCTGGTGTAAATTTCGACTCAATGAAAAGAGGTCGGACCATCTTCGCCTTCATGGTTCGGTCGCCTGTTGGTGGGGGTGTGCGAGCGAGACAGAACGATAAAAGTGCACAAAGATTGAAAGAGAGGGAAAAAGGAAGCGGAAAACAAGGTTGCCACTCTCAATTTATTAAGTTTTAAATAAGGTAAGTATTTAATATATGTTTTATTTCAGGTAAAACATCGTTATTATGTAGGTACGTTTTAAACTGTTGTACAAGTGATTCTTAAAAAGTTAATAGTAAATGAGTTGATTGGTAGTAAGTATCTTCTAAAGTATGCAATAAATGCCAGTTAAAGCCATTTTCTACCTTGTACCAAGTGTTCGCTTGTTTGTGTATCGATTTAGATGACCAAATAGTCAAATGACTGTGCAGGTACTATTACGTGTACGGTCGTAATAGCAACACATTCATAATACTTACTTTTAGGTATTATTAATATCGTTGCTATTACGACCTAAACACACTAAACACGCCATGTGATCTGCTCCTAAAGCTCGAGCCATCGGATCGCAGGGTTTTTGACGAAGAAATTGGGTGAAGCCCATGAAAGGGATGAAAGTGATTTAGTTACGAACACGCGCGTGATTACGTTTCAATAATACCAAATTAAATAACGGAAGACACGATTGAATCACTCGCGTCACGGCTTTTTGTGGAAGGTTTCCTGTGTGCCATTTTTGGCCTATATATTATTTGAAATTTTGCTTCTTTTTTCAAGCATTTCTAGCTAATTTATTTGTAAAAAAAAATATGTTATTTACGTTAAAAAGTTGCTGCACTAAAGTAATAGATAGTTATAAAAATGGGACACGCCCATAGCGGATTCATTCTTGCGGGGAAGCCACGACCCTCAATATTGGGGAAAAAAGACTCTATACCTTTTAACAGTTTATCTGCTTACTTTACTGCTTAGTTATGACAATGTGTCTGATATCTCCCTACAATACAATTTTACTACAACAACTGTTTCAAATAAAAAGATTTTTATTTGTATTATTTTATACCCAGTTAGAATTTTGTAAAATTTAAATAGCAAAATGTCCATGGATTTAGCTCATTCTATGTTTTTCCACCAAACTAAAATCTTTTCAAAAGGACAGAAAAAATTCATTAACACTTCATTTCTTTTCCAGTTCGACCTAGCCTGTCAAGACTGGAAGCGATCCCTGGTGGGCACAGTACACAACGCTGGCTTCTTCATCGCCATCCCCCTGACCGGTCTCATCTCGGACAGATATGGCCGTCTTCCAGCGCTGGTCTTCGCATCCGTAGCCAACGGGGTCTTCGGCGTGGTGCGAGCGCTCTCCGTCAATTATGACATGTTCGTTGTATTTGAGTTCCTGGAACCTGCGTTTGGAGCTGGAGTGTATACAGCTTGTTTTGTGCTAGGTGAGTTTTTAATTTATATTTTAGGGTATTTATAATAAATAATCAGTCTTAGATTCAGTATCGAAGCCACCATCAATTTTATGTCGCGCATATGGCTGTAGTGTTCGTATTTTTTTGCGATTCAGTTTTGAATAAGTGAGAGGCTTTAAGATTTTTGTGAAACACTCTCAAATTAAATATGTTTTTGAGAATGGCAACTCTGAGGTAGATAGTTTTAAAGCAACCCTAGATAAGTCGTCTTAAAACGGTCATTAAATATAAAATTACAATGTTCACTAATAAAAGATAAGTATTCCTAATTATTTTAAAATTCGTCCGCCATCGCAACTAATTAGTAAACAAATGGAAATGTAATTTGTTTGTCAACTGACTTTAGGGCATGTTTGACTAGACTGTGTTTAATGTTATGTATATCGGGTATTTATTTGCATTTATTTGTAAACAAGATAGAATATCATTAATTATTTATAAATTGAATTTGTCTGTTTATTGAAATCTGTTTTCTTTCACGGTAAAATTAACAACGGATAAGCATGATTTTTAGCATGGAGGCTGTATAGGGCATTAAAAATTACCTAGCTTTTTATTCGGTAATTTACATATTCAGACGGCAGAATGAATAGTAAAATAAATTATAAAAGTGATATTGTACAAACACAGCTTAATATCAAGCAGCAATATAGATAAATGGCTAATGATGATACAGTTTTTAATTAACCATCTCCTATTTTATAGTAAACATAAACTTCTAAAACAACGTGCAATAATGAAATTAAAAACTACCAAATAAGGTTGATAAGGCTCAAACTCGCATCATAAAATACCAAACAGAAATGAATGTGAATGGACTGCCTTCAAGGTTTCTCAACTATAGGAAACATGATCGATCGAGCATAATATTTACGATCAATAAGTACCAGTACATAAAATAGGAACAAGAAATGAATATGACGGTGATCAGCTACGAAAATAGTAGTAGGTACAGAGCATTCTACGCAGTGAAACTATCACGAGAGTACATAGACCTTAGCAAGATATAGGAAGTCAATAAACAGTATTGGAATGGTAAATAAGTTTATATGAACTCAGACACTAGTCAATTACGAGCTATCACCATTGCTTATTTATCAGTTTTTAACCGACTTCAAGAAAGGAGGTTATAAAATCCTCTAATAGTTTTTTATTATATTTATTAAAAAAATTGCTATTTTTTTTTAAGTAAAGTTTCTGTTTGATATAATATTGAAAAACCATTAAACATGATCATCGATTAAAAGAACCAAATTAATATTTTTTGGTTACCGAAAACATATCCGTACTAATTATATCAATAATGATGCAAATGGTTTTTTTTTATTGACCAATAATTTATGACAATCGTTATTTATGGTAAGTCATATTTTACATTATTAACTTATTAACTAATTAATATTAATTTATTTTAAACTAAATTAGGTACATAAAATTGTCATATTTCTACATATTCATATTTTTTATCAGCTAAACAAAACTACTTACTCTAATCCCAAAAAAACCTTTAATAAAGTCAGGAAGTCAGATATCTAAATACCTACTTACGGAAGTTATGTTGCTCAACTTCATGTTATTGAAAATTGAATTACGATTAATGATATATGATACTTACTTGACTTTTGTTTACATCTATGTACCTATGTACGTATATACGCGTCACTTACGCACTTTGAATAAAAAAATGTAGAAGCGAAGTAGGTATTTTAATACATACATATAGTATGTACTTACCCTGTTATTCGTAAATTACATTAAAAAACCGTGTTTAATAACATACGTAGGTAATGTATGGCAATAAAAAAGGGTATGATTAATTTGCCAATATTGCCTACTAATAAAATGGCAATTTACTCTCTCTTGAGTCGTATTTCCTCATGGCTGAGGGTCGTGACTCCCCGCAGAATTATATCGTTAGGAGAGTTCTCTTGGGCAGATACATCGTTGAGGGCGCCCATGTCCTTCCACGGAAGACACATGTCCTCTGATATTGTGGTCCTCAAACATGTCGGTTTCCTCACGATCTTTTCCTTCACCGTTAAGCTAGTGCAAATCCACACTTAACTTGATAATACAAGTCATTGGTGTAGTACCGGATTCGAACCAGGGTGCGTCTGGATGAAAAGCAGACACCCGAACCGCTGAGCCACACTCGCTATGACAATCAATATACTGTTATACATATGTATGTTTTCAAGTGAACACAAGTTTGGTAGCGTTAAAAAATGTGCATATATATCGTACAACTAAGCTACGAACCTAAGATTTCCCTCCGTAACAAATAGTTAGTTATTAGCAGTTATACAGTTGAGAAATTGCGGTACCCTAAGTAAACTGGAGATCTGTTGAGAAACCTCTCTGTAACCAAGGACGGTTGCGTTCCATCATAATATTTATTTAAACTATGATTTAAGGCACTTGTAGTCCTGCTTATCTATTTCTACAATTTCTTTTCTTTTGACACGTTAAATTGTAGGTCTGTTTGTCTAGTACGGCAGTCGTTAAGCCATGTCAGAGGCCCTCAGGGCGGCTTGATAAACTCTCGACACCAGAGTTGGCTACTCTCATTCGATAAGAAGAATATTTCTTATTCTTTGTTTTGTTTAAAGTGAAAACTTATTTTTCATATAATATTATAACATCTTATGTGCATATTATGTTATATTCATAGGTTATATTATGTTCTTTAAAAAATCTATATATTTGGCTGTAGAAAGTATCTCACGCTTCAATAAAAATAAGTAACAGATAGATACGATTATTCATTGTAACACACGAAATAAAATCAAAAATAAAAAATAAAAATTACTTGTGCCATAAGTGGCGACCTTGTCGCTGAAATCGAACTCTTCCAGGCAACCTTTGGATGGAGAGGAATGAATTCGAGAATAATCCCGATGTAAACCATGTCCCCGTTATAAAACGGGGACATGGTTTACAACAGAAATAGATGAGACGTAGAGATCTAATTAATTACCTCTTTTAATTATCCTAGCTCGATGGAAGTCGGTCAAAAATCGTGAATCTATACTTCTATACTAATATTATAAAGCTGAAGAGTTTGTTTGTTTGTTTGAACGCGCTAATCTCAGGAACTACTGGTGCGAATTGAAAAATTATTTTTGTGTTGAATAGACCAGTTATCGAGGAAGGCTTTAGGCTATATTACATCACGCTGCAAGTAATAGGAGCGAAAAAACAATGGAAAATCTGGATAAAACGGGTAAAATTATTCATCTTTGAGGGCTTCCGTTGCATGCGCTGCGAAAATAATTCAAGATTAAAAAAAAATGTGTATGAAAGAATTATATTATTTAATTAAAATATTTCTCTTGAAATAATCTAACAAAATGTCCGCAACAGTATATGTCTATGTTTTAAGGTTAACTCACTAGAACCGTTTTTATGGTAATAACTATTCCACGCGGACGAAGTCGCGCGCATCAGCTAGTGAAGATATAAAAAACAAACGCTGCATTCTAACCCTTACCTTAGCCAGGAATATTGAACGGCAAACAGTTAGGGTTTATTTTGTTAAACTTGTCGGAATCAAAGCGAAACTTGGATCGAACATAATTGCTGATAAGAATTTTACTGGTTACTTACTTTGCCTAGTAGTTACGCAATCAATTACTTGACAATTATAACTTTACTAGTGGATGGCCGCGGCTTCGTTCGTGTTGCTTTGATAAACAAAATAACTTATCATTCGAGATCCTAAGCTACATGACAAATAACAAAGATCCATTTCTCCGTTAGGCGTAAAAAACAAATAGACTAAGAAAGAAAAGAAACACTTTAAACACTTTCACTGTTGTATAATGGTGCAATATTAGGTAAAGCGAAAGTTCTGATTGTTGTTTGTTTTGGTTTGTTCCTCTTTTACGATACATCTGGAGCGACAGGTCAACAAATTTTCTGGTACAGAGATAGTATAAGATCTCAAAATAAACACGATTTCAATTGAATAATAAACATAAGTCAAACCTAGGCTAGCCGTTTATAGGTTGTTTATTTACCTATATATAGTTATAGCTGTAGTTAAAAACTTGTTCATTTTCTTATCCAACCTTTTTTGTTGATATTTCTTTTTAGGCAGTTGAATACCTAAATAAGATTGGATTTATATAAACTTATTCAAGTGAAATGCGGAAAAGTTAAACTTTTGCACCTTAAATAGAATAAGTATTGATTGCGTGATTGTTTACATCTTTGATCCAATATTAAAAGCGGCCTGGGCGTTAATTCAAAAACTAATCTACTTATCTTCATATTAAAATTAATCCAATTTGGTTTAACTGTAACGAACGAACACTTACGTAATACCTATCCACACTTACAAATTTTATCTGTAGGTACACCTAAATTTAATATAAATAAAATATATATAGTGTGAATTTTCATGACTGAAGTCAAATTACAATCTTCTGATACATTGCCTGGTAACAGGCTATTTAAAGAAAAAACGGCGCAATCTTTTCACGATTTTCCTTCGAATTGCAACTTGGCGCAGCAACTAATTTGCTAAATGCAGTCGTTTACAGCCTTCAATTCGGCATACTCCAAACAAAACTAATTACAGTTTTTAGGTGTATTTCCGGAGAACATTGTTTAAAATCATTGTTTTAGTTTTTATTACTTATTTAGCGCCTTTCTTACCGCTCCATGAAGTTCGTAACGGATGAATGACATGGTTTTAGAAGCTAAATGGAAATGTCGTGATTTTCCTGCTTAGATACTCGGTTGCAAAAAAATTGCCTTATGTTGCTACAAAAAAAAAATTTAACCTTCAAATAATGTAATTCAAAATCATTAATTTCACACTAAGCAGTTATAATTCATAATTCATAGATGACCGTAATACTCATAGAAAGTAGGGCTATAGCGATTATTCTCTCATTATTATATATTATTAGGTATATCATTATATATTATTATACCATTCTCTATTCTCATTATTCTCTTCCTCTGTTAACCGTAGTGTATATACGGCTGAACTAAAATTTGTGAACTCTCTTTCTTGATAGGATAGCTTTATTTTATCATAACAATACGTAACATTTACTATCATTTTATTTTCAGCCTTGGAGCTGGTGCGTCCAAAAGGCCGTGTCTTCATCAGTCTCCTTTTCAACACCATGTTCATCCTCGGCGGAGTCACCGTCACCCTGCTGGCCTGGTGGCTGCAGAACTGGAGATACCTGGTCTTCATCATCTACTGCCCCTCCGTCCTAATCTTCGTTTACATCTGGCTTCTCCCAGAAAGTTTCCGCTGGCTTCTCAGCAAAGGCAGATATGAAGAGGCCATCAAAGTCCTCAGCAAATCCGAAAGAATGAACAACGTTATCGTTCCAAAAGACCATTATATCCAAGTAGAAAAACACGCCATGAAACAGAGACACGAAAGAAAAAGCCAATCCAAAGAACAGAATCAGTCGACCTTCAACCAGCTGTTAACATCTGCGATGATTTGGAAAAGACTCTTCATTTGTTCTTTCCTTTGGACGTCATCGACTTTGGTCTACTACGGTCTTTCGATCAATGCCATTGAACTGTCTGGAAACAGTTACTTGAATTACATAGTGGTTATAGTAATAGAAGCACCAGCTAATGTCTGCAAGTTGATCTTCTTGGATAGATATGGAAGGAAGAAGGTGATTGCTACAGCGTATTGCATGACAGGACTGATTCTGGTTGCTTATGCTTTTGTACCAGGTAAATACTTTAATTCATACCATACTGACATAATTTGCATTAAGTATTTTGCATGATAAAAAGGATGTCTTGGTGATCTGATAGAAAAATAAACCTTAAAAATCTGATTGTTGTTCAATGTACACTTTATTAATTGGTGCTATATTTTCAGCAGTAACTAAAACTTTTTTAACGCACAACAAAGTGAAATTTCTTTATTTATTTTCTATCTCTATTTAAGGAGATCCCAAATTCGTTACTAATTGAATGCTAAACTGTTGTTGATGGTTTGTTTGTTCTTCTCATTTAGATATCTGAAACAGATCGAAGAACTTTCGAGACGCTTTGAAATTGAACAAACGATCATACAATTCTATAAATATATTATATATAAATTATTGAAGCAGATTAACGAACACAATAGGCGCAATTTACATACATTTCGCTTATGTTTTTTTTTATCTCAAATGCCTTGCGCCTTGTACCAAAAACCTAACAAGATTCCTCAGTTACACTCTTAAGATAATAGCAAGGCGCTTTTTAACAATAACAAATTAAACTATTCAATTAATTTTTCAGTTGGCAACTGGTCTCTAGTGATGTACCTAGGCGGCAAGTTCTTCATAACGCTCGCCTACAACTCCCTATACGTGTTTGCTGCGGAAGTGTTCCCAACCAATTACAGGACATCACTATTGGCGATGTGTTCTACTATTGGTAGGATAGGGTCTACGCTCGCACCCCAGACGCCTTTGCTCGTGAGTTTAATTGTATTCTTATTTATTAATTTATTGTGAGTATGTAAGCTTTTTGGCCGTTTTTTTATTTTTAAAAACACAGCTGCTGTACTCACCTGCTTAATATACAAATGATTTATGCATATCATAGGTTCCTAAACTATATTTGTACTCAAATACAAATACAAAATTCATTTATTTGACGTAAATATTGTACAATAACGTGTGAATCCTCTGACCTCATGGTAGCCGTTAGACTGTGTTACAAGGCCAGAGTCATCTCCCAATATAATACTAGGTACCTACTTGGGTAAATTACGTCATAGTTATTATGTAACATGAATACATGACAAAGAATAGAAAACTAACTAAAAGATACAATACCTAAATACAGTTATAAAATGCCTTTTAAGCCATTCAACAGTAACTCTTTACAATAAAAACTAGTATTTAATGTTATCCATCAAAAGTGAACTACCCTCAAATCTTTACACAAGTTCGTATGACACAACGTCAACAAAGATTATAGGCATTCACCTTCCCTTACGTACTGAATGAATAGTTAATTTTTTGATAACAGTCGTCTCTGGAAATTTACATTATTATCGCAAAGATTATCTCTATTACTATATTTCATTTTAATCATAATATAACACATTACCAAGCCATTTATTGTTTATCTTTCAGTCTGCTGCCGGTACATTTCCAAGAAACCACTCCCACTTATCATATTATCTAAACTGTATAAACATTATTCCAGACAAAATTCTACGAATACCTGCCGACTATGGTGTTTGCTGGAATGGCAACACTATCAGGATTCCTGGTCCTGGTGCTGCCAGAAACAAACAACACGAAGTTGCCAGACTCACTCAAAGAAGCACAAGATCAAGATAAAAAACCACAAGAGAAGAATTGCCAAAAGACAGAACAAGTAATCCCACAGACACAAGAAAAAAATACAGAAAGTAGTGACGAAAGTGTGATCGAAAATAGTAAAAAAACGAGACTCTGATATAGTTTAAATGATTTAGTAATATTGTTGTAAAATTTATGATGATTCAATATTTTCTAATATTTTCATTCCATTTTAGGTGCTTCCGTGGGTTGGATGACACGTTAAATTGTAGGTCCCGGTTGTTTGTCTAGTACGGCAGTCGTTAAGCTATGTCAGAGGCCCTTAGGGCGGTTTGATAAACTCTCGACACCAGAGTTGGCCACTCTCTATTTCCTCGTCTTATAAATGTTATTGTTTTAAAGGCGCCTTATTTAAATGAATATGCCCAATTTAAAACAACTGTTATCCGTTTTTTTATGAAATAATTTACAACAGAAATATGCTATAGCTCTCTAAGATAGTTAAAATATCCAAATTACAAATGTATATTATGACATAACCATAGAACTATAATAATATGAATGTATAGATATGAAAATGTAATGTATGATCAAATGTGTGATAAGTGTCACGAAGTTCAGAAACTAAGGCTCGTGAGATGTGTGTTAGATAAATAGATAATATTTTAGTTTAATTAGAATTTTGACTAAAATAGATTACATTTTAGTTAAATATTAGGTTAAAAAATGTTGGCTATTCTAACATAGATATATGAAATCTTGCTTTTAATGAGTACAAATATAGTTTATTTAATTAATAAAGTCTTTACAAAGAAGATATAAGTTTTAGATGGGAAGCCTTAGAATTAAATAAATGCCCGAAAGTGATTGCTTTTAACGATAAGTCTACCACTTGTAAAGCTATAATATGTTGATATTTTCGTAAGTATTTGTTTGTTTTAATATCAAAATATCTATCTTACTTTTATACCTTTATTGTTATACTAACAATAATAAAATATAAAAACAAGGGAAAAAAAAACTAAACATACTACTACTAACTACTACAAAAAAGGGGCACTTAGATAATCTTTAGAAAAGCCTAAAGATAATCTAAGTGCTCCAGCCCACTACCAGAGGGCAGCGTGCCCAGCATGCTGGCCGCATTACCACGCTGGATGGCAATGCTTATACGTTGAGCCAGAAAAAGGCCAGCATTTTGGTCATAATGTCTATCTTATAATGTAAATGTATATAATATATAAAATACTCTACCTGTCTTTATTATATTATCTATATTACTGAACTACATGTTTAAAGTAATGTATTTTAAAATAAAATAAGCTAAGCATAACAAAATTGACTTCAATATATTAGAAATCCCACAATATGTATGTATTGTTATTTTTTACAGCAAAAAAATGTAGTATATATATATATATATATATATATATATATATATATATATATATAATGTTTTAAACGTTTAATAATAGGTACATAACATGACCTACGTCGCTAGATTACATGTGCATTATAAATCACTACTCACATATAACATAAATACATGTTATTGTATGTATGTTGTATGTCATTATTTCCAGAAATCTAGACAATTCACACATCAAAGCTAATGCTAGAATAATTGGTACCTAAATACCTTGATGTCTATTATTTTGTACAAGTTGCTTTTTTAACATATTATTATGATTACTTTAAAGATAAATATGACAAATTCATGTTATTTCAACTTGTAATTGTAACACACTGGTCTATTAAAAAGTTTTTGATTGTTTTTCTGTTTGTTATTTTACACTATTTGTTTTACATTGTTGCATGTTACTTGTTCTGCTCATATTATAATTATTCTGTTTAAATATAAACACAAAGAAACCTAGAGATCGTTTAAAAATGCTAGCCACAAATAAATATGTAGATAAAAAACATTCCGTTAAACAAACCAGTAATAACACTGGCCAGCAATAAAACCAAGCGAGTCACGTTTGAGTTTTAATTTGAAAAACGGATTAAAAACTGACGGATTCTTTTTTTGAAATTTTACACAGCTCTTTGCATCTAGGGGTTCCACAATCGTAATTTTGTGTTTAGAACGTGCTCCCATTTCTCTGCACGTGACTATAGAGCGCGAAAGATAAATTTAAACAAAAGCTATAGCAGGCTGCAGGATACAGAGTATATAATGTATTAGGGTAAAATTAGTTTGTTGGTTTGTAGCTATAGATACTTTATCAATTAATCTTTCTTGGTTTTACTTCTTATTACTTACTAATTCAGGCAATAAGGTAGATAGGCGCCTGAAGGAAAATATCATAAAAAAATACTTTAAGACACAATGTACTTATTGTATAGGATACTGGTATCTAAAACATTATTGTATGGCTTATTTATGTACAAGAAACCCATTACATATAATATGCGTAATACATAATAAATCACATAATAATCAAAATGATAAACCTCCTAACACCAGAAAAGGCTTAAATTATCAAAATAGACATCGTCACAGATTCCAATAAAACTCGAATACGAAATGCGAACCCTGTTAGGGTTTATCACAGATACGAAATTCACACTTTTGTATAGGTACTTATTATTATTTACTGCTTTGCTCATACTCAAATTACTAAAAAAAAAATTATCTAGTGAATTAATGATTTATCAATGAATTTAAAACTCTTCGATCACTAGTGGACGCCCGCGGCTTTGCTCGCATTATTTAGCAGCAGCCTATAGATGACACTCCTTAGGCTTCATAGTACCTACATACCAAAAATCATGATGATCCTTTCAGTCGTTCTTGCGTGATAAGCTTTTAAATAAACAGACAAACAGAGACACTGAGAAACAGATAAACAGACAACATTTCTAAAAATTGTTGAAAGAAGACACCGTGTTGTTGTGGTCCTGAAACATGCCGGTTTCCTCACGATGTTTTCTTTCGACGTTAAGCGAGTACAAGTCCTTAAATGATTTGATAAACAACTCATTGGTGTGTTGGTGCCGGAATCGAACACCTCAGAATGTTAAACGTTCGCTTCCACAAAGTAAGATTTGTCATTGTTATTTGTCTTTCTAAGAACTAAAATTGATCTCAACTAATAATTTTATAGTGCGAACTGCTAAATTGTGGAACTCCCTGCCTGAACATCCCTGTTCCCCGCGGAATATAGCCTTGCGATCTTCAAAGCGAGAGTGTATCGGTTCTTACTGCGTTAGCGCGTTCCATGTTAGACCGTAATGATTGCTTACCATCAGGCGAATTACGGTCAAGTGCAAACCCATTCCTTGTAAAAAAACCTGCTCTCTACGGCCACTCCATACAAAGTATTATTTCCTCGCTCAGTTGTCCCTACGCGTTAACTCATAGAACGTGACAAAAAACCCCCGGTCAAAGGGCAAGCTATATCGGACCAAAAACAATTTGTAAGTTTTTGTTACAAACCCTCCGACCGGCCGAATACATGAATATGTTAAGCCGTAAATACCCCTTTATGTGATACCTATGGTTTCTTCACAAAGAGAATGTTAACTATACGCATAAATCTTGTGAGGATATTGGGACCCCAAACATTTCATTGTACATTTTGCTCTGCTTATAGCGTTACTGTTGTAAAATATTGGTATTTTAGAGAATATGTACATGTGGGTACCGGAAACTTTGGTAGGTTTTTTTTTAAAGGACTATGCAGCTGGTTGTCAAGTGCTACCATTGCTGCGTCACCGGACGATGGCTGGGCACTGATGGTGCCCGGGCCTATGTACTAGTTAGGGGCGACTGGCACAAGGGCGCCTCTGAGGCACGAACCTTGGCTTGGGCCGTCGCCAGAAGGGGAAGACCGGGTTGCCCTGTTCATCCCTGAAGGGGAGTGAGCTAAGGCTCTATCAGCGGTTGTGTCTGAGTGATTAAACTTTAATAGCGTTGTTCCGGTATAAAAATAGCGTATGTCAGGACCAATCACGATGTTCTGCCGCTCCGTAGAAGGGCGTGAGTGAATAAACAGAACAACAAACACAGTTTCACTTTTATATATACCTAATAGAATATGTAGTATGACTAATGAAAGTTTGAAGGCTTTGTTCCTGTGTCACGAAATAGTGGTTATGTTAGTTTCGAATGATAAAATCACGTGACATTTTACACACTGATGTACCTGGTAGTTAGTAGGTACTTGGGCCTTACTTTATACGTATTAGCGTAAAGGAACTGCATGAGATGAATGAAAACACATTCGCCTCATCAATTCAACAGGAAATTGCTACCAAAATAATATGAATCCAATCCAAGGTCAATAACGCAAAGTTATTACGGATATATAATAAAAAATATAATAATAAGGCAAAAATAAAGGTTCATATTTGTCTCAGCCAACCAAAATATTATTATTAACCTCAAAACAGATTGAAACAAGTTAGCAAGTAGATACTATTTATAGAAAGTCACATCTCAGATCAGATAAACCATGAGCTTGACATTCAAGTTGACTGCATTCTAGGTCAGCTCACACTTTTGTACTTTTTAATAAGCCTAACTAGAGACTGATTTAAGAAATAACGAAACCAACATTTTTTTACAAACGTAAAAGTTTGAAACCAACATTTTACAGTTATGAGTATAAGTCTATTTCAACTAGAGAGCGAAAAACGGACATTGACCTTTTAGTGTTGCGCAGGGAAGACCAACCTTCTTTGCATCAATAAATTTAATATTTAACAACTATTTTGTCACTATCAAAATTCAGGTTTTCAGTTTTTACCTAACAATTATCATTACATTACCTACTATTATCACTATTTAACTCAAAACTGTAGAAGAAGTTTTTCATGTAACTAACTACCTACACATTAGTAAATTAATCATCTGACATTGACAGGTGTAATTAGTTTAAGATTTAAGTGTGTGCCAAATAAACTATTTATAATTATTATTACCTATTTAAAGGAAACGATTAAGAAAATAAAATCAAACGAATTAAAAAATTATTGGAAAAAAGGTTTGCAATATCTGATTGACCTTGTCGCTCGCCTCGCCCGGTACCACGAAACACGGTAAATGCGTAAGCGACAGGGAAACGATACGTAAATGTATGGATAACGATAGGCATCGTTTGTTATCGGTGCTCTCGTGGTACCGTGGCGTGAACGTACGTTCTTCGCTCTCTAGTTGAAATAGACTATAGTAATATCACGCGGTAATGGCACCTTAGCTGAGAGGACTCTTTTGTGAAACGGGTTGTATGTTTTAGGTATAAGTCAGCAAAGCCTAGAGCTGTGTTTTACTAGCTGCATAGTCTAGTGTTACCTGCCTTTTTCACAAAATATAAGAGATGATGGTGAAAAATTTTGATGCTTATGTTCTTAGAGACTGCATTTAGATAAATAGGTAATTAGGAAAGTAGTTAGTAAGATAATTTGCAGAGAAATTACAAGTGGAAAAAAACAGTTCGAAATCATATCGAATATCAGTAAATTATTTCGTGTCAAATATGTTTTAATTTTGTGCCAAATAGTAGTCAGTCAATTTTGTTTACGCAAATGTGCAAAAATTACAAAATATCTTTGTATTATTTATTGAAATCATAGGTGTGGAACATCCTAAAAATTACCTATAATGTTAGGTAAAAACATAAATTTGACTTTATTCGTTATTCAGTTGTGCCTTCCCATTCAATTCAATCCAAATATAAATTACATCAAGTAATTGAATGAAAACCAACCAAAAAAATAATAATGTAAAAATTAATATAATGTTAACCAGCTTTAAATGTATATTCAGTTCATTTAAGAACACATTCTGTTTTGTGTGCAATTATAAAATAAATAAATAAATGTCTACCATAAAACTCAATTTACGATTCCTTAATTATGAAAATAATTAATTAATTTAATATCTTTAATTTTTGGTACAACTACGAGAGGCGAATAAAAATAATTACATACGAACAAACAGATTTACAAATTTTAACCCTTAAATTATACTCATATCAAGTAGGTAAGTTAAGTTCGTTATTTTTTTTGTCCTCAGTAAACAAGTTATTAAAAGATCTTGTTGAGCTGAATAAGCAGTGAAGTGTAAGGCAGCTTTAGTGCAACAATGCTATTTTATTATGGGTTAAGTTTTCAAGTGTTTTTGTGTATCTTTTTTATGTGGCTTGTGTTTATATCTGGAGTAGATTCAGCAACTGCAAAGGATATAGAAGAAGATTATATTTGGCCGAATAGCGTCGTACTTAAAGGTATGTCTAAATATCAGAATCTATTCGAGTAAGTATTTCGTTTGACTACAGTAAAGTTGTGCAGATGTTGTTTCAGGGTTTCGAAGGATTCACTAGCAAAAAAAAGATTATAGATTACCTTCCTAAACTAGAGCACCACCATCAAATACAAATAGTATTGCAGATTAAAGCAAATAAGAACTAGTGTTATCTGGTAGCGTCGTATAGCAGCCTGAGCCAGTAAGTTGTTAGATTCTATTTATTTTATGAGTGGATAAACGTCTGACGGTTAATTCATATTTTATATGACTTAACCATCTCGTGTAAAAAAAATACTGACTCATCCGTTGGATTTATTTATCATCGAACAGTGCACTTTCATACATACAACCCGTAGATATGATGACTGCTGAGAATAAGCCTCTCTTCAGGGTGTCATACAGTACCTACAATCAGCAGCTTGTCTAACACAATTCTTTTCACCTTTCTTTGATAATTTTATACTATACATATAAAACTCAAAGGTGACTGACTGATATAGTGATCTATCAACGCACAGCCCAAACCACTGGACGGCTTGGGCTGAAATTTGGAATGAAGGTAGATGATTTGACGTAGGCATCCGCTAAGAAAGGATTTTTGGAAATGCCACTTTAAAAGGGGTGAAATAGGGGATGTAAGTTTTACTTCTTAATGCAAACGAAGCCGCGAGCACCCATTAGTAATAAAATAACACTCAATTCTATGCTCGTTTACTCGGCAGATGGCGCGACATACGACTACATCGTGGTGGGTGCGGGTGCGGCCGGCAGTGCTGCGGCGGCGCGCCTGGCGCTCGCGGGGCACAGCGTGCTGCTTGTAGAGGCGGGGCCTGAGCCCACACCTGCTTCTACGGTACTTGTGTACATCATATATAGTTATGATACTAAATCTATGGGTCTTCAAATCCTGAGTAATTAGCATTTTTAACATCTACCTGATGTCATATGTTACACAGAGTGAACAAATGTCCATGAATCAAAATAAGATTAAAATGAAGACCACACGACACGTAGTACATTAGTAGTGGAGTAGACTTTCTTACTTTACTTCCTACAATTTAGCTGTACTGACTTTCATTCCAATCCTCTCATTTCCAGGTCCCTGGATTATCCTTGGCTTTGATGGGCTCGTCATTTGACTGGAATTACCCCACAATTGGCAACAACGCATCCTGCCTTGCATCAGAAGGCAGCGCGTGCCGAGTCTCCGCCGGTAAAAGCCTTGGAGGCTCCACGGCAATCAACCACATGATATATGCACGTGGCAATCCTCTAGACTACGAATACTCTTTGCCTGGTTGGAGCTGGCGGGAGTTACGACCTTACTTTCTACGAGCCGAAGGGCTGCAAGAAACACTACCAAAAACCTCCACCCGCCACCACAACACCACAGGCCCTGTCAAAGTTGGGTTCTTCGAAAATCCCGATAATCCATGGCAGACACGCATTTACCGCGGGTATCAGGAGCTAAATTTTCCGGCAAACCGTGACGTCAACGCTGATTCGCAGATCGGTGTGAGTCGCACCCTCGCCTATTTTCATAATGGAGAACGTATGAGTACTGCTCGCGCCTATCTCACGCGTGGCGACGTCAAGCGCCGCTTGCATGTAGCTACTGAAACTTCGTGTACGAGTGTACTCCTTGATGACAATAATTCAGTGCGTGGCATTACTGTACTGCACGGTGCCTCCCGCCGGCCGCTGAGGCTGCGCGCGCGCCGGGAGGTGGTGCTCAGCGCTGGCACCGTGCGCAGCCCACAACTGCTCCTGTTATCTGGCATCGGTCCTGCAGACCAGCTCCGGGCACACTCCATCCCAGTCCGCGCTGACCTACCCGTCGGTGACGGCTTCCAAGACCACGTATTGCCGATCGTCGTCATACTCGTCGACCGAGGTAATCCACTCTCGGAAGACATAAATAATGTACTGGAGAAGATGAAGCAAACAGTGCAATTTGTTAATGAGCGTACAGGCCCACTAGCAGCCAATGGAGTGACAGACATTACCGCTTTCGTGAATACGCAGTGCTACGACTCGCAGAATAGAAAAGTGCGGAACGAATCATCCGAGTGCGAGATTCCATCCATGCAGTTCATCCATACTTACGTGGATCGCAAGCTGCTTTCCCTCGGGCGGTCGCTTATTGGACATACTACTGTTCTGAACGATGATGTGATAGATCAGCTAGTTGCTGCCAATGTAGATAACGCGCTAGTAGTCGTGTCTCCAGTGGTGTTGTCGCCAAAGTCTTTCGGGTACGTGCGTCTCGCCAGTACGGACCCTTCTGTCCCACCCATTATCAATCCAAACTACTTCTCTGACGAGCGAGACGTGGAGGAGGCGCTTCGTGGGGTTTCCATTACGAGGCATTTGGTGGAAACGAGCGTGTTCCGAGAAATGAATGCGAAGATAATGAAGTTGAAATTTCCAAAGTGCTCGGGGCGTGGGCAAGCTTACTGGCGCTGCTACGTGAGACACATGACCAGCTCGGTGTTCCACGCGGCAGGCACGTGCGCTCTGGGCAGCGTGGTGGACGCGCGCCTGCGAGTGCTTGGAGTGCGAGGTCTACGTGTCGCAGATATGAGTGTATTGCCTCGCTTACCTAGAGGAAACACCGCGGCCGCCGCCATCGCACTCGGAGAGCGAGTGGCAGACTTTATTGAAGAGGATTGGAAAAAGTGATACCACCAAATAATTTACAGAAATGATGTGAAAAACTGTTGTGGTTATTGTTGTTTATCCGATTTATTTATTTGAAATTATAATTACTTAATGAATATAAAAATATGTACGTCCAAGTAAAAAATAGTAACGCCTTGACCGAATACACTTTGAATATCAATCGTTTTCGCGTAATGATAATTTTCCTAAAGGTAGGTTTACCTACTTACCTACGATTTTGTAAAAGCAAAACTGTGATGCTGAAAGTGTCATCGCAATTTTTGGTGTGTGTAGTGATAGTAGGATATACCTATAGAAAGAAGCAACGAACATCCATTCCCTATATTATCTACAGTCTACATCATCTAAAAAAATATCTTCCTCAATGTTACTAGAGCAAGCGTGGTCCAACAAAGCGGGCAGAATTTAGTAGGCTATTGTTGTTAAATTCGGACGTTGATTCAATAGTGGAATGCTTGATTACAGTGCAGCACTTAGCTTGTGACTTGTAGCGATTTATGGCAACACATATAGCTGTGAGCGATGGGCCATGGGTGGAAGGGCAGGCTTGTTCGTAGTGGATAGGTATTATGCAGTAGCAGAGCCCGTAGCTAAACCAACGGGGATATTCGCAGAGATTAACAAAGCTAAACAGATATCGGTGCGGTTAGTTATTGAATTGATAACCAATAATAAATCTTCTAAATATATAAAACTCAAAGGTGACTAACTGACTGACTGACATAGTGATCTATCAACACACAGCTCAAACCACTGGACGGATCGGGCTGAAATTTGTCATGCAGGTAGATGTTATGACGTAGGCATTTCCTGAGAAAGGTTTTTTGGATATGCCAATTTTAAATGGGTGAAATAGAGGATGCAAGTTTTTTTCTTAATGAAGTCACGATCACCCACTAGTTTATATATAAAACCGACTTTACGAACGCGAGAATATAATATCGGTTGCTAGATTAGATAGTAAAAGTTATAAAGAAATAGATTTTTTATGTCAGAAAAAGCACTAGATTATTTTTTAAATTATATGACCTGCACTTCTTATAAGTACATAACAAAAATAGAATAAAGGTATGCAAAGATTTAATACTGGTTTGTTTCACTACGCAAAATGTAGAAATTAATACTAGAGACCCCAATCTCTTGTACCTTCCTACTGCTAATTGTTGTTCTGATTTATGTTGGATGTTATTACTTAGATTAATTCACACCTACATACAAACATACATGTTACATGTATCTAGACATAGCACAGAATACACCATAGTTGCAGAGAATCATGAACAACAAACACACATTATACTAATTATACTACTAGTGGACGCCGTTTCTGTTTATTTAAAGGCTCATAACGCAAAAACGGCTAAACGGATCTTCATGATTCACGCTTTTTGGTATGTTGGTAGTATGGGGTCCCGGAAGTTACATAGGCTTTTTATCACGATATAATGCCAGCGAAGCCGCGGGCGTCCACTAGTGATCATTATACATCATACTAAAATGTTCCCAAAACATCACTAGTTTGCCATAATGTATTGCATTGAATGCGGTTGTCATTAGTCAGCCGTGTCGGTGGCCGCGGTCAATCTGCCTGCGGTATAAGGTCTAACCAATACCTACTACCTGCCTAGTATCGTTTTATACATTCGAGAGTAGTACGAGTCGAGCACAGATAACAGATGGCGTAAAGCAGTTACAGAGTGGTGGCCTAGAACCTAGAACTGGCAGGCGCGGAGTGGCTCGTCCGGTCGCGAAATGGGTCGACGACATCGTCAAAGTCGAGGGTCAACCTGGATTAGGTCTACACAAGATCAACTCAGATGGCACATACAAAGGGAGGTCTATACCCAGCAGTGGGATCCCAAGGGCTTTGGATGATGATGATGATGACGAGTCGAGCACATACATATAGTTCGAGTCGGGCTTCAAGTCCCTCTATGGTAGAGATCTGCACAAGATAACACGTACCAAAAGAGGCCTATTTCTCAGCAGTGGGATAAAGAAAGCTGTGGATGACGTGACGATGATATACGAGTACAAGTTCTTAGTAAAACAGCATGACAATTTTTAACGCAGTCATCTTCGTACATCTTACAAAAATCGCGTAAACGTATGTTATTGCTCAATATTCTAAATTATCATGTCCAGACTGCTATGTATTAAATAATATATAATGATATTAATTTATTTTATTTTTAAATATTTATTAATAAATTAATTTAAAAATTTAATTACATTTAGGGAGAGTTGGCTATATCGTACCCCTTAACGATTATCTAAGCTTGTGCAAATACGGCTAAGAATATCCTTATGTGTCTGCGTTTGTAAGATACTTTAGTTTAGTAACTCTTATAAACAAATAAACGTTTTATATTTCAGAGCATTTTTCTCTGAATAAATTTGAATTACAAAAAAAACTGTTATAGGTACGATTTAGATAGCGGTACGTTTAATCGTACCACATGGGTTTGTAAATCGTACTTAGGCGTTTTCTATAATAACTTGAACAAAAACTACATATCATATTTTTTACAAATATTTAATGTTTCGAGATCAACAAAAAGGTGTAGGTACAAGTTCTTGTTGTTCTTCCAACCACAAACTTTAAATCACAAGTCCTCAGATTCGAGATTAATTTATTAGATGAAATTATATAAATGCAGGTTTTTATCAACGAACTATTGAAGGCACTTCGGGCAAATATCTGGAATGTCACTGCAAGTGATATGGAGCCACTTATGACATCTAACACATTCAATCCAATCCACCTTTGGTAACACAATCTCTTTTGGTAACATTGTTCTTCTTCTTTTTAATAGATTCTTCAAGTTTTATCTTCGGGAGTTTCGCAATTCTTTTTTCAATAGCTTGTTCCAAATCAGTTTTATATGGACTCGCGGTTAACACGACAGTTTTCTGTAACCCACGTTTTCTCGAATTTCTTTGTTTATTCTTTGGCTTTGGTGAAATAGTATCAATTGGAAATTTCAACGTTATTTTATCATCTAATTGTCTAGAAGTTGAAGCACCCAAATTCACTGTTTTATTACAAATTTCTTCTGACTGATATTTCGAAATCATAGTTTTGCTTTGAATATCAACTTTTGAATTTGAAAAATTATTTGTTTTGCATCCTTCATTGTTTTCCGGTAGATTTACTTCCTTGGGTTGAGCAGAGGTTAAGCCAATGCAATTGAAATAATTTAAGACCGTTGTTAACAATCGTTCAGGTTGTTCACGTTTTGATACTTGATCATCTGTAATGAATTTTTTTTCAGATATCATTTCATAGTTATCGCTGTTACTTTCAAAGAGGGACGGTGATTCGCATTCGGTGACGTCAGATCCGTTAGAGTTTATTTCATCCAAATCTTTGATAATATCTTCAAACTGACTAAGACTGTTTTTATCAGAAACTTCCATCTTATCGGTAGTGGCAAGAACCGCATTGGTAATATTATTCGCTTCATTCATGTCATTTTGACTTTGGAAAGTCTCTGCCGCTAGAAAATGATGGTCTTCAAATATGTGTCGATTAACCGGCCAAATACCAGTAGCTTTGAAAGCGCTAACAGCATTGCCCACTGTTGCTGCTCTTTGGTAGGCCTGGTTAAATAATTGTGCAACCTCATATTGTGTTACAGGCTTCCCAGTATTCGCCCTCATCCACGTTTCCACTTCCTGGATATAATATGTCCCTAAAGGTCCAAATACAGCGACATCTAAGGGCTGTAATTTGTGTGTCGTGTGGCCTGGCAATTGCAGCAGTATGATTCCATTTTCTCGAGCTATCTTAATTGCTTCTAGATTTTTTGAATGGGTTGTATGACCATCTAACAGAAGAATAACCTTTTTTTCCTTTGAGGGTTTTACAATTTCAATGAAATGCTTTAGCCAGGTAACAAACAATTCGGTGTTTATGTAACCTGTATCTGATACAGTGACGATACTGCCAGGAGGTGCACCATTTCTTAATTGAGGGCACATACGCTTCCTCTTGAAAATTATCATTGGTGGGATGAACTGTCCTGAGGCACTAACCGCACAAACAGCTGTTGTATTGACTCCTCTTTCTCCGCTTGCAATGGAGCCAACTTGCTTTTTACCTCTCTGGCCGATCACTTTTTGTGTTCTTTTTTGTACCGTTGAGATGCCTGTCTCATCCACATTGAACACATTGTTGGCAGTTATGCTCGTATCGTCAACAATCTTTTCCAGTTTCTCATAAAAATCCATAACATTTTCTCTGTTGAACCCTCTTGCTCTGTTAATAGAGGTTGCTTCTGGCTGTCGTAAACTTAGCTCTGGATGGCGCCCCATAAATTTGTAAAACCAAGATTTTCCTGCCATTTCTTTTTGTTTGTTAAAGTTATGTTGGATGCCATTTTTTTCAGCAATCTGAAATGCGAGACGCCTCACATCAGATGCAGTTAAACCGAACATACATTGTTCCATTTCGAGAATATGTTTTGCCAACTCATTTTCTATTGTTTTAGAAAATATAGTAGGTCTTCCTTTACATATCTTATCGCTTTGCTTCTTGAGATGTCTTATTATTGTAGGTTTTCGAATCCCATACCGTCTTGAGCATTCATTGAGGCCAACAGTTTTGTTTTTTAAGTCCCTTAACGCCTTCCTTAGGTCCTCTTCCGACCAAGTATAATACTTTCGTTTTTCTTGTGGTTCTTCCATCTTAAAACAATAATAAATACACAAATCAAACCTTACAAAGTTAATAATGCTCCTTCATTAATTAGAAAAGAGTAATATTTCGAAAAAAAAAAATAACTTATTCAAAACTGATTCATCCGTTTAAGATGAACAATGTCACAGACAGACATGCAGATACAAATATTATACTTATTACTTAACTACATTTCAAATTCGTAACATGCAAAAATTCTTAAATATTAAGGTCGGTTAAATTGTACCGGTACAATTTAAAAATCACCGGCTGGTACGATTTGCAACACAAGCCCCATTTTGAGAAAAAATGTTATCCTTTCATAACCTCAAAACATTGCATCGTTAAAGATAAATGAATTCAAAGAATAATAGCCTACAATTAACACTATGCAACAGCAAATCCCATAGAACTTACCATTTCCAAACCACAGCTTACGATTTCAAAGTAAAAAGTTATAACAATCACCACGAAAAAGTTTTTTAAATTGTCACAGTTGTTGTAATTACCGTAGCGATGTGCTAAACTGTCATGGCTTCCTGAGCGTTGCCAACAGTAATTTTGTGTTGCCAGATTAAACAAAAATGCTGATTTAGTAGAAAATTTTTGGGTGGTACGATTTATCAACCGGTACGATATAGCCAACTCTCCCTACATTTCTTTATTTCAGGCAATGCAAAATATTAAATAATATTGCACACATAAATAATATTTATTTTTGAAGTTTCTGAACTTTAAACACAAACATACTCAACTTCATCATCATCATCAACCCATTGCAGGACATAAGCCTCCTCCCCTTGCCACTTAGCACGCCGTTATTAAAACGAGCAATGCAAATGAGCTGATAAGCTATGCATGCTGCTACCACATTACGACCAAGACTCATAAAGCAAGCTGCTTGTTACCGACACCATATACCTGGTTAAGTCATTTAACTGGCCATTGTTTATCTTTCTGTTATCGTGGTCAACTGTACGCTTTGTAATAGTAATCTACGTTCGCGTTGAATTGAGTCATGTATTGAGAAATTAATGAAAGCGATAATTGGTTGGTTGTAAACAGTTCTGAGATGGGTGACCAAAGCGTTATTTTTCAGCTTTGCGCTTACGTAGATTGCAAGATACGTTGTAATTTGAGGTTATTTGTTAAGGTAAGCAAACTGTCGCCAAGAACCAAACGGTTTGCTCCGGCACCGTCGCTCCAGGTGACCTGGACCTGACTATCTCTCTTTGAGTCGTATTTCCTCATGGCTGAGGGTGGTGACTCCGCCACAGAATTAATTCGTTAGAGGAGTTCTCTTGGGCAGATAAATCGTGGTGGGCGCCCAGGTCCTTCCACGGCAGACCCATGTCCTAGGATTTTGTGGTCCTCAAACATGTCAGTTTCCTCACGATGTTATCCTTCACCGTTAAGCGAGTGCAAATCCACACATAACTTGAAAATACAAGTCATTGGCGTAGAGCCGGGTTCGAACCAGAGTGCGTCTGGATGAAAAGCAGACACTGGAACCGCTGAGACACACTCGCTTTCGGACCTGACTATAGTGTTCTATAAATCTTATTACTGTACCTTACAGCCCTAAACTAATTAAAGTACTTACTACCTATTGCATCTGGCAAGGAACTAAGCAAGCACTTACTTTAGCAACAGAATTGAACGGCTCCATACAACTGCTCGCGTGGCTCGATAAATCCGTCGCGGCAAGAATGCTCCATTAGAACCAAAAGGGCTTACTATAAGTAACTAAAACTAAGACAGTGGTGGTGGGTCAATTCAAATTTAAAATGTCTTTAATGCAATATAGTTACATATTTTACAATTTAATGCTACAGTATGTTTATTTTTTTACATGAGATAGGCTCACGCTTGACTACAACTTGCCTGATGTTAAGCAACGTTATAATCTACCTACGTTCTAGCGCGCTTGCCTAGAAGAAACTGGTTATAATGTGCACCTTAGGCCCTGCGCAGACGGCACACTTTTTGTGCGACCGAGTCTGCGGCGCACAAAAACTCTGCATGGCGCGCAAAAAGTCGGTCGCGGATATTTCACAGACTCAACGCACACGACGCACATCTTCGATAATTTTGTCGGCAGAGCTGTAGGGACGTAGACGCTATGGAAATTCTTGAATTAACATAGTTACATCGACCTCTGGCGCCATGATAATAGATCGCGTGCGTTACGTCCACCCCTAGCAAATGCAGATAGCCGACTAAAGTGTGCGCCGTCTGCGTTAGCGCACGTTGAAGCAAACGTTCAATTTTTTTCACACACTTTTTGTGCGGAGCGGCGTGCCGCGGCGCGGTGCGTTCTGCCCGAATACACGGAATTTTTGTGCGCCGGACTTTTTGCGCGTCGTGTGCGTTACTGCATATAATTGCATAGGTTCTATTTTCACAGACTAAAAAGTGCGTCACGGATAGTCTGTCGTCTGCGCAGGGCCTTATGCTTATAATCTAGGGTATATGCTAAGACTATACTTACTTCTGTAGTCGCTAGTTCTCTCAAACTAAGGGCCTATGCTACTGCTTAACGAAAGGCTGTATATCATAGTAAGCGCGACATAAATCCGGTACCTTCAATTTTACATGTTTGCCAACACACAGAGGCGCTAAAATGAATTACAGACTGACCACGTCGATTGTTTAATATTGGTAATCGTATGCGAATTTTATCGCTGGTAATCTGCCTGCGGTGCAAGCGTTTCTTCATCAGCAAGGTGTCTGAGCAAATCAAACTGCATTAACAACTGTACCATAACTTAGTTTGCTGACAAGTAATACCACATTGCACTTGCTGCATATATTTATCTATTCAATATATAAGAAAGCTGATGAGGGTCGAAAGACTGAACATTGAAATATAAAAAAAAATCTTTCGAGTTTTTGTCTGTTTGTGTCTCTGTTTATTTAAACGCTCATCACTCAAAAACGGCTTAACGGTTCTTCATAATTTTTGATATGTAGGTAGTGAGGTCTCTGTGTCAGGCTACTTTTTATCCCGAAATAGCGCAAGCGAAGCCGTGCGCGTCCACTAGTCAGCAATATTATATTATGTAGTAAGTATTGCTTCTGTGGAAACGTAAGCGAGTGTGGATTAGCGGCTCCAGTGTCTGCTTTCAACCAGACGCACCCTGGTTCACCAATGACTTGTATGTTCAAGTTTAGTGTGGATTTGCACTCGCTTAACGGTGAAGGAAAACATCGTGAGGATACCGACATGGTTGAGGACCACAGTATCCGAAGACATGTGTAAGGACCTGGGCGCCCACTACGATGTATCTGCCCAAGAGAACTCCCCTAACGAATTAATTCTGCGGGGGAGTCACGACCCCCAGTCATGAGGAAAAACGACTCAAGAGAGAGAGAGAGAAACGAAATGCTACTGCAATGAGAATGCTTGGGAAAAGATTGTGGTAGGGCCCAGCTCTAATATACCTACACTTGATAGCAAGATAGTAGGATAACTAGTTATGTACAAGTGTAAGTATTAATCAAGCTGCAGAGATTCGTTTGTTGATTGCCTGTTTTTTTTGGTTTGTAAAGTAACATAACTGCTACCCAAGTTTGTTTTTGTTACGGTAATTGTATGTATAGGCATAGGTATTGTATGTATATTATATCATGAAATTATGTGATATACTACTTAATTAATATACATATGTACTAACTGTGTAACTATGTAACTAAAACTTGAATAAAAAATTGATATTTACATTTTATTAAAAACATTACATAATTTACTCATCAAAAACAATCTTCTTACCTTGAGCAGGTAATAATGGCATAGATTTCAGTTTTCTTTTTGCTTCCCAAGATGGATGTAGCTTGTCTTCCTTTTTATCTTCTCTTCTACTATTGTTGAATCTATCATTTTTGTCACTAACTTTAGAATTTATGTCACTAAACTTGTCATTTCTGTTATTAAATTTGTCATCCCTATCATTAAATCTGCCATTCCTGTCATTAAATTTGTTATTTCTGTCACCATTTCCAAACCTGTCATTTCTACTACTGAAACCAGGTTTTCTATCTTCATAATTGTTATCAAACTTGTTTGACCTAAAACTATTTTGCTCAAAATTAGGTCTTGGTTTGTACTTGCGCCCAAACATGGCTGCCCTTCTTTCTTGTCTGTTTCCTTGTTTATGTACTTCTTTTACTTCATCCGGTGCTCGAGGTTCTGCCAAGGACAAGTAATTTTCACCTGACGCTGTTATAAAGAAAGGATCAACTATTTTCTTCCCTTCTACATGACTATCTTCATCTTTCTTAAATTTCCTATTCTCCATTTTCTCTTTCAAATTCTTGTTTTTATTTTCTTTAACTTTTTTGTCTGTTTTCTTCTGTACTTGCTTTTTAATTTGTATTTCTGTAATAATTTTGTCTATTTCTGCTGTTTCCAACTTTGGAATTGTTTTGAGTGATTCAATATCAATTGCTGGTACTTCTGGTTTAAAAACTTTATTTACTAATGGTTTAAGTTTTTGTTTAGAAACAACATTATTTTCGGGTTTAAGTTTAATTAATTTTCCTACTTCTTCATTTTCACTCTCACTATTTAATCTGACATCTTCTTCGGATTCGTCTCCAGTACCCTCATTTTGTTCCATCTCTTTATCAGAATTTTCTTCATCAGCAGCAACTAGATTTTCTTCACCATCATCTGATTCCATCACATCGCCAGATTTGTCAATATTTTCAACATCTGACTTCTCACTTTCATCACCGGAATTATCATTCTCACCCACAGAACTCTGACTTTCATTGTCAATATCTCTATTTTCATCATCATCATCATTTATATCAGCAGCGACATCCATATCTTCTACATTAAAATCTCCAGCTTGATTTGTTTTATTTTTTCCTTTCTTTTTATTCTTTTGCTGTTCCTTTTCTTCTTTCTTTAGCTTTCGTCTTTCTTGACGAGACATAAACAGATCTTTTATAGGTATGTTACCAAATCTGTTTCTTATGAACTTATATTTGTCTTGAAGAGCTTTGTGGAGGACTAACCTGGCACATGCTTTGTCTGTGTCCACATTGGGCTTATTTAAGTAATCATTTACTTTTCCAGTGTGTGTTATGATAAACTTGGCTAAATCTCTTGCTTTGATTTTCTGTAAAGTTCAAAATATTTTTATGAATATACAAATTCATTCATAGGTTCACATTACAAACTAAAGCATACTACATATTTATGTTATATCTACATCATTACATTAATTTTTATACTCTTTAACTCTTTGACTGCTCATAGTGTGTCTTTGGAGAATTAATGACATGCCCGGAACGCAAGAATGTGTTTTCAATACACTTCGTAAATTGTCATTAGGGTGGAGTGCTCATATATAAAAAAAAAGGTTTAAGATATCTGTATGTCATAGTAGGAAAATGGTGCATTATATTATAGTTAAAATAAAGTCTTCAGCTTCCGCACTCAACTCAAAAAATCTAAAATGAACTCAAAAAGAGTAGTACACATTTTACATAATATTGAGGTTAGTTTGATAACATAATGGTTATAATTGACGTATGAACTTTAGTTAAGCCATTCATTGAAGAACTGTTATAAAAAATACTGTTAAAAAGGAAGAATAATTGTCACTTTGAATTTGTGAATAATAGACAAAAAGTGACGCTACAATTTTGTATTAAATCAAAAGTATATTATCTAATTGTTTATTTCATAAGATAAAATTGTTAATTTGTTTAAGTTTTATTATATTTATACTGGGTTAAAGCAGGAACTACAAAAAAAAATATAAATTTTTATGAAATGGGGAGGCAGTTATCATAAATTAAATCCAATAATATTTTGTATGGTTTAATTTGGACTAATAACACACCATATTTTTACGAGGTTTTAGATTGTCATATAATGCAAAAACAAAAAACGCTCTACCCTAATAGACATATAACATAAGAGGGCAGCGAATGTAATAACAAGTAGTGTGCAAATAATAATGCCCTTAACACTTCAAAATAGACTGCTCATTTAGCACTACAGTGAAATAAATTTAGAATTGAGAAATACCTGTAATTTTTAAGTTTAGATTATGGGATGTCTCAATTATAATTTTACCTTGATAATAAGAACTTCTTTGACAGCAGATTCAGCTTTCCGTCTGAGCTTTTCCTTCAGATGATCAGGTGCCTTTTTCTCAGTCAAAGTTTTAGCTTTACGTGTCAGTTTATGAATGATTTGTATTTTAGCTTGGTTCAGCTTTTTCTTTAGAAGAATCACCTGAAAATACCCAATAAAAGAACAGATTTATAAACAAGTTATTGAACCCATTTTGCTGACTGGTGATTCAAACACATGTTATATTATTTCTAATTTGTTTAGAGACTACAAAAATATATAAAAACTCTCACAGATCTTTTCTTCTGCAATATAACCTAAAAATGTTAACACTTCCATTTCCGTTTACGGTGTTCTTTTAAACAATTAAAGGTGAAATTTTATACGTACTTCATTGTTAAATGCTTGTTTAACTGCACCAACTTCCATTTTAATCGAATTTTAGTTAAATATCGTAATAGTTACAGTGTAGTGAGGTTATATTATGTGGTATGAATGGGAACTCATTATATGATCCAAATTGCTGGTTCGGCTGCAGTTATTTACTTTTATAAAGTAGGTACACCAATTATTTCAAATACTAATTAAACTGGGTCTAGTTATTACTAATTAAATATATCAAGATAAATGAACGTTTTCATATCCACTTTACACTTTCCTTCCAACCAATGTTTACAAATTTGTTGACATTGACATTTTGATAGATTTAGATTGGTTTTGTCCAGCATATTCTACTTCGTGATCGACTAAAACGTCAGAATCGCTTATTGAAGCACATCACTAAAGAAAAGAAATAGATTATTAAAATTACAGAAAACAATATTTCTCTTTGGTCGGATCTGTCAATCCGAAAAGTACGTAAATAATTTTTTGAAATAAAATACGAATTTATCTATGTAATCGAAAATATTTTACCGGTTTAATTACTGGATTGTGATAAGTTTTATTGTGCTAGTGAGTTTGCAGTGTTGATTTATATTTACAAAGCTACCATCTCGTTTTTTCAGCATGGCTCCCCGGTTTGAGATCGCCGTCGGTCTGAAAAAAGGCCACAAAACCACTAAGATATCCGCTGGCAAAAAGGGTATCACAGACAAAGCCATCAGAATCAGACCCGCCAGGCTAAAGGGTGTAAGTAAACTATACTTTTATAACTAACAAATCCAGTGATAAGGTTATGTTTTGATGTTAGACGATGGTGCATCTCTTCGAGGCTCGGTTAGTTTCACATAACATTAGTTAGTAATTGTTGCTATGTGCTCTTGTTACTTGAAACAAGCATTTAGTAGGCAAGCAGGTTAGTAATTTTGTAACTACTCTGCTAAGTCTGCATGTATGTTGCTCATTGTCTCTGTAAGCACACTTAAGTCCATGTTTTCTATTATCTGATATAGACTGGCACCTGGAAAAGCCTATCAATAACTCTTCAATAATTGTATTCAAACATTAGTCTCTAATTTCAGTGACATGCCAATGCGCAACTTCTGAATGAAATCGTCCGCCAGAAACCAAGTAGCCTAACTAAAATATAAGTGGTGTAATAAATTTGACATGCTTGTTGGACTTTTTTGTTTGTAGTTTGTACAATGTAGCTTTATAATGGAAATTCCAATTTTTATCTTGGTTCTTATTATTTGTTTGATGTTATGAACATTCTGACTGTGTAGGCATTAATCTAATTGATCCCATAGGTATTTTAATAATTATAATTATTTTGTTGTCATATCCTAGTACTTGTGTTACTTTGCCCTGATACTGCAACATCATCTCAAATTTATGGGATATTAAAGTCCTTACTAAATTGTATGTTTGGGACGCCTTGCGGTGTAGTAATGAAAGTCATTGGTATAGTCACAACATTCTTTTATTCACTAGGTACACAACACAAAACGTCTCCATTATTATATAAGACTTAAAGACTTATATTAGCTTAGAAAGCTACGATAAACATTTCCGCGAGTGCGTTGGCGTGGCGCGGGAGCGGGGAGCTTCGGTGAAGGTCTCGGACCGACTCGTGTGCGTGTGCGACCGCAATGACCGCATGTCCTGCGTGATATTGAAGCGCGGTGTTCCCCGCGCCCCCTTCCCGCTCATGTGCGTGGGTCTATATGTTTTGAGGTGGCGCGACGATCGCCACATATGTATATCATGTTTGAGCTACTAAGTTAGCTCCCGGTTATGGTCTATAAGATGGAAGACAAGTAACTGTAGAGAGTTAGTTAAATATAGGAAACTGTAGAAATATTTAGCACTAGCTGTGCCAGCGACTTCATCCTCATGAAATAGTTATTAACAGAAACCCTCAAAGATGAATAAATTTCCCCATTTTTTCCACATTTTCCATGGTTTCTTCGCTCCTATTAGTTGCAGTGTGATGTTATACAGCCTAAAGCCTTCCTTGATAAATGGTCTATTCAACAAAAAGAATTTTTCGAATTGCACCAGTAGTTTCTGATATTAGTGCGTTCAAACAAACAAGCAAACTCTTTAGCTTTATAATATTAGTATAGATAGGGTATGATAGAATCTATGAAAGGATCTGGGTGCCCACCACAATATACAGTTAATTCAGCAGGGGAATCACAACCCTCAGTGATGAGGAATACACTCACAGATGTATAAGACTTGTTGTGTTTACAAACATACCAAAGCTAATCATATCCTTCTGTTTGATTTCCAGCTGCAAACCAAGCACTCCAAGTTTGTCCGTGACCTGGTCCGCGAGGTCGTCGGCCATGCACAGTATGAGAAGAGAGCTATGGAATTGTTGAAGGTATGACCTGTTATAATTGCTCACAATTTTGAAGAGGTAAACTTTAGAGCTATAGAAATAAAACAGTAATACTTATTACAAAAAATTGGTTGGGATGAAACTGTTGTCAAACAGAGCTTGGTGATACTGTCAAGAAACCTGTGATTATAATGGATAGTCAAGAAATGTGGCTTCCACATGTGCAATCACTGCCAGAGGCACTAGTGTCGTGTCAGGTCCAAGTCTTCTTATAAATAGCAAACATTACCAATTTGACTTTGTAAGATTTGATGAAGCTTGTTTGACCAAGTGCTGTGCTATAAATAAAAGCTTGCTCCTCTTAACTTGAAACAAAGAGCCAATATTTCTCATAGCTATGTGTTCCAAATACATACTTGGCTAAATTACAGAATTATGTTCATGAATGTTTTCTTTTATGTGCTCCACCGAAAATGTTTGCATGTGAAATTAAATTATATGAAAACTGAAAGAGTCAACTTGTCATCAGGTCTTGTACTGACAACCCACTTGTGGCAATGTATGTGTGGTTATGGTAACATTCTTCTGTAAAATATACTTGTATGTTTCTGTAAGTCTGCCAAAGGACTAATAGAGTAAATTCAACAAGTTAGTTGTTATTGCAAGCATCATCATCTTCATTGGCCTTATTGCATCTACAAGAGATGATTTATGTAGTGTACCTACTATTTTTGCAATTGTGCTCGTGGCTAAATAAGTCACAATATTGGCAGGAGTAATTCCATCGGGTGGCATTTGGGAGTGGCACAGGGTTTTATTGCAAGCATAAGACTATTTTTATTGTCTAGTACCTGTGTAGATTTTGTTACCCTAGCTCAAACCTTAATCATTGATATTTTTTAACCATAGAATGCAAGTATTTAGTGTTGTTCATCTGCAACTATTTTTCACATAAATGAGCAGTCTCAGCAGAACACCACCCCTTACAAACATCTTACCAAAGTTATAATTTACAATAAATTTGTGGGAACAATGACATTCAATATCTACGTTTTCTAACTGCGTCATGATATTCCAGGTGTCGAAGGACAAGCGCGCCCTCAAGTTCCTGAAGCGCCGGCTCGGCACACACATCCGCGCCAAGAGGAAGCGTGAGGAGCTCGGCAACGTGCTGGTGCAGATGAGGAAGGCGGCCGCGCAGGCGCACCACACGCACTAGGCTAGGGAATAAACTAAGACCACACACATGAGACTTTTATTTATTTTATCGTTATATCGGTAGATTGCCTGCCTTCAGTGCCAGGGGTTGCGATTTCGACTCCCGAACAACACAAATACTTGTAGGTACTTGTGAAGTAGTAGGCTACTATTTTGGGAATTAAGCGCTAGATGCTGTACTAGTGTACTAGTAACATCACAGAACACAGACTGATACATTTGTTTGAATGCGGTTTTTAATCCTAGCTTGATGAGCGCTTCCAACGTGTGACGTGTGCAGACATTTTTAGATAAGGTACGTTTTTGCAAAAACTAATATGGTGAAGGCATGTGTATTAGTATAAAATAGTACTTCTCAGTTTTAGTAGGTATGATGTCAGTCTTCGATCAGTTATATGTCAGTCTGGCAATACTAACAGACCTTCGACGTTTTATAAACCACCAATTTGAATTGATTGATAAATTGTTATAGGCGCACGGCTGTTGGTTCTTTACATAAGTAGGTAGAGCATAACACATTAACAGACTTCTGGGAGAGTTGAATCAATTATGTGCTTAATTCAAAGAATTCACTTTAACTGTTTGACTTAGAGTAAGTTTCGGTGGATTCCCTTATAAATTCGGAATGGTAGGTAGGTAATTGGTTAGGTTTTTTTGTTCTAAAATAAAACAATAAACAGTAATTCTTTTAGAAAAAATTACAATGTCACCGAAATAAGCACACGATTATTTATTCGTACCTACCTAAATATGAGCCACGAAAGAGATTTTGAAGCGACTTCGACAGCTGAATATAAAATATTGTTATCGCCCGTTGCTGCGCATAGACCTCTTCTAGTACTTATTTTCAATTAATTTACAGTGGCATTATTATTGAGTACTTCAAAACAACTAGCATAATGAAAATATTTACCACTAAACACTTTCGCTCCTCCAATGCTTGTTTTGTTGTTTACCATTCGCTATCTTCTGATGACGTCAGAACTTGCTAGAGGGGGTCCAGACCCCCGCAAGAGGTCGCGCGAGATAAAGTAATTTACTTAGGTTGTTTTTATAAATGTACAACTGAATACAAAAAATGTTTATGGAATTTATTAGGTTGAGTTCTAACCCTTTAACGGTTATAAGGAGTGGACAGTGGAAAAATAAAATTGATAGTGGTTAGAGCTATATAATAGGGTTAGAAAGGATAATATATATATATATATTTTTTTAGGTACTGTATGCATGGTGGGATACATATTCCCTTTATCTGTTAGATTTTCTCGATTCTATTGTCTAGTGCAAGCTCGTTTATTCAAATTGGGCCTGTTTTTCGGCAAGTAAAGCAATTATAAATAGTTAATTTTTAGGTAATATTCTTAGCATAAAAAAATAAAATATATAGCAAGTTGTTTATTTAGTTAACCTTATTTTACTAGAATTACAACCTTCAAATAATCACAGATTATTCCTATCTTCATCTAATTACTTATACTTATCAATATTATTTATTATCATCTATTTATTTCTTATGAAAATCATACAGGTGTTACTGGTACTGGTCTTTGTGCAGAAGAAGTACGCGGCACAGGTGCAGCAGGCCTTTTTCGTGTTGATCTTCTAGCAGAAGCAGGAACAGAGCTACAATTTTCAGGCTGAAGTACTATTGGGCTAAGTGGACAGCTATCAGGTTGCTGAACTACTAACGGTGAACGAGGCTCATCGTCAATAGACGATAGACTTGGCATTGGCACATCATCCAGTAGTAAATTTGCAGGACCAGGTTCATCTAAGTCTTCCAGGATTCTTTGCAGGCGGATTGCACTATAATTTACGTTTTCTTCGTCAGATTCCAAATTATCATCAGATTGGTCAGGATCCTCTGGTAAGCCAAATAAATCTTGAAGAGCCCCCTCTATTTGATCATCGTTTAGCACCTTCCTATTCATCTGTGAAATCAAACAAAGAAAAAACTAGCAAAGCTCAAACAGACAGAGGGAAAATACAAACCACCACAAAAATGCCCCACACAGACAGAGGGAAAATACAACCCACCTCAAAAATTCAAGCCAGTTCAAAATTCCAAACAGCAGGGATGCAAATATTCTCAATTATCTGTAGAACAAAACCAGATGAACCAATAATAAACAAAATTACCTTGTAGGATTCGAAGATTTTCTAGATAGACCCTGCTTGAAATTCGTCCAACAAAATTGAGCACTTTTGAAAGTTTGACAAGACGCCATTAGAAAAATACATATGACATTTGTCAAACTTGTCACTGCTAAAAAGTCGGTAGACAATCATAAAAGTTGCCAGGATGGAGAAAAAAGAAGGCAAGTTGAAAGTGCGCCTAAAAAAAAATAAAAATCATGGTGGTAAAAATATCGCCTCTAACTGATAAAGGGCTAAACTAGTATGTACGTATATACCTAGCTACTGCCACACTTAATTTTTTTAAGTTGTTTGTAGTTACATACCCACTTATCAGTCTTTTAATTGGTAACTGATTTATACATTGATAATTAATTTCTTAATGTAATTGGTTGTTACCGTTTTAATTAAGTACATAAGTAAAAAAAAATGGTTTTTGGAAAAACAGCAAGGGAAAATAATAAACATCATCTACAGCCTCAATACTATACATACTACTTCAAAATAATAAAAAATGCATTTAGAAAAACCTAAAGATGTTCTAAGTGCTCCAGCCCACTGCCAAAAGCCAGCGTTCACGCGCAGTGTACCTACCTGCTGGTTGCATTATCATTCTGGATGCCAATGCCGATTCGGTAAGCCAAAAAAAGACCAGCATATTTTTCCAGTTAAGTAAGTAGGTATTAATATAAGTAGGTGTTGTTAAGCAACTTTAAAATCTAAGATCTAGCGCGCTTGCCTAGAAGAAACCGGTTCAATCTCGACTTGAAGACCGACAAATTATAGTTCAAGGGGAATAGAGATTCGGGCAAGGAGTTCCACAGTTAGGCTGTTCGCACGATGGAAGTCGAAGCAAACGCTTGGGGGCGAGTCTTTGCTTTGGAAACAATCTATAGGTAGGTACTATGCGTGCCAAATAAGAATAGGATCGCGTTTGCTGCTAACTTCACACGATAACTGTCAAAATAGTACTGCCAGCAAAAAAAGTGCATAATAATTTATTATTCATATTGTGTCAATAATTTATTGTTTATAGATAGGTAAAGATGAATAAGGTTATATTAATATTATTGTATAATCATTATATTCATTTAAAAATACTATTCTTGAATTTTATTAATAATAATTTTGAATAAATTATTTCTACAGGTATGAACATAAAAAAACATAGTTATTGCTACTAATAATAATATATATAAGCTTTTTCTTTAAAATCCTACTCTTTTATAATTAACTAGTAGCGCTCCACCGTTTCACCCGCGGAAATCCAGGATTAAAAGTTTAATACGGGATAAAAAGTACCCCATGTTTGTCAAGGTGAATGTAGGATAACAATGATGAATTTTTATTTCAAATCGGTCCAGTAATTCAATTCACACAAACTAACAAACAACTAGGTAATTAAATCTTTCCTCCTTATAATATAGGGTAGGGTGGGGCAAAGATCCGCAATTTTAGGTTTCAACCTTTTTTCTCACCCAATAAGTAAAAGGTCCTGCAGGTTTTGGCTTCACTGGAAATCTTAATTTATGTGCTACAATATACCATTTTATTACTAGCGAAATAAGCACCATTTCGGAAAAAAAAGGAAAGGTAGACAACCTTGCCTTTGCGGACCTTTGCCCCACTGTTTGGGGTAAACGTCCGCAGATTCGGGGCAATTGTCCGCAGCTGCGGATCTTTGCCCCATTGAAATGAAATACACGGAAAAATTAACTTTATTCAGTTTATTTATTCACAGTTATGAGTAAAACCATTCCAGTTCACTGACTGAATAAACATTTCGGGTCGTGCTAGTTTTTTTTGGCTCCTTTATACTCGAAACGACTGATCCCCATTCATAATCCGGTACGGGTACGGTGGGGCAAAGATCCGCAGTGGGAAATGATCCGCACGGTCAATTTAAAATTGGGCCTGCAAGTACAGTTCTGGTGTGAACGGCTTCACATTAGTTTTGCGTTTGTAGTTTCTATAACGTAAAAACAAAAATTAGAACAATGAATACAAATCTTGGGGCAAACGTCCGCGCGCGGACCATTGCCCCATGCAAAATGCGGACCTCTGCCCCATTTTGTCATTTTGTAATCACAAACTAACCTAAAAACAAGAAATGCGCATTTGGCCAAATTATTGTTCATAGATCGCCTTTCAAAACCTGAATTATGGAATTGAACCAGTAAAACAGTAAGCAAAGCGTATAGTAAATTACATTTTCAACTGAAGATGACCTACGAATTATTACATCAAAACAAGTAAAAAGAATTCTAACCTCATTGTTTTTGTTGTGCCGGTCGGACGCCATGTAACTTTTGTGAGTCGTCTTCTATCAATGTTGCCAGCATAAAAATGTGTCTAAAACCACGACAATATTAAGCGATCATTTTAAATTGACCGTGCGGATCATTTCCCACTGCGGATCTTTGCCCCACCGTACCCTACCTAAGTGTAAAAAAAATAATACATTTTACGCCAAATCTACATCAGATTCAGCGTAAAATGTATTAGATTTACCAAAAACACGTAGGTACATTAAAGATTCAAACGGAATAAAATTTATGTAGGTAATTATTTTTTTGCACACCATACACTTTGGGTATTAAGTTAGCGCGTATTGCTGAACAAAAGAAAATGGCGTCTTGACAGTCCTATTCTTATTTAGCACGCATAGTCTCGGAGGAAATATCACCGCTTTTTTTTTAGTAGTTTAGACGTGAGAATGTGAAAGAGTAAAAAAATATCTTTCCCTTTATAACTTCAGTATGATTATAATCAAAAGATATCTCCATCAGTCATGCACGTATTTATTGACTTACAAAGTCCGAAGCCCGTAATGTTGACAAATTGTCGCGCCCACAACATTTTACATCATCTGCCGACCCGAGGGTCAAGTTTTCATACTGATAGAGGTTCCTGATGTAATGTATGAGGATGGGAACAAATAACAACTGAAGGAAAAGTACTTAGTACACGCGAAATATTCCACTAAGTACTTATAAAAGCAATTTGGTAAAAAAATAAGTTTGTTTAAGAGTTACCAATTCTAGAGTCAGTTTTCAAATCGCCCTAAGGCACCTAAGGGCCATTCACATGACAAAACTGTTTTTGGTCAAGTAGGTAGGTAGGTACCTACCTACCTAAATATCTCAATATATTTATTATAGCTACACTTTTTTATGTAAGATAGGCTTACGTTTGACCCTAATTCACCTGATGTTAAGCATCATTGTTGTCTTGATCTTCTGTCACTCTGGGGATCCTATAGGTACCTACCTATTATTTCTATAGTTACCAAAAATCGTGATTACGCGTCAACTGATGTTCAAGGACTAACTAGTTGTGCCGAATGGAATTTAAAATTCCCATCGGATCGGCACAACCAGTTGTGCGCCGGGGAAGTCACGGTTCAATACCTACACGAGTAAATATCATCATGAGTGTAAGTTGGCGAAATTATCTGCAATTGCATGTTCCTTTAGATAGAGTAGGTTACCTACCATTAGCTTGAATTTTATTATACCAATATTTAAATATAAGATTTGTTGGCCAAGTGCGAGTTGGCAACGAATGAACGCGTTGGAGACACTAATACGGTCTGTCCTTTGCTAGATAAAAAGAAGAAAAAATACCTACAAATAAATAGCCATTTAGAGAAATGACAAACAATAAGCAATAACATTAGCGCAGAATAAAATTTGCTGCGACATCTCACTATCAAATTTTAATGAGTGTCTTAATTGTATTTTAGGCGCAGTAGGTACTTTATAAACTTGTTATTCCAAGGTCAGCTGGCGTCAAACAGCACCCACAATCAGTCAAATAACTACCTGTAGAACGTTGTATTGCAGAATCAATATTAAAGAAAATCTAAATAAATGTTCGATAGGCAGATACTAAATATAGAAAACTAGTTAGATCACGCGACTTCACGCGCGAAATATAAAATCTAATGGCTGCTCTGAAGTTCTATTATAATGACAAGAAGTAGTCACTCTGCACCTAATTTCATCTGTTGTGATTAGATAACAATGATACAAGGTTGTATCGTTTTTTATAGAAAGTTCAAATAAATAATTTGAAGGTCAGTAAGATGTACCACTTCTATTCTATTTAACTTAAGTTTATCTGTAACATAGCAATAATATTTTAAATCGATTTTTGTATAATTTAATTTTAGACACAATAAACAGTTAAGCTTATCTTGCCTGATATGGATAGTAATTATGCCAGTGTAAAAAGGTCAAGAGCCTTTGAAACTCATCTTTGCTGTTTTATCTCACTTGCCATTCTAATAACATCTATTTTACAACTTAATAATCAAGAACGGAAATTCTATATTTCGTGAAACATTTTTTATTGTTACATCATAAAGGTACACAGACCAAATATACATAATAGTTTTACAAATTTAGAAATCTCTGATTTAAATCTAATGAGGCAAGTTCAACATTGCATTAACTTTGATTTTACACTCATTTCATGCCAATTATACAGTAAATACCACAGTATACATACAATGAGATATAATTTTATGGTCATTACTTGAATAAAATGTTTATCTGGCCTTAATTTGAACTTAACAAATTTCGTAAGAAATACAGTAAATAATCTTAGAAATACTTCTAATAAACAAAATGTAAAGACACAACATACTCAAACAGGAGTTAGTAGGTTTTAGTTATATAAAACAACTGTCTTTTGAAATAGAATTAAAAATATGTTTGTTTCTCTAACACATAAAAACATTTGATAACTTGAAGTTGAAATAACATGGCAGATATGGAATGAGTCCTACCCTAAGCACCACTGAGTGGTTTAATTTAAATTGCTTTTACATGGAAGATCTTCAAAACATCCACAGAATAATGTGCACATCAAAACAAGTTTTATTTTAGCTTTACTATCGTAACTACTCGTAAAGTAACCCTAGACCTTTGCCATTTGTCTCTTATCTTCATTTATATTTTTAAAATATCACTGAGGTTCACAATTTAGCTTCTATAACCTAGCAAATGCTGTAACATAAGATATAGGACACTAAGGTCGATCTACGTAAGCAGCAATAAAAATTTGCTTATCCTAAGCTAGTAAAGAAAAACATTAACTAGTACGGAACATTAGAGAAGAGGTAAGACACTGATTCCCCGTTGTGAGTACGTCTCACAGCCTCGGCGAGCATCATGGAGACATCAATGCACTGGATCTTGGGGCACTCCTGCATGTGTCGCTCCTGAGGTATTGTGTTTGTGACTACCACAGCTTCTAGACAAGATGCATTGATCCGAGAAATGGCAGGTCCAGAGAAAATGCCATGAGTGAGAATACCATAAACCTTGATTGCTCCAGCTTCCACCAACTTTTCAGCAGCATGGCAGATTGTACCGCAAGTATCCGCCATGTCATCTACCAAGATAGCAGTGCGGTCTTTGACATCTCCCACAAGTACCATAGAAGCAACTTCATTGGCCTTTTTCCTCTCCTTGTGAATTAAAGCGAACTCAACATTCAGTCTGTCAGCAATGGATGTCACTCTCTTTGCGCCGCCGGCATCTGGAGAGACCACAATACTGGTCTTCCAGTCAGGTATGTTCTCTTTGATCCACTTCAAAACTGCTGGCTCTGCAAAGAGGTTATCTACAGGAATGTCAAAGAAGCCTTGAATTTGAGATGCATGGAGGTCCATGGTGATGATGTGGTCTGCGCCAGACACTGATAGAATGTTTGCGACTAGTTTGGCAGTGATAGGCGCGCGACTTTTGTCTTTTTTGTCCTGCCTAGCGTACGGGAAGCAAGGGATGACAGCGGTGACGCGCGATGCGGACGCTATTTTACACGCATTTATCATGATCAGCAGTTCCATCAGATTGTCGTTAATCTCTCCGCTTCCGCTTTGTACGATGTAAACATCTTCGCCGCGGACTGATTCTCCGATTTCAACACACGTTTCCATATTACTGAATTTCTTGGTTACGACTTTTCCTAAATCGATTCCGAGGCGATCCACGATCCTCTGCGCCAGATCAGGGTGGGAGCTCCCGCTGAAGACCTTGATGTTCGGCATTCTTGTAGTTAACGGTAGTGTTATATGATCTAATTTGTTCACTACTTCTTCTAAGGTTACTGTTGATTTCATCGACACTTGATCCAAGCCGTCCTCTCGCCACTCGCTTTATGTGCGGCGATAACAGCGAGATGAACTATTTATGTGCGAGTACTTATTGATAAGGCACTGAGGCAACGTGGGGACTCGCCGCCGTGCCTTTAATTACGCACCGGACTCACTGAGCCGTTTTTCACGCGTTCGCCCGTTCAAAGCGCACGTTATATTTTTTTTTAACAAATTGATGCATGCATGAATTTGATAGATATGACCTGTCAAATGTCAAATCGATCAAACAACAAAAAAAAAAACAGAAACTTATAACAACCATAGACTATTTTGTTTGTTTCACTAGGTATCGACTATTTCTGCTAATTAGTTTTGTGTCACATCACTAATAACTAATTGTAATGAAATTAAAAAACTAAACGTCAATATTAATTCTGTTGCCACTGTCAAAAATAAAATTTCGCGCGTAGGTAAGTAGAATAAGTAAATAAAATTAAAATAAAACATTTATTACATTACATATAACATGGACATTGTTTTTAAAATAATACAATGTTTCTAAAAGTTGGAATTTTAAAATGAAAATACGAGCGTTCCTATGCATCCCAACACACATAGGTAACGGTTCTAAGTAGCTGATGCCAGCATTATTTACGAAGAAGTAGAAAACGGAGTGAAGTACGCATCAGCAATCATGGCCACAGAAGAAGCTGGTACTTCATCTGAAGGTCCTAAGAGTGAGAAGGTTCTTCGGTGCATGGATTGGCTCCAAACGCAGAATAATCAAGAAGTTAAGAAGTCCTTACAGAACAAGAACGATATTCAGTTTATCATGCAAATAAACGCTGACCGGAAGAAGTTTCTTCTATCTTCAGCTGAGGATGAAGCTACAGTGCCGCCAGGGGTCCTGGAGCATGTCATGGAGCCAGCTCCAGTGGTACGATTATTTGTTTTAATACTGCTTAGCTAATTAATTATAGCGCCTAATGGTATTTATGACTGTCCTGAGCTCAGAATAATTTAGCCATTAGGTTATCCTTGTGCTAGAGACTGTTTATATATCATCACAATCAATTTCAATTAATTTTCAACTACTTACATACATCTCTGAATGAAACACCATCTACATTTTGTAAGGTTTATCCCACCAAAAACATTCTGTAAAAAACTAACCAAGTCTCGATGGAGCTGCTTGTTTATCACTAAAAAGTAATGAAATCTAGAAAAGGTTGTGCCAAATCTCTGGTTCATTATTGCAATTTCTATATTGTAGGTATGATATTAGACCTCCCTTTGTATGTGCCATCTGTCGATCATTAATGTTGTAATCAAAGGCGAAACTTAAAAATCAAGCTGTCACTCACGCAGTCAGTTAGCGCACTAAACAATAGGTGTGAAATATGCAAGGTCAAATGACCGGTTCCGATGGGGTGGGAAAAAGTGCGTAGTGCGTAAATATTCCTTCAATGCTTAGTAATAAGATCTAAAAACGTTCATATCGTTTTTTTTGTTGGGCCAATTAACGGTTGGTCGTTATAGTCGATGAATATCGATAAAGTTTCGTCGTTGTAAACGATATGTCGCTGTATCCGATGTTGTTATAGGCGGTATGTTTACTGAATAGTTTACTAGAGATTCGGCCGGGACCTTACGGTCTAGTCGTAATAACCGATCCGTCGTTGTAAACGATGTCGTTATAATCGGTTTTGACGTATAATATTAAAATAATTAGTTATTTGTTTATTTACTTAATTAAAACAGTAACAAACATTAATTAAGAAATGAAATATCAACACACTTAAGTAGTAAATTAATTAGAAATCTTTGAAATTAAAATTAATATGAAGTAAGAAAGAAAAACATTTATTGTAGCAAATAATAAGCAGATAAGTACAAGCAAGAAATATATAAATATATATACTTAAAACTACTTAAATAAAATACATATTTGCCACAATACAACCCCAACTCAGCATAATGCTGGCTGCATAGCAACCAGCGCTGGTCTTCTGTTGGGGTTGGTGATGATGTTACACACACATACATCAAATTATAGTGTTTTTAACAGAAACAACAAAGACATACCTAGACAAGTTAATAAATAACAAAGGCAAATATGATTGGTGATGGAAAACAATTCTATTTTTTAACAAAAGAGTACACAGTATAAACTAGAATTAGAATTAGAATAGAATTAGCATCTATAGAACTATAATCTATATTATGGTTATAATATACATTACATATACAGTTCAATTTAAACAGCGCTGGTGTCATTGACTAATGAAGCTTCCCTTTTCTGGTGTTCCAAAATATTTTTTTTGTGCCTTATTTTAAAACTACTATATACTACTACTACTTTATACTGCGTAGGTTCCTGATCGGCGGAGGGATGTTGTTCCAACACCTATATGTATCATTTCATTCCTAAAAAGATAACAATAAATTATCTTTATCAGTGACTTGTTCAAACTCATTTATTCTTTCTTACAGTCTATCCGCAAGTTGAAAACTCACCAGCTGAAGATGGAGTGTGATTGGCAGTCTTGCAGGATGATGTACTCCAACTATGATGAGTTCCAGAAACATGTGGCGGGGCACTCGCAGGATCTACATGTCATGGGGCAGGAGGGGTCAGATGAAGGTAATACATTTGTTGTATACTTATATATTTTATGCACTAAGAAAAATCACTGAAGACAAGAACCATAGAGTAATATAATATACCAGGAATAGAGAGCCATCTAGTGTTATTTTAGTGCCAATCAAATTGAAGCGCCCTCTGTATTTCTTGACCAAAAATAATGTGGTGTATATACATACCTATGTATACATCCTATAGCCTAAAATGTAAATACAACACCTATGCAACGACATTATTAATACCTAAATGGACCGGCCCTCTCAGTACTTCACCATTCAAAAATATAAGTCGACATCTGTTAGATTTACATGTTACGAAGATCTAAGTAGACATCGTAGCGTAATTGTTAAAACAAGATAGGCAATACAAAAAGTCGCAAGAGAAAACGAGAAAACTGACATCGCAGAATAAGATAACCGTCCGGCAAAATTTGCCGAAACAGTTATCTTTTTGCCGGATGCAGGGAAATACAGTACCTAACTGAATGAAAACAACCCAGTAAGAACCGATTCACTCTCGCTTTGAAGATCGCAAGGACTTGAAAAATATTTCAGTTTATTTTTTAATATTTATAACATTGCTAGGTATATCAACACAGTTTTAATGAAATGAACTAGTTTTATATTTGAAAACTTATGATACAACTTTTTACACAGTATACAGTTATACAATTATAGTTTTACTTACACATACATTACAATCAAATTGAATTTTTTTTCTATCATAGAGCTGTAGGAGAAGGTAAGCCAATTATTATACAATTTTGCAGTCTGGCAAAATCATAGATTGCCAAATAAGAATAGGATCGCGTTTGCTGCCAACTTCATACGATAACTGTCAAAATAGTACTGTAATATTTTTTTTATTATTCATATTGTGCAATAATTTATTGTTCATAGATAGGTACAGATTAAGATTAATAATTATTGTATAATCATTATATTCATTTCAAAATACTATTCATGAATTTTATTAATGAATAATATTTAAAAAAATAATTTTATAGGTATGATCATTATATTATATTACATAGTTAATGCTACTAATAATATTATATATAATGCTTTTTCTTTAAAATCCTACTCATTTATAATTAACTAGAAGCGATATACGGTTTAACCCGCTTTAATCCAGGATTAAAAGTTTAATCCGGGATAAAAAGTACCCCATGTTTGTCAGGGTGAATGTAGCATTCCAATGGTGAAAGAATTTTTCAAATCGGTCCAGTAGTTTCGGAGCTTATTCAATTCAAACAAACAAATAATCCAATCTTCCCTCTTTATAATATTATGGTAAAAAAATAAAAAAATCTTATACACGTTACTCCAAATCTACGTCAGATTTGGCGTAAAATGTATAAGATTTACCAAAAAAAACGTACATTAAAGATTCAAACGGAATAAAATTTGTGTAATTATTTTTTTGCACACCATACACTTTGGGTATTAAGTTGACGCGTATTGCTGAACAAAATGGCGTCTTAACAGTCCTATTCTTATTTGGCACGCATAGTAAAATCAATATGAAGCTAATGTGGAAAAAAAATACACCGACGCCCTTATTTATAAAATACAATCCGGCCAATTTTAAGGCCGGATTGCTGGATACGATTGAACTCTAATGTAGGTACTTACTAATGCTCCATTCTATGCTAAAAAATGACAAGTAATGCTTTCCTTGTCGCACTAACCGCAATCATTTAAATCTGTCTCATTTTTCATTATTTTCTTCAAATGGCGACATGACAAATGTTTTGTTGTAATTTTTTTTACTAAGGCTCAAAATAAATAATGATAAATCGTGCATAAATCAATTAACGCGTGAAATGTGATGCCTGTAGCATTATGGTGTATTTTACTGCTACTTTTACACTTGGGAAAACACAAGAAGGCTTCTTTTTATATCAATGGATCGCGTCGCAGTGTCAATGAACGTCTCGCCTCATTCGCGGCCGAACACAGAATGAAGTGCCAAGTGAGAGACGTCTCTCACTTTTTGTAAAAAGTACATGCTTAAACTCTGTGCTCGCCTAGGTCGGTCCATTTAGGTATTATTAATGTCGTTGCACCTATGTACCTACACCTTGCACCTTACAGAATATATGTTAGTTAGAAGTTAAAATAAAACGCAGAATATTATTTTACTATTTTATAATGCTTATGTCTGATGTTTTATGTACGTCACCATCACATTATATTATTTTCCCGGCAAAAATTGGACACCAACTACATATTATCACATTAAAAAATACTGAAGCATACTAATTGTTGATATGAATATGAAGAAATCGCAAAATAAAACACAAACATATTCGTACAAGAACTTGGATATTTCAACTAAAGTTTTCAAAATAATATTTTCTTTAAACGTCAGTCAGTGTCACATGTGATTGACTTTTTTTTCTTCTTTGGCCTTAACTTTGTATGTATTTTTTACTAAAGCGACATCTACTATTTCATTTGCGGCCAAGAAATATAGATTAGCAGCACTGTGTTTCAATATTTGCATTTTGTTCTAAGTTTCACCCCCCTGACAAGAACGCTGGCTGGTTCCTTGCACAAAGGATTTCTATAGCAATCCAGCGTGGGAATGCAGCCAGCGTTCTTGGCTCCATACCACATTTGGATGTTTTAAATTAAAATTAAATGTAACTTTTTTTTTATTCTAGTGTAATATTGAATATTTATTTAACTGCATATTTCACTGATTGTTTGTTTGAACGCGCTAATCTCAGGAACTACTGGTGAGAATTGAATTTTTTTTTGTGTTAAATAGACCATTTATCGATAGGCTATATAACATCACGCTGCAACTACTAGGAGCGAAAAACAATGGAAAATCTGAAAAAAAAAACGGGGATAATTATTTATCTTGAAGGCTTCCGTTGCGTGCGCTGCGAAAACGATTCAAGTCGTGGGTAACAGCTATAATTTACAAAGCTGAAGAGGTTGTTTGCACAAATAAATATGATGCCCAAAATAACTATTCCACGCGAACGAAGCCGCAGGCACAGCTAGTATTTAAATAAATTACACTCTTACAAAAAATATGCAGTCATATCGAGAATCTACTTTTTTTAAGTCAGTTACAAGTTTTATAATAATATTCTCTTATTCACAACATACTTGTAATGTCTTCTTAAGTAAATTAGTTCTAAGCATATCCTTATTTATTTTATTATTCTGTTTTGTTGTGTTTTGATTTAATGTTGTTTTTCGTGTTCCAATAAATGTCTGTTATTCTTTGCCTTTCTTTTCTAAAAAACCTACAAATTTAAGTCCTTGAATATTGAGTATGTATGTCAAGAAAGAACAAATTCACTCACTCTAACTTCAAAAATAAATAAATATTCCGGGACATTGCACACATCAAATTTAAAATTCAAATTTCGAAATATCTTTATTACAGGGTAACTTATAGTAGATAACATGGCCATTGTCCTAGCTAGTTATACAGTAACAAATTAAAATCGTTTTTGAACAATAATGTTATATAAAACTTACAGCATAATAATTAGAAATCATTAAACACATAACTTATTAACGTAACAAATCTTGTGATCTTTGTGTTTGCTTTGACACCAGCAATACACTTTTAACCGAACATAAACATAAATTGCGGCTAGAAAAAATATTATGTTTGAATTGAATAAGACTCACTCGAGTCATGTCGTGGCGTGGTAACAACCAATCATCGCCATCTAGCCCCAGTTCCCGTTGAGTCGTCGCGCGCACTAGTCGTCCGTCACGTTGCAGGCCGCTCCCTCCCGTGAGGGTGCGTGCGCCGCGTGCTGCTGCTCCCGAGCGGGAGGTCGACGCGCCTGCATCACTCCAGGAACTACAGCCTGTCGTCCCGGCGTTATAGGAAAGCGCCGCAGCGACAGGCACATCGCCATCGGCACATCGCCACACATCACCACACCACTTCGAGCAACGCCGCCGCTGCTGGTGCGCCCCGCGGACTGGCGACTCGACGTCGTCCACGTGGAGCAACGCCGCCGCTGCTGGTACGCCGCGCGGACTGAGCGACTCGGCGTCGACGCGTCGAACAACGCCGACCGTCGCTGGTGCGCCGCCGGACAGAGCGACTCGTCGTGTGTGTGCGTGAACTTCCCCGGGGTCAGCGTGCCCCGGCGCCCAGCCCCTCTAAAGAGCGCAAGCTCGCTGAGGACCTACCAGCTCCCCCTTGGGGACTGGCAGACGACCCACGATAAATAAAATCTAGCCCCACACTAAGCTAACGCTTGTGTCGCGGGTACTAGATAACAGATATAATACTTGTATATTTTTTTATTTGTATTTAATAATTAATATGTACATACTTATTATACATACAAACATAAATATGTGTAAATACTGTCATATTCCTCCTTAGCAGTTCAAACTACTTTTTTCAGTGGAATATGTCTGCCTATGGGACGTTTGTGGTCACAAGACATCCAACTACCGTGAGATTATCCGTCACGTCAACTACCATGCATACCACACCAAGCTCATGGCGGTCGGATTCAATGCTCGAGCCACATTGAAGTTGTTGAAGTGCAGGAAGGACTCTACGAAGAGAAATCAGCTGCCGCCGCTGAAGGGAGACCATTGTTGTTTGTGGACAGGATGTGATCAGGTCTATGATTCTATACAGGTGAGGTTAAATAAAATAAATAAAAATATATATTTCAGGACATATCACACAACGCCATCTAGCCGCATACTAAGCTTACACTTGTATCATTGGTACTAGATAAGTAAGGCATATAATACATTTATACTTTTCTTTTTGTAAATACATACTTATTATACATAGACCAGACCAACACAAGTAATTACAAATAGTTACAAATTTAAATATTCATAATTACTTGTGTATGCGGGAATCGAACCCGCACCCCTAGATTAGAAGGCAGAGCCACTATCAACTAAGCTAACAGGCCAGTTACTAGAATACAATATAATAAAATTTAAGTAGGCCGTATCATCTCCAGCAGGGTGTTTCTCAAATTCAGAACGTTTACGCTCGGAAACGAAACACCAATCAAAGACGTCAAAACTGACTTATTTTAACCAATAACAGTTATCCACCAATCATAGAAGTTACAAGGAATTCTACAAAGAGAAGAAGGGAACTTGGAAAGTAGTGAACAAACGACAGGATAAACAAAGATGAAACACTAGCTGTCATTAAATATTGCCCTGTCCAATCTCTTATTGGTAGCAGGGCTGTTTGTCTTCAGTTGCCCAAGCATTTATACCACTTTATCTCTAACTAGTGGGTGCTCGCGGCTTCGCTCTCATTAAGAAGTAAAACATGCATCCCCTATTTCACCCCTTTAAAAGTGGCATTTCCAAAAATCCTTTCTTAGCAGATGCCTACGGCATAACATCAACCTTTATTTAAAATTTCAGCCCAATCCGTCCAGTGGTTTGGGCTGTGCGTCGATAGATCACTATATCAGGCAGTCAATTAGTCTGTCAGTCACCTTTGAGTTTTATATATATAGATAACTCTTACCACATTCCAGAAACTGTTCAACCACGTAAAGCAGCACTCGATGTACACGGCCGACTTCACGTGTTCGTGGGCGGGCTGCGGAGCCACCTTCCCCCGCCTCAAGCAGCTGCTGGCTCACGTGCCCTCGCACACCGGCGAGAGGCAGATAGCGTGCTTCCACTGCGGACAGCACTTTGCCAATAACAGGAAATTGACTGATCATCTGAGGAGACAGGTAAGGTTTTGGTTGCTCTCCGAGATACCTAATTAGTTGTTTTATTTAAGCCATGTCAGAGGCCCTTCGGGCGGCTTGATAGACTCTCGACATCAGAGTTAGCTACTCTCATTCGAATGAAGATGAAGTTGTTTTATGTGAAGTGCTTAACCCGTACTAAGGTATTATTATCCAGATGTTTTGTGTTTCTCTTTCTCTTGAGTCGTATTTCCTCATGACTGAGGATCGTGACTACCCCACACAATTCATTTGTTTGGGGAGTTCTCTTGGGCTGATACACCCTGGTGGGCGCCCAGGTCTTTCCAAGACACATGTCCTCGAATATTGTGGTCCTAAAACATGTCGATTTCCTCACGATATTTTCCTTCACCGCTAAGCGAGTGCAAACAAACACTTAACTTGAAACTACATGTCATTGATGTAGGGCCGGATTCAAACCAGGCCGGGTGCATCTGGATGAAAAGCAGACACTGAAACCGCTGAGCCACACTCGCTTTTTTAAGTAACATGCGCACCACCGCATCTCTGTCGTTTATTCAAGCAACATTTACCTCCCCTTCCAGAGATATATGAATAAAAATAAAAACTTTATTTGACTAATAACAATTGAGACAATTGAGAAACTTAACATTGGGTATATTTATTTGTATAAATTAACTTTAATAACTAACATTTGTTATAAACTAATAAATAAAAACGAAATATTAACAATAAAATAAATAAAAAGGCGATAGGGCCACCCAATGTGCATTTAATTAGTTTTTAAATTTCTTTTTATTATGTAATTTCTTTGGTGTGCATTAACGACATATCTTATCTTTTCTTAAAATAAAAACTCAATTTACTTCTCAAACTAGAATACTTAATCTAAAAAGCCTGCAGTAGAAGGAAAGGTCCCCAAAATGCTGGCTACATTTTCACATAAAGCAATGCTCACCGTTTGAGCAAAGTAGGTTAAATTAATGCCCAAGAAAACTCCCCTAACGAATTAATTTTGTGGGGAAGTCACGACCCTCAGTCATGAGGAAATACGACTCAAGAGGGAGGTTAAATTGACTAATTCATTCATTACGTGAACCCCTTCCAGAACGTGACCCCCAACTCCCCGTGGTCGTGCTCCATGTGCGGCAAGAGCTGGGCCACGGAGTACCTCCTGAACGAGCACGCGCGCATGCACGTGTCTGCGTACGCGTGCGCGCTCTGCGACATGACGACGCAGAGCGCGTACGCGCTCGCCTGCCACGTGCGCTACCGGCACCTGGCCGGGGACCAGGCCCGCACGCACGCCTGCCCGCATTGCAGCTACAAGTGAGTACCTTCTGAACGAGCTTTCGCGCATGCACGTGACTGCGTACGCGTGCGCGCTCTGCGACATGACGACGCAGAGCGCGTACGCGCTCGCCTGCCACGTGCGCTACCGGCACCTGGCCAGGGACCAGGCCCGCACGCACGCCTGCCCGCACTGCAGCTACAAGTGAGTACCTCCTGAACGAGCATTCGCGCATGCACGTGTCTGCGTACGCGTGCGCACTCTGCGACATGACGACGCAGAGCGCGTACGCGCTCGCCTGACACGTGCGCTACCGGCACCTGACTGGGGACCAGGCCCGCACGCACGCCTGCCCGCACTGCAGCTACAAGTGAGTACCTCCTGAACGAGCATTCGCGCATGCACGTGTCTGCGTACGCGTGCGCGCTCTGCGACATGACGACGCAGAGCGCGTACGCCCTCGCCTGCCACGTTCGCTACCGGCACCTGGCCGGGGACCAGGCCCGCACGCACGCCTGCCCGCACTGCAGCTACAGGTGAGTACCTCCTGAACGAGCATTCGCGCATGCACGTGTCTGCGTACGCGTGCGCGCTCTGCGACATGACGACGCAGAGCGCGTACGCCCTCGCCTGCCACGTGCGCTACCGGCACCTGGCCGGGGACCAGGCCCGCACGCACGCCTGCCCGCACTGCAGCTACATGTGAGGCTAACCAACAAAAAATATATCAAATATACGTTTATTGTTCTAACAGCTTACATCTAGGTACATGTTGTTACTTATAAAATAGAACTCACATTGTTATGGAGTACCTGTGATGTGTTGTGCTCTGCAGTAGGTCTCTAAACGAGCCTGATGCGTTGACTGTATTGTATTGTGTCACCATTGCAGAGTGAAAGCGAGTAAGACAAACCAACAATAAAATACAAAAATATATGTCACTAGTGGGTGCTCGCTTCGCTCGCAGGAAAACTTGCATCCTAATGGATGCAAGTTTTCCAAAGTTTTCACCCCTTTAAAAGTAGGATTTCCAAAAATACTTTCTTTCTTCTTAGCAAATGCCTACGTTAACGTCATAACATCTACCTTCATTCAAAATTTCAGCCCAATCCGTCCAGTGGTTTGGGCTGTGCGTTGATAGATGAATATAACAGTCAGTCAGTCACCTTTGAGTTTTATAAATCACTCATTAATGGTCAATTGTATTGGGTATATTTATTGCTCCATCGAACTTAAATGGTTGAACTTAATTAGACGATACTCAGTTTGGAGATAGCTTGAATCTTTAATTAGGAGCTAGTATTAGTGTAATCCCGGGTAAACAATTTAGTATTGTAGCTTATTTAAACCGGGAACGATGATACAGAAAAGGGCCTCACCACCAAATATTTTAGAATAAAAAAAATTATCACAAATTAATCAAAAATTTTACTTTCCAGGGCTATAACAAAGGGTGACATAAATAAGCACCAGCGCGTGCATCGCAAAAAGAAGCGCAAACGTGCCTCGGATGACGACCTCTCTGACAACTCTGACATGTCAGAACCAAAGGAGAAGAAACCTAAACGTCAATATGCATGTCACCTGTGCCCCGAGAAGATCAAGAAAGTATTTACTCGCGGAAGTAAACTCACTGTACATCTGGTCAATAAACATGGCGCTCAGTGGACGTTTGGAAATTGTCGGTTCAGGTTAGTTTTATTATTTACAAAGAAAGATACTTAATTTTTTAAGACAAACGAATTTTACATGTTTCTTTCCTAGCGATCTTTACTAAGGTTGCCCGGAAGAGATCACTCTACGCGATAAGGTCGCCCAATGTGCCTAAGTTAAGTAATATTTATGTAAATTGTTTTGTATTTTTGTTTTCTGGTGTACAATGAAGCTATTTTGATTCATTGATAAGACAAAATAGTGCACTTTGTATGGTAGAGGAACTTTTTTATGGGAGGGGAATGGTTTACGCATTATAGATGTCATGTTTAATTAACTGGGTTATATGGGTATTGTCGACTTTGTTGTTCTCAGAATCCTTGGTTTTCAGGACGATTTCGGTACTAAGTACAAATATATATATAAAATATAAAATATAAATTCCGGGACATTGCACACAGCGCCATCTAGCCCCACACTAAGCTAACGCTTGTGTCGTGGGTACTAGATAACGGATATAATAATTATATACGTTTTTTTTTGTAAATATATACTTATTATACATACAAACGACCAGACTCAACACAAGTAATCATAAATTTTAAAATGCATAAATACTTGTGTCACGCGGGAATCGAACCCGCAACCCCTAGATTAGAAGGCAGAGCCACTACCAACTAAGCTAACAGGCCAGTCAAATCTACAAAGCATGCGTTATTTTTTTAATAGTACGGGCTTGCACTTGCCCATAGTTAGCCTGATGGTAAGCAAAGGCTATGGCCTAAGATGGAGCGTGCTTACCCGATAAGAACCGATTCGTTCTCGATTTTTGGTAGCATAACAATTCGTATTAATTTTGTTACTGGAACGGAACAAAGTTTTGGTCACTATTTGAGGACATCTACGGTAAATTTATGTGACAGTTTTATTCAGGTCGTCTTTAAATATTTTTTGAATCTTTTAAAATGATTGAATCAACCTCGACACTTTAGCACACGCCTCTCTCTCTCTCTACTTATATTGTTTATTTTGATTACTTCTTACAATCCGATTTCCAATTCCAGGTATCAAATCTGCAAAGACGGCATGTATCGTCTCACCACGACCCGGTACGAAGTGCCAGAACTGTGTAATACAATACTGGACGATTACGACGCCCCGAGGAAGTCGCTCACAAGCAACTTGAAGCTCAAAATAAAACAGACTTCGGCAGCGACAAAGACAACACCCATAAGCTTCGAACTAGTCGTAAAAGATCCCGAAGATGCAGATGATTCGGATAATTCACAAGAAAACGCCGCAGAATGCATCGAAAAAACACCAATAGTTGTGAAACCAGATAATGATATAGATATCGAAGAAAATCAAGTGGAAATCACGCTCTGTGATGTCGACGAAAAAGGTAACATTATCAAATCGAAAATTATTAAATCGGAGAAGATTTTTGGGTCTAGCTGATTTGCTAAATAAATCAGGGTGTTTCACAAATACGGAACGTTTCCGCTCGGAAATGAAACGCCAATCAAAGATGTCGGTCAAAACGTACTCAGGTACTATTTTAAACCAAGAACAATCATCCACCAATCATAAAAGTTACGAGGAGTTCCGCGATTGGTGTTTCAGAAATCTAAAATATTGGGAACAATAGTAACTCTCCGTGTAATTATGAGAATGCTTTTTTTATATACTTGCACAGTTGGAACATTATGTCTACGTATGCTGTTATATACAGAACTAGTACTATATTATTTTACATTTGCTATTTGCTAGTATACCTATATATAATAATTGAGGTATTTATTTTCTATGGAAAGGATTTTATGAAATGGTCCAATTATAATATTATTATAATGCTGTAGTTTTAAGTTTTTACCGATTTTTGACTATTCATTTGATCAAATATTGTTCATATTGTATCTGAGGTTATAGTCGTTGTAGCCACATATTTTAGTAAGCATTCATTTGTATATCAACAATAAAACGTACCTACCTAAATAAAACATTTAGTACTTACGTAAATTTATTTTTCATTTATTAAATTGAAGATGCCTTCGTATCTCTCAGTCAATATGGGAATGAAACACTCATGAAAATCAACATTTAGAGTTTGTTGGGGTAAGAGCAGATCGGTGAAAGAGCGGATAGTTTTAATAACTCCCAAACCAATGATTATTTTTTAATACTGGCAATACAGGCAATAACGCCATGTTGTTGTGCCTCAATTTTTAGACTGCAGTGGTTGTTTCACACAATAACTCGTGTACCGAAGAGCAAAATGTAAAAGTGCGCAATTTTGCGTCGATTTTGTTAAATACGCTCTTTCCCTTGGGTGTGTATCTCAATATCCAAAAGGAGTATTCATAATCTGGTGAGTTTTTTTGTGCTTATCACTCTTGTTCTAATTATATTTTCTAGGTTAGAATAATGAAAAACCTATAGTTAAGGTTTTAGATTGCAATCCGCTCTTTCCCATAGGGGGAAAGAGCGGACTAAATCCATCCGCACTTTCCCGGTTTCAATATGTACAGAAGAAAACAGTGGTACTAAAACTTTAGTATTTCACATGAAATTTCTTTGTAACTCTATCGAATGTAATGTACCGTGCAATGTGCGAATTAGCTCGTACACCGCGTAAGTTTGTGGCTGTGTATACATCAACATTTATTTGATTTAATTTGTTTTATTTTAAATAATAATTTTGGCGAAAAGTCATTCCTTATAAAGTTTGAGAACCACTTTATTGTTTCATTTTCGTAACGGGGAAGAGCGGACGTATTAAGATTTTTAAAAAATAAAAATTTAACTGCCGGTCAAGATACTTAACAGTCAAGACTGTTGCAAAAGTATAATTTGACTGGGGTTAAAGCGTATTAAAATTCATTGTGAACCTTAGAATTGACGCCATAGAATTGATTTTAGGATATAGACCGCTCTTCCCCCGATATAGTCCGCACTTTCCCTGGTATACAAAAACACTACTTATTCAATTAGACCTCATTTTGACATAAATACAATCATTATAATTGATTTAATTATTTATATACACAAAGCGCAGTCATTCTTTTTTGCATAAAAATATTCTAGAAGTCCGTTAAGATATCAGAATATTGAAATAAAAATATTTTTTCAAAGTCTTTCAAGAACATCAAAAAACCATCTGCTCTTACCCCAACATACCTTATATTTTTTCAACAAATTAACATAAAAAATAGAATCAGAAAGTCAGATAAACAGCATAATCATATCCTTAACAAAATCAACAACAAAAGTACAGATCGCGCAACACTATGACTTCTCGAAGCTTTCTACAAGATAGTTGCGTACACAATAAGTATACGTTTACGGTTTGCATTAGCGCATATGTTCAGATTGGTCACAAAGTTTTGCGCGATGTGTAACATCTTAAAAAAGTCAAGTCCACATCAAATGGCCTTAAAACTGGCAATAAGTCTGTCTGCTTCTCTGAACCCTGATTCCACGGCCCCGTGTACAGCAGTATGTCTGTGATGCGAAGTAGCTTCCCCCGCGAAGCACACGACTGGGAAGTCAGTGGCGAAGTAAAGAGGTTCACTCAACAAGATGGCGCCGTCGCCGCCATGTTGTTCCGTCGCAACGCTGCGGTATGCGTACGCGCCGAGAGCTAACGGGTTTGATGCCCATTGCGATCTGAAATGGTATAAAAATGAGTGTTTATTTATCGTTTGTCAGTCTGCATAGGGTATCTGGTATAAAACCTCAATGAAACTGGCACATTATGCAACTTTTTTTACGCACAACAGCAGCAAATATTTTTACCAAGGGAATTGGAAAAGGGCTAAGATATCGCACTTTTATAAAGAATCTTAGAATACCGAAGTAAAATTTTCTTCTAACTAGGCATACTACAGTATTAATACCCATGGCTTAGACTTCTAGTAAACTACCTAGTAGACAAATGCTTTACGGTTTTGTTAACACGGGACAGACTTACATTTACCTACAGCTCGCCTGATGTTTAGCACCGTACTATACTATAGTATATGCATATTATATAATAATACAGTTCAATCTGGGGGCTCGGCAATGTCTCTGCAAGTCGAGCAAAAAGTCGACACGGCCGTACCATCCTTTTCTACAAGCAGTACAAACCTTATAGTTTACTGTAATTTCCGCAATAAAACAAAATCTCACCTCACAACACTCTTAACACGCGTCACATCGAACTTCTTCCTCAGCACATCTTTGATCAGCCTGTCCACTCCCGCGTGTACCTCCGCCAGACTGGCTCGCTCCATCGCCTCAGCGCCTCGTCCGTACAGCCAAGCGAGCAGTAGGTTGGGCTGGTGAGCCACCGTGTCCAGGGCAAAGATCTCGGTTATCCATCTGTCTTTGCCTTCGAATTTTGCCTGGAAAGAAAGAAACCGTATATTTATTTCAACAGTACCTATGTTTTATTCCTATTTTTGTGCAATCAGAAAAAAATAACAATGTATGTAAACTAAAACCTAAGTAAGTTCGTATAAAAGTAGCCACGCCTGATGTCACTGTTATAACACAAGGTATGTGACATCAATATTGGTAGGTAGAAGTTATATCAAACTTGAAGCGCCCCTAGATGCTTCGGAATAAAATGAAGCCTATATGTTAATCCAAGGCAAAATCTTATCTATCTCCATACCAAATATCATCCAAATCCGTTCAGCCGTCTGAGCATTAAGAAGTAACAAACATAATTTCTGCTGGACATAGTTTCGCCAATAATCCCGGTACTGCGTTGTTCTGGCTCAGATGTTGCCTTCAAACTTCCATATACATACCTACCTAGTTACGTTGCACGCACAGATCTGTCACAGACCTGTACACTCAAGAAGGCGTAAGCTGAGCTTTGCATTTGTGTGAGTGATCACCAAAAGTACACTCAGACAATAAAATCCTAAAACAAATTTTATTTATATTTTTTAATATAATATTCACAAATAAAAAATATATTACCAATTCTTTTACAGCGGAAATTGCACCGTCATAATTTTCCTTATCACAATCGTTTTAATTTTCACTCTCGTCTTATGTGTCGTTTGTGTTAATAATGAATCGTTACATTATTATTATTAACAGCGGCGTCGTATCCATGAAACTTTTTTTCCTTCTTTTATTGCGTGGTCACATACATATTTCCATTCTTCTATAGTGATAGTTTCATTTTTTTTTCTTTCGCTAACCTCATTATTGTACGTTTTTTTCGCTTCGTATTGAATTTATATTTTTTTGACTTTTATTTTGTTTAAATATTTAAAATGAAACACGTAACGGTGCTATCAGTACAAGAGGTGAAGTATGGCAGGTGGGCGGGGGAGTGAGATGGCGCCGCGGTCTAAGCCGGTTGACAAAAAACAGTGAAAACCGGTTTAAACCAAACTAAGGTGGCGCCGCGGTCTAAGCCGGTTGTCTCACCTACACTATCTATGTACACCCACACAAATGCAAAGCTCAGCTTACGCCTTCTTGACTGTACAAACATACATATACACACACACACACACAAACTTTTGCCTATATAATATTAGAGGTAATTATAAGTTACCTTATCTTCCTCAGTCCATACAAGGACGAAGCTAGCCGGTGTGGTCGGCCACCAAGGCTCCTCGAACTCGATGTAGATTTTGTCCAGAACTGCTAGCTGGAGCGAGTTGATCACAGACACCTTATTAGCTGGGAGAGGAGGGTTGAAGAGAACCGAGTGCCTGGAAAATATGAAATGAACATTTAAGATGTGCTGCCAGTAACAGAAAGATGCAGGTTGGAATCCTGGCGGTAGTGGTTAATTTAGCTTATTTTAAAGTAAGTTTATGACTAAAAAGAATCTTATTGCGGGTTTAGCTTGTAGAAAAATAAATATCTACCTACATACTCATATATAGAATAGAAGAACTTCTTAGAAATGTAGGTAGACTCATTGCAACTTAAAAATTGTTAAAATTATCACATAATTAACACAGTATCTGTACAATAAAAGAAGTTTTCTTTTCTAAATCTATCGAAACTAACTTTATCTACACTAATGTTGTAACATTCTCCTTATGTTTCCAATACTTGACTTATAATTACTACTGTTATAGCACAGACAACAAAACTCTCAATTTAAGCAATTTCACATGATGTTATAATATCCACATCGATATCGTAATAGCTCATTATAATAGAATACCACTTACCAAATAAGTTACTCACCGTTCCTTTAATACTCCTATAGAAACGGTCACAATAACACTCTTAGCAGCATACAAGCTTCCATCCTTACATTTGACCTGAACTAGCGGGTTGTTGGCCTTGGGAAGCAAGCCCGCTACCGCCTGTGTGTTGGTCCCCCATCGAATGGTCTCTACCTCTTTGTTGAGAAGGATTTGGACGGGTATCTCTTTGCTGGCGTCGGGATATTTGTTCTGGAAGCAGAGATTAATAATTAAGTATTAGTAAACCTGGCAGGAGTCTGGTGGTCAGCTTCTTATTTAGCCGTAATATCCCTTGTCATGACTTTGAGTAGGTATCTATTGCCTACATTGTAACATTTAGTTTACCAGCTGTACAAAACTCTTGTTTTTTTATTACTATTTCGCCCGTTTAAGATCTACCAAGCAAAGCTTACATAGTAATAGTTAGCTACTAGGACTAATGCTCACGTGATGGAATTAAATTTTCTTCTTCATAAATTATCTACACGTTTAACAGCTTGTTCTTTTAAGAAAGTAGGAAATACATCTAAGATTGTCTTTTATCCCCTATTATTCCAATTGAGCATAAACTCCCCAGCACACGGCCAATGCTCGATCAGACCACGCAATGACTTGCCAGTGCTCGGGTCGCTCTGACCACCGAGATAATTAATCTAAAACTATACTTTCGTTCGTTAAGAGATAAGTAATTACGATTCTTACCAACAAAACATCCAAGATCATCTTGTACCCTCTATTATTCCAGTTGAGCATAAACTCCCCAGCACAGGGCCAATGCTCGATCAGACCACGCAAGGACTTGCCAGTGCTCGGGTCGCTCTGACCACCGAGATGGTTCATACGCTCGTAGCACTCGAAGAAGGAGGTGGAGAGTGCTGGGTCGCTCTGGAGAACTGGGTTCGTTGATAGGCTGGAAGTTAAGATTAGTAAGTATTAGAGTTGAGAAACTACTAATTAAATATTTATAAGTCACTAGGCATTATAACAGTAATTCCTGGCCTTCATATTTCCATGTTTTCATGTCTATAGGTACATGTAACTTTGATATCTTCAAGTACAGACTGAATAGGATAGAGCGTCATCTTTCACACTTCGTTTAAGTCTCTTTAAAGTTAGTTAAGTAAAGTATTCAATAAAATGCTGTTTATGCCAACAGTCTAGCCACTTAAACTGGAAATATTATTAAAAATTAGCATATATTGTTACACTTACGCACTCCTAGCACAGTCCAAAATAGACTGGTCTCCAGTCTTATCAGCCTTATCTACTTGTTCTCCAATAGCCTTCAGTATCCCTTGTCCAGTGGCCTCGGGGAGCAGATCTCCGTTGGACAGCACGTAGAAGTTGGTGTTGGGGTCTGGGCGACCGAGGAGGTTGTGAGGGTTGGCTAATTCGAACACAATGTTGTCTTGCTCGCCGTGGCACCTGGAATTAGTAAGAATTCATATAAAAAACCAGTAACAATCTTCTTATCGAATGTGAGTGGCCAACTCTGGTGTCGAGAGTATATTAAGCCGCCCTAAGAGCCTCTGACATGGCTTAACGACTCCCTTAACAATTAAACTGGCCTAACAATTTAACGTGTCATCCGACCCACCATAACAGTGATACCAGTGATAATAAAACACTTTTTAACGTTTATGAGGCTTACGTTTCATTTAGCACTTTTGCCTTGAAAAACTCTGTCTGCTCTGTCAAAACACTTTTGGGTTGTGATTTCCAGGAAACAACCCTGGTAGAGATTTGTAAAATTTTACTGTCCTTATTATGGAGATAAAGAGGACACGTGCATATAACTATTATGTAGGCTTCGAGAAATCCCTAGACACCCACATCTCAAAAAGACTTATACTGACTCAAGTTTAACATTGGTCACTAACTTAAACAATAAGTTAACAAACTTAAACTTACCAAGCAGCTCCAACATCAACGACTCCGTTCCCGAACTCCACGGTCTGTATCCGGCCGCCGATCCTATCCGCAGCCTCGAGTCCCATCACTTTCAGTCCAGCATCGTGCAGTTTCCTTATAGCTGCGATACCGGCTGCGCCGCAGCCTATTACTATCACGTCCATTATACCCCTGAAAAAATTAAATACCACCTATTTTTTACTCAGTTAAAACTAAGGGAATAGAATGAAAATTTTCTGTTAAAAATAATAATACGAAAAATAATATTCAACATAAAGCCATCTTATTTTGGTGTGACGACACAACTGGCGGACCTATCGCTAAGAGCTATCTCTCCCAGGCAACCATTGCGCATTGGTTGGAAAGGGTGACCATAGATGGATTATAAAAGACTAGCTGTGCTCGCGACTTCGTCCGCGTGGAATAGTTATTTTAGGCATCATATTTATTTTTGCAAACAACCTCTTTATAAATTATAGCTGTTACCCATGACTTGAACCGTTTTTGCAGCACACGCAACGGAAGCTCTCAAAGATGAATTTTCCCGTTTTTTTGTCCGTTTTTTCCACATATTCCATTGTTTCTTCGCTCCTATTCGTTGCAGCGTGATGTTATATAGCCTAAAGCCTTCCTCGATAAATGGTCTATTCAACACAAAAAGAATTTTTCAATTCGCACCAGTAGTTCCTGAGATTAGTGCGTTCAAACAAACAAACAAACTCTTCAGCTTTATAATATTAGTATAGATGTGTAGGCCAAATTAAAGGGATAAAATACAAATAATACTGAACAGTTTAGTAAATACATAGGTATACTCGTAGTTATCTCACTAAATATATAATTTATGCATTCTAAAATTAGTACCTACCTACAACTATCCGAGCCCATCATTGTATTATCTGACACTGAATAAACACTGTGATAGTATTTGTAACATATTTGTAATTGTATTTATTTCTACTATCAAAATATTACCAAAATCTTATATGATTAAATTTAGTTGTATTAACCGGCTAGCACTTACGTCATAAATTACGTCGAAAAATTAGCTCCGTCCTCCTGATGATGGAAACCTCAGATTTCCGAAACTTGTCGAGCTAATTTTTCGACGTAATTTTTGACGTAAGTGCTAGCCGGTTAATACAACTAAATTTAATCATGCCTTACGGGAACTATAATACAGTGATCTTATACGATTGTTCATTTTGATTGTAATTATAGGTAGGCCTACCTGATTGGCTGACAACATCATCATTATCATTAGCCTTATTACATCTACGTGAGATGATTTATGACAACATATTATTCAACAGCAATTGCATATGACAGATAAAAAATCAGTTATTTAAAAAATTATCATACAAGTAGGTACAATAAATAGGTAACCAGTTTATCAGAAAATATACAAAACAAAATGTCATGGTCAAATCTACCGCATCTATGAATATAACTTTATTGTCAATGATTTTTACAGTTTTACTAAAACATAATTGAATAAACTAAAAATATTTGAAAATATTTACCCGCAGAAAACACTAGTTATCACTTTGAGTTATATGTTGTCACTGTACCTAAGTGTTAAATAATATGTTTACCTACTTTACCGATTGATAAGATAACACAACTTGTAATATCACTGTTATTCAGCGTTCTAAACATATACCTACATAGTACTTAAATGATACCAATATTTTAGGTACACGATATTAAATGTAAAAAAGTAATTAGCGAAATATAAACAAATTTCATTGCCTTTGCTCCTAGCTTCTATATATTTTAGCCATATCTTGAAAACTACCAAACCCAATCATACTAGAATCGTAGTGATTTCGCGTTTAGTTTCAAAGGAATCTGTGGAATCATGTGTGAAATTTCATATTATGTACATGTACTTGTGTTGAGTTTGCACACATATGAAATTTGGCACATGTTTTGAAAGCCTGCAGAGGTTAAGTTATTTTGGATTTTTTATCTTTATCTGTAACCTTTTAGGTACACTACACTGAATTTAGTTCCGGCTGTATTTCGTAATATTATTATAACAGAAGGTAGGTATTTATACATTTTAGACCATATCACAGACCTAAGGCGATTTCAAACTACAAAACTTACGACACTCTCATGCGCAATTAAGATTTAAGTAGGTTTTAATGCGCACAATAATATTAAAATAGTATATTTATATTAATATAATATGTATATTATATATGAAATAATAAACTCACGCCACTTTGAATCCGTTTTTAAAATCACAGCACAAACAAAACGTGTTCAAGTATCAAGAATCAATAAAGTTATGAAATAATGGGTGCTAAGTAAACGGCAGATCTTACGTAAGTATAAACAACTTTATCTCGTGTTTTCATGTTGCAGCTTATCTGTGAGGGAATAACTTAAGTTACGTGGGTAATTATGTTTCATGGCATAGGTATTAAAAAATATGCAAATTTATGTCATTATTAAATTTGTAGTGTCTTAGAATTTGATGTGGCTAATTTAATTAAATATTACCTAGTTGAACTCCATTGAAACCTGATAATTAACTCGAATATGTGTTATGAATATTTTGTCTCCAAATCGATTATTCTAATGGATTAAGCATATAGCGTTGTAATATTTCGTATGGTATTTTGTTAGCTTAGGTTAAATGGATGTACATAATTCATTCTTCTAGATTTTTTTTAAATCAATAAATTCAATATAACGCCAGTGTAAGATATTGTGATTATTGAGACTATAACATATAATGTGGTATACCTATTTACGGGGCAGTTTGTCCATCAGGTGAGGTGACATTCTGAAGGTTCTTCTCAAGATACAAGTACTGAGACTGAACAATGTGCCCATATTTTGTGGGATTTTCTGATATATTTACCTAAGAGTCTTGATTTCTGTTATCTTTGATAATACTTACCTACCAATGTTTTTTTTTAGTAAACATCCCCTTTCTTATGTTTATAATACTTTCAATGTCGACTATATAATATAATAACATACTTACCATCGATTTCTCTAAATTATCTAGGGCTTATGTTTCTACAAAAGAGGCAAAGTGACAAGATTTATACATATACCTACATATTGTGTATACGTTAAGTGTACGAATAAAATTTATTTCGAAAAAATCAATAACCATCTTCATGTCTCGCCTACTATCACTAAAAAGTTAATAAAAATTTTATCTTTTTTTTTTTTTAACTTGAACGGGTTTGCACTTGACCATAGTTTACCTGATAGCAAGTAAGGCTATGGCCTAAGATGGAGCGATGGATGGATCTACACTAATGTTGTAACATTCTACTTATGTTTCCACAACTTGACTTATAATTACTACCTACTGTTATAGCACAGACAACAAAACACTCAATTTAAGCAATTTCACATGATGTTATAATATCCACATCGATATCGTAATAGCTCATTATAACATCGAAAAAGCGTGACCAACCTGATTGCAGGGCCAATCAGGTTGGTCGCGCTGCACTCTCGTTGGTTAGATTTTAATGGCGGCAAAATCACTGTGACAATACACGTACGCGTGAATTTAATTTAATTAATTATCAATGCATTAGTGAAGATAAAGTAGTGTATGCAACTGCATATAACACGGGTATTAAAACACTCGTTACTATTATGAAACTCGCTGCGCTCGTTTCATAAACTCACACTCGTGTTTTAATACCCTTAATTATATGACAGTTGCATAAACTATGTACTATATTTACATTTTTGCGACTTCAAAATTCAAACTTGGAAGTAAAGAATCTATAAAATTATTTAAAGTTACAATCCTATAAGTAGTCTTATTGCATTCCGTAATATTTGCTGTCGGTGCCAGTCACTGGTCACACGAGATCGACGCTTGTCGAAGTCGCAGTTACAGTTGGCTTTGGATTGGTTCCTAACTTATCCTGATAGATATTGGTACGACTGGCGCCGACTCCAGAAGAAAAAGAGGAAAAAAAAACTTTCAGAAGACTTGATTCGAAGTCGCTTTGAAATATACAAATAGGTACTTAAGTGACTCTTACTTAAATGAATAAAGTATGATGATAAATAAATAGTAAGTTGTATAACTGTTAAAAATTGCAAATTAACATCATCATTTTACATAAACAAACATCATTTTGAGATAATTAAATCCTACAAATCCTCCACCATGTGGCCTGCCTACAGAAGCTGCAAGTTTTTGCCGCCGGCCAACGTCCTGCCAATGATGTTTACTTATGGCTGCCTTATGTAACACTGGATCTAGTATATACACTCATTATGTAGGATTGAGAGGATATAACACTAGCCTCTAGAAATCTTGAAGCTTGTTGAAGTGAATATTATGCATGTAATTGAAAAAAAACTATTTGCGAATGATTATTCATTTTAGACATATGTACTTAATAAAGGGAATTATTTATAGTATACAGGGATTTTGGTGAAACACGATCATTGACCTTTAAAGAGTCAAGTCTAAACCTCCATTAAATACTGTTTTTACTGGTAGAACAGTAATGTAAAGGTATATATGTATAGAGTTATCGATACATGTTTTAATCCTATCTAAATATAATTATACCTTGAAATAGAACACTAGATGTCGCGGTTTTCCGAGACCACAAATATTTACTGCCAGAAGATGGTAACTTTGCACGGAACGTAAAATTGAATATGACTTGATTAACAGGTTAGTTTAGCTATAAATAAAGTGTATGACTGTAAAGATCGAATGTCATTTTTTCTACATTTACATACCTATGTATGCATATTGCATACAAAGGTATGTAAATAATCGACAAAAAAGGTTCGAAAGCTCTGTCAGCAGAGTTGGCGACTTACATAATTTAACACCAGGCTTTGATACCATGACAGCATCGAGCTTATAATCCAACCTTGATGCATGATGGGTTACACATGGTTCCTGAGCATACAATTTTAATATGAAGGGCTTTAATAGTTACATGTATTTTTCAGAAATAAATGTACCTATCTTTATCTGACTGGCCCGTTAGCTTAGTGGATAGTAGCCAGTGTAGTAGTGTCTTCTAATCTAGGGTTGCGGGTTCGATTCCCGTATGACACAAGTAATTATTGATTTAAAAAAATATAATTACTTGTGTTCAGTCTGGTCGTTCCTATGTATAATATGTATGTATGTATTTATATATAAAAGTACTTATATGAGTTTTATATCCGTCATCTAGTATCCACGACACAAGCGTTTGCTTAGTGTGGGGCTAGATGGCGCTATGTGCAATGTCTTGGAATATTTATTATTATTATTATTTACATTGAGATAGTTACTTCAAGATTATTAGAACTTAATCAAACACATGCCCTACCATATTGCAGGCGTTACTTCCACTTTTTTCCTCCACCCCGGCACAAGCGTGTTAGTGTTGCCCCACAACACCACCTGCCGACAGCTGAACACGCGCCTGACTCATAAAATATGCATAAAAAGTAAGAAGCTGGAGAAGTCTTATTGGTTCGTAAACAGCTGATTTTCGAATGACCAGCTGGTTTAGAAAAACATGTAGATATAGTTATAGAATCGCAGGAAATTTTGCCAGTAAATTTATTGATAAAATTCAATATGAAGATCTTCAAGATCATTATGTTGTAGCTACAAATTCCAAAGTGAATTATACCTACTTACTTATACTGACTATTGCCATAATTTCTTATCTGATTAACAAATTTACTCTTTTATTTTGCCTCTATTATGCTGCCGTGGAAGGAATCTGGACACCCGCCACTATGTATCTTCCAATGAGAACTAACAAATAATAAATAGCCTAACAAATCAATTTTTTGGGGAAGTCACGACCCTCAGTCATGAGGAAATTACTTAAGAATGAGGATTTATGTGCTTTTAGTTTTATAACTTTGACGAGCAATATGATAGCCTGATAGTAAATTCCCTAAGCCTAGCATCTCAATGTCACTCCTCTATAATAATTATGAGTCGTAACCACAAGTAATTGGATAGATAGTTAAGCTGTTGTAATTACTAGGTACATCTGAAACTAAGCAAGGATATGTAGGCCTTAGTTAACCTACCTACATAGGTCTAATAGCTATGACCCACCAAGGTTTGTAATTATGCGTAGGTATAACCTAGACTTCTAACTACGTAAATGTTAGTTTAGAGTCTAGTAATAAACTAAAATGTCAATCTATTTTCGCTACGTGTCGAATGAATTTAATCTTGTGTTTGCGTCGTCAAGTAAAACTACCTACTTATTTTACAAAGAAAACCAACAAATTGATTGATTGATGGTAAGTAACTGATCTGTCACAATAAAAAGTAGTATACCCATGTTTAAAATTAACACATTATTTTCTTACGCTTACCTATACTTGTATTATTTATTCTGTGCCTATACCTAGGCACTCTAGCTAGACAGTTGTCAGCAGTGTTTTTTTGAATGCTCTTTATATTTAGTCAGGCGTTATTTTTTAGTTCAATTACAGATTACAATGGTTCTGTACAATATAGTCTACCTTTATTGAATTCATATTACTTAAGCTTTGTGTAATATACCTTGATTTTACTATCTTAGTTAATAATTAATACATATCGTGTATGTTAAATCAGCTTTAAATAGATCGCACGGCCACCTTACCAAAATGACGGGAAGATGACTGCAAATGTAAAGTTGTTGATTACGAGTAGAGTTCGCGCAAGATAAATTTGAACGCGGCTGGAGGCATCACTTTGATCACGTTTAGATTTTCAATATATTATTTTTAAAAACTTTTTAGTTCCCATTTTATCCGCTAGCTTTTATCTTGTTCTGACTCTGACATACAAAGTAAGGTGCATTAAGCCTGATGGATGATTCGATAACTGTACCCAGGCCGCGGATGTGCTGGTTTTTGCGAGGTGACATCGTGGAAGCCATTACCTGCTTTATGAGGGTCTCCTGTAAGAAATACAGCGTAATGTAAGCTTGCCTTGATAAGAGAATGGGATAAAATCAGGTTTTGTACTGCGAATCTATGGTGGCGAGGTTTCTTCTAGGCATGATTGTAAACTGCAAAGTCGTCTTAATAACGTAACATAAAGCTTCAACTTAAAGCATAGTCAAGACTATAAAAAGCAATCAAAACGACATTTATGAATTAAGTATGAAACTAAGTAATTAATTCCACAGTTCTTCGACAATTTTCGTAGACACTCCGAAAGAAAAAACGTTGCGATGTTATTTGGAATCCTTTCAGTCACACGGTATAATTTAACTCTTCTTTTGGTTTGTTGTATCTGTACCTTGTATTCGTTGTAATGCAGGTCAAACTATGCACGCCATTCATGGGTGGTGCGAAACAAACCAATGTTTATCCAGCAAATATTAAACATCTTGTTTAGAATCTCAACCAATTGTCATCTCGGCTCAATAGTGCGGTGAATTCTTTACACTATTGTTTGTACTAAAGGCTGAGAGGTTACGGACGTGGTTGATATTTTTTAATTATAATCTTGACAACAGCCTACGACAGACGTACCTACTCATAAATAGTACCTATAGTGGCAAGTGCAGTTACTCGTAGACTACTTTAATGTTTAGGTTGTGAGCAATTTATTCCAACCACGTCGTCTTACGGTTTTACTTCCATCCTTGACTTCATTTTTTTGTACAGTAGCCTAATTCGAACGGAGTATCGCATATTATCGTGGTATCGCTGCGGTGGGATAATTACAAAACTCGCAGGCGCAGGTAGAGGCGCGGACAAGAGGGCGAGTGGAGAGACTCTACGCGAGGTATTTCAGTTTCTTTACTTCAGTCGAACCGCGTCCGTGAGTCGCGCGGCCGCGTCGCAGTTCGCAGCCCCATGGCCCGGCGTGTGCGGCCCCCGCCCGCGGCATGGCGAGCCCCGCGCTAGTCGCGCCATGTTGAAGCATGCGCAGCGGCCGCCCGCGGCGAGCGATGACCACCGCTACCAGAACATGCCGCGGCGGCCGCACCACCACCTCCCGCTCAACGTGTCCACGCTGGACTCCTCCAAGCACTCGGTCGGAGGCACGTCGGCCAGCGTCAGTCCGGGAGCACAGCCGCAGCCGCCGCCGGCTCCGGTCGCCTTGCCCGTGGTGGCTTCGCCTCCGAAAATTGCGAATGGAAACGCGAGCGGAGCGCCCGCGCCGCGCCCCGCCGCCTCGAGAGCGAAGACGAACCGAGCAGCCACAGAGGAAGCTCTGACTTCCCTCGCCCTGCTGTGCCTAGTCAGCCTGCTGCTGGCGCTGCTGGCACTGCTGTTCCTGCTGAAGATCTCCGCGCCGGCGACGAGCGCGCCCGAGGAGTTCGCAGTAGTGTACGAAGTGACGTTAGCACTGTGTGCGTTGACTCTGTCCCTGAACTTGTGCTGCCTGCTAGTGTGTGCGATCCAGTTCCTGTTCGCGGTGAAGCTGGTCCACTCGCCGTCGGCGCCCAACGGACGGTGAGTGCTAGAGAGGAATTTCTATACAAACATTATAATCTCAGGTTGTTACTTGCAGCCGCCATGCCCGCCGCAGCGCAGCTCCAAAGAGACTTATCTCATTCAGGTTATATCTTACACAACGCATAACTGTGAGAAAATTTCTTTCGACTCGACTATCGGGTTTATTTTTCGTATAATTAGCTCCGTAACTGTTCATCTCGCACTCATCTTTAGGAGCGATGGCATCTCTAGTGCGATGCACTTTGGCATCGCCGACTTGCGCTAGCAAATTGAAATTAACGATCGTAATGTTGTTGTGTGTTCAAAAAACTAGTAGGCAGGTGCTAACGGTCAGCTCTGGCGGTTATTTGTGAATGGTTCGGTAAAAAATGTTCCGTAACCGTTGATAAAGTCTTGCACGCGCTGATTGCAGACATTATTTGCTTTTTCTATTGTCATTAGCATAATATCGTTCTCTGTTATAATGGCCTTACCTAGCTCCGTTAGGCTGCAATTATCTCTAACGTTTTTATTTAATGCTCTATCGAGTTATTTATGATTCAATTCTAATCGAATTTGTTCCATATCCTCGTTAAGAGGCCAACCAGTTATACCTATTTTGTGGTGTGAGGTTTTTTACGATACATTCTTACGTAGGTACTACCTACATGCTAGATTGGTATATAATACAGTAGTTGGATTACAAATGTAACTTGATGATCCAAGGAATGTTAGCATGTTAGAAATCAGCATTTTGCGATCGGAAATTATTGCTTATATAGCGTATTTTCAATCAAAACAGCGCAATAACACGAAACCTATACCTACTAATGCTTTTCTTATGTATCTACAAATTGTAAAATTTTTGCGATTTAGCACTTAATAAAATTACAAAGTACTTATAACTTGTGGGATTTAACAAGATGTTTTTATTACATCTCCTAAGGTAGCTTCTGTCCTCGACTTTGTTTGCTTATTTGCTTGTCTTATCAGCCTTTCGCTTTTTGTTTCCGGTCGCATATACATACATACTACTTAGCTATATTATCATTCTTGCATCATCCAAAAATATCACATCGTTTAAACAGTTCATTTGTTTTTATTTTTCATAATTAAGTACTATTTTCTCTTTAGACTTCCTATAAACACCAATAAAATTCATTAAAGCAATTCGATACATCCATTACAACATAGCTTATCCCTTAGAAACTACCGTTCTCTTCCGCGTTTACTACAAATCTCTGGTCTACAACTTCGAAGACATGTCTTAGGACTGTATCAACTCTTTCACTATTCTACGTATGTACCGAGCTTTTATCCATACTAACTGTCACCTAATCCATCTTTCTATGGTACATACTATTATCTAAGCTAGAACTAGTATTTACGTCTTGGCCGCATACTTGCGAGAGTACTGGAACAGTTCAGAGAGTTGTGATTGCTGTGTTTATTTAGGAGGAAGTTAAGAACGACACGTTGAGAGCTTGGGCATAATATTAGTGGTTTCTGTGTAGTGTATTTGGGTCAGGATATGATAGACAGACGTGCTGTATTTACAATTAAAAGAACAGAGAAATACAATTATTTTAGTAGTAATTTGAGAAACACTCATAGCGTGATTATCTGAATTGATTGTTTATTGACGGAAAAAAAATACTTGTAATAACAATATTCAGAATTGATAAAATTAGTGCAATAAGTAAGTATTTTTTCTGTTATGTAATCACTTGTTTCTCTCATATTACAGTAATATCATTGACCCCAAAATACCTCCCTGATTATGTCCAATAAAATAATTTTGAAAGCATTAAAATAGAAAAGGAAAGGTTTCAGTAAGTGTCCTTCTTTCAACAAAGATTCAAATCGTGTGAACTGCCAACTGACACAATTCTCTAAACGGGTTGTTCAAGGGTAAGCCTCTCGATAAGCTAAAAAGGTTACGCAAAAATTATTCCAAAAATTTACATCGATGACTACAATATAACCAGATTTTATCACCGCTTGATATTTAAAACGACACAAATAAAATATGACATGATCTAGTGGCAAAATAACTGAATCATCAAATGCGGATCATTTTCCAAACAAAGTAGTTTTACCTACGTAAAAGAAAATATCGAATTTCTATCCATATCATCTGAATATATATAGATAGATAGATAGATTAACTCTTTATTGTTGACACATATTAAAAAACAGTACATGATAAGTATTAAACTGAGAATTGTATTGTAGCATGAAAAGACATGCAACAACACTAGACAAATAACGATAAAATATACAGATATTGCTTAAAAACTTGTCTTAAATAATATAGTGTAGTTCTAAATAAAACAGAAGTCAACCAATGGCCACCAATCGCTAATCAGCAAGAGCATTTAGATAAGAAAATGTGGGTGTAAATACCTGAGATAGAGACTAAACTGGCATAAAAAAGAAGACACCATCTATGGTCAACGGCCACTACTAGATTCTAAGACCACTAAACTAGTTATTGATATAAAAAGAACTCGTTGGGTAGAGTGACCACCATGCTTTGAAAAATATTGAAGAAGAAATATAGAAATAACATTTATTTACAATAATAAAATACAAAAACAAGGAAAGAAAAACTAAACATACTACTTCTAACTACAACATAAAAAGAGGCACTTAAAAAATCTTTAGAAAAGCCCAAAGCCCTTTTAAATAGATTTGGACCTGACCACAATTTGTTTGATTGGTAATCTAATGATCTAAGATAACCTTTGCTTACCCAATAAGAACTAGTTCACATTATCTTTGAAGATATTGATAGCTTAGGCCTGTCAGGAAATAGTGATTCCAAATGAACTAAATTTTAAAACAAATATTATTGTAGCTCCTATTACATAAAACCTTTTTAATGAGAGTTTTTCTGAACGTGTAGTATCCCGACCTGAGTTGAACCACGCAGCATCTGACTAAAATGATTTCCCAAGAACAAGTCAAGGTTTATAATTGACTTAAACCTGTTCTCTAAGCATCGAGTTTAGCAGAAGAGACAGGTGCATAGACTGTATAGTGTGTTCAATGAAAATATGCAGCTATGATGCAATTGCAAAATAATATATCTGGGTAATTTGATGAAACTCTAGTGTAAACCGAAACTTAGCTAGCTCACAAACTTCAAAATACGAATTAATATAATAAACAACGATAATAATATTTTATATTTATATTTTTTATATTTGATAATAATTTTCTATATTTTCGTACCGCTTGGCTTCGAAACTTTTGGTCCGTGGGGTAAAAGCACGAAGTCTTTTATAAAAAAATTAAATAAAATGTTGATTGACATCACTAGAGACAAGAACGCTGGCTGGTTCCTTGCGCAAAGGATTTCTATAGCAATCCAGCGTGGGAATGCAGCCAGCGTTCTTGGCTCCATACCACATGTCGATTGTTTAAATTTAGTTTAGATGTAAATACTCTTTTTTAGTTCTATTAGTGTTAATATGTGTAAATATTGTTTCTTATTATTTTAATAAATGCCAACTTACTAAAATATAGAAATTGCCACTCGAAAATGAGGAAAATACTTTTCTTTACGACATAATTTATGAAAAGTTGTTTTGGTGGCTAGATTAAAACTATCGCACCTGAACGAAATGCTACAAAACTTTACATTGTAGGTAATAAAAATGCAATGGTTGCTAAGTTAATTGTACTTCATAAAGCTTTTGGTAAAAGTAATAAAGTTAAATGTCTAAGAACAGTTCGATATAGGTACATTATGTATGAAAATTCTTTTGTACCTACAGCATTAGACCGCAGTTACTTACCTACACATTTATTCTAAGTCTGTTACTAGTTGCATTTGGTGAATGCGTGAGCGACGGGCTCCGAAAATAACAATGTGTAAACAAAAGGTACGTGCACAAAATGTAATGCAATATGAGTAGACTTGGAGACTACTGGAAACACTATTATTTTGGTATTCTATTCCGTTTTGCTTGTTACGTGAATGCCTAAGCATTCTCATCATCTACAACTTCTTGTTTTAAGTTTGTTATACTTAACCATAATTTGTTGTTAGCTTTTTGAAATTAATAGGTAAGTTGGTGGATTTATTTTCGCTACAAGTGAACTTAAAGTTACGATTTAAATTGTTTATTCCGAGGTCTTCAATATTATGCGCTATCTCTACATACCTATTGATGGTAAAACGGCACAAACAAACGAGAGAGAACGGCCAAAATAAAAAAGACCTGCTGTAAAAAAAATCAGGTAAGTTTCACACGAGAACTGTGGAATCAAACAAGAACAAATCCTTTGTGGAGAACAAACATCGTAAGAAGAAAGGGACCTTGATCGTGAGAAATGAAATGGCCCACATTGAACCTTTGGGAGTGCACTCCAAAGAATCAAATTAAACCTGTGTACCATTCAATTAAAATATTGTATTTGGGAGTGTAAAGATGTTAAACGAGAGTTAAAAGTGTTGTAAGTGTGTATACAGGTAGGTAGGTATGTGTTTAAAAACTTAAAAAAATAAAATGTAACTAAGTATCCGTAGTAGAGTAAAAATAAATCTTTGAAGCTAATAAAAATAATAATAATTATAATAATAATATGTCTTTATTGCACACCAACATGAAAGAAATACATGAAAGGATAAATTTATGATGACTTACATATGGGCGGCCTTATCGCCTTAAGCGATTTCTTCCAGGCAACCTTTTTCAAATACTGAAGCAACAAGATATTCGTCGCCACTGATACAAAGTTGTGTTCAGCCTATAAAAATGTCAGCATCCACTTCATAACAGCATCTTAATTATAGGTGCGTGTTCTCAGCAAAATATTTATTTATCCATCCACTATCTTATGGGAAACGCATGTTGCGAGGGCATATGCACCTTTAAATAACTGGGAGTGTCTGAGCTTTTGAATGAGCAACGAGACGCGAGGTCACCCGGCAAATATTCCTCAGACCGGTTCTGTTCAAAATCACCTCAATATTGTTCAAATTTCACTTTTATGCCCTTGACAACAAGGGTGGTTTCTGCATGATTTTTCAATGAGGAATCGATGGTACTGGTATTTGATTGATCAAACTTTTTTTGAGTGGCAAATAAGGTGTTATTCACTCGCATACCAGAGTTTACGTTTTGGTTAAGTCAGCGTAGTGTTTTGTTTTAATTGTTTGCGTTGGTTTTGTTGGGATACCTCGTCTGGAGGTTGGGTTCCTTTTTTGTTCTCTTTGCAGGTCTTTCCTTTCATTTTCTGATACTATAGTTGTTTCGTCAGAGTTATTTTAGTCGATGAAATAGCAAAAGGCGCGCGTGTGCCTTTATATATATATTATTTATTTATGGCTTTTTTAAGTTCTTGTACATACCTAGTGTAAACTAATTATTTTCGACACATATTTAGACAAATAAATGTATATAATCAAATACACTATCCAATCGATAACATAATTATATATCAAATTATGTTTAATATACTTCACACAAATTCAATTACCATACCAAAATCGTCCACCCATCCATGCGTCCATCGTAAATCATAGACCTCGAGAGCAATAAGAAGAAAAAGCGGCGACATTCCAGTCCTTGAGCAAGGCCGTGGTCCAGCATCCGACGATATCCGGTCACAGTTTAAACTTTAAATCCCATTTCTAAGAACGACCGATTAGTTCTATTCGTGTAGGAATGTTAACTGTTTAATTTCTCTACTTCTTCGGAATTACACAGATTTTGATTTTTGGAGGCCTCTGTTACTTAAGTATTATTCGGTTTGTGGTTTTGCGGTTTTTCTGACAACTGCTTTGCTGTGTTTGTGAACATTTTGATTGCTGCTATTCGGTGGCTACTGGTTCAGTTTAGTTTAGTTGCTTTTATACAATACATTTTAATTATATGGTATGCTCTCATATCTGGTACGCTATTTACACCTTACTTAACTCTTCACTTTTGCTTGGCCATCATCACGTTTTCAGTTGTTTAACACTTACTTATTGCTTAGCATTTATTATCGTGTAAAACAGCCAAGACCTAAATCCAAGTGCGTTCGTTTCAAAAACAAAATTAACATATTGCATTTCATTGAGCACGTGCATTCATACTGAAGTCATCAATAGCATGATTCATTAGCACTTAGATTATAAATACTTTGCCATATGTACCGGTTCAGTAGAGGTCGTAAGTCACGTCGGTGAACAACCGGCTGAGATGTTTATATCTAGTAGCAGTTACAGTGATTGAGTGCTAGGTTCTTAGAACTATGTTCTATGTCTAGGAGAGAGATTTAGCTATTGACTGCTTAGTCAAGATCAAAGACATGCTAGACACATAAGCTGAAAGGATTAAGCTAAGCCTTCTAGAATATTTATGGTTCAATATGATCAGCCTATATGTTTATTTTCCCAAACCTCTTCTTCTCATTCTGGCTCTACTTGAGAATTTCATTTCAAAAGTATTATTTTTGCAGTCATAAACCTCTGCATTACTTGAAGGCGTGATTTGCAACATCTACTCCAGTCTTTTGAATTCCAAAAGATAGACATACTCGTAAGTACTCACATAAATAACGTTCGTCTATATGACACAGAATGCATATTTAACCGGTCTTTGGTCTAGACTTTGAAACAAAGTGGTCCGCTAAGATATTCGACACCACGCTATCAAATAACTGGGGACCGGTTGTTGTCACAGTTAATTCTGTAGTCTGCTCAGTGTCATGGTCTGATTGCACTCAATGTGTGCGCTTTGGACCATCCTTGCGTAAGAGTACGATTATATTTCAGGTGCTTGGACTGTCTTTTTCGGTCTCGCTTGGTACTACCTACTACTATACAAACATTAGTTATCTAGTGAATTTCACAAAACCTGTGTAAGTCAGCTAGGCCTGAAATAATCAACATAATATTGCGTCAAACAAGAGATCAACGCCAAGAGATTTTTTGTCCAACAAAGTAGTTTTTATTCTCAGGTAGGTTTTTTAGGTACTTGATATCTTAATAAACCAAATCAAAATCTATTGAAGTACCTATGTATGTCGTTGGTACAAAAATTTTAGATATTTTTCTGGTCACTTTCCCTTCCTTTGAAAAAGAATAAGTTAGTGAAACAAAAACCTGCTGGCAGCCGAAGCAAAATTCCATATCAGAAACCTTTAGAATCCTCGCTGGCAAGTTACGGATAAGTCACGCTTGGGATGTTTTACGCATTTCTAGAGATTACCTGATAACGGTGGTTTTGTTGATTTTGTTATGAAGATGAGGCGAGTTTTTGAGATTTTTACGCTACTCTGTGTGGATTACCATGCGTTCCAAAGGCCAATAAGTTCTGGTTGTATGCAAAACAGCTCTTAACCACTAAGTTCTGATTTGTAACTTAGTTTTGAGATGCATCTATGTTATGAATTTTAGTTTTTTTTATGTAATTATATATTTAAAAATTTATAAATATAATTTCTAAGCCAAGCTGTTGTTAGACTCGTTAGTAGGTACTTAATAACAACTGATTGATGCAAAAACAATTTACCATTTTTTTTATGGGTTTGCACTTTACCTTACTTACTTTACTTTAAGTTTATCTGATCTGTATCATTTAAAAATAAATTGCAAATCCAGGGTCATCTAAAATGTTAACAAATCTAAAGTCTTGGCTTAGTTATCAATTGGTGACGCACTGTTTTAATTTTTCAATCCCGTGGGAGTGGAAGGCTGGTGTCGCCTGAGGCACGCGGGGTCACGGAATATCTAAACATCAGTAGAATGCGAATGACCAAACACAAACTAGATCTCCCACGCTCTGCACTCCTCAAATAGGCTCCATCCATCTGACATAGTTGGTTGCTAGTGTAGGTAGTACGTAAAGTAAGTTAAGTAATGAGCAAAATGTAGGTGTAAGTCAGAAGGTACCTAATGAGAATTTCGGTAACGAGTAACTGGTACCTTATATCAGTTGTATATTTGATTTTTACATCAGCCACATAAAGACTAAGAGCATCTATCGTTACTTCAGTTAGTGAGAATTATTCGAAGTTTTTATTTGGGATATTCAGGTTTTTAACTCTGTGTAAAAGTTAGTGAAGTTTATTGAGTAAACTCTAAACTTTCTCTGCAACTTTATTTAAATAGGTATGTACTTAGTTGAAAACCATTGCATACCATTTACCAATATCTGTAAATTTTATGAACAAAGTTACACAAAAATCTTACTTATTGAAGGTCTTTTCTCATGGATAAAGTACACGTAGTACACGTTATGTATGTATTTACAGAACCAATCGAAATATATCGTAACGTGTAAATGTGCTAAATAACCTCGTCTTAACTATGTGAATAGTAGTTAGCAAGTACTTCTTAAAACATAATTTTGCGTCAAAATGGATATTTGTACTTTTCCTTTCATTTAGGCTTTAAAGGTCACTTTACAGATAACAATCCTTTTACACTATTTGTTTATTTTTTATTGCTAAAGAATCATTGGGAATCAGAATTGAAAAAAAAAGAAAGATTAGCAGAATTTCGTACGAACTTTTTTGGTAATCTCTGTTCTGTTGCTCCTGTACTAATTCGCATATTAGCCATTCCGCTCAAAATTTATTTCGGCTTCACAACGCCGTAAAAATCAAACCAAAAATTACAATCTCGACCAACATGAACAAACTTAACATACGTCAAAGTAGAGCTACACCAGACTTACGTTACTGAGCCCGTCATTTGAGCCAAAGATTCCGTGCTGAAACCTCTCAAGTGCGATCAAATGTCTTGAAATCCGGCGAACTAACGCCTTCAGGAAGTCAGAAAGAAGAAGTAGGTGGAGGGAAGGAAATGTGTGGTTACAGTAGACATAAAACCGAATGGACAGTGAAAGTATGGCATATGAATGATAACTGGTCATTAGTGATTAATAGTTTAGTGATAGGTCACATATTAGTCATTATTGTTTGTAACACCTTTAAAAATGATTTATACAACAAAAAAACATAGGTACTTGTCACAGGCAAAATCATGCTTGTCATTCATAGAGCCTATAAAAAAAATGAAATCTGTTGCGGCAGCAGACTGATTTTGCTTTAGCTTATTGGTAGAGTGCCCAAAATAATTAATATCGAAAATAAATAAATGAGATACACGTCCACTCCAGGTTACGAAGTCTATGACCGACACCAGCGCCAGGGTTTTAAAGACGTTAGGTCTCACTTAGTATGGATTAAAATAATCCTATCACACGTCTCACTAATATGATCAGGATAGCTGTGTTAATCCGGGATTAAGCCTGTGTTTCACACCAGCATAAAGATATTGCCACAATAAATATTACAAATACTCTCCTTATCAAACCGAATCCCTAGATAATATCTCTTGAGTCGTATTTCCTCATGAATGAGGGTCGTGACGCCCTGCAGAATTAATTCGTTAGGGTTCTCTTGGGCAGAAACATTTTGGTGGACGCCCAGGCCCACGGAAGACACATGTCCTCGGATATTATAGATAATAGATGCTGTAGACAATATGATGCTGCAAATCTACTTCAAAATTTTTGCCTGTCAAATACTTAGATCATCTACACTTCAGAGCACAAAATTTAATTATTTATTTGACAAGATATATGTTGATAATCTATATTATTCTGTGATTGATGTATTCTGTTTGTCTAGAAAGGAAAATACAATATAAAAGCCAGAACTGCAATATTCTTGAATTGTATCGTTTCCATGTAAAATACATTGGCGAAGTAAAGTAGGGCATTACAAGGCACCGCAGGCTTTGCTGCAGGCAACCTTAAGAATGCTAAGTTTATTATGACTGATGTTAACAATGTTACAGTGATATATACCTATAATTGTATATTACATATATCATTTTTTAGCGCTTTGCTTCGACTTTCATCGTGCGAACAGCCCTACCGTGGAACTCCTGGCCCGAATCTCTATTCCCTTGAACTATAATTTGTCGGTCTTCAAGTCGAGAGTAAACCGGTTTCTTCTAGGCAAGTGCGCTAGATTGTAGACGTTGCTTACCATCAGGCAAGTTGTAGTCAAGCGTAAGCCTATATCATGTAAAAAAGTAATTTGTAATAGGATCTAATTAGTGAAGTGAATTATAGATTTGCTAAGCCACAATGAAATATTTTATCATTCGACGTATTCTCTAAATTGAACTTACGAGCCAAATTCCGTTTATCTCGTCAATTAATCTTTAATTAAATACTAAGCTAGCAATTATATTTATGTCCTGCCCTTAACAGACCTAAGTCTAGGCATGCCAGCAGCCTAGACGATGATAGATAGACCATTTATGTAAGCAAATACGACTTCTAATTACATTTGTAAAGTTGTCAGCGATTCAGATAGCTATACGAGAAGGTGCTTAGGTTTTACTTCCTTGTGGAATGATTTACATAGCTTTATAATTTAAATGATTCTTGTTGATTACATAGACATTTTTTAATGTTAATGTAAACTAATTAAACTAATTAATTCCCGCGGTTTTGCTTGAGTTTGGTCGCACATGTTACTTTTGAGTTTCAAATCTAAACATCTAAACCTTAGAGTATACATAATAGTTATGTATACTCTAAGATCTAAACCAATACCATGTCTAAACTATCACCAATCAAAAATCACAAAAATCCATTGCTTGTTTACTATGTGTCTTTGTACTTTGTTTCTATGCATTATGATCTAGTTCACATATTGAATGAATTTGTAGAGCAACAATTTTTCAAAGTTCAAACCCAACTGCGTTCTTGAGAAACGAGCGAAAAAAGTCACAACAAGTGATTCACAAAAGATATTCAAATTCCATCTCTAAAACTACAAAAGCATTCCGAAGTCTTGTCATTTTTGGTTTCTGCAGGTAGCCAATACAATTTGAATCAAATCTGCCATCTCATTCTATCTTCAAAAGCTGGAATGAATCAGAAGGTGTTCTAATTTTCAAATTGCGGCATCCAATGTTTACAAAAGTTACATGGCCTGATAAAAAAGTTCTGTCATCATAATGTGTGCTGAAAAAAAGTACCTATAAAAAGATAATGCACAGAGGTTGTGCAACTTTGGTCTTGTTTCTGGTTTAGACAAATGTTTTGTAATGTTGGCATTATTTTTATGAAATGGTAGAATATGACTTCCTATTGCATATGTTACAGCTCGTTAAAACTGGTAATGTAATGTCAGTTGACTCGTAAGCCGAATAATTTGTAACTATGTTGCATTCTATTGTGTGTTTAAATAGATCAAATATGCAAATGACATGTTACATATTATTCTTCTTGCAATAAATTGTAACTCGGTTGTAAATATTTTTAAATTTAAAACCACATTCACCACATACCTACTGCTGATTACAAAATACATATAAATATAGAACGACGACACATATTTCAGGACAATTCCATTGGATTATGTAACTCATTTAGCATTACCTCTAACGCCAACACAAAAAGGATTCAAGAATTAGTTAAGTTTGCCTTAAAAATCGATAAATGATTTGTGTTTTTTTGTAAATTAATATGATTTTGTGTCATCGATAAGTGCATCGATTCGCATTGCAAAAAAGCACTTTAATAAAGATAAAAAAAATACATATAAATATAAAATGATTTGACTTGCAGAAATATCAGGTATTTCATAAATCCGATTCATAGAAAATTTCAAAACCAAACTCTACAGCAATTTGCACGGTGAATGTCGTAACGTAATAGTAAAGCTAGGCATCTAGACAGTTCTAAGAATTCACGATTGGCCGGCCGAGTCTACCATTCACTGTTTACAAATACTCAAGTAATATTTTGTAAACAAACTGAGAGCTGAACATTGATCACGTGACTATTTACCTCAGCTATTTACTAAGATACTGTGTAATATCTTTGTGAATGATTGTTAGTAATGAAGAAATGGCTGTGTGTGTGTGTGTGTATCTTATCGGCTTATGTTTGTTAGGTTAAGGGATACTAAGGTTATATTCTCTAAGTAGCTCCAGACTTAACTCATTTGGTGATAAGACATTGAATCAGGCGTTACTTTGCGGAAATTCATTGTACCTAACTGAATCTCTTGAGAAATACGTAGTGTTTTTCCGCTGCATATTTCTCCAGAGTTTCATTTTCATTTATTTTTATTCTTTCAGCAGTCAAAGAAATCAAACTTATTATGATAATGAGCGACAAAAAATATTACACGTGACGCAGGCAAAATATCTATAGGTATATAATATCTTTAGTCCTTGTCTTAAGTATCATATTATGTACTCGTACCTATTTTAAAAGCTCTCTAAACTTATAAACGTAATATAGTTTTTTTATGACACAATTTTGTGCAGAACTATGCCATTTTGTACAGGTAGATTGTTAGAGCAGGTAAAAATGTTGCAATTTGTAACGGATAAAGAAATATTTGCACTGATTTGTTACCGCTACTGAAGACTTGACATAAATTACACTTTCGTTGGTCAGCAATATTTTATGATGGTCTTAGGAGTTGTAAAAACTATTTCTAGGTAAAGTAGCGTTTATCTACGTTATAAAAACCGTAAGATTGATGGAGTTTTGTTGGTCGAAAGGAAGCGAATGGCAAATTCTATATCATAAGAAATCAGAGACCCTGTGGGTTCTAAATATTATTCTGACATAATATTTTTTAAGCCAAATTACTTATATCGTCTTAAGTGGGTATATAGGTATTTTAAGTACCTATTACATTCACTTTTATACATCGCATTCTCAATGCAATATGCACCTGCACTCACCTTGAAAGTAAACAATACGAGGAAAGTAAATAAATCTGGAAAGTAGGTGAAAGATAAGGTTCTTGTTTAAATCGAGTATAAACCTAGTTACTTGAGCAAAGTTTGAATATTGATAAATAATGTAGTGTGAAAACGGTAAAAGCGTGGCTCAGTACCTACTTACTTTTATCAAATTATAAATTAAAGTAAAGTAAATTCATTTCCTCCACTTAAAAAAGGAAAAAAATAAGAGTGTCTAGTATACCTATCTACACAGAAATCTAAATAAACAGGTAGGTACGTTTATTTAGATTTCTGTGCCTATCTAAGATTTTTACGATAGAAACTTTTCAAGATAGCATGATGTCAAAGCAATAAAGACAAAAAAAATAACTTATCCAGTATCCGTAGGTACATCATATGTATGTACGTGAAACTAGTCCAATAAGATTTTTTGTGAAACCTAAAAAAGTGCTTATATAGCCACAGAGTACCTACCTACTAAGATCTCCGTGAAATATATCCAAAATCAATAAATATATTTGTCACTATTCTTTGCTTTGGTTTGAGATGTTGGTAGCATTCTCACAGTCTACATACATATTAGTATATTATAGTAGAGTTACTAACTTTTTCATTGGACTAGGGCATTGCAAACACAAACCAAAATATACCTCACGGAATCACGGAATGCCCCTACCTAACCTATACGCATACGCTCATACCTGTACCTCGGAATTTGTAGAAAGGAACCGGTCCCCTCAGCTGACAAAATGGCCGCAGACTCCAATGCAAAGATAACCTAATCTTGTGCGTTTCTAACTAACTGCATTCTTTAAGCTGTAAGTTTAAGTACGTAGATGGCATGTGATGAGTCATGTGGATTATGCGCATATTTTTGGTGTGGGATAAGAAATAAACAATCTGCTTGTTTGCATGTGAAATAAATTTTAAAAAGTATTATATCTGTTATCTAGTACCTACACACGACACAAGAGTTTGCTTAGTGTGGGGCTAGATGGCGTAGTGCGCAATGTCCTGGAATATTTATTTCATGAAGAAACCTTACCACCAATTTCATAGAACACTTAAAAGTGAATCAGAACTTTTTTTGTCTATTGCTTCTGCACAAATATAAATATTGTTATTTCTAGTTTCCTTAATTTGTATGACTTTCCAAATAAAATAACTGTATGATGTGGTAGCTAGAGCTTCTTAAGTCAATAACTATATAATTTTAACTGCCTGTTTAACTACTAATTCCTTAATGAAGACCCTCGTACGCGATGTTTCTATTAACTCATGCTAATTAACCTTTAAAACACCTGTCCAAATATTGCTTGATAAACATGGCTACTAACACACTACCGCCGTATTATTGTAAAGCTTCTGAACTAATAATTAACAGCAGATGTTTTCTTGGCCTAGTTTGCTATTAAGAAGTCAAACAAAACGCCAATAGCAATTTGGTACCCATATTAGTCTATGTTCGCGGATTTACTGGCGTTGAGTCGAGACCAATAGTAATCAATACCAATATATAATATACCAAGAGAGAATAGAAACCAATCTCTACGGACTTTATACTATCTCCATGCCAAAACCTAACGAATATCTGTCGTTCTGTTGGCGTGGAGAAGAAACACAAATTGATGTACTTTTGTTTCACATTCTTTATTGTATCAACCATTTCTCAACAACATAACACCCAACACATCACTAGAAAGCAGTTAAGGCCACCTATTACGGTGTTCTTCATAACATCACTCAATAAGTTTAGTCACACACGTGCCACAATGTAATCGTAATCTTCGATTATGTAAATGAATTAGGTTTGTAGAACACATTACCAAAAACGATAGCCAGTTACTCCTACATAGCATACTGTGGAAGGTTTTCTATTAGAATAGAGGCAGTACCTACCTAGCCACAATTTATAGATATGAGTTAATCAGCTTTAGGAACTATAAATAGGACGAAGTTTTTGTCACATGGTTATGATATTTGTGGCATAAATCGGTGAATTATTGTTATAACCTGAGCATTATGTTTTCTTATTGTGGTTATCTGTTGGTTTCTAATCTATACTAATATTATAAAGCTAAAGAGTTTGTTTGTTATTTATTTGTAAATTGATTTTTTTGTGTTGAATAGACCATTTATCGAGGAAGGCTTTAGGCAATATAACATCACGCTGCAACTAATAGGAGCGAAGAAACAATGGAAAATCTGAGAAAAAAACAGGGAAAAGTATTCATCTTTGAGGGCTTCCGTTGCGTGCGCGGCGAAAACGGTTCAAGTCGCGGGTAACAGCTATAATTTATAAAGCAGAAGAGGTTGTTTGCAAAAATAAATATGATGCCCAAAATAAATACTTATTCCACGCGGACGAAGTCGCAGGCACAGCTAATGTAAACATACAGGGCGTCTCTAGCGTAACTAACAAAATTAAACAGAAGTCCGAATAGTCAAGTCATAATGTCTTCTTAATTGGATTTCTTGTTGGTTTGATAAAATAATCATACAGGGCGTCTGTAGCCTAACAAAATGGAACAAGTCCTATAAACAAAAATGTTCCTTCCCTTAACTTACTGATCACCTGTTCCTGTAAACATAGGGACCCAGTGACCCGTGTCGCACCGTTGAAACACGCGGGGTAACCGTTGACATGCATCTGGTAACTTTGCAACCGTCGTTTGCATACAGTGCAGTGTTCTGTGCATATTTCCATACTAGCAATGTCTCGCTGTTAGTGGTACAAACTGTATAAAGATAAAAAAACAGTTTGAAAACGTTTGACCACAATTCATTTGACGTAAAGAAACTAAGCTGATTTCGCATTTCCGTTTAAAATATTATACTTACAAATCACGTGTCAGAATATTGTCATCAGTTAATAGACTTGTTTACCTGCAAATGTAGGTGATTTACTGCAGGGACAACGCACTAAGTTGATTAACTTGCAACGAGGCCGTCCAGCTACTACACCAAGCCATTGTTCTTACAGACGTACCTACATCCTATAATATATATATCCTGTCGAATGCGTAGAATATGTAGGATTGTCTACAGAACTATGTTGCGAAATATCAGCAATAGAACTTCTTACTTACAACATTATTGTGTTGTGTATATATAGGACGAATCTAGTGACGGCTAGTAGTTTCTTAAAATGTCTCGAACCTTTACTTGAACGAGCCACTTCTACAGGTAGAGAAATTATGGTAATTGGTGATACCAACATAAATTGGCTTGAATCTTCTTGCATAAACCAGAATCACCTCTCTGATATATTATCGGCTAACAATTTTAAAAACCTTCTGGAGTTTCCGACGCGAGTGTGTGCTACTACCGCGACGTGCCTCGACCATGTATACAGTAACAGGGAGGCGGGGCTGGACTCGGCGAGCGCGGTGGACACCTCGCGCGACACGCCTGACGACCCGCTCAGCGATCACCTGGCGGTGCGCACCGAACTCTTCTGCCGGCCGAAACAGCCTCCGCCACGCTCTGTTTTGGCGAGAGATTTTTCACAAGCCAGTCGATTAAATTTCACGTCAGCTGTCAATAGTGTGGATTGGCAGTTAATATTTGATAAACATTTACACTCCCCGCACAATTTAGCTACGGCTATGATAAATGTTTTGAAGTCAACGTTTCATACATGCTTTCCGCTAAAACGAAAGAACACAAGGAAATCGTCTTGGGTGAGTGACGAAGTCTTTAATCTTAGGTATTTGCTGTATGAAACTATGAACCTCGCTGGAAAGTTTCCAGATAATACAAAAAAAAATACAAAAAAATACAAAATTATTTATTGACTGAAGGTATTACATAAAACCTTAAAAACTAATGTTTACATACTTAGTTACGATTTCTAGAAGGGTTTGTTAGAGTTCTTGTGAGCCCTGCACTAAGTTTACACTTGTATCGCAGGCACCCACTTCGCTTTGCTACAAGTTTTACTAAAATACGGTGCGGTTTTACTTGCTGTGTGTATAACAATATTGGTACATAACTTATAAAAGTTAAATTCTAGCTAACATTATTATTAAAATAAAACTGGACTTTTTCTTTTATGGAAACTGTGTAAAAGCTTGAACTGGGTAAGATTAGGTTACAACTAGGGTTTTGAACTGTGTGTATGTGTGTGTGTGTAGGTATGTGTATGAGTGTATATGTATGTTTGCGTGTGCATGTAGAGAATGGAAGGAAGAGAGTGGGAAGGGTTGTCTTTACTGTACTATCTTAAGTATATCTTCTGTTTCAGTGTGAGTGAGCGATGATAAATATTCTTGTATGATTGTTTTGCATTCTTTTACGGTTTTTTCGTTGATTTTGCAAAGTTTTAACATTCTATTATATATAAAAGGAAAGCGAAAGTCTGGGAGACGCTGTGCGAAAGCTGTCTTTACTCTGGATTGTACAGCGCAAGGGGGTCTTCTTCTAGGCGAACCAGTTGTCGTCTTCACGAGGGCGCTTCTATGCATTGCAAGCGTTACTTTTTTAATGTACAGTTGCCTCACGCGTAATACTCCTGTCTCTGTGTAAATCTCGTCTGTGGGATATCTATATGGTTTTTTCAGCATAACTTTGAGGACAGCTCTTTGAGCTCTCTCCACTTCCATCATATTGGTAACACCGGCTCCTCCCCATGTGGTGATGCAATAACGATCACCTCTTAGCATTTCACCATAATCTATGTTCGCTTTATGACGAAGCTTTAAGCGAACGCAAAACTTCTTACTACGCTAATAAAGTTTTGGAAAGCAATAGTAAGTCAAAAGCGATATGGCAAATTGTGAATGCAGAAAGAGGTGTGAAGAAGAGTTCGGTTGTTGGATTTGCTGATGTGGTCAAGGATCCACTTGGGAATATTTTTCCTTCCAAGAAGGCAGCAGCAAATGAGATGAACTCTAGATTTGCGGGTGCGGCGGCAGCGTGCGGGGCGCCGCGCGCCTCACTGACACTAGTCAGAGCCGCGCTCGAAACTGCGCGCGCGCCGCCTGCCACCAGCATGAGACTGGTACCGTTTACAGCTGATGAGGTCTATCGAATAATAAATCGTATACCTAAAAAACCTACTAAGGATATATACGATATATCGATGGAGCTCATCGGCCTTGTGAAAGCGGAGCTGGCGCCACTGTTAGCTGAGCTGTACAATCGATGTATGCGTGCGGGGACGTACCCGGGTGCGATGAAGTTAAGTAAGATATCACCTTTATTTAAAGGTAAGGGAAAGAGAGACAACCTGGATTCATACAGGCCTGTATCTATTATACCAGCGGTCTCTAAAATTTTTGAAAATGGCCTTAGTTCGCGGTTAACGACCTACCTGACAAATACCGAAGCTCTATCTCAGAGACAATTCGCTTACCGTGCGGGCCGCTCCACTACTGATCTCAGTCGTGAGGTGGTCAAGCGTGTGCTGGGCGCCTGCGACCGGAAGCTGCGCGTCGCTGTGCTATGCTGTGATTTATCCCGCGCATTCGACGTCGCGGACCACAGTGTGCTCGCTGCTAAACTAGCGCATTATGGCATAATTGGTCCAGCACATGCTCTACTTACAGACCTACTTCATGACAGATCGCAGGTTGTTGTAGGAGATGGCGGTGAAATTCGATCGGAACCGATAGAGACTGTCAGGGAGTAGCCCAAGGATCTTCAGTATCAAATATCCTCTTTTCTCTACTGTTAAATGACTTGCCTGACTTCATCGTATCCGGGGAGACGTTCATGTACGCAGATGATGTAGCCGCCATAGTAACTGCTAAGACTGATATCGAACTACAAACCCATTTGAACCAAACCGCTAATGAAATGGCGATATGGTTCCGTCAGAACGGACTAGCGCTCAATATAAAAAAGACGCATTTCATCAACTTTTCTTTATCAGGACGAACACAGAAGAAACTGACAGTGATTATAAATGGAAACACTATAGGTGAAGTGGAGTCTAGCACGTTTCTAGGTTTTGAATTAGACCGCGGCTTGACTTGGTCGTGTCACATTGACAAGCTCTGCGCGAGGCTAGGCAGTGCGTGCTTTGCCTTGGGCAGATTGGCTAGAGTTGTCTCCGCTGACGTAGTGCGAACGTGCTATTTTGCTACTGTGCATTCGGTCCTCCAATATGGAGCCGAACTCTGGGGGCACGCTGCCGACAGGCTGCGTGCCTTCAGAATGCAGAAACGGGCAATACGGGCTATAGCTCAAGTGTCACGTCGCACGTCGGCGAGACCTCTCTTTAAATCGCTCGGGATTCTTACGCTGCCTTCACTGGTTATATACCAGTGGGCTATTTACGTGAGATACAATCTGGGCATGTTTGAGACGCGCGGAGAGCTGTACTCGGGTGACAAGGAGCTCCGTCACGCGGCCATGCTGGCCACGCAGCATGTGCGCCTCGTCCGCGCCGGGAACTCCACACATGTTAAAGGTCCGGAGGTGTACAACTGCCTCCCGACTGATATCACTAATGTCTTAAGCGATAGCGTATTTAAAATTAAACTGAAGAAGTGGCTCGTTCAACAAACTTTTTATACTATTGACGAGTTTTTTTCTATTTACAAGAAGTCCTACCTAAATATAAATGGTAGGAATTATGTGAAATAATTATATAAGTTTTATTTAAATGAATGACATGTAATTGTAAAACATTACCAATAAATTGTTTTATCTGTTTTATCTGTTTTTTTATAGGATGTAGGTACGTATACATATATATAGTTACATATTATGTAACTATTGTATGTATGTACATATACCTATATACAGTAAATACTTTCTAGGTAAACGTGTTACACCCTAGACGGCAGCAACGCTTAACATCAAGCGGGCTGTAGACAAACGCGTGCCTATGAATATTTCTAAAATAAAATAACACTAACATTCTGAGGTTCGGACTCCTCAATCCATAACTTTTTTAAAAGCCTTTTGAGAAACGAAGAGCCACAGTCCATAGACTACAATTAACGTGTGATACGATTCACTGACGCGCCTTCATTTGCGTCATTTCGGTCACCCATCAAGGATTGGCCGCATCGATCGTAGACTTTGGAAATCGAGATAGAATATCTCTGTTCGCTGATCTATAGGCTTTGCTTTCTATATACATGTATGAACTTACACAATACACATTCTATAATGCTTACAAATGCTATATAGGTAGGTTCATAAGATGTAATACAACAGGTGATGGCTAGCAAAAACTATGATAACATGCCGTAATCATTCATCATAGGCCATTGCTCGGTACATGATCAACTGGACAAATGAAGAAGGTGCTACTATAATGTATCATATATGATACAGGAATGATACTTCATTTGTTAGGGTTATATAGGCAGGTTCCTTGAACAGGTGTAAGCCCGTTACGTTGACTCCCAAACCCGTTTTGACATATCACGCATCGAGTAAAATCATCGATTAACGTGCGATTGGATTCGATTAATATAAACTTAAAGATATTTTTTATTTTTTTTGTTTATTATTTATTGTTATAAGTCCACTAAACTAAAAATGTATCTACTAATACTAACTTAAAATAAAAATATAGATTAACTTACGGACGTACATTTCCTTCTAAAAGTGAACCTAACATACTGACTATAACATACTGATAACTGCACTATAATATCTAAAGTTAAAACTATTTCATGTAAAATTAACAATACCATACTTAAATAATTTTATCAACGCAGTGTTGTCACAATATACTTAGATCAATTATTTGTTTATAGGTCTGAAAAGGCAAGTACTACAAGTGGCGCCACGATTATATTTTAGCACTTTTTGCCCAACCTATATTATTGGGAGTTGTGAAATATTTATCATCGATTAATGCCCGTAATTAACATCGATTTTTTACAAAACGAGATCAAGTTATTTTCGGCGTTATGAAATATCCGTTTTTAAATTAATGCGGTGCATTCAGAAACTGGGCCGTACAGATTTACAAGCTGTTTTTGCTTATCAAATCGATCGTAAAAGAGAAAACGGTGCAACTATGTTAATGATTATAAATATTATTCTTACTTGTCTTCCCGTTTACTTTCAGCGGGTTATTACGTTAATTTATTTTTAATATAAGGAGTTATGTGTTATGAAACATCGGTTGATATTTCAACTGGGCAATAAGGTCGGTCTTGGCGCTGCAGACTTCTGTAGCTAATTATGACCAAAGTAGAGCAACTATCGGCACGTCATTCTTTGGATGGGTGGTCGTGCTTAAACAAGAGTGTGCATAGGTAAACATCTGCACGTTTACGTGGATCAGATAACACGTTTAAGATCATATACAGTCATCAATCTTATTCTCTATCCTTAGATTCAATTCAAGTTACCTACTTGTAACTAACACATAACTGCTCACGCTTTTTTTACTTTGATGGTTACATCGGTTACTATCCCTACGTAAAATGCAATTGTAACGAATAAATGTTTTTTATTTCAATTTACGAGTAGTGCATAGTAATAGGGGTGCAATAAACTTATTTAATCGATACATTTTGAGCAACGAACATTGAACCATTAGTAATGTCTTTAAACGACTTCTTTTAAAAGGGGAGAATCTCTTTTTGGTTGTGTTATTTTCTTAGCTTTATTTTGAAATTAACTATGTACGATGTGAGTTTTATTACTACAAATAGTTCTATTAGTATTACTAATCGAACCCGCAACACTAGATTAGAAGGCAGAGCCACTACCAACTAAGCTAACAGAGCAATCAAATAGTATATGATAACATTACAGATGTTACCAACAATTGTGACAGAAGTTTTAACGCTATTTCCCTTGTTTCCAGAACAAACAAGTACCTGCAGAAGTCGGCAATAACTAGAGTATGCGCCGTCGGAGGCTTCTTCATATCTATACCCGTGTTTTTAACAGGTAATTTATATTTTTATCAATAAAATTTTATTTTCTAAACATGTCACATATGCTTCAAATAGTTACTTTTTCAATGGAGAACCACAAAAATTAACGCCTATCAATAAGTAAATGTAACTAAACCCCAATATTATAATTATGAATAGGTTATGTACATGCTATAAAAAATAAGCATTTAAAGAAAGAAAGAAAAAAAAAGAAAATATACATATTTATCAGAAACACAAAACTTTAATTGTAAGTCTTATCTCTGTCTTATTGACATTTTGTGATCCTTAATAGAGAAGGAGCTGGTTTCCGAGACACAGATAATTTTCTAGTTCGGAAGCCAGAGACTTGAAACATTTTGTGTCTTGTGTATATTTTTGTCAATAAAGAACTGATTGATTGATTTTAACCCACATGCTAAAAATGTGATGTCCCAATATAAATTAGCACTATAATGTACAAACAAGCAAACGAGTAATTTGGTCACCCTATCAACTCTACTTAGATCTTCACGGTACGTATTTAAGATTAAGGGTTGATTCCCTAACAAATCGAGTTTCCTAGAAATTGTAATCAGTTTTCAACACGTAAAATTAACCAAAACCTTTCTCAACTTCCAGGCATAATTCTCTACACATTCATCCAGTTCCACTCCACACCGGCGATAGTTACATCTGTGTTCATCGGAGTTGGCATCATCTTCTGCGGCTGCGCAATGGTCCACAACGTCTTCGTGTGGCAGAAGGAAAAAACTAATCTAGTTAAAGCTCTAAGAGCTGATTTAAATACTACACAAATGAATACTAGCAACGGTGTGGTCATGAATGGGCATTTGAATAACACGATGGGACCCAATTTGAGCTTCCATAGCATGCAGGGCCAGCCCTATACGCATCCCATTACGTTACTGCAGCAAGGCGGCCCGTATATTATTAGGTGAGTTACTTTATTAAGGAATATTCCGATCTGTCCCCCTGCTCTGTCTCCCCGGGGTGACAGATCGAACAAAAAAGTTCGATCTGTCCCCCTGTTTGCGATAGGGGGACGGATCGAATTTTATTCTCCTCCTTAATGTGTTATCTGTCCCCCTGTCTGTATGTGTGTACCGGCATTAGAGGTACAGATAAGACATTTTGATTAATGTTTGTCCGCAATAGAATTAAATGTAGGTAAAGGTGATGCAACCTTTTATTAAATAAAAGACAAAATGGTTTCGGTTTACAATCATCTTTATTTACATAAAATTAAAATATTTCTTTTATTACTCTAATAATTATCAGTATCATAAATCAAATACTTTCTTATTGTCATTTAAGTTACACATAAATTAATATGTGTGAGAGATGTTGAACCAGGCGATACTTTGCGAAAATCCATTGCAGATGAAAACGTTGAAGAAATATGTAGTTATGTACATATTTCTGCATAGTTTTCATTGACATAAATACTGGCAATTTTCCGACTATTCATCAAATTTTTTTTTAAACTAAAACAGTTTTGCACTTGACCATAGTTTGCCCGATGGCAAGCAATAGCTATGGTCTAAGATGGATCATGCTTACCAGATAGGAGCCGGTTCACTCTCGCCTTAAAGATTGTTGGATTATACTTCGTTTACATTCTTTGGTTTTTGGATGTTTTCCCATATTTATAACACAAATTTATCTCTATATTCCAGGCCCCCGACCAGCACGCCCCCCGGCGAAGGCGCCGCCACCCCCGGCGTGCCGCCCGCCACCATCGACCTCAGCCACGACACACACGAACTTAGCACGCTCGTATAAACAATACTACTAACAGCTGCAGTTTACTACAATTTAAGATATCAAATCAGGCATTACTGAACGATAACTTTGTGTAAAAGAGTTAATATGTATAACAAACTGAGCAAATGAGTGATAATAATTACGACGGACAGGATTCGAACCTGCGCCATTCTGGTAACAAGCTAGGACACTCTAATCACTCGGCCACGGTCGACTGACTGTCAGGCGCGAAAATTCATACTCATTGCCAAGCTCTTTCAATCCTTCGCCAGTTTCAGACAGCAAAAAAATTTGTTTGTTGTTTGAAGCAACTAAAATTCGATAAGAGATGAAGTATAATTTATACACTTGTTTGGATAGAAAATGTCTTAATTTATAAAGGGACCAACTAGCGAGCAGATCGACTTTAATAACTTGTAAATATCAAGGTTATTTATGAAGCAATATAAGATATTATCGGTTGGTCAAATAGTGTTGAACAATATGGAGCGCCTGTTCAAGCTTTGTCTTTTGTCTGTGATCTAAAATATACAAAATATGCTATTACTAAAACTGAAAAGAAGTCTTCGTTTTTTCTTTAAAAAAAAATAATTTCGTTATCTTGAATCCGTTTGTAGACATGTTGGCCAACCTATGACATGATAATGAAAATATGAATTTGAAATTCCCTAGAGTCTAGGGGATTTCAAAGCGGCACGAATTGTAGTCTAGGGCCTACACTACAAATCGAACAATATAAAAAACAAAATGATGATACGGATTTTCTATTTTCACCACGAAAATATAATAATAAATTTGTAGCAAATTTTCTTTATGATATATAGCCTGATATGAAATATGGCCTCTAATATAATAAATTAAAGCAGAAATAATGTTTGTGAAGCATCCATACAAATAAAGCAGTTTCTGCCTACTATTGTACCTACTACAATATTTTATATTATATCTAGATATAGATCTAGGTTAAATATTGGATATAAATATAAACACACGCTGGATTGAATATAAGCCATATTGATATGCAATTGTGACTAAATCAAAAATATTTAGGAATATTAATCAAAACTAATATTTCTAGTAGGTACTTATGCCTAAGTCCTGGTTAAAGAGATGAGTTGAAATTGAAAGCCATATTTATAAGTTTTTCTTTACCTGAAGGTAAACACTTTTCTCTGTATATTATGGTACTGTAAATATTGTTTCTTAGCCTATTGTGTTTCTGTGAAATGAAACATGTTTGCCATTTTTTGATTAATTTTAAGTCTTTATTTTTAAATTTTTCGTTCTTACATTTAGAAAACACTTCTTAATTTTTTCGTTTGCAATGTTACAGTATTCTTAATTTTCTTTATATCGAATCAAAATTAGAGACAGTTATACGAAAAAAACCTTGCCCAGAATAGATAATATATAGAGCAAGTCTTAAAATACTTGTCCAAGAATACTAATTATTTTATGTGATTGTAACTTGTAAAATCTTAAACGCATCTTACATCGAGCGTTTATAAAACCCACCAATCAGATTTACGTTATACAAAGCAATACTGTTAAGAATTAAATATTATTATCTATGCATTGTCTATGTGTAATTTTTAGTCTGTAGCATAGTCTATAAGCTCTATGATATTTTAGTTCACGTATTCATACACTGGTAAAAATGGCTACGGCTTAGAGGTGAAGTGCGTCTCATATTAAAACAGAATTACTGTGAAAATGGCGTTTCTCTTACGTAAACGATAGATCCAACAAGAACCAAGAAATATCGCCAACAATTGGCGAACGTGATAAAGTTTCGAACAGTAAAGGATAAACGAGATGAACGGCGATATGGATCTAAAGAAACTTGTAAGAGAACGTGCCCAGGTGCGACGAGCTTTCACAAGGTGTGAATCACAATGTGAATCAGTAACGGCCACGGCCGAAGACCTAGAATTTCTCGAACATAAAATTCATGAAATGGAAAAGCTGGATTCGAAAATACAGTTTGAATTATTAGCTTTCGAAGACGAGAAACAGGAATACGAACAAGATTGCGACGAAGCAGACAAGTATAAGTTAAGATGGCTGCGTATCAAAAATAAACTGAAGAAGGACAAGATTACAAGACTCAACTTACCAAAGCTTAAAATAAGGGAATTTAACGACGATCCGAAGACTTGGCTGCAGTTTTGGGGGCAGTACAAGAAAATCCATGAAGATGAGACGATCGACGCGGAAACCAAGTTTCAATATTTATCCCAAGCGATGGCCGAAGGAAGCAAAGCAAGAACACTAGTTGATGGATATCCTCCCACTGAAGAAAATTATAGTAAGGTGATTAGTACACTAAAGGAAAGATTTGCCAAAAATGAAACTTTAATTGAAATTTACATTAGAGAACTACTAAAACTTGTTACACATAAAACACAGTCAATTGAATTTCTGTATGATAAGATTACCACTAATTTGCAAATTTTAGAAAGTTTAGGCATTGTAAAAGACAAATATGAATGTGTACTACTACCTATGATAGAGTCGGCACTGCCGGAGAACACTTTGTTGGTATGGAGCAAAACATCACACAAACTGAATACAACTGGTACTAGCTCTAAGTTAGGAAACTTAATAGATTTTTTGCAGACTGAGGTTGAAGCAGACCAACGGGTGCAGTTGGCTAAACAAGAATTTTTGACAGAGCCGGTGCAACCTGCGGAGGCCTTATTCGAAAGGCCTATGACTACACCAGCAACGGCTACATGTCTAGTTAATGAATCTAAAAAGGTACAGGATAAGCCTAACACCCAAGGTAAGGACTCATGTTTATTTTGCAACAAAACAGGTCATGGCACCTTTGAGTGCAATAAAGCTAGGGAACTGGATCTTGAAATGAAAAAACTAGCTATTAAGAAAAACGGAGCTTGTTATGTGTGTCTCAAAAAAGGTCATTTGGCAAAGTCATGCAAAGCATTTATAAGATGCATGAGTTGCAGTAAACGTCACCTGATTGTTTTGTGTCCCAACCTTCACGATACAACAAAGACTGCTGGAACAACTTCCAAAACAAAACCTAGTGAAACAACTACTGCAACAAATCACCTCTCAAAGAGTGTCTCTAATATCTCACTTCAGACTGTGCTTGTCAAAATTACAGGTGGCAGTACCGGAAAGCAGAAGGAAGTCCGAGCCTTCCTAGATCCGGGATCAATGCGCACATACATCAACACAGATTTGGCAAAAGAATTAGGACTAGAGGTAAATGATCACGAAGAGTTAAAACATTCATTGTTTGGAGGGATCACTAAACAAGCAGAGACTCTTAGAAAATTCAAGTTTCAAGTAATTAACCTTGACAATACCTTTAGTACAACAATGTTTGGATTGGAACAAGATACAATTTGTGAAGATATACCTAGAGTACAGAATCAAAAACTTCTAACTCAACTTAAGAAATAAAATATCAAACTATCGGATACTGACACAAATAAGACAGAAAAGATAAGTCTTCTTATTGGATCAGACGAATTAGGAGGCATTGCAGAAGGCGGTTTGGTAAGGATTACTGAGAAATTGGTTGCTTTAGAGACAAAGCTGGGGTGGGTACTACAAGGACCAGTTCAGACTGGAATATATAGCAATATAGTACACTCAGCATTGATAACAGCAACACCAGAAATAAGAGACTCGTTAGAATTTCTGTGGGATGTGGAAACATTAGGTATCAAAGATCCATATTGCCATGAAAATAAAGATACTTCTGTTGACATTTCAGTAAATGAAAACGGCCGCTACGAAGTACCACTCCTTTGGAAAGAAGGCTACCCCGTGGTCGAGTCAAATTATGATGCAGCAAGCAGGCGATTACACAGCACAACACAGAAATTGTCTAAAACTGGAAGACTCGAAGATTACCATAACATCTTTCAAGAATGGAAACAGGAAGGTATTATTGAAGAAGTAGAGCCAAAAAATACAAAAGATGGACACTACTTACCGCACCATGCTGTGATAAAAATGGAGAGTGCTACTACTAAGATACGACCAGTATTTGACGCAGCATCTAAAGACAAAAATGGAATGTCACTGAACATGTGTGTAGAAAAAGGTGAAAACCTACTAGAAACCATTCCTAAATTAATAGTCATGTTTAGAGCTGGGATGTATGGAGTAACCTCAGATATCAAAAAGGCTTTTTTACAAATATCTGTAGCCCCAGAAGACAGAAAGTTCCTGAAATTGTTATGGTGGGATGACCCCAGCAACCAAGAAAAAATGATAACTTATCAACACGCAAGAGTTCCATTTGGTGTTGCATGTAGTCCATTTTTGCAGGCAGACCTAGAAGGCGTTATACGTGTTCTACACAAGGAGCTGGTCGACAAGATTGACAACCTGGAGCGCAAAATGGCAAACCAAGCACAATTGATCGACAATCAAGATAAACTTATACTTCAACTCAGGACATCCATGGCGGGTAATGGCGGCAAATCTTCGTCCGTATCAACACCGCCGGTCGTAACTTTGGACGAAGCTGGTCCTGCAGTGGCCTCATCAGGCCGCCCTATTCGACAGGTGAGACTCGCTAAATTAGCAGCTACATCAAATAGTACCACTAGTGCTTCTAAAAAGAAGCCCACAAACAGCATTAGGAAAGCTGAGCCAGCTAACAACAATGATATTGACAAGGCGCTCGCCGCGGTGACATGTACGCCCGAGTCGGCGCCGATACCGAATGCGAAAGTTGCGAAACACGGAAGTGTAATCGCAGCTAGGGATGGGACGACCCATAACGGGTCCGAAAAAGTATCGACTAAATCTGTCAGTAATGAGAATAGCAATGATGAATGGACCACCGTCACTAGGAGGCGCCCGAGTTCCAGACTACGCAGAATTATTACTGGAACAGGAAAAGCTGACGAAGAACTTCAAACTGTGGAGCGACTCAAGCACATACAAGCTTGGTCATTCAAACCGGAGACAACTACACAGACTGTGCTTAATTATCTTAACAAAATTAAGCCTTGTGACAAATACACAGTGGCCAAACGCGACATAAGAACAGATAAACATTCATCGTTCATTATCGGATTCCCTGAGAGTATGTTCGACGTTGTAAGCTCACCGACTGCGTGGCCGGCACCCGTGCGCATAACGGAATGGTTTCTCGCACGCCGCCGTGGAGGAGTGGGGACCGCGCGCGGCCAGCCCAGTCCCACGGAGCCGCAGTCGCGATCACACGTCGCGCGCGCCTCCGCCTCATAATACGAATGCATCTATTTTAGAAAGGGTCCTAACAGTATGTCATCAAAATATCCGTTCGATAAACAAGAAGACCGGTAAAATTGAAGTGCAGCTGGAAGGAAACTTTAAATGTGACGTTCTTGCACTCACAGAACACTTCCAAAACGAGTCGAATATAAAGTGTATTCCCATTGACGGATTTAAATTAGCTTCCTACTATTGTAGAAAACATCGCAGCCGTGGCGGATCGTGTATTTATACGAGTAGTAGAATAAAGTGTACTGAAAACAAAGTTATCACTTCCCTGTCAGCTGAGCTATTTTTAGAAATATCCGCCATCGATCTGCTAGATTATAATTTTTCAGTTATTTGTGTGTACAGAACCAATAATGGTGTTACTGCAAAAGAATTTTTAACACATCTAGAAAGATTGCTCGATAAGATTGTCGAAATTGATTTAGACTGTATTATTGTAGGCGACTTCAATATAAACACTGTAGCGGGAACGAAATGCGACAATTCAACTTTGGCTGACTTGTTGTCAACCAGTGGTATGCGAAACGAAGTCAATTTTGTAACTAGGGAGACCGCGAGCACAGCTAGCAGTCTAGATCACGCCTACACCAACCTGCCTGAGGGCTCGGTGAGTGTGCGCCCGGTCGCCACCTACCTGAGCGACCACCATGGAGTCCTCTGCCGGGTCACGCGTAATGTTCAGCTGCCAGGCCCGCGGTACGCCAGGTGCTACTCACAGTTAAACCAGTTGAACTTTGTAGCTTCTCTTGACAGTATGGACTGGTCTGATGTATTGTCTAGAAATACCAACGCATCAGAAAAAGCGTCAGCACTGCTAACCATATTTAAAAATAAGTATGAAGACTGCTTTCCGCTAAAAAAGGTATATGATAACAATAAATCGGACTCCTCGTGGGTAACACCCGAGGTAAAATATTATAAGCATTTAATATCTGACATTAAACAATTTAGTCGTGACATTCCAAATAATGACGAACTTAATACTATAATTAATAACATGGATACATATTACGATAGGCTAATAAATCAGACCAAATCCAATTATTACTCGAAATTAATACAGAATAGTGAAAATATGTCAAAAGTTATGTGGAGCGTGATAAATAAAGAAAGGGGAAAAGACAACTGCCCACAACTGGATTTTACAGATTCGATAAAAAAACCGGACGGCACAAACTACTGCTGCAAGAAGGCTGCTGTCAATGCCATGAATGCTCGATTTGTGAGCGCCGCCGCCGCTTGCGGCGCGCCGCCCGCTGACGTGCAGCAGGCACAGCACGCGCTTGCGGCGGCCCGCGCGCCGCCTGACCGCTCACTACGGTTCCTGCGCTTTAGTCCAGATGAGGTATTTAAGATCGTTATGACGCGTATACCACCTAAGAAGTCTAAGGACATTTATGACCTGTCTATGAAGGTTATAAGAGCGTCCATACTTGCCTTGGCTCCAGTTTTAGCCGACCTATTCAACACATGCTTGAACGAAGGAAAGTTCCCAGAGGCACTAAAAATCAGCAAAGTGTCTCCTCTGTACAAGGGAAAAGGCCAGCGTCAGGTTGTTGATAACTACAGGCCAGTATCAATTATACCTGCGATAGCGAAGATACTGGAAAACGGCATCAGCAGTCGCTTGGGCTCGTTCTTATCGGAGACAAACGCTATATCCAACCGCCAATACGCATACCGCGAGGGCTACTCCACGACGTCTCTGACGCGTGAAGTGGTGCGGCGCGTGGTGGCGGCGCGTGATGCGCGCCCCAAGCGGCGACTAGCGGTACTATGTTGCGACCTTTCGAAGGCCTTTGATGTCGCTGACCACGCCGTACTGGCCCTAAAACTACGGCACTACGGCGTGACCGGCGCCACATTGAATTTTCTGACCAGTTTGTTGCAAGGAAGGTCCCAGGTTGTGGTAGGTGCGGGCGGCTCGCAGAGATCTGATCCGATGTCCTCTGACATGGGCGTGGCTCAGGGGTCAGCTGTCTCCAACATACTGTTCTCTTTGCTCCTGAACGACCTGCCGGATGCTATCAGCACTGCTGACGTGCTCATGTATGCAGATGATGTCGCAGGCGTAGTTTTAGCCCCATCATCAGAAGTTCTCGAGCATAGATTGAACGAAACAGCTGCTCAACTGGCCCGATGGTTCAAGACGAACGGTCTCGCTCTGAATCTCTCCAAGACTCATTACATCCAGTTTGACTTGTCAGGAAGGTCAGTCCGTCCTCTGGAAGTATACGTGGATGGCGTGAGAATTGAAGAACAGGAGACGACGACCTTTCTAGGTTTTCAGATCGACCGAGCATTAAAATGGGATGCACATATTGAAAGCGTATGCGGGAAACTGGGTAGCGCGTGCTTTGCTCTAAGCCGAGTGGCGAGAACGGTTCCACGTGAGGTGGCACGGGCGTGCTACTTTGCGACGGTACATTCCCTACTACAATATGGCACCGAGCTTTGGGCGAGGGCAGCGGATTGGAAGCGTGTATTTATTCTGCAGAAGCGGGCAGTGAGGTCCGTAGCGGGAGTCCAGTGGTGCACTCCAGCGCGACCATACTTCAAGGAGCTGGGGATCTTGACGCTTCCTGGCATTCTCATCTATCAGGTGGCAGTGTACGTGCGTCAGAACCTAGCTCAGTACGCGGAGCGCGGCACGAGGCATCGCTACCCGACCCGCGACGGACACAAGCTGGGGAATGAGCAGCGCACCCTGAAGAAGTCCTCCAAGTTGACGCATATCATGGGTGCGGCAGTATACAATCAGTTACCGGCGAATGTTACAGCTTCAGTCAGTCTGCAAAGTTTTAAATGGTCCCTGAAACGTTGGCTTATCGAGCAATCTTTTTATACCTTCGAGGAATTCATTCCAGACGTAAGATAATTGTGTTAGTGCGATGTTGTTGTCCATGTGTATGTTTATTTTTTGAATACTCGATGTTTCTTGAAATTATTAAACGGTACGCTTCCACCTTTATTGTTCGTACCGCTAGGTTGTGGAACTCCCTGCCTGGCTCTCTGTTCCCCACGCACTATAATCCAGCGATCTTCAAAGCGAGAGTGAATCGGTTCTTATCGGGTAAGCACGCTCCATCTTAGGCCATAGCCTTACTTGCTATCAGGTAAACTATGGTCAAGTGCAAACCCGTTCAAGTTAAAAAAAAAAAAAAAAAATTATTTAATCAATAATGTTAATTTCAATGCATTGTTTTTTATATTGTTACACTTAATAACTTTTGTTATTTTGTTATTTTGACGTGTATTATTAAGTTATATGAATAAATGAACTTTGAACTTATAACGACTCTAAGAAACACATACTGGATAACAGAAGTGAGAAGACTTGTAAAGAAAGTTGTTACAGGATGCATGATATGCAAAAGGCAAAGCAGTATGAAGTTACCGAGCCACCATTACCCATGGACCGCATGAAAACAACAGCCACATTTGAAGTGACAGGTATTGACCTGGCGGGTCCACTGTACTTAAAAAGCAATCAGAAATGTTGGCTGGTTCTATACACATGTGCTGTATATCGATGTGTACATTTAGAACTAACAGACACCCTCTCAACAAATGGATTGATTATGACTTTGAGAAGATTCATTGCCAGAAGAGGCAAGCCAAAGATAATATATTCAGACCATGGCACTAATCTGGTGGGAACTTCAAGTTTGCTACAAGAAGTCAACTGGCAGGAAATAGAAGAAGCCTCCAACTTTTACAAGATAAAATGGAAGTTCTCCGTGCCAGCAGCTCCGTGGTGGGGAGGGTGGTGGGAGCGTTTAATCAGAGTTGTGAAAGATATGCTTAAAAGGATACTTGGGAAAGCATCGCTTGACTGGATTAAATTGTCAACAATTTTATGTGATTGTGAGACAGTCATCAACAGCAGACCACTTACTTATGTAGAAATTGGAAACGTGAGACCTCTCACACCTATGATGTTTCTTCAAAGCTTATCTACAAGTGATCAAATACCTGACTTTGACCAAATTGATGAAAAGAATCTACAAGTTCGTTTCAAATACTTACAGAAACTTAGAGAAGACTTTAGATGTAGATTCAAGAATGAATATTTGTCATTACTAGTTGCAAAAGGAAAGGAAGGAGATAGAGAACCAAAAGTTGGAGACTTGGTACTTGTGGAAGGCGAAAAGGGCATCCGCAGATTGCATTGGCCTGTGGGGATTGTTGTTGAAATTTTTTCAGGAAAAGATGGACGGACGAGGTCTGCCAGAGTACAAACTGCAGCAGGAGAGCGGATACGAGCATACCAGAGACTGTACCCATTGGAGCTGTCAGTGACACCAGAGTGGCTCGAAAGGGCATCACAGGTTAGTACAGTTGAGCCTTCAGAATCACAGTTATCACCCGAGTGTTCTCAGGTAGAGCCAACATCTGTTCCATTAGCTTCCATGACTAGGTCAGGACGCAATATTAAATTACCACAGCGGTTTTTGTAATTTGTGTACTTTGAAATTAATAATTGTAGTAACTTGTTAACAAGAAAATTGTAACTTATGATTATTTTGGTAACAATATATGTTAATTAGATTTGTATATGGTTGTAAGCATTGTTACATTTTGAATGAAGTTAATATACTAAGCGATTTGTGTGATTTATTGATAATGAGAATAATCTTGATATTTTTTAGAAGTAACAAATAATTTGAAATGTATACTAAGTGTCTAACTATTTGTAATTGATATTTTTAGAAGTTTGAATGTATACATATAGACTATGCATCCTTACTGTAACTGTGACTTTGCCCCTGGGAGGATGTTAACAATTAAATATTATTATCTATGCATTGTCTATGTGTAATTTTTAGTCTGTAGCATAGTCTATAAGCTCTATGATATTTTAGTTCACGTATTCATACACTGGTAAAAATGGCTACGGCTTAGAGGTGAAGTGCGTCTCATATTAAAACAGAATTACTGTGAAAATGGCGTTTCTCTTACGTAAACGATAGATCCAACAAGACCCAAGAAATATCGCCAACAAATACAATAAATTTTACAACTTATCATTTTACTTAAAAACTCGAATCTACAATATTTAGCTACATATCTTGAAAAGGAATAAATAAAGAAACTTTGTTGATTCAAGTTTCTAGGTAAGACGGTTAATGTATATTTTGTACATAGAGTTCAAAACAGGAGGCATAATACTTTTATTTATTTTTTTATGTTTATTTAAACTGTATTTTTCTATTTTTATTGGTAGTTCACGTGAAACTAAAATTAAAGTGTTAAAAATAAGTTTCGCATTTTTTTTTCTAACTAGCTATAGTTACCTAGTGTAGGCGTTTCTCTTACGTAAACGATAGATCCAACAAGACCCAAGAAATATCGCCAACAAATACAATAAATTTTACAACTTATCATTTTACTTAAAAACTCGAATCTACAATATTTAGCTACATATCTTGAAAAGGAATAAATAAAGAAACTTTGTTGATTCAAGTTTCTAGGTAAGACGGTTAATGTATATTTTGTACATAGAGTTCAAAACAGGAGGCATAATACTTTTATTTATTTTTTTATGTTTATTTAAACTGTATTTTTCTATTTTTATTGGTAGTTCACGTGAAACTAAAATTAAAGTGTTAAAAATAAGTTTCGCATTTTTTTTTCTAACTAGCTATAGTTACCTAGTGTAGGCGTTTCTCTTACGTAAACGATAGATCCAACAAGACCCAAGAAATATCGCCAACAAATACAATAAATTTTACAACTTATCATTTTACTTAAAAACTCGAATCTACAATATTTAGCTACATATCTTGAAAAGGAATAAATAAAGAAAGTTTGTTGATTCAAGTTTCTAGGTAAGACGGTTAATGTATATTTTGTACATAGAGTTCAAAACAGGAGGCATAATACTTTTATTTATTTTTTTTATGTTTATTTAAACTGTATTTTTCTATTTTTATTGGTAGTTCACGTGAAACTAAAATTAAAGTGTTAAAAATAAGTTTCGCATTTTTTTTTCTAACTAGCTATAGTTACCTAGTGTAGGCGTTTCTCTTACGTAAACGATAGATCCAACAAGACCCAAGAAATATCGCCAACAAATACAATAAATTTTACAACTTATCATTTTACTTAAAAACTCGAATCTACAATATTTAGCTACATATCTTGAAAAGGAATAAATAAAGAAACTTTGTTGATTCAAGTTTCTAGGTAAGACGGTTAATGTATATTTTGTACATAGAGTTCAAAACAGGAGGCATAATACTTTTTTTTTTTTATGTTTATTTAAACTGTATTTTTCTATTTTTATTGGTAGTTCACGTGAAACTAAAATTAAAGTGTTAAAAATAAGTTTCGCATTTTTTTTTCTAACTAGCTATAGTTACCTAGTGTAGGCGTTTCTCTTACGTAAACGATAGATCCAACAAGACCCAAGAAATATCGCCAACAAATACAATAAATTTTACAACTTATCATTTTACTTAAAAACTCGAATCTCATACGCTGTGTATAGGTGCAAGTGGGCTGTCTGGTGAGGATAAATGTAGTTGGATTTGCCCCGAATGTCGTTGCAACGCAAAAAAAGGAGGCGATAATACGCTAACACCAGTAGCGGCTTCAAAACAGTGCAGAGACCCGTTTGTCACCGCTCGGGCAAAGGTAGGCAAACATCCTCCGCCTCTTCTAGATAACAACAACGACCGCGCTACATGTGAAGCAGCGCTAATGAACGAGTTGTACAAGATGCGCAACGAGCTGTCGTCTATGAGGGGCCAGTTTAGTGAGGAGATCGCCTGTTATGATACGAGACTGAGTAGGTCGGTTCTTATAATAGAGAATTATGAAACAAAGCTGCGGGAAGCGACTGCGACGATTGTTGGACATGAGACACGACTGGAGAAGTATTCCGACCAGATGGAGGTACTCATCGGGATGTTAGCTAGGTACGAAAATCTTAGTACGGCTACACTGAAAGCAATCTCTGATCACTCCACCCGCATGACAGAAACTAACAATGCTGTCCGTTTAAATCACGAAGAACCTACGGTAAACGTAAGAAGTACTCTAACTAATGAGTCGAATAATATAACTGAAACTCAACAGCAGACTTCTAAAGATGTGTCTCAGCTAGCGCTCGCAGCGGCACCTAAACGCCCGATACGTCCTCGAGCAAAAAAAGCTAAACAATCATCACCGGCATCAACGTCAACACCGCCAGCAACTTATGGACAACGTGAGCCGTTGTCTATCGACTGCAGACAATTATCGGATATTTCGCCGTCACAACAAGATAGCGAAGGATGGGTCAGAGTTGAGAGTCGGAACAGAAGAAACAAGAACCAGCGTCGCTTAACTGTGATCGAGGGAAGTGGAGATCGTGACGAAGAGCTGAGGACAGTTGAACGACCCCGTAAGATACATGCGTGCTTCTTCGCGCCAGAGATGACGGCCGAAAACATAAAATCTTACATGAGAAGGAAACATTCGTGCGACAATTATCACGTTGAGAAATTGAAGCTAGCGCACTCGTTTTATTCTTCCTTCTCTATCACAGTTCCAGACAGCTCATACAGGTTCTTCCTCTCCCCCGAGAACTGGCCACCCGGCACGCGAGCCAGCTAGTGGTTTCGTAGAAGCGGCGGGCGCGCAGGAGGTGCGCCCCGCCGACAATCCGCGCAATCCCGCCCGCACCGCCGTAGCGCCGCCCGCGCTGCCGCCGAGTAACCTGCCTAGGGCGGCTGCAACGTACCCCGCTCGCGTCAATAAGCCGCGAATTCAACAAATGACGAAGAAGGTACCAAAGCCGAATCATAATATTGTCTTGTGCTTACAAAACATTAGATCACTCAGCGTTAAAAAAGTAAATAGGCTAGAAGTGTTGCTGAAGCAAGAGTTAAAATGTGATGTGCTTGGTGTGACTGAACATTGGCATAGTGCGAAGAATTTAAGATGTATAAACATAGACGGTTTTAGCTTAATATCTAGTTTTTGTAGAAAATACTCAGGACACGGCGGATCATGCCTGTACGTGAGAGATGGTATTAAAGCGGTCGAATGTTTAGAGTTTGTAAATTTATCAACTGAACTGTATTGTGAAATATCAGCGATTGAGTTACTTGAGTACGATATTATTATATTGTGTATTTATAGGACAAACTTAGTCACAGCTAGTGGCTTTTTGAAACGCTTTGAACCTGTATTAGAACGTGCCAGTTCTATTGGTAAGGATATAGTAATAATAGGCGATTTTAATGTTAATTGGTTAGAAATAAGCTGCATTAGTCAAAATCACCTTTACGATATGCTCTCAGCTAACAACTTCACGAATCTCGTTGAGTTCCCGACGCGAGTGTGTGATTCAACCGCGACGTGTCTCGATCACGTTTATAGTAACAGGGAGGCGGGGCTGGACTCGGCGAGCGCGGTGGATACCTCGCGCGACACGCCTGACGACCCGCTCAGCGACCACCTGGCGGTGCGCACCGAGCTCGTCTGCCGACCCAGACAGCCTCCACCGCGTGCTGTACTGGTAAGAGACTTCTCAGAGGCGAATAGAGTAAACTTTGCTGCAGCTATAAGTAGTATTGACTGGTATCATTTATATCAAAAATATGTTGACTCGCCTGATTCGTTAGCGACGGCTGTAATAAATGTTCTCAAGTCGAACTTCCATATTTGCTTTCCGCTAAAACGGAAATCAGTTAGAAAACGGTCTTGGGTGAGTGATGAAGTGTTAGAGATAAGAGCGTTGCTTTACGAATCCTCGCAGCTCACTGAAAAGTTTCCAGAAAATGACCATCTTATGACTTTCCACGAAGAGTTGGCTATGCTCTATGACAAAACTTTGTGCGATCGGAAAAGTTCATTTTATACAAAGATCATTTCTGAAAGCTCTAGCAAGTCTAAAGCGGTTTGGAGCGTAGTAAACACAGAGAGAGGAGTGAGTAAAAAAGCTGGCATCGGATTTGCAGAAGTTATCAGAGATAAAAAAGGTGGAAAATTTATTTCAAAAAAGGTAGCAGCTGATCACTTGAATACAAGATTCGTAGAGGCGGCGGCTGCGTGCGGGGCGCCACGCGCCTCACTGACACTAGCCAGTGCTGCGCTTGGGACTGCTCGCGCTTCGCCAGCCACCAGCATGCGGCTCGTTCCTTTCACGGCTGGCGAGGTCTATCGAATTATCAACCGAATACCTTGCAAACCGACTAAGGATATCTATGATATATCGATGGAGCTCGTAAGCCTGGTGAAGGCACAGCTAGCACCGCTGCTGGCTGAACTTTACAACAGGTGTATGCGTGCTGGTGTGTACCCGAGTGCGATGAAGTTGAGCAAGATTTCACCTTTATTTAAAGGGAAGGGAAAACGTGAAGATCCTGACTCGTATAGACCAGTGTCAATAATTCCAGCCATCGCAAAAATATTTGAAAATGGTTTGAGCTCGCGTCTATCAGCATACCTCGCATCTACCGAAGCGCTTTCCGAAAGGCAGTTCGCTTACCGCGCGGGCCGCTCGACTACGGAACTCGCGCGGGAAGTAGTTAAGAGCGTGCTGGGTGCTTGCGACCGGAAGCTGCGAGTCGCTGTGCTGTGCTGCGATTTATCTCGCGCGTTCGACGTCGCAGATCGCAGCGTACTCGCAGCTAAACTGGCGCATTACGGTATAAACGGCCCCGCGCATGCTTTGTTTACGAGCTTATTGCGCGATAGGTCTCAAATTGTTGTAGGCGACGGTGGTGAGACGCGATCGGACGCGATGGAGACCGATATGGGTGTGGCACAAGGATCATCGGTGTCTAATATTCTCTTTTCCCTATTACTGAATGATTTGCCGGACTGCATCGCATCCGGGGGCGCATATATGTATGCAGATGATGTAGCCTGTATAGTGACCGGGAAATCTTCCTCTGAATTGCAAGATTGCCTAAATAAGACAGCGAGTGAACTGGCGAAGTGGTTTAACCATAACGGCCTTGTGCTGAACCTAAAAAAGACCCATTTCATTTACTTTTCTGTATCAGGGCGATCTCAGGATAATCTGAAGGTGGTCATAGAAGGAAACTAGATAGACGAAGTAGACTCTACAACCTTTTTAGGTTTCGAATTAGATCGCGGGCTTACGTGGTCGTCGCACATTGATAAGCTCTGTACTAAGCTAGGCAGCGCCTGTTTCGCGTTGGGAAGACTTTCTAAAGTGGTTTCTGCCGATGTGGTTCGTACTTGCTATTTTGCTACAGTGCATTCTGTCTTGCAATACGGGACAGAACTCTGGGGGCACGCGGCCGACCGACTGCGTGCTTTCAGAATGCAGAAGCGGGCGATACGCGCAATATCGCAAGTGTCGCGTCGCACGTCGGCGAGACCACTTTTCAAGTCATTAGGTATTATGACTTTACCATCGATGGTAGTATATCAATGGGCCCTATATGTTAGGCTTAATTTGAACTTGTTTAAGACGCGTGGAGACCAGTACTCAGGTACCATGGATCTCCGCTGCGCAGACAAGCTGGCCACGCCGCATGTGCGCCTCGCTCGCGCCGGGAATCTAACACACGTGAGAGGGCCGGAAGTGTATAATTGCCTTCCGGCTGAGATCACTAACACCAGCAGTGACAGCATATTTAAAAATAAGTTAAAGAACTGGCTCGTTTTACAATCTTTTTACACGATTGACGAATTTTTAAACACCAATAAAAGAAGCTACCTAAACATTAATGGTAGAATATGTGTGAAATAAGTGATATTATTATATTTTAAATTACAATAATTATTATTATAATTATTTTAAATTGACATGTAATTGTACAAATTATTAATAAATTGTTTATCTTGTTTATCTTGTTTATCTTGAATCTACAATATTTAGCTACATATCTTGAAAAGGAATAAATAAAGAAACTTTGTTGATTCAAGTTTCTAGGTAAGACGGTTAATGTATATTTTGTACATAGAGTTCAAAACAGGAGGCATAATACTTTTATTTATTTTTTTTATGTTTATTTAAACTGTATTTTTCTATTTTTATTGGTAGTTCACGTGAAACTAAAATTAAAGTGTTAAAAATAAGTTTCGCATTTTTTTTTCTAACTAGCTATAGTTACCTAGTGTAATCAGACTAATTAGTATCGGCGGCTTTGCTTGCTTTGTAGTTGCTGTGCTCTGGAATCAATAGAAATAAAATATATTAAAATTATTATACACCTTTTACAGTAAGGGAAAGAGAGTAGATTCTACCCTATAATCTCTTTTGAGTCGTATTTCCTCATGACTGAGAGTCGTGACTCCCCCGCAGTTATTAATTCGTTAGGGGAATTCTCTTGGGCAGATACATCGTGGTGGCTGCCTAGGTCCTTATACGGAAGACACATCTCTTCGGATATTATGGGAATCAAATGTGTCGGTTTCCTCACGATGTTTTCCTTCACCGTAAAGCGAGTTCAAATCCACACATAACTCGAAAACAAAAGTCATTAATGTGGGGCCGGATTCGAACCAGGATACGTCTGAATAGAAAAGCAGACACTGAAATCGCTGAGCCACACTCGCTTAGTAGGGAGTATAGCACTAGTTTATCACGGTCTATTCTATCTATACTAATATTATAAAGCTGAAGAGTTTGTTTGTTTGTTTGAACGCGCTAATCTCAGGAACTACTGGTGCGAATTGAAAAAATATTTTTGTGTTGAATAGACCATTTATCGAGGAAGGCTTAAGGCTATATAACATCACTCTGCAACTAATAGGAGCGAAAAAACAATGGAAAATGTGAAAAAAAGGGGAAAATAACTATTCCACGCGGACGAAGTCGCAGGCACAGCTAGTTATCTTATACAAAACAAAAATATTAATATTTATTCGAACATCAAGCGTTAATGCTCCGTCGAGAATTATAGAGAGAATTTAATTTCTTTAGCGTTGCTAACTTTTTCTTAAGTTAAACGGGATTGCACTTGAGTATTATTTGCCTGATGGTAAGCAAAAGCCTGCAACACATACAGCAATATGTTAAGCAACATGACTCAATCTATATAATATATAAAACTCAAAGGTGATTGACTGACTGACTGACTGACCGATATAGTGATCTATCAAAGCACAGCCCAAACCACTGGACGGATTGGGCTGAAATTTGGAATGAAGGTACATGTTATGACGTAGGCATCTGCTAAGAAAGGATTTTTGGAAATGCCACTTTGTGAAATAGAGGATGCAAGTTTTACTTCTTAATGCGAGCGAAACCGCAAGCACCCACTAGTCTAGTATAAAATTAGTTTAAATGTTGTTTACCTCTTCATCCCCTGGTACAGTCCGGTGTGGTACCCCGTCATGTACAGGAGATGGCTTGTTGCTTCACCTAACACAGCCCGCAGCGGCGCTACTGTTTCTCCAACTTGTAGGTATATGTATACACTTACTTCTTTATTTTTAACACAGTTAGTATTGCATATTATGTATGAAATGTATGTTAAATGTAGTAAAGTAGGTACCTCTTCATCCCCTGGTAGAGTCCGGTGTGGTACCCCGTCATGTACCAGGAGAGCAGCATGTCCGAGATGGCTTGTTGCTCCACCTCGTCACCCAGCGCGGCCAGCAGCGGCGGGGGCGGCGGGAGGGGGGTCACTGCTCCCAACTGGAGACACAAAAAACATAATGATATAGATTTTTAAAGGCCTGAGGGTTTGAGAGGAGGCCTATACTCAGCAGTGGAAGAACATAGGCTGACATGATGATGATATTTTTACATGATAGGGGTTTGCAGTTGATCATCATGATGGTAAGCAATCATTACAGCCTAGGATGGAGTGTGCTTAGAAAGAAAGACCCGATTCACTTGAAGATCGCAAGATTAATAGTTCGCGGGGAACAGAGAGTCAGGCAGAGAGTCTCCCACAAACCTAATATAAGAACATATTTTATTGCTTTTTTGTAATAGCAAAATATTCGAAAAATTTACTGCTTATACGGGAATTAGATAAGAATATGACTAAGAAACGTTGACGGGTCAAATGTCAACAGCGATACACTTGCTTTATCAATAAAACATAGTACAGTAAAAGATAGTCCTTGCCAAGACTGCCAACTTGTTATCTTGGGTTTTTGCCCAAAAATAAAAAGTTAACCGAGTTTGATTACTACGAATAAATTGATATTCTAGAATTGTAGCTCCTAACAAATGTCGCGTCGAAAATGCTTCCTCGTTTAATTTCCCTCCCACATACCATTCCGGCACAAAGCTTGCTTGTGATTGGTTACGACGCTGGAAATAGCCGAATGGTTGGTCGCCGTTACTCGTTAAAAGGTTAAGCTTCACAAGAACTCAACCGCGGCGGCGGCTGATTGACTATCTGTACTCCATTCGCGGAGTCGAACTAATGGAGCGCCCTATCCCTTGCACAATCGAATGAAACTGATAAGGATGCAGCACCAACTCAAATTGTCAGGATTGGTCAGTGGGTGTGACTAATTCATGGAAATGTAAAGCTGCGTTTATATTTGGTGATCTATCATTTAAAAATAATAATAATTTCAATATACCTACATCAGAGATTGAACACAATATTAGAATATTATATTGAATATTTTATGATTGTGTGTACAAAATGATATTAACAATAGGTACAACGATACAAATAAACAATATAATTTACCTGCGTCCACTTAGCTACAAAACAAAAATTATTTGTATAATAAATATTATTTCTAAACAAGGTTTAAACACCTGCGCGCAGGTGTTTAAACCTTGTTTAGAAACAATAAAGAAATAACAATGGATACAAAATATATTGACTGATTACCGGATTTTCGGCTGGTACCCCTAGCCAGGTAAACAGTGAAATCTAAGGTGCTATCAAATTAAATTCCTAACAGAGTGGATTCTCATTATTGCAAGACTTACTTGCAATATACATCGAAGAAAATAACCAAGAAACATATCAAGAACAAATTCAACTGCCGGTGAGCGCACATTTTAACACAATTTCACATGGAAAATTATTGAATGTTCGTGGAATTTGATTTAACGATCATTATTGTGAGCAAATATTTCACTTTGGCAACTATTTTCTTTATCAAAAACTGTAAAAATCATCAGTAATTGGCAGAAAATGCGCGAATCGAACTGCGAATTTTCAATACACTGACGACTGACGTTATTGACATTATGACACTGACATCTGACAGACGACAAATTAAGAAATCATAGACAAAATAGATTTTTAAATTAAGTAATGTTCCAACTCCTCACGACAGTATAAGTCGAATCTTTAGTATGAATCTTTAGTGAGAATACAATACAATTTTTATAGAACAGAGAAAATAATAAAGTATAATATGTAATAGAAATACGAAACATTAAAACAAACAAATATGGAGAATAATTTAGACCAGAGTCATAACACGGAACATGTTACATTTCGACAATATAGGTCACAATCATTAACAAATCTCACCGATTCAAGTAATTCATCGTTACTTGAGACAACTACACAAAGCTTACCTTATAATTCTATGAACGAAAGCCAAATTGAACAGACAAAAGAAATTGAGAATCTAAGAGTAAAATTATCAGCAGCAGACAATGAAGTAGATAAGTTAATGATGGAGAACAATGCATTAAAAATTGAACTAGACAAGTACAAAAATCTTTGGTTGACGTACAAAAGGGTTGGATTTTGCGACACACCCTCTCCAAAAACCAGTGGAAGAAAGCGAAAACGACGTGCTGTGTTCGATAGCAGTCGTCTTGAGATGTCCATCGACAGTGATACCAACTCAACACAAGCAAGCCACAATTACCATCAGTTACAGGATAATGCAACAACGGCACAAGACACGCAGGAGTTACCAGCTACAGTATCCTCTATTATACCAAAGGATCAAAATAATCAGTCTGAAAATGCAGATAAAACGCTACCAGGGACTCCGGAAAAAGAAGGAAACACCCATAAGACAGAGGAAAGCCGAGAAAGCAACCAATATGTTAAACGAGGGAATGCGATAACCGAGGATTCTAAAATACAAAGTAACTTTATGAAACCTGTGAAAAGAGTATTAATTATAGCTGATCAACAAGGTCGCGATGTCAGAGAAGAGTTACAGAAACTATTAGGTGATAATTTTAGCGTAAAATGTCTAAGGAAGCCGGGAGCCACAATTGGAAACATTTTCGAATCGACGGCGAAGGAAGTATATGATTTTGACAAAGAAGACTATGTTATTGTAATGGGCGGCACAAATGAAGTAAACCCGTATGAATTTCAGCTCAACCTTAACCAATGGCTTCAATACAAAAACAATACAAATGTCATATTAACGGAAATACCTTTTAATAAGTCACTGAATGAAATAAAACTGAATTATGAAATGAGATTCATTAGTGGTAAATATCGAAACTCGTCGTTTGTTGACATGAATTACTCTAGACAACGCCTACCCCGCCGTTATATGTCAGTATATGTAGCTCAAATGTTGCTCAGGGAAATATTAAGAATTAATTATTATCTACAACACAAAAATTACTTAGAAGGTATTAAACAACGAATGAAACGAAATATAACAAAGAAAGATAAATGTATTCAAACGGATTTTGTACATCAATCCACAGATCTGACATGCAGTACTACGGCTACAAATATTAATAATATTGACTTGATTAATAAAAGTGACTCCGTAATTGACATCAACAGCAACAATCACAATAATGACATTCAAATCGCAAACAATAGTTCTGTGAATGTTGACTCTCATAGTAATTTATTTCGTGTATAATACAATTAATGTATTGCATCAGAACGTAGATGGATTGATGAACAAAGCAAGTAGAGTAGCGGTAGCTTTAGATAACTTAACAACCCAAGGTAAATGTATTGACGTTCTATGCGTGACAGAACATAATATGAAACGTGAAGACTCCGATTTGTTAATGATACCAAACTTTAGATTAGCAGCGCTTTCCTGTAGATCTCGGAGAAATGGTGGCGCATGTATATTAGTAAAGAATGATATAGAATACAATAGTGTTAATGACATAAATGATAATTTTTCAATACCCAATACTATTGAATGTTGTGCAATAGAGCTACCAGAGCATAAAGTTTATATAGTCTGTGTATATAGATCAGTAAATAAAAAGAAAGATAAAACTGGCTCATTTTTTCTGCAATTTGAGGCAATCTTAACTAAACTTTGTTCAAAAGCTAACTTTAAAGTTATAGTCTGTGGAGATTTTAATATTAACATTTTAGAGAATATTCCAAGGGTAAAAGAGCCAAACACAATTTAAAATTTAATTTTACGGTTCCAACGCGGCTTCGGAGTGGTACATGTATAGACAATGTAATCCATAACGTCAGAGGGAGTTCGGGTGACATAATTGAATTAGGATTATCAGATCACAGTGCGCAGTTTTTTAAAATCCCAGTTAAAAAAAGCTGTCGGATCAAGTCTTGGTACACTTACAAAAGAAATTACAGTCGCGATAATAAACGAAAATTTTTGGAAGCAATCAGCAATCTTAGTTTCCACGACGTGTATGATTGTAGTGATCCCAATACAGCCTTCAATAACTTTCATGAAATCTTTGTACTTCTTTATAACATGTGCTTCCCGAAAATCAGAATGAAATGTAGTCATATCAAAAGACAGCCATGGATTTCAAAAGGAATTAAAACTTGCGCCCGTAAAAAGATTAGCCTTCTATGGAACTACAGAACTACTAGAACAGAGTCGTCAAAGAATGAATTAAAATCATATACAAAAAGATTAAAAAAAATTATCAATCTAACACAGAAGAAAGAAAGAAAGAAAGCAAAACTGCGTGCTCGTCATTGAGTAATTTCAACGCTTCCACATCCTTATTTTTGACACCAACTATACCGTTAGACATTTATAAAGTAATACGAGACTTAAATAATACAAGAAGCGTTGGGTCGGATGGTGTCTGTACTGACATTATAAAATGCGTATCATCTCATATATCTGCTCCAATCAGTCACATAATAAATATATGTATGGAGCATTGTGTATTCCCTGAAGCATTAAAAACTTCTATAGTGAAACCTCTTCATAAAAAGGGAGAAAGGACCAATGTCAGTAATTATCGTCCAGTAGCGCTTATTCCTATTTTTTCTAAAGTCATAGAAAAAGTGATGTACAGTAAAATCTATAGTTATTTTGAACATAATAATCTTTTCTCAAGCAATCAATATGGCTTTAGACGAGAGAAAACAATTAATATGGCGATTTATAACTTCCTTCAGAAGGTAATGACTGACGTAGATAAAAAACGTAAAGTTATAGCTATGTATATGGATATGTCCAAAGCCTTCGATAATGTTCACCACGGTTTATTGTTAAAAAAATTAAATATATATGGTATCCGAGGCAACGCGAACAAATTAATTGAATCATATTTAAATAAAAGACAACAAATGACAGAACTTAGTAGCATATGTCCAAAAACTTTGACACTTAAAACGTATAAATCTAAAACTTGTCCAGTATTATATGGGGTCCCGCAAGGCAGTGTACTAGGCCCGCTACTATTCTTAATTTATATCAATGACATGCCTAATGTGACAGATAATGATATGACCCTTTTCGCCGATGATTGTACTATCCTATTCAAACATAACACGCTAAACAATCTTCAATATGACATTAGTACGACATTAACAAATATCATTGACTGGTTACGCAATAACAACCTCAAAATTAATGTCAGTAAAACAAATATAATGTATTTTAGAAACAAGCATAATGACAATGTTAACTTTGATATACATTATAAGAATGAAAAAATTGAAGAAGTTGAGATAACGCGATTTTTGGGTGTTAACATTGACAATAAATTAAATTGGAAGCAACACGTTGACATTGTATGCAAAAGAGTACATAAATTCGCATATGCGCTCTTTCAACTTCGGAAAGTTACAAATGATGCAACTATGTTGACCGCATACCATGGCCATGTTGCGTCTGTACTGCGCTATGGGATCATGTTTTGGGGCAATTCTACCGATCGTATCAAAGTGTTTCGAGCTCAAAAACGATGCATAAGGTCCATATGTAGGTTAAGTAAAAGGGCACACTGCAAAGAACACTTCATCAAACTCAAAATTCTAACTTTGCCCTGTCTCTACATAAGCGAAGTAGCAATGTTTGTCAAAAGTAACCCAGAACTATTCAGATTCAAGCCAAAAGGAAGCAGACATGAAAATGAACTATATGCAAGACAGTCTAATACTGCATACTTGTCCAAAAGCGTTTTTTGCATGGCTACTAAAATATTCAATCAACTACCTAAGAAAATTAGAAGTATCGACCAAATACCAAAATTCAAAAAAACTTTAAATGCATATCTACTGGGTAAAGCCTACTATTCTGTAAAATTGTTCCTGGAAGACAAAGATAGGGACAACATACAATGACAATTCTGGTTGACATTCTCTAAAATTTAATCTTGACATCTGCATTGTTTGTTTTAGATATAAGATTAAATTACCTACTTTTTAACGGTGTAGCCGTAAGTTCTACTCTGTTATTATTGTATTCTGTTTGTAATTAAACGCAAGCAAAGCAAGCACGGATGGAGCCACGTCGCACTTGAGGTGCGGGGCGCGGGGGGAACCGCCCGCGCCCAAGGCCACGCGAGCTCGTTCCCGCGCGCCGGCCATCTTGTGGTGAGGCCAGTCCGCTGATAACCGCGATACGACGCGCAGACCCGCTGGCTCTATCCGCCGCTCGCAGCAACTCGCATAAAAGTTTCAAGTTTCGTTTTACTTCTACAATCTACGCATGTGTACTTACCTTGTGACGTAGGAGCTGGTAGAGTGGCAACCGCCGCTACCACAACTTAAAACACAATGTCTGTAAGCCCATACGGGCAGCGGCTAGAGATCCTTCTTGTCTTATAACTAACCTAGTTCCTAGATTATGCTATAAGAGTGTTAACACCTTTAATAACCTAGTTGCCTGACAATAAACTATTTCATTTCATTTCACCTACTTCGTAAAATGTCAGTTTGCAAAATCTCGGAAAATAGATAACAATATACGCTGTATCACCAGGTGTGCAGAGATTAGTGAGAAGGTATGCTTCCTATGGTACTAATATAATAAAAAAAATATTATACACAATCAGTCCAGTAGGTTAGCCAAGTCCAAAAGTAAGCACAAATCAGTTCAATAAACAAGTCAGGTCAACATATATCCCAACACTGAATTCACTGAAATAACGGCAAACAAAGAACACGTCCGCACCGGTCAAAGAACAGTATCGGAGTCCGATAATCGGACTAACATTAGGTCGCACGGTGTACGCGCCCTTAGCTTCTTAACTTCAACCAATCACTATTAGTTCGACTCCGCGAATGGAGTATAGTGCAATATTCTTAGCTCAATTACGTTTCCATACCAACAAATTAATCGTAGGATAACTACTAGTTATCACTATCAGAAGACGGGCACAAAATAATAATGAATCATGAGTGTTACAAACTCTCAGTTTGTTTAAAATTGTATCTTATTGTAAGTGCACAAAGCACTAACAATAGGATACAACAGTCCATTTTATTAGTATGTCGACTGTGGTAGGTACATATAAATACGACCAGTTTTGTATTAGTATAAGTTTTGTACACAACTTGTTGCAAGCTAAGTGGATATGGTGTTCAAAGTAAGTCTATGAATATATGTGTAATAAATAATGGCTTTTCTTAGTGAGAGTGAAGTGAACATTTACACTAATAACTACTTAACTATTTTGACAAAAGTTTGTGTTAGTGTGTGTGTTTGGTTGTTTCTTCCTTCTCCATTACATTGTGCTATAATTACAAATATTTGTCTTGTCATTAACTACAGTCCGCCTTATGTTAAGCATTGCCGAAGCATAGGCTGTAACAAGCTTACCTAGAAGATACCTACTAACTCCAACGTCCTATGGTCTATGACCGTATTCCGTATACCTGGGCACCCGACACGAGAACTCTCCTAACTAATTAATTCTGCGGGGGAGTCACGACCCTCAGCCATGAGGAATATAAATGAAAAATTGCCCTATCAAATTCTTCTAGAACTACAAGTAATATTAGATATATTCTATTTTTTCTTTCAGGTGGCTTTATTGATTCTCGTGGTGTTCATAGTATCCAATGGTAAGATCTATGTAATTTTAATCAATCAAAATTATTTCTCATTAATACAAAAAAAAAATAACAGACTTCATAGCTCCGTGAAAGTTCGTGAAGCGTTCTGTTTTGCTTTATGTATGCCATATATTTTTAGAAATTTTGAAATATAATCTTAGTTATAATTTTAATTAACTAAGTCCTATTTTAAACGAAATGTGGGAGTTAAATCGGTTAAATAATGAAATAAAATATATAAATGGTAGATTTATGAAAGACACTAATATTAATATAAAGACGAAGGTTAGTGTGTGTTTGTGTATGTTTGTTATTTCTTTAATTCAGATGGATACCGATTCGGATGAAGATTTGATTTGTATTAGTATGCAGGTAGATTTTTAATTTTAAACACTGTTAATGCAGGTGACACCACTGGGCACTGCTAGTTACATATAATAAATTGACGTCCAATTATTCATGATTGGCCTGATGTTAATTGTACTTTTTTCTTTAAAGGTGTCTCAGCTCAAGGCAACAAAGATGACTCGAGCGAAAAGAGTAACTCCTGGAACATCCATATACGTACTAGCCATGACCCAGGCGAAAAGATTAACTCTCGGCCCATCTATGTATCAAATCCCCACAATAAGGTGCATCTATTCGGACCGATAACAATGTGCACATTATTCCACTGCGGGGACAACTATTAAATACATAAACTACAAAAATATGTATGTTAGCAAAAATAACTAATTTATAAATAATCATCATAACGCAAGGTCATTAAGGTGATTATACTCCAATGTTTTACTTTATTATTCATTAAGGTGATTATACTCCAATGTTTTACTTTATTATTCATTAAGGTGATTATACTCCAATGTTTTACTTTATTATTCATTAAGGTGATTATACTCCAATGTTTTACTTTATTATTCATTAAGGTGATTCTACTCCAATGTTTTACTTTATTATCTCTGTGGATTGATGTGTTTAATTATAGCTTGCAATTTAAATATTGCATTTATTTTTAATGGCGCTTATTTTACAGACAAGGGTATCAATCACAGTTATATTTGTAATGAATGAATCTTTTTACCGTTATTGACAAATATAGAAAATGAAGCTTCATCTTTTTTATTTTTAAATTCGATGCATCTGCTCAAAAGTTCTAACGAATTAATTCTGCGGGGGAGTCACGACCCTCAGTCATGAGGAAATACGACTCAAGAGAGACTTAAACTTTACCAATACGGACTGTTATTACTGTTTTCCCATCGTTGTTTTCTAAACTAGGTTGCCTGGAAGAGATCACTCTAAGTGATAAGGCCGCCCTCTGTCCCAATACTATGGTCTACATATTTTCTTTATGCTTGTGTTCTTTTGCTATTGGTGTACAATAAAGAATTCTTGATTGATTGATTGATATATAACTTCCTTTTTGGAAGTATGTATAATAAATACAATGACTTACATTATTTATCACGCTCATATTTGGCATTTGTATGTTAGGCAGGTCTCCGTAGTGCGATGCTGGGCCCCGGCTCCTCTTGGAGGACTTCTTTTTACTAGACCGTGCTGGTATATCTGAAAAGGTAACACAGACACTCATAAAACTAATAATTAGAAATTTCACACACACACACAAAAACACACACGTCGTACGTTGTTTTTAGTTTAAATCTATTTTTGTAAAATAATTCAACTATTATGAACCAAAACCGTAGCTGCAAATTTAAATCATACCATTTAAAAGCACCTGTGGCTGCTTCGATACAGGGGTACCTAGTGCAGTAGCCACTGGTAACTCTAGTATAAGGTCAATTGAAATAAAATTTAAAACTCTGTTAATTAAGTTATCTTTAGGTTAAGAAATAAATATTTTTTTCAAAAAAAAAACTTCTTTTTCGATATTTATTTATTTATTCGTATGGTATTATCAAGTAGGCTATATAGATAGATACCAAGGTATATTATGACTGCTTAGCCAGTTAGCTGCGTCAATTGGAAGATCGAACACATCTCCGGGTGGAGATATAACAATAATGTATAATATATAATTTTTATATTATTATACCTGGGCACCTACCACGATGGATCTGTCCAAATTACTCCCATAATGAATCATTCTACAGCGGAGTCACGACCCTCAGTCATGAGGAAATACGACTCAAGAGAGAGAGAGAATCGACTGCTCTGTTAGCTTAGTTGGTAGTGACTCTGCCTTCTAATCTAGGAGTTACGGGTTCGATTCCCGCATGAGACAAGTAATTATGAATACTCAAATTTGTAATTACTTGTGTCGAGTCTGTGTTTATTATATATAATAAGTATGTATTTACAAAAGAAAAGTATATAAGTATTATATCCGTTATCTAGTACCCACGACACAAGCGTTTGCTTAGTGTGGGGCTAGATGGCGTTGTGTGCAATGTCACGGAATATTTATTTATTTATAAAAAAAAAAAAGAGAAAATATGTAAGAGCGAAAGAGACAAGCAGTGTTTTGTTTGCGCTCACTGACTTTGATAGCGTTCGGACACTTTCCTGCGCTTTTTAGTTTGAGATTGTGTCTCTGTATAATCTTAGCACAATGGAAGTCGGTTAAACATTATGGTGTAAAATTCCACTCACGTATTGGTTCTGGGCTGGACGGCCCCTCACTGTACACGTCCATGTCGTGGGTGTCGGAGTGGCTCGCGTCGTCGCGCGCGCCCGCCGCCTCATCCAGCTGCCGGAGACGCGCCGCGTTGCCAGCGCTCGCCTTCAGGGAACATATTGGTACTGTCTCGAAGTTTTCATAGCCTGAAAGAAAAAAAAAAATAATAATAATAACAAAATTTGTAATCTATACTAGTATTTATAAAGCTGAAGAGTTTGTTTGTTTGTTTGAACGCGCTAATCTCAGGAAGTACTGATGCGAATTGAAAAATTATTTTTGTGTTGAATAGACCATTTATCTAGGAAGGCTTTAGGCTATATAACATCACGCTGCAACTAATAGGAGCGAAGAAACAATGGAAAATGTGGAAAAAAAGGGGAAAATTATTCAGGTTTGAGGGCTTCGTTAGTAACTATTTCACGCGGACGAAGTCGCTGGTACAGCTAGTATAATATATGTATATATGTACGTATATTTACGTCGGATTGGTCTACGTTTGACTACAGCCTGCCTGATGTTAAGCATTGCTGCAGCCTAGTGTGTAACACGTTTAACTTGAAGATCTGGCAGTGCTGACGTAAAATTAACTATAATAATAAATAAATCGCAGTAAGGAACCTTAGACTTGGCTTAACTAATTCTAGAGATTTCATTACTTTTTAGAGATAAACAAGCAGCTCTATCGAGACTTGGCAATTTTTTTACAGAATTTTTTTGGTGGGATACCAATTACCTCTAGATTTGAAAACCCCTGGATTGTGTATTGGGAAGTATGTATAGGCTTATGTATTTGTTATGGTTTTGGATTTACCTACATCTGGTTTGAAGCAAAGCATCAAGCATCGTTTCAAATTTGTAAAGCTACTTCTGGTATAATACTTAAAACTCACCAAAAAAAAAAACTATATTGACAATACAATACAATAACAATACAATACATTTATTCATAATTCCATAATTATAGGTCAATATATTAATATTGAATCTTTGTTTTTGTTCACCTATACTATCCCACTCCTGGGCTCCCCCAACTCCCTTGTGTTTTATAAGAGCAAAATTATGTAGTATAGAATGACATTTATTGAGACAGATTTACACACATTTTGTAGATATACTCACACCCACACACACACATACATACATACAATAAATAAATATGTCTAAACTTTAGAACATTAGTTGATAGTTCTTCTTTATATTACTCTCTTGTAGGGTAGGTAAATATAGTTAGAATGATCAAATCAACAAACTATAGGTTTTATAGCTTTTCTACACAGTCTCTCAATACCTCGGAATATCTGCACTAATGTGTTTCTGCCACACAGAAAAAAAGGAAAGAAGTGGAAATTTTAAAGTATAAGTGTAAAAAAAAAAGAAACAATAGTTAATATGTACTGTTTTGTGTTGTTTACAAGTTCTTTTCTAAGCAAGCATGCTATGTCAGACTACAGTGGTGCTTGGCATCAAGTGTCAAATGTAAGCCTATTTGGTGTTAAAAAAAACCTTACCGAGGAACTTTACAACACAATCATCATCATCCACAAAGTTCATCAAGAATGCTTCATATTCGAGTCCATCCTCTTCGTAGATGGCTCTGCACGGCATACCTTCCTTCCATACTATTGATTTAGTTGGTGTTGACTTTGAAGCATCTTTTTTGGATTTTTCTTTGCCTGGAACGAGACAACATTTGATTTTAATAGTGAACCAGATATTATACATGTGAAACTTGAACAGATCTTATTATTTTATTTTATTTATATACCCCACTTTTTTACTTTTACCCCACACTACTCTCTCTCTACACTGTTGTGTATCAACACAAGAGTAATGGGTAATCACTATGCTTTCTACAACTGATATTATTTGTGTTATGCAAATGGATTTATTAGGTACTTAGTTAAGTGATAACTTGAGTTTAATATGGATAAATTCTATAAAATAAATATATAAATATTGTGGAACATTTCATATTCCACTATTTAACCCAGCAAACACTTGTGTCATGGGTACTAAGGTACCTATAACAGATTATGATATCTATTATACCTTAAGAATATGCTTTTCTTTAGTAAAGATATAATTTAAGTACTTAGTATTGTAAATATCTAAGACTTGTAACATAGAACATATTATGTACCTTTCTTAGACTTATCTATTCCTACAGTATTGGTCTCCATTGCTACTCTCTTGGCAACTTTATCCATGGCTAGTTTCATTGCACTATCATAGGCACTAATTAGTGCTGTGTCATCCCAAACATCTTCCGTTTCATTTGGACCCTAGAAATTAAATATTGATAAATTTATAATATAAAATGTTTTAAGACATATCACACAGCACCATCCAGCCTCATACTAAGCTTACGCTCGTATCATGGGTAAATACATATACATACTTAGTATACATAGAAACAACCAGACTCAACACAAATAGGTAACTAGGTACTTATTTTTTTTTTAAATTCATAATAACTTGTGTTATGCGGGTATCGAACCAGCACCTCTAGCTTAGAAGGTAGTGCCACTACCAACTAAGCTAACAAGGCAGTCAAAATTATTAAATTAATTTAAAAAAAATTCCTTACATTAACAAAATGATATGACACAGTTTGAAGAGCTGGGAGTCAGTTATATATTTAGGTACATATAAACATATACACACAGGTTGGTATAAGATATTATAACTAACCAAAATTAGGATTATGTGAAGTCATGTTATTCCAAAATCCAACATAAAAATGTGTTCAATGTCTGCTCACTTACTAACAGATATAGTTTTGAAAACTATGAGTATGGAATAATAATACACTCGAGACTAAAGGACCTACATCAAACATTTTATGAATAGGTACCTACATGTAGCCTAGGAATATATTATTAATATAAGGTAGGTAGTGTACAATATTTACCCACCATTCCTTTCACATAAAGTGTTAGATCGTCCATCTCTACTACTGCAAATTTACGCGTATCAGAATCTGTGGCTTGTCGGTTAAGTTTTCATGCAATTATGTTCTGCGAATAAATTTATAAGATAAATTTTTGAATTTAATTTAGTTTATAACCAAACGGCACACAACACAACAATGAAACTTTTTTTTTATTGCCACTTGCCAGTTATTGTTATGCACAGACTAATATTGAAATTAATGTACACCTGCGTATTGTACAACCTATACATGATAACCATGATGGCTTTCAAATAAATTTTACGACTCTTTAGTTTCTTGAACTCGTTTACTATTTATATCATCTATACATTTTGTGTAAGATTCACAAGGTACTCATATTATAATTATTATTAAAATATTAGTACATATGTACTTACATGCATATTTTGCTAATATAAATAAATATTTTATTTTCTCGGACATTGCACGCAGCGCTATCTAGCCCGTCACTAAGCAAACGCTTGTGCTGTGTGTGTGAAATTCATAATTCCTTGTGTTAGCTTAGAAAGCCACTACTAACTTAGCTAATAGCCAGTCTAGTTATAATCATAATATTATCACTTTTGGTGAATTTTTAGGTAGACATTGTATAATAAATATATAATAAATTGCCAGCACGCGTCAGTAGTTACAGCGAGTCCAAAGTTCTCATTCCACGTCCAAATTTGTTGGTTCGGGCAGTTATATGATGTCAATTTACTGGCCAATAATGGATAAATCAGAATCAAATCGGTACAGACCAACACGTGTTATAAATTACTTCTTGTACCAATTCGTGTTTAAGCAGCTTGCTAGTCGTAATGATGATAATTGATAAATACGAATTTTAGCCCGTACAATCTTCGTCGCGCAATATCATGCCGCGTCATAGTTTCCATATGTCAGTGTCATACCAGTGTGGTCATCGATCTCCATCACTTCACTTGTACTGATGGAGATCGATGAGTGTGGTTTTGTTGATTGTTGTTTTACTTGTAGAAATGAAATAATTTCGTAATTTTCAGACTTTAATGGAGAAACTGTGTAGTTTACATTTGTGTTAGTCATATAAAACAGCCTTTTTATATAGAATAATAATAATGAAAGGTATGTTGTACGGGTATTCTTAACCAGATATTTGTTATATTGATTCCTAATTTGCCAATTTTCTACATCAAGCCGCATTAACCTGTGGCCAAACTTAGTCGATAACTTGAGCCAGTTGCGTATAAATGTTATGTGTTATTCCAGATTCTATAGGAAGCAATAACGCCGAGGTTATAAAATCTGAGATTATAAGCAAAGAAGAGAATAATGGCATGAACACCAAAATTCAAAGTAACCAAACAAATTCTGTGAATCTCAAATGTCCAACAAATAATGAAACATTGAATGAAGAAAATGGTAAGAGTACAGACCAAAATGTCGACAAAAATTGTTATGATATCAAAATGGAAGAAGCTAACACATCTGCAGATTCTGAGAATAACAATTTCAATGAAATAAAACAAGAGTCTGAAATAAAAGAAGAGTATATTATCACTTCAGACCAGGTGACACCTGGAAAATGTACAACCATTAAAAATAAACATAATACCAAACGGGCACACTCAGAAAAATATTTGGAAGAAGCAAAAAGAGCTAGAACTATGAAAGATAGCCTGAAATCTGATATTGATAGTAAAGACTTAGAATATTCTCTTACAATAAGTAACATGCCTAGCAGTTGGAGTTTTATGGATATAAAGAATTTTATAGATTTACAGGTATATACTTCCCACCTTACTAAAAATACAAAACAGCTGCTTAATTAAATATTGTGTTCTTTCTCTCATTGATGGTTTAAACAACAAGTAAGAAAGTAGTCTTTCCTACAATCACAATAAAATAAATAATTATAAATTAATTCCGTATAATTCTGGACATATCACACAGCACTATCTAGTCTCATACTAAGCACACACTTGTATCATGGGTACCTACACTTATACACCCTCTTAATTCAAGCTAAGTCAATGCATTGTCTTGTGATTTACTCTCCCTTCTAATAAAAAAATGCATAAACCTTTAAATTTTGGCCTATACATTATATATTTGATTAATAAGCAAGCAGCAATTTGCTGAGTCTATATCATAGTGTAAAATTATATTAAACTAAAAAATGTCTACATACCTGTGATCAGACCTGTAACCAGTGATATACATTGTTGTTATGATTTGAAGTTATGGTTTTATGTGCATAAAATTTCATGACTACATAACATTCATTCATTGGTTGGCCGGTTAGCTTAGCCTGGTAGTGTAAGCTTTGTAATCTAAAGGTTGTAGGTTTGTTCCCATATAACACAACTAATTATGCATTTCCAATTTGTAATTACTTGTGGTAAGTGGTAATTTCTATGTACATTAAGTAGGTGTGTAGTTACAGCAGAAAAGTATATATTTTATATTGATATAAATATGAAGCTCATGACACAAGCATTGGTTTAGTATGGGGTTAGATTATGATGTTTGTAGTGTCTTAAAATATTTATTTATTTAATCAGTACACATGCATATTAAAATTTCCAGTGTGGTCCAGTTGACGAGATGGAAATGGTTAAAGACAGCACCATGCAAGGTGCAATACGGCTCAGTTATCAGAGTGAAGCAGAGTGTAAAGATGTCATGAAGAAACTCAGTAGCAAGTTTGAAGGGACAAAGTATACTGTCACAATGAAAAGTTAGTATATGATTGTTTTTTTTTAAACATGTAGGTATTTCAGTTTCCTGAGACTCCAATCTGAAATTCGAGAAAAATGGTTTAGAAATATGTTACAGGTAAAAGATTACTTACTTTTTAGTTGACTTAGCAGCCTGAGGTCTTGGGTTGACCTGAGATAAAAGTAGCCTGTGATTTAATAACAAGATTAAACTATCTCCTCTACCAAATTTCAGCTAAATCTGTACATAAACTTTTGCCTTTATAACATTAGATTGCCATGATTAAGAGTAATATGTACATTTTTAGTTCTTAGATGCTTTACATTTTTATCTATGATAAGAAGACATACACATGTTTAGAAAATTGCAACACCATTTCTATAGTTTGCTTTTTAATAATTAATAATAATAATAAAAATGTTTATTGGACATTTTACTTACTTTTTTAGTTGACCTGAGTAGCCATTTAATAATAAAGAAAATTTAATAAATTAAAAATTTAATTTAATTTTTACCCATTGTCATAATACTCAATTGATTGAAAAAAAAATGTAGGTATTTGTTCTGAATTGTGACATTTCATATAATATTAAAGCTTTAACCAACTGTACTTGTATTACAGTAGAAAACTCTTCTGATGGTAAGCCGGCTACTCCAGAACCTCCCGGAGCAACTCCATCACCAAGGGAAAAACAATCTACTTCAAGTACTGAAGAGTCTACTATAAATGAGGGGCCGAGCTTGTAAGTTCAAACATGACTTTTTTTAAAAGAGCAGCAAAAATTATGCCATACTCTTGCCAATGATAGATAGATGAAGATAGATAAAAGAATAGAATGATATATTGTCACAGCTCCTTATAAAAGTCACGTTTATTGAAACAGGTTGTTCAATAACCACCCAAGAGAACTCTCCTAATGAATTAATTTTGCGGGGAAGTCACAGCCCTCAGTCATGAGGAACTCACGTAACATTTGACTCAAAGAGATACATTAGGTATCAGGAAAAACTTCAATCATAGTGATGCTTGTGTGGTTACACTCAAACTTGTTGATAAAATGTTGTTCAATGAAACATGTTTGTTGTATTCCAGGCCATGGAGACCAGACCTAGATCCGTGGGATATAGACCCGGCCGGTACATACGGACTGAAGGAATCATTCCTCAAGTCATTAAATATATCGCCACCTCTCGACCGATGGATACATGTGTCTAATGTAAGTACATCATATACTATGAACGGATATTGAAAATGCGAAAACAGGCATTAAGAGTACTCCCTAAAGCTAAACTCAAATATGATTCAAAACTATTGCCTTTTCATTCTCTTAACATATTTTACTCATATTATGCAAATCTACATACACCACCATATAATTGCACATATACCTACACTTGCTTGGCAAACAGCCAGAATATATGTTACCAACTAGTGGGTGCTTGCGGCTTCGCTCGCATTAAGAAGTAAATCTTGCCCCTATTTCACACCTTTAAAAGTGGCATTTCGATAAATCCTTTCTTAGCGGATGCCTACGTCATAACATCTACCTTCATTCCAAATTTCAGCCCAATCCGTCCAGTGGTTTGGGCTATGCATTGATAGATCACTATCAGTCAGTCAGTCAGTCACCTTTGAGTTCTATATGTTTAGATAACAAGTCAGTGGCCGTCGCATTATCAGCTATTTAAATAATGCGGCTGACTTGTTTGTGATAGAGTGTGGTATTTGTTGTCTGTTTGCCAAACACGTTTGTGGAGCATTTTTTATTACACGTTCCAGTTTCGATGCGACAAACAAGAGCTGCGAGATGTGGCCGAGCTGGCGGGGCGCGTGCTGCGATGCTGCATGTTCGCAGCCAGCAGGAGGTTCGCACACATCATGTACACGCACCCGCTGGAAGCAGTGCAGGTAACACATACATATACATGCCTATCTTCTTATTCTTATCGAATGAAAGTGGCCAACTCTGGTGTCAAATGAGAGTTTTCAATTAGGGCTATAATATAATAAGGTGTAATGAATATAATAAGGGCCCTAAGGGCCTCTGACATGGCCTAACGACTGCCAAACTAGACTAACAGCCGGGAGCTACAATTTAACGTGTCAACCGACCGACGGAATCGCCCAAAATGGAAACAGCGTTATACACACATTAAACGTACCAAGCAAAAAGAACAACGAGGCCACATTAGTCTAATTCTGGCTTTATTCCTCATATCCTAAGGCCCACTTGCAAAACATTTTTTAAACTCATTTATTTAGCGTCAAAAATACCTAGTAAATGATTAAATCTCTTTATGACTCATCGTGTAAATAAACCTAATAAGCGTAACGATATTTATCCTTCTGAAAAAGTTCTTTAAAGTCATAATTCATAAAACAAAGCGAGAGTGAATCGGTTCTTATCGGGTAAGCACGCTCCATCTTAAGCCATAGCCTTTGCTTACTATTAGGCAAACTATGGTCAAGGGCAAACCCGCTTTAGATTAAAAAAAACATTTTACTCATTTCAGGCAGTGTCAATGCTCAACGGCCAGGTATTCTACGGACAAACACTTCGAGTTGAAATCATGAGAAGCCCCACTGGTACAGTATTACTGCCCAAAGCACTCTCTGGGGTCGGACCGGGCCTGGGGTCCTATGGAAGACCTCTCAGATCCATCTCGGAACACTACAAACGATTTGTCAATAAAGAAACAGCATCATTAAACCGTGAAGCATTTGATATTGAATCCACAGATGATGACTTAATAGACGAAGAAAAGTACCAAGTGAAACCTCACAACGTACTAAAGGACGTAATAGAAAAGATAGAGTCTGACAAAAGCAAAGAAGATGAGCCAGTGAGCGCAGATACAGATACAAAAGTAGAAGTTAGAGAGATACAAAAGAAGAAGACGATAAGTAAACCTGCTTCGCCAGCTCCTCAACCAATACAAAGATTGAACGTTCATAACAGCCCCGGGGGAAGGGGAAATATACCGGGCCAAGGTTATAAACCATTTGGACCACCAAAGCCTGTGTGTTCTGCTGGCCCTGGGACTAATATCAAGCCGTTGTTAGGACCAGGACCCAGGCCGGTATGGAATGGCCCTGGACATATGCAAAGACCTAGAGCGATGGGGCCTCCAGTGCCAATGGATAATTCAATGCGAGGGCCCATGCCTGGCCCAATAGATGGTCCAATACCTGCGCAAATGAGAGGACAAACATCTGGCCCCATGCAACCACCAATTAGAGCACCAATGCAAGGTCCAATATCCATGCAAAATATGGGTGGTCCCATGCAAAATATGATTGGTCCCATGCAACACATGAGTGGTCCCATGCAAAATATGAGTGGTCCCATGCAAAGACCTATGAATCAAGGTATCAGAGGACCGATGCCGGGCCAAGTTTGTCCAATGGGACCACAAACAGGGCCTATAAGACCACAGCAAGGGCCCATGGTGCCATATAAAAACCCTAACGAACCAGTGCAGTTGCAACTAAGTAACGTAAGTATGAATCATCTGTTTTTATTCGAATTTGATAACTTTATCCTGACAGTTATGTTACACTACTTTAGAGATGCATTTGTCTACGTAAATAGAATCAAATATACATATTAAGTAACTTTAATTCAATCTATCTCACTGTCCTGGCTTGAAAAACCGCCAAAAAGGTAATTAAATAAAAAAGAACATTTATGAAAATTGGTTCACCCAGTCTGAAATGTTAAAGTGACAAATACAATCAGCTTTCAGCTCAATAATAAAGAAAGAAAGAAAACATTTATTGTGGCAGATTTAACTGAGAAACAAACACAAGTAAGAACATAAAAAACAAATAAATATTATGGTAGATTTCAATCTGTCATAATCATTACCTTTATTTTTCTATTGAAATATGAGTGTTATTATTAATTGTATATGGATGTAATTCCGAAATAAATGTTTTCTATTCTATTCTATTACACGGGCAGCTCCCCCCGTCCACCACGTTCCCGCTGCTGTGCGACAAGATGGCGGCGCTGGGGCAGGTGGTGTCCATCCAGCTCACCACGCCGGGGGCTGCCGTCGTCACCTTCGGGAACAAGGCGCAGGCCGACCTGTGCTTTAGTATCCTTTTATACAACTACTAGCTGTGCCTGCGACTTCGTCCGCGTGGAATAGTTATTTTGGGCATTAATTGTTTGAATTTTAAACCGTTTTCGCAGCGCACGCAACGGAAGCTCTCCAAGATGAATAATTTTCCCCGTTTTTCCACATTTTACATTGTTTCTTCGCTCCTATTAGTTGCAGCGTGATGTTATATAACCTAAAGCCTTCCTTGATAAATGGTCTATTCAACACAAAATGAATTTTTCAATTCGTACCAGTAGTTCCTGAGATGCTGATGATCCTGCGCGTTCAAACAAACAAACAAGCTCTTCAGCTTTATAATATTAGTATAGATTTGTATATGTGTATAGGTGGTCTTACGCGCCCACCACGTTGTTGCTTTCTTAGGCTTCTTCCCTCATGTTTCTTCTGTGGAAGGATCTGGTGCCCAACAATGTGCATCTACCTAAGAGAACTCCCCCAACAAATTGATTCTGTGGGGGAGTCTGAGTCACGATTCTCAGTAACGAGGAATGTGGCTCGAGGAGCAGGGGCGATAATAAACAACTGCATATTTTATGAGTACTAGATAACGAAAAACCTTTAGAGTGTCTATTTTATTTATAATTAGTAATAGTCACACTAGAGTGACCATCCAAAACCTACATAAAATTCAAATTCAAATTTCTTTATCAGCATATTGAATGTATTTACATTTACCCTGTTAAGAGGGGAATTAGGACGTAGCTAAAATTAAAACTTAAAAAATTCTATAACAAACACAGTACAAAGCCTAATTGATACATACATAGAAAGATTAATGCTTAAATAATAATGACTAATAATGACTCTTAAAATTCCAATTTCCTTAACTATATTTACCACAGATACCTACCACAACTTCTGCGTAGAGGGATATGTAATCCAAGTGAAATACACATAAGACATTTGGTAAGTGGGAATTGGGAACATTGCTTAATGGTATGTAGTTATTTTATTATTATTACGATTTATCTTTCCCTCTCGTTCAGACTTCATATTTGCGAATGAGAGGCAAATATAATCGGATACAATTAAAGGAGATATTATATAATCTCCATCTGTTTTTTTCTTGATATAATATTATTTGCACGAAAGATAGGAATTCGCGTGAAAAAAGATGCTCATTAATATTATATGTATGTTAGAGCGACTGTGAGTTTGTCTGTCTTTCACGACGCAATGGAGCAATGACTATTCATGTTCTTGGTATGGAGGTAGTAAAGGGTCCGATTTTTTATCGTGCGGTATTTTTTGTCCTAAGAATAGTATATAATACAATATGACTATAAATATAATGTGAATTTACCTTAGTATTTATATAATCTTAAGAAATCTATGATTTCATAATAAAAACAAAAAAAAATCTTCTGAAAATTTAATTTATTATATTAGGTCTAAATTAGTTGTAAAAATAATGTTAGTAGTTAGGTAGTTAATTTAGTTTTTAGTATGTTACACCTAGCTTCAATTAAGTTTAATGATATTGCACTAATCTGAACTGTAAGTTTCGTTTAAGACCTAATATTTACCTAAGACCCAATATTTAAGACCTTAGAATATTGACCTAAGACCTAATATTTAAGACCTAACGGATCCTAATAATTATGAGACATTTACTTATGTAATCTCTCTTTAATTTTATTCCTATGTTTCAGTGATTCATCGGTAATAATTATTTTTAAAGCAGTACCTATTTAAATAAAATAAAAATATATTCGTAATAACTTGCAAAATATAAAGTACTTAAACTAATTAAAAACATGCCTGTGAACTAAAACTTATAAGCCTAAAACAACTATAAAAAATCGAGTCTGTAGGCAACGTTCCTAGTACCTATGCTGGCGGCATTGCCACGATAGATGGCTATGCTATTTTTTTGCATCAACAATGCGCCAGCATATTTTTACTTTACTTTATGTATTGTAGTATTGTGTAGTATTTATATATAAAATTTCGGACGGTACATTGATCATATCTCGTAGTTTTATTTTTTAATTACACAAATTACTCAAATATTTGGTTAGAATTATGTTTTTGTGAGGATATCTTATAGGGCCTTATTCCAAAACGTGGTTTAAATATAAGTCTAGACCAAGTTCGTTTTAGTTGTTCGAAAATTGTCTGTTTACTGATATAATTATCAAACTGTCAAAATGTACCAATGTTAAATCAAAGTGCCATTTTTTTGTTGACATTTTGATTGCTTGTTTGTGATGTTTTTTTTTTACATGATATAGGCTTACGCTTGACTACAACTTGCCAACTTTATAATCTACGATCAAGCGCGCTTGCCTAGAAGAAACCGGTTTACTCTCGACTTGAAGACCAACTTGATGTCTGAACAACAAGAACCCACTCTTTATTTTCAAAGTCCAGGACTTATATTTAAAACGCGTTTTGTAATAAGACGGATAGTGTTTAAGATCTTTGTGTATAGTTGGTTAGTAGGTTATTTTATATTTAGTTATACATAGATATATAAGTTACGGTAATTTTTACTTTACTAATCTTTATGCTGTGGAAATAACAGTAAGCTGCAAGTTTTGAATTTAAAATTACTCTGTGGTTTCTTTAATCTGTATATAGTTTTTTAAAGCATGTGTTAGCAATTTGACAACTTATTATATTTATATTTTAATTATTATATGACATTGTTAAGTGATTGAGTGAGTATGAAATAGTTAATGTAATTGGTTGCGACCGTTTTAATTATTATTAAATAAATAAATTTACTAATACTAGAATTAATTACCAAGTTATTTAATTATTTTATACTATTATACCAAATACAGGTAAAACAAATTTTATGTATAAAGCATACATAGGCAATAAGGCAATTCTGTCACCCATAAGTTATTTTAGTATTAATTTAGTACTTACATAAGTTTTGTCACAATATATTTAATTAAAAATATTTTTTTGTGAATTACTTTTAAGTTACATAAGTTAGTTTTAAATAGAAATTAGAATTATGGTTTATTTCATTTACTAAAGTAGGTAGGTATAAATCTTACAAATAAAGGTGTTGCAAACATATTTACTTGTATTATTTACAAAAGAAAAAAACTCTCCTTCAGGAAAATCGGTTTATTTATATTTGCATCACATTACATATTTATTTCCAAATGAAATTGAGTTCAACAAACGAATTGAACTGTTAGTAAAAATAGCAGACAAAATATAAGCGGAAAGAATAGCCCAACCAATTTTTTCTATCTTAAAATTTACCATAATAAAACATAATTAGCATTTGACCACAAATGCCTGGTTAAGCAACGTTGTGGCAACAACACCTCTAACTAAACATCCTATGTACTTAACTACTTCTACGTAACATAGTATTGTAGCCTATGTATCAACTTAATTGTTATTCAATACCTCATGTACCCAAGTATATCTAAGTAAACATATACCTACATCCAGGCCACGGCACATGTTACCGATGTGCTTCCAATTGACCAGAGCCAATAATCACTAGCGCGACAATGCGTTTAGCCATGTTGAAAGCGTTTCACAGAGATCTAATAGTGAGTAGAGGGTGTTTTTACTAGATATACTTTCGCTTGACTATAAATTGCTTGATGTTAAGCAACGTTGTAATGGTAACGGTTTGATGTGGTAGGCTGATTTTGTGTCTAAGTTTCATTGTCAGGTGGCTGTTTTTTATAATTTACAGTCCGATATTTTAGATATTTGATAAATAATTCATATATGATACATCAGATATATGCTAGAGAGCGCTATCTTGCGAAATGTTTATTTTATTATTATTATTACTAGAGTACTCTGGTGTTTATTGAGCCGCCTCGCTTAAACGCCTCTGACATGGCTTTTCGAATTTGTCATATAAAGTACCTGTTACTTCTCTATAACTAATTAATCTGCCAACTAACGCAATTAGTTCAGGTGTTTATCTGGAATGGTGGAGAGCCGGTCGATTTGGCAGCAATTAAACAGTTTGCGTTGAGGTATGCTGATCGATGCTCCGACATCCTATCTAATAGAAACGGAGGATGGACGGCCGTGGAATGAGTTCTATCCATGAATATTATCTTCGCCGCCAGTGTGAAATCTAGATAGCTATGCGATTTGATTCAGGCGTTATCTTGCGGAAATCCATTGTACATAACTTAAGAAGGAAACCAACTCGGTGTAAGCTTTATTAAATACCTTATTTCGCCTTCGACGGTAATGAGGTTACTAATTTCCGAATTACCCACATGAAAAAATATAAAAGGTCTTACAAATCCGATGGAAAGACAATTTACACACTTTGTTACTAACAGATATTAAATTTGCATAAGTCGCTGAAAAAAACACTTCTCTTCAGAAATATTACAGTAAACCCCCTGATGAGTGATCCAACTTTTTTCATCTGCCGGAAGTGAACCGACATCCGGTCTGGAACGTAATTCCCGCGGCTTTGCTCTAACTTGCTTTTAATAGTTCTGCTTAGCGAGGTTGCCACACTTTGACTTTTCCTTGGGAACCGTAAGGAAAAAGATTGAGATAAATTGCTTTCAAAAAGTACGATGGTCGCGTCCTAAGAGCTGATGTTTTTTTGTTAAAGGCTCCCATTGTGTTGACGATTAATTAGATTCGTTATTAAAAATATTTAAACTGGTAATTAATTACTTATTAAGAGTGATCGATATATTATTTTTTAATCAGCAAAGTAGTACTTATTATTAAAATTTACTAGAATAATACACATAAAAAGCTACATTTTTAAGCATAGTGCACCTTGAAGGTATTTTATACTTAAAAGATGAATTTGTCAGTCGAATGCGGTCGAAAACATCGTCGTATAAGATCGCCAGAAAAAAGTAATTAATCCTATTTTACTTACCAGTCAGGTACTCAGTTAGAAATCTTAAAAGCGACACTATAGTATTGTACAATATAAAATAGACGACAGTGATTTGCGCAAATAAAGATCTCTTCAATTTGATAATTACTTCTTCTCCAAGAAAGGGAACAATTTATACAAGTCATAATGTTCTAGAAAACCGTTGAAGTTTTCTTTTCTATTGCCTAGTAATTTTACAGGAACTCTTGAGCACAAACGAAGGGTAATGTGTGTAATTGAATTCACAATCTATACTCGTACTATATATAATATTAAGTATTAGGTAGGTATTTTACGACGGCACTCAATGGTAGTCGCTGGTGCCTGTAAGAGATCGCTCTATGCGATAAGGCCGCCCTGTGTACCTAGGTTAAGTTATGTCTCTTTGAATTGTTTTATGTATTTTTTTCTGGTGTACAATAAAATTATATTCTAGTCGCTTAGTGAGTTTAGAATTATCTCATTATATAAACGTCTTAATATATAAATTTGGCAGGGATAAAAATAAATAGATATACCTATTGTGTATATTCCAAGACATTCCCCACAGCAGTCCCATTTAGCCCCATACTAAGCAAATGCTGCTACCACTTACACTATTACTCGTATTACTTATGTATATCATCTCTACCGTTGTTTAATCTGCCCTACGCACGTAATTCGATTCAAATAAAATATTCTCTAACACATAAATTCTGTCTAGCATCAATCCATCTACAAAGCGACTATTCTCCAAAAATCCTTGTTTAGAAATGTCCAACATTTTTATTCCAAATATCTGTTTCGTGGGGACCCTAACATCCCAGCAAGAATTCCACCCGGGATTATTGTACTGGCCCAGCCCTGGAGGTATTTCCATAATCTGCCATTACCGAACATTGTACCTAGCTGCCGTGGATTTTGGTGAAGTAAACAGATATTTGTAGTGAAATAAAATAGTTGATTAATTTATTGACAATTTATAATAATAATAATAATATAATAATAATATAATAATAGTCCGTCGACAGCTTACTTTGCACCGCATGTTACACCCACGCTCGTCTGTTATGAGATTGTACCTCCCGCGGAAAGTAGGGGGTCGTGGCTTTTTAAACGCTAAGACCCTTCACAACCGCGAGGTGTGCAATCTCAGGGATTATTTCCTTAACAATGAGTGTGGGATACATCGCGATATAGTAGCTGTCGACAAAGGCCTTACTCCGCTCTCCTTGGCGAATGAGAGCTGGCACAGACCGGTGGTACTTAGTGTTGAGGATCGCAAGGAGATATGGAAGAGCAAAGAGCTGCACGGGAGGTTCTATCAGGCCCTTACTGGGCCGGATGTGAATCTCTTGGCATCAGTGAACTGGCTACGTTTCGGAGACCTCTTTGGGGAAACCGAAGGTTTTGCTTGTGCAATTGCTGACGAAGTTATGATGACGAACAATTATCGGAAATTTATCCTAAAAGACGGTACGGTCGACATTTGTCGAGCATGCCGCCGTCCCGGAGAGTCACTCAGGCATATAATTTCCGGTTGTTCTCATCTAGCTAACGGCGAGTATTTGCACCGGCATAACCTAGTAGCCAGGATCATCCACCAGCAACTTGCTCTTCGATATGGCCTTGTTGAGTCTCAGCTACCGTACTACCAGTATGTACGAGAGCCAGTTCTCGAAAATGGTCGTGCATTGCTCTACTGGGACCGATCCATTATCACGGACAGGACTATTGCTTGCAATAAGCCTGATATCGTGTTAGTGGACCGTAACAGCGCCGGGCAGTTATTGTTGACATCACCATACCACATGACGAGAATCTCGTGAAGGCCGAGAAGGACAAAGTCAGCAAGTACCTTGACTTGGCACATGAGATTACCGCCATGTGGGATGTTGATTCGACGATAATTGTCCCGATAGTTGTTTCGGTGAACGGTCTTATAGCGAAGAGTCTCGATCAACACCTTAAGAGGCTCTCCTTGGAAGGTTGGGTTAGGGGACAGATACAGAAGGCAGTGATTCTTGATACGGCGCGTATTGTCCGGAGGTTCCTTTCTTTGTAACCTCTACCACCGGTTGCTTGGGTCCTGCCCCGTTGCCGGCGGCATCACTAGTTTTAAGTTTTTTATGATATTTGTTATTTTTTTTTATACGTATATTGTAAAAAATTTAAAAATAGTTGTTAATAAATGAATACCGAGATAATAATAATAAAAAATGTTTATTGGACACACAAATTCTTAAAATCATTTTTACATTATATAAAAGTATCTAAATTATTCCAGTTCAAATTGAAATTGAAATTGGGGTCCTGTCTACTGCTTTAGGATTCCCTGTGTTGCAGTATCCAGTGTTCTTCCAATGTGTCAATGATTGAAATTAAAATTAAAATTACAGATTAAAATTTGCATTTGACTTTGAATACATATGTTAGGCATTGGTTAAATATTATTAGTTAGTTAATTAATTAATACAATTATTTATAAGTAATAAGTGAGTAAATTTCAAAATTATATAAAATTAAGGTAGGTACTTAATTTAAATTTATGGGTATCTATTGTAGGTATACATAATAACTATTTAGACCGATATACAACAAGCATATTTCAGATAAGGTATTTGACTTACATTTGACTTGTTTTGTTTAACAATATTTTAAGGTAAGGATTGTTGTTAACTAATTCTGTCTACCTTCATATACAATGGCTAATCAGTTCCTCTGTGTCGTGATAATTTAGAGACAGTAAGAAGCTAGTGAGTTTCTTCTTACAACCATAATAATTGTCATTTACTATATTAATTTTCTTGTTTATTTGGCTATATAAGTAGCTACCTTTAAAGTTGAAACTTCTATATCCTATCAAAATCTTACACCTATTCTTTTTCCATAGTAGTTTACGGCGGATTGAGTCCGACTTTAATGGTCCTGCTTGGGTGGCCCTGGCTGATCGATGAAATCTCATTACTACTGAGCGAATATAGATTTGGCGTACTGACAGTGTGTTGGTTTCATTGTGTAATTGCTCAGTGGGATACCTGAATCCTTTGCCATGAGCAACCTTTAGAACAGCTCTTTGTGCGCGTTCCAGTTGCAGCAAGTATGTGGTACAAGCCGAACCCCAAGTGATTGTACAATAACTGAGAAGTGACTCACAGAGAGAATTGTACACCAGGGATATAATTTTAGTACTCGCAACGTTTCTGAGTTTCTTGAAAAAGTATAGCAACTTTTTTATCCTTCCACTTAGAGCCTGAATTTGCTTGGTCCAAGAGAGAAGTTCATCAATATATATTCCCAAGTATTTCAGGTTTTTCTCCTGTCCCAGTTTTGGACATGTACAATCAGCGATGCTTGTGGTATTACACGTATGAAGCTTTATGCATATAGGTACCTTAGGACTGGTTCTATCAGATACTCTGAATGCTATTACTTTAGTTTTGTTTGCGTTGAGGGTAAGTAGGTTAACCTGAAGCCAGCTCACTACCTCCTTAAGGCCAGTGTTTGCGCTGTTGGTGACGTCTTCCCAGTCAGCGCCATCGAACACCAGAGCCGTGTCATCAGCGAAACAGAATAACCTTGAGTTGCAGAGCTTCAGATTGCACAAGTCATTAATATATGCCAAGAACAGAGTTGGTCCTAACACGCTCCCTTGAGGGACTCCAAACAGCACATCTTGAAGGTCACTTATGTGACCATCTACAATGACTTTTTGTCTTCGATCTGTGAGATATGACTCAAACCACCTGAGAGCCACTCCACGGACCCCCATGCCCTCAAGTTTTTTTAGTAGTATTTTTCTACTTAGGCTGTCAAAGGCCTTAGCAAGGTCAAGGAAAACGGCAATTGTCCGTCTACCCTCATTTAATTTACCAGAAACATGGTCCACTAAAGCGACAACGGCATCCTCCGTTGATCTGCCAGATCTAAATCCAAATTGATTGGGTGACAACACATTCTGGTTTTCTAAATAAGAGATCAATGCTTTGTTAACCACTTTTTCTAGAATTTTGGAGATAGAACTGAGCAAGGAAATCGGTCTATAGTTCGATATAACATCTGTATTCCCAGCCTTGAAAATAGGGCACACGTTGGCTAGTTTGAATTCATCGGGCATTTGTCCACTTTCAAGGCTGAGGTTACAGATGTGGGCTAACGGAGCAGAAAGGATATGCTTTCCAAGCCTAAGAAGATAGTTACTAACTCCATCATCGCCTGAGGCAGATCTAGTTTTAAGGTTACTGAGTAAATTATTGATTTCAAATACATTAGTTGGGGCCAGAAAAAGAGATGATGAAGGGGGATTTGAGATTTTAACTTTACTAGAAAGTTCTTCTTCAGTTAGTTTGAGTTCTTTTAATATTTTATCAGCTAGAGATTCACCAACTGTAGCAAAATACTTGTTTGCATTATTGAGAGATTCTTTAGGGGTAGGGCCAGATTGAAGTAAATTAGAACTTGTTGAACCAATAGATTTTATGTGGCAAATATCTTTTATGGCGTCCCACATTTGTCTGTTATTGCCTCCACTACTTTCTAACCGCTTCATATCGTAGGCATTTTTCAAGTTCTGTAAAATATTGTTACATATATTCCGATAATTTTTATATTTAGTTAGAGCATTATAATTTGAAGGGTCAAGTTTGGAGAGTCATTTTAACTGGTCTCTTTTTCTAATGCACTTCAGCAAGCCTGTGGTTATCCAAGGTTTTTTAATGTACTGTGAGTTTGTGACTATTTTAGTCGTTTTGTGTGAATTATTAAACCAAATAGCTTCCTGCATACTTGATCATTACTTGCATGATGGTAAGCGCTTATTATGGTCTAGGATGGAGTGTTAATACCCAGATTTTGACTACACGTCCTCAGTATAGAATAGTATAATGCATATGCCAAATTATTCATAGACTACGATGTTCCACGCATCGTTTTGAAAGTTTCTGCATTAAATAAGTACAAATAGCACGATATTTAATTGATTTTGAATATAAATAGCTCATAAAATAAAATGCCAGAATGCTCACAAAAACCATTCTACTGAAAAAGTTGCGAGATAAACATACCTCTGATAACAACAATTTCAGGAATAAATCGGTATTGTGGTATTAGTAGGCATTTCGGAAATCTGCACAATGAATCTAAACTAAAATTAGTTTTAATTCCGTCTGGTATATTAATAAAACAAATATCAATTGCAATGAATAGCAGATATTTTCTTTTTAACTTCATAGCAAGCATATGACTACCAAGTCGGCTGAAGCGACACTGTCATCGTCATCATCAGCAGCCCGTTATCGCCCACTGCTGAGCAAAGGCCTCTCTTCTAGTACGCCACTCGTCCCAGTCCAGAGCAGATTGAATCCACTGTGGTTTTAAATAATGCATTTACTAAAATAGAACGGGTACTCAAACGATGCTACCAAAACACACTAACGATATTCTTTTCTTTTTAATTCACCCCTTGATCGTCTCTTGTTTCCAGTGCCAGAGTAATTAGCTATAGTTGGTCGCAATTAGTTGTTATTGCCTTATCTTGCAGTCTTGACTTACCTTTGTCGCACTATGCTGGCTCAATTACATCAGGTGGTACTATATTTTATGTTGTATTGCTTTGTGGAATATTAAGTTTTAGTTTTTTCTATAATAATTATGCAAAATTCACATATAAAGTTTAAATAATAAAAAAAAGTATATTATTTAATTTCTACTTCTGAAATTACTCACCTATCTAATTGTCTTGCAGTGTGAATATTGAAATTGGCGGTCTCTTTTGCTGGCTACGATGAATCAAAATCACACCATATGTATACCTTGTTAAATATTTTAGAATACAACAAAGTTCAAAGTTCATTTATTCATATAACTTAATAATACACGTCAAGATAACAAAATAACAAAAGTTATTAAGAATAACAATATAAAAAACAATGCATTTAAATTAACATTATTGATTAAATAATTGATTAATAATTTTAAGAAGCCAAGTAGTGTGAAATTGTTAAGTCAAAACTTTAATTATGATTTTAGTTACCTAGCATGTTACCGTGCGTATACCAACAATTTACATTTACATAACTATTTATACAACAACATTTCGACATCCGATCGTCGGAACAAATCCGTTGAAATCCGTCCAGCAAATAAAATTGCAATTATTCAGGGAAGGTAAACACGGCGAAATAAAGCGTCGGGATTTACTTGGTGGAATCGTATTCAGAATGTTATCGTGCATTGCGTCCTGTCCATTAAAAACGTGGCGAGCACTGGGCGAACGAGACTCGATTAGATTTGTTTGTTCCGAATCATTGGGTACTATCGGTTCTCGATATTAGAGTTTACCTGCGCCTTTCAGATACTAATTTGCCTGACGGTAAGCAATCGTTATGGTAAAATTCTTCTTCTGTATCGTATCTATCCATTATTTGTGTGAATGTGAGTAGACAATGTGCCTGTATCTAGATTGATACAGGCATTTGATTCCCCACTTATATAATATGTGCGTACAGCACATTGCCCACTCGTATATCGTAGGTACCTATAGATAAACATGTCTAATTAAGTTTATGTCCATTCGTGTGTTTTCTTCCACTTATCTAGATTTACTCGTAACTAATCAACCGTATTAATGTTACTATATTTTTGTTTAAAACTCAAAACGTTAACTATTTAATGGACCACGGTAGTAAAAATGTTTCATTTTCATTCAAAGTTATTAAAACCATGAATTACCCATCCAGACGTACTATCTGAAATCTGCAAGTGCTAATTTAACAAATTTATTCCAAAAGCTTGAACACAAAATTACACGTTTACAAATAGTAGGGGATCCCCGGCCATCCGAAACTCGATGACAAATAGCCATCGTACGAAAACGAATCACAAAATGAGTTTCCGTTTTGTTGCGGACCTCATTAATTCTGTTTAGCTCTTGTCGGGAAAAACTTATCTTGTAAAAGCGTAAAGGAAAATATACTTAGCTATTATTTTTTGCTCATAGATTTTCCCCCCTGCATTGTGACGTTTTCTTACCTCACAATTTATTTTTCAATTTTTTTATTTGGATGCTTTCCAAACTTCAGTAAATTTTGTCCCTGGAGCTTGAGAGCTATTTTTGTATTCATTTTCGCTAACAAGATTCTTTTCTTTTATTCAAAATTGTGCTCTAGATTATGGCTACGCTGCGGACTGGCGTAGAGGGTCTACGAAGTTTCTCGTAGTGCTTCTACGCCGTAGCAGATGAGAATATTTCGTATCCAAACTATCGTACAAACATAATGGTAAACTCTGGCATGATTGTGACGAAAAATAAGAACTTAATTACGTTACTCACACGTTCACGTTTCGGTTTTGACAAGCTATTAGTAGCATTTGTATTTAACAACTATAAATTTTACTCATGTCTCTATTCCTTTTGAGTTATAATTTATCAGTCATCAAGTGGAGACCGATATTAAACTACTACTACACTAACTAAGATTAAACCGTTTTTTTTTAGTGAAGCTTGTTTGATACACATTACAGCATTGCCTAAGATCAAGCAAATTGAAGCAAGCATGAGCATATCTTGTAAAAAACGTGCTCCAATGTCCAATCCATGTCCCCCTTTAACCACATTCCTTAAACTATACAACACTAAACATATATACATATATCTCCAGCTGGAAATCGAGTTGACTCGGCAATCGAGTCGATCTACGATTGTTAGCGAGCTAGTTTCGGCTCGTTAGCGACTTGAGAATATTTGGGGAAGATTTAATCACTTACTGAAATGGACGAGTTGAGAACTAGGAAAGAAAGAAAGAAAGAAAAAAAGAAAGAAAAACATTTATTGTAGCAAATAATAATGAAATAAGTACAAACAAAAAATATATAAATTTAAAAATAAACCTATACTTAAAACTACTTAAATAAAATACATATTTGCCACAATACAACCCCAACTCAGCATAATGCTGGCTGCATAGCAACCAGCGCTGGTCTTCCGTTGGGGTTGGTGATGACGTCACGCACGCATACATGGAATTATTTTTATTTTTAAACAGAAACAATAAAGACATACCTAGACAAGTTAATAAATACCAATAACAAATACAAATAAGATGGACGATGAAAAACAATTCTATTTTCAACAAAAGAGTACGCAGTATCAACTATTTAATTTATATTACGGTTATATACATACAATATATATATATATATATATATATATATATACACAGTTCAACTAGGCTCGTGGTAAGGTCATTAATCAGTTAGAAGTTCTGGATAAATAAGTACAATTATAGATTTTTTTACGTGGATTAGGTTTAGGTTTGACTACACCCTGCCTGATGTTAAGCATTGCTGCTGCCTAGGGTGTAACACGCTTACCTAGAAGATACCCATTAACTTTAGATTTGAAAACCCCTGGATTGATTTGATCTAGATAATTAATTAATCTAGATTCCAGTAAATTATGGATAATTTTACCCACGGTATTAGGAATTGGAATGTTTTTCAATATAATATTTTTTTTTCACACAACGCTCTCTGGCCCCAATAAATAAATCCTCTGTTGTTATGTTTGTTTAAACAAATGACTATTGGGTTGTTCAAATAAACATACAAGATTTATGCGTAAACCACGTACTGCTAGTTACATCCAAAAATAACAAGTAACGAAAATATACAACTCCTATAAGTTTTTATATAATAATTTACAAGAAAATCAGGGAATTGCCTCTTTCAGAATAAAAGAAAACACCTCAAAACAATGGTAGGAATAATTGGAAATATTACATTGACTTTTGCTCTGTATTTGATTTACATCTAACCTTTTCATTTATCATATCATCAATAATCAACAAATTAAAAGCTTTATAGTGGCCTACGTGCTTGGACAAAGTGTTATGTAAACTATTATTAAGTATATACTACTAGGATACATTAACTCTGGTGCTTGTATATATATTGTAAATAATTTATGCCTGAATGAAGATAATTGAAAATTGAATTAATTTTCATTTTTCAAATAGAAAGTTCATTAAATTAAGTGTAAATATACCTACAGTTTTAGAAGTTTTGACTTTTCCTTCTACTTTCTCCTCCTTGCTTCAAATGTCTCGTGAATGAGGATCGTGATCTCCTCCTGGAAGCGTTTTTGAGTGCACAAATTGTGCAATTGAATTTTATCCACAGCAGTGTGCAGAAAAAAAAAATATCTTATAACTTTTAGTAGTATTTTTTTTAAACGTAAGTTTTTCTGTTATCTATGAACCCAATTAACAGTATATTATTTATAAACTTTATGTTTTGCTGGTATGTATATTAACAATTGTTTTTTAGTACTATTGATTTATACATGCAGAGTCAATTTATGGCCAAGTGTTCAGGATGATAATAAAACTGACTCTATTAAAACAAGTGAATTGCGCATTTCAAATTTAGGAACGTTTTTACCCGCTTATAGTTTTTTTATGCATTTTACTCAAGTATATATTGTTCATATAACTTGTGGTTATATAATAATATACTATGTGATTATGTTGCCCATAATAACAGCCCTTTGTAGGACAGTTGCCAATTTTGAAGTTTCCACACCCTCTATATTAAAGTGGTAATTTTACACTTTGCGTTTTGGCAGTGCAAAAGTTTTGGGACAATGTGATTTTAGCATATAGGGAGTAGCGGTAAAATTGGCTTATTACACTTAAGTTCTTGACCCACTTCCAATGTAATGCAGTAAATTTCACAGAAAATATTTAAAAGGTTTGAAAAAAATGTTGGTTAGGTTAATACATCTGGGTCGGATGACACGTTAAATAGTAGGTCCCGGCTGTTTGTTTTGTACGGCAGTCATTAAGCCATGTCAGCGGCCTTTAGGCTTGATTAACTCTCGACACCAGTGTTGGCCACTCTCATTCGATAAGAAGAAGAAGAAGTCAATATATCTATATAACAACAGCCTATAGTCTAGGTTATACAATGTTGAACTAAGCACTTGTTTATTATTCACTGCGACTTTGTTTGAGTTGTTTATCTCTAGGAAACATACTACAACCATACAAAAAAAAATAAATGATCCATTACTCTGTTGTGGCGTAAAAAAGGAACAACTGATCATCTTAAATATTTTATATACATTTAATTGGTATGGCAAAAAATAAAATAAAAGTATAGACTGAAACACAATAATGTCTAAAATTTCATATTTTGAAAGTCTGTTCAAGACTTTACTTTTTTTTTTTACTTTACTTTCTTTCCACGGACTTTCATGCCTTCGCAGTGCAGGCAGATTCTCCCGCCACGGCTCGCTGAATGATATAGTGAGACGGGCACTTGCCACTGTCAACGTACCATCGGTTCTTGAACCGATTGGCATGGTCCGTGACGATGGTAAGCGCCCCGATGGCCTCACACTGATTCCCTGGGAGCGGGGAAAAGCTCTTGTATGGGACGCAACTTGCGTCGATTCACTAGCTCCTTCTCGCCTCAGTGGAACAGTACAAGCGGCAGGAGCCGCGGCGGACGCAGCAGAAGAAGCCAAGCGGCGAAAATATACATCATTATCGACTGATTATATTTTCGTACCGCTTGGCTTCGAAACTTTTGGTCCGTGGGGTCAAAGCACTAAGTCTCTTATAAAAAATTAAATAAAATGTTGATCGACATCACTAGAGACAAGAACGCTGGCTGGTTCCTTGCGCAAAGGATTTCTATAGCAATCCAGCATGGGAATGCAGCCAGCGTTCTTGGTTCCATACCACATGTAGATTGTTTAAATTTAGTTTAGATGTAAATACTCTTTTTTAGTTCTATTAGTGTTAATATGTGTAAATATTGTTTTTTATTATTGAATAAATATGTTTCATTTTTCAAGACTTAAAATATATTTTTTAATTTATTTGTGTTTTATTAAAGTACTAAGATAAACGAAGCGAAGTTAATATCTCTCTAAAGCCTACCCCAGTGAAGGCTGTGGAGCAAACTTCCTCTATGTCTCGGCTGCCAAGTTGCTGGCTCTCGGCACTCAGCTCTCACTTTAATTGGAAGTAATTAAATGCAGTTACCAGTTTGTTCAAGTATTGTCTTGTTATAGGTTTGAGACCGTCTATCAGTCTATCTTTATTTAAATTGTGTAAAGCTCAAAAGGGTGGGAAATTTCATCACAATTGTTTCAACTGAATGAGACAAAGTAATGAACAAAAATTAACACATCCACGACACCCACACACCATTCGTAAAAGTTTCCATTTTTGATAATTAGAATGTGTGTAAGACCGACACTAATGGCACCTAGGGGAGCAAGCCTATGCCCAGCAGTGGTCGACATAGACTGAAAATGATTATGATGACGAATATTAGTGTGCATTCAAGCATCATCAGTAGAACATATAAAAAATAAATTAGATAATCGAAAAAAAATTGCGGGTATTTTTCTTGATTTGGCGAAAGCTTTTGACACTGTCTCTATCCCTATCCTTCTGGCAAAAATGGCAGCTGCAGGCATTCGAGGGGTTCCTCTACAATGGTTTCAGAGCTACCTTAGCAATAGAGTCCAAGCTGTAAGAGTAAATGACAAAATAAGCCAAGAAGAAATGACTAAGTATGGCGTGCCTCAAGGTAGCATTTTAGGTCCGACACTTTTCTTGATTTATATAAACAGTCTCTGCGACTTAATGCTAGATAAAGGACATATTGTTACTTATGCCGATGATACTGTATTATTGTTTGAAGGTACCAGCTGGAATGATGTGGAAAACATAACAAATGCAGGTCTCTCAAAAGTGTCCCAATGGTTGAGGAAAAATTTACTCTCTATCAATATAACTAAAACTAAATACATCAGTTTCACGATTAATGACTCGACACAACCAAAATCCGGCTTAAACTTAAAAATACACAAATCAACATGCAATCAAGACTCCCAATGTACATGTAACAACCTGACACAAACAAATGAAATCAAATATCTAGGGATAATGCTTGACAAAAACCTGAAATGGACTGATCACATCAAGAAACTTTCTGGACGAGTAAGAAAATTAATCAGTATTTTCTGTCAACTTCGACATATCATGCCTTTCACGGCTTTGAAAAAGATTTACTTTGCTTTAGCGCAGTCCCTAATTACTTACTGCATCAGTGCTTGGGGAAGTGCTGCAAAAACCTATTTGGAAAAACTAGAGATATCACAAAGAGCCCTTCTTAAAGTCATGACTTTTAAGAAAAGAAGATTTTCCACCACATCTCTATACAAAGAGTGTAAAGTGCTTACAGTAAGACAACTTTTTATTAAAACTCTGATATTAAGACAACACCGGCTAGTTGACAAAAGGAAAATTGGATCTTTATGTAACAAGAGGAGAAAGAACCAAATATTTGACATTCCAAGGGTGAGGACTAATTTTGGAAGGCAGTGTGTTAGCAAGTTGGGCCCATCGCTGTATAATAAGATAAGCAAAATTATGGACATACCACACCAAACTAGGCATGAGAGCTCTACACGAGTGCATGAATTTCTGCTCACACTGGACTATGATAAAACTGAAGAATTTATGGAAATTAAAGTATAACACTCATAAACCACCGGTTGACAAGTTTAGTAACATAATCACAGTTTCACTATCAGTTACATAAGTACACACACACACACATACACACACACACACACACACATATAACATACACGCTCATCTAACTACAACTAAGACTCAAATATACACTATGTCGCCAAAGCACTTCTTATAACACGAATTGCATACAATATTTTTATAAGTACTAACAGGTATGTCTGGCTACATATATTATTTTGAGTCACATTTCCAGCCGCCTCATGTAAGCTAAATATAGCGTATAGCGTAGGCTTTAATACCCTGCTAATGTATGTACTTACCTTCATGTAGAAAATAGTATTTTTTTTTTAAAGCGATTCTGGTATCACTAAATTTTATTGTTTACTGTCATGTCATTTCATTACTGTCATTGTCAAATCATAATTCTTGTGTTATTTGCTACCAAATTGTTATGTTCTTATGTTTCTATTTTAGGATATTTAGTTAAGTGTAACTTTCAGCGGGAGAAAGCCTGCCGCGGCAAGGATACTACAGCCCTGTAACACAGGATCCTTTGTGATACCTAGTACAGAGCTTAGTACACCTACCAACGTAGTGCATAAACTTTGTTATTGTCATTATAAAATCATGTATGTACGTAACACGTAAGTTGAAACAATAAAGGATTTATTATTATATTATATTATTACATTAAAACAAAATAGTATGAGTACCTATGTTAAAGATGCTATCACGGGATTACACAATAAAAATAAAGAAAGAAAATTTATCTAAAGACGTTACTAGTAAAACCATAAATCTATAGACGCAGCTACAGTTACCATCATAAATAGGAAATCCAAGCCACATTCCTTATCCGTACGACAAAGGGTCGGAAATACAAATTTAACCACGACACGCTTCCGTGGAGCTTCGCTAGCCGATGACATGACAAATATATTCAAAACTAGTAGTGCCTCATGACGTTATTTGTAAATTTTTTTTACTAAAATGTATTGTTCCCTTGACTATAGTTTACCTGATGGTAAGCAAAGGCTATGGCCTAAGATGGAGCGTGCTTACCCGATAAGAACCGATTCACTCGGCTATTCGCTTTGCTTACCATAGTTACCATCAGGAAAACTTTGGCCAAGTGCCAATCCATTTCAGTAAAAAGCAAAAATACTTAGGTTTGATCTTGGTAGGGAGTCCTATCCATTGGATTATCAAAATTCATCCAGTGAGTTTCAGTGTTTTATCCTGAAATATAAATGCTCGCAATCACATACTTATATATTAAGTATTCGTATATACATATGTACATACAAACTTTACAAACATTTCGCCTTTATAATATAAGTCTGATATAATGGCAGTGTGTTGTATTTCTATACCGGATTACTGTATAAGTCAGCGTTTTTTATTGATGTGTATATTCCTACACGTTCTTACATTACCTACTGTTGTCTATGCAACACTGTTTCAAGGCGCTTTAAGCACACCAAAGTAGTCAACTTTAGTTTAACGCCTGTTGAAATTATTGAAAAATACAATGCCGGGCAAAAATGAAGAGAAAACAAGATATGCTACCAATTTAAAAAAAAATAACTATACTTTTAATGTATTGAAGAATAGGGTGGCAAAGTATATCTGGATTTTGATAATGTACCTTCTAAAAGAATCCTTCAAAAAATCATAAGTTTAAGGAAACTTATAATTGTGAGCATTACTTATGATTGTATTTCAGGATTAAGAACTGAAATAACCCTGTATATGATTTGTATAGTATTTTCGTAACATTTTCGTAGCATAGTTTACACATGAGCGATTATTATGGAAGTTACGGGAACGTATGATAATATAATATAAGGTAACGTCAATGCGAAGGTATTTTCGATTTCCTGCTACTTTGAACCACTTGGTACATCTATTATGTACATACATTATAAGCATGCTTCGAGAAATAACAGGAGTTTTATTCCAATTATTATACTAGGACGTATTCTAACAGAATTAAAAAAAGGAGATTATGAAGTCTTCTGAAAGTTTTTTTTGTTATAATTTCATAAGGTTTAAAGTTTGAATAAAATAAATCGATTTAAGTATAACTACCCACATTGACGTTAATTCCGGTCAACATTCATATAAAAATATAAATAAAATCAAATAGGTAGGTAATTAATCTATTTTCATTAGATTTTTTTGTCTTTGCGAGCTAACTGTTGAAAACCAATAATTTTCACCCTTATTACATACAAAAACTGCTAATCTGTAGTTATTAATGTAAGCTTTGACAGCTTTGATGTATGATTTGATGAACATTGACAGCTACCATAACCTATAAAAATACTGTACTGTGTGAAATGTGAAAGTGAAAAATATTGAACAAATTAAAAATTTAATAGATTAATTATTTAAAATAACTACAACTAAAGCATAAACATTATTTGTTGATTTTGTTTTAGGTAAGTAATACTACTACAGCTAGTTTAATAACCATAGTTTTAAGCAGAATTGTTACCCACTTATTAATTAATAAAATCTTGTTTTAGCTACAAAATCACAGTTTTGTTTATTGCTGAGGAAGACCTGACCTTATTTTAATATCATAGAAAGTCTTCTTGGGTACCAAATTAAATAATTTATATTTGCAAAAGCATAAAATACTTCTGAATGAAACATAAAATGACATGTATTTTGTATATTGGAATTGCCTTTAACACGTCGTTCCGCATATTCAATTAAAATCTCTACACAGTTTTAATACCAGTTATTTTAACAAAGCAGCTACAGAATAAAAGCTAAAAATATTATTACAGTTAATCCATTGATAACTTGATGGAATTCTGTCGCCCACGCAAGCGGGAATTGAATGGCTTCCAAACATAGAACTCTATTTCTTTTATACAGATAGGTTTATGTTTTTCATGAACACTTTGTTCAAGCCTATATAATCAGCCGCAGTTAGTAGACTGTAGCCTAGTTGGTTAAGGCGTTCTGGCGGTAGAAGAAATACGCAGGTTCGAATCCTGCCAGTTATGATTATTTTCGATTATATTCCAATATGTAAGTGTAAGTTAAGCCTATACAATATTGTTGTTTTAAATAACAGTAAAAATGCATCAACGTCTGTGGTGAAGATCAAAATAAGAAAGTTTAAATATAAACAGACAAAAGCAGAGATCATGTAGTGATAAATCCCTCATGTTAATTAGTCGTACGTTAGTAAGTAATTAACGTTATTTCAACGATTGCGAATAAAAAAATATTTTTTATAAATGTGTGGAATCGTTTAGTGAAATAAAAATATTTATTTGGAAATATGTGACAAGTATAGGACAATAATATAAAGATAAAGTCATACATTTGTTTGGCCATTCTACTCTACATACTACTTCTATAGATTAAAGTGTAGGAGGTCTCGACGCCTACAGCCTGAGTAGAAGATACATCTTATTCCTCGTTACATCAACATATACCTCCGAGAAAAATGTGTAGAATTAGGTATTCACCTACTTATCCATTACTGATGTTCTCGTGGGTAAGGTAGGATGTACACTTATACAATAATGACAAGACATTCATTCGACGTATATAACAATTGGAAGATATCTATCGATAAATTCTTATTCTTAGTCAAGAGGTGTGGATGCGCCGTCTTGTATTTTTGTACAATAATATTGTAAGTATTCAATATTTGATGTCATGTTTAACAATATTTAATTTATAGACTAAAACGGTTAGGTTGCCCATCTGGACTAATGATAAGAATTTATCGATTCTTAATCAGCTATATTCAATAAAACATGAGCTGATATATTCTAAGGTCTAGGGTATGGTCTTAGGGCTTGTACAGTTAGAACATTGGCTTTTTGTGAAATATAATAACTTTTTGGCAGCGACGTGTGGCATTTTTTTTGCATTAAAATGGTTTTGTGGGATACTATGGTTCAAAGGGAACATCACTAATCATAAGTGCAGTACTTTAAAATTGTTTGCAAATAGTTTGAATCACAACAGAACTACTTAACAGAACAAGTGAGAATTGTATTCCCATTTGTTTAAACAGAACTAATGAGAAAAAAATACCCAGTAGTCCTGTCAACAGAACTACTTAACAGAACTACTTAACAGAACAGGTGGGAGTAAACGGAACAGAAGACGGTAAGAAGTTCCACAGTTTGGCTGTTCGCATAATAAAAGAGCTAAGTCGTTTACCGTTTGTTTGACATTGACGTTTTTATGCAGCTGTTTCAGAGTGTCTCAGCCTCCTCCAAGGAGTCTGGCAGCTTCCTCCCGAGGGTCTCCGGCAGGGGCAGCACGAGGCAGCCCGCCACCAGCGCGAATATACCAAATAGGACGAATGGCATCTCGGGGAATGTTGATGCACCCTGGAAAGAGAAGAAAGGAGATTACACAAGGATAAATGAGGTGTAGTACTTTATTAAAAATGTATCAGTTTTTTTACATGTCATTTTTTATATATACTTACTCTAATAATAGATGAGTGTATATGGAAAAAATAAATAAAAATAGAAACACATTTAACAGGCATGAGTCTTAATTAAAAAATTAAATAAGAAAACATTTTTCTATGACAAATTTACGTTTGGCCATAAAATTGTATACACTCACGTGCATATAATATATATACCTATATATGTACATACGTTGCGCCTTGTAAAATGTCCTCGAATATTTTTCTTATGATTTTTTGGCTAATGTTATGTTTTAAGATATTCATCTTCGACATTTACTGGTCAACAAAACCAAGACTCGTGTTTAAAATCTTTTATTTAATATTTTTCAACAATACAATAGTTTATTCTAAAATTACACTCGAGACATCAATTAGTAACGGTAATACGTTTCTTGCAAAATAATACAACAATCATACAAATGGTAATTTGGTAAAAATAAATCTGACTTCACTTCTTGCCCGAGCATATATAATATTTAATAATATATTTATTTCAAAACAACAAAAATTAATAGTAACACTTCCAAATAATAATAAAAAATAAACATTATATATACATCATAAAAAAAAAACTAATCTACATTTTCAAAAGGTAACGTACCCAAAATGCTGGCTGCATTTCCCCGTTGAATAGCTAGACTAATCTTTTGGGCAAAGTATATATACTATATATTCAACCATAATTATCTTCGAATCATTTACTGAACGTATTTACATAGATACATATTACATATTACACTTGGAGCTAATTTACAACCTGTGTACTAGTTAAGAAATAATAAACTATTTAAATAGTAAAATAAATTAACTTTATAACACATAATTTGCCTAAAAACTCTGACACAAAAAATAGAACAATACCTCGGAATCCACCCAAATTACTTACAGAAGCATATGGTGTTGAAAGATTTGTAACCGCAACAAAAGCATTCTATGGTAACGGCTTATTTTTTTTCTGGCATTGGTTTGCGTTAGAGTACATTCTACATGATGTTAAGCATTGCTGCATCCTAGGGTGTAGCATGATTACCTAATCATAATTATGATATATATATATATATTCCTATTAACTTGATTATGATCAATGTATGTGCGCACATGTTTTTAAAATAAGGTTCACCAAGCACTTTATGGATTCTTCTTATTTTGATCGAATGACAGTGGCCAACTCTGGTGTCGTGAGTTAATAAAGCCGTCCTAAGGGCCTCTGACATGGGTAAACGACTGCCGTACTAGACAAACAGCCGGGACCTACAATTAAACGTGTCATCCGACTCACGGAAGCGCCCAAAATGGAATGCCACTTTTCGGTCACCCATTCAAGGACTGACCGCATTGACCTTTGCTTTACATTGGTAATCGCATGCGATTGCCTCTTTGGATTCTTAAGACACTACTTATAAAAAGTTACTTACAAAAGCAGGTGTAAGTGGCGCCGTGGCAGATCCGATCTTACCAACCATAGCGCAGTACGCCAGTAGGCTGTGTCTGTACTTCGTCGGGAATAATTCCGAAGTAAACACATAGAGTGTGGACATTATCGTTGAGCTTGTGCATTTACCCACCAAGTAAATACATAGAGATAGCCAGTACATTTCTGAAATTGAAACACGATTAAGTATATGAATAATAATATAATTGTTATGGAAAGTAATTTCTCAGTCAGCATATTAAAAAAAAACTCTTTGAATACTCTCGACACCAGAGTTGGCCACTCTCATTCGATAAAAAGAAGAAGCATCTGACAACGTAGAAAGTATAATTAACATATTTTTTTTATTGTTCCTGATAATGTTAATTAACCACGAAATTATTTACATGACTTATTATTGTCCATTAAAAATCCATAAATCTTTAAAAATTATGATCATCATTGTCAAAATTACCTTTTGGCATGAAAACGTATGCGCATTGACAAACAGCACAGATCCAAAATGATCCCGCTAAAACCTTCTTTCTTCCAATTTTGTTTGGTAGATAGATAGCCAGAAATAATCCTGGAATCTCTACAGTAGTAACCGTAATATAGTTCAAGTATTTGTTATTCCCAGACATATTCACAGAGTTTATTGACAGTCCAAAGTAGACCAAATATCCTGTGATCCAACAAAATGGAACCACTAGACACCGTATCAAGATTATCTTATGTCTGAAAACAAGTGAAACCAGACATGGTTCCTGATATTTTTGGATTATTTCCTCCTGTTTTCTCAATTTCTCTTCTTCTGCGTTAAGTCTCAACAGTTCTAGTGATTTGGATGACAGGTCTTTCTTGTTCATTTTGGCCATTATCTTAAGTTGGTCTTCTGACTCTGTGTAGCGTCCTTTGCTTACGTACCATCGAATTGATTCTGGGACAGCCCACAGATAACCAACGCCAAGGAGCTGTGGGACGTACAACGCCAATGTTATAGACCTCCAGTATTGTAAGTTCCATGCTATAAGCCCCAATAGGATATGTCCTAGTGCAATACATACGCCAACAAACCCACCCGCGAACGTACGATGCTTTGGAGCCAGGAGTTCTAAGACTGTCAAAAAAAATACATATTTTTTAACGCAAAAGTAAGTACATCATGAATTAATCGGATTATTTGCTTACTAAACTAATAATACAGATAAAACAATGAACCAAGGTAAAATATTTAAAAAAATCTGTTTTTTTTTATTACCACAGTCCTTCAAATGTTCTATCAAGTACTATACATAGTATATATATGTATACATTATGTATATGTTTAGCAATTGTTTTTCTAAACTTAAATCGTTAATTTATTACATCTTAGCTAATAGGTAATGCTTACCATCAAGCAAACTATGATCAAGTGCAAACCTGCTACTGCCAATAACATACGGGTGTATGTTATTGGCAGTAGCACAAAAAAAACTTACTCAAAAGATAAGCAGACGAGAACATGCCAGCTCCGAAGAACGCCTCAAAGAATCCAGAAAGCACAAACAGTGGATACCAGTTAATCCAGTATCGTGTCACTCCAATCCAGCCAGAGTTGACGCAGTTGATAACGAGAGCTGTGCGTCGGCCCCAGCGGTCGGATATGAAGCCCGTGGAGGGAAGGGAGAATACACTACCAATCATTCGAGCTGAGCCGATGATGGTGCGACGCCATTCGTCACAGCCGAGATCGAACTGAGAATGTAACAAGAGCTTAATAAAAAGATAAGATAAGATAAAAATTATATATTTCCACTAAAACATGGTATCATTTTAACATTATATAAAAGTATCTAAATTATTCAAGTTCAAATTCAAATTGGGGTCCTGTCTACTGCGTTAGGATTCCCTGTGTTGCAGTAACCCGGGTTCTACCAGTGTGTCAATTATTGAAATTAAAATTAAAAATTAATTACAGATTAAAATTTGCATTTGACTTTGAATACATTATGTTAGGCATTGCTTAAATATTATTAGTTAATTAATTAATACAATTCTTTATAAGTAATAAGTGAAAAAATTTCAAAATAAGTGGCCCTAGTCTGATAGGTATAACAGTCGGCAATGTAGTTATTATTTGGAAAGTAATTTCATATGTTTTTTTTTAAACTTAAAATTGTATTAATCTTTGACGAGACATGATTGATGCCAACTCTTATTATTATTGTAATAAGTCTATCTATTAGTGGTAAAGTCAGTGAAAACTTGGAGTTAACTTACATCATAAACAACAGTATGTTTATTTTCATACACTCTTTCTTCGCATTTTTGTACAGCACTTGTGTTAAATATGACGTTACAAGTATCATTCCAGCTGGTAGACGTAATATTAGCAGTTCCATAGCGATAGCATTTTTCTAAGCTGCCAGCTTTAGTAGGTATGGCGTCGTGAATCCATGTTGGAGAAAACTCTGAGCCTCTATCTTCACATTCTGATATCAAACATCTGAAAACAGATTTAATCGTAAGAACCGGCTTGTAACAATTTGTATGGACAAAAAGCAAGCACAAAACAAAACATTTTGCATAAAAATATACAAAGTGTAACAAATAATTTGTATAAAAATTGATATATTTTACTAAGAAGGTGAAATAACGTAATAAATAGTTTTGTTCCTTGTAATTATTTGAATTAGTATGTTAAGGGTAAACATAATCTTATTTCTTCAATTCAGTATTGCGAATACGCAAATTATAAACTTTTGTGGGACACAAATACATAATTTTTACTTTAGTTTGGTCAATAACTATGTTTTTTTATTGTTTAGGTTTATGAGTATATAAATACCTGGTATTAATCCTTGCAGATGTAAACACATACTCGGAATGAAATCCAGAGAACAATATAGCGAACACGGCGAATGCCAGAGTCCTAACATGATATTTCCCAAACGCTCCTAACTCATTTACCAGGATTGTATCCAAGTCCACTTTTATATCGATTTGAGTCTCTGCATGCTTTGCTAATTCACTTAATCTGTAAGCCGCACACGAGGCTTGGTTTGTTGCACTCATTTTAACAAACTATTTGTGATGATATCTTTTAAACATTGAAACGTTTTTACTCCACCACTTCTGAGACACGAATGAATATTTAAGATGCCAATGTATAGAGGTTTTGAAATAATAGCCACGATAATGAAGCATGTAATTAGTACGTGCATGTTTTCAACATTTTAGACAAAACAAGTTTTTTGTATATTCATAAAAATGCTGTTTCTCAGACAAGATGCTAATTTCATATATAACCTTCAGAATTGTATTACATACCTACCTGTAAATTTCTATTCTATGAATGTTGTATAATTATACAATAAATATCTTATGGTATATGGTATAATGACCCTTATAATTGTTTTTCGTTAGAATTTGTTGTTATAAATTTATACTAGTGAACGCCCGCGGCTTTGCTCGTATTATTTTAGGATAAAAAGTATCCTATGACACTTCTAAGACATCATACTACCTACATATCGATAATCATGATTACGATAAAAATTTAGCGTTAAAATAAACAGACAAACAGAGATAGAGATAAACAAACAAATATTCTAGAAATTGTTAAAACGTGTTCGGGTATCAATTCTTAGTTTGTCCAAACCTTTTTTTATATATATTATCTTCAGTGTTCAGACTTTCGACTCTCTTCAGCTTTATTATATGTATAGACTAGTGGATGCTCGTGGCTTCGCTCGCATTAAGAAGTAAAATATATATATTTAGATAGATAAGGCCGTCGTTAAGTCAAGTAAAATTCCGCATAAGTAAACATTGAAGTAAATATATAAGTACAAAAGTTATTTAAAGTTTCTCCCGAGTAGTTCTCAGCAGGATAGCACAACTTCACACATTATGTAACTGACTTTCTTTCAAGTTTCTTTAAGTGGCCACTTTACTTATCATCTACGATACTATACTGTCCGGTTTCCTTTTTCCCGTATATGTTAATTTATAAACTAGGTTTAATTTTAATCCTATTCCTTCTCACTAGCTGTCGTCGTTAAGTCGATAATATGACACGTTATCGCATTTTTTTTGTCTGTAGGTATATTTATGTCTCTGTTTTTCTGTGTCTCTGTTTATGTATTTGTTCGTCTGTTTATTCAAACGGTCATCACGCAAAAGCGGCTGAACGGATCATCATGATTTTTGGTATGTAGGTAGTATGAGGTCTTAGGAGTGTTATAGGATACTTTTTATCTCCGTTAGCTTAGTTGGTAATGGCTCTGCCATCTAATCTAGGGGTGCGGGTTCGATTCCCGCATAACACAAGTAATTATGAATATTAAAATTTGTTATTACTTGTGTTGAGTCTGGTCGTTTCTATGTATAATTAATGTATTCAAATATATATATGTGTGTATTATATCCGTTATCTAGTACCCATGATACAAGCATAAGCTTAGTATGGGGCTAGATGGCGCTGTGTGATATGTCCTAAATTATTTATTTATTTATATTAATTTATCCTGAAGTAATGCGAGTGAAGCCGCGTCCACTACTAATAATTCAAATCCAACTTTACACTCATATTTTGGTAAAATTACCATTTCAAGCAATGTGTTTTAAAATGGCGTCATAAATATTTGTAACTCACCGTTTCTGTCCGGTTGCTAATTTTAAACTCGGGTAAAAATACTTTAAACTGAAAATGAGCATATTCTTGCTCTGTTAAGAATCGTATCTAAATTTTATTGATACTACCAACAGATCAGTACTATAACAGAAATTACTTATATCACTATTATATCATAGTCATAGTTATTTATTTTAAAAGTGTTAAGTACACAGATATATAGGTACAAACAAGAACTGAACACTGAACGATTACCCTGACAGGGTATGCAAATATGTTTAAGTGAGAAGCGGCCTGATTAATATCTCATTAAATAGATGCATCATTTAAAAAGTCGTCGATAGAGTTGTAACATCTCTAGTAAAATATATTTTTAAGTCACGGGCTAAATGTTGTAAGTTTTATCATGTGGCGCCACTATCAATTTACATCATATCCCTGCGTCGATGTAATGTCCCACCTTCCTAGTTCGCAACTTCCACCTATTGTGATTGATGAGGCCAAGTTTTCACTTTTTTAGTCCCAAAATAAATTACAATGTCGGTGGTGGGGACAGCTAACTAATGACTTGGAGCTGCGAGGAAGTACTCAATTTTAATCAAATTACTTTTACGTGGCTGAAACGTCTTTATTGGAGAAAAATAGGCTAGACTTAGACGAGTACATGGAAATTAGGTTTAGTAAAAATTGGGCATCAAATTTACGCTCCTTTATTTTTTTCTAAAGATGTAATACGGTGAATTCAAAGATCGATGATGATTTGATTGCATTTTATGAGTAAGCTGAGCTCAGTTATATATGACTTTAGAATAGTAAATCTTTTAGATTTCAAATTTATACGAAATAAAGAAGTGTAAATAATTTATTTAATTTATTATTTATTTATTTTGCACTTAACAACTAGTTAAATGTGTTAATTCTATTATAGTATACTTAAAAATAGTTTACATGGTTTACGGGATAGGTTACATTGGTACAACATAGAATTACAGTCTTATTAATAAACTCCGATTAATGCAAGATTAACTTTACTCCGAGACTTAAGTTTGGACTAGCAAAAAAATGTATTAATAAACACGGATTAAGGAGAGAGTAAGCTAATCCGTTTATGCAACTGTCATATAAAGAAGGGTATCAAAACACGAGTTTGAGTTTATGAAACGAGCGCAGCGAGTTTCATAATAGTAACGAGTGTTTTAATACCCGTGTTATATGCAGTTGCATACACTACTTTATCTTCACTAATGCAATTAATCAAACAAGAGTAAAAGCTGACAATAGTTAATTTTTCATATAATTTTCTAGATTTTTCCGGCAAAAGATTGTGAGTTACTTTTGTTGCCAATTCTAGAATATCCGGAGGCGTACCAATATCATCGTCGCTATCCATTTTTAACTTTTAATTTGTATTTAAAAAACAAAACACATTGCGAAACATTAAATTCACGCGTACGTGTATTGTCACAGTGATTTTGCCGCCATTAAAATCTAACCATCTATAAAGCGCAACCAACCTGATTGGCCCTGCAATCACGTTGGTCGCGCTTTATTGATGTTATAATGAGCTATTACGATATCGATGTGGATATTATACCATCATGTGAAATTGCTTAAATTGAGTGTTTTGTTGTCTGCGCTATAACAGTACTAATTATAAGTGAAGTATTGGAAACATAAGTAGAATGTTACAACATTAGTGTAGATTAAATAAATGAAAGGCAACTCTTTCAATTACTTAACGCTTTTTGTTATTTTAGTGGAGAATTTCGCAGTATCTATTGTGCGGACGCCGCCATATCAAATGGCAAAGTTTTATGGAATAGCAACTGGGTAACCTTTATAGATGCACTTTTACAATTGAACTTACTCAAATTCACGTCGACTGGCATTGTGAGACCCGTCCATATCGGTAGATTACTGATCAACGTACAGAATCATTTTCAAGACATACACATCCAAGAAAAAAACCATAATAATCCGATTATTTATATTGACACAGAATTGTCTGCACTTGCTAACAAGACAACGTAAGTAACTCAGTAAAAATAAGTATATGTAGTAATATTTTATAAGGTTTTGTAGAAAGTGTTACACTTCTATTTTATTATTTGTATTCACAAACAAATAATGTATATACTTAATTTCCATGTTATAACTCCAGACCGTATACCAATCATTTGATTTATTTATTTTCATTATGCATAAAACATATTCCTATTTATGTTCTTAACAGTTTGCATTTCACTTTAAATAATTTGAATGATGCAATTTTAGGACAAAAGGGGTGTTAGTAGAAGATGTGCATTTTAGCGAAATTCTACAAATTAATAAAGTACAAGTAACTTTACAACCTATTGAATATATTCCAAAACTTCGCGGAGTTCAAGAGGTGAGATTTTATTTTGTAATTTTTTTGATACTAATTAATTACGCGGCATGGACTCAATCACAAAAGATTGATTTATGTACCTATCCGTCTTCCGATTAAAGATCATCCAAATAGCTATAACTAATATTTATTATAGTTATTTAAGATGCCGTCAGATCAAACAGTCATTAAAAATAACTTTAAAAAAATGCTTCATACCCAATTTGGTACAAGAGTTGACGTTTTAGCCTAATTTAAGTTTTTTTTATTTATTTTAGGATGTACTTGATCCAAATCAAAAAGAAGAGAGAGAAGATGAGCTAGTGAATGACGACGCTGTAAATGACAAAGATATAATTGTCGCGGCAGTAAATGACAAGGATGTAAATGACGAGGATGTAAATGACGGGGCTGTATTATTTGAGAGTGAGATAGTCAGACATTGGAAATCCTTGAAATGGATTCCTGAATTGTCTGAACCTGAAGGAACGGTGGCTGTGTTGGTATGTGTAGTCCTCGAATGTTGTCATTACTGTTTATAACAATCCCCAATTGTTAAATATAAGTAGCTTACCGCATACTTATATATATAAAAGCATAAACCCTTTCGAAGAAATAAATAATTCTTTACTTTGCCTGTGAAATTGTAACTTATTATATTATTATATTCGAATATAAAAATTAAATAATTGATTAAAATGAAATAAATGTATAGATTTCATCACATTTTATAATCATTGTATGATATGTTATATTTTATTGTAGGTTCACTATGCAGGCGTCAATATAGGCGATGTGAGGCACGCCCTGGGATTTAATTTTTTATTCAATTAGTGAGAGCAGAAATGGAATTGATTACAGTGGTATTACAGAAAGGTGTATTTTCTATATAACTATTGCGAGTTTAAGTTTAATTAAGAATCGGCTAAATCTTAATCAATAAGTTTAGTTTTCACCAGTTCTGATTGCAACATGTTCAGTTACATAATATTTTTTTTTATAATTATACCTACCATAAGATTTGTTTGTATTACTAATATTTGTTGATTCAACAGAGGAGATCGTGTAATGGGCATAGCTTTACGTGGCACTTCAAGTACACAAATAAGAACAGAATCAGAATTAACATGGCGGGTACCTGAGTATTGGACTTTAGAAGAAGCCGCCACAATACCTGCGGCATACCTCTTTGCGTACTATTGTCTATCTATTAAAGTCGTAAGTATTTCTTATTAAAGTTTTATGCACATTCTATCCTTCACTTATCACACACGCACACACAAATAGGTACAAGCAAAAAACAGAATCATGTAAAATTATACAATAAGGTGTTTTAAAATAAGTAATGAATTACTTAAATTAAATTTACTTTTAATAATATTACATCAAATGCGGATATTATCATTGATTCTTCTTCTGCTTCGTATGTGAGTGACCAACTAGAGTGTCGGAAGTTTTTAAGTAGTCTTACGTTTCAACGGTAAATTAATTTACGTTTACAATTCGTTTCGTAGGTATTTATTACCTACAATTAATCTGACTCACGAAAGTGCCCAAAATGGAATGTTTTTTTTTGGTCACCCGTCCAAAGACGAACTACGCCGACAGTAGCTTAATATTGGCCCGTGATTGCATTCGATTGTCATCTTTGGCAGAGTTACGGAATTATCATGGATGTGTTCGAATCTTGTTACTTCATTTCCTTTTCTTACAGAATATGCTTATCATAAGCTATGCCGGGAGAAAAATAAATATACTAATCCACAATGGTACCAGTGCCCTGGGCCAGGCTGCTATAAACATAGCGCTAGCTCGAGGGTGGCGCGTGTTTACCACAGTACGGGATTTGGACGAGAGGCGATTGATTTTGCAGCTCTTTCCTACATTAAAAGGTCAAAACAATCTTACTGGTTTGGAAAATCTATATTGGTAGATTGATACATTTAAGTTTTTAAAGTCTGGTTTTTAGATATTTCAAACATACGTATCTGACTGAATAATGAACCTTGATGACAACCAGCCCCCCCCCCCCCCCTGCTAAATTAAACTGTAGATAGTTACACCGCGACAATTTTGGAATCAATGCAATCTAATCACTCGAGACCACATGGTTTTTACTTATCTGTATGTACTTTTTAAGCAAGAACAGTGTCATATACGCGGCATAAACCTTTTTAAACATGTACATAGTTTTCAAAGTGTTTCTGTATGTAAATTTTCAGAAAATGAAATTGGTTGTTCCTGTGACTCATCGTTCAGAGAATTGGTACTTTGTGCCACAAACGGGAAAGGATGCAATATTGTTGTCTGTAATATTAGAGGGGAACTTAAAAATGTAAGTTACTCTCATATTTGAAGGAACATAGACAATTTATACCATAGGTATTTGTATTCCATAATATTTAGATTTATCAATAGGTATTTGCAATCAACACGCGATATAACTAAATAAATAAATAACCATTTTCCTTTCAGTGTTCTTTAGCATGCGTCGGTTACTTTGGTGTATTCATAGATACCTCTCAGATCCTGCATAATGAAAACTTTAAGTTTGGGATGTCTCACTTGTCCACGGAAAGGAATTATTTAACTGTTGATAATGAAAACTTGTTTAGAAATATAAACTCAAAAGAAACTAAAGTAAGTATTGCACAGAAAGCAGGTTAGTTCATGATTATTTATTTTTCACCGAGATTAAGTTTTGTTAAGAGTGTGAAACAATAAGAACTACAATATAATTTCATTTCTACTATAGCCGACTTTTATATCCCTTCGATCACAGCTTGTGCTGAAGAGACGTCATGTTGGTTAAATTCTTAAATATCCTTGTGTATAAAACCCACCTGTTAAAAATGTATTATTAGTATAATATATATAATCTGACTTTTATTATTTAGTAACCCAGAATCTTATATAAATAAGTGTAATCTCTAGCTAAATATTAAATCTTTGTCAAGGATCATCAAAGCATCACGTATAAATTTATATGGTAAATAATTGGAAAATTGCAGACGCTTTACTCTCTAGTGAGCGAAGGCATAGAGAATGGTGAGGTTCGTCCTCTCACTCGAGCTACGTTTGCTGCGGAGGAAGCAGGTCGAGCATTCCACCTGCAGGAGGAAACATACCATCAAGGATGTGTGCTGATACATGTGGCAGATGCAACCATATCTACTGTTGAAAGGTATTCCCGGAAAGTATATCAAATCATAAAACTATAAATAGCTAACCAGCTTTCTCATCTATAACTAGGTACTCATAACCTGTTACTATTAGATATATTTTAAATAATTGTTATGTTTTAAAATAAGTAAACGTTAAAAAAATAGAAGGTTAAACGTAGGATTGAGACGATTTCATAAAATTATTTGCTAAATTACAATGAAATCACTTAGCATTATTAAAATTTTACCTACTGTTTTTCACATACTTCCTGTGTACTTATGTAAATGGCAATTGTAATTTTAACGGTGTCTTGCTTTTATTTCAGTAATTTAGTTAAAAAAGATACTTGCTACGTTATTTTTTGCGGTTCCGGTTCAATAGGATTTCAAATTGTTGATAAGTTAAAGAGACATGATATAAAAAAAATTTGCATACATATTGATGGACCATATACGGGCTATCTTGAATACAAGAAGAGGTAAAATATAACTATTTTGCACACTTATTTAGCTTTTAATCAAATACTGTTTTCTGAGTATGCACATATATGTCATAATCAATTTTGTAGGATCTGGGAGCAACAAAACATCGAAATGATCTTTACATATGGATCTTTGAAAAAATCCGATGATGTCATTAAAGTACTGCAGAATTCCGCGCGGTTGGGAATCGCAAAAGGGATACTTATTGTAATGGATGACTTTTTTAAAGAATCAGTTGCAGATATCATTGATCAAGTATCAAGAAATTTGTGTCCACATTTGAAGTAAGTTCCACTTTTCTGCAGATCCATGATTGTGTGATTTATGTATTTTAATCAACTTTTAGTATCAAAGATTTAGTATATTTTGCTTTCAGCTAACTGTAATTTATCAAACCTTTTAATTGTGAAGCAAATAAGGAGTAAAAAAAATGATTTTATTTCAGACATTTTATAATTCTGGGCAGTGGCATGGACGTTGGACGCAATACTTGTACTAATAGAGTTGATGAAGGGTTACAGGCTACTTTTCTGGATATATCAATGCTGCATACAGTATGTCATCTATTTACTATTTTTCATTTTTATGACAAAACGAATGAATAAAGTTTACATTTTTGGCGTTTGTGTAATTGGTTCTTATAGTAATGGTTTGTTGCATTGTATTGTAGACACAAAAAGATTCAAACGGGAATGTTCTTTACTATGGTGTTGCGGATGCAGCAGAGCAAGCGTGGCAGAGCTCTAGTACTATACTACAGGCGGTACATACACAAACGCAAGAACGGGGTTTGATACAGCACATTGCTGATTTAGCTGGTAAATAATACTTGATATGATTATTGCATGTCGAATCATATATTTAAAGCTTTATTGTATTTATTGGTGTGTTTGGTCATATTTTAAACCTTTACGAAGCTACTGCTCAGCGTGATTGTTGGTATAGTAACAACATAGACTATTTTAAACATAAATCATTGGACCGTGAAAATGTTGTGTCAACATTAAAACAAATTTGCTTCCATATTTGCAGATTTTGATCTCAGCAACGTTACGGAAAATGATGCTTCATTTAATCAACTAGGAGTATCACCTGGCAAATATTTAAAAATCAGCTTGTTTATACAGGAAATGTATAATACGTACTTAGACGAAAGATATGTAGGATTTATGACGATCGACAAGTAAGTAACTAATAGTCTGTTCAAATAAAATAATATGCCAAAAACTTTAAAACTATCACTAATATCAAAAATATAAATCTGTAGCTTAAAATTCCCTAAGGAATATGTAGGAATAGATACAATAATCACAATAGTATGCTGATGTTTTTATAAAGATATGTACACTTATAAACGTAAATTACTGGTCGGCTGACCCAGACCATTTATGTGTATACTAGCTGGTTCCCGCGACTTCGTCCGCGTGGAATAGTTATTACCATAAAAACGGGTTTATTGAGTTAACCTTAAAAGCTATATATACATATACATATACTGTTGCAGACATTTTTTTATATCATTTCAAGAGAAATAATTCTTTGATACATATTTTTTGATAATTTGAACTGTTTTCGCAGCGCACGCAAAAGACGCCCTCAAAGATGAATAATTTTCCCCGTTTTTTCCACATTTTCCATTATTTCTTCGCTCCTATTAGTTGCAGCGTGATGTTATATAGCCTAAAGCCTTTCTCGATATATGGTCTACTAAACACAAAAAGAATTTTTCAATTCGCACCAGTAGTTCCTGAGATTAGCGCGTTCAAACAAACAAACAAACAAACTCTTAAACTTTATAATATTAGTAAGTATAGATTTTATATCCTTTAGGGGTGGAATTTATCAAAATCTTTTCATAGCGAGCGCCTACGTCATAGTAGCTTTATGCATGCAAAGTCTCAGCCCGATCGGTTTAAAATTGACAAAGTTTCATATAAACTCTCATCCCCTATTTTATCCCCTTACGGGTGGAATTTATCAAAATCTTTTCATAGCGAGCGCCTACGTCATAGTAACTTTATGCATGCAAAGTCTCAGCCTGATCAGTTTAAAATTGACAAAGATTCATACAAACTTTCATCCCCTGTTTTATCCCATAAGGGGTGGAATTTATCAAAATCTTGTCATAGCGAGCGCCTACGTCATAGTAGCTTTATGCATGTAAAGTCTCAGCCTGATCGGATTAAAATTGACAAAGTTTCTTACAAACTTTCATCCCCTATTTTATCCCTTTAGGGGTGAAATTAGTTAAAATCCTTTCTTAACGGATGCCTACGTCATAACATCTACCTTCATTCCAAATTTCAGCCCAATCCGTCCAGTGGTTTGAGCTGTGCGTTGATCACTATATCAGTCAGTCAATCAGTCACCTTTGAGTTTTATATATATAGATTACTAACTACTACATCATTTACAACACCATAAAACACAGGGAAAATAATAAAATAAGTCTAGAGATTTTCCAAACTATGTCTTTTTGTTGATGGCGATGTTTAAAAGTCTGTTTCTTTCAGATTAACACAAATAGAAGACAGAAGCAGTAATCCACTGTTTGAAGAAACGAAGGGGCTAAATACTTTTTTCTCCGAAGTTGGTCGTGATGAACTTCTTGCCTCTTTAGATATCGTGTCACCCGAGTCTATGGAACTGAACTTTAACATGGTAGGTACTGGAAACTATACTGAATCAGTCTTATTAATAAACTCCGATTAATGCAAGATTAACTTTACTCCGAGACTTAAGTTTGGACTAGCAAAAAAATGTATTAATGAACACGGATTAAGGAGAGAGTAAGCTAATCCGAGTCTGGTCTCTGATTTAAAGTTAATCCTAGGAGCCATGTGGTTTTAAGAACGATTAAGTATAGATTAATGTCAAATTTAAATTCAAACGTGACATGTTATTGTGCTTTGAGGAGTGTAGGAGAAAAGTTCGTTTCTTGTTGTGATAATAAAATGGATTGCGATTACTTTGCCGGCGATTTGAGATTAATTGATGATATAGAAGAGTTTGTTGAGAACCAACAAACTACCATCAGTGAGGCGTGTTAAATTTTACAAAACTTGCTGCAATCCACTAGAAGACCTTCACGAAGACGAATTCAAATAAGTATAGATTTTCACGATCAAGCGCCTACAAGAATATTTGATGAGTGTCGCTTGAAGCAAAGGTTTGAGCAATCAGAATTGAATGGCAGACTTCTGGGAGATTCAGGCTATGCTTGTACTTCCTACTTATTTACTCCTGTGACCTGTCTTACATCACAGCACGCAAAAGGAAGAAATGTATAACTGAGCACATTTAAGAACCCGAAACACCGTGAAAAGGTGCTTTGGAGTATGGAAGCAAAGGTTTCGCTGTTTGCTAAAAGGGTTCACAACTAAATTAGAGGATACTAAGCTCTATATTGTGGCATTGGCCATATTGCATAACATTGCAATGCACAGACAAAAATTACTCGAGGTACCTTGTAGAAACTGATGATGTTCCAGTAGCACCAGCAGTAAATAACACTCATCGAGGAAATGCAGCACGGACAGCGTTTATCGCAGATAATTTTATCTACATATTACTCTACCTATGTATCTATATATAGGTATATATATAATGTAGAATTATATAGAATTTTAGGAGTAGGAAAATAAAAATCTGATGACCTTGGCTAAGTTACTATTTATTTCTTGTAACTACCTAATGCATATATTAACAACTTATAATAAAATAAAAAGATACTGACTATGTATGGAGAAACGTTTAACGCTTGCAAAACTGCAGGCGAATGTTAGTCACACAAATTCTACTATATTACACTATATTACAAAAGACAAAAGGGTGTGTGTGTGTATGTTTGTTACCACTCCACGCTCAAATAGCTAGACCAATTTTGATGTAATTTGTTATGGAGATAGCTAACACCCTGGATTTACACATACTTTTCATGCCTGACTAACATGGGCAACAGCTAGTATTATATAAGTGAAGGTTTGTGTGTTTGTACATGGGGCGCAGTTAGTCTTAGATAACCAACTACTTATGCACTTTTTTGTTGTTCATCAGCTTTTTTTAATTCTAAAATTTCTCTATCTACTCGTAGTATAGCACTTTCTAAATTTTCCATGTGAATTTTCATTTTTATTGCATGCTCTTCTTCAGCCATTTCCATTTTCCTTTTATGTTCCTGTTATGTTCTTTAACTTTTTGCTGTGGCTGATCATAGTACCGACATAGTCACCATGGTCCTGTAAATATAAAGGTATATATTATTTAAAAAACATAAGTATTGGAATCATTAACTTGCTTCTGTAGGCCCAGTATGGATAAACAAGTGATATCAAGATGCTTACTTTTTGTGCACATTTTCCCAAGCTTTGTTTTTGCTTTATTAGATAGAGTTCGTGTCTAATGTTTTATTTTCAATTATATTTCGTATAGCCTCATGCTTTGATATAATATTCACAACATGGTAGTACTTTAGTCCTACTGGCAACATTGCACGTCTTTAGAGATAAAAAAGAAAATATATTTTTTCCTACCTAATGGTAACACCCCAGCGGTGTCGCTCCTCATTCTTTTGTCGTGCAAGGCAACGCACAGTCGAAATTTCTACCTTCAATTTTTAAAGTTAATACTTAATACCAACCTTCAATTTCTACAAAAAGTTAAAAATGCCGAAACGAAGTGCCGAGGAAAAGCTTCGTCACTACTACAATAAAATCAGGAAATTACAAGCCAAGAATGAAGGGAGATATCGTCGCATCATTTACTCATCGTCATCGGACAGTGAAAAAATCGGCGACTGCTCCGCGGAAGTGTCTCGAGGCGGTGACCTTCACCTAGTAACGCCACCGTCCCAGCAGCAGCCCCCAACGCAGGGGCTATCTCGTACATCCGAGATCCTGCCGCTTCCTAACGATTCGCAGCAGCCCCCAACGCAGGGGCTATCTCGTACATCCGAGATCCTGCCGCTTCCTAACGATTCGCAGCAGCCCCCAACGCAGGGGCTATCTCGTACATCCGAGATCCTGCCGCTTCCTAACGATTCGCAGCAGCCCCCAACGCAGGGGCTATCTCGTACATCCGAGACCCTGCCGCTTCCTAACAATTCGCAGCAGCCCCCAACGCAGGGGCTATCTCGTACATCCGAGATCCTGCCGCTTCCTAACGATCCGCAGCAGCCCCCAACGCAGGAGCTATCTCGTACATCCGAGATCCTTCCGCTGCCTAATGACTCGCTGCAGCCCTCAACGCAAGAGTTAGCAGACGAGATCGCTCCTCTTGAGGAGCCTATACCAGAGTGCGAACTGGATCCCGAGTTGCTAAGTGCACTTGGTGATACCACTGATGATGTCCCGGCTTATGGACCTGCCATACACGGTACGCTGGCACAACGCTGGCAGCCGATTTTGAAAAAAGGCCTCCAAACAGAAGCAAAGGTAAAAATCCTTAAAGATTACATGGTGCCCGATAATTGCAAGGCGCTTAAAGCACCCACCTTAAACCATGAGATTTCTGCAGCCCTGCCAGAATTCCAAAAAAAAAAAAAAAAACCGAGACAAGATTTTACAAGACAACCAAGATCAACTTGGCCTCGGCATAACTGCCATAAATAGAGGTAAGTCGTTGTTGCTAACCGGAGATGACAAAGTGAATGTGTTAAATTTTTTATCGGAAGGCTGCCGCATATTATCTGACTTACATTTCACCGAAACTCAAGTGAGAACGAAACTGATTTTTCCCGTATTGGAAAAAAACATACAAACTCTTTTACAGAGTAATTCAGAAAGAGACGAAACACTTTTCGGCAGCAATTTGGCCGAAAAGATAAAGGCATCAAAAGCGATCGAGAAGCAAGGGCTTCAAATTAAAAAAGTTCCGCCTAGAACATTCACATCAAGCACACCAGCGGCACCTAGCGCCCGATCCCGTCAGGGAAACTGGGCGGGCCCTCCTCGCTATCAACAGGCGAGAGGAGGGCGCGGCTTCAACCACCGGAACCAGTACCACCGCTCCGCGATGCCGGCGCGAGCAGCTCCAACAGCTCCACCTGTACCGCCGCTGAATCGCCAGCCGACTTCAGCGAGCTCGAACAAACGTGTCCCAACTCGTCAGTAACGCAGGTACATGCGAGTAGATTACGTCATTTTTATGATTGTTGGCTTAATGTTACAAAAAACGCAGTAATTTTAGACTGGATTTGTAATGGCTATAATATCCCATTTTTACAAGAAGTATATCAGCAACGAATTCCTCATAAAACTTCGTTGTCAATAATAGAAAAGCAAGCAATGGCGCTAGCTATCAAAAAGTAGTCGATCTAGGCGCTATTACTGAATGTAGTCCGCAACAAGATCAGTTTATTTCTAGTGCCTTTTTGGCACCTAAATCAAGCGGAGGACATAGGTTCATACTCAATCTTAAAGAATTGAATAAGTTTATCACAACAACCCATTTCAAAATGGAAGACCACAGAACAGCATCAAAAATAATCTCACAAAACTGCTACATGGCCACAGTATAGATTTGAAAGAATCTTACTTAGTTGTCCCTATAAAACATTCTCAACGTAAATACTTACGTTTTCAATACGTAGATGAACATTCTAACATAAAAACCTACGAATTTAATGCTATGCCTTACGGTTTATGTTCTGCGCCTCGAACGTTTACAAAAATAATGAAAGAAGTAGTAGGTTATCTCAGAAGCCAAGGACTAAGATCAATTGTATATCTCGATGACATATTGTGTTTAGAAAACACCCAAGACGAATGCTTACTAAACGTCAACAAAACACTTAAGTTATTGAAATGTTTAGGTTTCGTTATTAATTATGAAAAAAGTAGTTTACAACCGCGACAATGTAGCAAGTTTCTTGGCTTCATGTATAACTCTTTAGATATGACAATATCGCTTCCACCTGAGAAACGCGAAAAATTTTCGCTACTTTTGCAATTTTTTTACCAACTACCCACTTGTACAATTCGTGATTTTGCGCATTTAATAGTTGGCCTTAGTTGCGAATAATGATAACCATAATGCCAAATTCAAACCTAGCGCGGTAATCTTGCCAGATTTAGCATGCTGGATGAATAATATTTCATCTACAACTAACACATTAGTAACACCAAATTTTAACTTAGAAATGTTTACGGACGCGAGCCGAACTGGCTGGGGCGCTTATTGTGACAACAAGCGCACTGGGGGCAGTTGGACAGATAGTGAGCGTGAAAAGCACATTAACTATTTAGAATTATTAGCTGTTTTTCTAGGCTTAAAATCTTTCGTGCGCGATATGCATAGCTGCAATATTTTGTTACGATTAGATAATACAACAGCACTTAGTTATATTAATCAAATGGGAGGAATCCAATTTCCCCATTTAAATAATTTGACAAAAAATATTTGGCAATGGTGCGAACACCGAAATATCTGGTTGTATGCATCCTATATAAACACGAAAGACAATTTTGAAGCAGATCAAGAATCTCGTAAGGTGAACCCTGACATAGAATGGCAGCTTAGTGAAGCTCAATTCCAAACTGTCACGACAGCATTTGGTTATCCAGAAATTGATTTATTTGCGTCCCGCACTAATAGATACCAAGTGCAAAAATTATGTCTCGTGGAAACCAGACCCAGACTCTATTGCTGTAGATGCGTTCAGTTTAAATTGGAAATCAATGTTTTTTTTTACGCATTCCCTCCATTTTCGATGATATTGAAATGCCTACAAAAAATTTACAACGACAAAGCAGAAGTCATTTTTATTTTTCCCAACTGGCATTCGCAAGCTTGGTTTCCATTGTTAAAAAGTTTATTGAAATCAGACATTATTTATTTCACACCTGATTTAAGTATATCACATTCTTGACAACAACAATCGAAGTTTACCCTGGGTGCAGCGCTGCTCTCAGGACAGCGTTTGCGGCAGCAGGCACCCCACACCAAGCATTAGACCTAACAATGGCATCTTTATGCAAAAATACTCTATCTCAATACAACGGGACGTATAAATTGTGGTGGCGGTTTTGTTATCGTCACGGTTTAAACCCATATATGGGGTCAATCAGAACTATTATTTTGTTTTTGACAGAACAATTTCAAAAAAGTGTTGCGTACAGTTCCATAAACAGCCACCGTAGTGCATTATCATTGCTTGTCGGAAGTCATCTTACTACCAATGATCAAGTAAAACGACTCCTTAGAGGTGCATATAGATTAAGACCAGCCTCACCAAAATATTCTAGGACTTGGGACCCACAGGTTGTTCTCGATTATATAGCAAATTGGGTACCAAATCGTCCTATTTCATTAGAAAAAATAACACTAAAGTTAGTTACACTATTAGCGTTATCTACAGCACACCGGGTTCAAACGTTTTCTCTAATAAAATCAGAAAACATTAGGATAGGCTCTTCATCTGTCGAAATAGGTATTACTGAGGCAATTAAAACATCCGCACCCGGGCGTGAACAACCGGTTTTAGTACTACCTTACTTTTATGAGGATAAATCTATATGCCCCGCTAAAATAGTAGAAGACTACCTATTTGTAACTAGAAAAAAAAGACTACCTTCTATAAATAATTTCATATTAACCTTTAAGCAACCGCATAAATCAGCTTCGACTCAAACCATCAGTCGATGGATTAAGGTGGGTGAGAGCGGCATAGATGTATCAATATTTTCTAGCCATAGTACACGACATGCTTCAGTTTCCGCAGCTCGAGCTGCGGGTGTTTCCTTAGATACAATTCGCAAAACGGCAGGATGGACAAGTACGTCACAAACGTTTGCCAAATTTTACAACCGGCCGATAGTAAATGAAACTTCTTTTGCGAGATCAGTTTTGCAACTTAATTGATTGTAATGTTATACGTTATGAGATGATAACTTGTTTGTGTATAGTTTATAAGTTAAACATAATTTCCAATAAAATGTGATATAATTTGTAATCGTATCATTGAGATTACCATACATGTTAAAATATGATTATGTAATAAAAGTTGTTTGTTATTACTTTGTAAAAACAAAATCTTTTATTTCTCACACAAAATTTTGGCTCTAAACATCTACCATGTTGTGAATATTATATCAAAGCATGAGGCTATACGAAATATAATATATGATTAAACGAACTTGCAAAAGTGAAGTTCGATCAATATTATATGAGTATAAAGCCTCATGCGAAGATATACTTATCTTCCCACCCACCACAAAAACCCATAAGTATATTGAAAATTTTGTGTTATTTTTTAATTTCTCTTAACAATGAGGAGCGACACCGCTGGGGTGTTACCATTAGGTAGGAAAAAATATATTTTCTTTTTTATCTCTAAAGACGTGCAATGTTGCCAGTAGGACTAAAGTACTACCATGTTGTGAATATTATATCTTCGCATGAGGCTTTATACTCATATAATATTGATCGAACTTCACTTTTGCAAGTTCGTTTAATCATATATTATGTGCGTATATTGTATCAAGACCGAAAAAAGCAGATGCTGAAACAAATAAAATATGGTTATTAAAATATTACTACGATACTAAACAGTGAACTTGAAAGAAATTTTAACATGACTTACCTTTTCTTCTTCGTCCCAGTTAAGTTTTTGGCTCATTTTGAGATTATATTTCGGAATCTATTATATCTTAAAATTAAATAAACGCCCGACATTGACCACTTTTGACAACTTTTTGAACAAAATATGAACTGTCGCTGTCGTAAGTGTCAAAACCACACGCTTAGCCTTCTCCAACTCGTTCTTTTTTACTTTTAAAATAAGTAGGTTGCCATATTGCTGGCCTAAGCCATGGTTTAAGGAATGTATTGTTAATCCGAGATTAATCAAAATTTATTAATTACAATGAAATAGCAAAGTTAATGCGGCGTTCATCACAGATTAACTAGTCTGACTTTAAATCTAGATTAGGTTGGGATTAGGCTATTTTTATTAATAAGACTGCCAGTGTACTACATTCCACACTTAGTCCGAGACTTGTCATATACTTACAGTTTTTTTGTAAATAAGTATTTAATTATTAGAACTCCGATACAGTAGTAAACTTTATCCCAGTATTTCTTTAATGGTCGACATGCCGTAACTTTATACCTTCCAATCAGACAAAAGTCTTTGGCGGGTTCAGAATCAAATAAAATATCTAAAGAGGTTGAGAGCAGAGTCTCATCTCTTAATTCGGCTTCTCGAAATTTCGTTCGGATTAAAAACCGTCGACAAAATTCAATTTCTTTTATTGAATGCTCAAAGCGAGACGGTAGGTTTTGCTACAATCCTGGACAAATTAGATACGCTTTTGCCATTACTATGTACTGAGATGGTACCAAGTTTATTTTAGACGCATTCTTGTCCGAAATCCATTAAGAATCTTATCAATTTAAGCGGCTAAGGAGGTATTCTGGTGAGAATTGAATTCGCTACAGCCAATGAAGGACACCCTGAGCTCCTAGTTCCCTTTTTAAATAACCAATTACGTTTCCGAACCGATATCGGATTAAGAGCATCCAATTAAGAGGAGAAGAAAATGCTTTTTGTAGAAATAAAAGGAAAACGGAGGTTTGGTCACGCACGGGAAAATTGTTACCTGACGAATCTATTTATATCGATTTTCCAGGTAAGTTTTATTATAAGTAACGATTTTTGTACAATATCAGTAATTTAAAGAGACAACGCATGAAGTGATAATAAAAAAAGCTAGTTTTTTTATTTTTTGCTCTTAATAGGCTTAAATTTGACTAGAGCCCTCTGAAGTTCCTCTATAGTAATACATATAACACGCTTGCTTAGAAGTATGGAGCTTATTTACTCTGGTTTTGAGGAGCCCTTGATTCATCACTCTTAAATGTAAAGATATATCATGGTTTTTGATATTAAGATTCAATCTATATAATGTACCTTGTATCTTGAATAAATCAGTCTGTCCCAGTGATAAGTTTATCTATTTCAGAATAAACGTTAAATAATGTAGGTAACAACAAGTTCCGAGTAAATTAATAGAACATCCATTACGCCCATCTTACTCCTACTTTCTTCACAGAATATCAATTAAATATCAATGAAAATCAACGTAGTAATTACCACTGAGTAATTTATGAGCAGGAATAGCCTCTGTTTTATCTGAAATATTAATTTTAATCCTCAAGGTTTGCCCCATGGGCCCTCCCAATAATTTTCCATCAAAAACATAACTGGGCTTATTAATTATGAACATCCTATCAATGTCATCGAATTGGGTCAAGATTTAACGTCAGGTCATTTTATTAGGTCAGCTCGAATTACAGACTAATACCTGCATATTCTAACACACTATTGTGTTTGAACATTATAAGAACATCTTAAGATTCTTAAATTGTAAAGAGTCAAATAAACTTTTTATTTTTTTATTTAAGTGATTAACTACGTAATATAAAGAGAAATAGGGAGTCTATATTATTCCATACAAGTATGACCGTGCGTAGCAAGCTTTAGTGTTTGACATTTTTAAAATTTTTCTTCGGCAAATCGACATTATGTTTTCTATGTTTTATTGTTTACCATGGGATGAAATGAAAATCCTTGTTGTTTACATTCAGTTTACATTGCATATTTCTTTTAATTTTATATGTAATTTTTGCTCTTTCGTTGAGTAAAGTGTTAAGCATGCCGAAAGGCTTACTTGTGGAGCGCATTTTGAACATTGTGTCCGTGCATAAACATCTGTATGTATACCTACCCATATGTGCATAAATAAATAAATTGAATTTATTTTTACAAGTAAATATTAATGTTTTTATATTTAAAAAAAACATGGGGTAATAGTTTTTATTTCTCGTATTAGATCATTATTAATAAAATAAGCACAATTTATTATAATAAAATTAACATTTAGAAATTTAATACCGGCATATAATAAAGATTTAAACATTATCCTTTAGATCTATGTAGCTGAACTTTGGTATATACAGTCTCTGTATATAATCACTAACAAAAACCTATTGAAAATCCACCATCTCCTATACAATGCTTAATTTTTGCTTATTTACTTGTGTAATTTATTTCAAATTGTCTTCCTTTGGCCTTAATTCATTTATTCATTTTTTCTATGTGTGCTATTCTTCTATGATAATACCTTATATTACATTCCATTACACGTGAATACATACATTCTGAGGCAACAATTAGCTATCTGGAACGCAGCCACTGATTTAATGCACCAAATACTATAATAAAATTATATACTGGAAACGTACGTACAATGATGAAGAAATGTTGAATTCGGGTGCATATTTTTATCATGTTTAATATTAACGATTAATGGCCAAAAAGTTAAGTGTGTGTGTCGTAGCTAAAAAAATGTATTTATTAATTTACTAAATTACTGAAGCTGTTATTTGTAAATCATTCGATTATCTGCCGTATCGTTAAAAAATCATTTTTATTCTATCTATTCTATTAACCACATACCATACTCCTACATCCCATGTTACAGATGGCCCCTGATTTTTTATCCTCCGGTGAATGTCCCAAAAAGCAATTTGCGACTACGACCTAATTTTCATATTCAACATAGCTAAGCCCCAAAAAACTGAGCAAACATACCTTTTTTCGTCCGCCATTCATCTAAGTTATTCACCTCATCAACCAAGTTAATCCGGCTCTGCGCTGGGTCACTTAGCTTCCAGGATTAAGTAACTTGTGGATTGAATGTAACATATTAAATTGGTTCTTATAGGGTAAGCACGCTCCATCTTAGGCCAGAGCCTTACTTGCTATCAGGTAAACTATGGTCAAGTGCAAACCCGTTCGAGTTAAAAAATAAATAAATAAAAAAATATTATGTACAAAGAACACTATGCACCGAAGATAAAAAAAACAGGTTTGGTCTACAATAGAGCATTCTAAATGTAAGTATATTTTTCATTTTCCCGTTTAAATTATAATGTAATTAATATATTTAACTATTATCTGTATTTTTTTGTAACAGGAAAATGTGGAGGGTTAGCAGTTTAGAAAAAAACCCAATATATTATAACATCCTTATGGCAAAGGTGCGTAATTGTACTATTTTCACACTGAAATAACTTGATTAATTGATTTAAATAATTACACCTTATCAAATACGTGTTAGGCATTTATTTGATTTCCAACAAAAATACCTGTTTTTTATTACTGTGCGTGCCAGTAACTACTTAACCAATCAACAATATTTCTACTCTTCGTACATCCCTAATCTCTTCGGCAATCTTTTTGTATCCTCTTTGCCTGTCCTATTTCTTAGAACTTGGACTTACTTAGGCACAATGTTAGAACCTACTTGCAACTTAGCTTGTGAAAGTGACTTGTGGAATTAGACACATTGTAGAAAAAGTTTTAAAGTTTTAAGCTTCTAAAGCTTACAAGCGTAAATGTTTCCACTTTTATTGTTCGTATTGCGAAGTTGTGGAATGCCTGGATTTTTAGTTTATTAAGGAATACAATGTAGTGATATTCCAAGGAAATATGAAGTTATAAAATTGGGCAAGCAAATTTAAAGCCTTACTTAAAATAACTGGTTGGTTGTTTTGAGATGTTGTTGTTAAGTTAGTCATTTTCAGAGACTCAAAGGGTAATCAAATAATCAGTTAAACATTTCTGAAAAGTTCTGTGAACCAATAAAAATTAAATTAATATACGACTACCATAAACATATATCAGCAATCCTAATATAATTTAGATATAGTTATTTTTTTTCTTGAAGAAAATTATCGCATTTTTTAACTGCAGCCACAATAAATTAAATTCGTCTTTTTCGGTTCGGTTCTGTAATTGATATATTTTTATTGAAAGCAAGTCTTTAATTTAAAGGTCGTTTTAAGGGTAGTAAGAAAATCGTAGATATTTCTTTTTTAAAAGAGTCCATGACAATAAGCTCGAATGAAAAGTACACAGACGGAACTGAGACGGGGTGTCTTATCTAAAAAGGGTTCTTTCTCACAGATTTATAGATTAAAATAGAATGGAATATTGTAATTTATATTTTTTGTACTGAAACAGTTTATTCATAGTATGAATCATAACTTATCAATTTTCTTCTACATCTGTCATAGTTGATCCAGCCAGACTAATTTGAAACAAGGTACCAGTATATGTATAAAGAGTTATTTTTAATTTAGTCATATTTAATATTTGGTTTTTACACATTTCTACCATATATAATTAAATTTAATAACTATTATTCAAACATACAAAAACAAAATGCTCGCAAGATGTCATAAAAAATATAATTATATTGTTACACAGAGTCTATTCTATCTAAACAGCCAGTCCTGCGTCCCGTGGTTCTTTTTAAGTAAAGAATTGTTGACATTCTCGATTGACTTGGCTGGAGTATAATTATCTTTGTGAAAAGGTCAGCCCAATAAATAGATGGTGAATAGAAAGGGTTCGTCATAAAAGCAATGTTCTTCTTTGTTATGCCGTTTTCTAAGCACTATTCTATCTGTTGTACACCATTGTTGGACTCGTTTTGATGTCGAATTGATTTGATATTACTTTCAAATAGAAGTATAGTAATTGTGAAGAGAGAGAAGAAGAAATAAAGCTGAGTAGGATATTTTAAGGTTGTTTTTATTGTGCCTATTTTTTACGTATAATCGGGATTGCCGACTGTAGTATCAAGCTTTCAGTCAGCTTGTAATTTAAATATTCAATTTCACGTGATTTTTGATCCACAAAATTGCTCATATGTAAGACATCTGTAATTAGACCGATTTTGATGTATGGGTGTGAGGCATGGACGTTAACCCTTAAAGAGGAAGAGAATTGCTAGTAACTGAAAGGAATATCATGCGCAAGATTTTGGGTCCAACCCGGAGGCAGGATGGAAGTTGGAGAATAAAGAAGAACCTCGAAATTGAAGAGCTGATTGGGGAACCAAATATAATGGATGAGAAAAAGCCTATAGACTTCGCTGGCTGGGTCACTTGGTGAGAATGGGAGACGATCGTAGTGTCAAGAGAGCCTATGTCGGTGTCCCGAGTGGCCGTCGTCCCGTTGGTCGGCCGAAGTACCGCTGGAAGGGCGTTGTGGAGTAAAATCTACGCGTGCTTCAAGTAGCTGACTGGCCGGAAGCGGCTCAAGACCGGCACCGGTGGCGATCTCTTGTATCGGAGGCCAAGACTCACTTTGGGTCGCTGCGCCAGCGGAGTAAGTAAGTGAGACATCTATCAAAGCAATGACTTCGAGAGAAATTAACCCAGGTGGTTGTAAAAAAATACTGGTAGCAAAGTCACAATAACTTTGAATTAGAAAAATACTGAAAAGGAAGGATTCTCGATACGTATGATTCTTTTTGAATAATGAACACCAACTTTTAAATCAGTCCATTTCGAAATTGTTTTCTGACAGTTCTGAAAGTTTTTTCTAAAAAATATACTCAGTCTACGCTCGTCATTGTTTTCTACTCGGTTTCAATTGCAAAACAAACAAAAGCTTTTAAATCAGACAACTTTTACACGAAGCAAAATGTAACAATTGTCAACTTTGACCAACAACTTTTGGCGCGATTCAAAAAGTGAAACAAATATACTGAGAATTATGTGCTAACTTTTGTAACGCATTGCCTTTGTTATCATATAAATTAACATTGGAAACCAATTAGATATTGTTTTTATTTCTACGACTTATATTCAATTTAACCGAAATAGTAGATTTTTGTGTCTAAAGCTAGAGAGCCTACTACATGATTGTTAAGTTTATAAGAGATTTATGTATTAAATATATCTTGTTAATGGTTGTATATCAGTAAGTAGGGATGTAAGAACAATATACATATTATGTAACAGGCGTAGGCATTCAAACTTTGAAACTTCAGTAGCTAAAGAAAAGTATAACGTAAATAGAATATTTTTACATAGCTTTATATATAATAACTAGCTGTGCCAGCGACTTCGTCCGCGTGGAATAGTTATTATCATAAAAACGGTTCTAGTGAGTTAATCTTAAAAGATAGACATATACTGTCGCGGATGTTTTGTTAGATCATTTCTAGAGAAATCATTCTTTCATACATATTTTTTTGATAACTTGAACCGTTTTCGCAGCGCACGCAACGGAAGCCCTCAAAAATTAATAATTTTCCCCGTTTTCTTTACATTTTCCATTGTTTCTTCGCTCCTAGTAGTTGCAGTGTGATGTTACATAGCCTAAAGCCTTCCTCGATAAACGGTCTATTCAACACAAAAATAATATTTAATTCGCACCAGTAGTCCCTGAGATTATAACACAATACAATAGAACAACAACTGAATATTTTTAGCTTTTATTTGTGCCAGCCACAAAATGAAGCTTGTAGGCAATGTAGGCCCTAAATTAATAAACTTGGCAGTTTATGAAATGCCTGCGGTACAACAGAAGTATTAGAATTTATGATGATAAAGCTTCAGCGTCTCAAAAACCCAGAATAATATTGTGGCTTTTAATTATTTCACTAAAGAAAAGTGCTTTTTATTATATAATATTGAATATGTTATTGTTAAGTATATATTTTCTCTTTTTGAACACCCCGTCCTTTATTTTACTATCGACTTCTCTTCATCATACGGTTGCCTGGAAGAAATCGCTGTTAGCGATAAGGCCGCCAGTCGTGGCACTATTGTTTATTTCTTTTGTGTTTCTGTTTGTTTTTTTCTGTGTGTGTAACAATAAAGAGTTTTATCTATCTATTTTTTTTTCAAAAATTGTTTTTTTTAATCTTTACGTTACGTCATTGCTAAGAAACATTTTTTTTATAATACTATATATTATACTAGGTATCAAACGAGCAAACTCACAAGTAAACTGACTCAATCATATTATTTTATTAAATCGATTTTTATAAGCAAGAGTGATGTAAACAGAAAAAAAACATTCAATCGAATTAATATTCTTTTTTTTGAAGTCGGTTGAAAAGGGACCCTAGATAGTTAAAATATTGTAGCAAGGGAAATTAATTAAGTATTTGGGAACATTAGCCTGCTGTTTTCTAATTAGGTTTAATAAATTCAAAGGTAGACTAAGTCGGGCAGTAAATCACGGAAATTTAATTTATTCAACTCCAAGATGATATTTCTTGTTTAATTAAATATTTCACTTATTTCCTATTTCCCGAAATTAAAATGTATGTAGGCATTGAAGTCTTACCACTGAATTATAATAATACCTGTAAGAGAAAATAATATTTTTTATCGCTTTATATACCTATAGGCTTTGGTTGTTCTACGTAGTTGTGTCTTCAAAGCGAGATTGAATCGGTTCTTACTGGGTAAGCACGTTCCATCCTAGACCGTAATGATTGCTTACCATCAGGCGAATTACGGTCAAGTACAAACCAATTCCTTGTAAAAAAAAACTTTGGCCAAAGCCTGGCTGATGATAAGCACCGCAGTAATCGAGTATACATTTTTAACTGTGTAGTAATTTAAAACACGCTTAACAGACAAATTAGTAGCAGTTAGAATTAAGGAGCTTTACTATGGATGCGGTTAGATAATGCTTTCCAAGCCGGTCTTAGGAAAATATAGCTTAGGCAAAGTATTTTCATGGATGCCAGATACAAAAACCCATCAAAACAATGGGAAATTCCCTCAAACCCTCCTAAATGGTCAGTAAACTCATTAGCCTTCAAAACGAGGTCGACCAGCGCGCGCTGACTGACAGACTGACGGAACCAATAAAACTGTCGATATCTTAATTCGCTCCTCTTTCTATCATTACACCACCTTATTTTGGATAACAGCCAAGCGATAATAGACCTTATTTTAATTGACATAGAGATTAACACAAATGAAAATGTAAGATTGTAGAAGTATCGTCGAACCCGCGTCACGTGCGTCTCGTTACGATGACCCTTTATTTGTTCCACCAACTGTACTGTTGATGGAAGGTGCTGGGAATTGTCTTCTTTTGTTTGTTGGTTGGTGTTTAGCTCTACTATAATTTTTATATGAGCAAAACAGTCCGAAATCTATTAACCCCCGACAAAACAGAAATGTAAAGCTTAACATGTCTGTCTGTATTTCTGACGTGTAAAAATGAACCTAAATACATTTTGTCATTTTGTATATCTTTCATGGCACTACGGTTTGTGATGAGGTAGTATAAGGCTACAAATGTTATTTATGTTACATTTATAAAATGCGGGAAAAGCCATGGAAGTATATACACTAAGATTTGACAGAAAAAATATCGATTTCATCAACTTTTGATGCACAGTAGAAAAGTTAATTTAAAATTATTTTTCCACTAGTGGGTGCTCGCTGTTTCGCACGTATCAAGAAGTAAAACTTGCATCCCCAATTTCACCCCTTTAAAAGTAGCATTTCCAAAAACCCTTTCTTAGCGTAATGTAGGTATTATAACATCTACCTGCTTGCTAAATTTCAGCCCGATCCGTCGTAGTTTGAGCTGTGCGATGATAGATCACTATGTCAGTCAGTTTTTTATATACTTGGGTATTTAGATTTCATAACATTACACTAGACCCGCTCCTGTCAGTCACGACCAACCTCAGGCCCGCAGCTTTCACACATTTTCGATACACACGTTACTAGCTCCGGGCCGTCAAAGATGCTATTGTCCACCACTGACCCGTGAAATTCTGCCTGCGACCCTCCAAGGAAGCCTTTGATCCCGTTTTTTGAGAAGTTCAACATCGTATTGAAATTAAGAAGGTTGAATCAACGTTTTTGAGGAAAGATACTGAACGCTTTTTAGAAGGTTTTATTTCGTTTTAAAGTAAATGCCGGTGGCTATGATCGGGACATTTGGGGATAATTATAATATAATTCGATTATTAATCTAGAAAATACAGCTTTGTTGCAATATGAAAGCAGAACAAACAGAAAAACCAACGTAGGTACTTGCGCTTTTATATGATGATGATGATGATTTATCTTGGACTCATAAAAATAAATTATACATTAATATACAACAAAATGTTTAGAAGTGTAAGTGTGCCAATACCTAATTTGTGGCTTAAACCCTTTCATGTTCCTTTCAAACCATTCATTACACCATCTAATCTACGATTTACCCATTTCCTACGGTTTTCCATAGCAAATTTACGCAAAAGCTCCAGCTTTTAACAAAAATGCGAAAAGTTTCCGAAAGAAAAAAAGCTTCATCATCGCGATTAGGAATCTAGAACACGGCCCAGATTCTGGATCGAGATTATGTCTATTCCCAGGGCTTCCCAAAAACCATAGACAAAATATATTAGAAGGATGAAATGTTACCTAATCTATCTAATGGAACCAGTTCTATTACACGTCGCATTAATATTTGTCTAGAAATAGTAGAAAAAAACCTAATTTTTAAATAAATAAATAATTTTTTCAAGATTTATCATATTATATTATGTACATAATATTAGACTAACCACGTTAACCGCGTAAATGCTAGATTAAAGTAGCCATCTGTATAAAAGCAATCTACATAATCTCTTTAATATCTTTACCGAACTTCCTCCAAATTTGTTGAGCTATTTGAGTCCTTATTCATGAGGAATAAACGCACGTAGTGTGATGACAAGATGACAATTTTGACATACAGCTTGGCAGTGTTTTTAATAATGACATGTCTATCAAATGTCATATCGTTGGCAAAAACCTATATTACCGTAGTCCGCTACAATATGTAGCGGAAGTAAAGGTGACTTCTAAATACGCCGTTAATGCTTGGCTTTAATCATCCATAATTTTGGGATTTTTCACTTCAAAAAAACCGATTTTCACTACTTTTAACTGGTTTTAGACTGTACATTTTACATCTTTACGGGATGAAACTCTCGTAGCACATACGCTAGATGGCGCTGTGTGTAATGTTCTGTAATATTAATTTTACCTGTTTACATTATGATGTTTATTATACATACCTTTAGGTACATATATACAAAATTTATTTATGTTTTTAAATAAAATTTGATCTTTTTCTATCTCTCTCTCTCTCCTTTTCATATCTTTACATGATTATATTGTCATATTCGAGGTTACATAAACTATAGTTTATTTCGTATCTAGTATCTCGTTATTTATAGTTAGGAAATTCTTATTGTGTTTCATTCTATAGTGAAACCAAAAAGTGTTTAAATGTATGTTGAAACAAAAGATTGTAATTGTTTTTTTATTCATTTCATTGATAGTAAATGAATAATCGTCAAGAAAAGGACAACTAAATGACCAAGTACTACAAAAACGCCGTCATATTTTCTACGTTTTGGTCGAGGTATAGTTTTGAATGTATCAAATCGGTCACAGCTTTAGTATGAGGTTTAATTTGACATGATTTTCTATAAAAAACATATTATTGTACATATCTTCGCACTATGAAAATATCTTTTTTTTTTGTCGAAATAAAATAACTATTTTTTTTTCTATTATGTCATCAATTATACACATATTAACAATGTAATAATTCAATTTTATAATTTGTAGACTGTGCTAAATCAATTTTATGTAACATGTACACAAACAATGTTTCTACTGGGAAGGACTAGGTACCAAGATACAGGCTAACGCCTAGTTTGGTATCTAGAGCCGCCATTTCATGTATGTACATTTATCTACATCAATAAATAATTTTGAATTTTTTGAAAAAATAAAATAAAAAAATTATAAAAAAAAATCTTCCCATTTTCCCTACAGTTTATTATAAAACCGCTGTCAAACAAGTAGAGAGATGAATAACCCAGTTACCCATGAAGATTTACTCGTCGCATATTACGTTTTTATTCCACCCTCTTTAAAGTAAAGCCATAAATTCAAACGTTGCTGCTGCTGTCGTAGATATAAACATTCAGGCGATCGGATATAATATATGTTTTTAATATTTTCCAGGAGAAAAAAAAAATGCTTAAATCATATAGTTTATTACACAACACAATTTCATACTCATTCAAAACACATCTAATAAACAAATAATATAATCTCGTAGTATTTATAACCTAATCTACTTTAATAATACGGGTGAAAATTTTCAATTATAAGAATTAGTAACACACAGATAATGTTGAAGAACTTTCTGTGTACTGTTGCTTGATAAAATACAAAATATAGATCGTCTTCCTTGAGCCGTATTCTTTATTACTCTAGGTCTTTTTAAGGTAATGTCTCCGCATAATTAATTCGTTAGATAAGTTTCTTTGGGCAATTAAGTACATATTGCCCAAGTCCTTCTTCAAATGGCATTTCTATTTATTTATTCATACTTACATGCATACAATTAAAAAAAAATACATGTGCCCCGAGGTATTGGGGCGTAGCAAGAGATTAGGTTTTATTCTTAAATCCCAACGAAAAGAACAACAGAACACATTTAAAGTAAACTTGTCTATAATAAGTTCACAATCTGCGCGCATCAAAGCATTATCATAAAACAAACACGGGAAAAAATGGCGGACTTTAAAACCTTCTCAGCCAGGATTTATACCAAACTATTGGGTAGATACTTACAAGTTATAGTTGCCTCACAGATTTATGAATTTGTCCCATTTATTTCAGCTTTATTTATTTCTTGGAACAGTTTTGGCAGACTGAAGCATTTATTCAAACACTCGCGTTGGTTACTTTTTGACTGTCATAAATCATAACGTAAGATTGTTCTAGAAATCGTAATACAATTATTCCAAAAAGATCCCTATTTATTTATATAGGTATAGGATGTATATATAACGCAATTACAAATCAAATTGATATGTTTCTAATCGTAACTAAGTTGTAAGATTGAAAAATCTACATTTAATGTGTAACTGAAAGAAGACTGCACATAGATATTATGTACATATACATTATCCGTCTTATTACAAAACGCGGTATAAATATGAGGCTAGGACTTTGAAATTAAAAAATGGGTTGTTGTTGTTCAGACATCGCATACAAGCAATCAAAATGTAACTTCAAATTCGAACTTAAATTTAACATTGGTATATTTTGACAGTTTGATAATTATGACAGTAGACAGACAATTTTCGAACAATTAAAACGAACTTGGCCTAGACTTATAATTTAAACTACGTTTTGTAATAAGGCCCTATAAGTTTTAAACACAGGTATCTGCTACATATGTCCATAGATACATATAACAAGTGTATACTCTGACTTCTCTCGAACAAAACATACATTTCAACGTTTTATTTTCAATCCATTTGGGATCCCACGCACTACACGGGCCACATTAAAATTGTCGTCTTTGTGTATCGCGAGATAATGTCCAATTTAATTACTTATCTGCTAGTATATCCAACAAGATAGGTAAAACAGGATGTTACTCCCTCCTACACCTACATTGGAAGTATGAGAATTAGGACGTTCTTACACGTGTTTACTGACCACTTTCCCGACAAGTTACGTTAGTAAGTACTTATCATCACATAATTAAAATAAGGTGTATCTGACTGTAAACGAAGCTAAGAACTATCAAAACGTTATATTGTATGTTTGATATAAGAAACTAAAGTTGTAATTACAGTCAACTATATGACAAAACTTGGCGTACAATACTTGGTTTCCAAGAAAGATACTTATGTAGGTTTTTTATGTGAATAAATTTTGTAGACTATTTTAAATCTACGTCTGCATCATTATTTTAAGCATCAAATATGTGAAATTTTATATTTCACTAAACTTATAATATGGCAGTTAATTGTATGTTTTATCCTGAATCCGTTTCTGTATCCCAGAAGGAAAAAAATAAATCTTGAAAATCTTCAATTTTTATTTTATCCCGCGCAGAAAATCTAATTCACCTAATTTATAAAATCAAGCCTCCTGTCATATGTAATAACAGCAGCCGCTGTCTCCCGAAAGCCACGAAATAAATTCGTTCCCACAATTCACCAACAAACAGGTAATATCGAAACAACGCGACATAAAAAATCGTGAACCGTTAAATTGAGGACGAAATTAAAATAAAAAAGTTTTATGAAAAATGGTCAGGTTCTCGCGAACCTTATGTTTTAAAATGTGATTTGCACGGAATCCGCGGCGAGTTTTAGCTCGTATTTTACGGGTGTGGGCTCTAAATGCGTTTTACGCAAATTTCACGCAATGGTTTTTCGTAAACGACTTTTGGAAGTCGCGGATCTGTTTATACGTGACCTGTGGCTAGAAGGCCGCGGTCACTGTTGTAACAGGGAAATATTTTTGTATTATTATGTTGAATATGACCATAATTCGTCAGGTTGTAGGCAATCATAGTAACCTAGGATCTATGTTCCAATTTCATATTGACATAAGTATTTCATTTTTATGTTTGAAGGAGACACAAACAACACACATATACACATATATTATACACCAGCATACAATTTAATTGCTAGTTCATTTGCTATTTTAAGTATTATTTCATTTCTATGAGTGAGTTGCTTGGTATAAAGAAAATTACCAAAAAGTTTGGTGATACATTACCATAATTTGGCGTAATCTTTTGGAATGAGCAATATTTTCTGTCGCTTTGAGAGACTCAGGGAAAAGTTTAGATAATCTATTGATCATAATTACCATTATTAGTTCAGACTAGATTACTCATCACATTTACCAAATATTTTTGTGCAGAAAGTAGGTAGTGTGAGATGGACGGATAAACATATTAATTGACATATTCTATAACATATAATATTGGTATAAAGACGCTGCAATAAATAATTATAAGGTATAAGTATCTATTTTTCCAATTATATTAATAGCAGCGACCAAAATCCTCATTACGCAACCAAAATTTTTCATTAGTAGTATTAAACACTGCTTAGCAAATACAATTTCTAACATACGATTTTATTTTAAAACCGTTAGGACAGTAACTGAATAGGTATTTAATTCATCATATTACGAACACTTTTCCATGTACAAGACATATATACATACATATATATATATATATATTATACCCCGAGCTTAGTTCTAAAGCCTTCAAACTAAATGCGAGCCATTCGTAGAATATCCCCCATTTTAAAAACCTCGCTCCTCAAGTTGAGACTTCACTCACTTTGCTAAGTTTTTAATTAATCCGTTGACTTTTTTATCTTGTACTTGTACTTTCCAGTAATGACTGAGGGTAGCGAGAAAATGCAGCTTAAGTCTGTTTACTAGTGGGTGCTCGCTACTTCGCTCGCATTAAGAAGTAAAACTTGCATCCCCTATTTCACCCCTTTAAAATTGGAATTTCCAAAAAATCCTTTCTTAGCGGACGCCTACGTCATAACATCTACCTGCATGCCTAATTTTAGCTCCATCCGTCCAGTGGTTTGGGATGTGCGTTGATAGATCACTATGTCAGTCTGTCAGTCACCTTTGAGTTTTTTAAATTTAGATTTTCTGTAGATGTATTATTCTTATATTTATACCGACTAGCACTTATGTTACTTTGTGGCCTCTACAGTCTCCATCTAGACAGGCATTTATAAATAAAGTAAGTTACATATAAATAGGTATACTTATTGCAAAATTTTAGATGCGTTATAGAAATTAGGCTCTTTCTTCTGCTGTAGTTAACAACTGTGTTGCAGAAAGCAAAGCAAGAATATATTTGTTTCGTTTTGTATTGCTTGAACAAAAAAACGTGTCGAATGTTTTTTTTATGAAACTTCTGAACATATTTGGATGTTTTTTTGTAGGACGATAGGTTATTACGTGTTCTGTATAACGTATCTAGTTATGTACAAGATTACTTATCTGTTTTGCAGCTGTTTGTAGACAAATCATATAAAAGTATATTTTTTTATTATTCAGAGTACAAATTGTTTTAAGGTTGAATTAAGAAATTGGTATTGTTAAAGTTTTCTAATTAGAGAAGCTCTAGAGGTTACAGTGAAATAAATTGTATAGAATGACAGATTAGTCCAATTACCGATAAAGTTCAGTCGCTTTTCTTCAGACACTGGCTCAGAGCAAAAACGGGGGATTTGAACTTTTTCTTAACGTTGTACAGAAAAATCTCAATGGAAATGGTAATTGGTGAACTATTTAATGAGTTTCGTTTATAACATTCCAATTTTTTTAATTCATTCAAATACAATTATGTATTTTACTTTTAATTCTACTGTTTTGGTTAAGATTCTAAATCCGATCTTACAGACAAATTCTCTAAATAATTCATATTAAAGTGATGACTTTATGATTAAAAACACACAAAAATCTTTCAATACTTTTTTCCTCCAAAACGACAAAGTAATAAAGTTCTCCGTTTATGTAAAATACTGTATTTCTTTACCAAAAAGCAAGGCCCACGTTATATCACCGAGTTTGGTAAAGAATAAGCGAAAAGACATTAACTAGGGAGTCGGCTTTGCTTAGGCTTCGGTTGAAAAGGGTATCGGACAAGAAAGGCCGCTGAATATCTGTACTGGCGGGACGGACTTAGGATGTCATTGGGGTGAGTAAATTTATTTGATATTTTTCTATGATCGGCAGGGTATGTCGGGTTTGGGGCAAGTGAGACTCCACTACCGACCAAAGCCTATCACGATGTCCCTTGGTCCTGACATGGACGGATTTTGCGGGCAAGCGAGCAATACTCCGCCGCAATTACGCTATAATTGCCTGCATTAATCAATAGTAAGGACTTTTTGCAAGTTAAATTTAAGCCTAACATAGGGTTGTACACGCGTTTTTATCATTGCTATACCTACAGTTTTAATTTTTTTACCATTCTTTTAACATCACAACTAATAAGCAATTTGCACAGAATTTCAAATAACCGATTTGCTATCCTAGATTTGAACACATGAAATAGAATGTAGTCTTCTTCTTATCGAATGAGAATGGCCAACTCTGGTGTCGAGAGTTTTCAAACCGCCCTAAGAGCCTCTGACATAACTAAACGACTGCCGTACTAGACTAACAGCCGGGACTTATAATTTAACGTGGCATCCAACCCACGGAAGAATGTAATTATTATACAAATATGCCCCAAAATATCTAACTTATTCCCACCCTGTGTTTGCTCCAGGGATCGCGGGATATTCGATTTCATAGACAAATATTATTAGCAACCCCAGCAGCTCCTGTGGGGCATCGACAATGGAATTAAACTTTTAAAACAGAAAGCTTCCATTATGGAAAATTATTTCATCAGAGATATTAATTTACCGGTACTTTTGTCGATTCAGCTGTCTTTTGTAATTGAGATGTTTTCTTTAACAACGTCATTGGGAGTTTGAATCGGTATGATTTGATTAAAACAGACGACCTGTACTTTTGCAGGTAAGGTTTCTCTTACCCCATAGTTCCCCTTCCCCCATCTGACCTTAATTAAAATGATCTGTGATGATAATAAACTATAATATTGCGTATAAAAATGAATTCTGTTTTAACACATTAATATAATATAAACGATTTAGTAAGATGAGTAAACTTCAGATAACTTTCTCAAATTGTTTAGAAATAGGAACTTACTTCATAGAAACGTGCTAAAATTTAGTCTATAGTGTTCTTTTTCCATTTTGGGCGCTTCCATGGGTCGGATGACACGTTAAATTAGGTCCCAGCTGTTTGTCTAGTACGGCAGTCGTTAAGCGATGTCAGAGGCCCCTTAGGGCAGCTTGATAAACTTTCGACACCAAAGTTGGCGACTCTCATTCGATAAGAAGAAGTGGTGTCTAAAATCAGTTTGGCTGTAGGTAAATATTATTTTAAAGAAAAAAAAAATTCTAACAACTAAAGGTGAGCAAAGTAACGAAGTCACGCGTTCTATTCTACTTTCTCAAGATACATTAGCAGCAAAGCCTCCACGCCGTAGGTCCTTACTGATCCCGGATTAGCTGCAGTCTTGTGCACTGAGATAATACCTCTTTACAGCTAAGAAGGTTGCCTTGAGATTGCTTAAAAATCTGTTTTCCGTTAAGATTTATAAAAAGTCAGAGATATTTTGTTATACGTTTCCAGTTTTCAAATATTTTTATTGTACTATTTATAGCATGATGGAGGCCTTCACTACACATCTGAGTACCCTGACACCACGCACTAAAAACTTAAATAATTTCACATTTACAGAAAAAGTTTATTAAATTTAGTGATAAAATATTATTAATTACGGGTATATATCATGTCAAGGCAAGTAAAGGCTTATTTGTCTTATTTATTTTATCAATAAATGAAATATAACATCACATTTTTTTTTTTTTTAACATGAAATAGGCCTACGCTTGACTACAACTTGCCTGATGTTAAGCAACGTTATAGTCTACGATGTAGCGCGCTTGCCTAGAAGAAACCGGTTTACTCTCGACTTGAAGACCGAAAAATTATAGTTCAAGGGGAATAGAGATTCGGGCAAGGAGTTCCACAGTTTGGCAGTTCGCACGTTGAAAGTCGAAGCAAAACGCTTGGTGCGAATGCGCTTGGTCTTTGGAACCTCAACTGTATATCGGTGCCTCCTTGCCGTGCCTCTACTCGTGCGATGGTGAAATGGGGCTGCAGGAATTAAATTATGCAATTCCTCCGCACACTCTCCGAAATGCAACCTGTAAAAAACCGAAAGACTGGCCACCTTACGGCGGTGCTCAAGGCTTTGTAATTTTGAGCTACAGAGTGAGTCTTTCGCGATGAGATTTTTTGCCCGCTTCTCAATTAACTCTAACGCCTCAAGCTGGTACTTGGCAGATCCATCCCAAAGGTGCGAACAATACTCCATACATGACCGAACTTGCGCTTGATACAAGGTCAGCAGCTGTTCTGGAGTGAAGTATCGTCGCACCTTCGAGAGGATTCCCAGCTTCTTGGCTGCGTGTTGAGCTTTAGACTCAAATTCTACTAATTAGCAGTTTAGTCAGATATTATGCATGATATATGAGAATTTTAGATAAAAATAGTAACTAGCAATTAAGTACATACCTACCTTCGCAGATTTGTTTCAATATATAATCGATTGACTTTTATTCAAAAATCCATTCTACCAAATAAAATACAACGCGTTTTTAAGAAGCAAACAAATAAATCTAGGTCAGTTAAATACATAGAACAGTCAGTTACATAATTCAATACTTATCTCTCTCTTCTAACTAATAAAAATACAACGTGTTTTAAATAAACTAACAAATAAATCTAGGTCAGATAAATGCATCGAAAACTCGATACATAATTCAGTACTTATCTCTCTCTTCTAACTTTAAAATATTATCTCCTAAGAATTCTGTCGCCATTAAGTATTACTACGACATATATCAATACATGACTTTGCTCTTAGTGCTTAGTATTTGCTGACACGAAAATACTGTTCTGGCAAAAAGCCTAACACATATCTGAGAGTGTTTTCGCGGACAAATGTATCATATTTATTCTTTTACTAGTAGAAGCCCGTGGTTTTCGAGTTAAAAAAAGTAGCCTGTCGCTCTCTGGACCCTATAATATTAATATCTACATTTCAAAAACTTTGCTAACTTAATATACATATTATGTACTTACAGAATACAGGCCATATTTATGTATGTAGATTTATATTGAGGTATTAAAATATTAGTTTATTGTTTTTTTTTCTTCTTTTCGTATGAGAGTATATAGTATTGGGAGTTTTCTAACCACCCTGGGTGTCTCTGACAAGGTTTAACAACTGCTGTTTTATTAAAAAGGCGCTGCTAACGATTGTCAAACATATGTATACATTAATAATATATTTTAAGCTCATCCAGCACTAAAGTTCAAACTTTCATAAACTTACTTGGAAATGAGCGAAAATAATCACGACACGGCTGAATCTATCTGAATCATTCTGGAAAACGCAGAATGCAGCTTAAAACTCTGCAACTCGAGACTATTTTCGTTCATTTTCAAACAAATGTATGCTTCACTGTATTTTGTATTCAAGGAAAACGTTTCCCGAACAGGCAAAACATTGTACAAGTAAAAATAGCTCTTAATTCAACGAAGCTTTTTACACTTGCTTTCAGCGCGTTTGCAGTGGGATTAAAACGACAATACGGAAGGAATAACGAAATTACTAAAACATGCAAACCATATAGCAAATGGTAATCTTATGTAATAATATTGTACTCTTTTTGATTATTACATGTGGCAATAAAAAAGTGGTTTGTAAGTATTGTCAAAGCAAAAACCTGTGGTAATAGTTTGTATAAGTAAGATGGGCGATTAGTTGTTGAAATCTACGCTTTATTTGTAGCCAAAATTAAAAAGGTTTTGTGTTTTTTTGTTACGTGAAAAATGTTTGTGTTTGACTACAGCCTAGGTACATTGCTGCAGCAGGAATTAACAAGAAATTTAATTACAAAATTTTATTATTATTATTCGGTACAGTTAAACTGTTTGATCCAAACATTAAATACAAAATTAAAATGTTTGCTGGGCAAAGGCCTTCTTTCTCTCTTTATTTAATAAAAAGTATTATACAAATTTAATTTTACCTAAACAACTGGATAAACAAACGACCATGTTTCCAACCTGAATAAAACCGTTTAAAAAGTGTACAAATGAAAGCCCGACTTATAATTTAGTAAACTAATGTTTACAAACACAGTAGACAAGTCACGCCTCCGTCGGGAAGACGTATAAAATAATTACTCGGCCCGATAACGTTATCTGAAAGAAACGACCCTCTGAATCGGTTACCACGATCTGCTGATTACCGGGGAGTTAGCGATGAAATTATCTCACGGGAATAAGGAATCTTCTATTTGTGAGTTGGTCTGTAGAAGTTAACGGTTCTTGAAGTAATAGACACTTCACACAATTGAAGCGGGTAATATCAATTTAATAGAAGAAGATTTATGAAAAAGAAATATATGCTTAAAACCCCACTTTAACCCATGTGATAGGGTGCTTGATAACAATCATTAATAATTCCTGGTATATTACCTATATACTGCTTTATAATGGCAATCGTTAATTCCATTATCAATTTCATTAATTGCTGCACGTTGTTGTATTTTTTTGGACAGTAAACACAAAATGTAAGGAAAGTTTTTTTTACAATTTTTTTCATTGTAAAAAAAAACTTTTTTAGCTGACAAAATTTAAAGTAGTTCACGATATGTTTAAACTTGCTTATATTTATCTTCTGTGTATGATATTACGATAAAACCAACTCTGTTATTCAAACTCTAAACCAACTGTACTGATATTCAAATTCGACCGCAAATAACATGCAAAAGCCACTACGGCTACTCATTTACTGCAAAGAAAAATAGCGCCAAAACAAAACATAAAAGTCCTACATTTTAGCAAAGCGGAGGTGGTTGCAATAAATTGGATTGCCTCTACTTCCAACAATGCCCCCTGGGGTACATGAAACAATGCCCGGAGGTAGCACGTTAAACAATGCCCCTGGTTGGGACATAGCTTTGTTCGCTCAAAATACTCTCATAGCTACGAATCTGGTCAGATTGAGCTTGTAGGTGATTGAGAATAGATTTAGTATTGGTTTTACGATGGTATAAAAGATAAGAATGATATTTTTATAGCGAAAATCTAAATAAACAAAACTTAAAGGTGACTGACTGACTGACATAGTGATCTGTCAACGCGCAGCCCAAACCATTGGATGGATCGGGCTGTACTTTGGCATGCAGGTAGATGTTGTGACGTAGGCATTCGTAAAAGAAAGGATTTTTGGAAATGCCACTTTTAAAGGGGTGAAATAGAGGATGCCAGTTTTGCTTCTCAATGCGAGTTAAATCTGGAGCACCCACTAGTTATTCAATAATAAAACAAGGCTAGGTTTATTTTAACTACCATATTTCATAGTGCAAACTAAGAACATCTTTTCAACAGTAAACCAGTTTAATATAAGCTAGACAACATTGCTTCAGGCTACTTGTAGTCATGTGTGAGCTTATCTAGCAAAAACCGTCGACACAAGATTCCTTACACTGTGAAGCTTCAGAACTAAGTTACTTTAGAAACTAAGCTTCTGTATAACAAGTTAGTTTCTTCATTCAAATTCCGAGAAAGTATCTACTAGTCTATGAGGTATTGAATCAGGCGTTACTTTGCGGAAATTGGAGAGGTGTGGCGATGATATTTGGAGGAACACACGTAAAAACTACCAAGTTTGTTGTTTATAGTCGGCTAAGGAGCTGTCGCAGTGGAAAAACACTACATGTTTCTCCAGAGTTTCAATTATCTACTTGTCAGCAACATCTATCGTAGAATTATCTTTTAATAGACGTCTAATAGTTCCCTGGTCTCTATTAGAAGAGTTGGTCTGTAGTTTGGTTGGTCTATAAGTAGTGTAAGTAAATAGTGTTGGTCTGTAAGTAGAGTTGATCTGTAAGTACAGTCGGTCTGTCAGTAGTAGCGGCGTCAAAGCCTCCGTAATTGCAGCCTTTAAAGCTATGGCGGCCAATCTAGCTCGCGGCTATTGGAAACATGGATATAGATGTTAGATGAGGTAGGAATACTATTCTACATATTGGAATAATTTCTGACTTTATGAAAATTATTATGTACTATGCCTATTTCAATTACATAAAAATGCTAGTAATTAATTAAACCTACAAAAAATTATTACTTAAAAAAAACTACAAGTTTTGCATTAATATTTATAAATGTATATACATACCAGTTTTTATTATTTAATGATCTAACGCCACATTGCAGTGTCACCCGTGTAAACTGTCAGATTCAAATTTCAATTTAATTTCGTAATTAACTTTCAAGTTTACAGCTTTAGTGGTGAATATCTCCGAATCAAATTTCATTTCTATTGGTTTGGCCATGAAGGGTGAACAATTTCACACTAAAACCCCTAAAATATTAAGTGTATGCCAATATTACGAGTAGGTTAGTGAGTTTAGCACACACACACAGACAGCATTGATCATCAACAACAAATTTTCATTGCCCATTGTGAGAACAATAAAAATAAATAGGTAGGAAAGTAATGCACCATCCAGCGATTATAGTCAGCCCAATATCTTACATCCACGTTTCATTGTAAAATCGAGTTTCCAGAGTCCAGACAATTACCCGTTCTCTAATGAAATCGGTCCGCGGACCGCACGTTTCGCACTTATTTTATTACAAAGGGAAGCTCGGAAATTGGTGGTAAAAATATTGGCACGTTTTATAATATTACGTGCTCTTTCTGCGTTGTGATGTGTACTTACATACTTTGAAGTTATGGTTTTTTTATACTTTCTTTACTTGTATGGCCTTTGCGTACCATTAGGCAAACTATGTTAAAGTGCAAACCTGTTTTAGTAAAAAATGTATGATTAGTTTTATCAATCGTTTTTTAAAACGTATAAACGGTTAATATATAATTATGTATAAAATACTGTAATAGAAAATTGCTTTAGGTAAGTTAAGAGCTTGATTCTTTACAGTATTAACAATAGCATTATTTGCTATTTGATTTCCATGTGAAGATAAATATTTTTGCATTTTTTTGCGTATCTATCCTATATGATCTAAGAATAATGACCTGTTACTTTACGGTGACTAAAAATTCACAACCTCAATGAGAACACTTAAATTAGCTGATTCAATACTTTTCTCGTTTTTCTGAAGTCTATATAAAGTTTTATTTTTTTGATTAGTTTAAGTAATTACAAGGACTATGACACAAGGCAAAGGAAGAAACTATTTATTTCCACACATGTCACTGGCAGAGTTACATTCCTACACACAATTCTTAAATACGTAAAACTAAATAGTGACCTTCCTTAGTGACCAAGGCAATTATTTTAACTAATTCATGTCTGTGGCTTCGCTTGCATTATTCCAGGATAAAAAGTAGCCTATAACACTCCCAAAACCTCATACTACCTACATATAAAAATAATGATGATCCGTCCAGCCATTATTGCGTGATGAGCATTTAAATAAACAGAGACACAGATAAACCGACAAATTTTTTTTAATTTGTTGGAACGTGTTCTGTTATTAATTTTAAGTATCTCCAAATTTTTTTTTTAAATATCTTCAATAATCAGACTTTCGACCCTCTTCAGCTTTATTATATGTATAGATATAGATTTATTAAAATACGTTTTCCAGTGAGTGTTCTAACTACACAAGTAACATGTAAAGTGACGTAAACATGTTTCGTGTCACGTTTGCAGATTGTCGCAATCCCGCCGTCTACACTGCTTTAAGAGGTTGCAGACTTGCTACTTTACTTAGTATGGCAGTTTTTTATTATTATAATAGATATATTAGACAAAACTGATGAGACTTTTTTGCACCCAGAACGTTTTGATTCGATGTATTGCCATTATCTGTAAACACTTTTAACTCAATTTCATTTTTGAAAACCAGAAATGTGTACAAAATTTATATATTATGTACCGGTCTGCAACGCTACTTTGCTTACGAAGAAGAATTCTAGGTTGCATGATACAGGTAAGCCAAGTGCGCGGCCCAGTGTACACCTACCACTAAAATTGTATAATTGTACCAAACATTTTATTCATAAATGGTGAAAGCTTGCACAAACTTAAAGGAGCAATAAAAAAATATTAATTAATTATATATTTCAAACAACTATCATGTTTTTAAAACTTTTCACATAATAGTACCTTCTCTAATTTCACACGAAATGCAAAACTCTATGAAATTTATTATCGTTGGTAAAAAGCAATTGTTTTTATAAAAAAGTTACAAGTCTGTGCCCTCCCTTGCTAAGGTGAGAGGTTTATTGGGACGGATGTGTGCTGGCGGTGTAAGTGAGCCTTGTTTATTTCGCAGTATCGCACTTGCTGACATAGACGGTCTCTATTGCAACTACAATCTACACTTTAGCTGTTACTTGAACTTGCTCTATTATTCTTTGATTTGCAACACTTTTTTAACTACATTCAGGAATAACCAGTATCCAATATAAATTTCTAGATACGAGAGAATAATACAGAATTTTGTCACCTTTCTATTAACTATTACTTACATATTTTCTTGATATTCTTCGCATAGATAGATAATCATTTATTGATCAATTCAAATTAAAAAAAAACCAACTTAAGAACTAAATGGTTCAGAAACTGGTACATTATATCTCTCTATCGTATAGAAAATAGTACATACATGAAGTAGCGGCTCTAGAAACCAAACGACGCGCATTATCCCTGTAACAACAGATATCAAATACATAATTCCATTAATGAATGAAATGATTGAATTTTGAGCCTTGAAATTAATTACGAACACAATTTACAAATTACAGAAAGAAACAAATAAAATACAAACACATATTACAAAATTTCCTGTCACAAGCCGGAATAAGTTTAATCGAACTCATCTACCGTTGCTTCACTAATTATAATTATCCGACCTAAAAGCGTTATGATCAATACAATTTATTAATCCCACTTTACAGCCCCAAAAGTGTGCAACCGTAATAATTTCAATAAGGTTAAATTGACCTTCCTCAATTAAAGCCGGTATTTACGTTCACCCACGTCAATAGTTATATAAAATCATACAATGTTAGTGGTTACACCACCCTTAAAAAACCACCCTTGAAAAAGGGTGGTTTTAGCAAGTCACAAGCAATGCCTTTCTTTCTACGACTTTTGGAAATTTACCATGGTTCTCTTTACATTTTGTTAAAAGGCGATGAACTTTTTGTGTGCAATAGCTGATATTTAACCTCATGCGATGGTCAGACCAGACGCACCGCCCTGAAATACAAATACATAATTTATTAATAACTTGTCAATTTGATGTACTGTCAATTTGATGTACATTTTTGTTGACAAAAGCAAACACAATAAAAACTAAAATCTATACCACCATGCTGCCTCGAGTCCAAAAAGTTATAGGATATACGCTGCTGAAGATAGAATTCAATGGCAAAACATTGTGCATTCAAGTTCGATCCAAGGAGAAGGTCACTCACAGTGATGAGGAATATGAAGCGAGGAGGAGGAGGAGTTGATGTTTACTAATTACCAAAAATAGCAGAACTAAATTCGTCGCTATTGACGTACTAAAACCGTCCTTATTCATTTAAGCGTGCATACTTGCACACATACATTAAAAAAAAAAATGTGTTTGCTCGAGGTCCTTAAAATGGTATGCGTTGTTTATCAGTAACCTTGTATATAGAGTTGTGTGGTTCACCGAGCGAACAGTCGAGTTGTGAAAAGTTATAATGAATTGCCGACGATCATAACTATGTATAGGTACCTACTTATATGCATACACCGTAATATTGTAGTTCGAAAATGTACTTTAGTGGTAAGCCTGATATATGAATGTAATGGCGGTGCTTCTTTTAAATTGTAACATATTATTTGTTGACAATAAATTTATCTTTATCTTTCATTAAATTTTGGGTAAATTGTGCTGGTTAATTTACTAAGCATCGAGTTCATAAACCGTTCCTAATATTATATTATATATAATTAAATAATATTACTATAATTGGTGTAATTAAAAAAAAGATTGACAAAATGATTATTATATTATAATATGTAGTATGTCATACAAGCCACTTTCTTAATACTTAACTACTTTTGTCTTTAAATAAAAAAAAAACATGCATAAGCTTTAATTTCCCATTCATTTAACTTAATAACTTTAATTACTCGAAAGTAATTCCACATTCTAAAGAGTTAGAACTTGCAAAACATTATTTTATTACAATGTTCAAATTTAATTGTTATTATAATCCCTTGCGTGAAGCTTTTCAGTTAACTCGCAAACTGTAAGAGATTTTAATGAAAACCAGCGGATTTTGTTCAGCAAAAGTTGACAAATTTAATGAAAGAGTTCAGAAAGTTCATAGGAATACTAAATACTTATCTGAATTATAATTTATATAATTATTTTAATCTATCTGCTTGATTAAAAGTTTGCTCGTTTTACTCTAGGTACAAGGTCGTAACGTCCGGTGGTTTTACCTACTTCATTATTAATTACAATTTTCTCAAAATCCTACCTTTAAGTGTTATTTCACACATAATTGTCATTAGTGTCAAGTTGGAATAGAACCGAAGCGTTTCAGATTTTAAGGTAGACGTTGTCACACTAAACCACTCACATCAAATTGACGTATGGCATCCTAAATATACATATTTATGTACATTTGAATAACAATGTGACCTTTATATAGTACACAAACATAAGCTGACTGGGGTTTCTATATGTAACGTTGGATACATAAGTTTTAAGCACATTTCAGACCGCCGGCGTACATTGCTAATTAAAGTAAGTGCCACGACAATTTTGTTCTGTAAACGCTACTATGAAAGTATGAAGCAATTTTACAAATGTTTGTTGCTCCTGTTTGTATTCGTGTTTATTCTAATGGGAATGTAAAGTTGTTGGTTGAACGTGTTTCACTAGTTTTATTTGTTGTTAGTTATCGATGCAGGTTGAGAGTAACTGGAAATGTGTTGTAGTTATTGTGCAATTTGAAAGTTATATTTGATGGCGTATTTGATTCCAAGAGTGTTTAAGTTGTTTTTAATGTTTGATTGGGAGAGTAAGCAAGTTGGTTTCAATGTCAATGTCAGCTGTCACAATGTTTTAAATTGTAATATACATGCATACCCGCAATCAGTTGAAATACTACGTTTTACGTAGAATTATTATATTATGGATGACGAAGATGCTCCGCTGACATATTTATGTTTAAATTATATGATGGATTCTTAAATCTAAAGTCTTTTATACTAATTTTATTATGGATTTATTTCGTACTATAATAGCAAAATCTGGCGTCGAGAGTTTACAAAACGACCCTAGTGCACCTAAGTGGTTTACTAACTGTTGTACAATGACAAAGAAAAAATAAGTTTATTTCGCTTTTAGTTTCTTTAGGCTCAGGCTGCTTACATAAAACTGACAGTGTCGGTAATTTCTTGACTTGAATACCACAATCCGTTGAGCCACAGGCATTTCACAATTGAATTGACATTAACAAACTAAAACAGAATTACAAAGTCCTAATTCGCTTCTCATATCTAGATGGTTCAGATATTCGATATTATAATTTAATTAGAGAATAGAGAGGTCTTTTCCCAGCAGTGGGACGGAACCGGCTTTTAATAAAAATAAATATTCGCGTGTAGAAACTTAAATTAACTATCAGATACACACGTCCATCAATATCACATATTAACTCACATAAGTAATCTAAATAGAAAAACATACCAACATACAAAACTGGCCTAAATTGATAATAATAATTGACATCAAGAAAGCAAAACTCCAAAGTTTGGAACATCGCCGCAAGGTGGCCAGTATGTCAGTTTTTATCGAATTCATTCCGGAGAGTGTGCTGAGGAGCTACATGATTCCCTCAGCTCCTTTCTATAACCGAACAATCAGAAAATCCGCAGGTAGACACCGTTTTATGGTGGAAGTGCCAAAGTATCGAACACAGCGCTTTGCCTCAAAGTTTATTGTATGGAGGGCAAAGCTTTGGAACAGTTTACCAGAAGCTGTGTTTCCTGCGAACTACAATCCAGGGGTTTTCAAATCTAGAGTAAATAGGTATCTTCTAGGTAAACGTGTTACACCCTAGGCTGCAGCAATGCTTAACATCAGACAGGCTGTAGTCAAACGTTAACCTATCTCACGTAAAAAAAAATGTTTTTATTTGAACTCGGTTAAAATATTACCCTAAAGTATGTATACTAAAGTAAGAACACAACACAACCAAAATGAATAAAACTTACCATATCATACTTTTCCCAAGTTTCACTATACAAACGTTAAATCCCGCTAAAACCTGTTACTCATAAAGCAATATTTGAGCGAGCACCTGCCTGGTAATAGTGTAGGCAGTAGTAAAACTAACTTGCGATATTAAATTTACCTTTCCGACGCTTTTGGTGCAAACTTGAAACCACGCGGTGGAAAAGCTAAATTAGTGCTTTAAGAAATGTTTCGTCTGCAGTTGTAAAAATATGTTTATTTTTTAGCTTAAACGGTTTTGCACTTGGCCATAGTTTACTTAATAGCAAGCAAAGGCTATGGCCTAAGATGGAGCGTGCTTACCCGATAAGAACCGATTCACTCTCGCTTTGAAGATCGCTGGATTATAGTGATTGTTCTTTGTTTTTGAGCTTTTATTTTTTGTTTAATATTGAAATTACGAGTTGTCTTACGGGAACAAAAATGATAATGATTATCGGCAAATTGTGACCTCGAAACATAAAAATTACAAACCACGCTTATGCAGAAAGATTTAAATACGATAAAAACTCAGGATAATAACTAGGCTCTAGGGGTGATGTAAGAATTAGGCTCGGTAATCAAAAAAATATTAAAAAGAAAGGAAGAAAATATTTTATTGTAGCAAATAATAAATACAAACATGAAATATTTACATAAATATAGTTATACCTACATAATTAGAATACATATCTGCCATAATACAAGCCCACCTAACCATAATGCTGGCTGCATAGCAACCAGCGCTGGTCTTCCGTTGGGGTTCGGTATTACTAAAATTGTCACCTACAAAGTTACTTCAAGTTGTTTTTCAACTGCGACAATGGTATCCAGTACGCAGGTACCTGGCTACTGGTACATTTGGTTATTAATTCTATTGTACTCCAGTTACCGAATATTTGGGCCAAGAGGTATTTGAGGTCGTAATTTTATCGAGACGCCGGAATCTGAGCTTGTTACGGCCATCAGGCTTAGCACGGGATTCACGTAAGCACATCCGTAAAGTAATTACAAACGTTTTTTAAAACTTAATAGGCTCACGCTTGACTGCAACTCGCCTGATGTTAAGCAACGTTAGTCTACGATCTAGCGCGCTTGCCTAGAAGAAAATTACTCTCGACTTGAAAACCGATATATTTTGAAATGAAATGAAATTTATTAAATCATGCCTTACGGGAACACTAGTAGGAACAGTGATCGATATACATAATTATAGTTGCAGGCAGATTCTCCCGCCACGGCTCGCTGAATGATATAGTGAGACGGGCACTTGCCACTGTCAACGTACCATCAGTTCTTGAACCGATTGGCATGATCCGTGACGATGGTAAGCGCCCCGATGGCCTCACACTGATTCCCTGGGAGCGGGGAAAAGCTCTTGTATGGGACGCAACTTGCGTCGATACACTAGCTCCTTCTCGCCTCAGTGGAACAGTACAAGCGGCAGGAGCCGCGGCGGACGCAGCAGAAGAAGCCAAGCGGCGAAAATATACATCATTATCGACTGATTATATTTTCGTACCGCTTGGCTTCGAAACTTTTGGTCCGTGGGGTAAAAGCACGAACTCTTTTATAAAAAAATTAAATAAAATGTTGATTGACATCACTAGAGACAAGAACGCTGGCTGGTTCCTTGCGCAAAGGATTTCTATAGCAATCCAGCGTGGGAATGCAGCCAGCGTTCTTGGCTCCATACCACATGTAGATTGTTTAAATTTAGTTTAGATGTAAATACTCTTTTTTAGTTCTATTAGTGTTAATATGTGTAAATATTGTTTCTTATTATTTTAATTATAGTTCGAGGGAAATATAGATTCCGGCAAGGAGTTTCACAGTTGTCGTAAAGTTAAAACGTATGAAAATCTCTAAAACAGTGTTGTGGCTAAGAATGGTCTTAAATCGAAATATACATATGTACCTACATACGAAATCAACAAAATCCACCCGGTCGAGTTTCAATTTAACATACAAGATAGAATCACAAAATGTAAATATGAGTACAGAGAAATGTAAACAATTAATGTCATACCTATAATATACATTTTCTCCATAAGAATTGCACACCATAAACTTCGCCGATGATGGCGATCGGCAGTCCAACGCGAACTTAAACTTTGTAATTATTTTTTTAATTACCTACATGTAATAATAAAAATGAATATTCAGAACAAACTGCAAATGCAACATCTTAGACTACAGTGGTGCTTAACATCAGGCAGGCTATAGTCAAACGTTGGCCTATTCGGTGTAAAAAAAAGAAAATAGCAAAACTCCTCCCTTTCTGAAATCAGTCTAAATAATAAAAAAATTGATCCGTAGCGGTATAGAAAAATAAGTTTTCACGTTTTGGTCCAAATTATTTCACGATATTTCATATCGTGTAACTCGTGCTAAGGTGTACGTTATCAAGACCGACCGAGCGAGGAAAATTGGTTGAGACGTAATATTTATTGTTTTATTGAGGTTAATAAACGGTAAAAAACTCATACTGTTAATATTGGGGATCCCTTCATGCTTCTTGATTATGTGAATGATATGGTTTGTTTTGTTTTTCTTATTAACTTACCGTACTTATAGGTATTTAATTAAGACAATATAGAAAATCAAATTATCATTTAGTTTGATATATTTAATAATTAATGCTGTTCGTTAGTCACACTACAACTCGAGAACGGCTGAACGGATTTATCTTATCATAGTCTTGAAATGTTCGTGGAGGTCTAAGGAAGGTTTAAATGGAAAAAAAAATTAATACAAAAGTTTAGTTCTTATCGATTTAGGTAGTATGAAGTCTGCTGGGACAGCTAGTCTTTTTATAAAATAAACATTATATATGAAATAAAAGATGTTAAATCTCACTACATTTTACTAGTATTTATTTTCGTTCATATTTTATATTGTTTGAAGGTCTGGTATAGGTAATTTATCTAATATTCATTTTTCATCCGCCAACCGAACACATTTACCGCCAACTTTTTACGTATATATGTAATATGTACATATGTATGTATGTTCAGCTAAATCAGTGTTTCGTGCCAAAGTTTCCCGGAGCGAGACCGTGGTGGGTAAAAACATGACGTTACGTTGATCTCTGCCAAATTGCACGTGAAATGGATGTTGGTACAACTAACCAGAGTTAGTAGAAATTAACTAGATAAGGAAGTTACACAAAATTTTATTCGCCACAATACCTTATGAAGATATCAATTAAACCACGATATCACAAAAAGTTCCGTTATCTATCTCGATATTAATGTCGGTACGATACAATTAACTTATTTCGATGATTCATGTTTTATTTAAGATCCAACTATTCTCATTTTTAATAAAAAACAAATAACTTCAGGCTTCAAAGTGACTCTAAATTTTAATTCTCTATTATTATAGTCACCATAACGTTTTTTAAGTAACTTTTATTCATACACTAGCTGTGCCTGCGACTTCGTCCGCGTGGAATAGTTATTTTTGGCATTAATTCTTTGAATTTCGAGCCGTTTTCGCAGCGCACGCAACGGAAGCCCTCAAAGATGAATAATTTTCTCCGTTTTGCCACATTTTCCATTGTTTCTTCGCTCCTATTAGTTGCAGTGTGATGTTATATAGCCTTCCTCGATAACTGGTCGCACCAGTAGTTCCTGAGATTAGCGCGTTCAAACAAACCAAAAATCTCTTCAGCTTAATAATATTAGTATAGATATGTACGCTAGCGGTGCGCCGCGTGATTTATGCGTGAAGCAGTTACAAACACACGTGTTTATACACACACGTTTAAACGCGTGTGCGTGTTAGAGTATGTGTTGGTGTGTGTTTTGCGTTATTATAATTTTAGCAGGATATTCCTATTAGGTCTCGACGTATCTTCCTTAGCTATCAATCACAGCAAAGAACAGCTACATTGTTAGCTTTAGTATTTGTGGTAAGTCAAACCGTCGATTTATCAGACGGTTGCCGAAACTAACTCATTTTTTTGCTGCTTTGACTTTTCGTTTAAAGATTCTTTGAGACTTAGACAGATTTAGCTTTCGTCAATTTAACTTGCAGACGGTTTTAAATAGCTTTAGGAAGGTTATTTTGGTTATATCTGGGACAACATGTAAGAGATCCTCATACATAATTTTTTCTTTGTAAAAACGTATTCCAATTTTTTTTAGCGATAGTTGATTCGGTAAGTGTGATTGGAACAATAGGCTATGAAATAATTATTTCTTGTTTTCGTTACTCGAATAAAATTGCTTACTTATCAGGCAACTTTTTACTAAATATAAACCCAGAGGAATATTTTTGCATAGACAGTGTATTAATTTTTTTTAACACAGATTAGGCTCATGTTTGATTACAGCCGGCCTAATGTTAAGCTCCGTCATAATCTAAGATGTAGCACACTTGTCCTAAAAACCTATTTGCTCGGGATTTATTTATCATAACAGTATATAATTACTAATTTATGTATAAATTAAGTTGCAACCTCAATTTTTATCGCCTCGCGTCGAAAGCAGAGGTTAATAAATCCAAACCTCTAGAGTTACAATCATCCTCCGCCATACTGTGTCCCAATGCCACAGCCAGGGCCCGGCTGCTCGTAAATCTAACACCCAATCACAATCTATAGACGTCTCATTGTAGCGACAAAAATAATTTCCACTCTCATCATCATTATCATCAGCCTGTTATCGCCCACTGTTGAGCATAGGCCTCTTCAAGTAAGCCTCTCATCCCAGTCCTGCGCAGATTGAATCCAGGTAGGTGGAGTACCTACCTGCGGTTTTTCTAATGTCGTCAATCCACCGCATTGGTTGATGGCCTCGGTTTTTATGGCCAGTCATGGGTCTCCCGTCCATTTCACTCTAGTTTTGAATAAATATTTAATAAATCCGGGACATATCGTACAGCGCCATCAAGCTTCAAACTAAGCAAACGCTTGTGTCAAGGATGTAATACATCTAAGAAATCGCTTACGTTGCCTTCCTTTTAAATAATGTATTATGTCATTTAAAAAACACAGCAAAACAGCTTATCTATCTTACAGCTTAACAGCTTTTTAATCTGAAGGCAAGACATGCTCACCGTACTGTTTCAGATTTTGTAATCACACTGAACATTTATTTTTACCGCTATGTGATTTCAAGACCATGCCTAACTTGTGTACTCAATAATACATGGTACCCCCAACTGCCCCCGGATCGATCTAGGAAGCAAAAAAATAAATATATTATAAACCAACAATTTTCCACTTGGTCAAACATTCTATAAATAAATAAATTAGCCGTCTCTATTTATTTCATCTACAATCCAACATAACAAATTTCGTACACAGTTGATAGAGACGACCGTGAACCGTTGATGTGTCGCACAAACTTCTCTGGCCTTCAAAGAAGGGCCCTAAACTTGAATAGGTCATGTAAGGGGAAGGAGAAAGTTTCAACTACGTTAAGTATTTCGAAGTCTGACCAACTTTCACTGCGTCTAGAACGAAATTGTAGCGCTTGTTACGTTTTACTTATGAGTCTGTCAGTTGGGAGATTGCTTGCAGTGTTTATTATATTCTGTGATTGGTTTGTCCTTAATTTGTGTTCTTACGTTGATAATGAGTTGTAAGAAAGTCTTTAATATAATAAAGTAGCTGACCCGGCGAACTCTGTTCCGCCTTAGAGACAATAAATAAGCAGATTTTGAATTTTATTCAGTTCAATCATATTTATTTTTATTCATTCTAGCGACGACACATTTGCTTGCAAATCCGCTAGGCACCCCTATGTAAAAAATACTACCATAATAGGCTGGTGATATTGAATGATGGTTCCGTACTTAATTAAAAATAATTATAAACGATTTGTGACTCCCATCAAAAAACTTGAGCAGTGTTATTTTTTTTCTTCTGTTTATAAGTGTCAACTGTAAAAAGAAATGTAATATGCGGTTAGATAAACTTCTGTGAATCCTATTTGTAACAAAAATACACCTTAAGTTTCGGAGCTATACTACTTATTTTAGGCCCAAACTTAGTGTTTCTCTCGTCAGGTTGCAAGCACTAAACACTAGTTACAAGACGTGACGTGGTTGTTTGAGATAGCAGGCTCCCGCGCGCCGGATTATACTGAAATACAGCGAACTGGCTTAGCAGGTCGGGGAGTTAGCGAGTAGGCACAGTGTGATAGGTTATGCTATTTTTTCTTTAGCTCTTGGGCGAAATTCTGTAGAACAGTATGCAAAAGTTGATACTGAGTCTTCATTAGAGGAACACAAACTACGGAGCTATGTACAGGTTGATCGCGAGTTGATTTGACACGGTTTTACAATGATGATACAAAATAACACTTGCGTAAGCATAGCTTTACACAATCATAGCCTTTGCAAGTATCAAAATTTACGTAAATTCCATCTTTAGAAAAAATATTAAACAAAAGACTCTACCATCTCTCTGACTACAAGTTAACCCGTGAGATTACAGGCGGGGTATAAATCACCGCTGAATTAGTCAGCTGTTAATGCGTGGTTGCCGAGTCGGCGTTAGGAGCACAGACGGAGCTAGGGGGTGATCGCGAGGTGATTTCACACGGTTTGAAATGAGTGGTTTTGGAGGTTTGTGGGTTATATATTGAATATTTTTTTAGAGGATTAGATGGTGTAATTACATTTTATGTCACCCTTAAGGGCATACTACTATGTATTAGAATACTACATGACTCTTATGTAGATAACAAAACACGGTATATTATCTTAAACTGTTAAAGCGTTTTCATTATTTTCTCTCAGAGTTTTCTCACTGACTTTTTACTTATGATTATGTCGAAATAAATTAAAATCAAACCAGTGTATGTAAACAGAGTCCTTAGGTAACATGAACATAAATTATACCTAATTGAAAATGTTTTTCATTGAATAAACCGCACCGTTGTCAATCTCACCGCTAGCCTAACTAAGATAAACCAAGATGGATTATTTTCCCACCACATCCAAATTACTTCTAGTCTACAAACTTTATTCATCTACACTAGATTCCATTATCCAAGCTTACGAATAATATTTATTTATTTATTTATTTATTAGGCACACAACACAATATGTATATAGGAGCCTATAATATAGATAGAGCCTATAATATGATACCTATAATATGAGCTATAGAGAAGTAACAAATTAAAAAAATAATTCCATCAGATTACTAACATATCTACTTATTTATGAAATTGTCAACCGCCACCGTTTGAGATGTAAAGCGAGGTATAGCGGCAACTATCATTCGTTTATTTTCGTTTTTTTTATAGAATTTCTTTCTCCTCTTGCTGGTTAAGAGATTTTTGTTTGCCAAGTGTTAATCGAATCGAAGTTAAATCTGTCTCTATCTATGTGCTTTGTATTGTATATACGGATATACGTGTATAACTCATGATACGTTCTCTGTAGCGGCTTGTGTATCTATTTATTCCTTTTAAGAATTCTCTTTATCAAAATGTATCCTATATTTTTATATATCATAATTGTAACCAATAACAAACTTTGTAGAAACATTTTCTACGCAGCATTTGCAAGCAGTTACAAATTCTATAATATTTATTATTCGTTGTTAGACGTACGAGATACGCCCACACATAATTTAGCCCTAACAAAATTAAAAGCAGCCCGACCATTCCCGAAATTCTTCGGTAATGACTGCGCCAGCCCGCTTTGCTAGATTTGACACCATTTCATTCCGCCTGCATTCTACACACATTAGTCACGGGAATATAGGTTTGGTCAGCTATTTTGAGGGTTTTTTTTACAATATAAGTCAAATTGAATAAAATAATAAATTTTATTCAATTTGGCTTATTTTGTAGCAGGACATATCACACAGCGCTAACTAGCCCCTGAATCTAGAATGACATTAATTGATCATCAAAAAACCATGCCCTACCGTATTATTTTGATCGTAAGTATAGACAAAAAAAACTTTTAGGTAACCTACTTCAGAATTTTAGGACATAAAAAGACGTACATCACATCATACTGTTGTATTTTTCATGACATCATTTTACAGCTACTTCAATTATTTAAGATAAGATAAGATAAGATAAGATATTTCTTTAATGCACACCAAAAAATTACATAATGAAAGAAATTTAAAAACTAATCTAATGTACATTGGGCGGCCTTATCGCCTTAGGCGATTTCTTCCAGGCAACCTTTGGATGGACAGGATTTAGAATTATAAATAGGCGGTGTACAAGAATACGTAAATTAAATAAATAAGTGAAAGAACACAATACAAACTCAGATAATACACTAATAAATAATAATAAACAATACAATACATAATACTATATGGATGATAAGTAATGATGATACACTAGCTTTTGGAATATGCTTAAGGACTTAGCTTGCCTAACAGGCAAGGGCAACATGTTCCACAACTGGATGGCTTGGATGGTGAAGGAATTTCTGTACATTAAGTTGGAGTACGATGAAGAAGGAAACTCGAGGAGAAGGGTCCGGGACGAGCGCAGGGAGCTGGAGTGGGAGGCGGTCACAAATGCAAAACGTTCTTTTAAGTAACATGGAGTGGACGGAAAGAATAGGACTTTGTAAAGAAGGGTTAGGATATGAGAATTGCGGCGAAGACGGATGGGCAACCATTTGAGCTTCTGCCGATATTCGGAAACGTGATCGTATTTGCGCAGTCCAAAAATAAAACGTACACAGAAGTTTTGAAGTCGCTCGAGTTTGTCAAGCTGCTCCTCGGTTAAGTCGAGATAACAAGCGTCAGCGTAGTCTAATATAGGAAACAGAAGAGATTGGACAAGCGCAGTTTTGGTAGTTATCGGAAGAAAGTTACGAAGGCGCCTAAGAGATGCAGAGGAAGCAAAAATCTTTCTGCTTACTTCCGCAATCTGTGGACCCCAGGAGAATTGCTTGTCGAAAATAATGCCGAGATTTTTGACGGTATCGCTGATGCTTATTGGAATTCCATCAAAAATAACTTGTGGCAATCGAAACCAGTCAATCTTGGAGACCATCCGGGAGCTGCCTATTATAATAGTTTGTGTCTTAGCAGGGTTTATGGTCAGACCAAATGATCGGCTCCAGTCTCGAATGCGTTGTAGGTCGGAGTTTGTACGAGCTATTGCATCATGTAATTCTTCCAACGGAGATTGGGTGTATATTTGCAAATCGTCTGCATAGAGGTGGTAGGAAGAAGTCAAATTAGAAGAGATGGAATTAATAAATATGGCAAAAAGAAGAGGGGATAGCACGCCGCCCTGTGGCACACCAGCAGAGATATTACACCAAGACGAAAAATTATCATCTACGCGTATTCTCTGCCGGCGACCAAACAGGTAACTTTGAAACCATGCAATTGCCGCTGGAGACAAATTAAGTGAGCGTAGTAAACCTAGCAGTACTTCAAAATCGACGTTATTAAAAGCGTTACTGAAATCTAGCAGTGACAGCACAGTAAGATGACAGTTCCCCAAACCAACTCTGATGTCGTCAGTAATTTTAGTCAACGCAGTAACGGTACTATGCCCAGAGCGAAAACCAGATTGGAATGGGTTTAGGAGGGAGTTATTACCGAAATAGGAAGACAATTGCGTGTAAACAAGTTTTTCTAAGATTTTGGAAAGGAAGGGAAGAATGGAAATAGGACGGAATTCGGAAAAAGAGGAGGGATTGGGTTTTTTGGGAAGTGGCGTTACTTGAGCTTCTTTCCACGCTGTGGGAAAGACTCCAGAGGATATTGAGTAGTTTAGCAAATACTGGATGATGGGAAGGATTTCATCTAGGATAGGTATAATCATCTTTCTACTAATACTGTCACTGCCGACAGCATTGGATGTCACGGCCAATATACACTTCCTAATATCACCAGCGGCAAATTCATTGAAATCAAAAATGTTGGTATCGGGGGGAGTAATAGAAGAAAGCATTCGAAGAGTACTGGCTTTAATTGGACCATCAAATTTTGAAGAAGAGGAAAAATGATAATTTAATTGATTAAGATTTAGATTATTTGGAATGGCGTCCTGACGGGACTTGCCAACTCCCATTGACCGAAGAAACTTCCAGACTTTTGCTGGGTCTAAAAAGGGATTTAAAAAAGGATTAACCTATTGACTGAGCTACTTTATATTTTGTGGTACGTTTAGATCTCAAAACTATGCGCCTACTAGATACTTTTTGAGCCATTGTTGTTTTTTAGCCTCTCAAAATCACAAAACCATTGCTGACCATTTAACTCAGCTGCATTAGTGTCAGCATATTCCCCAAGCCAGCTTTGGATCTCTTTAGTGCGGGAATGCGCTAAGCGTTTTTGTCATAAAAGCACGTGCATTTACTTACGTATATTGCATGAAAATGCGATGAAAACGATCTATTAATAATATTATAATTATTGTGTGAAAGAAAATGAACCTCTTGCAGTTAAAATTATGTATTGGAAACGAACTAAGCTTCTTACAAAGTGAACTGTTTATAAATGTTCTTACTTTCTCGAATATATTTCTTATCTCGTTTTTAAATATTATAATATATACTTATGTAGATAACATTTAGAAAAAGTATTGATTATAACGTACTTATACTTCTAGATAAAACATTAAAATAAACCTAAGCAAAGCATGTCTAATAATAAATACAGAACAAAACACGATGTAAAGTACTCTTAAGTTTTCTTGAACTTGGGTATACAAGATTTACAGACCGAATACTAAAAATATACAAAAAATAAGTAAATAAATTTCTGGTTAGAAAAAAAGAGGATGGAAAAATTAAATGAAAACTTTTTTAACGAAATCAAGTCACAAAATAAAAGCACATTTTTATACTAACTTTTTATTTACAATAATAAAATATAAAAACAAGTGAAGGAAAACTAAACATACTACTTCTAACTACTACAAAAAGGGGGCACTTAGAAAATCTTTAGAAAAGCCTAAAGATAATCTAAGTGCTCCAGCCCACTACCAGAGGGCAGCGTACCCAGCATGCTGGCCGCATTACCACGCTGGATGGCAATGCTGATACGTTGAGCCAGAAAAAGGCCAGCATTTTGGTCACGCGTCGCGTCAACCAAGCGCTCCGAGAGGTTTTGGAAAATAGTATGGGCTCCCGGACCCCACGGCCCCAAAGTCTCGACTCCAAAAGGCTCAAAGATGTAACATTTTTATACTGATATTTGAACTGATTTATATACATGGTGATTTTATTTCGTAGCCATAAGGACCAATCGTATAATACTTGTTCTCATTTTAATATTATCTAAGTAATTTCAGTTAAAACCGGACCGGGATGAGTGGCGTACAAGAAGAAATGCCTATGCTCAGCAGTGGGCGATAACAGGCTGATGATGATGATGAATTTCAGTTCATATCATCTGTCTGATTTTATCTAGTCTGGGCTAAGAACAATGTTTCTGTATATCCCGAGTAAAGAACAAGTGTAATTATTAAGAACAACTTTAATCTGGCGCTGCTGTCAAGCAGGATTTATTTTATGAGTCAGATGACAAATCTTGCTTTTATTATCTTCAAGTTTATAAGATACTGAGTTCGGAATTTGAAGTAAAACTTTAGTTAATTTCAAACTTATAAGTATGTTAGCTAATGTTTGTGTGTGTTAAATATACCTTCTAAAACAGTTGAGATTATAAACACATTTTGTAGATTTAATCTTAACGATAATGATGCCACGGCTATCTATTGCCATTCAGCGCAGAAACGCAGTGAGCTTGATGGGCACATTTGCACCGGAACGATTAGGGGCGGGTTATTTAGTTACCTAACTTGACATTAGTTATTATATGTTTATGGATTAGAGTTTTGTTTGTGTTATTTATTAAGTTGTATACTATTGTCATAATATTTCATTATATATCTTAACTCAACTGTTATTATATTGTAGGGAGTCATATTTATAGAATCGGTACAAAAACAACAAGTTTAATATACTGAGAAATAATCTTTTTAGATATATAAAAAGAAAAACCTTTTCGACTTCGATTTCAGGACAGTTTCACTGTCGCTTTAGATTGCAAGCTTCTTATTAAAAACAAACATCTCTTATAACTCTATCATAAAAATAAACTTTTAATTAATATATTCTTCGCCTCATAAATATTTAATATAAAATCCTTTGAATCCAAGTGTTCTATTATCAACCAAATACAAATTATCCACGGTTGCTATCAAAAGAATGGGACGATAATATAATTTACTTCCTACATGTAGGAAAATAACATAAAATCAAAAACAATAAAGCGCCTTCCGAATCCATTTAATTTGCCTCTCCTTTTTATCTCGCGATGAAAACAAATAAAATCCTTTTTAAAGCGTATCATGTGGAAGGAATATAAAAGTTGTAGATTGATCCAATTTATATTATGTTTAGTTAGTAAACTAATTCTCAGTTGGGTATTGAAACTTAATTAATTGGTATTTGTACTGAAAAAGATTAGAATTTTCAATGCCCACAAATTGCCAATTAAATTGCTTTTCCCGGCTTTTACTAAGAACTTTGATTCGCCATAGGTGATGTAAGTGATAAGAAAGACTCTTGGGATAAATATATAAATATTTCCACACTAAGTAAATGCTTTACACTTTTTTTTTTGCATACATACTTATTATACTTACATAGAAACAACCAGACTCAACACAAGTACCTAATTACAAATTTACTTTAAAATCACTTTGATTTTATCTAAAAGGTCGAGATTTCAAATCAAAATGACTTGTGTCATGCGGAAATCAAACCCGCACCTCTAGATTAGAAAGCAGAGCTACTATAATTGACTATTGGATTGATGCGAGAAGAAAATTTCTTAAATTAAATATTTGCACAAAGGACACTAATCAATAACTTATGTTTTGATAGTCCATAAGTAAGTTGATCAGTGGCTCCGTAGGGAACAAATTCGTGTCACATATCGTATGCCTATCGTTGTCTGATCAATCTGACGTGCAACCTAATTGGTTAGTAGATCTGAAGCTGATTTGACTCGATGTGTGTTGTGTAGAGTAACTATGTAGATAAAAGAGATGGATCTGATCATACTAGTACGTACATATTATATATGTGAACTAGCTGATGCGCGCGACTTTGTCCGCGTGGAATAGTTATTACCATAAAAACGGTTCTAGTGAGTTAACCTTAAAACATAGACATATACTGTTGCGGACATTTTGTTAGATTATTTCAAGAGAAATAATTCTTTTTTACACATTTTGTTGATATATTGAACCGTTATCGCAGCGCATGCAACGGTAGCCCTCAAAGATGAATAATTTTCCCCGTTTTTTTCCACATTTTATATTGTTTCTTCGCTCCTATTAGTTACAGCGTGATGTTATATAGCTTAAAGCCTTCCTTGATAACTGGTCTATCCAACACAAAATAATTTTTCAATTCGCACCAGTAGTTCCTGAGATTAGCGCGTTCACACAAACAAACAAACTCTTAGGCTTTATAATATTATAAAATATAATAACATATAATATGTAATGCTGGGCATGCTGCCCTCTGGCAGTGGGCTGGAGCACTTAGACTATCTTTAGGTTTTTCTAAAGATTTTCTAAGTGCCTACCCTTTTTTAAGCTGTAGTAAGAAGTAGTATATTTAGTTTTTCTTTCCTTGTTTTTATGATATATTATTATTGTAAATAAGAATGCTAATGTATTGTGAATGTGCTTGTTGGTTTGTTTGTTCATTATTCATGCCGCTTGGAAGGACGGAACATTGTGATTTTTGTATTGAGGTAGTATCGATTGCATACAAATAATACAAAAAAAATATTCATAAAACCGATTATAACTTTGGATTACATTGTGTTAAGGTACCGGTAGGTCCTTCACTAGGAATACCTGTATCGCAGGCACATAATCTTCCTCTTCAAACCTTATCAGCCTGTGCTAATTTTTCGTAAGATTTCTTCTTATCCTCGTATCATTATTTTCAATAGTTTAGTAATAAAACGAAAATTCAATTTATGTTCTACTTCGATTTAAAATGTAACAAAAATAGGTTTCCTAAATATTATTGCCTGCCTATTTTGCGAAACGTAAAACATGATTATATTTAATTAAAGATGAAAATAGAATTCTCTAGAAAGCTGTAATAGCATGAATTGCTCCCAGAGTTCTATGAACAAAACGTTTGTTACGATGTTCTACAAAATATCTTCTTAATTAAGTGCTAGGCAATATCCAAGATGGCGGCTTAGGATCGTTGTAGCATTAGTATATGTACAAGGAATTTGTTTTCGTCACAGGATGGATGAAAATGTTTATTAACAAACCAGTGGAAGTGCTCGCGGTTTCGCTCGCATTAAGATGTAAAACTTGCATCCCCTATTTCACCCCTTTAAAGCGGCTTTTCTAATAAACCTTTCGCGGATGCCTACGTCATAGCATCTACCTGCATGCCAAATTTCAGCCCGATCCGTCCAGTGGTTTGGGCTGTTTGTTGATTGATCACTAACTAACGAAGCTTACAATTAAAATATACTCATCTTTTCTATATACATAAAGTACTATTCCTTCAAAGCCTAACATCCAAATTCATAATTATTTTAGAGATAAACTCGCTAACATAAAGCCAATTACATAGTTTCAAGTGGAGTTTGCAACTTACAACAGACAAGAAGCTTTTCGACTAAGTGAAAGCTTATCTGGGACTATAATAACCGTATTTTATAAACAGAGGTTGTAGTATGACAGGAATTACGGTTTTATGACGAGAATATGCTAAGGATGATTGTTTTTGGGAGGTAGTTCTGATACTGCCTTAATAATATTGACCTTGATGATATATATTAACTAACTAGCTGGTTCCCGCGACTTCGTCCGCGTGGAATAGTTATTACCATAAAAACGGGTCTATTGAGTTAACCTTAAAAGATAGTCATATACTGTCGCACACATTTTGTTAGATAATTTCAAGAGAAATAATTCTTTCATACATATTTTTTTGATATCTTGAACCGTTTTCGCAGCGCACGCAACGGAAGCCCACAAAGATCAATAATTTTTCCCGTTTTTTCCACATTTTCCATTGTTTCTTCGCTCCTATTAGTTGCAGCGTGATGTTATATAGCCAAAAACCTTTCTCGATAAATGGTCTACTCAACACAAAAAGAATTTTTCAATTAGCACCAGTAGTTCCTGAGATTAGCACGTTCAAACAAACAAACAAACAAACTCTTCAGCTTTATAATATTAGTATAGATACGAGTTTGCACTTGACCATAGTTTAATTAAGAGTAATTTGTTATCGACATGTTTTGAGGACCTCACTTTTAAATGTAACGAAGTTTGTTATTTTACACACGTCACAGTTTTGCAAATTTTAAAATTTGTTGTCATTTAATGTTTTCTGATTAGTGTTCCATTCCTTTATATTCCACGTATATTTCGTAAAAAAAAATGTTAACGTAAATTTTATGGTAACCTTATTGAAATTCTGCGTAAGTTTATTAAACTCTGAATTTGTAATGAGCCCCCAGACGTAGAAGAAATATTGGTGAATACAGAGCCTTACAATAGACTACTGCTCTCACGCGACCCATCTAGTTAAATATAGAGTCACCTTCACTAGAATGGACTTTCTTTTGTTGAGGTAATTTTTAATCATTTGTTAGATGTCATGTTTTAACTAAACTGATGCATTCTACTCATTTTCAAATGTATGTTAATGGTTATGGCTCAGGCCTGTAAGTTGATTTTGGCGGAAAAGTTTTATAGAAAGATTTTCTTTTCTTTGTTTCTACTAATGATTGGCTTGGAAAAGCTACATAATTGTCTGTATAACGAAATTGGGTTATCTGATTAATACGACAAAATTTGTCATCTCAGGAAAAAAAAACCATGTAAACCTTAACCCCGATGTATCTGCCGTAGAGAACTCTCTAACCAATTTTATTATGTATGTGGGGAAGTTGCGATCTTCGGTAAATTAATCTCTCTCTCTTGAGTCGTATTCCTCATGACTGAGAGTCGTGACTCCCCCGCAGAATAAATTCGTTAAGGGAGTTTACTTGGACAGATACGTCGTGGTGGGCGCCCAAGTCCTTCCACGGAAGACACATGTCCTCGGATATTGTGGTCCTCGAACATGTCGGTTTCCTTTTTATGTTTTCCTTCACCGTTAAGCGAGTGCAAATCCACACATAACTTGAAAATACAAGTCATTGGTGTAGGGCATGGAACCGCTAAGCCACACTCGCTTAAAACTTACAAAATATTATCTCTTCAACTTACCTACGATAAAAGAACTCACCACAATGACCTGTTAAGTGCAAGTTTCACCTCAAATCCAAGCTATCATTGAGTACTTACACGTCGCATCTCACCTCATAACCGGAGCAATATTGCACTGAGATCACTAGTATTACAGGGTTACTATGATATTAAACTTCTTTACTGTTATCCCAATAAATGAGGTTCATTTATACCTATTGCCTTGGACATTTAATTTTTGTAATTTCACCGCATTTACCACTGAGACTAGCGAGCGATTGTGGCTCGGCGGCAGTTTAAGCGTTTTTTATTCATCCTGACGTAACCTGGTTTGAATCCGGGCTTACCAATGTAGTACGGAACCCTTCGTGCACGAGTCCGACTCGCACTTGGCCGGTTTTTCTTTTTGATGAATTGCTTGAGGTGGCTTGATAGTGAAATGCCTGTTTGTACAATGTAAAAAAAATACAAATTAGAATTTCAAAATAGAACGTATCCCAGTACAGGTGTGGCTGGTAGCAATATAAGCTACAGCTCGGTCACGCGGCCATCCATCTTGCTTTCACTCCGGACACCTCCTGTCATTCAGGGACGGCTATTCAGGTGACAACGTGGATATACCACATAGATTCTATATTAATCTGATAAGAAGAACTTGAAAACAGTTTTATTTAAATTTTAACATAAAGTAAGTACCTACTGCCACGGTCCCAAAACGCACGTTCTGAAGATGGGTGTCGTTACATACGAAACGCGTAAACAACATACGCAAACTACACGTGAGTGAAAAACGTTTAGTTAATCTATACTAATATTATAAAGCTGAAGAGTTTGTTTGTTTGTTTGAACGCGCTAATTTCAGGAACTACTGGTGCGAATTGAAAGATTCTTTTGTGTTGAATAGACCATTTATCAAGGAAGGTTTTAGGCTATATAACATCATGATGCAACTAATAGAAGCGAAGAAATTATGGAAATTGCGTGTGCTGCGAAAACGGTTCAAAATTCAAATAATGAATGCCCAAAATAACTATTCCACGCGGAAGAAGTCGCAGGCACAGCTAGTGAAAAAATAAAATGAATTCAGTCATGATTTGGTGACGGTATTTACCAAAACTCACCGTATGACACCCTTTCAATTAAGGCACTCATTAAGATATAATAAATAATAAAGCTCGATAATCGGAGCTTCGAGTGACTTGGTGGTACAATTATGTAAATCACATCATAAAACTTACGTGATTCGTACAATCGTGCAATATTATATTGATACTATTCGTTGTGCGTTGGTAGTATACATAAATCCTCGTACGTTTTTTCCTTATTGGCTGTATTATCTGTCTTGAAGACGTTTTACATTTTTAATCTTGATATTTCCCTCGTCATACAGTATCTATTAAACCTAATCAACGTACATACCTCCCCAACCTCCCCCAGTTATCGTCCGGAGAGTTTTCAATGTATTTCCACTGAATAGGGGAGACGCGGCCTCCGTGGAACTGTTGTCGTTTGTCGTTTAAAACCCAGTTGTAATGCTATTTCAATCATTCAATTATGACTGGTTGGGGTACGATAATTTGTTGTGGTGTTTTGGGTAAGAGTTTAGGTCTAATTGGGTTTGTGTAAAATAAAATAAAATACAATAGCCCTTATTTCTACTACTACAAAATTGTTTTGTATATTTAAAAGAAATTGCCTTTAAATTAATCACAAATAAAAACAATTTAAAAATAATACATATATATGCACATATTTTCAGAAATGTATGGAAATCGATACTTAGTAAAAGGTTGAACTAATTAAATAAAATGTTATTGGGGCTCAACTCACTTGAAGCATTACTACTACTACAAAATGTTAAGAATTGAATTTAAAATTACTAACGTTATTATAGATGAATAATTTAATGATAATATTTTATTATACCACATATAAAGGCGTGGTTAATTAACACTTTACAGTCCTAGCATAATGTGTGGGCATTAATAATATAATGGGAGACAATAAAACTACTCCACTATTTCACTAACAAAGTTTGTGAAATTTGTAATTTCATTACTAAAATTGGGTCCTCGCTAGAAATCAATTACATAGGCACCCAACTTCCAGAAAACTCGAGCAAAGTGTTTCTACTATCTACGAAATTGAGTGTCAAGTTCCTACACATTTCCTTATTATCAAGGAAAATTAGATACTTCAAGAAAAGAAACCGAGAAGTAATAAGGGATGTTCCTTGAATAGGAGGATATTTATCGCGCAGCAAAAATAATGTTTAGGTCTATCAAAAATAATGAATATTCATTGTAACGGTTTATAATTGAACGTAGAAAACGTTCAATTTGAACTATGATGTTAAATTTAACATAGGTAATGAAAGTAAGCTTACATACGTAGTTTAAATCAATTTATTGTTATTCTGAGAACATTAATGATTAATGACTTTTTAAAATATTTTATTACACAGAAAAAATAAACACTTAGTAGTTACCTTTTTTACATAGGTTCACACTTGACTACAGCTTGCCTGATGTTAAGCAACGTTCTAATCTACGCTTGCCTAGAAGAAACCGGTTTACTCTCGGCTTGAAGACCGATAAATTATAATTCAAGGGGAATAGAGATTCGGGCAAGGAGTTCCACAGTTTGGCAGTACCTATTCCGGAAATAGATGCTTTCTCATGAATTTAGGTGTTCATCTCATTACGGCCCTTGCGTAAGTACGTTGAAAATGTTCTTGTTTTCGGAAAAGGAAGTCTCTATTACCATTATCTTAATGTTATGATTGAGGAAAAAAATGAAGATTACATATGTCTGCCAATCTTTTGTTAGGTTACTATCTGTACTGTATGAGGTTTCTTACCGAGATGCGAAGCAATTTGACCCCTATATACTACAAATACGGAAGATATTTGTATGTGAATGTATAAATAAAGTTTTCTAACTTAGTCTAGTATGTGACATGATAATGTTGACCTCCAGAAGTGGTATAATAAAGTGCAGCATTTCGTTGGAAGCTGAATATTACTGTCCCCTTTATTTAGCCAATATTTACAGTCTATTTAGTTGGATTGTCTATCCCGCTTGCTACGTCTGTTTGTTGTTTTTTTGATAATAGTTAAAGTTTGTAAGGCTGTTTATAGAATTATTTTTTTACAAAATGATGGTCTTGCCTCTAAATTGAATTAAGCGAGCAGTACCGTACAAGCGTTTGTGATGCTTTGAATGGAACTTGCTCACAAACGAGGAGGCCAAAACCAGCCGAGACTCATTAGTTGGTGATATTTAATTCTCACTAACTCATATTGAAAAATATCAATTGCCTGGAAGAGATTACGTAAGTAATAAGTCCGCCTTCTTGTATATACATCTATAGTTTAAATTCTTTTATTATGTAATTTCGTTGTATTTTGGTGTGCAATAAAATTGTATTGTATATTGAAACGTTTGCTTTAGTGTGCTTTAGTGTTCTTGCATTCTGTATCTCTTGTTTCGTGTCCCAATAAATGTATTTTTACTTTTTTTTTTACTTTTACTTTTTTAGTAGTTAATTATAATAAATGTTTAAAGAATCAACAACTAGACTATGTCACTTGAATAACGCAAAAAATCGTGGAGATCTTTCTACACAGGGAAAACATATTTTTAAATCCCATATTCCCAGAACCTAAAAATTCCAGTCCACAAAATCCACAAACGTACCCGGAGAGCCTATGTCACTCTCTGTAAAAACATATCTCTATATGAATATTCCCGACATCACTCACAGTTAAGACTTCATACAGTATTTTAAGTTCATTAAATTACTGGAGAGCAGCAAAAATGCTGGGATTATACGCTTCCGTGGGTCGGATGACACGTTCAATTATAGGTCCCGGCTGATTGTCTAGTACGGCAGTCGTTAAGCCATGTTAGAGACCCTTAGGGTGGTTTGATAAACTCTCGGCACCAGAGTTGGCCACTCTCATTTGATAAGAAGAAGTGTATATGCTTATAGTGAAAATTCCAAGTAGAGGTTTTAATCTTGTCTTTCGGCATTTCCGTGTATTTTTTTTCTATACATTCTAACATTGCAGAGGTGTCTTAAATGCATTAGATAAGAAGGCAGTCATATGGAGCAAGGCTGTTATGACCACGGGGTGATATCTTGAATGTGTTCTGAATATCGTCAGTGTTACATATCTATTTCATACTAAATTAGTGTTGTTAAATGGTAGGTCCCGGCTGCGGTAGTCGTTAAGCGATGTCAGAGGCCCTTAGGGCAGCTTGATAAACTCTCGACACCATATGTGGCCAGTGGCCACTCTCATTCGATAAGAAGAAGAAATGTTTTAATTTAATAAGAATAGTTTCTATTGTATATATAGGTATATTTTTCAACATTTCGAGTAAAATTACTGCCAGCAACACCTTTACTGTGCCCAACCAAAGAGACAAAGAATAAAAATGTCCCTGAAGTCCAAACATTGCCGCACTTTGAATGTGTGATTGCACCGCGAGTTGATTCGAGCGTGAGTTTGCTCACTTGAGGTTTAAATGTACACCTTTGTAATAAGATGGACTTGAGGTGTGAGATTGAAGTTAGTAAAACTTTATTCAATTAATGTCAAAAGCGAGTGTGGCTCAGTGGTTCCAGTGACTGCATTTCATCCAGACGCACCCTGGTTCGAATCCGGCCATAAACAAATGACTTGTTTTTAAGTTACGTGTGGATTTGCACTCGCTTAGCGGTGAAGGAAGACATCGTGAGGAAACCTACATGTTTGAGGACCAAACCAACTTAAATCACCGAAATTATTAGAATTAACTGCACCTAAAATCAGGTTTGTTAAAAAACCATTAACCCAATTGTCAACCTGCAAAAAATGGTTCAATATTATGTTTAAGGCTCGTAAATAAATGTTTATCATCTTTAAAGTTAGAAGTCTACAATTGAACCTTCAAGATAATTGTATAAAGTTAAAAAACTAAACTAACAATACGTTTAGTTGTACATTTGTAGGTGCTATTCCTTTTTTTCTTGGACATTTATCTAAGAACTGGCCAACTGACGGCAATAGTTTAAATATGATAATCATAAACTTAAATTGTAGCTCGAAGAGACAGGAGCGCTTCATATTGAGATAAATTGTAGTGTTCAACGAAATATCCCGGTTAGTTGCATTTATGAGGGTTGTTGCATTCATGAAACCTAATCTTTACGTAAATTTCATGGAATTGGGTCAAGCTTCATCGTAGTCTCTAGTAGCGCTTTAAACTGGACCTGGCTATTAATATATCTTGACAATTTCTTAGCGGATTTGGATTTTAATTATATGAGTAAGTTCAATGAGGGTGGCAAAGTGTGTTGTTGAGAGTTTTTTAAATCTCCTCAGGGGCTCAAATGTCATTAATAACGACAAAACGATATTGCTGTCAAATTTGTTTCAACCAAAGCAATTTCTAAAAAAAATACAGAGGAGGATATTTCACCTACTTCTTAAAATTGTTTACATACCTATATGAAATTTATAATACACAAATTAATAAGTAAAATATCACAAACCCAAAAGTATATAGCTACAAAACATTTGCGAACAAATAACTTGAGCACATAACGTTTTAGATTACATTTAGGCCCAAAGTGTTAATAATTTTAGGCATTTTAATTCTCAGTCGCACATAAATTGCGAGATATGTTAGATCCACACGAGACGGTAGAATTAATGATGCCATTTCCACTGAGAATTTTGTTATTTTTAACCCTTGGTGCGAAAAGAGAGGTGTGAGAAGTCTAACGTGTATTGTGAGTATACTTAACACTAGCTGTGCCTGCGACTTCGTCAGCGTAGAATAGTTATTTTGGGCATTATTTTATAAGCCTTCAAAGATGAATAATTTTCCCTTTTTTTCCACATTTTCCATTGTTTCTTCGCTTCTATTAGTTGCAGCGTGATGTTATATAGCCTTCCTCGATAAATGGTCTATTCAACACAAAAATATTTTTTCAATTTGCACCAGTAATTCCTGAGATTAGCGCGTTCAAACAAACAAACAAACAAACTCTTCAGCTTTATAATATTAGTATAGATTAACATAAGAAGATTTGGGCGTGAAACTAGATGCGGGGCTCAAGTTTAATCATCATATTGAAGATATTTGTGATCGTGCTTTCAAGTCTTTGGGTTTTGTACTGAGGCAGTCGGCTAGATTCATGGACAGGGGTACTATAGTTCTCTTGTACTATGCGTTAGTGCGAAGTAAGCTGGAGTACAACTCTATCGTTTGGGACCCACATGAAGCTAAATACAATCTGATGCTGGAAAAAGTGCAAAAGAAATTTTGTAGGTACTTGTATAAAAAAATTTATGGTTATTACCCGTATTTGTATCCGTCTCTATTTGTTTCCGGAATGGTAGGCATCAATACGTTAGAAGTTAGGAGACGTTGTGCATTGATGATGCACTATTACCAGTTACTGAACGGTGTTATCGATGACCCGAGTACGCTCGCTCGCTTGTCGCTGAGCGTGGCTGCGTGGGCGCGCGAGCCCCGCGCGTGCTGCGCGCGCCGCCTGCTCGCGGGGCCGGCGCGCGTGCGCACCGACACTGCCAGGTATTCATCCACGGTACACGCCATAGATCTACTCAACGATATGATTGCTCAAATCCCTGAGGTTGATTTATTCAATACTAGATTTAATTCTATGTTACATTTTTGTATAAAATTTAATAGTGATCCAAGCTTCTATAAAGCTCGGTATCGTAAATTATAAGTATATAAGTTATAACATACTGTGCGTTTTGGTAAAAGCTGTTAGCATGGTATGTATCTGAATTTAAAATAAATAAATAAGCGTTTAATAATGATTAGTGTGGGACTAGATGGCTACTTCAAAATATTTGTTTATTCATTCATACATTATTTTACTTATTGTTTGTATGTAACGATGTTAATGGCACTGTTGGATTTAAATTAATCAATAGCTATGATTTTCAAACCAGTTTAAACCTTCTCTGTTTTGCGAATGTTTATTACACTGTGATTATAAATAACCAATTTTTTAAAATTATTTCGAATATTTTTGATTGAATGTAGCTCAGAGAAAAAAAAACAATATGTTCAACGATTTTCAATTACAATTAAACATTAAAAAAAATCTGTTTTTAAAAATTTCTTCGTCATAACACACTCAGTTTTAAATTTTTCATAATAATCAGCTAATGATCCGAAATGGCCACTGTTCACAATATCTATCATAAACGAGTAGTACTCATATGACAAAATTTCTAATTTCAAAACCCGTAATAAAGTGGTATTTCCTAACAAGTTTATAAAGATAAAAGATAAAGAATCTTTATTGATAATGTAAAATTGTAACATACATAGGTATAAGTACTCACAGAATATGCTACACAAATTACAATATCTCGTCAAGTTGAATTTATAACATTTAGCTTTTATAAAATTTTAGAAGTTACATATGTCTAGTTTTATTAATAAAATAATGAAAAGTTTTGTTGTTAAAATCATGTCAAACATAATAATAGGTATGTAATCATACAATATGTCAACTTAAATAAATCTTGGTACTGTCACTTTAGCTGTATAGGGGCTAAAATGACAATTTGGCATCACACTCCTTACCTAGTAGTTAATTACATAATTTCTAAGCAAGATTAGAATCAATTGGTAGTTGACTGTAGTCATTTTCAAAGTATTCTTTAAAACTGTATAGTGTCTGATCTAACAATAATTGTTTGACGCTATTGCAAAATTGCTGATCATTATTCAAAGACTGAATGTGTGCGGGGAGTTTATTGAACAGTTTCTCTCCCATTATAGTGGGTAGTTTCTTAGTCATACACAGCCTAGGCACAGTTGGTTTTAACAATACTCTGTTTATCTTGGTTCTATTTGAGTTATAAGTCTTAAGTTTAAACAAATGTGGATTTCTTTTTACAAACTTTATAATCTCTAAATCTCTAAATATATTGCGACACTGACCTCAAAATCTTCAACTCTTTGAAATGGTTTCTACAAGACTTTCTATATCTACCTCCCACAAGTACTGTTATTGCTCGTTTCTGCATTATTAACACTCTTTCAAAGTCTGTCGCATTGCCCCATATACTTATGCCGTATGAAAGTATAGAGTGTATGTATGAATAATAAGTTTCCTTTAGGTGCTCTGGGCTTGTTATTGGTTTCAACTGTTTTAATGCATAAACCCCTTTTGCCATTTTTTTACAAGTACTATCAATATGTTCCTTCCATGTTAAGGAGGGATCTAAATCGAATCCTAATAGCTTAACATGCTTTGCGTATATACATTCAGTTCCATTCTCTAATATTAATCGAGCTTCTTTAAAGTTTGGTGATACAGCATTGAAGGACATTATATTCGTTTTATCAGTATTCAGTTTCAGACCATTCACCGTAAACCAGTTTTCAAATTCAAATTCAAATTCAAAATATATATTGCGGAATATAGGTTACACAGTTGTTAAAATATTACATAATGGACCTCTATACTCCCACCCATAGGGCACGCAATTTACAGACAACAAAATAAAAATATAAAAAATACAAAAGAAATCTTTCATTTAGAACATTAAGATTGTTTTTTAAATTTTATAACATTTTCACAATCGCAAATTTCAGCTGGTAATTTATTCAGAGCATTCAGTCAATTATATGTTACAATCATTAAAGTCTTATATCAATACCTAAATCTTTGTCCGAAATAAATTCATCTACCGTATAATATGCTTTGCCTACAAGAAAGTCGTTGAGTTGTCTTTTAAATATATTAACATTGGTTTGTGATCTAATGTCAATGGGTATTTTGTTGTATATTAGAGGAGCAATACCAAACACACTTCTATTATAGGAGGCTGTTCTTCTATTGTGGGCATATATCATTCCCTCACGTCTACTACCCGTTTCAGTCATTTTGAAAAGGTCAGGGTTTGTTTTTATGAACATGGCAACTTCACTTATATATATTCCGGGGACGGTGAGTAATTTTAATCTACTAAAATGATTTTTACATGACTGTGTTTTTTTTCAGGCCGCATATAGCGCGAATACAACGTTTCTGCGCCAGTAGCGCTTTTGAGTTTAATTCTTTTGTCGAGTAGCCCCAAAAAATAATGCCATATCGTAGGATTGAGGCAGCATGACCATGGTATGCAGTTAACATCGTGTTTTCGCTCACTACCTTACGCATCTGATACAAAGCATACGCTGCTTGGTGCAGCCGATTACATACAACTTCAATATGATACTTCCAACCCAATTTGTTGTCAATATTGATGCCTAAGAATCGTGTCATATTGGTTTCTTCTACTTTCTGTCCGTTATAGTCTATGTCCAGATTAGCCGTATCATTGTGTTTAAGTCTAAAATACATAAATTTGGTTTTGTCAATATTTATCTCTAAATTATTGTTATTGAGCCAGGTTACTACCGTTGTCAATGTATCGTTAATGTCAGATTGTATGTCATTTAAATTTGAATTTGTAAACAGAATTGTACTGTCATCGGCGAACAATGTCAAATGGTGATTCGTTACATTTGGTAAGTCGTTTATGTATATGAGGAACAAGAGCGGACCCAGCACACTTCCTTGCGGAACACCATATTTCACCTCGCGTATATTTGAATTGAATTTCATTATTTTCATTGATTTATTACAAAGTCTACTTATTTCTGTAACTTGTAGCCGATTGCATAGGTATGATTTTATAAGGGTGTGTACATTGCCTCTTACGCCGTATTTCCACAGTTTATCTAGTAGTATTCCGTGATGGACTTTGTCAAAAGCTTTTGACATATCCATATATATAGCTATTGCACATCTTTTTTTGTCTAGGGCTGTCATGACCTTACTCAGAAAATTGTACACTGCCATATTTATACTCTTATTTTTTCTAAATCCATACTGGTTGTGTGCCAAAATGCCCTTACTTTCGAAGTAGTTATATAAGCGGTTGCTTATTACTTTCTCAAAGACTTTTGACAGTACGGGTATGAGTGCTACTGGGCGATAGTTCCCTACTATGGATATATCTCCTTTCTTATGAATTGGTTTAACAATCGATGTTTTCAGATCCTTCGGAAATATTCCTTTTGCTATGCACTTGTCAATAATATAACTTAGGACTGAGGCTATAGCTGCACTGACGTCTTTAAGAACAGACGTAGTAATACCATCTGTCCCAACACTAATAGTGTTCTTTAAGTGGGTTATTATGTTGTATATCTCTACTGGGGTTGTAGGCACAAAAAAATATTGAGTTATTTTGAGACACTTGCGAATACGACTGATAGCTATTGTTTTTATTGCTAGTTTCTGTTGCCATGTTAATGAAATAATCATTGAAACAATTTGCTATATCAGTAGGGTCTGTCGATATATTGTCATTTCCTGTTTTGATGTGAGTAATGGGTACGTTTGGGTAATTTTCTTTTTGTCTATTTATCACATCCCAAGTCGCTTTTCCTTTGTTAGTAGAGTTTTTTATATAATAATCATTTTGTGCACGCTGTGTTAACTTAATTATTTTTTTATATCTCTTTGAATATTTGATGTAGGCTTCCCTGGATGTGTTGGTTTTTGATTTTCTATAATTCCATAAAAGTGTAATTTTCTTCCTAGCGCATCTTTGAATGCCCTTAGATACCCATTTGGGGCGCTTTATGTGAGAGCATTTAATTTTGGTAATCGGAAAGCAAAGTTCATAGAAGAGTAAGAGTGTTTGATGGAATTCTCGAAAAGCCAACTCAGGGTCGTCGTTATTGTATACTTCCTGAAATGTAAGACTACTTATGCATTCATTGAATTTACGTTTATTATCTCTACTATAGTCTCTCTTCATTATGTACCACCATTTGATTCTACAACTTTTTTTTTACTGGGAATGTGAACAATTGTGCTGTATGGTCTGATATAGCAGGTTCCATTATTTTACCTGTCGCCCCTCTGATATTGTGGAAAACATGGTCCAGACTAGTGCCACTGCAAAGTCGAGTTGGTTCATTAAATTGAATTTTCATATTGTATTTGTGTAATAACTTTTCTAACTCTCTTAAAGTTTTATTTATACATTTCTGAAGTTCTTCATGTGAGTCAGCGGTTATAATCACTGTCGTATCATCTGCATACCGGATCTCCTTTAATTCCACTAAGGCATAAATCATTGAGAAATACCAGAAACAAGGCATTTTCCAATGACGATCCCTGCGGAATTCCTATATCTACTTTCCCTGGTGATGATTTATGACGTTGTTTGTCTATTTTCACTTCGACAATTTGCTCTCTATCTTCAAGGAATGATTTTATAAGTCGGAGAGGTTTTCCAGTTATTCCGTAAGCTGAGAGCTTCACTATTACAAGGTCATGACTCACAGAGTCAAAAGCTTTCGATAAGTCTAGAAATATTCTAAATAATCGTTTCTACTAGCTTTTGAGCCGCAGACGTAGTCGAGTAATTTTTTCTATATGCGTATTGGGCATTGGTGATCAAATTATTCTGACTCATATGGCTCATAATATTGTCTGCCATCAGTGATTCTATAATTTTTGAGACTGTGGGTATTATTGTTATTGGTCTATAATTATTCACAGAAGTGGTTTCTCCCTTGCCTTTATATAATGGTGTGACTCTGTTCTTTTTTAGTGTTCTAGGATATTCATCCGACTGCAGAATATTGTTAATAAGGAAAGTTAGATGGTCCCCCAGACGCAAAATTATATCTTATAGAAAAGATCCGGATATATCGAATATATCCATCGTCTCTGATCGGTCAATCTTTCTCTTAGCTATGTTCATTAGTTCAAGGGGAGTTACATACTTAAATTTAAAATTATCCGACGGAAAAGATCCCTGTATTTGTAGTAAACCCATTGCTTCTTGTATGTTTGGTGGGTTATTTGTCTTTAAGTTCTGACCAATTGAAATAAAATAATTATTTAAGTAATCTGCTATATTTTCTTTTCTTATTTTTATTTTGTTTTCGTCCAATAGATCCCATGTCCATTCTTTTATATCTTTATTTGTTTCTTCTTTAATTACATTCCACACCTCCTTTTTGGGGTTTTTCGCATTATTTATTCTACCCTCAATGTGTTTTTTCTTACTTTCATCTAAAAGTTTATTCATTAACTTAGTTTTTATTTCTATTATATCCTGAGTGGATGTTACTTGTGGGTACTGTCTCTGAATTTGGTATAGGTCATGTATGTCTAATTGTAATTTTATTATATCTTCAGAGATCCAAGGACATTTTTGTCTATTTCTTATACGCCTTGTTTTGATTGGTAAATGCACATCCCTGTACCATATGAATTTATTAAAAAACTTTTCAAATGTGGAGCTGTCATACACACTAAATAATGTGTCCCAGTCTGTAGCTAACATTGAGTTACATAACTCTTCTATTTGATAATTTTCACAAAAGCGCTTTTCAACATATATCAATTTGGGTATGTGTTTCTTGGCAGTATTCAAGTATACTAATTGAGCATCATGGTCGGACCCAATTGCTGTAGCAATGTGATTAATGTTAATGTTACTTTCTGGTCCATTAGTAACTAGACAGTCAATTGATGATTTAGATCCTTTATCAAATCTAGTTGGAAAATTATCAGCATTTCTAAATTGATAGGTCTTTAGGATGTCATTTATTGCTGTCCTTTCTGAGGATTCCACCAGAAAATCAACATTCCAATATCCCAAGAACAAAATTTTAGTATCAGTCATATCACACAATAAATTAAACAGTCTATCCAGTACTTTAGTCATTTTTACAAAATTACCTGCCCCGGTCCTATACATACCTATGATTAACAATTTACAGTCCTTTAAGCTAATTTCTATACAACTTAATTCACAATGAAATTCATGACAAAGTTCATCTATTTTAGTACATTTATTATATTTTATCTTATTTTTTACAAATATGGACACCCCACCATGAATAAAATTTTGTCTCACATAGTAATTAGCATGTTTGAAATCCTTAAAAGCTATATTTTCTACCTCACTATTATTCAACCATGTTTCAGAAAAAACCATTACATCAGGGCTGTATGATTCTGCAAGAACTTGTATTTTTGACATTTTATTCCTAATACACCTACAATTTAGATGCATTATTTTAAAATCTTTTTCTTACATATTACAGTTATTTTTTGTGACATTTGGCCTAAAAAATCATTTATAGTCAGTGATTGCTGCATACTTGTTTCCATATTTACTTGGTTTATTGAGATATTGGATGCAGACTGAGATTCAGTTATAGAAATACAAATTCTGGATTTTAGTTATATTTCCACCATCTTTGTTTACGACTTGGTACATGAGTGTAGGAATTATAAGAACTGAGAAATGGAAGCCATGAATTTAGTTGAGTGAAGTTTTAGCGCCTTCTAGCTTCTATATTAGGGTTGAAAATATTTGAATTTGTGAGATCTAGTCAAAGTTAGTTATTTTACATTATGCTAGTCGTTGGATGTTTATTTTGTTATTTAATTAGAGATCGCTTAAATCTTAACTCCAAGGTATTAATGAGGTTAATAAGAGAAACAATAAGAAATTAAAACTAAGAACTACGTACCAAACTTATAATGTATATTGTATATGTTAGATAAATGTACTGTACATATCGAGTATTTTGTTTATTGTTGACTAGCTGGTGCCTGCGACTTCGTCCGCGTAGAATAGTTATTACCATAAAAACGGTTCTAGTGAGTTAATCTTAAAAGATATAAATATACTGTTGCGGACATTTTGTTAGATCATTTCAAGAGAAATAATTCTTTCATACATATTTTTTTGATATTCTGAACCGTTTTCGCAGCGCACGCAACGGAAGCCCTCAAAGATGAATAATTTCGCCGTTTTTTCTAATAAAATTAATCATCTTTACCAGGAAATCATCAAAATAATTAGTTAACTTTAATCAAAATCAAATCATAAAAACAATTGAGCATAAACTTTGCAACACAATAATATATATATAAAAAAAAATAATACTTAAAATAAAATCAAATATCTCCTATTAGGTTCTTGAGGACTTTAAGATCACAGATTTATGTAGGTATTGGTTAACAATTTCAATCATTTACACAACAACAATATCATTTGGTGGATTACCTATTTATAATTGACTAGTTTCTTACATGATCTCATTGGTCTTTGGTTTTTTTCTTCTGTTAACATGGTATCATTATTTGCAAGGCATGTTTGAGCTTTTTTGGTCTTAGGATTATTATTATTACTACCTTCTTGAGGTTTCTTAGCCCTTGGCTTTTCTGCACCTTTCTTTTTTTCAGTTTCACCTTTCTTTTTATCAGTTTCACCTTTCATTTTTTCAGTTTCACCTTTCATTTTTTCAGTTTCACCTTTCTTTTTTTCAGTTTCACCTTTCTTTTTAACTGCAGGTTCCTTAAAAAAAAGACTGCATTGGCCATCACTTGAATCTGTGTCCCAAAACTTTTTATGTATCTGAGTTTCCATCACCCTTTTTGGTTTTGTTTGGTAAAGTTTGGGTTTATCTTTCTTTTCTTCAAGTTTTTCCAATTCAGCTTCTCTTTCAATTTGTCTGTCATTCTTCTTTGGTAATTCTTTGTTTGAAGTTGTATTTTCTTTGGCATAGCCATTTTTTGTAAAACTTCTGATTTGGTCATCACTTCCCAATCCAAAATCTGTGTCCCAAGGGTCCAACACCCTTGTTTTGGGTTTACTAATCTTTTTATCATGTTTTTTGACTTCAGAATCTCTTTCAATTTGTCCGTCATTCTTCTTTGGTAATTCTTTGTTTGATGTAGCATTTTCTTTCTTTCGTGATTTGTCTATGTCAACAGAGTAGTTGGCATTGGCTGTAATAACTGTTTCATTCTTTGTGTTTTCAATAACAATGTTTGTTTGCTTCTTATTTATATCTCTGGTCTTAGGTGAGTTATCGCGTGATGTTATATAGCCTAAAGCCTTCCTCGATAAATGGTCTATTCAACACAAAAATATTTTTTCAATTCGCATCAGTAGTTCCTGAGATTAGCGGGTTCAAACAAACATACAAATTCTTCAGCTTTATAATATTAGTATAGATTTAGAGAGGTTTTCGGGTTTTGATAAATTTCATATACTATTGAGTTAAGTATATAAATCTAATAAATTCAATTATATATGAAATTGATCCAAACCCGAAAATCCCTCTAAATCAACAATAAACAGTATACTCGATATGTACAGTACATTTATCTAAACTAAATAATCTATCTAAATTAAAATAAAACTAGTTTCCTTAAAACCATCATGAAAAAAGTTGTAAAAAATATTTATTAAGTTTTATATTTTCACGTAAGCAGCAGGATCTTTTTACATGTACAAACTAGGTTCATAATATAATATCTATCTATAAATGAAACTCTGGATATATGTCAATATAGTATTTTTCCGCTGCGACTGCTTCTTAACCACTATATAGGTATATTAGAGTTTAATTTACGATGGATTTCCGCAAAGTAACGCCTGATTCAATATCTTATAATAATTATGAGAGAACCTGATCGTATTTGTGGCCATATTAAAGTGATAACAGCAATATAAACGTTTAAAAGTCAACAAAGGTTGGCTGAGAGTCCTATTAATTTTTTATCTACCCTCGAAATGTTGTCTCATCGCTTTGCCAACTATAACGACGCTATTTAAAGGCAAATGTCTATTTTTGTTGAGGTAAACCCCTTAATGCAGTATCGTTAGAAAATATCAGCTGACTAAATTTTTATCATAAAAAAGGCTAGTTTTGAGTAATAGGCACATTTTAATAAAGCTATTTGTTAAAGTTTTTTGGGTAATGAATCTTACAAGAATTAATTTAGTTTAGTCCTAAAAACAAGAGAACGCTTTTGTTTTTAACGAACATTAAAATAACAAACAAATATCTACACTTATAAAAAATTACAAAGATTTCTTTGTAAATTTTGAACAGATACAGATACAGGAAAATAAATTTTCAATAATAAACAAAGAAATGAATTAATTGTTAACGAATATTTAGCATAATTTTGTGTAACTAACGATTTGTGTTCAAAAATAATGGTTTTGTTGCTTGGTGATAGCTCAATGTATAATGCATTTTTGCATTTTATTTTCACATTATTTTAACCAAATCGAACATTGATACCTATTCTCTCTTTTTGAGTCGTATTTCCTCATGACTGAGGGTCGTGACTCCCCCGCAGAATTAATTCGTTAGGGGAGTTTTCTTGGGCAGATACATCGTGGTGGGCGCCCAGGTCCTTCCACGGAAGACACACATGTCCTCGGATATTGTGGTCCTCAAACATGTCGGTTTCCTCACGATGTTTTCCTTCACCGTTAAGCGAGTGCAAATCCACACATAACTTGAAAATACAAGTCATTGGTGTAGGGCGGATTCGAACCAGGGTGCGTCTGGATGAAAAGCAGACACTGGAACCGTTGAGCCACACTCGCTTTTTTAACCTATTGATACCTATTAATGTCCCAATAATGTGTGTGCTTTTGAATCCAATGATAGATAATAGTTAAAGTATTAAAAAGTATGGATTAGTGAGACTGGCTAGCCGTGGTGTCCAGAATTTATGAACTGCTTCAAGGGCATTTGATATGGCTTAACGACAACTTTACTAAACAAGCAACCAAATAAGAATCTATTTTATCGAAAATATTGTTACGGAAGCGGGTTCAAATAAACACCGTTTTAATTTTGCACAACGTCACATCACAATTTTATTCTTCACCACTCCCATTCCCGTCAAAATTAATATGTAAAAAGATACTACTAACCTATTTACAAAAACAAAAGAGTTCCTATACCTACATAAAACAAAACAGTTCTTACACCTACATTCAAAGAGGTTCTACGTCACAATATTATTCTTAAAATGATAAGTACCTACCTAGTTCAAAGTTCAATAACGATCAACAATACCGGGACATTTTAAAGGATTCTATACAAAATGATTGGCCCAATCTACCTCGCTCTCCCAAAAAGGTATCTAATTTCATTGTTTTCAATTTTCACTTCAAATATTGAAAAAACAAACATTCTGTTCGTAAAATTTCGTATGTTTACGAAAAAAAACCCTATTTATTTGCACAAAATTCTATTTGAGCCAGCATCCGGGCCCAAATGGAGCGGACAAAATAAAATTTTAATACCACTTTGTCGAATATAATCTCCCTAGGGAACATGGATTACAAAATATGCGTAGATAAGAATATTATGTACTTAAAGTCTTGTAATTTGTGAGGTAAAAGATTATTTCAAACAGCGCACAAAAATATGAAGAAACTTTTAAACTAACCTAATGGAACATTAGATATGTATTATTAACAACAATAAAAAATAGAAAAAAGGGGAAAATAACTAAACATACTACTTCTAACTACAACATAAAAAGGGGCACTAAGAAAATCTTTACAAAAGCCTAAAGATAATCCAAGTGCATGGAACATTGGAAATTTGAATAAGTCTTTTTTTTTAGAATATTTTAAAAATAAACAATCGAAAACGAATGTAAATGCTCGAAAGCTAGGCAAATAAGACAACCTTTCACATTCTTCAGTAACTCAATTTTTCCATGTTTTGTGCGAATGCCAATGTTACGACTAAATATTTATTGAATTTTAAGCAAGAATCATATTTTTCTACTAATTACAAACTTCAAACTTCCACGGCCTATCTTTCCCTTGTGTAAAATCGCAGGTTATTTTCGTCATAAATGTGAACAGTGAAATATTCAGAAAGGGTGTAACATGTAATTAAGGGTGTGTAATTTAGATTACGCCCTTTAGGATTTGATTAGTATGGGAAGTGGCGACAAACATATTTCGGTGAATACTAAACGTGTTTCAGGAAAAGTTAAAATTAGAGCAAAATTATAAAGAAGATTGTTAATTAATCTTGAATGTGGCGTACTGACTTTAATTATGAATGTAAATAAATGTTTGTGTCAATCAAGGCGTAAGAAACGCAAAAATATTTTTGTGATGTTTCTTTTCTGAATAAGATATGTTAATATTTTATCATATTGAAACTAAGTCTAAATATGTGCCTTATTCGAAGATGAAACAGATATCATCTTGCTTAAGCTACATATGTGGCATCTTAACATATAACAAATAGCAACATTTATATTAACGTTAGACTAAATATCTTTGATATTCGTTATGTCTTACTCCCATCCAAATCATCCCATCCAAAATATACTCGACCAGTTTGTTCGAGTTGAAAATTAAAATATTTTGTTGGAAGTCAAGCTCACAAAAATAATCTTATGCCCAGTCTTACTACCTCAGTCTTGGTCATTTTTCCCGACTTGAAGAGGTCTGGTGGCAGTCGCTCTTTGTAAAATCGTCGTAATAATGCAATGGGCCTTATTACAAAACGTGGTTTAAATATATATACATAAGTCTAGACCAAGTCCGTTTTAGTTGTTCGAAAATTGTGTGTCTTCTGTCATAATTATCAAACTGTCAAAATATACCAATGTTAAATCAAAGTTCTAATCTTTTGTTAACATTTTGATTGCTTGTATTTGATGTCTGAACAACAACAAGCCACTTTTTATTTTCATAGTCCTGGACTAATATTTAAACCGCGTTTTGTAATAAGACGGATTGTATTTACGAACATGGCTAAAAGGAACAACAAATGCTATGTTAATAAAAACCTTTTGAAGAGGAGAGAAGATAAGAAGCCATTACTCCAACAAAGCCTAGATCTAGGCATCAAGTCGCAAGTGCTACCTCAAACCATTAACAATCCTTGGTTATAGGTCCTCATCTTTTCTGACTTTCCGCGCCAATGGAGGCAAAAACTTGATAAATGATGTAAGTAATACTCGGCTGACCTTTGATACATAGAATATTTTATATCAGTAGGTTTAGTTTGTAAGAATATACAAGTAGATATATAAATTGGAAGTAGGTATTTTACTTTTGCTAATTAAACCATCCAATCACATTTTTTTAATAATAGTAGGATATGCCATTTATTTGAACACATATTTCATGTACAGAGTATCTTAAAATAAGTAAATCATGATTTAATGAAACTCAATGACATCCATCCATAGTAGGACCTCTTTGTATCAAAAAGGCACAAGACCGACGCTAATGGATGCATATACTCAGCAATAGGTCTACAAACGCTGAAGATGATGATGATGAATGAAACTTAATTCATTAATTTATATAATTATTTTGCGCAGTGATATACAATTAATAAAGTAAAATCGCGGTATCTGAGGTGTAAGAATAACGTTTATTTAGCTGGATGATACACTATGGTGGCTGTTCTACCACGTTGAACTTAATGTTTACACGTTTAATTATGTATTGATATCTTGTTGTGTCTACTAAAAACCAATGACAGATGTTTGCTAAAAAAGCAAACTTAGTCCATATAAATAATTTGAAAATTCCTGCTGTTTTATTTTCCCTGTGTGTTTGATAGTAATGTTATGTATAGGCACATAAAATATTAGGTGAAGGAAAAATGGCTTCATAACTAGTTCACGTATTTTTATTTCAGAAGAAATAGCTTGAAGTTTTTATTAGAAATTTTAGTATAATAATCGACCAGAATTCTATTAACAGAGGGTAAAGTTTTTATAGTTTAGTCATTTATTGAAATGATACATTTGTTGAATTCATTTAACGTTATTTTTTGTTTAAAGATTGTTGGTTACAAACATTAAAACACCGGCTATTTTTTTGTATTATTCAATTCAAAGACACGTACCTACATATTTATATGACTAACTTTTCATTTGGTAAAAAATAATAATAATAGTTTTATGAACCTGAGAAAAAACCTTGTATCATTTTCTGAAAAACTTATTACCTTTTCCTTTTCTATCCGGCAATTCGAAAAGCGGCGAAGCCGCGGGCGTCAACTAGTCTACCATATCATAAAACAACCCAGATCCATCTACTCTATTCTACTCCATGTTTCTCCGATTTCCTCCAAAAACCCAGCCTGTATTATACGTCCGATTTTCCCGCCATCTTGTCACGGCTGAGTGACGTCACAGGCGGCCATTTGTCTTCCTATCAACAATTAGGAGCGGCTATCGGGAAACTGGATTTTGTCTCGTTAGCTGTTACTAGCCACTTTATTATTAAGTGGATGTTAGGTGTTAAGATGAATTATATACCAAACTGCATTTGTAGTTCGGTTGATAAATCTTAACAACCTGATGCATTTGCAGGCTGTTGCTCAAACAGCCGTTGTATTTTTTGAGATCAAAAATAATATGGGATTAATTGCTTCGAAATTGAAATTCATTCATTCATTGAATTGAAGGATTTCTAGAAATTTTGCCTGTTTATCTGTGTCTTTGTTATTTTAAACGCTCATCACGCAAACAGCTGAGCGGGTTATTAGGATTTATGGTATATAGGTAGTATGAGGTATTAGAAGTTGCAAAAGCTACTTTTCATTTTGAAATAATGGGAGCGAAGCCGCATGTAACTAGTATATAATATCGATTGATGGTATTTCAAATTTATTCGTTATTACATTTACAAGCAATAACTACATATTTGCTAAAACTCCAATTTATAGAATAACATACTCGTACATGTCCTAATCACAAAATATACATACGTTTGGTAAGAATTTGTTAGAATTGTATTTAAACAAGATAAACAAGATAAGATTAACCATTTATTTGTAAAACATGGGTACATATTATTTCAAGTCCAATCGTATAAGTATAATGATTTTATTAATTATGTTCTATAATTGTTGCCATTAATGTTAAGACACGATTTAAAGATAGCATTAGATTAGTATACAAAAATTACAAGCTACAGCATTCACGGTAACATTTATTTTCAGCAAATGACTAGTTAAATTTCTTTTTCTCACCCACAATTTGTTCCCACCAACGGGATTCCTTTCTATTCATCAAACCCCTTTTCCAGTAAAGCTCCGGTTGAAGCTCGGTGGAAGCTTTCAGTGTGAGCTTTATAGTACTCTGCAGAATGTGATCAATTGATTTCGACTATTGTATGAAGGTTTATTAGTTACTGGAATTTTTAGGGTGTCTGCGTTAAGGGTGCTCTATAGGCTAATATGGGGTAAAATTTGGGTAAGTTTAGCTGAGAAATGAGTTCTCTAGACAAGCGTGCTGCATCTTAGACTACAGTGATGATCAACATCAGGCAGGCTGTAGTCAAACGTAAGCCAATCCCGTGTTAGTAAGTTGTTAACAAAAGGGATCATGTGATATCTATACAAAACGCATTTAGTGGAATTGAGAAATCCCTCTCTATTGAAGTAACTAAAATAATTGATATACCTGTATTGTCGTATGAGGTAGGACGCTATATCCTGTATGGGGTTGTATGAGCTGATAATGCTGATGAAATGATTTTTTAGAATCTGGTACTTTGTTATAGCAATATAATTCTAATAGATTACTAATTGTCTCCTATGCGTCTAGCAATTATGTTTCAGAATCTAGTTTCCATTCCACAAAATTACTCGTCAAGCTCACATAGTTGCTAATCGAGCCAGATTACATCAAGCTGCGATTTGTGTATAATACAATGATTTCATTATTTTTAGATAATGCAAGTGTAAATAATGAAAATGATACTTGAGTTTTTTTTTCCTTATCTCGGACAATATCGAGGCCTTATTTTCTTTCTCATTCAGTTCTCACTTTTATGCTTCTCGCACTTTCGCGCTTCATACTATTCTTCCTTTCATCCTTCATCTTTCTTGCTTTTGTTTGTCCTATGCATGTATTTAATAAATTGACAATCTTAACTATACACAGATAGGGAATATGGGAGTCTGGGGATGCTTTATTAATCCTACTTATATCTATATACATACAACATAAACTTATAGGCACATACAACATAAACTGAATTATGCAGTTGTACCGTATCTTAATTACTATTTGTTTCTATTTACAACTTTTACTACAATGTTTTTACAGTATTCCAAAAATTTATTTCTCATGTGTTTATTTTCCATGATTTTTTGCAGATTACATACTTTAATATCTATGTCTAGCTCATTTTCGGTGTCATATCTATATCTACCGTACACCGGACATTATACTTGAGATTTGGTAGTATGCGGCATAGATATCTGAACGATAGTTAGAATAAGGTAGTTCCTTTCAAAACTTTATTCACGTAAAGAATACAATAAAAGTCATCACTATATTGCGTTTCTCTTAATTCACGTTAAATTTTCGTAATAATTATGAACAATTAATGAACGCCAGTCACATTGCAAAATAATACTGGTCACTAAACGAAAAAACAACTACATTAATTATCAAGTATTTCATCAAACGTTACTTTGCGGTGAGCTCTGGTAAATGGTAATTTTGAAAAAAAAAACATTTAGTATTTGTTTCGTTGCAATTGCTCATCCCTGGTTTCAGACAACACACAAACAAACAAACCTAAAAACAAATAAATCTGTATGTTTGTTGTTTGAAGCCGGCGAGGAATAGTCGCCCGGCAGCAGCAACAACACTAAATATTGTTTCAAAATTATCATCTAACAATAAATTAATTTTAAAATTTATTTATTATTGACCAACAAATTTATCACGTTCATATAAATAAATATTCGGCGATATTGCACATAGCGCCATCTGGCCCCACACTAAGCAAACATCTGTGTCATGGGCAATAGATAAGTGATTATAATTATTATATATATACTTTTCTATGTATACATATAAAAATTACGTTCGCCAAAAAAAATTGTTTAGATGAAATGCTTTGTGTGCAATTCTATCAAATATATAAATCAGAAGATGTGTAAAATTTAAAAATATACTTACTATTGTTAAACATTTTGTAATTGTAAGGTTTCATTTTCTAAATTTGAAAGTTATGTGAGATTAATTGTGTGATAGGAGATGGAGAGAGATGTGAGATTATTTTTTATTTAATGTACTTTTCTGTAACATGTTCTATATTATCATGTACAGACAGCTAGATTTGTGATCATCACACTGGTTCCTACTCTATCATCAGTGTCGGCAGCATTTAGTGCTGACTACTCATTAATCGATTCGTTGGCGATCCAACTGTATAATATGTGTAGAAACTGAATCTACTGACAAATCTGTAACAATTATAAATGTTATTCATAACAATTTACAGCAAACCATCACATGTGATGATATCTACCCGATAGTATGTTTTGAAACATTTTCAAACCAGTATGTATCTATATTTATAAAAATCAAAGGTGACTGACGGACTAAAATAGTGATCTATCAACGCACAGCCCAAACCACTGGACGGATTGGGCTGAAATTTGGAATGAAGGTAGATGTTATGACGTAGGCATCCGCTTAGAAAGAATTTTTGTAAATGCCACTTTTAAAGGGGTGAAATAGGGGATCTAAGTTTTACTTCTTAATGCGAGCGAAGCCCGCGAGCACCCACTAGTAAATAATAAACATTGACAGGCAGAACATACAACTGCGAGAGTCATTGTTAAAATTAACGTTTCCCGACCACTCATACAAATGGAAACATTTAAACTGACCAGTCCATTACTAATTAACTATCCGACAGTTTGATGACAGCAAACCTAATTAGATTCCAATTAATGGCGGATTGCTGCTCAAATCAAACGTCAATCGAAATTGTTACAATTTGCAATTTGGTTAGTACCGTGTCAAATATATGTATGAGTTATTTGATTGGACACATTTAAAAGCTGCAACGAATGATTTATGTCATTTATTACGAATATTTTTCTAATGTGGGCCGTAATCTAGCTGAAAACATTAACCCTAATCATGAGTATCGGTGAGAAACAGAGGGACAGAGAGATCATGATCACAGCTGTGATCATGATCTCTCTGTCTGTTTCTCACCGATACTCCGAAAAATTCATGTGTATTTCTTCCAACAGACGACGACGAAGTGATAAGGACCATAAAAAGTCTCAAATCAAACTCTGCCACCGGTTTTAACAATATTTCATCCAAGTTCTTAAAATTAGCTGTTCATGTTCTTGCCCCCGTTATACGTAAACTGTTCAATCGTTGTCTGGACACAGGTTAGTTATAATTTTTATGTTACATAGCTTAAGGCTATGTAACATAAAAAATATAACTAGGTTTATCTATCTAGTATACAATAAATATTTTCATTTTCATTTATGCATATTTTATATTGGTATAGTTAGTTTACTGCATATTATTACTAAACTACTTTACGTAAAATTATTTTTTATCTAGTGGCTTCGCTCGCATCATTTTAAAATAAGGATAAATAGCCTATGACATTTCTATGACCTCATACTACCTACATACCAAAAATCATGATGATCCGTTCAGCCATTTTTGTGTGATGAACGTTTAAATAAACAGACAAACAGATAGTCAGAAAAACAGATATTTAGACAAAAATTATAAAACTGCTGAAACGTGTTTTATTATCGATTTAAAGTATACAAACATTTTTAATTCTAATATCTTCTATGTTCATATTTTTGACCCTCTTCATCTTTATCATATGTATAGAAAGAAGATCATTTTTATGCCAGTGACTTGTACTTTATTCATATTGTTGTTATATCCGATCCGTTAAAACTATTTTATGGACAGAAACCGAACTTAAGCCGTATAATGATAGGATGCTTCATTAATCCTTTGTCAAAATATGTATTAAAGACCAAATGAAAGAAAAAAAATGAATATTCAATTTCAGTATTCTCATAGGTAGAAAATTTTATTTAAATTAAGTGAGTTGGTAATGACAAAAGTTTTATCGAAAGCCATTATTTTAAACAGCAGACTTTGGCAGATTTTATCAATCTTTTATATAATAATTAAGTGTAATTGGCTAAAATTTAAATCAAATTATTTATTGATATATCCACAGCAAAAAAAAAATATTTTTAAAATAATATGAGATGATATGTATTAGTAACACCAAATTTAAAATGAAATTGGAAATATTTTATAATTTATAATTCTGTTCTAAAAGCAGTTTAAGAAGTGCAACTCTTCTTTTTCTTCTCTCTTGCTCCTTTTACCTTTAAATACATAATATATACTTTAGTACATATATACCTATATTAATGGTATAATTTAAACTAATAGATTTTACCTAATAACTTTTAGTTAATTGACTTGGTAACGACGTTGCTTGTCTTATGACTTCTGATGTCAATAGTTTACACACACTTATAAACAGATTCGCAATCCACGGAGTTATAAAATTCATAAATAATTGAATTTGACGTAAAGTGATCTCGAATTATGTCATTCTATATGTTAAATTTACTCAATAGAATAATATATTCATTTATTCAAAACAATCTACCTACCGTGAAATGAGAGTAGCCTAAGAAATATTAACTAACATTAAGTTAACTTACCCAAAAATAGTTGAACATTTGAAATGAAATTTTATCTCAAACCAGAGATGAGGTCGTAAACCGACGTTCATGGAATGAGGGAATAAAAGATTTTAACCGAGACATTACTTTCAATGTACACCTCAAAATGGCTTCCGTAACAAAATTGACAAATAAATGAATTTATTTACATACTTGTGAACGCCCGCGACTTCGCTCGCATTATTTCAGAATAAAAAGTGATATGACACTTTTGAGACCTCATACTATCTACATACCAGAAAAACATTATAAACTCATAAAATACAGATAAATTTATAAAAATACCTTTGCATAACGCCATATTGTCGCAGTGTGGCGGTGTTCCCAAGATGCTTGCAGCATTCCTTTTTTGAATAGAATGAAAAATAGCTGAGAGAGAGATCCTGTAGTAAGGACCAGATGTTTGCTTTTATCTTCAACGAATAATTTAGTGTCCGGGGACCACGGCCAAAAAAGCTCAACACGTAGCGCAAAAACATCATAATTTGCGCTAATCTCGCAATTAAAATTGCAAGCACTTTCGTTGTTAACCAAGTTGTATACTACCAAATACTTAATAATAATAATTATTATATAATCTCAAAAAATGCTTTGAGTATCTTGTTCCAATCAATTTTCGTGGACGTGTTTATCTACGCTTGCATTTACGGAACCCGTTTTCTGCAGTTCTGACTTACACTTGGTCAGTCATTCATCAGTCATCAGTCTAGATCTGATCTAGATCTAGGGCATCTGCTTATGTGTCTTTTAGATGTATTGTCTATGAATTTTAGTGAGGAATTCTATTAAGTTAATTAGAAGGGCAAGCTTTCATTAGGTAAAACGATTAGGGCTTTCCGTTAATTAAGCTTAATCTAATCTAATCTGCTTGTGACTCTTTAGTTAGGCTTGGGATGAAAGAACTGAGTAGTTGTAGATATATAATTATTTTTTAGACATTAGAAAGCTACGATCTGTATGGATCGTAATTTGTAAATAATCATATTCTTACCGGTTAAAATTAAATAATTAAACAGCTTAAAAAAATATTAATTCACGACTTCTGCAAACAAATTAATTCACTGCAATCTGAGAATAACAAAAAAAGCTTCTAATAATAAAAATATAGACCAATTATCGCTATTTAAAATTCATTTTTATTATTATAATTAATTGCGAAGATTTAATACCTAAGAAGCTATAAGTTTAAGCTTCTTTGGTAAATACTAGGTTTATCCACAATAAACTAGTTGAAAGCACGGTTAACATCAAAATTACATCTTCATCTTACTTTCAAAACATGGCCGCAATTTCCTTGCTACGATCCGTAGCTTCCCTACGAGAACGACGTAGCCCTGCTACGCGGCTACGAAAACATGATTCTCTCCACTAATGATATTACGAGGACGCCAGGCAAATTTTCAATATTGTGTTATTTCGTTTAAAATTTATAAGTATAAACTTTGTAATAAAAAAATTACTAGTGAAATCTGTGGGTCTACTAACTAGTTCTTTAGTTTACTTTTTTTTGTAAAATCATTGAACATATAATAATACTACGTTAAGGTTCATGTTTGTATGTTTTGTTCACAATTAATTTAAGGGAATATTAAATTAAGGAAATTGATCTAAGTCAACATAACTCATCTAGTTAACTAGTAAACTTACTTATGTATGTAAATACAGTTATAAGTAAACTAACTTTTTTTTTAAACTAAAACTAGTTTGTGCTTGACCATATCTTATACATATATTTGACCACATTTGTTAGGCAGACCTACCTTGAATTTTAATTAATAACATGTTCATTTGATGCTGTAGAGATAAGATGATCTTGGTGCATGCAGCAAACGATGATAGGTAATTTTAGTTACATCTTTTGTTAATTTTCAAGAAACCTCTAAGTTTCACGAAAGCCTTTGTGGTGGTCGCATTATAATTAAAAACGAGAACACGAATGCAGGTGTTCTTTGTTCTAACTACAGTACAAATGTTGTAGTTGCAAACTTGAGTTTGTGCTAGGATTGCTTTAGAAATGTTCTTTTACAATTTGCTTCTGAGCAGGATTGTGATGTTAGAGCTGCAAGTTTATGACGGTTCTTATTTCTTTGAAACTTATATTGATAGACAATGTAGGTTAATTCACAAGGCATGAAAATTTTACGATGTCGCAGATAAATAATTGATTTCGAATTATTTTACCACCTTGTCTCTATACAAAGTCCTTGGATGGGTGACCGAAAAAGTGGCATTCCATTTTGGGAGCTACCGTGGGATGACACGTTAAATTGTAGGTCCCGGCTATTCGTTTAGTATGGCAGTCGTTAATCCGTGTCATGTCGCCCTTAGGGCGCTTTGATAACTCTCGACACCAGAGTTGGCCACTCTCATTCGATAAGAAGCTGCCCAAATAGTAGAAGTCAAAATCAGAATAATTCATAACTTAACCTACACGATAAAAGAAAAAATTTCAGCATTTATTTTAACACTAATTTATGGCGAAACAATGTTATATTCCCATAAGCTTTTGAATGATAGTTTATAAAAAGTGCACTAAAAAACTTTAAAACACGTTTAACTGCTGCAAACTGCTTAAAACCGGTATCGCTATTCTTTAAACGACGTCGTAACCATGTTTTGTGATTTTTTTAGTGATCGTAAAAACTTAAATAATGGCCTTTGGCATCCTTAGAAAGGGCATTATATTTTTTAAAGCGATTTAGGAAATGTTTGTTGATGCTTTGTGTGTGGAATAGAGAGGTGTGTTCACTGGAATACAAAAAACTGTATTTATATAGTCTTCAAGGAGTTGTTTCTATGTTCAGTCAGTACTATTTCAGTAAAGATGCATAATTGGCCACGGAGCCAAAAATTATGTGGCATCACTTCAGGAGACCTGAAGATTCAAATGCCTGAATGCCCGTTTAGTGTAAATAAAATCCATGGTGGGTTCGCTGATTGCCTATTCTAGTATTGACATTCGTTTTTCTTCTTCGACATTAAATTTGTTCTTGCCTTGATCTTGCCAAAAAATATGTATATTAAGATGACATTTCCATTTGACTGTCGTTTGACTTTGACAGGAGAAAAAAAATGTCATATCCATATTTTTTCAGACGAACTGATTGTCGAAGAAGAAAAAGAAAACGAATGTCAGTGCTGGAATAGACCCACTAGTGACTTATATAAGATACTGTATATTTTTTCATTTTAAATTACAAATACATATATATCACACAATTAATACATTATCAAATAAATGAAAATTAAATGACAAATTAACTAAATAACCCGCCCTTAATCGTTCCCGCTGCAAATGTGCCCATCAAGCTAGCTGCGTTTCCGCGCTGAATCGTTGCACCAGAAACGATCCATTGCGAGAGTCGCCGGTCGTAACTCTCTGTATTATTTTAATTTTATAAAACTCAAATTACTTGTTCATTCAGGTTAGATCACCTGTAAATAACAGCATAAAATAATGTGAAGCAGCAAAGTCGCTCATTCTGGTCATTGTCAAAGACAAAAATTGTTTAAAAATTTCCCAGCTCACTGAGTTTCTATTGAAAGATCAAACGACTTGAATCTCAAAAGGCTTTGCAACGTTTAACGATATTCATATTTCATAAAAATATTTCGTATAATACTTTATCCAACTATTTTTAACCGACTTGTTCAAAAAGTGAGATTTTTAATTCTACTCTTTTGTTTGTATGTATTTAATACTGTCAAAATAAGATAAATTTTGAAAGAAGAAAGAAAGAAGAAAGAAAACATTTATTGTGACAGATTTTAAAAACACACAGGAGTAAAATCATAAAAAAACAAACATTAAATCTGCCACAACACAGCCCCAACTCAGCATAATGCTGGTTGTATGGAAGCAATCAGCGCTGGTCTTCCGTTGGGGCTGGCTGTGACGTCACGCACGTACAAGAAGGCAGGCAAACAAACAAAGGACGTATACAAAGAGGAACACTGGTAGTGGAAGAAATGAAATAAAATTAATAAAAAAAAGATATTACATAAGAGCTAGGGCTACACTAATACATATAAAATACTGATATACAGAATAAAATATATACCTATGGACAAAAACTTATGTAGGTACTGCAAAACGAATCGTAAATATATAGAATTGAACGTGAGTATTAAATTGCGCTGGTGTCATTTCATGGTTCATTTTGATAACGGTGTAGTAGTTAAGCTTCCAAACAAGAGTGTAACACTTTGTTATTTGTATGAAGGTATATTTTTATATATGTATACATATGTTCATTTCTCGGAAACTACTATTAACTTTAATCTGATTTTGCATTAGCCTATGCTAATTAGGTGAACTAAAACATGATGTAAAGTACTGCTGAGTTGAAAATATGATATAAAACATGCAACACTACTGAAATATGTGATAGGTCCTCAAATATTATTTTTTTATTTATTTATTTTTATTTACTTACTTTACTAAGTAACTTATATCTAAGTACTCGTACATATTTAATAGAAGTACACTGCAAAATTCTATTCTATATTTGTATTCTTGGATAAGAAACCATTAAGCCTTTAACATGCTAAATATGCTTTCAATACAAGAGCCGTCCGTTTTCCTTTCAGAGAATTTTATTTATTAAAAAGGTTTCCCTGACTTCAAGGAATGAGAAATCTTGAGTTTATTTTCATTCCATTCATGAATTGCTATGATATGTTTTAGTCGATTTTTGTCACTGATTCATTGAAAAGGTTTTTAAAGAGAAGAATATTTAACATATAATATTTTTTTTATAATACCCACCAAATTGTGTGCAGTGCTACATCTTAGACTTAACATCAAGCAGGCTGTAGTCTGTTGAAAGAAACGAAATGCAAACGACAAGTCGAATAAATGTACTCAACGATATGAGTTTAAGTTACTCAGAATAAGATTTTTGACGCGCTATTTTACTCTAAAACAAATCAAATAACTGAACTTAAAAGAGATTTAACTTTTATAACCGCCTACGTATGCAAAACTGCGTGGTAAATATTGTTCAAACAAAAGCAATGCTGGCTTTTTTGAAAAAATGTAACACATAATTAATTAAAGAACAGAAACACAGGAAAAAGGTTCTTTGTTCAATATTATAATACAAAAGTGGGTTATTATGAGTAATAAGCTCTTGCCGGAGGCTCCAGCAGTACCAAATTTGTTTGTGGTTTAGGAGACATGGAGAAATAAAGAATAAACATTATTGTAAAGATGGGATTGTCTTCCGAGCGCAGTCGTATCAAATTATCTATATATAAAACTTAATGGTGACTGACATACAGATCTATCAACGCACAGCCCAAACTACTGGAGGGACAGGTAGATGTTAGGACGTAAGCATCCGCTAACAAAGGATTTTAGGAAATGCCAGTTTTAAAGGGGTGAAAATTTACTTCTTAATGCGAGCAAATCCGCGACCACCCACTAGTAAACTTATATGTACAGGCCGTGTAGGTCTGAGATTAAAACAAAGCCTAGCAATTGACACAATCAGATAAACGTTTCTCCAAAACGTTAAACTCGCTTTTTAACACATGATATTAAATACGCTGTAGTGTAAAACAGCGTTAAGCTAAAGTAAACTACACACACGTACATTGTGTATATGTATTAAGTCACTGACACCTACTTATCAGCTCTAAGAAGAAAGTTGTTTGATTTTATGCAAGTCGAGTCGACCATCATTATTGGATGCAAGATAGTGTCGATTCACCGACGTTGTACCCCATTTGTTAGTTTTCTGGTGTAAAGCAGAGGAGGAAGCGGGAAGTATAACGATTTAAAATAATATAAAAGTAAATTGTTGCACGTTTTGTATACAAAACTTTAACTTTAATCTAGCGTATTATATATTAGACTACAGCGTCGATTACTATCAGGCAGGTCATACTCAAACGTCGGCGTAGGTTCTCTTAATATTGAGTGTTCTTGCATAAATACACATAATTTTTTAGTATACCCATCGATCTCTTTTGGAAATGAAATAGTTCTCAATAAAACATGTTTCTATGAAATAAATGTAGCGAAGGAAACATTAAACATCAAGTAAATCATCAATTATAATATAATAATAGTAAAAAAAACAACTACATAACATTATATATGCCTGTTTGTTGCCTGTACAGTACCTAGTGGACTTTTTTAAATATGCAATATCTTTAGTGTTTTCATCTCACCATATGAGACTGGACAATACTGGTATCGGAAGTTTTTCAAAACACTCAAGAGCCTCTTATATGGTTTAGTTACTGATATGTATACACGCAGTCGGTATTTAGTTTTTTTTTAATTAATCATCATTGGACCATAGTTTGCCTAATGGTAAGCAATTGCAATGCCTTAAGGTGGAGCGTGCTTACCCAATAGCAACCGGTCAATAGAACTAAATCGCTTGAGTTTGTAACATGGGATATGACTTTTTATGAAAGTATTGGAAAGTTAAAGTTTGTCGCGTCTAGGGATATTGTCGGTTCGTAAGTTTAACATTGTTATGGAAGCGTTTTCTTCTTATAGCCAGTGGAGCTATTTACACTGGAGTTTCATAAACACAGTGCTTTTATAGCTTCTACGTTTTTGTGGTAACATTTTATGGTTAGAGGTATCCTTTTAAGAGCTGGTTTTAAATGTGCTTCTTTGCAATATATATTTGTAAATGAAGAAAACGTGTTTTAGATTAAGTACTTCTAGAACTAACAAAGCATTGCAAGGTAATTCACACGAAAACGATATAAGTTAGTTAGTATAATATTAGTTAAAATATTGCAAAATAGTATTGTATGGGGCCTAGTAGTCCGAAAAATGAAAAGGAGTCACAATCCTCAGTAGTGACGGATACACTAAGAAAATGAGGTATGTATCTTGTTATAGAGTTATATCTATATGACATACAACAAAATCCATTTGAAACTCTGGAGAAATATGTAGTGTGTAGTTCGAGGAGTCAACACGTCCCGAGGATGCCTCGTGGAGAGGCGAAACACGTGTCGACGAGAATATCTTGCCGAGGGAAAAACAAAGCTTCAAGACGCAAGGTGCGGTGTTGGTAAGATCTTGAGATCCACGGAGGCCACTTTGGTTAGGAGGTGAGGTGTGGCGGTGGTGTAATGGAGGAACACACCTAAAACAATTAAATTTGTCGTTTGATGTCGGTTAAGGAGCAGTCGCAGCGGAAAAACACTACATATTTCTCCAGAGTTTCAGTTACAATGGATTTTTGCAAAGTAACGCCTGACTCAATATCTTATCAAAATCCGTTTTACTCCGTATGGGAATGTTTCTGTAAATCAGAGAACAACGGCAAATACCATCAAAATAATTGACAATAATATAATGAATATAATATTACACGAGATATTATTGCGAGTACAAAGAAAAAAGTATTTCTATAAAAATAAGGCTACATTCAACATACATACATATATTCCCAGCTTTGCCCGCCTCAGCTCGCCGGAGACATTTCCACTGTTTCCGTCCGATTTCTTCGCAGCATGATATAGAGCCTGCGTCCGCTTCGCATAGCTGTATAATTTATCAAGATCGCATGATTTATGGCTCAGCACTGGATCATAGAATTGGAGCCAATGTTGAGGATAAAATCTTTTATTGTATTCCATGTATGGTGGAAATAGAATTGTTTAAATTTTCAATGTTTATACGATTAGATAAAAGTGAGTATGGATATAAGATAGGAAAAAAATATTATGTGTTTGAAATTTATAAGTTTATGCGGTATATTTTTTGATGATTTTTGCCTTATATGTGGCTTCAATACAAAATAAATGTATTTCTTATTGGAACTACGAGTATACACTGTTCTTTGTAGTATACACTGTTTATTGCATGCGCAAATAAATAAAAAAATATGTCTGGCAAAATACGAATAATTATCTACATATACTTTTAGAGATGTATGATAGAGAATTGGTTCTACTTGATTCCTAACTTTTGCTTCGCTACAATATATAATATATATATATATATATATATATATACATACATACATACATAATATATATATATATACATACATACATACATAATATATACATACATATATACATACATACATACTTTTTTGTCACTAACAAAACCTGAACAGTACAAAACTGTTACCGGCTCTAGCAAAAACTGTACAAATGGAGTCTACAAAAACGAGGTTTCAGCGGTGAAATGTAAATACACGAACATACATACACAGATAATACAAATTAAAGACGTCTAACCTCTGTTTATAAAATCATGCAATTCGTTTTTTTTTACTAAACTTCATTAACATATTTTATATAAACCAGCTGTAATGATACCCAAACGCATGGTTTACAAAAACACTGATCGTTGTGCCCGTACTTTATAATAAACTAGTGGAAGATTTCGCTCGAATTAATTTGAGATACCTATAACACGTCTATGACCTCATACTACCAACATACCAAAAATTATGATGATCCGTTCAGCCATTTATGCGTTATGGGCGTTTTAATAAACAGATAAACAGACAAAAAAATAAAAAAAACGGCTGTAACGTGTTCTCTTATGGATTTAAAGTATACCCAATTTTTTTTTTCTAATATCTTCTATGTTCTTATAATTGGCCCTCTTTAGCTTTATTATATGTAAGTAGATAGCTGTTGTGTTTTGATGCTTTTGTGAATTGGATTTTTATTTTCATTTCATCATCATAGTTTGTGATTACAAGGTTCATGAAGTCAGAATCATCGTTTTTCAAATAGATAACAGCAGTGCCTGCTACACTACTTAATGAATGTGCAAGTATGTTGTATGTGTGTTATTGTCACATAATCAAACAGCTAAACTGATTTTGATAAATAATTTTGTTTTTAATCATCGATAAAAAAGTTTTTTGCTACATATGACCCCTCTATCTGGTAGTATGTCTTGAGCGCACGTATGCCTGGAGGCTCGATAACGCCGCACATGTGATTTTAATGATGCCTTTTTAACTTGTTCCATGTTGTTTTTGAATAACATTATCCTGTGTCGACGTGGCCTTTCTTTTTTGCCGTGTTTTGACAGCTTTCTGAGGGTAAGATGTGTATTTTGGAGAATCGACGTGAGCTACGTTATAATAGACCGTGTATCGTTATGTGTTTCGTTTTGGTTTCTGTGCGTTGTATTTTTTATACGTACCTACTATTTATGTAGAGGTATGACGAACGTAAGACTTGTTCCGTTCCGTATTTGATGACGTTATTATGTAGTTATTTCAAACAGTAGTGGAATAAAATGTATGAATGCTTTACTGTTTGTCAACTAAGTTAAAAATACAATACTTAATTTAAGCCGCTGAGCCGCACTGGCGTATCTAGCACAGTGTTACATTAATTAACCCGATGGTCACATAGATACAGAAGTGAACCACTGCACTATGACTTTACGTTTTTTACTCGGTTCTACTAAAAATACCTTCCTATATTCCAAGTTCCATTTGCCATTCTATCCGAAGGGAGGTAAATCCACTTATCTTCTTATTCGCTGTCGTTCCTTTGGTTTACCTCAGCGCCGGTCTCGCTTCACAATTACTTTCTAATGAGACTACCCTGAAAGTCGGTAGTTTTTTTGTAGACGTAGAAACTGAAATTAAAAGGCTTTAAGGTCTTGGAAGTGCAAGAAGCTAAGCCAATTTGAATAAAATTTTAATAATAGATTTTTTAAATCAATATTCTCAAAGTACCTAAACAAGTTTTAGTGTGAAAAAGTATAGGTGACAAAACAAACATTGGCTTTGATAAAATTATTAGTGATGGATACACGTATAATTTCAGTTATTTCATTTTGATTAATTGAGCATCAGTATTTCGCTACACTTCATAAACTAAAGTACCCACTAATTTTACTGTATTATATTTTCAACAAAACCAGCATTCGTATTCGTCTAACCGCTTCCTTGACTTGACATAACCTACACAAACATTTATCCAGTCATCACTCCCCCTTGAACTAAAATAACAAATTCATTTGCAAGCGATATATCCCAGCCCCCATATGACGCGGTATCGGCGTGTTAGATCTCTTCAAACCCGGGATCTAAGGCCCATCGAGGCCTCTGGCAAAAAGGCCCCCGCTATTCAGAGGTTTATCGTGGTTTACATTGAATATGGGATAAGGTCGCTGATAACCTCTTATAGATATGTCATCAAAGATATAATTTAAATTATTGTTTTAAATTCATGGCTTTGTTTCAGGATTAAGAGTAGTCTATGACACACATATGACCTCATACTACCTACATACCAAAAATCATGATGATTAGTTCAGCCGTTTTTGCGTGATGAGCGTTTTAATAAACAGACGAACAGAGATACAGATAAGCAGATAGAGCAAGAAACAGATAAACAGACAAAATTTATAGAAATTTTTGTGTTCAGCTATCGATTCGAAGTCTCTGCAAACATTTTAAATAAGTTCCTTTCAGACTTTCGACCATCTTCAGTTTTATTGTATGTATAAATTTCAACGTTAGCCGTTTAACACACGCACAATTTTATGTTTTCACTAGTGGGTGCTCGCGGCTCCGCTCGCATTAAGAAGTAAAACTTGCATCCCCTATTTCACCTCTTTAAAAGTGGCATTTCCAAAAATCCTTTCTTAGCGGATGCCTACGTCATAACATCTACCATTCCAAATTTCAGCCCAATCCGTCCAGTGGTTTGTACTGTGCGTTGATAGATCACTATATCAGTCAGTCAGTCTTTGAGTTTTATTATATACTAGTGGGTGCTCGCGGCTTCGTTCGCGTTAATAAGTAAAACTTGCTTCCCCTATTTCACCCCTTTAAAAGTGGCATTTCCAAAAATCCTTTCTTAGCGGGTGTCTACGTCATCACATCTATCATCATTCCAAATTTCAGCCCAATCCGTCCAGTGGTTTGGCCTGTGCATTGATATATCACTATATCAGTCAGTCAATCAGTCAGTCACCTTTGAGTTTTATATATATAGATAATATTAGTGGGTTTACTTTAGGGTATCTAGCTGAGTAATCCATGATCGAATCAGACGGATGCTCTCTAAAGACTGGCGCTCCCAAGATTTGGGGTAAAGAGATAAATTGTATCTGATTTGGTAATGCTTATTTATCTTCGTAGATGTCAAAATCAAAGGCTATCTGCTTGTGATTTAGCGCCTTGCCGGAAATATAATCGGACTTAAGTAAGAAAATATCGGGCTTGAGAGGAGGAAGTTATGTAGACAAATACCGAGTTTTTAAGCATTTTGTTTTAAGAAGCGATTAAGCCTTTTTTTCCTTCGGTGATTTTTATCGTTTCGTTGTTGGATGATTTGTTTGGTATCTTGATGTTTTAAATAAGTTTCAAAAACTGAAAGCTATATTAACACAAATGGCTAATCGAATGATAAATGCAGATGAATAGGAAGATGACATTTACTTATGCTCGTATGGGTTCAATATTAAAGCTGTGAATCATATTTGAAAAGGTAGTTGTTGATGATGATGATGAAAATAAAATATATAACTATTTTTATCACTTTTTTGTTTAATTAGATTGTACTGGTCCCACAAAAACAATACTTAACTGAGCCAACACAAAATACACTCATCCACTTCCAGGTCTAAAAAGTAAAAGTAGGTAAAACCTAGTCGGCCAGTTAGTTCCTGTAGTTCAAGTAGAGACAAACCACAGTTCTGCGGCGGTACTGACGCCGTGTAATTCTAAACTGCTAAACTATGTAAACCTGGGATATAGTGCAGGGGCGTTGAATTGGCATATCTTTACATATAAATTATGTAGATGTATTACTGTTAAATACAAGTAATAATTTATTTTTAGGTTATTTTTCTGATTTCATGGCACACTGAAGCAAAAACGTATTAGCGAATTTAAAAAAATGCAGCAATAGTTCTTTGTTTTTTTAAATATATTTATTAAAATAATAATAAACAATGTGTGTTATTTTTTAAATCGGTGATCTGTAATACAATAGAATCGATATAAAAATAAAATTATAACTGTTTTTTTTTAAATACTCTCTCTCTCTCTCTCTTTTAGTCGTATTTCCTCATGACTGAGGGTCGTGACTCCCCGCTGAAATAATTCATTAGGGAAGTTTTCTTGGGCAGATACATCGTGATGGGCGCCCAGGTCCTTCCACGGAAGACACATGTCCTCGGATATTGTGGTCCTCAAACATGTCGGTTTCTTCACGATGTTTTCCTTCACCGTTAAGCGAGTGCAAATCCACACTTAACTTGAAAATACAAGTCATTGGTGTAGGGCCGGATTCGAACCAGGGTGCGTCTGGATGAAAAGCAGACACTGGAACCGCTGAGCCACACTCGCTTTTTTAAATACTACTTACACGCTAAGTCATGTCAGTGGCCCTCAGGACGACTTGAAATCTCTCGAAACTAGAGTTGGCCACTCTCGTTCGCTAAGAATACATTGTCATGCAGTAGGTACTCCTTGTTATAGTGTTTCGTAGTACCATTTCTAGTCTAGTTCTAGCGCACCTATCTGTGCAAATTCATTAGGTGTTACACGTTGTGCTTGGTACTAACATTAAGATTGTTGGATAACATCCTTATTTAACTTGATATTTAAATTGCACACAGCACCATTCTAGTCTATGTTTTAATGCCCGTGTTATATGCAGTTGCATACACTACTTTATCTTCACTAATGCAATTGATCAAACAAACAACAAGAGTAAAAGCTGACAATAGTTAATTTTTCATATAATTTTCTAGATTTTTCTGGCAAAAGATTGTGAGTTACTTTTGTTGCCAATTCTAGAATATCCGGAGGCGTACAAATATCATCGTCGCTATCCATTTTTAACTTTTAATTTGTATTTAAAAAAACAAAACACATTGCGAAACATTAAATTCACGCGTACGTGTATTGTCACAGTAATTTTGCCGCCATTAAAATCTAACTATCTCTAAAGCGCCACCAACCTGATTGGCCCTGCAATCAGGTTGGTCGCGCTTTACCGATGTTATTATAAGCTATTACGATATCGATGGATATTATAGCATCATGTGAAATTGGTTAAATTGAGTGTTTTGTTGTCTGTGCTATAACAGTAGTAATTATAATTCAAGTATTGGAAACATAAGTAGAATGTTATGAAACATTAGTGTAGATATAATAATTTACATTATGATTTGGTTGTTACAATATTGTCAAAATAATAGCAGTTCTGTAATACATTTACAATGATATGTTGTCCCGTTCAAAATCAGTTTCAAAATATTTTTATAATAAGAATTCGTTTAAGTTGACCCGACCATAAAAACCTAACTGTCATTTAAAAAATATATATAGGTACATACACAAAAATGTAAGGTCACCCCACAACCCAAAAACGCAATATTCTTCAAAAATGTAATCTCGCAAAGACAATGCTCGTATGACTAAGAGTTTACGTCGTGACGAGTCATATTACAAATTGGCTGAGTCTCGTTTCTTGCCGACCCTCGTCAGAGGGCGTCGGTCATCAAATGACCAGCTGTGATTGGCCAGAAAGTGATTTTTGCGTTTTTCACGCTTGCAGACGTGTTGTTATGGTTTTTTGGTAATTAGGAACCGTTTAGCTTGAGTTGGTCTTAACCAAAACAAACGCAAAATAAATCAATTAATTGAAACGTTTTTCTGCTGTACCATAAAAACTCAAAAAGAATACTTACAGATGACATGATTCTCAATGTAAATTCTTTTTTCACTAAAACGGGTTTGCACTTGACCAGAATTTGCCTGATGGTAAGCAAAGGCTATGGCTTAAGATGTAAAGCGCTTAGCCGATAAGTACCGATTTACTCACGATTATAAGATCGCTGGATTAAAAAAATATTTAGAGCTTAAATAGCTTAAATTGTCTATCATCTTTATAATCTTCTTCTTATTGAATGAGAGAACTCTGGTGTCAAAAGTTTACCAAGCCACCCTAAGGGCCGACTTAACGACTGCCGTACTGGATAACGGCACCTACAATTGAATGTGTCTTCCGACTTCCGATTCCACGGTATCACCCAAAATGACATGTCACTTTTCGGTCTGACTGCGTTGACTTTTGCTTAACATGGGTAATCGCATGTAATTGCCTCCTCTAGCTGAGCTTTGGGCACTTCCACTACTACTGCTTCATAAGCTATAATACTCTGTATTATCTCACATCCATAGTCAAGCTGCATGCACCCTGCGGACTAAAATTAGCTGGATCGGTAAACGAGCTGCCTCTACCACTGTCGCCCGGAGAGATAGCAAGACACTGTACTAACAGTAAGAGCATTTATATAATAAATCAGGGTCATTTCATACAGCGCCATCTAGTTCCATTTAATATAGTTGAATATTCTAAAGATCGCAGACAATGTACTAACAGTATGACACGGGACATATTTGCACCATATTGATTGACTGACATGTTCGCTTAATTGGTAGTGTTGTTGTGGTTTTGATCGTAGAACAACAACACAAGTTTAGTCATGTGATAAACTAAACTATATCTAATTATTAGAAATTCAAGTACAAATTCAAGTGTCAAAAATGAAAGAAAGTAAACTGTTCCGAAATATTTAACTTCAGATCTGTTTGTAATCATGTTGTGCACGCATGTGTGTGATGCAAAGAATAGATGTGTGAATTGAAGTGTTATCCTGTTAATCATGTATTTTCTGTGTGTTGTGTTGAGTGCCTAATAAATAAATAAATTTATTAACAAAATTTCTTTTTCAGCAACACTTTACATTGACATCGTAAGACATATTACACACAAATACATAATCTTAGTTATAAGGTCTTTAGCTCTATTCGTCCATTTATTTGGTCCATACTGTAAATACCTTGCGAGATAATTCCGTGTCTTGTTATTACGCTAGATAGCTTATTGTTGCGGCCATCAACGCTTACAGAAACATTGCTCCCTCGGGAACTTAGCTACACTTACCGCGCGGTATCACTCGCTTTAATCTGTATTGTAATCAGTACGATCAATTATAATCGTATTTCTGTCTTTCTCTTTCGTCTTTTTCGAGTCGTATTCCTCATTAATCAGGGTCATTAATCAAATTGATTCGTCGGGGAAGTTATCATGGGCTAGTGCATCGTAGTGGTCTTCTAGATACTTCCACGGAAGTTGTATATTATCGGAGTTTGTGGATTTAATTATGTTGGTTTCCAATGATCCTTCCTTCAAATGAACGAGCGAATGGAGTTCGACACATAAATTGAAAAAACATGCTGTTAGTGTAGGGCTGGATTTAAAACTCGGTTCTTCAGAATTAAAAGATAAGATAAAATATATATTATATTATATGTATAATTGTATATTTTTATAGAGACAAGAACGCTGGCTGGTTCCTTGCGCAAAGGATTTCTATAGCAATCCAGCGTGGGAATGCAGCCAGCGTTCTTGGTTCCATACCACATGTAGATTGTTTAAATTTAGTTTAGATGTAAATACTCTTTTTTAGTTCTATTAGTGTTAATATGTGTAAATATTGTTTCTTATTATTGAATAAATTCATCATTGTATGTAAGTACATGTAACAAAATCAAGATTCACGTAAAGACATATTGCTGATCCCAAACATCATTCTGAAAAATTCTGGAGGTCACTTGAGTGGTTTTTACGATTTTTATTTCAATTACTAAGAGATTCAAAGGTAATTTTATCAATGCAATGCAAATATTCTTATCACATAGCCTAAATTATGTCCAATGGCCACGCCCATAAAATCTTACAGCGCACATATATTTTCGGCGATATTGAATTATGTATTTAAAAAAGTATAGTGAGAAGAAATAAGGCTAATATTACACCAAAAATAGCTGAAATATTGTGTTTGTGTTTTGTTTTGTTATTTGCAATAATTATCCAAATCTTGGCGGCTAAAATCCACTGAAAATGTACTTTGAAACATTTACTTAAATAAGTTTTCCGATTTACCTATAATATCACAAAACAAAAGTTATGTTTTGCTATATTAAATGAACATATTTTTAGTATGATTTAATTATGGGATTATTTATATGAGTAGAAGAAAAAGTTTCAAGCTACTCAGGGGCCCCTAACATGGTGCCATCCTATGGCAGACTGCTAGATCAAATAATATTAAAAATAGCTTTGATTTGTGCTAATTTTTATGTTCGGGGCTTGTTGTAGCTTATCCTTCAGTAGGATTTCACCCTTATTATAAAAAAACCTCGTACTCAACATAATGCTTGCTCCGCGATTTAAATAAAGTAGCATTGACAGCATATATAAATCAAACTTATTTAATGCCATGTGTACAAAAGATTCTGTGTAACAAACATAGATGATATAATCCAAAGACATATTTACTCACCTCTACTCAAGAACCGTTTTGTCGGTCAACAATATTCAGCGCAAACCAATAGGAATCTAGTAAAAGAGTAGGCCACAAATCTTCACTACAGATTTTGAAGAAACAAACAATGGAAGAGTAAAAATTGGGAATTGTTTTAGTATCTACTCTATTTTGGCGTAACACCCATCGGGTGGAACAATTTATGCTCAATTTGGTTCTATACTAGTGGGAAACATGACTGATAAAAAGTAATTGAAAAATGGTTTTATTAAAAGGCACAACGATAGAAAAAAAGACTACGAAACCACACTTAAACACAAAGTTAGACCAATCAAAGTTTATTATATTATGTCATATGTTTATCAATATTATCACAGTAAGGCGTCTATTTGAAGTAATGTCTTTGCATGTGAACTACAAAAGAGTCTGAGTAACAATAAATAAAATGTTTGCGTTTGAAATTAGATTTATAAGACACGTTTTATGTAAAAGTAAAAGTAAAAGTAAAAATATGTTTATTTACTAATTGAAAAACTTAACCTATATAATATTACAATTTGTTTAACTTACAATACAACAATAGTGTTAACTGTAGACCCCAAACTAGGCGTTAGCCTGTATCTTGGTGGTCCAATTATAAAAGATCCTGTTTTCCAGTAAGAAGTTGACGCTAGTAAAAGAATAATTTCAATACTATCTAGAGATGTATAAAACAATAATAATCACGGCCATGTACATAGTTTAGTTACAGAAATGTTCATCCATAGTTTATAAAAAATCTTTTTAAATAAGATATCTGTAGTAAAACCTTGTCAAAAAGTTTAATACAATATTTATGATCACAAAAATTACATTTTGAAAATTGAAAATTGAAATCAGTTGATTGATGTTTACCGCATGAAGATGCTGCTTAAGCTTAGGTAGATTTATTATTAGGTACTATAGGTATGTTAAGCACTTTGGCCGGGTAAGATTGTGTGTTTGTGTGTGTGAGTGTGTATATGTGTGTATCCGTGTGTGTGTGTGTGTGTGTGTGTGTGAGTGTGTGTATTTTATATTGATGGGCTTCTGCCGTCAGACAATGAAGCTGTGGTGTCATCCCATCACCTTCTAAGTGTGCAGTGAGAAGTAAGTAATGGTTGTGATATAATGGTATCGCTTAAGGCTTCAGGCAATCAAAAGAGATCTTCCACCTGTATGTTCTCTCTGCCTGCTTGGTTGTATACTTTGACTAATTCTTCAACTTCTTGATATGACTTTGTTTGTAGCCAGTGTTTTATTTTACCACGCGCTTTCCTGTGTGTAATCTGTCTTACATCACAGCTATTTAGCACAGCTTTTAGCACAAAAAGATGAATATATGGCGGCAGGCGTGAGGCGAAAACTGTTCGGACTTCAGGTAATTGGACCTGTGCAGAGGTCTTATCTGTGTTTTCATTTTGGCCTTTATGTTGAGTTTGGCTCACCGCCTTCATTACAAACAATTGTCGCACTGTCAAAGCTTTGGCATCAAGATAAAGTTGTGAGGTTGGATAACGGCGCGGTTTTCCTAGTAGAACTTTTATGACAGCTCTTTGAGCTCGTTCTAAGGAAATCATGAATGATTTTGCTGCACCCCCCCAGGCATTTATGCAGTATTGAAGTAAGGACTGACACAGTGCCGTATATACTAGTCTTTTAACTGCTATGTTCATTACTGGTCTAAGCGTCTTCATCAGGTATATCTGTTTCCGGACTTTCTTGACTAGACTTGCAATGTGGGATTGGAATGTGAGTTTTTCATCTATTTCAACACCTAGGTATTTTATTGATGACACTCTCTTAATGTTTTGACATGGACAATTTCGCAGAAGAGGAAAGGAGATAACGGGGCATCCCTTTGTGTGAATTTTGATTGACTCCATATTAGGAACTGTGGCATTGGTTATGTGAAAGCCAATGAAACTAGTCTTTTTAATATTCAGGGTTAGAAGATTCATGTCGAGCCACTCAGAAATCCGTGACATTCCTCTTTCTGCAGCAGACTTTACAGCCGACCAGCTGCTAGCGTGGAACAAGGCTAGGGCATCGTCTGCATAACAGATTAGCCTAGAATTAGGGAGCTTAATCCTTAGGATACCATCCATGTAGATGGTAAAAAGAGTAGGCGAAAGGATGCTCCCCTGTGGTAGTCCGAAAGAAATTGTTTGTTCTTGGCTGATTATGTCTCCAATTTTCAAATGTTGTCTTCTGTTGGTCAGGTAGCTTGAGAACCACTCGAGAGCTATTCCGCGCACCCCATAATTTTCTAGCTTCCTTAACAGCATAATTGTTGAGACCGTATTGAAGGCTTTGGCGAGATCTAGGAACACTCCAACGCATCTCTCTCCATTATCCAGGTCTTTTGCTAAAGTTGAAGTGAGCAGATCTACCGCATCCTCTGTGCATTTCCCTCGTCTAAAGCCGAATTGCTGGTCTGACAGTAACTGCTGTTCTTCTAGAAAACGCACAAGCCGGTTATTTATTATTTTTTCCAGGATTTTGGAGAGAGCGGGCAAAAGAGAGATTGGACGGTAGTTATCTATATCGTCTTTTGAACCCGCTTTGTGGATTGGAATAACTGTCGCGGTCTTCCAGCACTCTGGAAAGATGCCTGTTTCTATGCTCAGATTGAAGATATGCGTGAGCGGAACAAGGATCGTAGGTTTGATGTGTTTCAGCAGCGCTGGAGTGATGCCGTCTTTGCCCGGGGCACTGTTACTTTTAAGGCCGGAAATTATACTATTTACCTCGAACAGGTCAGTGGGAGCCAGAAAAAAGGATCTAGGGGTGAGTGAATTTCCATTTAATATCATACTTAGAGAAACTTCTGTTTCATTAAGTTTTGTCAGGATAGCTGCTGCAAGGTCATCTCCTGTTTTTGCCAAGTGTTCGTTACATTCGTTAATTCTACATTGAGGAGAGGCTCCTTTTAAAAGTTCTGTGGGAATGTTCTTGGATTTTTTGATATCGCATATCTCTGTAATTGCTTTCCACAACTGTTTAGGATCTTTGTGTGTTTTGGTGATCCTCTGGTTATCATATTCCTCCTTTCTTTTCTGTAGTATAGAGTTACAAAAGTTTCTGTATCTGGTGTAAGTCTGTTTCAGGTTTACGTTTGTCGGTTGCTGCTTGACCTGGAGGTGTAGTTGATCCCTATGGCGCATACAGCGTATGAGACCTGGCGTAATCCACGCTTTCAAGCAGTGCTTTGTTCTGCTTGTTTTCCGGTTGTATGTGTGCTTCTGAATAAGAGTTAAAATGTAATTTGTGAAGGAATCCGCCGCTGTGTTGACGTCCTCTATTTCCAGTATATCTCTCCAATCCTTGTTTTTCAATTCTTCTAAAATAAGCGAGAAGTCAGTATTAGTTATATACCTACATGCCTTGCAGTTTTTAGGTTTGTTTTGGTCTATTTTGATACTAACCATCGTCATATCATGGTCCGTCACCGTGCATTGACACACAAAACCAGTGGCATTGTCAAAACCTCTCAAGAATATGTGATCTAGGCAGGTGTTGATTCTTGTTGGTAACGTGATGGCAGGTAGAAACCCATACTGATTTAGGACGCATTGGTATTTGTCGTTACTGCTATCTAGCGTGTCGTCAAGCATGTTGATGTTCATGTCACCAGCGACTATAACCTTTTTGTGGTGTTTAGTAGTATCAAGCAATGTTTCGAACGAATTTAAGAAAGCTGTTGTATTATCAGCGGGTGGTCTGTAAATGCCAATAATACAGGCTATATTGTCAACTTTTACCATAAGGCAGTTGGCATCATCGAGGGTAGGTTCCTCAGCATTTGCTGACCAGCTGCTTTTAACGTAAATGGCCACTCCGCTACATTTGTTTAACACTTTGGTTGTGTGAAAGAAAGTATATCCTGTAATGTTTGGTATGACTGGCTGTGGCATGTTAAACCAGCATTCAGTGAATACTAATACATCAAAATTTATGGCAAGGCGTTTCAGTACTATGTCAATCTGACCTAAATGTGCTTTGTTGCTTAGGCTTCTGATATTACACGAAAGGATATTAAAATTATGATCTGCTATATTACGTTTACATTCCTCTAGACTAAGTATAGAGTGACACTTTATACTCAGTGTTTCGTCTATGTCTTTGTAAATATCTAATTTATCCATATTCAGGGTAATAGTAATTTAATTCGAAGCCTGCTTTAAATACGCCTATGGTCACTCTGTGTGGAATGCTAGCTTTAAACGTGTAGTCCTGAAACTTACTTAGGGATTGTAGTGTATATTTTGGTACAACTAGCCAAAAGACAAAACATGGGTTTTGAATAGTGGCGTTGTTTTGAGATTTTGGGTGTATGAATGTGTGATTGTAAATGTGAGTGTGTGTTAAAAATGGTGGTAGGAAGAGAGATTTCTTTAACAGCAATACCAAAGTACAAAAATCTATACTCGTTTGAAAGCAGATTTTAACATATTTACTGAGATTTTTACGTTTTTGAATAAATAATTTAAAATATAACATACAAAATAACCGAATATTAATACCATGCCTATAGTTATATTTAATTGCGTTTGAAAATCTTATCGATGTCCTCTGTACAGTTGATAGAGATTGCTGGAGTCCCTTCTGCTCGTCGGACGAAAATTTTCCCATTGTTCGACCAGCAGTACCGGAATTCTTGATCTCTTGCTCGGGATCGTGCTTCACGAAACAACAGACGGTTCGCCTTGGTGAGATGCTCGTTAACATAGATTTTTCTTTGCGGCCCTGGTAAGTCAATATCCCCTGAGGAGATATTGCGGCGGGTTTTTGATCCTTTCAGCAACTCGTCTCTCTTAGTTCTCCTTGTCAGTCTTACAATAACCGGTCTGGGGGCAGTTATGTTAACTGAATGTTTTTCCCCGTTTCCGTTAGGTCTTTTTCTAGGTCCCGCTCGAGATACCCAGTCGATATCAGAGTCGTTCAATGTAACCCCTAGTTTAGACGCTATGAGTGTTGTGATGTGCACCAGGTTTTCATTTGCGCATTCCTCCATTCCCAATATTTCTAACTCGTTCCTAATCGAATATTGTGATTGCTGGGCCAGTTGATCTTGGAGCTGTGCTATTGTAGATTCCAGTACTGAGATAGTTGCTGCTTTTTCTTCTACTCTTTTGATTCGTTGTTCGTAACTATCCAGCCTGTCCATAAACTTATCCAGCCTCTCAGTAATTGACGCTTTGTGCTCTTGCGCTTCTTGCCGCAAGAGCCGTATTTCGGCGATGATAGCTAGATCATTATATTCGTCCGAAACCTGGGCGACTGGGCTTTCCGGGACGATTGGCGATCCTTCTGCGAACCGCTTTGAAGCACGTGGAGTCTCTGAGATGCCTAAACTAGCAGTCGCCGGCGCACAGCTGGGGGAGTCGGTCGCTCGCGGAAGTACGCTTGTTCGACATCTCGCGCACTGCCAGTTATTCATCTGCGTGGAATCCCCCGCCTTTATATTAACGCAGATAGGGTGAAAATAGGCCTGACATACCGTGCAGCACAAGTACCGGGATGCGGTAATATCCTGTTGACATTTGGAGCAAGTTTTTTTCATCTTGATTGTAAACCGAAAATGTGTAGTGCAAGTGTTAAAACAATCGATTGCTTCCTGTGCATGAAAGTGAGCGTGACAGGTCGATCGTACTGGCTGCGAGCGTGAGCGAGATGGTCGCGTAAGTTCAGCCGACGAGTCCAATTCAACAAGAAACTGGTTTGTAAATCAGTGTTATCTGCACTTGTTAGTGATATTTATTTCCGTACCTTGTAGTATAATCGTCCTCTTACTATCCAATCGCCACTAACTCGTGAATAATATCGTTTATAATGTAAACCAGTCATTATTTACATCTAGGTAAATATAATATATTATGTTGGGACTTCTAAATTGCTCTGATAAGAATGTTTATGCGCAATATATTCATTGAAGAAAAATAATCGCGACACAAATCATAATTTAAAGTTTCAGTTGATTGAAGTTTCAGTTTTTTAATTTTAATTTAGGATATGTATTGTATATATGTATTTATTACATTACAATAAAAATAATTTAATGAAATTTATCACTTGATGTAATATTATAAAAGTCCTCTTCTTATTTATTCTAATCGAATGAGAGTGGCCAACTTTGGTGTCGAGAGATTACCAAGCCGCCCAGAGGCCTTCTGACAAGCCTAATATACATACACATCAATATTATAAAATAACATTATATATTAATATTATTATTATTAATAGAATATATTAACCTATCCCGTCTACTGCATTAATTTAAAGAATTTTTATAATACCATTTACTTCTTGTTAACGCTGACTCATACTTAAAGTAACTCAAAACTTAAAAAAACGAGTAGCATTTTAAAGTAACACCTAAATCCCGACTCCAACTAAGAAATGGAACACCAAGCGAGACGCGAAGACACTAAGCACATAAGATCAGGTCGACTCACAGACATTACATTTCAATAGACCGGACCACAACATCCGAGGACATGTGTCTTCCGTGGAAGGACCTGGGCGCCCACCACGATGTATTCTGCGGGGGAGTCACGACCCTCAGTCATGTGACACAAGAGAGAGAGAGATAGAGGGATTTCAATAGACAACTTGTTATTGGTTGAAAAACTGTAAAAAAATTGCCACGAAAAATATGTTATATGTAAATAAAATTGTCCAGTGCTATGTTTGTATGTTTATTGGCATGAGCTTGTGCAATGAACAAGACGTTTCTTCTAGGTAAGCGTTTTTGTGCTTTTGCCAATCTCCAGATTTTATAAAATTACAAATAGCTCCGTAGAGGTCTCTAAATTATTCTGTCTTTGAGTCGATTTTACGTCAGCGCTTGCAAGCTTAGATGCTCGTCTTTAGATTCGACGTAAACCGTAATGTTACAGGAGATAAATGTAACATTAGTATCTCGTTAAATAGTTATTTAGTTAAGAAATATTTAAGTGTAAGGCGTTAACTGCCATATTTTATAAAAATCACTATCCAATTTTGTGCCATACCTACATACTTAAAAAACCTTAATTAAGGGCATTGTACCACATTATTTTTGCCATGTTATTATCATTATAGATATAATTAATATCTAAAGTTTTTTGCCAATACTTTACTCTCGTACCAATCTAAATTTATAAAACTCAATGATGACTGGCTGAGTCTGACTGACATAGTGATCTATCAACGCACAGTTCAAACCACTGGACGGATCGTGCTGAAATTTGGCATGCAGGTAGACAATATGTAGGCATCCGATAAAAAAGAATTTTTGTAAAGCCATTATAAAAGGGTGAAATAGGGGATGCAAGTTTTACATTTTAGCGCGTGCGAAGCGAGCACCCACTAATCTAAAATGAAACATGAATTATATTACACTAAACTATCTTACCTAAAACCGAATAAAGCCAACTCATTTTACATCCCCGCGAAGTTGCCAACAGCCTTGCCTCATGTAGTCTCGCCCGAGCCCGTATCTGCTGTCAAATTCGCCGCTCATTTCCGCTTACAGATATAGGTATCATACTTACAAGATTCCTTATTAGAAAAGAACAGGATAAATTTAACTGTAGGCTGATGTAAACTACACCTAAAGAGATAGTTAATATTATGGTTACAATACAAAATATAAATGAATTACTTTTATGAAATATGCCTTTTTATAAAAAAATAGTTTTGTTTGTAAAAATGATTGCCAAAAATCAATCAATACAAAGCAATTTCAATTAGTAAATTTAAGAGAAATAGCCTTATTAGGGAGGAATTAGAAACAGCGTCAAACTGATACAATTACACTCGAAAGAGGTAGTAATGATTATTATTACAATGTATTTTTTTAATAATAAACTTTTTATTGGTAAACATTTTTAACATCGCTGATATTTCCACTATTGATAGGCTACTGTCAAAGTGTAGGTCTAAGAAATGTCTAGATGCTGATTGGGCTAAATAAAACATGTTGATAGGTAATCTTTAATGATATGACTGCATGCTGATTCGTCTATCATAATACATACATATGATAAGACTCACTTGGCTGGCTAACACAAGTTACCACATTTATCTACTGTTTCGGTGAAACGACACAAAGCAATTCTTCATCATCATCAGCCCGTTATCGCTGCGGAGCAAAGGACACTCGTCTTGAATCCAGGTGCTCCCTGAGGTTATTCTAATGTCCTCAGCCCACCGCATTGGTGGTCGACCTCTGTTTCTATGGCCAATCATGGGTCTCCAGTTCATTTATGTTGTCCACCTGACGTCTTTCTGACTCGCAACGTGTTATAATTAATACTTCTTGATTTCAGAAAAAAAAACAAGTCTATTTCATTGACGAAAACCAAAATTATACATAATTGATACATAGTTTAGGTGTATGGGGTCTATGTAGTCTGTGTTTCCGTTCCAGCCCCTATTTACGACGCCCTCTTAATGGACTTTGCCCTTCTTTTTCCTGATAAAATGTATCGCAAGTTCTGGGTTTCATAAAATTTTCACTTTTACTTATTTTGGGAGGTAGATGTTTGATTCGAAGATTAGAATTAAAACAGTACTTCGTTTGAACATGTTAAAATTATAGTTATTTATATCAATGTAAAGATCATGTTTACAGTTATAGTTTGAGAGTGAACCGGTTTCTTTTGAGCTTTCTGGCGAGTTGTGTTCCAAGCATAACGTTAAATTCATATGAAATAATAGCAACAATGATCAGAGATAACATTTAAAAAAAAGAACTGGGACATTGCACACATAGCACCATCTAGCCCCACACTAAGCGAACGCTCGTGTCGTGGGAATTTGATAACAAATATAATACTTACAAAATTTCTTCTCGTTCACATGTAAAATTGATGGTACAACAGCGTATTACAGACTATGTATTTTTAACTAAAGTTTGCTAGAACACGTTACATTTTTGATGTTGGAACTTATAAGTTAAGCACGTGGTCACAAGTCTGCTCGGAACTCGCCCCACTACGGACTTGGTACCCAACTTTGAAGCAGAAATCGAATAAGGACGTATTAAGGGCTGTGTATTTGGATATACAATATCTATCTATACATATGACAAAGGGGGTCAAAATCTGTACAGAGAAGATATTAGAAAAAATCGGTAATAAAACACGTTTCAGCAGTTTTTATAATTTTTGTCTGTTCATCTCTTTCTTGCACTAGGAAACAAAACTGCAATGGACATATTTTAATCAATTTAAACAAAAGCGAAAACCGACTTCAACTCTACTGTAACGTTACTGAACAAATCTAAGCCTATCAAAAAACTACAACATAAATTCATTTGCTAAACAAATCTAAGCCTATCAGAGAAAACCGCATCAAAATTGGGCTGATGATTCAGAAGATATAGTGTATACAGCAGCGCCCCCTGGTGAATTGTCATCGTAATACATAGCTTAAAAGATGCGCCCATTAAACCTCAACACATCACATAAAACTGTATCAAAATCCGACTAGTAGTTTTGGAAATATGGGTAAAATTTGTTTGCATAAACTTCATCAATTTGTTGGTTTATATTGTTTTTTTTTTCAAAAAGTACTGAACCGAATAAAGAACGATTTTTATGGGACCATCTCGAAAACTTTCCTCATCGAATAAAATAAAAAAAGAATTTTTGAAATCGGTTGATAAACAACGGAGAAATCGCGTAACATATCCACAAAAAAAAAAAAACAAAAAAAAACTTTTAGAAGACTTGATAACCTCCTTTTTCTGAAAGTCGGATACTAACAGTTGTATGAAACATATAAAGAAGTTGCACATGGTTCTTAAAATTGATTCAAATCCAAACATAACTTGTAAAACAATTCCTTAGCGGCTAGATTCAAATCAGGATGCGTTATAATACTAAACGGTTAAACTACCGAGTCATACTCGCTTTTATTAACCTGACCTAAGCGTACCGACTTTTAAGTGTACGGAGCATTCTCAGTTTCAAACAAACTGACAGTCTCACACTCATACCTCTAATTAATATTATCAGAAACATATTGGCAAGTTCAGTCTATTACTGTGTAATGTCCATCTATGAAGCAGGTGTGATGTAAACAGCACTGCAGGCTATTGACTTAAGAACGACTTATGAACTGCCGTTCCACGGAATAGAAGGTACATGGAAAAGGAATGGGGCGATGTGGTATATTTTATGCTTGAATTTGCAAAAGAGACTTTTGCCATGGGTTATTCTGTCAAGTACCAAACCCACACTATGGTTGTGTATAGTTGTTTGTTAGATATATTCTAACAGCACAAGTGGCGCCACCAGTCTGAAGTGTTTGGAAATGAGTGTGGATTTTCGCCCTGGCAGTTAGTAGATCGTAGCCTAGTTGGTTAAGGTGTTCTGATGGTATCAGAAATACGCATGTTCGAATCCTGCCGCTCATGACTATTTTCGTTTATCTATACTAATATTATAAAACTGAAGAGTTTGTTTGTTTGAACGCGCTAATCTCCTACTCTCCTAATCGGAACTACTGGTGCGAATTGAAAAATTATTTTTGTGTTGAATAAACCATTTATCGAGGAAGGTTTTAGGCTATACCTGAAAATCAGCACTGCAGAGCAATCTGCAGCATTAATGCTGAGGTATGACCTTTTTTGACGCACGGAATACATCAATGTAACGTAATACCTTTCTTTTCTATCTGTTGTTAATTTTTGTATGTATATATTGTTGTGTCCTGTGTGTCCAAATAAATGCTTTGAATTTGCTTTGAATTTGACTATATAACATCACACTGCAACTAATAGGAGCGAAGAAACAATGGAAAATGTGGAAAAAACGGGGAAAATTATTCATTTTACAGGGTTTCCGTTGCGTGCACTTCAAAAGGTTCAAATCGTGGGTAACAGCTATAATTTATAAAACTGAAGAGGTTGTTTAAAAAAATAAATATGATGCCCAAAATAAGTATTCCACGCGGACGAAGTCGCGAGCACAGCTAGTTATCCAATAAAAGTTTAAGATTTTTAACGATTTGAAAGAAAAATAATATCTATGAATGTTACTTTATTACTCCGATAATTAAAAACCTATTTTGTTTGACGATTGAATGACAGTTTACTCAGTTGGTAACGTTTCAGTGTAAGTTAAGGGTTTAATACGCTTCTTTCATACATATCTAACTAGCGTCGACAAATAGACCTCGAAACACTTAAGACAACTTGATAAATTAGATCGTAGGTTGCGTTAAGTTTCATAACATCAGGCGAGTTGTAGTCAAGCGTAAATTAATCCTGCATAAAATCATACTTAGGAACATTTATAAGTAGCAGTTCAATAAATAATAAATATTCCGGGACATTGCACACAGCGCCATCTAGTCCCACACTAAGCAAACACTTGTGTCGTGGTACTAGATAACGGATATAATACTTATGTACTTTTCTTTTGTAAATAATACTTATTATACATACAAACGACCAGACTCAACACAAGTATTTTTTTTAATACATAAATACTTGTGTCATGCGGGAATCGACTCACGACTTCTAGATTAGAAGGCAGAGCCACTACCAACTAAGCTAACAGGCCAATCAGTAAAAACAAACAGTCAGGGTCAGTTCAGTCAACAGGGTCACTCTTAGCGATAAGGCCGCCAATCAATACGGAAATTTTATTTTCTATGTTTTTTTGTATTGTTTTTTATGTATGTATGTATGTGGTGTTTTAATAAAGAATTTTTCTATCAATCAGGGACAGTAATCAAAACAATCTACATACATATCTAATCTTTATTATTTCTTCCCAAAACCTCTATAACTCATTTAATCATCTACAAACTTCCCTAGATATTTCTCTTTGATCTCCGATAGAGCCGTCAAGCATCCAATATGTTGTCACCGTGGCAATGAATCTCGTCGAGAAAGAATGGATTGTCTCAACAGGTAGTTTTGACAGTTTTAGGATAACTGATGGCTTCCCCAATAGCTAGTTTGGGAAGTCTGAGCAAGTTCTAGTTTTATTAGGAGTAGTGTGTGTGTTTGGTAAACGGTTTGTTTTAGGTGTTGAATGCGGTTATTGTTGTTGTATTAAGATTTTTATCTGTCAGAAATCCTAGCATAAGAATAGAGATTCGTTATCAAAAACTTTGGCGTTTGTTTTTATACATGAGTAAAAAGCCATTCAACATTTATCCATGACCGAGTCATTGTTTAGTTTGGAAATGTTCATATGTTTCAGTTAATTTATTCACCTTTAATTGCTAAATGGTTTTATAAAAACTTAAGCTATTTATTCCTCATAGTTATTTTATTTACATTACAATCCCTATAAATTAACTTGTATACGACTGGATTCTGATATTGGCTGAATAATTTGATTTATTTAAAAATAATATATGTTGTAAAGATTGCATCATCACTTTAGTGACACATTCCGTAAGGTTCATTTGAAAGTAATTAAAGTTATTATATGTTATAAGTTTTGTTAGTAATTTAATTACTTACAAAATTATACTAAACATTATGAAAATGCCACATCTAACCCTCGCTCCCAGTTTACCGTAGTCGGCACTTTTGTCAAGAATGTGTTATGAAGAGTGACGTTGACACCTCACGAAATTGCCGCTGTATATTTCAACACGCCAAACATGCTCCTAACCTTCTAGTTTGATCAAAACTAAAATGAGTTTTACAACTTGTATCTGCACATGTTTGAGAAATGAAGCTGTTATTTTTTAAACTAAACAATACTTATGACACAAATAATAACACCTATCTAATAAATTTACTTAATTACTTAAGTATACTGACAAACTGATTTGAGAAATAAATTATTAGTTGATGCCAGTGGCTTTGCTTGAGAAAGTCTGTGTAACATTCGAAGGTTTACTATACTTCCAATTCAAAAAAATCATGATGAATCCGTTATCACATGAAATAAAAACAACGAAACCAACAAAGGGACTGGTACGTTATGATACTTAAACATAAATTTAATACTTTTGTTTATAAATGAGTAATTTATAAAGCATTTGAAAACTTTCCATGCGAATCAACATGAAATTAATTTAATATTCGATAATGTGTGATACCTGCATCGAATATTTCGATTATAATATTATTAATAAGTTCTCTCTGAGCAAAGGCTATTAAGTGCTTATTTTACTAATAATAATAATAATAATAATAATAGGTCTTTATTTCAGACAGCAGGGTCCATAGAAAGGTTCACACACAAAGGTACAACATAAAAGCATAAATTGAATTATGTAGAAATACAGATTACGTGACGATATCCAACCATTGCCGGTACGTTGCAGTCATGTGCATGCGGTCAGACAGACTCTTAATAATACTGTTTTTACAAATGTCAACTCTGGACATAAAAGAAGCAATCCTCTTGCGCTGTATAGCATTAAAGCTGTCAATGCGTGCGTCAAAAAACATACCGGATGCACTACAGCTCCGCGACAGGCCCATGAGCTGCCTGTAGATGTTGTTGTATGCAACTCTGATGGAGTTGTGCGATTTTTTCGTGTAATTAGTCCAGAGTTGACATGTGTAAAACGTTTGGCAAAATGACTTAAATAGGGTAACTTTCACGTCAGGCGCAGCATTATAAAATTTTCTGGCTATCATGTTTCCGACCACGCATAAAGCTCGTCTTTGTCTCTCAATGTCATCATTATCTTTCATATCAGACGTCACAATGTGGCCAAGGTACTTGAAACTCTCGACGATTTTGACAGGCTGCCCATTTAATTTCAGTGGTGGTATATTTAGAGGACCACTACCCGCCCGGAAGACTACCATTTCAGTCTTCTTTTCGTTGTATGTGAGATTATGCTCTCGAGCATACTGCTCACAGACACCGAGAAGATTCCGCAGACCTTTGATTGTGGGACTCAGCAGCACCATATCATCAGCGTAACTCAGATTGTTGACATATCTGCCATCCAATCTGAGCCCGACAGGCGTGCTGCTCAGTTCCACAATCAGGTTATTCACATAATAGTTAAAGAGGTCTGGCGAGGTGATCCCACCTTGCCTCACACCACAAGACAGTCTGTAGCTGTCTGAAACTTCCGTATCCCATCTGACGCTGTTGGTCTGATTGTTGTACCAGTACTCCATCAGGCCAACAACCTCAGGGGGGACATTCGAGCCGTGCATTTTTGTCCAAAGGAGGTCGTGTTTTATTGTGTCAAAAGCCCGGCTCAAGTCAAGAAAGCATGCGTACACTGTAGTTTCGTTTTCAGTATAATACTTGACTACCTCCTTTAAAGAGAATACCGCCATGTCAGTTGCAAGTTGTGGCCGGAATCCAAATTGGCCATCGTCGATTGGTAAGGTCAATATGTGGGTTTGAAGAACCCGTTCCAGCACCTTGGCCACTATTGTTGCCAGAGAGATAGGCCTGTAATTAGACACGCTCGAGATATCACCCGTTTTATTTTTTGGAATAGGTACTACTAGAGTACGCATCAAATCCGTAGGTAAGTAACAATGCTTCACGCAGAGATTAAAAAGCCGCGCCAAAACATGACATATGTACCTACCCGCAAAAAGTAAGTGTTCTATGCTAAATAAACACATATATATGTACATTTAAAAAATAGATTTTGAATTAAAATGTTTCAGAATAATTATTATTTTATGAAATTTTAATCAACTTCTGTGAAATATTTTAATTCAGAGTCTATTTCTGTCGTCACTATAGACAAATTTGCTCATTTAATCAACAAAAATGATTAATTCTATCTTCTTGGAATCAATTTAGTCCGCTGACATGATTACTTTTCCAGAAATTAGGTTCATTCAATGAATTCGCAAAATACCTAATCTTTGGTCTGTATTGGGCGTTTATAAAAGAAATGACACAAAACTCTTCTTTTCATTCTTAACGATATATTAATCGGACTATTAGTATAAAAAAAAACATAAAAAAATATATTAATTTCAGTCGTTTTTAATATAAATATTATGCAAGTTAAAATAGCTGCGACAGCAAGAATACATAAGCAATAGTAATAAATTTTAAAAAGGAGAAATGTGGAATAATTTTTCAGAATAAAAACATATACCTACATGTAAAATTTATTGTACTGTACAATTTATTCATGTAACATGGGTGTTACTAGTTAGGTTATAACTGTTTTTTTTTATTATAATAAACATATGACCAAACATATGACTTTGTTAGATTGGTCCATTGTATGTAAAATTTTATGGTACAATTTTACGCTACGAAATTGTGTTTACAAATTAAGTCTACTATATTGAAGACAGTGTATATCCATGTAAATAAAAAAAAACAAATTTAGAAAAAATAAGTTGTAATAGTATAATCACCCCTAAAAATAATAAGAAATCGAGTAGCATCAACCACATACATCAAAGCCCAAGACAAATTAGTTAATCCATCCCAATACATACACTAACTTGAAGTTTCCGAAACGTCTGCCAAATTGGCTTACTTAATCTCATCCCAATTGACGCGCCGGCCAAGTTATAACTTAATGCATACATAATGCGGTCTAAGCTAGCAGCCACGCATAACTTGGGAACTTCCTACTTTGAGTGAGAACCAGGGATCTTGTGTGACATGTGCTTATTCGCGACTTAGACTAAGATTTATTGACATGCTTTAGTTAAAAAAAAAGAGTAGCCTGCAAGCCAATTACATACGTACAAAATAAACAGCAAAAAGTTGGGAACAACACCTACGGCATCCCGTGGTAACGGGACGCCCGCGGCTTCGCTCGCATTCTCACTTAAGACCTCATACTACCTACATACCAAAAATTATGATGATCTTTTCAGCAGATTTTTGCATGATGAGTATTTAAATAAACAGAGACAAAGTTACACAGAGAAACAGACACAATTTCTAGAAATTGTTGGAACTTGTTCTGCTATCAATTCGAAGTATCTCCAATTTTTTTCTAAATAAATCTTCATTGTTCAGACATTCGACTTTAGCTTTATTATACGTATAAATTACGTCTTATAAATATGATTTCACTTTAAATATCGTGACAAGCGAGTGTGGCTCAACGGTTCCAGTGTCTGCTTTTTATCCAGACGCACCCTGGTTCGAATCCGCCCTACACCAATGACTTGTATTTTCAAGTTATGTGTGGATTTGCACTCGCTTGGCGGTGAAGGAAAACATCGTGAGGAAACCGACATGTTTGAGGACCACAATATCCGAGGACATGGTGTCTTCCGTGGAAGGACCTGGGCGCCCACCACGATGTATCTGCCCAAGAAAACTTCCCTAACGAATTAATTCTGCGGGGGAGTCACGACCCTCAGTCATGAGGAAATACGACTCAAAGAGAGAAGAGATCGTGACATCAATCAAATAGTTGAGATTCTTAATCAATTACTAAGTTTCAACGTCGAGCCAAAATGCAGACGTGACTAAGACCGTATGTCCCATAATAAATCTGTCCTATGTATAGATGTAGGTATGTTTATATGTCAGTGGAACAACGCTGCAGGGCCGGTTCATTGACATACAACAGTAAATAGACTGGCCATATGTGAATGAAACAATTGATACATGCACTGGTATAAAACTAGTACTCAAAAAAAAGTGCCAGAAAGTTAGGTCTATAACTAAAGATTTTACATCAGATATGCGATTTAGTGCGTAGAACGTTTTTTTTAAGATTAATCGGCTCGCATTGTTATATTTTTTCCAAATCATTTCATTTCAATTATACATACATTAAGTTACTATTATTTTTTATATTATTCAACTGAGTAATCTTGTGTTCACCTGTAACTATTTACTGTAATAAATAATATATAACTTTGTATTAGTACTAGTTTTTGCCCGCGACTTTGCATGCGTTATAATACACATAAACCTTCGTCTTGAATCACTCTATCTGTAAAAAATACTGCATCAAAATTCGTTGTGTAATTTTAAAGATCGAAATATACATACATACATACATAGGTGCAAACGCCAGAAGCTACTTTGCTTTATACTATGTAGTGAAAGTAATTAGAAAGTCTGGTCTTAATATCGCTATGTCTACGAGCAGTTCTATGAATATGGATGGTGGCCCATGTTGGATCGCCATCTACATACACAGCTGGGCAATTAGTAGAACTAACAGACATAAATGTGGATTATACATGTGCAGGTGACAATATCGATAATTTTGGTTTGGCTACTGTTCAACAATCTTCCTAAAACCTGAGTGTTTAAGCTAGTATAGCCAGGTAGTTTTAGAACCAAACTCACAATCTTCTGCCTGAAAGTAAGTACACCTACCTACATAATATGCATTGCGCTCACTAACTTACTACGTATGTTTGTACATTTTATAAATCAACATAAAACTTAAAAATAATTACACACATTGCAAAAACTTTTAAGCAACTTCGCTTTCAATTAGCAGTAACAGATGGCGACACTCGTGAAGTCGCAACAACAACTTGAAACTCAATGCTGTAAAGTTATTAATAGAATTACTGAACAAGAAAGTGCTTTGCGAGACAAATAAATTAACAGAGCCTTTGAAATTAAAATGAGACTCAACAAAAGCTGGTCGTTGAACTGAAAAAATGTTTTATTCAAGTGAAAACCTCTGTCGAAAACATGAATGTAAAAACTGTGCCAATCTACGCACACTGACTGACTGCGGAAGTGGTTTGGAATGAAATTAGGCTTGTTTTTTATAAAATCATCATTATCATCATCGAGTGCCACGTTCATGTAAAAGTTTGGAAGTCAATTGGCAAAAATTTCTGCGACTCCACACTGCTTCTTTTAGATGCGGGTAACTCAGTAATATTATACAAATGTTGGACTGTAAAAAAGCTATTATTTTTTGCACACATTGATTGCTTCTACTAGACGGTTTTAGTTAATAAGACCACCCGCTGCTGTGAGTATCGAACCTAACTTTTTATATATTTTTTCCATAGATTATTTATAACAGCCATCGTCAATTTGAAACAAAACACATGTTCCGCATCAGTCACTTTCTAGCTTAGGTTTATCCCAACCTCAAAGCGTTTCATTCTTGAGAGGAAAATCTCTTACTCCCATTTTTACGAGGGTTATGAATATTTTGGCGGCAATGGGAGTTTGGGAGAGTGCAATAGACAAATAAGACATGCATCGACGCGCTAACCTTATTTATGGGGACCTTGCTTAGAATAAAGGAGGGAATGCAGTCGTATAAGCGGAAGCGATTTTATTATATTGAATTATTTTTATTTAATAGTTCATTTATCTTTGCTTTATGATAATCTGCAATCAATTTCAATGAAATTTGCATTGACACACTGCAAATGAAGTGTTCCGGTCGTGCCAGTCACAAAACCGATAAATAATTAATCTGTGGGATAGACTAGTTTTCAAATGGAGACTATAAGCGTAGTGTAAGATGCCTTACAACGATGTGGAACGAAGACATAATAAAGGTTGCATGTATTAGAATGAAGAATTATGAAGACAGCTATGCTCAGATTTAGATGAGATGGCAGTGAACATATATTTTCAAAAGATTTTTTACGAGTTAAATAACTAATTATCCTCCGTTTCTTTGCCGTCTCCTGTCCTAAACTTATACACTAAGCTTCTAGTAAGATATTCGATGTAGTCATTAGTTTTTCCAAAGATATATAGGTAGATAAATATATGCTTTATAAAAAACACCAGTACAATACAGAAATGTACATGAAATATATAAAACTTAAACCTAGTGTCCTAACTGGCGACTTTATTGCTAACAGCGATATCTTCCAGGTAACGAAAGATATGAGGCATCGAAGACGCTACCGCTACCCGTCTACCGCACGCTCTCCCTACCGTCGCCACATTGTCTAGTTGTCGGCCTGCGCTGTGGATAAGCGCGGATCCCACTCCGCCTCGAGATCCCTCTTTATACCCATCGCCTGTAGATAATGTAACCTATGGACACATAATGTTTTATGAAATGAAACTCTGGAGATATATATATATACAAAATACAAAATATTTATTGACATAATAAAACAGGTACAATAAATTTCGTGAAACTTCTGGCCTTGTGCTAGTCGTGAGACTGTGTTACAAGGCCAGTGTCTTCTCCCAATTGTGAGGCTTATATAATATTACGTCTTGTATAGGGTAGGTACTAAATATTACGATGAGAATGTAAATAATTAAAGGTACGTTACAATATAGTAGTATATATATAGTGTTTTTCCGCTGCGACAAAACAATATGTATTTCTCCAGAGTTTCATTTACAATGGATTCCCGCAAAGAAACGCCTGATTCAATATCAAATATATATATATATGTACTAATCACAATAATAAGAAAAATATATGAGCAATGTGAAAGTAAGAGTGTGAGCATGGATGTAATAAAATCGTCCGGTTGACTGGCGAACAAAAAAAACCTATGCTCAGCAGCGGGTAAATACTTGCTCCTGATAATGTGTAAGCAGTAAGTGTGTTTTAACTATATGTTAAAAACCTTAACCTGTAAATACTATACTACTAATACTAATAAATTGTTTGAGTGAAATTTAACGTGAAGATTAATTAGACTTCTGCATAAATTTGCTGGCATGGCAATGAACCCAAATGCAACAGCTGGTGACATGTCAGATAAATGTATAACTTGAATTTCTGGTCTTGTAGCACAGTCTCACGACTAGCACAAGTCCAGAGGTTTCACGAAATTTATTATTACCCGTTTTTACTATGTCAATAAATGTGCATTGGGCATTAAGTTGGCATATGAGTCTAGGAATGTTCTATCCATAATGTGACATCCATCCAGCCAGTGTTATTGCTAGCACCATACGCCTGTATATTGCATATTGGATCGTATACGACAACCTTGGCTTTATGCGAATTGGATATTATACGACTTCTGTGGTACGTAGTGCTTGGATTTGGTGCTGGAATGGAAATGAGGTGCTTTGCAGCTACGTGTTACGAACAGGATGTAAAAGAAAATATGTTCAGTCAAAAAGCCGGCGCTGACTGTTTGAAGATACCTAACTGTAATATTTCTTTGTTGACGAGAAATCATGATGAAAAACAAAAAAATATTCCAGGCTTGTCCGCACAGCCTGCTTATGACAGCCATCCCGTAGTTGAAAACCCCTTGACGCCAGAGTTGGCTAATCTCATACGAATTTAATTGATCCTGCCCCGTATTAGGAAATTTCTTGTGTTAAATTCAATATTAATAAATTAAAATAAATTGTTAGATAACGATTACAGAAATGCTAACAGTGAGTTCCAGTAGCCTCATTTGAGAGCCAATTATATTACACTAAAAGCAAGATTCTTATTCTATCACAGTGTAGCTTGTCGTGTTGGCAGTGTCCGACTAACAGACAACAAACCTCTCACTACTTTTATATTAATCTACTTACACTACAATACATACATACCTACCTAACATCTGGGCAAGAACAGCGCAAGACAGGGAGAATTAGCGTAAGAGGGAGGAGGCCTATACCCTGCAGTGGGTCCCATTAGGCTGATGATAATCATGATGACATACCTACATTCGAAATCGACTTTTTGATTTCGATTTACACAAAATTTCTTCAATAAGTAATAAAAACTGTTTGTACAAAAGAGACAATGCAAATGTACATACAAAAAGCAAAAACAGAATTGCAGTCTGTAGTCAGTGACAAATAAGTAAGTGCAGTAAAAGTCAATCCTAATTTTGATTGTGACACATCGCTCGTGAAGCCGAATCTATTTTACGCCAATTTTACGTCTATTTTACGTACATTTTACGCCCTCTACCGCCACATGTATACAACCTGTCAGGTTTATTTCGACTTGCATTCAATATTACGCTGATTCGATGCTCGGATCTGTGACACGTTTATTTTTATGTTCTGTGTTTTTTATTTTATTTTTATTTTATTTATTAGGGAACAGCATTTCATTTATTGATGTTAACAGGGTAAATAAATATGAGTACGTATCTATATAGTACTACAATATACGCAAATTTTCAGTTCGGTTCCTTTCAAACATTAATTAATTTGATAATATGGATATGTACTGAAACTATTTGAATTAAATTTCAACGTTGCAAGTCATAAGTGTTTCCTATATTAGTTCAAGGTCAACACGGACAGATAAACACAACTTTCAAAAAATTAAATTGTTTAAGCATTGTTTTTACACTATACAATCAGGTGAATTGACTATCAGATCGCCTGAAGCGACACCTAGTGGCTAAACCAATATCTATATAATGTATGTGTGAGAGAACCAATTTCACAGAGGCTCTCAATTTCAAAGTTACGACCTGTTGGAATTGGAATGTGTTGTCGATCAAACTGAACTTTTGACAGTGGTGGAACAAAAGCTTTTAAATCCCTTACCACAGTTTTTGGTTACTATATTTAACAGCTGTGTGTTAACTCAGATACACATAGTGTGTTATATATCTTTAGAATTCTACGTACCCTAAAAAAAATCGTACAGAATACTCGCAGAACTAAAATTAAAAAAAATACCTATTATTTTATTTATTTTATTTCATATTTTATTTTAGGTATATTATATATTTTAATATTATGTTTAGGACTTGTAAATATATACTATTAGTCAGTTACTTTATGTTTTATAAGTTATGAATAAATATTTTTCAAATAAAAAATATATATAAAAAGTTTATTTGACTATTCACAATTTAACTGACAATAACTACAGTCGTATTGTCACTATTATATATATAAAATATACTCTCTAGGCAACCATTAAGATTAAAACCTTATTAATATTATTATATATATATATAGGTATATATATATATATATATATGGATAGAAAGATATAATATTCTTTATTGTAACACGAAATAAAAATAAAATACAAAGAAATAGATTTACTTTATATATAACTAATACTAGTGCCACAAGTGGCGGCCTTATCGCTAAAAGCGATCTCTTCTAGGCAACCATTGGATGGAGAGAAATGAATTATGTATATATAAGTCAAATGACACAAATCATCAAAATTTCCAGTGATGCCGAGGATATTTGACTAAAATTATAACTTCTCTAAAACATATAATACAAATATATAGGTACATCAAACTTATTTTAAAACCTAACTTCTATCTAGAACTCCATTCAACAGAGATCCCTAAAATAGAAGTCTATGAAAGAACTATTTCATAAATGAAATGGAGGGCCATGTCAAAGGTAATCAATATGTCCAAAAAAGAAAGCACGCAGCCAATAATACCTTTGTAAAAATATTTAACTGGCCATTTTTGAGATCAAAAGTGACCAAATGATGGCACGTGAATTGTGCTTTTGAAGATAAAAAGAAGTTGGTTTTTGCTTTGATCTTTATTATTGTAGAACTTACTGACATAATTTATAAAACATAAAGAAATAAACTCGAACTGTCATGGCAACTGGATATGATGTATATTTGGTTAAGTTTTTATTGTTACAAAAATAGACTAGACTTGTTTCCAACTGGACAATTTCGAGGCTGTTCAAAGTTTCGTTTTCATTCATTTCGGAGTAAAATGTTAACTAACATGAATGAATAAGAGGCCAATTTTTGCTGTTGATAAGACGGAAAATAACTAGGTACCTATTACAAAATTAGATTTAAAACATGTTATTTATCTCTTACATTATAGACACAAGCAAAAATAATCTTAGAACTAAAAATAGGTTCTTTTTTTATTTATTTATATATGCTGTACACAATACAAAATTACATTTTAGAACTTATTCTACAAAAATTGAATTGTGTGACCCTGTTGCTTGTTTGAAGTTTAGGGCATTGCACTTTTCTTACAATATCAACTTAAACACTATTTAGTTCGTAGATAGACTAGCAACAATATCTTCCAGGCAACCCTGCCTTATCATTTTACTTATCTAAAATCTAAAAGTACTCTGTACGTGATATTTAGTGATACGAGTACCTACTAATTGGGAGCTTCTTTGCCGTCTATACTTATCTGGGCTTCCAATAATGAACCAGCAAGGCTTGGCTCTGAGACTTTGATAATGAATATCCGAACAGAAAGACCAAGAGGATTTTACAAATTAAATTTTGAGGACTTTGGACGTCCGTTTTTGATGCGAGAATTAGTGTAATACCTATTTAATTATTTTACTGGGTTATTAACGCATAAGATTTAAAGGGCGGCTTTAGTTAGTTTAAAACAACAACTTTGTTCTACGAGTTTTTGGATTTGGCAGGATTTTTTTTAGTTCTCATTGGAGAACTAAAATTTATATTGGAGCGATGATATTTTTGTAGGGAAAAGCATTTCATTTTTTGCGAATTATCATAAGTCGTAGAACAAGTATTATACGTATATAATTTTAAAAGTTAGTATGTATAGCAAACCACTGTAATATTGTGAAGTAAGCAAAAAATTGTAATATTGTGGTTGAATTTATATGATGTGAAATATTTCGTCATTTCCATCTAATTTTAGTATTTAACAACCAATGTTGGAGATGTAATTTTTTGTTTTGTATGTTTAAAAAAGTTACAATCGTAAGCACCACACTATCACACTTTCTTCTTATCGAATGAGAGTGGCCAACTCTGGTGTTGAGAGTTTATCAAGCCGCCCTAAGGGCCTCTGACATGACTATCACCAAAATTATAGAAGCGAAAGTTTGTGTGCATGTGTGTTAGTGTGTACATAAGTTGATTACTTCTCACTCAAATAGCAGAAACGATTTGGATTACAATGTAAATGAAGGTAGATGGTCTTGGATTAACACATAGGTAATTTTTAAGTCAGGAATAATACGGTTAATCGCTGGATGTTAGTAGGTATTAAATAAACAAAAGCGTAACGTTACTGATGTCCACATGCCCGCAACATACGCGTGAAATCCGCTCATCCGTCCGGACGCGGGCTGGGAGCAAATCAGGGGATTTTCCGGACGCCGACCAATCTGTGACCGACATTCCACCACTAATCCATGTTACAAGTTTAAATTTCGAACCGGATTTTTGTAAATAAAAATCGAACTGGCCAACCTTTTGTAGTGTTCTGAATTTGAATTATTGAAAAGTTTAATTGGTGTGATATAGAATATTAGCTTTTGTTTCTTACTCGTTGTAATATTTATGTACTTATTTGTATTTTTTATTACATCAAAATTGAATGATAAAATAGGTTAACTTACGAAAAAAAATCGAGAAAAAAATTAGCGCTGGAAAAATAATATATGACCTCGTTTTGAAGTATAAATTAATACGAAATTCTTTCGGTACCTATAAATGTTTAATAGCCATTTAGTAATTGTTTATTGAGCCTTTGAGGTTATCGGAGCTGTTAAGATAACTCTGCACTACGGAATAGAAACAGAAGTTCATGTGCACTAAAAAGGTTTTTGAAAAAGTTATGTTAGTTTTATCAAATAACTTGATCTATGTAACATTTTCATAATGAAAAAGATCAGTGAGTGATGTGTGACAAGTCAAGTCTGTTGTTTGATGTCGGTTAAGAAGCAGTTTCAGCGGAAAAACACTACACATTTCTCCAGAGTTTCAGTTAGAATCAGCAATGTAATACAATTTGAGCAGCTTTATGTAGGAATCCAAACTTAAAGTGTTTTAGGCTTGGAAAGTCGAGAAAAAAAATACAAATTCAGTAACCCTTTTCGTTATGCAGCCGGTATTTCACTAGATGTACCTCATAATGTTTTTATTGTAAATAAGCCCCACCCGGGTTTTGAGATGTTAGCATCTGTTTTATTATCTCCACTAAACTGTATTATGTATATTTATGTGAATTCTATCTTGTTTTTGTTTTTGTGTATAAAATCTTCAGAAACGCGCGAACATATACCTAAATCTTAAGTATAATTCTGTATTGGGCCACCGAGATACAGGCCTGGCCTAGTTCGGGGCCTGTTGGAAGCGCACATAATCTAGTTCTGTTTTTATAATACTGTATTGATCTAATTATATAAATGTGCTACTATGTATAACTGTACTGTAAATAAATTTATATTTGATTTGATTTATTTGAGTAAGTCATATTTAAGTGACGTAAGTTTTATTAGCATTTTTTATTGTACATACAAAACGCTCCCTTTTTTCCAAAAACTATTGGAACAAAGGCTTTTTTTTTCTTTTTTTACTTGAACGGGTTTGCTCTTGGCCATAGTTTACCTGATATCAAGCAAAGGCTATGGCCTAAGATGGAGTGTGCTTACCCGATAAGAACCGATTCACTCTCGCTTTTTCACTTCTTCTTACTGCTCTTATTCTATACTGTGTCCAATCCAATAGGACCTTGTAAGGGCAGCGATCAATCAGCTCCTGATTGGATGCTGCTATCGCCTCACCGATTGGTTCCCGGCTTTATTACAAGTGTCTAGGTGGGATTGTTCTTTGGAATGGTTACTAGTTGAAGGTTTAGTCGATGTAGGTTTTAATTGGGAATTTGAATGTGGAATTGTAATTATTGTTTATCATTACGTTAAAATTTTCAACACATTTAATAGTTGGTACCTGAAAGTTATAGCAAGGTGTATGTTGCTTTGTAGTTTAGTGTTTTTTTTATGGATAACCAATAAAATCCTCCAACCATTTAAGTTCAGTTTCTTCTAGTTAACAGATAGGATACATACATATATGTACATTTATAGAAACAAACCAGATCGCCACTTATTAAGGCAGTTAGCTCCTTGACAATTTGGAAATTCCTTACTAAGTCCCAAAGCAATTTGTATTCAATGCTCCAAGCCTTATAGTCGTAAATCCCACTAATTGCAGACTAATCCTTGGGACCTTCCGTCCCGCCCCGGGTAGAGAGAGTATTGAGGTCAAAGTCTTTACATTACGATATAATATAAATTATTATTGATAGACTAGTTGACGCTGGCGGCTATGCTCGCATTATTTCAGTATAAGAAGTAGCCTATGATACTCTTAAGACTTCATACTACCTACATACCAAAAATCATGATGATACGTCTAGCAGTTTTTAAAACCAACCAATTTTTGAAACAGAGGTTCAGATAAACAAACAAAAAATATGAAAATAGCTGAGACGTGTTTTTCAACCGATTTAATTATCGATTTGAATCGATTTAAAGTATAACCAAACATTTTATTCTAATCTCTTCTATGTACAGAAGTTTGACCCCCTTCAGCATTATTATATGTATAGATTATGTTTAAAGATTGAAGTGTTAGGAAGACAACCTACACGGCAATTATTTTTTGAATATTATTTGTTTTTTTTTCAAAATTATCGCTAGAATTTATTTAACAATACTGCACTAGTCAAACACAAACTTATGTCACGTAGAAAAAAACACCAAATCTATATGTCTATATATATATATATATACATATAATAAAGCTGAAGAGCGTCGAAAGTCTGAACATTGAAGATATAAAAAAAATGTTTCGAGTCACTTAGCTATTTTGTTTTACCTTGATATGTGAAAGAAAACATATATAAGAAATATATCCAAGGAAAGGGCGTCTTTCAGGAAAAGGCTAAAGTGAGATTCAATGTACGTATTAAATAAAGTCGTTAATATTTAACCGTTTCCCTTTACTTTATAGTTAATTCACGTCTGAATACGGGGAACCTTTTAAGAGAATATTGTTATATTATTCGCTAACAGTTTATAAAGCCTTTTCAACACTAATAAATCTATCTATATCTTCTGTACATGTAATAAAGCTGAAGAGGGACAAAAATCTGAACATGAAATATAATACAAATAAAAATCTTTGGGTATACTTTATATCTATAACAGAACACGTTTCAGCAGTTTTATGAATTTTTGTCTGTTTATTTGTATGTCTTTATATCTGTTTGTAAAGCGAGTGTGGCTCAGTGGTTCCAGTGTCTGCTTTTCATCCAGACGCATCCTGGTTCGAATCCGCCCTTCACCAATGACTTGTATTTTCAAGTTATGTGTGGATTTGCACTCGCTTAACGGTGAAGGAAAACATCGTGAGGAAACCGACATGTTTGAGGACCACAATATCCGAGGACATGCGTCTTCCGTGGAAGGACCTGGGCGCCCACCACGATGTATCTGCCCAAGAAAACTCCCCTAATGAATTAATTCTGCGGGGAGTCACGACCCTCAGTCATGAGGAAATACGACTCGAAGAGAGAGAGATATCTGTTTATTGATTGATTGATAGATAAATTCTTTATTAAAACACCACATACATAAAAAAACGCTAAGAGCGATCTCTTCCAGGCAACCAATCTGGCAGGGATATATTCTTCAAAATAAGTGAGTAGGACGAGGTGTTTCAGATATCGCTCAAAACGCAAAAACGGTTAAGCAGATCATCATGATTTTTGGTAAACAGATAGTATGAGGACTAAAAGTGGCAAAGGCACTTTTTATTACAAAATAATGCGAGCGAAGCCACAGACATCCACTAGTTACATATTAAATACATTTACCTTCTGTATTCTACTAGTAACGACCCGCGATTTTACCCGCGTTAATCTTGGATTTACGAGCAAAGTATAGGTCATAGCCTAGTCATCGTCTTAATTTAGGGGCAATCTATCGTCAAATCTAATTTCATCCTAATTGATTCAGCCATTTGAGCGTAAGGAAGTAACAAATAGACAGTCACAATCACAAGCATTTGGCTATATAATATTAATTGTTTTTTTTTTATATTCATGGTTGTTAGTACTGCTTTAAAATACCTAGGTATAGTTGCGATCTTCAAAGTGAGAGTCAATCGGTTCTTACTGGGTAAGCACGCTCCATCATAGAGCGTAATGATTGCTTACCATCAGGTGAATAACTATCAATACAAACCCGTTCCTTGTTAAAAAAAATAGAAGTATACTAGCTCAGTAATCAAAAAGACGAGTCTTTGACTAAAACATCTCCTTTCGTACTACAGGTTGTTCGATCAAAGTGAATTTATGGACACAGTCAATGAGGGTAAAGCAAGAAGCAGGAAATAAAGGAACGGCGCCCTTCACAGCCTTCACGATGTACTCTGTAGCAGGTTTCTAAAGAAACAGGTAAATGATTGAGTTTAAATAGACATTAGATAATAATCTATTAAAAGAGTATCCTGAGTTGATCTGATAAACGAATGAATGAATTGTTTATTGTCTGGCAAACTAGGAATATTCTGGTGTTCAACTTTACTAGGTATATTCAGCTTTGTCATGTTAGTGATATGAGTACTCTAGTTACTGCCCATTTGGGCTACTCTACATAGTAACTGCCCATCTGGTAAATGGTTGATGGATTTTAAATTTGATTTGACTGCCCTGTTAGCTTAGTTGGTAGTGGCTTTGCCTTCTAGGGGCTATCTAGGGGCGCGGGTTCGATTCCCGCAAAACACAAGTAATTAATTTTAAAATTTGTTATTACTTGTTATGAGTCTGGCTGTTTCTATGTATAATAAGTATGTATTGCTAGTACCCATGATACAAGCGCAAGCTTAGTATGAGGCTAGATGGCGCTGTGTGTTATGTTCTGAAATATTTATTATTACTGTTTAATTAATAGTCATTAGATAATTTATTAAAAGAATATCCATTGATCTGGTAAAAGGTTGAGTTTAAATAGACAAGAAGATAATTAATTGAAGAGTGGCTATTGGCTTTTGATCTGGTATAAAAAGTAAGCAAGTAAAAAGTCTACGTGTTAATCTATGTTTGTATGTCAATTATTTCCGGTTTTTATTGTGTCTTTTTGTATCATGATATCCGTAAAAATAGAAATTTAATCCTAATTTTTTTAGGTTCGAAAAAAAGCATTACAATTTTTTAAACATAACATAAAAATACTAAGTCAGCACTTCTTGCCAGGACTTAATAAATATAACTTCAAAAGTCAAGTAAAAACTACTTAGTACAAAGTCAAGAGAAATTTGTAACGCCTAGAATAAATATTATTTTTCAATGTTGGCGACAAGAGTCAGATATCAAATTCTCAACGCTATTATCAGGTGTCTGTCGTCATTACATTTTTCTCAAAAAACAAGATGGAAAGATGTTTTTGCAAACTTTGTTTCGTGCTTAGAATAAACACAAGGGTTAAAAATAATGTACAAAATTCAGCTTGTGGCGGTATTGGTAGGCGAATGTATACATATATTTAAACGACTGTTGATGAAGTCAGTCCACGGATGGGTGACCAAAAAAGGCATTTTTTTTAATGCTTCCATGGTCAGGCGATAAGCTGTTTTTTTAGGAACAGCAGTACATTTGAGGAGATACAGTGGCTCCAATAATATATTACGTAATGTACTGAAATTTTTTAATTAAAAATAATTTTATTAAAAGCGAGCAAAGCCGCGTATGCCCACTAGTATATTGATAAAGCATTTTATTATGTCACGTTGAGTAAAATTTACTTTGCATACCTAATCAAGTCTTAGTGGAGCTTATCGTAAAGTCAAAATCCGATGTTATTCTAGTAAAGCCTATGTTTTCATCTCCCTTGTCGAAACACAAGCTTCGAGTCGAAAGTACTTAATATTATATTTTATCAGCTGGTTGAATCAACCTCTACAAAATGAAAAAGATAGGAACAAGACCAATAGAAACATTTTGTTTTATAACTTTACCTTCCTTGAGATAAAACGTCTGTATGTACCACCCCAAAATCTACTAAATTAACTACTTTTCTTTTCGTATTATTATCAAACCACTACCAAGATGATCGCCCCTCTATAAAACACATTTCCTTATTATTAAACATGCGCCGCTCCGAATCTCTGTCTCCGTTCCTTTTTTCCGTTCCTGTCCGTCCCTAAAATTAGCCTACACTCGCTTTTATAGTTATCCCTTCCACCCTACTGCTTACATAGTCTGTCTTTCTCTAATCCTAGGCCTCACTGTCTATCCAGTTAAGTGGATTTATTTGTAACTATAATTTATTGCCCGCGCATGTACACGCTCTCCTGCGGATTCGCCTGTATGAATATTGGACACAAAACAAACCTACGTTTTATACACGCATTACTATTTTATCTGGCTACGCTGCCCAGGTCATCAGTACCTGTTAAAGTCGTAATGGTTTACCAACATACAACTTTCCATTCTCATATCTCCAATTTTATGATTGCTCGCGTTGCTTAGAACATCAGGGATCGCTATGACATACAAACATACCAACTTTCTCTCCTATACCATTAACATAGTAGTCCTGTCATCGCAATATGTTTATACATTTCGTTTATCGAAACGATTCCACCATCGTAATACTCGGACTTCGTGGAACACGACCTCTCCTTAACAATGTCACAGTTTTAGCCGTTTATGGCATAGATTTGTTTGATCGATGTAATTACTATGAAATACCAAGCAAGATTCGAACCCGCCGTTGTCATTGTTTATCATAATCCTTATGGTCAAGATGATGATGATGAAACCATTAGAAAGGTTTTTCCGATAGTGATGAATTTGGTGTACTTATTTTTCCGATTAAAATGGTAAACAATGCTCGAAATTGTAGTTAAATAAAGTTGAATATTTCCAAATGTCGATACGGATGAAATTTGCCTTACTTATCTGCTTGGAGCAGGACTCGAACCCGCTCTTATCGGCACAATATTTAGTGTATTATTTCTCAGTTGTCGATGATAATGATGATGGTTTAACGGCCTAAAATGAACCGTTACATGTACCTATATAAGTGGTATTATTATAAAGAATAGCATAGATCAATCGTGAAATGTATATCAGATAAAGTAGTTATAAAAGAAGAAATTCTTAAATCTTTAAATAATTTACTTGCATTTACTAAATTGATTTACTAATTTATATTTTATTAAAAGCTATACAGAATTGAATCAATCAAACCAAAAAAAATATTGCATAGGTATTCACAGAGATTTCACATGTCAGATAACCGTGGAATAGTCGTTTATCAGGAGAATATGCAAAAACATGAATAATTCAATCAGATTTAATATATCGTGGCGCCGTTGTATGCATTTATGCATATATTTACATCTGATCATGTCAAGGACTGAAACGGTCGGTAAAAATCACAATAAGAATAAAAAGCCCAAAGTCTTATTACAAAACGTGGTTTAAATATTAGTCCAGGACTTTGAAAATAAAAGTCGGTTCTTGTTGTTCAAACATAATATGGAAAAAATCAATTATCAACTTCAAATAGGGGCATTGATTTATCATTGGTTACATTTTCACAGTTTGGCTGGCAGTACCGCAGAGGCCATAAAAACAACAAAAACGGACTGCATTATATTCAAAGTTCTGGACTAATAATTAAACCACGTTTTGTAATAAGGCCCATTGAGTTTTAATATACGTAGTCCTCTTTGATTAAATCATGAGCGAATTTCAGTTCCATAAAAATAGTACTAAAACACTCACTTAATGCCACTGGTAACCAAAATCAGTAATATTTTCATTAGGAACATAATTTGTTGGAAGAAAAATACATTGTAGCTGGTATCAAACAGTAGGCTAGTATGTTTTTTGCATATGAAAAAATAAGCTTAGTTACGCAAGCAATGACAGTTTTTAAAATGATCTTGAGAGGAAAATGTGTGTCTTTTCTATTTTCAAGGTAATAATTATAACAATCCTAATAAGTCACTGGTCAGTTATTACATATGTATGTAATGTTTTATGCGTGTGTGTGTGTGTGTGTGTGTGAGTGTGTGGGTGTGTGCGCGAGTCATTTTAAAAGTGTCTACACAAATAATTAGCAATCATAAAATAATATATACCAATATATATTTATTAATACTTTATTTATTAATTTGCATAAGTTTCTTAAGAGATCTTTGTATTATTGAAACTGAAAGCAGTTTAAAATTGATGGTACTATTTAAAATAATATATAATCTACTTCAATCACGTACTAACTATAAACATTCACTCTAAGACATTGTTTTTTTTTTTAAATAAATCTGTCTGATGTTTAACTTTTATATTCATAGAATTTGTGTCCTTTCAACAAATTATATTTACAAACATAATCCAACAAGTCACTATTTACAAAATCTAATCCTTACAAACCAAAGAACAAAACCAAATAGCAAATACATAGAACGGAATAAAGATAGCGCTCAATCACACGAATGAACGGGCATCCATTCTGGGGAGCTACTATCTCACTGTCTCGCACACCTGTGACTCGCAAACAAGTCGAATAAATATTATCTGGGCCATGGATTTAAAAGGTAAAGTAGAACGGAATATTGGAAACAGATTTAATATCTTATCGAATGAGTCCGACCAACACTGGTGTCGAGAGTTAATCAAGGTGCCCCAAGGGCCTCTGACATGGTTTAACGACTGCCGTAATAGCCAAATAGCCGGGACCTACAATAAACCTGACTAACGTGCCATCCAAGCCACGAAACGCCCAAAATGAAATGACACTTTTTGGTCACCCATCCAAGGACTGACCACGTCGACCTTTTCTTAATTTTGGTAATCTCATGCGATTGCCTCCGCTAGATGCCGATTATCATTTAACATGTTTTTAAGTTAATCGAAATAAGTAGTACTTTTTAATTTATTTAGACATTTTTAAAACCATGTAATTTGTTAGATAACCAGGTATTTTGTTGGATGCCATGTAAAAATGTATTAAAAAAAATTACTCTGTGGCATTTAATAAATAATAGATCTATTCATTGTTTTTTTTTTAACAAAGTATGGGTTTTCTTTTGACAGTAATTCACCTAATGGTAAGCAATCATTACGGTCTAAGATGGAACGTGCTTACCCAGTAAGAACCAATTCACTCTCGCTTTGAAGATCGCAAGGTGATATTCCGCGGGGAACAGGGAAATTGTATCAACGGTAAGGAAATTTACTGGCTATTCTACTTTAGCACAATTTTATGAGCAGTGATCGCAAGCAATAATAATAGTTCTCAGTAGTTGTCAGTAGTAGATATTGTTTGTTTTCGTGCGTAGTTGTGGAGTCAATGAACTTCTTTCAGGCCTAACAGGTGGAAGGCTGTTGTTTAACTGATATTAGCTACCTTTTTCTTAGTAAAAAAATATTTGCTTCATGATGTTTTGCGAAGTCACCTAAACAATTTACATTATTTACTGTTATAGTACCAACAATTAAATTCAGTAATGTAAGTCGTTAAGCAATGTCAGAGGCCCTTTAGGCGGCTTGATAAACTCTTGACACCAGAGCTGGCCGCTATCAGTCGATAAAAAGAAGATCATCATTAAAGTTTGCATTGATAAAAAACACTATTTACAAGCATTAATCATAATAAACAACTGAAGTTTCCATATCCCAAATCACCATAGTTGTGATTCCCTCCCATATTTTATCGTCCTCACCTGCAATTGACTCCATTTATGGGACTACAAACGATAATGTTCCTATTAATATTATTGCCGTGGAAATTAATATTTATAGCCCTCACCTTCCCGAGCTGTTGGGGAAATTGTGCTTGATTGCTGCTAGCTTTATGCATATCGTTTTTGATAAAAGATTAATTATTGAAAATTAGTGTCATGTATGTGTTGGAGGAAAAATAAAAAATAACTTATTATAATGAATAGTGGTAGTGAGCAGCGTAATCAGTGTTTTTAATTTCACATTCATTTTTGACTGCTCTGTTAGCTTAGCTGGTAGTGGCTCTGCCTTTTAATCTGGGGGTGCGGGTTCGATACCCGCATAACACAGGTAATAATGAATATTAACATTTGTAATTACTTATGTTGAGTTTGGTCGTTTCTAGACATATGACACAGCACCATATAGCCCCATACTAAGCTTGCGTTTGCATCATGGGTACTAGATAACGGTTGTTTAATTAAATCTTCTGATAACTGGAATTTGATGTAAAGACCTAAAAGTCTTATCAACAAAAATGAGCTCATAAAACTTGCCTGCACTCTACTCATATAATCTTCAAGATGATTTCCGTAGTTATAACACATCCGAGACTTAAAGTGTCGTAACTTTGGACTTAATGAAATCTATCCAAGTTTTAGAGTTAATAAATTGGAAGGATGTTAAAACTAGTACAAAGGTTAAAATGATGTCACACGTTTTAATATTGTTTGAAACTAGTTAGGTATTACAAAAAAGAAGGGAAACATGCAGAAGATACCGATATAAAAAACATGAAATAAATAAAATTTATTTCAACAAGAAGCTTCCAATATATAATAAATAGTTAAAATTATATTTATTGCTGTCTTGTGCCCAAAAAAAATCTTTATATAATTAGAAACCTTTTATTTATTATTTTATAAGAAAAATATTATTCACTATTCAGCTTAACAGTTGTATCGAGTCCAAAGTATCACTTTACGTAATATAATTGTTCGTTAGAAGAGAAAATAAATGAACAAATTAAATCATGAAAACGCCAAACAGACGAATAGACAAGCCATGAACTATGTACAAATTATACAAATGAGTGACAATTTCCGCTGAATATTTATAAACCGCTGAAATGCGTTTAAACCCGCCAAGGCTACTCTCAACCCAAAAGAATATGTCACAAGTCGTTGTCCATATTTCTGGCAACAATTGGTAAACCAAACTGTGTACGTAAATAGTCAAGGCATTTTTAACGGGAATGGGTCCTTGTATGCTGTTTGATGTTGTCGGTGCTATCCCTTCTTGTTCAAGTGGGGTCATGATATGGTCTCTCATGTCATCTGAATCTGTAAAACCTTGGCAGTAAAGTTCTCCTTGTCTCAAATCTTTTGGAACCTCCACTGGTTGTGGCGTAAGCATATACCATTTTTCTTTTATCTTATAGTGCGCTCTCAGAGGTGTGTTGCATGGAATTTCGGTGGCTTGGTCGGTAATGACATGGGTTCGAGGCATCAGGAACAACTTGTCCTCAACTTTCTGGATTGGAAGTCTATTATAGCACTTGTCCGTAACTGCATATTTGACCTCCACTAGCACACACTGCCATATGTGAACTTCTTTTCCTACAATTTTTGCCATATATCCTGGACCGTCCATCAAATGAAAAGCGAACTCATCGGGTTGAGTGAGTGCAAAAGCCAGAGCATGTTTTAATTTTTCTTTTCTCAAATTGCTGGAACGCTTCATAACATCAACATACAGTGATTTGACCTGCGACCGTATGTATTCTTCTATGTACACAAATTTGGAGTTGAAAATTCGATAAATATTTACGTTATCAGTATCGCTATGCTGCCCCACAATCTCGTTAGTTGTTAGATGCGGTAAATTGTCACTGTCCACTATAAAATGCTTAAAAGATTCAGTTTTCAAAAGTGATACGCCACATGAGCTCTCGTTTCCACGTACTATGAAAGAAAAACTTGTGTTCTTGACATTCATTGTGTACACGGTTTCTTCATTGTATACTAATTTAGTTGCTGTTCCCTTATACAGCTGGGTGAAGCTATTATAGCAGTTATCTTTAGGCACAGGGTCCCAGAAATTAAACACTCCATCATCGTCTACACATTCCCCCTTACTAAACTTGCACTTGTCTCCTGACGGAAGAATAACTTTGTCATGTTCTATCTTCACCGTGGCTTTTTCCGAATTAAGGAACAAGTTAACTGATCCTCTCACAACAACGTTATTCCAGGTGCCATAGGGGTCTTCATAGTAGTTTCCGGAACAAGCACCATTAATACTGAATTTACGAGTGATAATCTTGTTCAACTCTAGATCAACAAATTGAAAACCTCTCCAGGTTATTGAGCGGGTCGTTAAGGCATGTCTGCAGTCCTCACGAGATATTGGTTCTATGAATGTATTCACAACAGAAGTATTTGGAAATTTTTCGCACTGAATCACAGTTCTAACCTCGATTTTACATTGAACTATTTGAATGTTGTCAAAATTCTCAAGTTGGAGTAAGGCGATTTCTTCCGTAAACGTCTTCACACGATATACGTTAAAGTTACCATGATCGGTATCAAGTAGAGATAGGGTTATTTTTTTTGTATTTGTGACTCTACAATCATATCCAATGAAAGCCTCTGCACAGTCAAAACTCGTGAAAATGTAGATAAGTGCTAGTATGCCCGTATCTGAAAAAAATAAAAATAAAAGTTATATAGCTTCAAGTTGAAATGAGAGCTCATTTATTTGGTCTGGTTTATATTTAATCTCAGTTTATATTGTGTCCTAAGATCATTTAAAATTATCACGACAGTGTGTTGGAGATTCAATAGCTCTTTGTTTTCTCAGTATATAAATTAACAATAAACAATAAAGTACTCACAGGGACTCGTTGTAACCCGGGCCATGGTCATCTATATCGAAACACAAGTCGACTTCTGTCTGTCTTCGGTCAGACGTCATTCGATCGAATTAACGAGTGGCTTTCGTACTTAATTTATTCCTTTGGCACCGAAAATATTAAAGCTATAGTCAACGCAATTGATAGTCTTGAATACGACTGACTTCTGATTTGTACTAATGTTATTTATGGCTATATATGACTCATTGTTTTTTCAAGTAACACGTAATATCGCTTTATAGGACGGTACTAAGCAAGCGTTCGTGGGTCTACAACAGGAAAAGACAGATAAGAGATTGTGGTTACTACCTAGTCTTGCCACAAATACTGTTACGAAGAAAAAAACATTTTTTTAATTGCAAATAACATTTATGGTCTCTCATGGCATAGACACAAAAAACATTTATTACTTTTACAGTGTTTTTGTTAAATACATAAATATAAAACAATTTAAAATGTATAAAGCTTATTCGAAGTGGTCTCCATTGGCTGCAACACAGTCCTTTTAACGTTGAGTCCAGTTATCAATAGAAGCACGCACTCTTTCCATGGGAAAATTCTTCCCTGCCAATCGTATGGATTGTTTTAGGGCTCTAAATTATCATGGCGTTTAGAGCAAGCCGTACTCTCTAAAACTGACCATAAATCATATTCATATCATATTTTTCATCTGTAAACAATATTTTTCTGTAACCTCCCTTTGCGTACCGCTTCAGTAGTTGTTTCGATTTTACCACCTTATTATTTTTAAAATTATCATTTGAGAAATGACCAGTGCGTCTCTTATAGGCAGCAAGTTCTAATTGCCATCCTCTAAAATACGCGACATGGTTCTAGGTGCTATCTTCATCTCCCGAGATAAAATCTTGTGCTTTAGGACAGGATTTCTTTGAATTCTTTCCCTTACTGCTTTGACCACCTTTTTCGTACGAACACTACGTGAACGGCCAGGTCTTTTTCTGCCACAAACAGAGAAGCTCTCATTGTACCTATTAATAGCCCGGTACAGAAACATTTGACTAATACCAAGTTTATGGAGAGTTCTAAAAATTGCTTTCGACTCCATATCTACTCTGTGTAATGCATGCACAGCTATTCGGTTCTCTTTATCACCCCATATCCCAAAATATTGTACTATGTATTGGCGCCAAAACGAGGAAACACAATAAACAATCGTATAAAAATGACACATACCAAATTCTAATGAAATATTTTTTTATTTTTAATAGTAACAGTATTTATGGCCAGACTAAGTATATTGAGAGTCTGTGTGGATTCGATTCATTCATTCACTTAAGTAAATATTGTCATGATTTTTAGGAGTGTACAGCCTGTTCCATTTTTTATCTAGTTTGGCAACACTACACTTTTGCATCAGGTTGGCTGAAGTGAGCAAAATACCAGTAACAAGAGGAAAAAGTGTAGCTGCGCTTATATTTTGATATATTTTTAAGTTATGTTGGTAAACTTGCATGATGTAATAAATCACTATTAACAACATGTATATTATTTCTACTTCTAATGCTTCCTTTTGTCGCTCATTTATTAAAACCAGTCTTATAGTCTTTTTAGTATAATCTTTTATCGGAAAGTCTTGTTCAACACGAATCGATAAATCATTTTTATTACATCTATAAGTTTTCCAATACTTCTGTCGGTGGCAAATATGCTTGTAATCTATTCCGAATATATTTCTTTTATTCTAAAATAAATCAAAGTAATATATGGGTAACGTTCAACGCGTACTGAAAATGTTTATGACATTCTAATACTAAATGGTTGTTCGCGTGAACTTTTATCTAATGTTCATTGTGCATAAATAAAAATATAACGAAAATTGTACAAGTTATTTAGGTTTACTATGTATATGGTAAGTTGTGTTATATATTTTAATAGACACTGAGTTGGTTTTTGATTATAATAGACGAAATGCTCGCCCAAAAATATTGCTTGTATTATAGTTTACCTTTTTTTTCAATTTTGTACATTAATGAATAGCTGTTTGATGATGATCGTCACCATTATCTTGCTAACTTGTATCTGTCTTTAGCTTGTCGTTGGCCTCTTCTAAAATTCACAAATTTGCATAATATTGTTTTTTACAAAGTTTGCCAAACAACTAGCGAGCGAGGCAGTCATTCCACCGCGTACCAAACACTTATTATTGGTTTTGCATATCCTACATAACACAATGTAGGTACCTACGTTTTACATTTGTATTTTTGACCATATTTGTATTTGCAACTTCCACAGGTCAAATTTATTCTGATAATATGAATAAAAGTTTATATGAATTGTAACTTAATGAATCAGAAATAGTATCGGATTTTGGAACATGCGCGGTCGGGCGGTTTTACGCACAGATTGGCGGCAAATGGTGTGAAATAGGCAGAATATTGACAGAAAAATACAAGAAAAATGCGTAATAATATGTTATTAAAAAGTAAACAAACACGCAAGTAAAAGAATAATTGCTGGTACGGTGCTACAAATTTTGTTAGATATACCTAAATACCACGTGTTTTCATTAAAAAAATTATAATTTTTGGTTTAGATCTAAGCAAGATTTAGATCTTAGTAGATCATTTGTTAAACTTATTAGTTAACTTTATTGATTTCTCAATTAATAGATGAGTACGTTGTTACCTAATAGGTAACCAAAAAATAATATATTTTGCTGGAACGATACGCTGAATTATGTAAGTAGTAAGTTGCCTGGTTAAAATGAAATTATTTTTTCATTGTTTCCTACAAAAATGCTATATTATTTTAACTAAAAAATATTTTACTATAACCCTAACTATATTTAGTGCTATAGCTAGCACTTAAAAAATATGTTGAAAAATTAGCTCAACTTGTTTGGGAGCACTACGGGCTCCATTGTCAAGAGGACGAGTCAGTACGCGCGTACCGGTTGGTGCCCCGTCCAGACAAAAATAATTTGCTAATTTCATGAAGTATTTCTCCAAAGCAGTTTATTATCTCTAAGAATGTAACCACAGATGTTGTTTGCCAAACTTTTCTTTACAAACCCCGAGGACACGTGGGAATTAATAAAATATCAAACAAGGAACATATTTATGAACACGTCTGTTTAAACTCCCAAAATAACTTTATCGAACAATATTATACTCTAACACAACACAATAGAGTCCTATTTGGTAATTCAGTTTTGTCTAAACTTGGATTTACAAAACAATTTGGTTGGGAAGTTCAAAGAGTCTTGAATTGGAAGGTATAATATTTGAGTACGCAGGATGATTCCACTAAGAGGTACCTTAATAACCACGAGAGTGCTTGAACAGATACTTGAATACTATATAATCATAATAAAATAAAAAATAACTAGTGATTTTTTTGTTACAAATAACTTTATTTTATTTTATATAATAGATAAATCTAGTTATAAGTTTTGTCCTAAGTCAGATTAGTTTGGCCCATCATAACTAGATGGCGCCACTTGTTAGTTTAAGTCACACAAAACATATTTTTTGGAGTGTTTGTAATATTTTTAAGTTTGGTTTGAATAAATGCCTCGAAACGTTCCGGGTTTGGTTTCAAATCACTCCCAGACTTAGTAGACCCCATGACAATTGCCACGCCAGGTACCAGTGTCTTTGTCAAAATAAATATTTTTATCTATCTTATCTCTCTTTATCTAATTCGCATAATGAATTATTTTCCAATTTTGTTTGTAGTGTCACAAAATAATATACATTATATCTGTTAAAACATACTGTTAAAGTTTGGAATTTATATGAAATACCATTAGTGACTACATTATAATATCGCATCATGACAAGAACGCCATACCTACCTTAATCATTTTGAAATCCCTGCCTGGCTCTCTGTTCCCCACGCACTATAATCCAGCGATCTTCAAAGCGAGAGTGAATCGGTTCTTATCGGGTAAGCACGCTCCATCTTAGGCCATAGCCTTACTTGCTATCAGGTAAACTATGGTCAAGTGCAAACCCGTTCAAGTTAAAAAAAAAAAAAAAAAAAAAAATCGTTCTTATGAATCAGAAACTAAATACACAATAATTGTCTTTAAATAAGGTTGCGAAACCATATCTTTAGACTATAAATCACCTTATATGTGGATTATATATGGCGTTAAATATATTATTTACATATAAACCAATTATACTTAGACAAGTAATTCCTCCTACAATTTATATATCAAAATAATATAGGGGTAAAATAATTAGTTCTTGTTTAGAGATTGTACTTAACTTTTTTACTAGCAGTTTAAAATGCGCTGCTGGTTTTAGGGATTTAACTAATGTAACCTTATGACAGATAATGAAGCAGTGTTAGTGTTGAGTGCTTCCGTGGGTCAAGTTATTAGTTCAATGTTATAATCTCTCTCCCTCTCTCTCTCTTGAGTCGTATTTCCTCCTTAACCTAAAACAGTCATTATACTTTGGTCTAGTTTCAAAACATAAAATTTTAGAATAGCCAAACTTGTACGCATTACATACACATACATTTCAATTAAATTTTTAGTAAAGTTTAAACAAACTTGTATTTATTTTGGGGTTTTTGAAGAATTCTACTTTAGGAAAACTTTTATCTTTATTCACATATTTAATTAATGAATTTCACAGTTAACCATTATATCAAAGTAATTCTAAAGATGTTAATTTTATGAGTAATAAATCCAGTGTTACCTACGAGACTACAAGTAAAATCTTGCCTGAAAAGAGATAATAGAATAGAAGAGAATATAACGGTGTACAATATAAATTGTATGTATAGTATTAAATTAATTGACATATACAATACACACGAGAGAGATGCCTAAGACAAGTCGCATTCAATATATGAAGAGTGGATCCTCCCGAGATTGAATTGCGTGGTTTATCTCAACACGAGCCCTACATACTTTACCACGCAACCTGTAATATAATCAGGATTTCGTGTCTGAACACACTTTGGGCTGGATTTTAGCAAAACTAAGTGCAAAACGTGTTTCGTTTTTGAAAAATAAATGTGGTGTTCAGCGTTTTTTTACATTACGCACCACCACCGAAACCTGCATTAGCGATAACTCATAGGCAATAACATCCACCGTTGTAATGCGGCTAGCAAGTTGAGGTCAAGCGTAAGCCTATATAAAAAAAAATAAAGTATGCTAGGCACGCTGCTCTCTGGCAATGATCCTCTTGACTTAGACCATCCTAAGGTTTTAATGTTTACAAGAAATTAGGCTTTTTGTTTTGTATTAATTAGAACTAGTATGCATAGGTATTGCTATATAAAAGAAAATAATTCGAATAACTCTGAGTGCGGTTGGATTGTGGGCTTCATATCATTTTATATTAGTTTATAATTATTTATAACTATTCATAATATTTTATTTTCATATTTATAACACAAAATATTTATGTAACTATAATATATCTACTAAATAATTAATATATCGACATCAAATAATATCATATAATATTCATTATATATATACACACACGATCCCACAATAATATTAATATGTTATATACATATGTACGTAAAATAAATAAAATCATATTTATTTTTGTATGTTGTGCGGACGGACAGCCAATTGAGTTAGAATCGACTCCACGCGCGCCTGTCGACCAAACCGGTTCGGTAGCCGGCCCGGCAGCGCTAGTTGGCTGACTCGCTCACAGCGAACGGTCGTACAATAAATGTGCAGCGTTGATAACTACCTAACAGTGACTATTATTCTCACCTATCATCCATACAACACCTAGGGACACCAAAGGATATCCAAGTTATATATTATTAATTTTGGTTTTATGCCTTCAATACCAACCTAATAAGTATGTTATTTAAAGTAATTATTCTCCGTAACTTACCTGGTATCGTTGTAATAAGTGAGTTCAAAATATACAGTGTCCAAATTACTGGTGTTGTTTTTGATGAAAATTAAATATTAATCAAGATAGCCACAACTTTCCTTTTTATATTCATTTATACAACGTTTATAAGGTCTATCGAAAAAACTGGCCAAAATTATGCCTAAAACATAAAACACTTACCGCTCAAGTACTTAATAGTTTCTTTTTCTGAGAAATAAGCCTGTAAATCAAAAACAGCACCCAAAAACAATTTCCTATTTACAAATTGACTAGAAGAGTGAACGACTCAGTAACAGGCCCATAAATCATGGTTATGAAGACCGTGGAATATTTTTTTAATAGAAGTGATTTTACTTCTATTAAGACTAAAATATGAGTTTTGTCGGCAGAAAAATTTTTACTGAACATTATATAATTTCACGTTATTCGTTTTTTTTCTTTATCGTCTCAACAGAAAGCCTGTCATAAATAAAGCTATTTCTATTACGTTGTACATAGAAGACTCATATATATTCATCATTGGAATTAATATCACAGAATTTGATTAAATAAAACACGTTACTTAATTAAAGATTCAAAGTAATTTTGAAGCATTCTGGAGATTCGATACTTTGTGCTTTCAAACCGCCAATCAAAAAATCACAATGTTCCATATGTTCACAATGTTGTATGTTTCACAATGTTTATTTACACTCGCATGCACACGTGGCAAAACAATATCAACACCATGATATTTCATGCTCCATATTACGCCACAAGGTTACTTTTATCAACTTCACGTACCAGTTCCGTACAAGCCATTGACTTTTATTCATCCAAGATTACCCTCCATCATCACTCCCATAAATCCTTTTTTTATCGAAGGGCAATAAATGAAACTCCAAAATTATACAATGAAATTTTATTTCCCAGTAACTATTCGTAATTTTATATTCGTATTTATGTACAATAAGTTTTATATCACGTTGGGAGTAGTACAATAAACTTTTCGTTTTGTGGTAGGCCTTGGGCCTGTACTGTGTGAACTAGGGTTGCGAAAAGTAGCGCAGCTGTGAAAAGTAGCAGCGGTCGGTCTGCTATAACGTTGGCGACGAGTAGTGATGTGAAAATGAGGGTGGTTGGCTTGTCGGTGGTCGCTGCGGCGTGCAGCTCTGCTAGGCTTTCTTCTGGAACAAAGGGAATGGGTTAGAGAATAGAAGATACAAAATATAAAAGAATGACGTAGTAATACACAGAAATCACATTGATATGTGTCACATTGATATCAGGTGGGATCCCCTGCTTTTATCTTTTTTTAGTTAAAGTACGTGTAGTTTTTTTCATCATCATCTACAGCCTTTTCTATCCCACAGGGCAGAGGACTCTATTTGCATAGTTTTTTTAATGTTCATGAAAAAAATATGAGTCCTGATATTATGTTGTATTTAACTGAAGGTTTACTCAAAAAAGAATACAGTTTGTAGTCATATTACTACTTCTAGACAAACTGTGTACTAAAAACTTTAAGTTCAAATGGTATAAAATACACGAGATGCTATTTTCAAACTTTGAACTTTCAACAATTTACAGATAAGATTTCACAAAACTGCCCTTGTTTTATTATTAACAATGTAATAAAAAGTTTAAATAATCCGCAGTACGAGACCCTCTCAAGTAATTTTAAGCCAACCTTAAGTCATTCAGCGAACAAGGATTAAGAAAAGTTATAATTTATACACGCTACAAAATTGACATTACTTTTGTTCTGTGTTATCTGTAAGAAGTAGGACGTATTTTTTACAGTAGCACTGTTAATTTGAATAAACTGATCAAGCGCATTAACTATTATAATTATAATAAAATTGATTTTTGTTTTAACCGAATAATAAAGTGCTTACTAAAAACAATGATTTAATTTTGTTCTATTGGTAAATTATTATAACTTGAAAATAATTTATGTGGAAAATATCATTTTTATTTTATTTTTAAATAAATACATTATATACGCCTGAAACAAATGTATGTGGTCTCTGGATACATTTTATATATTTTTATCGGAAATTAATTGAAACTATGCACAAATATATTATTTTTATTACCAGCTAGACTACTTTACAACGCTGTGGTATCTCTTTCACACGCCAGAGCTTAATAAGTCTACGACCTCACAACTTAGTAGGTTTGATAATCTTTCATATATAGCCTTACGCCGAAAAACCTATGAGGAAAGGCTGGAAATCTTGCGTCTTACTACTCTTGAAGAAAGGCGACTACGTGGAGACCTTACAGAGACTTTTAAACTTTTGAATGGACTGTACAACCTCCCGGATACATTAAATTGGTTTATACGGACTAATCGTTGTGATCATAGCAGGGGACACAACCAGACAATCAAGCGATGCTCTGCCAAAACTAACACAGGTCACCACATACTCAGCAACAGAGTGGTTCATAACTGGAACAGGTTGCCAAAAGAGGTGGTCAGTGCAACATCTGTAAACAACTTTAAGAACCGGCTTGATGACTGGTTACATAAAACCAAAAAATCTCTTGTTAACTTGTGATCATTGCACCAGTGGACTGTTTTTTTTTTTTTTATCTTTGTGTGGACTATATAAAACAATTTTGACACAGTGTGATATGGGCACATCAGCAATTTGCTGCTCGCCTATTATTCAAATAAATAAAATATATTTATATACTAGTGAACGCACACTCATAATACCTACGTACCAAATAACATGATGATCTGTTCAGCCATTTTTGCATGGTGAGCGTTTAAACAATCAGAGAAACAGATAAATATCTAGAAATGGGCGGAACGTGTTCTGCTATCAATTCGAAGTATCTCCACACATATTTTATACGTAATTTACTTGTACCTAGTATTATATTGGGAGATGACTCTGGCCTCGTAACACAGTCTTACGGCTACCACGAGGTCAGAGGATTCACATGTTATTGAACAATAATTTCGTCAAATAAATAAATTTTGAATTTTGAATTTTGAATTTTGAATTTTGAATTTTGAATTTTGAATTTTGAATTTTGAATTTTGAATTTTGAATTTTGAATTTTGAATTTTGAATTTTGAATTTTGAATATTTAATTTTGAATTTTGAATTTGAATTACCTTCAATGTTCAGACTTTCGACCCTCTTCAGCTTTAATATATGTATAAATAACCTTGTACAATCAACTAACTTGTTATTAACCGCTTTATGTGCCGTAGCATAAACCCCGTTTTATATCGAGAGAATAATTTTATACGCCATGCTCTCATCCAACTTCATGTAAAAGTATAATGAGCTGGACTAGTAAAACTGAGGTTTATTGCAAATGAACACTTATTTCACCTATCAAATCTTTATCGGTGTACGAACGCTGAACATTGGGGTTACGACATGACTCTGTAATGATTAGGTAATACTTTTACTCTATCATAATTTACGTACTAAAAAGTTATGCTCTGCTGCTATTTTTTTATCTATGTAGACCTATTGTAGCAGAAATTGTGATGGTTTAAATGACCTGTAAGTAAAAAAAAAAACTATTTTGTGCTTTAGGATTAGCGGCGAATATTGCGATAACAAATTAACACATTTGAAATAGGTTTTAAATAAAGGACTGTAAAGAAGCATAAAAAGATAGCACACAACTAAGGTCACAAGAAAAACCATTTTAGTTTCAAAAATACTATTTCAATCGTGTTTTTGTATATTATAGTATCCTCCTAGATTAAACGGTCACTTTATATTTGTTTGACCTATGTAACTGATTTGAAATTAACGCCAAAGCAATTTGTTCACATGTTGGGAATACTGATATTTTAATAGAAAAGTATACAGAAAATAAAATTCCCGACTTATTTATTCTAAACATTATTATCAACTCATTGGTCAATTTGCTGAATTAATTTGCGAATGAGAATATCATTCTTTTTTGTATTTTGTTTTTTTTTTGTTGATGATTTTGAAAATGATTGAATGATAAATTGATGAGAGCTAGCAATTAATGTCCTGATTTGGTCGTTGTTTAAGACAATACTTCTATGTGTTTATTTTTATCAACTTTAAAAATATAATTCGTTCACATTTTACTTAGGGGTCGTCCATTAATCACGTGAGGCTCAAAAGGGGGGGAGGGGTTCATAAAAAAGTCACGAAATATCACAAGGGGGAGGGGGGGGGGTGTAGTGACATATCACGTGTATTTATTTTTTCGACTAACGCGCGAGAAGCAAAAACAATCTGCAGGTCCTGTAACCTTTCTGTTTACCGCTAGGCATTATTGTAATATTTAATTTGAATAAAAGTAGAAAATTTAGTTTTTTTGTACCTACGTCTACAAATACACGTGATATATAGGGGGTGGAGGAGTTAATCATAAACATCACCACGGGAAAGTATTTTCCCTATATTTCCATGACAAGTCCCTTTCACCTCCACGCGTGTTTCTTTTCAACCACACTGTCGTTTGTGGCTACCACGTACCATTAAGCACATGTACTGACACGGTGTCTGATCTGATATAACTCTCACAGCACAGGTATAGTACCCGCGTCGCTGCTATTGACTAGAGCTAATCGAAGCAGACTCCCAGTACTTGTAGACCTACCCTTTGACCACACTTTCGTTTGTGTATACCATACCTATTTTTTACTCTTGGCTAGAAAGATACGAGCGCGTAAAGTTTCACATGACTACATTGTAACTACACAGTAATATATTAGTCTAAGTTTTCATGTAATTCTTTATGTACTTAAACAATTAGAATTTGTCTCATATTGTCACAGGACACGGGTGCTTCAGCGCCTTCCTGCATAAAATCAAGAAGGTGACTTGTTGATAATAAATAAATAAAATAAAAATAAATATTCCGGAACATTGCACACAGCGCCATCTAGCCCCACACTAAGCAAACGCTTGTGTCGTGGGTACTAGATAACGATATAATACTTATATACTTTTTTTTTGTAAATACATACTTATTATACATAAAAACGACCAGACTCAACACAATTATAAATTTAAATTTCATAAATACTTGTGTCAAGCGGGAATCGAACCCACAACCCCTAGATTAGAAGGCAGAGCCACTACCAACTAAGCTAACAGGCCAGTCATGATATAGTTGGAAAGAAAATATAGCACGCACCATTGAGCACATGTACGGACACGGTGTGTGAGCGAGCTCCTCTCACGGCGCAGGTATAGTTGCCAGCGTCGCTGCTGTTAACACGAGCCAGTCGCAGCAGACTGTCAGCGCCGCCTGCCACTTGCTCGGTCTTTACACTGAAACAAAGAAGATAGGTAAGATATTGAATCAGGCGTTACTTTGCGAAAATCCATTGTATATGAAACTTTGGATAAATATATAATTCCGCTGCAACTGCTCTTTAACCGACTTCAAACAACAAACTTGATGGTTTTTAGGTGTGTTCCTCCATATAGGTATTAGTACCATAGATGCAGTCGTTAAGCCATTGTCAAAGGCATAGGGCGGGGCAGTGTTAAAGTTTGAAAACTCTCGACACCCGAGCTGGCCGCTCTTATACGAAGGAAAAGACCATCGAAAACAGAGATAGCAAGATTGCAGGTATAATTTGTTATGTAATCCATCTAGAACTTATTTTGTACATTTCTTTATAATAGTGAAGAGTAATCAATGACATTGTGCTTTCCAGTTGATTTTAATTTGTAAATTTTTTCGTTTATCATGACGATTGCTTATTATCTGGCGAATTATAGCTAAATAAGGGCTAACTAAAGTCCTTAATATACCAAGATTATAAAATAACTGCTGCTTTGTTTCTTAGTTGCATCGAACAAAAAATGTACTTTCAGAGATAATGAGCTAAAACTAAGTAAGTAAATTCATATCAGAGTTACTAGCTCTGGTGACACAATTTTAAAATTTATTAGTGGACAATATTGAGTCTAGTTTTAGCTTTAGAACGTCTTAATTGATATTATTTTCGGACTACAATGTCAGTTCTCAGAATAACAAAAAAGTCATTATAATAAAGTAGTAACTGCTTGAATTCATTCTCTCGGCTAGAGCTGAATATCAGATTAGAGCTCCACTTAAAAAACTTGGAATCTGCTGGGAAAAGTTTTATCATTTTTCATCTCTACCCTCTCTAGAGCATTATGGGCTAAATTCAGTTTAATGTTTGGGCTATTGGACGGTTTGTCTCAAGAGGGGGTTATTATATTGTAGTTGTTTGAAAGTTGGATCTTATTTGTTCTTGATACTAATTTATTTATATCAATATCAATTTTTGTTTGTTTTTTTATATTAAAAAAAACTAAACTTTATGTATTTACAATAATAAAATATAAAAGCAAGGGAAGAAAAACTTCTAAATGCCACTTTTTTGTAGTAGTTAGAAGCAGTATGTTTCACTTCCCTTGTTTTTATATTTTATTATAGTAAATAAAGTTAAGTTTATTTAAATATATAAAAAAAGTGTGTTTGTGAAACATAATTATTTCACAAATTCTTGTAGCTCATAGAAACAACCTTTGATTTTTAAATTGATATTTCATGAACCGCAGATTTTGAAAAATTGAAGTTTCTATCTGTTCGTTTTATAGTACATATTTTATTAACGGTTAGAAAAAAAGACAAATTTTGAAATGTAAACACTACATTTATGAGCCAACGGGAAAATTCAGTTGTTTAAAGTGTTTAATGAGTAAAAAGCCAAGTGAATATATATGTAGTCAAAGTCAAAGTTATTTATTGGTAAGTAAATTCTTACATGTCATGGATTAAATCAAAACACGTATACGTACTATGTTTATATGTAGCTGCCTGTAATGTTGTTTTTATTCAAAACGGATATTGTTTTTTCGTACTGCTGCTTCTCGTTTCATGATCAACAAAAACTCACCATCAGAAAGAATCACCATAAAAAGTTACGCGCTTACACGGCGCAGAGTCCCTTTTGTAATTCTGTAACTTCATAAAAAGCTCTCATATTACCATAGATAATATTACTCAGACACTCCTAACTATGCATCAATATTCTTTATACAACACATTCCGTGAGCCATATGCCTTGTAAAGACGGTGTTGTGTACGACGCGGACGCGAATCACTAATTCTACATGTGAGTCGCGATAATTTGTACTCGTTTTTGTAAAGGCTATTTCTTGGGTAGTTATGAATGTCCACGCAAAAAGCTTTCGAGCTTACCTACATACCTTTTGTGTGTCGTATATTTAACGCAAAAAGTAGCAAAATCGCAAACATTATGTATGTGCAAACTTGGTGTCATTAAATAGCTACTTAGGTTTTTTAACTTAAGTAACATTTTTCTTTAAGCTCATGTTAGATTAAGATATAATAAGACGTCTAAAACATAGTATTGTCGTTGAATATCACATATTGAATGGGAGGCCATGTTTGAGCTCTCTTGGCCGTGAAACAGCCGTCCCTTTGCTAAATTATGCAGACGTGTACAAAATGCATGTTAAGATGTTTAGCAGGCAAGTTGGGACTCCCGCCGCCATAGTGGAGGGGAAGGAGAGGGATTATGTTGTAGATTGTTTAACTTTTATATGTTTAGTTAGAAGTCTGAACAATGATATGTCAATGTTTAATTTGGTATTGAATAGATTTATTTAAGTAGACGGATATTTTAGAATAAATAAACAAATACATACATTAAAGAAGTTTAATATCAGAACCGAAGTATTTAAAAAAATCTAAATTATTGGGTATATCAGAATTGTATAGACCAATATACCTATAGATAACCACACACATAGACACTTTTTTTGAGCAGTGTTCCTTATATGCGGCGTTACCTCGCTCAATGGCCAGTTACTTTCTGTTTTTCAAAATTACTATTTAATTACCCCTTTCTTGAACATTATTATATAATCCTCTTGTGGTTTTATGGTGTGTTAACATTATATAGTTTCAGTACCGACTATATGTAGATCTCGCTTAGCGATAAGACCGCCAATTAAAACGCAAATTTTATTTTCTATGTTTTTTTATGTATGTGGTGTTTTATTAAAGAATTTATCTATGTTATTTTTATTATAAGTTTTGTACAAACCTAAGTTCCTCCACTATTAAGGCAAGCCTACTCGTAATCCCTAACTAGGCACGTCCCCACCTCACCCGCGTAAGTGGATCAGTGTTGGATTAATTGTCAAGCGTAAACAACACGCGTGTGCTAGTATTGCTTCGTTAGTCGCTAGGATAGAGGATACTATCTAGAGATATATAACAAAGTGCGGTCACGGAGCAAGATAATATTGAGCGTAACAGCGTCTATAAATATAAATAAAATAAAAGTAAAAATGCTAATGAGGGTAAAAAATCTTCATAAATAAATGAAAATAAAAATAAATAAAAAAGCCTTTATTTCTATCACATTATTTCACACTTATATCTATTATATAAAAATAAAATCACCATTCTGTTAACTTAACCAAGAAGAACTTAACCAATTTAACCATAGTATATTTGAATTTTTCACGTGACACAATTGATGTGATAACAAAGTAATATTTACTGTTTTCATGGTTTCTTTTAAACTTATACACTTTCATCATATTACAAAAAAAGTTTGGTTATAAGTAGGTACTTTAAATTCATAACAAAACACGTTTCAGCAGTTTTTTTAGATATTTTTGTCTGTTTATTTATACGTTTATAACACAAAAACGGCCAAACGGATCATCATAATGTTTGGTTTGTGGGTAGTATGAAGTCTTAAAAGTTTTATAGGCTACTTTTATCCCAAAATAATGCGAGCAAAGCCGTGGGCGTCCACTAGTAATTAACATTTTTGTAGAAGTAACAGTATTGGCCACATAATTGTTAGATTACATCCTTCAAAAAATATCGTTCTAATTTAAAAGTTTAAAATAATACTATTTCCTATAGCTAGACTTGCGATAGAAATAATATATTTTAACCTACAAATGAAATAGTAACCCATCGATATGTCGAATAATCTAAATATATAAAACTCAAAGGTGACTGACTGATTGCCTGACTGATATAGTGATCTATCAACGCACAGCCCAAACCACTGGACGGATTGGGCTGAAATTTGGAATAAAGGTAGATGTTATGACGTAGGCATCCGCTAACAAAAGGATTTTTGGAAATGCCACTTCTAAAGGGGTGAAATAGGGGATGCAAGTTTTACTTCTTCATGCGAGCGAAGCCGCGAGCACCCACTAGTTACTTAATATTGTGTCTTGGATTTGTTTCAGTATAACGTTATTAAAAATACCTTTTTGGCAATATAGACCTTGCTAGCAACCATACACCGCGGGGTACCGCTAGTTAACAATAAGCGTTTACTTAGGTCTGAGTAAATGCTTGTTGTCAACTAATACCCCGCGTTGTTTTCACGTAAATCCGGTATAAAAGTAGCCTTTGTGTTAAACTCTGGTCTATTGTATTCCCTTTACAAATTTAATCCATATTGGTTCAACCGTTTGCGCAAGAAGAAGTAGCAAACATAATATATTATGTACACCTACATAAACTCAAAATTTTATTATCATTCTTATAATATTTGCCAAATAATGACATGTCCATCGCAAGCTGTCTTCGTTCCCAAGAATACATAGTAGTTAGGATCCGGGATAACAATTAGGTGTTGACTCTAGGACCTTCTATAAATACGGCTCTGACGCAGAGTGATGTCGGATATGCTTAGATAAATAAGTGTAGGAAAATATGGCAGTATTGGTGACATCACTTCCGTAGCATTCCGTATATATTTATCTATACATGTAATAAAGCTGAAGAAGATCAAAAATCTAAAAAAAGAAAATGTTAGAAAAAAATTGTTTGGGTATGTATACTTTAAATACATAACAGAACATGTTTCAGCAGTTTTTTTAAATTTGTGTCCGCTGTATGTTTATTAAAACGCTCATCACGCAAAAACGGCTGAACGGCTTATCATGAGTTTTGGTATGTAAGTAGTATGAAGTCTTAGGCACTCCTTAGACATCATACTACCTACATACCAAGCCACTTCATAGGCTACTTTTTATCCTGAAATAATGCGAGCAAAGCCGCGGCGTCCACTAGTATGTATTTACATAAATGTATATAATGTGTCCCTTTCACCAATAGATAAATTAAACCAAATATATAGGTATATATATAAGTATTTACTATGCCAGGTATGCTATTGAGGTTGGTTTAAATCTTATATTTCGTTTACCCAAGAGTGTAGCACCAAAAGTGTCCGTAAAAGTATTTCTATAAGCACTGAACCAATTTTGATGAAACCCGATGATTTTCCTAGACTTACGGTAAGACACATACGGCTTATTGGATACATTTTTATTTAAGTATGTTAAAATATATACAAAATTAGAAGTAAACAAAATGTCAACGTTATTTTGTAGGTTATTAAAACTGAATACTAGTTTCTTCAAATTCCGTAGCAACCTTGATAGTAGATATTCTCGATAGTTTGTTTGAATTTTAATAAATCTTTACTTTGTATACGCCCGTTCCGAAAAAAAGCAATCTGTAGATTGATATAAGTAAACAAAATACTCATGTTTATTGGCACTCCACTTCCAGTACAATTCGTCACAGAATCCAACTTAGAGAATTCAATACAAAAATATCTCAGATCAAACAAAAAAACTTGAGGAAAACTTGTATAATCCCAGAAATGTATACGAAAAAAAACATACATCACAAAATACGGTATGGTAATTTATCTGAGTACTCCAATATTTTCCAAACAAAAATACAAGAATATTTCGACTTTTCTTGCTTCATTAGGATACAAATGCAAAATCTTGTTTGTTGTCGTAACGTTACAAGATACATTATTACCAAAGATATTACTTATTTGAATGATTTTGTCTTGGCCTATTAATTTTTTTACTGACTAACAAAAAAGGAGGTTAGTAATTCGACATATTTATGTTCATTTATTTTGTCAAAAAAATGTAATTGTTTATGAAGGTGCTTAATTGTTTGACTAAGTTTTTAGACAATGTTTTATATTAATAAGTTACTATGGTCAAATTAATTTTAACCTATCAAAATATTTTGTGTAAAGAAAATTAACATATATATAATTTTGCAATGGATTTATGTCTTAGACTTTTCACAAAAAAATCTATTATAATTATAGATTATTGCTTAATTTAATATTCAGTTAATTATCGTAGCTAAGCGAATGGTGCGCTTTTTTCTTGTACGCCATCCGCTGATAAGATATTCGCAGGTGGTTTATACTTGTACATACATTAGGATACCATTCAGTTCAATCAGCATTACTCTCTACCATATTCCAATGAAATCAGCTACAACAGAACGCACATGTGAATATTGAATTCTTGCGGTGAAAATTCCATTTCCCCGAAATACCTAACACTTTGCGTCGGTAGTTTGTGCAAATATTTACACTGAACAAGTTTTTGCTGAGGAGCAAATTCACAGGAATTGTTTGGCTTAATTTTGTGAACGAAATAATAAGTGGGTAAGTATTTGTAGTGATTCAGAGAGTGATGTTTTAGTTCAATTTGAGCCATGTGAGATTGCTTTTTTTGTTGAGTTGTATTAAAGAAAAACCTTAGTATAATTCAGTAAAACCGTTTCTTTTAACTGTGTATCTATTATTTTCTGCGCATTTAATGTTTTTGCTGCGATTTACGACTTAAAATTCGAATACAAATAATTTTGGTTAATTAATCAAAATGAATAAACTATGAGGCAAGAACTGTACTTCATGGTCACAATTTAAACATATATCTAATTTTTCATTTACATACACATAACAACTCTAATTCCCACACCATCAAATAGATTACTCCATGAACTACATCCACGCTACAACCAACCAATTACAAATTCTGAGCCTTCAAATACTTAATTCAATACCAAAAATCCCAATTCAAAATTCTCTGTCATTATGACCCCTCGATGTCTCCTAACCGTGTTTTGAGTGCCGGATTAAAATTTCATAAATGTCTACTAGACTCGAAAGTTTGGCCAAGTACCTGCGTAGGAAGGTAAAAGCATTGTTTATTTAAAAGCAATCCTACTCCGGACGCTGTAAGGCTATAGGAAAGTCAAATGGGGAAATATTTCAATAGGCATGTTTGTAGAATAGAGCGTTATTGCGCTGTGTAAGGCCTTTTAATAATATATTGGTTAAGGAAAGTGGAGCATCGATTCGTCGGTTTGGTTTGTAGACAGATTTGCTGTCTTGTTGGTTTGCTGTCTGTTGAGAATAATAAAGATACTCGTATTACAAGCGTAAGCTTAGTATGGGGCTAGATGGCGCTGTGTGATATGTCCTGAAATATTTATTTATTTATTATTTATTACTTTGTTCCGTTTTCTGTTTTAAAGTTTTATGGTTGATATTTAGATTTTTTGTGCAGATGGTAAAGTAAATATTAGCAAGTAAAATAAAGTTTTATTGCTTAGTTGCAGCAAAGACCAGCGCCGATATCAACGCTACCTCGTGACGTCATACGAGTACTTAATCCATCCTCAAGTGACGTCACCAGTGCATACACATTGAAATCTCTATGTCACGTTTTTTGCAAACAAGGTAACATAAACTCTTAGTAATACTGCTAGCCGCACCATGCTGCGTGTTCAGACAGCCATGGAGTCTATGGCGGTATATGGTGGCCTCACAGCAGGCTAGCACTATGAAGTGTGAATTATTCATGGCGTCACGTGCTATGTTAAAATGTTATCATACAAGAAAGAAAGAAAGAAAATCATTTATTGTAGCAAATAAATACAAGCAAGAAAGTTAGTTTTATATACATATATACAAGTGTTACTATTTGATAAACTCAGTAGTACCTGATCCCTCCTCTAGTAACATCAGCATTCAGCGCTCGTCCCTCATGTAACCACGTCAGTAGCGCAGGCGTCTCCACGTGGCGAGCTCTGCAGACTAGCGCCAGGGTCGACTCTGCCTCGTAGTACTTCTCCAAGAGAGGAGCTCCGGCCTCGTCCACCACCCATACTTGAGGGGCTGGGGAGGGAAATGGAAACATTATTACCGCCTAATAAATATAAATTTTATTACTAGGTTCGCTCTGCTTGTCCATAAATTGGCGCCTGGAATTAAATTATCCGTAGCGGCTAAAATTTGGTAAAGTAGGTTATCCTTGGTGCTAAATACACGACGTACAATTTACTCATCCTCTAATAAAAATTGCCATACTAACAGAAAAATTACAAATTAAAACTAATTATACATTCATACGTTAACAAAAATGTAGTCGTGGTTTTTACTTCTTAATTAAAAATTTTCATAAATCACATAAATTAATTGTGTAACTTATTTTCCTCTCACTATCCATAACTTGCATTTCATTCACAACCATGCGTCACACGCACATAAAACAACGCAAAACAAACACTTCCTACTGCAAGTCTAGACAATCCAACATCAAGAAAATTAGTCGCATAAAAGCAATCTGCCAGAAACTTCTCCTTAACGAGCAAAACTTTGTAGACTATCTCGCTAAAACAACGGTCGGAGTCAGAGGGAAAAGAACGGCACTGCTAAAAACTCTATTGAATGACTAGACACACTTCCCAACTAAGTTTTATAGATTTGGGTCCCGTAAAAGCTGTTCATGAAAGGCTTTTCGATTGACTCGACATCGAAAACTAGCGTCGTGGATTGGAGCGGAAATGGAGAGAGGAAATATTGAAAAAATATATTTATATAATCATCTTAATGTATATGTCCAACTGATTCTCCTGTTTCTTTGATTTCCAAAGCCCAAATTGTACAAAAAGCTCCAAAATGCCCGTTCTTAGAATTTTCATTTGATATTTTTTTTCAAACTCACTTCTTATAAAAAAATGCATTTTTCGACGTTTAAATTTTCACATAGATAGTCCACTCGTATACCAAAATCAGTACAAAAGTCCATTCTATCAAGTGGCAACCAGTCAAATGAATGTCTGTGTCTAGAACCAGAATACATTAAGAATTCTTTCCACATCCCTTGATGCGAGGATAAGTGATTTATATTACAGATATTGTCCCGAAACATATTTCCTTTTAGGACATTCAGTAGGCAGAAATCAACGGTTTTGTCATGTCTTAGATACACGGATTACCCCCTTAGGAAAAATCTGTTTTTTAGTAACAGATAGACTGTAAGCTAATTCTGTACCTGGTTGTTTTGATACACTTCATTAATTGACATTTTACGTCGACTAATTCAAATTTTTGCAGATTGTATCAAAATATATGTACTAGTTGGCTGTGCTCTGTAAGGCCAGGACTGGCGCCGATAGAATTAAAATTGCCGTAGGAGTATCCATACCTTAACGTATAATATAAACTGTACTGCGCAAAATTTACAGATAAAGATAAGATAAAGAATCTTGACAGAAGTATCCATGTTTCATCCCCAGGGAGGGTCAAATGACCGCAGTGACGTATTAGAGCCTTTTTCCGGTAAAAATACTTTTGAGGATTCCGCGTCGGAATTTATTTATGAAAATGTCACGGTCTGAACCAAACGACGCTTGTGATGAGAATTTTAATCTTGTTTTGTTCAGATTTATTCCGTTCAAATGTTCTGGCCTATTTTCAGCAACGTACGATTGCTTTGCCAGTTAAGAAATGTACCAAACAATTTATGTTACATGAAAATGATGAATGAATTATTATTGAAATAGTTGATAATAACGTTTCTTTTTTTTCACACACATAATGTTTATGAAAGTAAATTTGCGAAGTTGAAAATTAGTTTACCTTTACTTATCACACGATTAATATAAATATGTACCTAATACATAAACTTTTTTAAACCCGAAATATTAATAAAATCTGCTAGAACCAGATACACAGAGGTAGTTGACACTTCTAATGGGAAGCTCCGTCCATCAATTTTGATTAATGTCAGGCTAAAAAGGGCACGTGCCAAATTTCTAGAAAATATCAAACTAGAATAATGTCTAAATTCAGGTATTTCTTCACGCTTACTGTTTTTATCTTGTGAGTTAAATGTTTAAGAAAAGCGAAATCAATATCAGATACAAGTTGTTTTTGATTTTATTGAAACTTTACGTAAGGCAAATTTTATGAAAATGACTACAGTCAACTAGCAATTGATTCTAGTCTTGCTTAGAAATTAAGTAATTAACTACTAGGTAAGGAGTGTGATGCCAAATTGTCATTTTAGCTCCTATACAGCTAAAATGACAGTACCTAGATTTTTTAAAGTTGTATGATTACATACCTATTATGTTTGACATGATTTTAATAACAAAAATTTTCATTAATTTAAAACTAGACATTGTAACTTCTAAAATTTTATTAGAACTAAATGTTATAATTTCAATCTGACGAGATATTGTAATTTGTGTAGCATATCCTATGATATTAGTACTTATACCTTAACCTATGTACATACATGTTACAACGTTACAGTATCAATAAAGATTCTTTATCTTTATCTTTTTTATCTTATGATACAGTAAACTTCAAACAGAGCAGCATTGAAGCCGATGTGTTAAAAATTATAGCAATAGGTAGATACTTTCACATTTATTTCAGAATTTAAAAATATTCTCTGCGACTTTACACCTACCTGCAATAATCATATTGCATTTTATCATGAGGCTGGAAAATAATTGAAAAAAAAAACACATTTTCTCAATCTTAATATATAAAACTCAAAGGTGGCTGACTGACTGACATAGTGATCAACTCATAGCTCAAACCACTGGACGGATCGGACTGAAATTTGACATGCAGGTAGATGTTATGACGTAGGCATCCGCTAAGAAAGGATTTTTGGAAATGCCACTTTTAAAGGGGTGAAATAGGGGATGCGAATTTTACTTTATCTTTATTATTAAACTAGTAAGTGCTCGCTAATAAAAAAAAAATAAAAAAAAATATTCCGGGACAATGCACACAGCGCCATCTAGCCCCACACTAAGCAAACGCTTGTGTCGTGAGTACTAGATAATGGATATAATACTTATATACTTTATTTTGTAAATACGTAATTATTATACATACAAACGACCAGACTCAACACAAGTAATTATACATTTTTATAATGCATAAATACTTGTGTCACGCGGGAATCGAGCCCGCAACCCCTATATTAGAAGGCAGAGCCACTACCAACTAAGCTAACAGGCCAGCTACTAGTTTTATAATATGACAATTAAATAATTTATTTATTATTTGACAGTTAAATCGTTTTGTTTCATTATTATATTTTGCAAGTTTCTATGAATAAAATCCGATTTGTTAAAAATATAACATTGCTATATTTTTTTTACCACCAACAAATACTTACTATTGACATGTAAATAGATCTTGCTGACTCTGGGCGGGTGCGTCGATATCTGGCACTCGTACAGGCCCTCGTCATCCTGCTTCACCTCCCTGATGAGCAGCCGCCAGTTGCCCGGGTACCGCCGCGCGACTGTCACCCGACTGTCAGCAGCGTACGTGACAGCACCCACTGTCAGTAGCTCGGGCATCTCGTCCTTGCCTCTTCTACGGACCCAGGACACCTGGAAAATTTACAATTTTTATTTATAAAATGGTGGCAAAAAGGCAGACTATCTGCCTGACGGTAAGCAGTCTATGCACACTTGCAACTTCAACTTAACTTGTTTTTAATAAAAAGTGGCAAGAAGTCAGACGGTCTTCTGATGGTACAAAAACACCGTCGCCTATGGACAATTGCAACTACAGAGGTGTTGCAGCTCATTGCTAAGCTGAGAAAGGTGTTATACTTTTTTTAAATCTCCCCATGTTTTAGTTTAACTTAACTTCATTAACGGATTATAGACCCATGACTGCCGACACGACATATAAACAGAGGTCGCCTACCAATACTGGATTCAATCTGCGCAGGACCGGGACGAGTGGTAGACAAGAAGAGAGGCCTATGCTGAGCAGTAGGCGATAACAAGCTGATGATGATGATGTTGTAGCTTTGCTCTGCTCTCTTCAAGAGGGGTTATGAAATAGCCTATACGTAGCAGTGGGATGGTATGGTTTTTTGTCCGGTATGAATTACCTATTAACCGTATTTCACCTACACTTGTAGATGATAATTTGTGGACTGGACTGTAGCGTGCCTAATAGTAAGAACCGATTTATCATTCACTCTCGCTTTGAAGATCACAAGATGGTTGATAGAAAGTTGATGATATTATAATGATGATGGTCATAAAATATGAGATTGATTGGAGCAAGTTTGTGTAAATAAAATGTAATGAGTTATTTATTAGTATGTAAATTAGTTTCCTCTACCTAATAAATGTGTTTTAACTTAATGCTCTCATGCTCTTTACATTTTAAACACCTCCCTAATTGCTTGACTGGAATGGAAGAGATCGCTTTTAGCGATAAGGTAACCAGTTAAGACACTAGGCTTTAGTTTTAATATTATTATTTTTTTGTAAATTTGTGTAATGTGCTGGTGTTTTAATAAAGAGTCTATATTATCTACCTATCTGCTCTAAGGCAGTGATGCTGAAGGAAGGATTTATTGCATTACATTCTAATATACTAAAGATTGTAAATATAATGTAAACGTCTATAAATGTCAGTTCTTTGCTTACAAATCCTTCTTATTCCCGAACAATTTCGCTCCTGTCTCTACAAAATATTTGCGCCCCAGTTCAAACGACAGAAGGTGATATTATACCGGAAACGGCATACCACAGCACGCATCCAGGCCGGAAGTCACAGGCCCGGAGCTGCCGCCGACCGGAAACGGACCAAATCGGTTAAATTCCGGCTGTTCCAGCCCTATTCAATGGTAGCTCTATATTTTGTATACTCTATGGCCTGTAATACCGCAGTTTGGGAAGATTTGCAGGTACATAATATATATACCTGGGATACATATATTAGGAGAAATATATTGTACTTGACTTATTAATTTCAATGGAATGCAGAAAATTACAAATTTGATAGGTACGGAATATGACTGTAATGTCCAAGAAATATTTCATGACTTCCTTAAAATATTTTTTTAATTAATGTTGTGTAGTAAAATATTTAAGGTTGAAAAAAAACTGATTTTATGTGTCACAATGCTATTTTATGAACGTGATATTGCACTGCAGTAATTACCCGCAGCAAAACAAAGGTAAATAATAAATTAATTAATATTTCAGGACATATCACAAAGCGCCATCTGATCCCATACTAAGCTTTCGCTTGCATCATGGGTACTAAATGATGGATATAATACATGTATATTTTTCTTTTAAAAATACATTCTTAATATACATAGAACCGAACAGACTCAACACAAATAAATACAGTATTAATATTCATAATTGCTTGTGTTTTGCGGGAATCGAACCCGCACCCCTAGATTACAAGGCAGAGCCACCACCAACT